>JAIFGZ020000342.1:5052153-6315191 GCA_019925245.2 Oryza australiensis
TTCTCGACGTCAACACATCTTTTGATGCACCAGCAGCGGTATGGATTTGGCGTCAATAGATACACATCAATGTCGTTACCAGGTTGCTTTGGGCCTTGAATAATAATCGATATCATGATGTACTTTCGCTTAATGCATAGCCAAGGGGGAGGTTGTAGATACACATCGTAACAGGCCAAGTGCTATGGCTGGTGCTCATCTCTTCAAATGGATTTATGCCATCCGTCCTTAAACCGAACCTTACATTTCGTGCATCCTCTCTGAAGTCTTTAAATGTTCTATCGATGTTTCGCCATTGCGACCCATCGGTAGGGTGCCTCAGCTTCCATCTTGTTGACATTCTTCTACGTGCCAGCACATCATTCTAGCATGCTCTTTGTTCCTAAACAAATGCCTGAGCCATGGTATTATAGAAAAATATCACATCACCTTAGCATAAACTCTCTTCTTCGAAGGTTGTCCATCAATTTCGCTTGGATCATCTTGTTTAATCTTGTATCATAATGCTTTACAAATCGGACATGCTTCTAGGGTCTCGTACTCCTCATTGCGATAGAGGATACGATCGTTCGGTCATGCGTGTATCTTCTATACTTCTTGTCCTAGAGGACAAACTAACTTCTTAGCTTCATACATTGATTCGGTCAATTCATTTCCCTCCGAAAGAATGTTCTTCACGAATTTTAATAACTCGCCAAATGCCTTGTCACTAACACCATTTTGGTCGTCCATTGCAAGAATTCCAGCGTGGTATCCACCTTTTTGTGCCACTGTTCACAATCTGGGTACAATGACGTTTTGTGGTTCGCTAACATATGCTCTAATTTTTGGATCTCCTTTTCACCTTTGCAGTGCTCCTTTACGGCGCACAACATCTGACCAAGATCATCTGCACCGTTGTTATCTTCAACAGCCCCGTCTGCCTCGCCTCCTGTATTTTCTTCAAATCCACCGTATTGACCCCAGTCCGAAATGTTGTCGTCTTCTCCTTCATCTTCTTCCACTGCAACCTCTACCTCTCCGTGCGATGTCGAACAATTATAGTTAGTCATAAATCCCGACTCAAACAAGTGAGCATAAATAGTTCTTGATGTAGAATACTTCTTCTGGTTTGCACTTTTTGCATAGACAACGTATAAAACCTTTATACTTGTTAGCATACATCATTAGAGGATGAACTTGTTAACCTTTTTAAGATCCCTCTGATTTGTATATTATCACCAAAATAATTTCACAAAAAATTTTGGCAGCACCTCCCTTCCTCCTGCAAACCTTGTAGCAATGGCTCAAGCTGGAGGAGGAAGAAGAAGTATAAAAAGTACCTTCACTTTAGTCGCGGTTTGTGTTACCAACAGGGATCCCGATTGGTAATACGAACTGGGACTAAAGTTAAGATCTTTAGTCCCGGTTGGCAACATCCGATGACCTAAATAGTGTAGCAAAAAGTAAACCGGACTAAAGATCATAAAGAGTCGTTGCACTTTTTAACCGGGACTAAATTTTTTTAATCTTGGTTCCAAGTGGTTCCGGAACTATTGTAGATTTTGGTAGATGGGTCAAAGACCATTTCTCCGTGTTTAGCAAGCTGGACTTGGGGATCACGATGTCGCTGTTCGTTGTGATGTCGCTCTGCGATAGCTTCTTATCGAAGAAGCACAACTCCCGCTGGCCTCGGACGAGAGCGCGTGCAGAAAGCGCGCGGTGCGGGACGTAGTGCTCGCCTGGAAGGAGGGAAATTATGGCATAGGAATCATCAGACTGGGCGTCGACGGCGAAGTCGGTTCCGGTGATGGTGCAGGGGAAGCGATGGTAGTTGGCCAGGAGCATGTACGTGGTGGAGGTGTGGCATTGCTCGGCGTGGCCTTTAGGGAAGTAGTAGACCACCGACGTTGGGAAGGCGGCCGAAGTACGGGACGGTGCAGGCGTGCTAGACATCCCGATCGATGATTACCGCCGCCGGCGGCGGCGGCGGCGTAAGATGGCTGCCCCATTCGGTACTTTCTTGTCGACTACGTTTTAGGTGGGCCAGTTAGTTACAGCTAGCCAGTGTCCACTTCACGATTTGTTACTCATATTTCTTTTCAGTATTTTTTCCGCTTGGGTTACCTCTCTGCAAGGAAAATATCAGTAAAAACAAAAAATAACCATGTGCATATTTTGGACGGAGGAGGCGGTGGCACGGCGACAGTATAACACCCCTCATCCCCGGTATAGTTGGCCAAATGGGCCGGGCCGTAGTGGGCCGGCCTGGGCACGACCCGTACTATAGCGGCACGGCACGACATGGCCCGTGCGCGGAACGGGCCGTGCCGGCACGACACGGTTGGCCGTACCGTGCTTGGGCTGCCGGCCGAGCCCGTGGGCCGGCACGGCACGGCCCGACAACTATAGCGGCATGGCCCGGGCATGGCATGGCACGCGCGGAGGGTGTCCAAATCGCAGCGTGACGCGTGGCGGAGGGTGGACGGCGGCAGTGGCGTGGCTCCGGCTCGAACCAATCAAAACGCGCCACGTACCCCCTAACGGCTATATTGACGTTCAAATTTCAAAATAACCGTTGGAGGGCTAAAAAATTCAAAAAAAATCTAAAAAATATCAAATTTCGTCCTATAAATAGGGCATCCACCCCAGCCATTTCTCCTCACCCCAAACTTCTCATCTTGTGCTCTCAAGTGCTCTCTTTGCTCTCAAGTGTGCAATTTTTTGATTTCGACAAAATTTGCTCAAATTTTGTCAAAAATCAAAATTAGTTTTGTAGTTCAATAGTTTGATCGGAGAGGTTTGAAGATCTCGCGGTTGGAAAGATGTAAGTGATATTCATATTTATGTATTATTTGTATTTTGTTTGTGAATTGAATAAATATTCAAAAATTTGTTTATTTCGGTTTAAATTTTCAGAATGGATCCGAACTATCCATACCAGTCACCGTCGTTCACTTTGGGTGATTTCGACCCCAACTACATGTCGGGGTTTGACGATGCCTCCGGATCGGCTCCAACTCTACCATCTGTGGAGGAGGTACCGGTTTAGACGGCGGCGACAGCTTCAGAAGGATTTTCCAAAACTGCGAGCGGAAGTGTTTCGACACACACCGGCTCGAAAAGATCGAGAACCTTCGGTGTGGCAGTACTTTGGCGAGGTGAAGGAAACAGCCCCCGACGGAAGGGAGGTATCGAAATCCCGTTGTAGAATATGTAGGACAATTTTATCTGCTAGATCTTCTGGTGGTATAGGACACCTAAAGCGCCATGCGGATTCGTGTGCCAAGAAGCTAGGAATACAACTCCGGCAGCAGCAACTGATGCTAAACTCGGGCGGTACGGTACGTAGTTGGGAGTACGATCCCATGGTTGTTCGGGAACCTCTTGTCTGGTTAATCGCCAGGCAAGATTTACCCTGAACTTTGGGGAGTCTCCTGCTTTTGAATAATACATTCAACAATCTCATAACCCTAGGTTTAAAGCTGTGAGTAGGCAAACACAACTAGAGATTTAGAAAATGTTTATAAGAAGGATTCTACTGCACTTAAGGAACTTTTTTGTATATGCACTTTCTCTGTTAGTGTTACTTCAGATATATGGAGTAGTAGAGCTAGAGAAGATTATCTTAGTATAGTTGTTCATTTTGTTGATGATGATTGGTAATTACAAAAGAGAGTTTTAGGTCTTAGGTTAATAGATGTCTTACACACAGGGGAAAACATAGTTGAAAGAATTAGAGAGGTAATTAATGAATTTAATCTTGCAGATAAAATGTTTGCTGTCACCCTAGATAATGCATATGCTAATTTTAGGACAATGGAAATATTACAACCTTTATTTTCTGTTTATGCTCAGTCTTTTCTACTGCATCAGCGTTGTGCTTGCCATATAATAAATTTGATTGTTAAGGCTGGGATGAAGAGAGTAGGTGATCACATCGACGTTGTTCGTCAAGCAATCCCGTGGTTAACTAATTCTAACCCGCGGATTGCTGCATGGAAGAGGTTTTGCAATGCGGCAGGTAAGAGAGCACGTAACTTTGCCACCGATGCAGAGCGGTGGAATACAACTTATTTAATGATAAAAGTTGTTTTACCTTATAGTAATTTAATTACTGATTTTGTTCAGTCACGTGGTGGCCCAAGAAACAGTGACGGGTCGCTAGTACTGAATGAGCATGTTTGGGCAATTGTCCAAAAATTTTACCAATTTCTTGAAACTTTTTATGATTGTACTCTTACTCTGTCCCAAGTTTATTATCCAACTGCCAATATAATTTTGCACAACATTCTTGAAATTGCTTCTTTGTTTAAAGAATATGAAAATCATGTTCTAACTGAACCTGTCTTTCACATGAAACAAAAATATTGGAAATATTACAAAACTATACCTATGTTGTATGCTTTTGCTTTCGTTTTAGATCCTAGGTGTAAATTAAGGGGATTGTCTGCTATTTTATCACTTCTTGGAGATACTGTAGGTGTAGATTATAGTTATTTTTATACTGAGGTTAGGGGTAAACTATATGAAGCTTTTGGAAAGTATGTAAAGTTTTAGGGAGTTCGCCAGCAGAGACCCCCTCCTATCCCCACTACAGGTAAGAAGAAGATACAGTGAGGTAGAATTTGGGGTGGATCTTCTTCAAGCCAAGGTGGTGGAAGTTCATCCGCTGCAAGTGCAGATGCCTCTTCGCATGGTGTGGCTAGGGGTGGGCACTTTAAAACCGAAAATCGAAAAAAATCGAACCGCACCGAGCCAAACCAAAATTTGAGGTTTTTCGGTTTTCGGTTCCGGGTTCGGTTCGCGGTTTGGCAGAAACCATATAGTTCGGTGCGGGTTCGGTTTTATATGTCTGAAAACCGAACTACCAAAAAAACCAAACAAACTTCGGAAAAACCCGCTCTATCTCTTCTCCAGTTCTTCTCTCTTCTTCTCTGCTGCGCAGGCGCAGCGCTGGCCGTTGTAGGGTGCAGCCTCGGCCGCTGTAGGGTGGGGGGAGCGGAAGGGGCCAGCGGAGACGGCGGGCGCGAAGGGGCGGCGGCGGCGGGCGGCACGGAGGGGCCGAGACGGCGGTGCTCGGGTGCGGCGTCGCGGCACGGATGGGGTTGCCGGCCGCGACGGGCGCGGAAGGGGCCAACGGAGGCGGTGGGCGTGGAGGAGGCCGGCGCGCCGGCGCGGGCGCGGAGGGCCGGCAGCCACGGCGCTCGGGCACGCGCCGCGGCACGGATTGGGCGGCGGCGGCGCGACGGCGCGAAGGGGGCCGGCGGCGACGGCGGGCGCGGAAGAGACCGGCGACGGCGACGGGCGCGGAGGGGCCGGCGGTGGCGGCGGCGCAAAGGATGCCTGTAGCGGCGTCGTGGAGGCCGCCGGCGGCGGCTCCTTTGCTTGCTTTGGTTTTTTGTTAAAAACCGAAAACCAAACCGAAAAATCAAAGCCAGATTAGGTGGTTTTCACTATTTACGCGAACCGATAGGTTTTTACTTTGTGCCAAACAGAACTATGCGTAGAAAAAAACGAACCAAACTCTCGGTTTAAACCGATTGCACACCCCTAGGTGTGGTTGAAGAGTTGTCCAGTTATTTGGACAGCGATGCCATCCACCATGAAGCACAAGACTTCAACGTCCTCGGGTGGTGGAATGACCACAAGATAGCATATCCCGTTCTTTCAAAACTAGCATGGGATGTGTCGACGGTGTCCTCCCAATTAGTCTTCAGTCTATGCGGCCGAATCATCGAAGATCGGAGGATGAATCTGTGGACCCCCGTTTTTGGAACGGGAATCTTTCGTGGTCTTGGTACCATTTCCCTGGATCGAGTAGTTGGTACCCACGAAATACTGTACTGAATAATCAGGTGCACATGCACGAATAGTCTTACAGCGACATTATTACAACAATAGGCCCGAAGGCAATGTTCAACACACAGGACCTCATGGTCCGAATACAACACAAAAGCAGAAATTAGATACGGCAGCGGAATAGAGGCAGCGACATGTCATTTGCCACAGGCAACGACCGGAGCTAAGACCTAGAAAGCGCCATCAGTTCCTTCACCCTCCTGGTAGTAAGCGTAAGGATCCTCCGGCTCTTCATTCCCATCAGCTGAAGGTTTGTGCGTATAGCAAGGGTGAGTACCAACCGTACTCAGCAAGCCAACACGGAATTGATGCATATGATAGGGTTATTTAAGGAATGGCTGGAGTTCTTTTGCATAAAGCCAATTTGCACAATTCTTTTCACAAGCCTAACAACTAGCCAAATCAAGTTTTAGTTCCATAGTCCATTAATTCAGCGACGGTTCTGTCTACCATCCATCGTGATTCCAAGGATGGCTTCCCGCCTCCGATTCGTCATGGTTTTCTGGGGAATCCACCCCTTCTCGCATCTCGAGAAGTTGACCCACCAGCGAATGAAATCATCATGCAAAACCCAACCCAGCAGTTTTAAGTTTAAATTCTAGCCAAGCGAAAGTCTTGTCACGATGCTCGATATCCGCGAGCATGGCTATTCGAATAGATTGATTCACTCACACTGCAGTGGATGTACACTTTACCCGTACTCCGCGACAGCCCAACGAATGAGCCCACGTCCCAACACATGAGACGGTCACGGCAAAGCCTTTCGATAACCTCGCTTTGGCAGTACCCGCTCCATGAACTTAAGCCCTCATGCACTCTAGCCGTCATTTTCAAGCAGCGAGAGGAGTTCTGGCGCATCCGGAGTAAGGGAAAACTTCCTCAATATTTAAGTTCAATTAATATCGATTTAATTTCACCATTCACAGCAAAGGCCGCAGCCTCATCCTCATCACATAAACCACATCATAGAGAACCATCTATGCAAGGATACTGCCTCCGCTCGGCTATCTAGTCAGCTAGGTCTATACCCATTCGAGAAGTACGGTTGTACTGGCTCGTTTCCCGGCTATCTCATGGCTCGGTCCTTAATTGACCAGGGTCGGCACTTGCCTTTTCCGGAATCCACCCAAATCATCCGACCGCCCCAGTCTAAAACATTTGTATAGCATTTTCAATTTTCATCAAACTTAGTTCAACATTCTCATGGCCAAGTGGCGCTCATGTCTCCACAGGCCGTATTTCAACTACCTTCCCTAAGGTAGTTGCCCGAGCACAAAGCATTCTTGTAAAATCATGAATATGCAGGAATCTAGTATAAGCAGGGCTAAGCATTTTTACCGAAGTTAGCCTCCGGTCATATCACATCGAAGGTTACAAAGAAAAATTATAACGGTGATCAACATCAATGCAGGGTATATCAAGCATAGGTATTCATTTGTGTATAGCATGTAATTTGTAATTTGAAATCAACATCATTTCACAAAGTAGGATCAATATGTTCAAAGAGTGTGATGACTTGCCTTGCTCGCACACTTGAGGGGTGGTGTCTTCAACGAGGTCAATGCCGGTCTCTTCAGGTGCTACTCGTACGTGCGAAAAATCAATCGATTCCGATTAGAATCCCATATAATACCAAAAGGTCGAAAAGATTCGAAAAAGTCTCAGAAACGATTCCAAGCGCTAAGCCCAACTTCCTACTTAAGTTTGTACTACGATCGCCCCGGAAAACTCCAAGTTTCGTCATCGGGTCGACGACTTAGGGTTTTCGCAAAACGAGGATCACGATTTGCTCAAGAAAACGGATTTGAAAATATCCGCGGAGGGATTGGTGCTAGAGGTTTTGAAGGTCCGAGCACAAAAGAGAAACATTTTTAAATGGCGAGAAAGATTTAAACGAAATTCGGATTCAAAAACGTCGCAAAACGGAATTTCGGAAAAGTCCGGATTTGATTTCCAAATTTTTCACCGAGAAATCATGCAAGAAAATAATTTATTTTTGCCCAACATTTTACCCAAATCTTCCCAAAATATTTTTCCAAATTTTCTAAATATTTTCCCAATTTTTCCCTATTTTTCTTTTTCTTTTTTTCTTTTTCCCCGGGCACTTTTCATTGCCCGCCATCCGTTCGACCGGGTCCCGCAAAACAGAGGCGGCGGTGGCGCGAGCGCATGGGGAAAGGAGAGCAGCGGCGGGGCTTACGGCGACGGCGGGCTTCGGGGAGGTGTGGTGGGGCACGGGGAGCTTTGCGCACGGCGGCGCGGCGTTGGCGCTCGGGAACGGGGAGAGAGAGCGGCGGTGCGGCAAAAGGGGCGGGTGTCACGACGGAAATTCACACCGAATTTCTGCAGCCTAATTGGTGCATTACACCCTCGTCCGGGCATCGCCGAGGTACACAAATCGACGTTATTGATAATACGAATCCTCGTCTTAGAAACAATATAAAAGAGTTACACAAATGCAAGAAAGGAAAAAACCGACTTAAGCTAAACTTGACACGAGCGAAGTTAACACCAACACCACGGCTAAACCTTGACGAGAACAAGCCTACACCTCCTCGGAGACCTCGATCTCAACCTCGGCACCGAAGGGGAAAAAGAAGCAAGGCCGAGTACAACCACCGTACTCAACAAGTCACACCTAGAAAAGGGGACATGATGCAAGATAAATAACAAGGAAAGGTCATGAGGTTCAATTTGCATAAACAGCATTTGCGAATATAATAACAATATTTGAAGACAAGAAAAAAGTAGTAATATTTAAGCAAGTATTAAATAAACACTGTCTAACACTCAAACCACGTTGCGACAGGCCCATCCATCCACGTGCACTAGTCATGCTTCAACATTTCATTCAAATAAATAAATGAGACTAATCAAGGTGAATCGGTCGATCGCCCGTAACCGTGGGCACGGCTATTCGAATAGTTTTTACTCGATCGAGGTGTACAACTGTACCCACAAGACACAATCCCACAACACGTTACCGTGCGCCGGTACACCACCATGGTGCCCCGGAAAGGAACTGTGACAGGACCCTTCACATAACCCCCTCTAGTCAATCGTACCACACCAAGGTTTCGCCCCCATTCCCATCGGGCAATGGGCAGCCCCCTCTAGTGTCGCGGTGAATCCGGAAGCTGATCAACCCTTAAAACCGGGGCTGACCCAACTCCATCACGCCCACCCTCTCTGGGATACGTCGACTAGAGACAGCTACGCTACAGACCCAGCCATTACCCATGCTGGCTTGTGGTATGCACGGTATTTCTTTCAGGGTTTCCCGAGAACCGGTCCTTAATCGTCATGAGCACGCTAACCAAAGTCCAACCATGTGCCCACGACCCACCTTTTTCATAAATCAATATTATTAGAAATAGGATCACAACTTAACATCATCTGAGAGTTAACTTTTAGTAATGAACTTGACTAGTGTGATTCCCTTAAGTGAGCTAGTTGCGCTAAGCATAACTAAGCAAACCTTAAGCTATCATCTAGTCACATTGAACCCCAAGATATCAATGGTATAAGGTAAACAATCCTATGGTCGAGTACAATAGGTATAAACATCCCATGAAATGACATTCTAAAACATATGCAGTATTTGAAAGAAAAAAAGATATTTACATAAAATAGGTACAATATGGTCAATGTAAGGTATGACTTGCCTTGCTCTGGAGACTGAGGAACCTCGGCGACTACTTCGAAGAGAACGGGCTCGCTGAAAAACTCGGGATCTACACGACAAACAAAGCACTCAACAAACACCCTAAAAAGTCTACTGAAACAGCACTGAAAAGTATTTTTAATGGATTCTTGACATTTTTCTGGATTTAATGAAATTTGAATGGGCTAAAACGGAGCTCGGATTCAAAAGATATGAATTTTAGAAGTTTAATTGTGATTTTTAAACTAAACAGAAAAGACTAAATTATTTATTGCGCAATTAAGTCCCTGGTGACGTCATCAACGTGCGGCTCAGAGCTGACGTCAGCATGACGTCATCGGCTGGCGTCAGCCCTAGGGCTGACGTTAGCATGCTGACGTAAGCGGCGGCGGGCGGACGGGTGGCGACGTGGCGCGCGAAGATGGGCGGGCGGCGAATGGCGCGGCGACACGTGGCGCACGCGGGAGCCGAGGAGCGCGGCGGCCGGATCGCTGCCATGTGGCGAGATCCGAGCGGCCGGATCAGCGGCGATCGGACGGCGGGGACGATGGCTAGGGTTAGGGTTTCACGGGCGGCGGGCGCGCGCGCGGCGGCGGGCGAGGGTTTTGCCCGACGGCCTTGGCCACCGGCGGCCGGACGGCTCGGCGAGCGGCGGTGCGCGGTGGCGACGAGCCCGGCGAGCGGCGCGGCGCACGGCGAACGCAAAAGAAAAAGGAAACGGCGCCACGGCGGCGGGGAAGAAGGCGATGACGAGGACAATTTTTGGGGCTAAACCTAACGGGAAACAAAGGGAGCATGCGGCGGCGTAGGAGGGGATTTTATAGGGCGAAAAAGAGATTGAATCGGGCACGGATGGCGGGAAAACCTCGCCGTTTGTTTCGGACTCGAGAGAGAGAGAGAGGATATTCGGCGGCGTTTGGGCGGCGGCGGCGTGCGGCGCGAGAAAGCGGGCACGAGTGCGGCGGCGCGGCCGAGCCCGACGTGGGGCTCGCGCTGGCGTGAGGCGCGCGGAAACAGCGCGAAAAAATGGTGGGGCGGCGCGGCCATGGCGGCGGTGGCGGTTGGGCCGGCCGGGCGCGAGGGAGACGGCCTCGACAGGTGGGGCCCACTGCGGTGGCCGCGGGCAAGGAGGGATGCCAGACTTGCGCGGGCGCGGCCAGCTCTTGGGCCTCGGCCCACGGCCGAGGGAGGAGGGGGGCGGCTTGGGCCGGGACTTGGGCCGGCGGGAAAGAGCGGGAAAAAGGACGGCCCAAAAGGGAGAAAGGAGGGGGAAAAAAAGAAAAAAGGGAAAAAGGATTTAGGGACTTAATTTAATTTCTGATTTCTTATTTAATTGATTAAAAAATACTTAGAGTGCTCTAAAAATTCCAGTAAAAATCCTGTTACCGTATTTTGACATGCAGAATTCAAGAAAAATCCTACCATGTCGTTTCCATTTATTAATTGCATTTTAAAATTATTGGTTGGCTCCAGTCAATTTCGAAATTCCGATTATTTCAGGGTAAATTATTTAAATAAATTAGGGAAAAACCCGTGGTGTGACAACCTACCCCCTTAAACGGAATCTCGACCCCGAGATTCGGAGGTGCGGCGAAAGGTGCGGGTGCGCGGCCTTTAGCTCATCTTCTCGTTCCCAAGTAGCTTCTTCCTCGGAGTGATGAGTCCATTGAACCTTGCAAACCCGATAACCTTGTTCCGAGTCCTTCTCTCGCCGACCTCAAGAATACGCGCTGGTCTCTCTACATAGGTTAAGTCCTCTTGGATTTCGATCTGGTCTGGACTCGCCTGCTCTTCTGGTACCCTTAAACACTTCTTTAACTGGGACACATGAAACACGTCGTGAATACCAGTCATGTTGGAGGGAAGCTCAAGCTGATAGGCCACTTCTCCTCGACGTTCCCGAATCCTGTATGGTCCCACGAAACGTGGTGCCAACTTACCTTTGGTTTGGAAACGGTGTACTCCCGGAGTGGTGTAACGCGAAGATACACAAAATCCCCGCTTCAAAAGCGAGATCTCTTCGACGATTATCGGCGTAGCTCTTCTGTCGGGACTGCGCAACCTTCAACCTTTCCCGAATCGTTCGGACCTTTGCCTCTGCTTCACTTATTACTTCTGTGCCAAACAGCTGACGCTCACCAGTCTGATCCCAGAAAGGTGTGCGGCATTTCCGTCCATACAGTGCTTCATACGGTGCCATTTGAATGCTGGCCTGATAGCTGTTGTTGTAAGAGAATTCTGCATAGGGCAAGCTTTTGTCCCACGCTTTTCCAAAATCAAGCGCGCACGCTCTCAGCATGTCTTCCAAAATCTGATTCACTCTCTCAGTTTGACCGTCTGTTTGCGGATGATAGGCCGTGCTAAAATTTAAACGGGTACCGAGCTCTTCTTGCAACTTCTTCCAGAACTTGGAAGTAAACTGACTTCCCCTATCGGATACGATCTTCTTAGGCACGCCATGCAAACACATGATCCTTGCGAGATAAAGCTCTGCTAGCTTCTTCCCTGAGTAGGTAGTATGCACTGGTATGAAGTGGGCCACCTTGGTGAGTCGGTCCACCATGACCCAAATTGATTCATATCCTGACGTGGTGCGGGGTAAACCCGTGATGAAATCCATTCCAATTTCTTTCCATTTCCACTCTGGAATCTGAAGTGGTTGCAACAATCCGGCGGGCCGTTGATGTTCTACCTTAACCCGCTGACAAACATCACAAAGTGCAACAAACTCAGCTATCTCCCTCCTCATGCTGACCCACCAAAACTTTTCTTTAAGATCTTGATACATCTTTGTACTGTCCGAGTGAATTGAGTATTGGGTTTGGTGAACTTCCGTAAGGATCATTTTCTTCAAATCCTTGTCTTCTGGCACACACAATCTCTTTCCCATCCATATTGTGCCGTGTTCGTCTTCCGTAAAACCACGAGCTTTTCCGACTCTCATGTTCTTCTTGAGTTCAGCCATCTCGGGATCTGATGCCTGAGCAACCCGAATTTGATCAATGAGAGTGGGTTGGGCTTCCAGAGCAGTCACAAAACCAAAATCCACCACTCGTAGATTTAGACACTCGAATTCCTGCTGCAACTGGTCACACATTCCTTCGACACTGAGGGTGGTGCAGTAACTCTTTTGGCTTAGTGCATCCGCAACCACATTAGCTTTGCCGGGATGATAATGTATCCCTAAATCATAATCTTTGATCAGTTCCAACCATCTTCGCTGTCGGAGGTTTAAATCCGGTTGGGTGAAAATGTACTTAAGACTTTTATGATTCGTATACACTTCACAACGGTTACCAATTAGGTAGTGTCGCCAGATCTTCAGTGCATGAACCACTGCAGATAACTCCAAATCATGAGTGGGGTAGTTGTTTTCGTGTGGGCGCAATTGACGAGATGCATAAGCGACCACTTTACCTTCTTGCATCAACACACATCCCAACCCTTGGCGAGATGCATCGCAATAAACTTGGAAGTCCTTTCTTTGGTCCGGCAAGATCAACACCGGTGCATACACCAACTTCCTCTTAAGCTCTTCAAAACTCTTGTTGCATTCGCCAACCACTTAAACTTCTCATCTTTCTTCAACAGTTGAGTCATCGGCTTGGCGATTTTGGAGAAGTTCTCAATGAAGCGGCGGTAGTAACCTGCAAGTCCAAGGAAACTTCGGATCTGCGTAACTGTTTTAGGCGGGGTCCACTTGATAACTGATTCCACATTTGCTGGATCCACGGCTACTCCTTGGGCATTCACCATGTGGCCGAGGAACTGCACTCCTTTAACCGAAAAGCACACTTGCTAAACTTGACGTAGAGTTGATGATCTCTCAACTTCTCAAGTCTTGTCCGAAGATGTTGCTCATGATCTTCCTCCGACTTAGAGTAGACCAAAATGTCGTCAATGAACACCACCACAAATTTATCCAAGAACTCCATAAACACCTTGTTCATCGGTTCATAAAGAAGGCCGGTGCGTTGGTTAACCCAAAAGACATGACCGTACATTCGTACAGCCATACCGTGGTGAAAGCGGTCTTGGGAATGTCCTCTTCCCGAATTCTCAACTGGTGATAGCCCGATCGCAGGTCTATCTTGGAAAATACCTTGGCCCCTTTGAGTTGATCGAATAAATCATCAATCCGTGGTAGGGGATACTTGTTCTTGATAGTAACCTCATTGAGTGCGCGATAATCGACACACATCCTCTTGGTCTTGTCTTTCTTTTCCACAAAAATCACTGGAGCACCCCAAGGTGACGTGCTCGGGCGAATATACCCTTTTTGCAACTGTTCATCCACTTGCTTCTTTACTTCGGCCAACTCGTTGGCTCCCATCCTATACGGCCTCTTGTGTATTGGGGCGGTCCCGGGTACTAGATCAATCCGGAATTCAATTTTCCTTTTTGGCGGCATCTGCGTTAAGTCTTCGGGGAAAACTTTAGGGTATTCTCTGACGATGGGGATATCCTCTAACTTCCCAGGGGTCTTTGCCGCCATTTCGGGCGATTCCCCGGTGGAAATATGATTCAAACTTGCTATGGACTTGACTTGCATGGGAGAGCGAAAAACAATTCTTTCTCCTTTCGTATTAATTAAAGTAATGGTGCGTCTAGCGTAGTCAATTACTCCCTTATGTCGGACAACCAATCCATCCCAAGGATGACATCTATGCCTTTGGACTGAAGGAGGATGAGGTTGGCTAGAAACATAGATCCTTGGATTTCTATGGTCACTGAGGGACAATACTGAGTGGTCTCCAAGCGGTTTCCAGGGGTTTGAACCCGCATAGGTATCTTAAGTCCCACTACTGACCACCCCATGTGCCCCAACAAACTGCTTTGAGATAAATGAATGTGTAGCGCCAGAATCAAATAATACTGTGGCAGGAGTAAAGTTTACAGGAAACATACCCAGTATAACTTCAGGAGCGGTCTGTGCTTCCTCGGCGGACGCATGGTTGACTCGAGCCTGGATGAACCTTGGCCCAGCGCGTCTTGGCTTTGGACACTTGTCTGCAAAATGCCCGGGATCACCACAGTTGAAACAGACTCCTGGCTTTCCTCCAGAGTCCTTCCTTGGAGGTGGTGGGTGGATCTGCTGGGATGGCGCCGTTGGAGGGCGCGGGGCGGAGTACGCTTGTTGACCACCGCCACTACTGCGCGCTTGGAAATTCCCGGGTGATAAGGTTGATGCCGACGAACAATCATGGTGGTAGGTCCACCCGACTTCCAGGCATGAAACGCGGCCTCGCCGATTTCCCGTGTTGAGGAGGTCGGGACTGGAATACTTTTCTCTTCTTGATCATCTTGTTGCGCCGATCTTCTGTCGAATGGCCTTGTCAACCAGCTTCTCAAAGTTAGCATACTCTCCGGAGATAAGCTTGTCCGTGAGTTCATCATCCAAACCACCAAAAACTTTTCCCGCCTTTCGCATCGGTGCGCACATCTTTCGGGGCATAACGGGCAAGACGATTGAACTCGTGCGGATACTCGAATCGATCGTTACCCCCGCTCAAGAGAACGGAACTCACGCTTTTTACGTGCAACTATTCCCGAGAATATGTGCGGTCCCGAAACCGCGACGAAACTCTTCCGTGTAACGCCTGCTCCGTCGGCGAGTAACCAAGTAGTTGTCCCACCAAGCGAGCGGACCCCGTAATGCGATGAGTGGCAAACGAGACTTTCTCCGATCCGTGCACCGCACAGAGTCTAACTTCTTCTCTATGGCATGAAGCCAATCATTAGCCTCCATGGGATTAGTGGTGCTTGGAGAAGGTCGGCGGTCGGACACGAAGGAACTCGCAACTTGGGGGGTGGTGGGGCGGCAACCGATTGTTCTACTGCGTTGCTGCATTTGTTGCAGCATCTCGCCGTTGCATCCGATGGTGTTGTTGTTGCATTTGTTGCATCATTGCAGCCATCATCTATGTCTGTGAAGCGAGCACTTGAGCAATGGTGGGGTTCTCGGGTGGCGGTGGAGGAGCATTGCCATTGGCGTCGTGAGCCTCGTGGTTGTGGGCACTGATCGCCCATTGTTCTTTCGCCCCCGGTCCGGTGTTCACCATCCGAAGGAGACGACCGACCGAAGAGAGAGAAAAGAAGAAAAGCAGATGAGACTTAGAACTAATCTTTATTATTAAAATTCAAATGCATTGTTCGATCTTGACTAAAAACAAGAAAAGCACCAAACATCCTTAATTGGTCAGTCATATCACACTTGATATCGACTGCCAGCTATCCCACACACAGCAACCTAACACACAGCAACTACCAAGAAGACAAACTAAGTTAAACGGTAAAACTAAGGAGGGCAACTAGAACGATCCACGAGACGAGGAGTCGAAACTGCTTCCTTCAGAAGATCCCCATTCTTCCGAACGGCTCCTAGAGTCCTCGGGCGTCACCTCAGACTTGGACTCTTCTGAATCGGTTGCCGTAGCCCAACCGATCCTGCCTCTTCCCTCCGAGGAATCTCGAGTCTCTTCGGAGTCCATGTCTTCAGCCGAATTCTCTGAGCTTGAGTTACTGGAGACGGAGATCCAACCATTACTACCACCTCCACCTTGATTCGCCGAAGTTGGAGCAAAGGTGAGAGCAGAGCCTGCAGCGGGAGGAACTGGTACCGGTGCTGGAACTGGAGCGGGTGGAGCCGGAGAAGGCGGTGGAATCCGAGGTGCCACTGGATACGGACAGCGCGGTGGTGGTCTTCCGAGGCGTAGTGCGGAGTCTAACCCCAACCGGTGGCGGGAGTCCCTTCAACTCGCCTACCTCCTTCTTCGACGAACCACTTCGTCCCGTAGTCGCGCGATCCTCGGCATCTTCTTGTCGTTCAGCTCTTTGGTCGCCTTGTGTAGGTCAGAGTGCATCTGATCCAGTCCTTTGAGCACGGTGCACATGTGGCCGAAGGTAGAGTCATTCTCCTCTGCGCCGTAGACTTGAATGCACCGACCTCCGAGGAACTACCTCGACGGGGATGGTAGCGGTAGGAGGAGGTGCGAAGGTCGCATCATGCAGCTCCCTCATCCTGGCTAACATCAGGTAGACGGCTTCTTGACAAGCGTGATCTGACGTGCCTCCGAAAGCTGTGACCTCCATGTTGGGAAGACACGTCCCCACGAACCCGTGAACCTCCAACCGAACACGGTAGGGCAACTCGCCACTGAGAGGCGCAACTGTTGTATATTCCGGTGCTTCAGGATATCCAATTGCAAGAGCCATACGCGCCAGCTCTGCAACGAAGCCTGTCATCCCTTTTCCGCAGTGCGTCGCTGGGGAACCTGCCATCTATAGAAACAGCGGAGTGGGAAAAATCAAAACATGCTCAACACCCACGACCAACATCCCATTTTCGCAATTCCTAAACCCTAGACTGACTCCACTTTTCAAAACACCCCCTTTTTTTAAAAAAAACATATGCACATGAAAAGAATTAGAGGGCTCTTAAGGTTTCCGGTTGGCTTGTCCTATAGTCACGGGAAGGCTCGATACCAACTTGTCACGCCCGAAATTCACACCAGAATTCTGCAGCTAATTTGTGCATTACACCTCGTCCGGGCATCACCGAGGTAAACAAATCGACGTTATTGATAATACAGAATCCTCGTCTTAGAAACAATATAAAAGAGTTACACAAATGCAGCGGAAAGGAAAAAAAACTGACTTAAGCTAAACTTGACACGAGCGAAGCGGAACACCAACACCACAGCTAAACCTTGACGAGAACAAGCCTACACCTCCTCGGAGACCTCGATCTCAACCTCTGGCACTGAAGGGGGAAAAAGAAGCAAGGCTGAGTACAACCACCGTACTCAACAAGTCACACCGAAAAGGGGACATGATGCAAGATAAATAACAAGGAAAGGTCAAGAGGTTCAATTTGCATAAACATCATTTGCGAGAATATAATAACAATATTTGAAGACAAGTAAAACAGTAGTAATATTTAAGCAGTATTAAATAAACACTGTCTAACGCTCAAACCACGTTGCGACAGGCCCATCCATCCACCCGCACTAGTCATGCTTCAACATTTCATTCAAATAAATAAATGAGACTAATCAAGGTGAATCGGTCGATCGCCCGTAACCGTGGGCACGGCTATTCGAATAGTTTTTACTCGATCGAGGTGTACAACTGTACCCACAAGACACAATCCCACAACACGTTACCGTGCGCCGGTACACCACCATGGTGCCACGGAAAGGAACTGTGACAGGACCCTTCACATAACCCCCTCTAGTCAATCGTACCACACCAAGGTTTCGCCCCCATTCCCATCGGGCAATGGGCAGCCCTCTAATGTCGCGGTGAATCCGGAAGCGATCAACCCTTAAAACCGGGCCGACCCAACTCCATCACGCCCACCCTCTCGGGATACGTCGACTAGAGACGGCTACGCTACTGGACCCACCATTACCCATGCGGCTTGTGGTATGCACGGTATTTCTTCCGGGGTTTCCCGAGAACCGGTCCTTAATCGTCATGAGCACGCTAACCAAAGTCCAACCATGTGCTCACGACCCACCTTTTTCATAAATCAATATTATTAGAAACAGGATCACAACTTAACATCATTTGAGAGTTAACTTTTAGTAATGAACTTGACTAGTGTGATTTCCTTAAGTGAGCTAGTTGCGCTAAGCATAACTAAGCAAACCTTAAGCTATCATCTAGTCACATTGAACCCCAAGATATCAATGGTATAAGGTAAACAATCCTATGGTCGAGTACAATAGGTATAAACATCCCATGAAATGACATTCTAAAACATATGCGGTATTTGAAAGAAAAAGAGATATTTACATAAAATAGGAACAATATGGTCAATGTAAGGTATGACTTGCCTTGCTCGGAGACGAGGAACCTCGGCGACTACTTGAAGAGAACGGGCTCGCCGGAAAACTCGGGATCTACACGACAAACAAAGCACTCAACAAACACCCTAAAAGTCTACGAAATAGCACGAAAAGTATTTTTAATGGATTCTTGACATTTTTTGGATTTAATGAAATTTGAATGGGCTAAAACGGAGCTCGGATTCAAAAGATATGAATTTTAGAAGTTTAATTGCGATTTTTAAACTAAACGAAAAGACTAAAATATTTATTGCGCAATTAAGTCCCGGTGACGTCATCAACGTGCGGCTCGAGGCGACGTCGCATGACATCATCGGCAGCGCGCCCTAGGCTGCGCGCACGCCGACGGCGGCGGCGCGGACGGGTGGCGACGTGGCGTGCGAAGATTGGGCAGGGCGGCGGCCGAATGGCGCGGCGACACGTGGCGCACGCGGGAGCCGAGGGGCGCGGCGGCCGGATCGCTGCCACATGGCGAGATCCGAGCGGCCGGATCGCGGCGATCGGACGGCGGGGACGATGGCTAGGGTTAGGGTTTCACGGGCGGCGGCGGCGGCGGGGCGAGGGTTTTGCCGACGGCCTTGGCGGCACGGCGGCCGGACAGGCTTCGCGAGCGGCGCGCGCGGCGGCGAGCCCGGCGAGCGGCGGCGCGCGGCACGGCGAACGCAAAAGAAAAAGGAAACGGTGCTCACCGGCGGCGGGAAGAAGGCGACGACGAGGACAATTTTTGGGGCTAAACCTAACGGGAAACAAAGGGAGCATGCGGCGGCGTAGGAGGGGATTTTATAGGGCGAAAAAGAGATTGAATCGGGCACGGGATGGCGGGAAACCCCGCCGTTTGTTTCGGACGACTCGGAGAGAGAGAGAGGATATTCGGCGGCGCTTTGCGGCGCGGCGCGTGCGGCGCGCGAAAGGCGGGCACGAGTGCGCGCGCGCGGGCGGAGCCGGCGTGGGGCCCACGCTGGCGCGGCGCGCGAACGGCGCGAAAAATGGTGGGGCGGCGCGCCATGGCGGCGGTGGCGGTTGGGCGGCGGGTGCGAGGGAGATGGTCCCGACAGTGGGGCCCACTTGTTGGTGGCCCGCGAGGCAAGGAGGATGCGGACTTGCGCGGGCGCGCCGGCTCTTGGGCCTCGCCCACGGCCGAGGAGGAGAGGGCGGCTTGGGCGGGACTTGGGCGGCGGAAAGAGCGGGAAAAGGACGGCCCAAAAGGGAAAAAGGAGGGGAAAAAAAGAAAAAGGAAAAAGG
The DNA here is from genome assembly GCA_019925245.2 of Oryza australiensis. Lineage (NCBI taxonomy): Eukaryota > Viridiplantae > Streptophyta > Magnoliopsida > Poales > Poaceae > Oryza > Oryza australiensis. The sequence goes on from JAIFGZ020000342.1 coordinate 5,071,753, forward strand.
ATTTAGGGACTTAATTTAATTCATGATTTTTTATTTAATTGATTAAAAAATACTTAGAGTGCTCTAAAAATTCCAGTAAAAATCCGTACGTATTTTGACATGCGAATTCAAGAAAAATCCTACCATGTCGTTTTCATTTATTAATTGCATTTTAAAATTATTGGTTGGCTCCAGTCGGTTTGAAATTCCGATTATTTCGGGGTAAATTATTTAAATAAATTAGGGAAAAACCCGGGGTGTGACACGGTGTGAGGCCTTTTATAGGCGCGGCCAGGGAGGCGCGGCGCGGGGCGCGGGTGGAGATGGGAGGGACCGGCGTGGCGCGGGCGGTGGCGACACGCGGCGAGCGCGGGACGGGCGGACGGCGGGCGCGACGCGGCGGGCGGCGCGTGGCGCGGGCGGTCCGGACGCGGCGCGCGCGCGCGTGGGGTGTCCGGCGCGGCAGCGCGCGTGGCGGCGAGGCGGCGCGGCGCGGCGCGGGCGTATGGCAGCGCGCCGTGCGCGCGGCGCGGGCGGCGCGCAGGTCCGCGAGGAGGCGGCGCGCTGGCGCGCGTGGGGGAGGGGGCGCGCTGCGCGCAGCGGGGCGGGCGGGCGCGGGCGAGCACGCGCGCGGCGCGTGGCGAGCACGGCGCGGCACGTGGCGAGCGCGCGCGGCGGGCGTGCGGCGCGCACGGCGTCGAACACTGGCGCAATATGAATAGTGCACTTTTCTATTTTTCCGAGTTTCAATTTTAATTTCCCATTTCTATTTTCCTCTCTTCTAAAAATTCCAAAATAAATTCCTATAATTCAAAAATAATTTTTAATATAATATTTTCAACTTTTCTCCACTTTTATTTTCCCACATTATTTTTTATATTTATTTATTTAAAATCCTCCTTTTTAATTTCAATATTCACCCCTTTATTTTCCAAAATTTTGCTGATTTGAGTACGACTCCCGAATATTTTTATTATTTATTTTGTGTCCTAATTTATCTTCTCCCAACCACAATTACTATTTTATATCTCCCAAATCGCGTTTTCATAAATTCGCGCTTCTCCGATTTCTTCTTTTTAAAAATCCCTAATACGGACTTTCGCATTTTTTTATTCCGACAACTCCAAATCATCCAAAAACATCGAAAGGGAATTGATCACGACTAAATTTATGCAACGAGCGGCAAATAAGAAGCAACAAACCCGAGAAAGAAGCAACAAGCGAAGGTTTTCGAAAGTTCCGATTTCGTTTCTTCGATTTTCGGGATGTTACGAATACGAGCATGACCACGTCGAAATGTTACTAAGCGTTAAATCGGGAGCTTGCTAGACAACATGTCCAATACACTACGGATAACCAAGAATTCGTCGCCCGGTCGAGCAACTCTACGTGGATCCGGACCAACCCCAATAAAATTTTGTTAGAAGTAGTTGTGACCTTTGAAGTGTACTATTTTCTTTGTCATGGTTTTTTTAGTTTTCTTTATACATGACAAAGTTTTTAACGAGACAGCATGTATCATTGTATCATATAATGATATAAAAGTCATTACTATTTTTTACATATTCTTTTGTAATATTTTAATAAGTGGAAATTTTTCTTTCAATGATGTCAATCAACATGACGAATCTAACATTTTAAATTTTTTTTCAAGACGACAGAAATAGACTTTTTTCATATAGTCCTTATTTTTTAAAAAAAGTTTTTTAATTTTTATTTTTTAACTTAGTATAGGGATGGTTTTTTTTAAAAAAATATTGTACAACGGTCGGACGTGCCGTACTGTCATGGGCCTTGCACGTGCCCTGCTAACATGAGCATGACTGACCAGCCATGGGTCATGCTTGGGCCAGAGACATGGTACGTGGGCCAACACGACATGACCCGTTTAAACAATTGTGCCTAAACGGATCGTGCTGCTCTTGTGCCCGTGCCGGGCCGGACCAGGCTGCCCGTTTGAACCTCTATAACCCCCGGTCCCACCCACCCGCTTGCAAGGGAGAAGGTAGGGAACAGTAATCGTCGCCTCGCCTCAAACCTCAATTCGACAATTCCATCTCCCGCTCCCCCAAAATCCGTCGACCTCTTCGACGACAATGGCGGCGCCGCCGCCGCCGCTCGCCGACGACGGCAACCGGATCGTTGACCGTGACGTGTGGCTCGCATGCGCCGCCCCGAACTCCGGTCGCCTCCCCGCCGTCGGCTCGGTGGTCTTCTACTTCGTCGACGGCCACGCCGAGCAGTTTTGCCAGTTCCCCGCCCCTCTCCTGGAGCAGCTCGCCGTCCCCGCCCCCCGCTTCTTCCTCTGTACGGTGGTCGATGTCCGCCTCTGCGCCGACGCCCTCACCAATGAGGCCTACGCCGCCATCGCTCTCGAGCCGGTCGGCGACCACGACGTCCCGCGTCTGGCCCCCGGTCCCGCCGTCCCCACCGCCGCCGGTGGCCAGCAGCAGCAGCAGTTCCGTTCCTTCGTCAAGAGGCTGAAATCTTCCGACGCCGACTACCGCAGCCGCTTCGCCGCCCCCATGGTTGCTGCCAAGGACGTCTTCCCGTCGCTGGACGACGCCAAAGCGGTTCAGTCCCTCGTCGTCATGGACCTTCAAGGATCTCCGATGACGTTCCACTACGGCAGGAACGGCAACAGAGTCACGCTCGCCAAGGGCTGGAGGAAATTTCAGGAGGACATGGACTTCGTTGACGGAGACAGCGTCATCTTCATGCGTCACCGCGACGACGAGCTGTACGTCGGGGTGCGGCGCCAGCGCACGCTCGACAACACGCCGCTCAGGACACCCCGGACCAGGCCTACGATCCCGTCCCACGAGGCTGTGCAGGAGGAGTTAGCTGCGGCCGATCACGCGAGGAACGGTGAGCAGTTCACGGTGACGTACCGCTCGCGGCAGGACGGCGACGAGTTCGTCGTGTCACGCGAGGTGGTGGAGGAGGGGCTGCGCGCCAGATTCACCTCGGGGACGGAGGTGGAGTTTGTCTGGGCCGTCCAGGACGGCGCGCCGCCCAGCGTCGGGCCACGGGGCAAGGTCACCGCCATTGCCACTGCACAGCTGTGGCGAACTCTCGAGGTAATCTATCCTGACTTCCTGAAATCCATTCCCCTCACCCTCATCAGCCATGCCAATGAATTTTCATTTGTTTGTTTGATTTTTGTCCCTCATCAGCATCATCATCGATTTCGTTCTTGCCTAGTGTTACTGTTGTGTTGATGCAAGATTGATTACTACCACGTTGTGTTGCATTAATATTGTTTCTACTGCTCGTTGTGCATATCTACAGATTGTATGGGAACATGAGTGTCAACTTTTGGCAAGTTCGATCTGTTGGGAAAGTTGATCTTTCTTCTTCTACTCCTCCTCCTCCGAAGAGGCTCAAGAATTGTGAGATTGATACCGCCTCTACTTCTGTTTCCGTCGACAATGGAGATGAGCAAGTTCCAACGATGAGGAAACGGCTAGAGGCGCTGCTTCCTGATAACATCTGAGGCCAAGGACACCTACCTAACTCAAGATTAGTTGTCACTTGTGACTTTGTGAGATTGGGTCCGTCATGAATCAGCTATGTCAGCTTTGGTCTGAATTTAGTTTGAAGGTTATTCTCAATAGTTTCAAAATTTGGGAACAAGTTTGCAGTGTTAATGTCATTTGCAGCTTATTGCCAATCCCTGAACTTGTAACGGAATTTAATCCATTCTAAATCTGACGGAATCGAAACATGGTATATCTGCAATCTGATATATGAAGAACGCGAGTAGCTCAGATCGAGATGACACAACGACAATTTTATCTATTAGTTACAACTAATATCTGAAGGCTGCTGCCTGCACTGAACTTAAAATTCATAGAATGCAGTCAATTCCTGTCAGGTTTTCGGATGCCGACAATTCTGATGATCACAGATCAACTAATGGTTGAATGCTTGTTGCTAGTGCAAACAACCTAATTGCGTACAAAGCCTTGGCTAATGTTGTAGTTTAGCAGATGGTTTGGGAGCAGTCCCTGCTCAAGGAACTTGGTGTTTTACCAGGTTCAGAGTTCTTCAGGCATTTTTTACAAAACCGTTGCAAGGACGGCAGTTTGAGAAGCTTGGACGCAATCTGAACCTTGTTGAGCCGGTTGAGATTGAGTGGAGCTATTAAACATCAGCTTCAGACACAAACGCAGTGACAAGCCTCTTTATCTGAATGAATGCTACTGGTGTTTCTGACTGACATTTTACATTGGTGAAATTAATGTTTGATCCATTGTGCATTACTGCTGGAAAATGACTTATCAGTTATCTTTGCTAAAAAAATCCAGTGAAATAGAATAAATCAACTCAAATCTGTACTTTCTGAACTCAATCCAACTCATCTCGGCGTCGACCTATATAATGCCCCCACGCAACGCACCGCCGAAACTTCCACACCCTTCCTTCCTTCTCAGCGTCGCTGCGCCGCGGCCGCGCCGCTCGTGCTGGAATCCGCTCCACTCCCCAATGGCGCCCGCGGTGGCGAAGGCGTCGGATCCACTGGGAGGAGCCCGACCGCGAGGACGACGACGGCCTCGCCGCCATCCTCCCCGACGCCTGGGAGCTCCCCACGCGCCCCGTCGTGCGCAACGTCCTCCGCCGCCTGCCGCGTAACCCGGACTTCGACGGCGCCTCCTTCGTCTGCAAGCCATGGCTCGCGCTCGCCGTGGACAGGCTCACGGTCGTCGCCGAGCCGCAGCGGCTCATGCCGGGCCTGCTGCTTCCGGAGGAGATGGTGCTCGACCCGGCCTCCCGAGCCTTCCTCAGCCTCGCCGACGATTCCACGACATCGCCTTCCCCCCACGCCCGCGCCGCGCGCTGCGTCGGGAGCTCCCGCGGATGGCTCGTGATGCTCAGGGAGGGCCCGGTGGGAGTCGTCGGCGCCGCGGCCATCGCCACTGTCCATGTCGTCCACCCGCTGCTTCCGCACCTCGAGTTCCGTCTCCCTGACGAGTTCTCCCTCTTCGAGATCCAGGTCGCCGCCGACGAGGAGCAGCATCTCGTGCGGTGGCCACTCTCGAAGGAGGCGCCCCTCCGTGCCGGCCTCCCCTGGAGAAGACGGACGCCGAGAGGCTGCAGCGCGTGTACAAGCCCGACAAGCAGAACTACCCCTACATCACCATGGCCGCGCTCTCGTGCAGCCCCGCCCGCTCCGACGACTGCGTCGCGCTCTGCATCTACCGCTGCGCCCGCTGCCTCGCCATCGCGCGCCTCGGGGACGCGTCGTGGGCGGGCGCGCGTCGAGGTGGACTGGGAGTACATGGAGCCGACAGAGTACAACCGCAAGTTCGTCAGCGTGGTCCACCTCAACGGAAGCTTCTACGCTGCCTGCTACGACGGCACGGTGCTGCGCGTCTCTCTCCATCCCGCCGGCGGGCAGTAGCAGCGCGTCGTCCGCGCCGCGGGTGGAGAAGTTCGCGGACAGGCCTTACAGGGAGAAGTGGTCCATGTGGAGATCGCGGTGGTGGCTCGCCGCCGACGATGTCGGCTCGCTGGTGTTCGTCGGGACCGAGCGCTGCGTGAATCCCTGGGACGACGAGCTGCGGTTCTGGCGCCGGACCAAGAGTTTCGACTGCCGCGCGCTGTTCCTCAGCGCCGGCAGCGCGTTCTTCGCCGACGTGCGGATCCTGCCGTGGTGCGCCGGCGACTGCATTTACCTCACCGACGACGAGCGTGGTCGCCGGGGAGGAGAACGTCACCGTGCGCTGCTACGACATGCGCAGCCGGAAGCTCTACTTCGTCGACGACGCTGGGGCCAAGGTGGCGCTGGGCCCACCTGTCTGGGTCATGCCGTTCCATGAGTAGTACTGTACAGAGACATTCATCTGATGATCCAAGCAGGTAAACCATTGATGTGTAGGACTTTGATTACCATCTGTTGCTAGGTGGTTTCTTCAAGTGAATTCCATCTTTTGAGTAAATTTCATACGAACTTCATGCAAGTTTCTGTGGCTACCGAGGAATTCTGGATTTACAAACTCTTTTTATAGAACTAGCACTTAAAGGCAATTCCTTTTCTGATTGTTTTGTGAAAATTGCTAGTAGCTGCCTAGTTTTACTTCCTGTGATAGCGTTTGTTGTTGAGTTCTGCAGCAATGCAGCATTTTGTAGGTGGCAAAAATGTATAGTGGTTTAGTTAATTTAACTATCTCAGCCTTGGAGCTTAATGCTTGGGTTATAGACATCTGTGGGCTCTTTCTGTTTTGGTCATCTCCTAGTTTTTTTCTTTGGGATGCGATGCACAATGTGCAGCTGTCGTTGGACACCGAGGATCGTGTTGTGTGGCACTTGACCGAAGACCACCGCTACTCGACGCGGTCGGCGTACAGGGTGTTGTTCCTAGCCCAGCACCCCCCGGACCGGTGTGTCCCTCATTTGGCGCGTGAAGGGGCCGCCAAAATGTAAGTTCTTTCTCTGGTTTGCTTTTCAGCAGCGTTGCTGGACGATCGATCTTCTCCAGAAGCGCGGCATTGAGAGTCACTCGGCCTACCCTTTCTGCGCAAGATCTCGAGTCGGCTAACCACATTCTTCTGGACTGTGTGTTCGCTCGACAGGTCTAGCTCCAGGTGCTTTCTTCTTCAGGCTGGGTGGCCCTCGCCCAACCGCGTGGTTGCTGCCTCTAGGATTGGTGGCCCACCGCGTGGTTGCTGGCTCCAGGATTGGTGGTCGTCCTGTAAAGACCGGTTACCAGTCCACCTCTGTGTAGGCTTTGACTCTCTGGTTATTCTTGTTTCGTGGATGTTGTGGAAGGAGCGTAATTTTAGGGTTTTAGATTCGGTCCTGTCCTCGATCTCCGTGCTCTTTGTTTCCATCCAAGCAGAGGGCTTGCTTTGGTCCTTAGCCGGTTCTGCTTCTTTTGGAGTTTTGTTGGGAGTTTAGCATGGCTCTATCCCTTCTCGTTGTTTGGAGTAGTTTTTGTCTCTAGCTTTAGCAGCCCTTGGGTCTTACTTTTCCCCGTGTGGCATTGGCCGGTCTGGCCGGTGACGCTCCTGTAATTAAACTCGGTTTTCCGCTAATATATTGACGTGCAATTCTTTTACGCGTTCGAAAAAAGTTTATTTTAGCTATGATGTTGGTTTTCATTTCTGGATTTGATTCTAAGTAGTCTTTACTTTGAAATCAAGATTTAGATAGGAGTAGTTGGTTAACCATTAAAAACTTCAGTTGCCATTGATGCCAAATGCGGTGTTCATCTGTTCATTACCGCTTGATGCTCCGGGGAATGGGCGATGGAGAGGGAGGGAGGGCCATTCGGGGGGTGGTGGTATTGTTAGGTTTTCGAATTAATCCCGTTGTTATGCTAGGTGCAATACTGGTACAATCTTACGTTGTGCTCCAGGTTGGTGTCACACGACTCACACCCTTGCCTGATATTGGCGCGTGACGGCCCAATCTTTTGGCTTATGCCATATCCGAACGGTTTATTACCAACTAAAAATATTTTTTATATATGTGTTTTAACGATTGAAAAATAAATGTTGTACAATAAATTATGATGAAAAAAACAAAATTAACTTCAAAATAGATTCTAAAATTTAAAATTTAGCGATAAGCATAAGTATAATCGAAACTATAAGACTGAGATTTCAGTTAATGGGCCTGCATGCCTAGCGGAGTGCGGCCTGCGTGCCGTTGGCTGAGTTGGGCTGACGATCCCAAGCCTGAGAAGACAAATAGACCAGGACTCTACCACCTTCTTACTCGTCTCCAATCTTCTGTTTATCCTCTTTTCTTCTGTTGATTGGCGTGGCCTGGCTGGGGTTTTTTAAATTAAAATTCAGATTTTATATTTTTTTATAATAAGTTTTTCAAACTAAACGATACATTTCATAAAAAGCTAAAGTTAATTTAAAATATCAAATATATTTATTTATTAAGTTTAAAATAATTAAAACTTAATTAATCAATTTAATTTTTATCTTCATTGATTTTAAATACTAACTGAGTTGAGCTGGGCGGTCTGTTTGGTTGGTGTGCTGAGTAACCCGTATGAGATTTTTGTGTTAGTACATTATTAATTGTTGTAATTATTAGAAAATTGACAATATATATATTTAAATATATATTTGATATTTTAAAGTAACTTCTATATAAAAGTTCTCACACGAAATATATTGTTTAGTAGTTCGAAAAATATATTAATAAAATTTAAATTTTAATAAGGAAAAATAACTTCAATATAGCCTGAGCAGGCGTTTGGTTGCTGACATGTGCCTGAGGAGTACTCATCGGCTAAACTTACTGTAATTACTGTAGCATATATTGTTAAGTAGGTACTAATTAAATGGACAGATAATAACCATCAAATTAATTGCATCTCTCGTCTGAAAAAAAACTGTTGCCAGAAATTAGTGAATTAATCCCAGGCCTAAAAGATGAACAAATGCAAGCGTATATGTACCATGCTGATTTGATTAGCCATTAAACACACTGGGTAGATACTCGCCTGGAGCTCAGGCCACCAAAATCGATGGCCAGATGCAGGCTAAAGCCCTGTTTCAAGCTTTTAGCTTTTAGGTTTTGACTATTATTATCTTCAGAAAGTAAAACTATAAAAACTGAGCATGTTTCACAATTTTTTTAAGATTAGCTTTTGAAACAAACAAAAAACGAAATTCAAAATATCAAAAACGACCCTTCATGCTCATCTAAATTACCACATTTCATCACACATTAACAAGTTTAACCACTAATTATTTTGGCAACACCAAATTTTTCCCAGTAAGACATGAAGCAATTCACCAAGACATGAACCAATTCAACATGATAAGAAACAAAAAACTAGACATGAATCCTGAATTACCTTGGATAAGAAAAAACAGCAGGTTTTCAACACAATTCAGAGAGACGTCGGAGCAAATTTTCTGCACAATAAAAACATTTGAACAACAAAAAGTTAAAAAGAAGGGCAGGGCAAGGCTTGCTGCCGCATGATAGTAGAGGGCAGAACATGCTGTCACGGCGGCGGCCATGGATGAAGGACAGGGCGGTGGGGGATAGAGATGGCGGTAGGGGCGGGGGAAGGAGAGGCCATGGATGAAGGACATGACGGCCATGGATAAAGGACAGGGCGGCCATGGATGAAGATGGCGACAGGGACAGGGGTAGTAGAGGGCGGCGTGGCGGGGGTAGGAGATGGCCGCAAGGGCGGGAGAAAGAAAGGCCGACGCCGATGCTGGCGCCGACGGGGGAAGCGAATGGCGACAGGGGCGGGGGATGGAGATGGCTGCGCCATGGGGGTAGCACTGAGGGCGAGCGCCGCGAGGAAAGGAGAGGGCGGCGGGGACGGGGGAGAGAAGACGAGCGATGTACCGGGGACCACCGGCGACGGTGGAGGGAGGAGAGGCGGCGCGCCGGCTCTGGTGGCGATGGCGCGGGGGCGTCGTACCCTAGCCACCTCGCACGAGCACGGGAGACGCGGTCTCGCTCGCAAACAGTCGACGACTTTCGGTCAATCCTCATGAACCGTTATGTGCATTACAGTGACAGGTGGGTATTTTTTTTCATCAGAAACCAGAAAAGCTCATTCTGATCGGCTTCTAGCCTCTATTTTTTGTATTTTAGAAAAGTCAAATAATTTTTAAGAAACTAAACATAAAAACTAACTGGTTTTTTATTTTTATTTACTATAGACTGGAAAAATCAGAAGCTATATAAAAAAATAAAATTGGCCCTAATAAAGTGGAAGTGGCGGAAGTCATTAATACGTGTCTATTTCAGTCGACGTTATTGTATATAGGATCTCGTTTATAATAAAGAAACCGGAGAGCGAGAGGGTTAGGTCAGGCTAGCTGTCAGGTCAGGCATATGAGCTCTGGTAGCAATGCCCATATCTCGGTGGCATACGTCACGGTTGGCTCCGGATATGAAGGTGGAGGTTTTTGAACGTTTGATCAAATATGAATAATATGTCTTTCGATGTATTATTAAAATAGTAATAATTTATATATGGACTCTAAATTTTTTAATATTTTGTTTTTAAATTTAGAATTTTGGTTAGACTTCTCTTCTGATGTTTTTATTTTTTCTAATATTTTTTCTTTTTATAATTTTGAATTTTAGTTCTTTTCCTATATAGACTATAGACTCTTCTCCAAACCTCCATCATTTTATTAATTTTAAATTTTAGTTCTTTCTAAATTGTATTTTTATATAAACTTTAAACTCTACTTTTAATTTTTTTTATTTTTTAATTTTGACTTTCAGTTGGTTCTAAGTTAATGTATGAACTCTAAACTTTTCTTTCAATATATCAACATATTTTTATTTTAAATTTTTATTATTTCTAATTGTATTTCTATATGAACCGTAAACTTATCTTTTAATATTTTTTATTTTTTAATTTTAAATTTCAGTTATTTATAAATTGTATTTCTATATTGATTTTAGACTTTTCTTTCAATATTTTTTATTTTTTTGAATTTAAGTTATTTATAGACTTTATTCTATATGGACTATAACCTCTACTTTTAATATTTTTTGTTTTTAAATTCCGAATTTTAAATATCTCTAAATTGTATACTTGTATGAGATCTAGTATACTCTTCCAATATTTTTTTAAATTCTGAACTTCAGTTATTTTAAATTGTATTTTTATCTAGATTAAATCTTTTTCCGATTAATATGATAATTTTTAGACCGTGAGGACCAATGTGAAGGCTCATTTTTCTATTATCATTGTTCTTCAGAGAGACAGGATAGTAGTCTTTGTCAAAATTGTTACTACAAATGATCACTGTTCTGCTCTGTTAATTTCCTTCTAGTTAACTGAACTATCTGAAGCCACAAGGTATGGCCTACGAAAACTCTTCTGCAACTTTTGGGCATCTTTTTTACGAAATATCAGAATGAGCCTAAAAGCAACTCTAAGAGAGGTATTAGGTGTTACGCAAAAAAATTCTCTAAAAAACATGGCATCCCACAGTAGAACGCTAAAAATTCTCTTCAATAATTCAAAACAGGTCACGTCATCAAAATTAGGTCTAGCCCGGACGAAGCATGGCACGGGGCGACGACTGACGAGTGGTGCGGAGGTGTCCGGGGCGGGAAAAAAATCACGGGAAAGCACCGCAGGAAGAAGGTCGGGAAAGGATTGAAGAAGGTTTGGCGTCGCTAATATATACGCGGTGGTGGATATTTTTTGGTGTTGCCAATCTTTTAAGGGAGTTTTGAGAGAACTATTTGTGGAGATTATGGCAATCGGGTATCTACATGGCAAGCTTATCTGACTGGAGGTAGGGATAGATTGCGCCTGCCATATCTGTAAACCGAACATGACTTGGGTGTTACGATTGCCGATAGAGATAAGGCAATCGGCCTATAGTCACGGTTTGGTAAGATTGAGGAAACCAACTTAGAGTAGGATAGGGTTTCCGATCTGTAAGCCCTCCTCCCAAGACTATATAAGGGGGGTAAGGGCGTCCCTTGAGGGATATCCTATGTTAGATCAGTTTTAAGCTTTGAGCCTTAGATCACGAGATCAATAAAGACACTCGGCGGATCGAATCCATCGAAACAGGAGTAGGGTATTACCTCACGAGAGGGCCTGAACTGTCTAAATCCTCTTCTTCTTCTAACCCATCGTGCTTGGCGATCTCGATCGCGACCCGAAATTATATTGCCGAAACCAAGTTTCGGCAGTTGGCGCGCGTAGGGGACCGCGCGTCGAGACTTCTTCAACAATCTCGCCGACAAGCGTGATGGGATCTCCTTCAAGATTCGGCAACTTCGCCGCCTACTTCATCGACGATTCCTCCTTCGACTCGGATTCGGACCAGTCGGAAGGAGAAATCCACTCGACGCCGTTCGGACTTCCGAACAGCGCCAGGATCTACAACGACGTCTTGAAGATCAAGATGCAATCTACTTTCTCCGACGACGGACTTCACTCGGCACCATTCGGATTACCGAATACCGCCAAAATCTGCGCCAATCTTCTCACCTCCCCGACGGAGGCAATCGATTCGGACGAAGACCTCTCGGTGCCGTTTGGGTTACCAAACACCGCCGAGATCTACAGCAAACTTCTCTCCCCCGAGTCGGCGGCGACCCACTCGGAGGAGCCCACACCCCAAGCTCGACTGACCGGAACGATCCGCACCCGGCTACCCAGATCAAGGGAGGTCGCCGTCATCCTCCCATCATTTAGCTCCCGCTCATCTTCGGAGCTCAATGGATACCTCAGCTCCGCCGGGTTCGACAACCTCTATGGCATCCCTTCTGACGAAGCCGACAACTCCGATTGCCGCATGGACTATGAGCCGAAGTGCTTTGATGTCCTCATGGCCGAGCCAGACGAGTCCGACTCAGCCATGGCCAGGAGGCTTGTCAAGAAGAGCGAGCCAAGATTGAGCACGAGCGCAAGACGGCCGAAGAGGAGAAGCAACGCAAGGACGAGGCCGACAAGAGGAAGCAGATCTACGTGCAATGGACGATCCGCCCAGAGGACATCCTCCAAACGCGGGTTCGCAACACCAACATCTTCCAAACGCCACAGCAGTAACGCCGTTGTCGCGCCACGCTCTTGGACACCGTCATGGAGACGGCACCCGCCAATGTGACTCCGATACTCGACAAGATAAAGACCATCGTCGCTGCCACAGCTAACGGCCACCCCACCACCTCGGCACGAAGGCCGACTGAATCTGTGGCCGAAACGCCAGACAAGAGCCGGCTTCCGCCTCTAAGGTCAGGAGACTATAAGAGGCCCGAGCCAGATCGGTCGACGACCAGGCCAAGAGGCCCACCCCGCGAATCCACGCAGAAGTACCAGGAGCAAACGGCTGACTCCCGCGACAAACGACACAGACGTCCACCCGTCCACCATCGCGTCCGCCACAACAACAGCTCCAGCTATCCAAACAGCCAACCAAAGACCCCGCCGAGTGATCTGCGAGAAGTCCTCGATCGCCGCTACCAGGAGCGGGACCGACGCACTCGGGAAGATCGGAGGGGATCACCCGATAGCGGCAACGACGGAGTGCCGGCATTCACTCGGGAGCTTCGCCGAGTGCACTGGCCGAGTGATTTCAAGCCCACAGGAATCGAAAGGTACGACGGCAAGACTGACCCCGAGTCATGGCTTACCATCTACACCCTCGCCATCCGCGCAGCAGGTGGCGACACTAAAGCTATGGCCAATTACCTTCCAGTGGCCCTCGCCAACTCCGCCAGAAACCGGCTCACGAGCCTGCCAAGAGGCTCAATCGGCTCGTGGAGCGAGCTGAGGGACCACTTCATCGCCAACTTCCAAGGTACCTTTGAGAGGCCCGGCACACACTTCGATCTATACAACGTCATCCAGAAGCCGGATGAGCCTCTGAAGGATTACATCCGCCGTTTCTCTGAGAAGCGCAATAAGATCCCGAACATCACCGATGACATCATCATCGCCGCCTTCCAGAAGGGAGTCCGTGATGAGCTGCTAATCGGGAAGTTCGGGCGCAAACCACCGAAGACGGTGAAACAGATGTTCGAGACGGTGAATTCATACGCCAAATCCAACGACGCCATCAAGGCCGCCCGTCAAGACCGGCCCGACAGAGGGAAGAGAAGCAGGCAGAGGAAGCCGGAATCCTAAGAAGGATAACGGCAATAGCAACAACCAGGCCCAAAAAGATCGCAAGCGCCGATCCGAGGACCTAGTGGTCGCAACCTCCAACACTCAACGCCGTCCCCGAGTCGCCGCCTACGATGCCATCATGAACGCCCTGCACCCATCATCCCAATCATAAGCACGCGGCGAAGGACCGCTTCATCTACAAACAGTTCGCCGAAGCAAGACGCGGCGCAGCTCAACAAGAAGCCGACCGATGAGGCTGGTCCGTCAGCGCCAAGAAAAACAACACGGCTGAAAACGCCGAACCTTTTTAAGACCCAGTGGGAGAGCTCAACCACATCTTCTGGGGCCGCTAGCCTATGAATCCAAGAGGAAATGTGAAGCTAACCGACCGAGAGGTCAACGCGGCTCAACCCGAAGTCCCCAAGCACTGCGATGGTCGGAGGTGGCCATCACTTTTGACCGCTCGGATCACCCCGACCGAGTGGTTCACCCGGGCGCTATCCACTCGTCCCGGATCCCGTGGTCCGCAACATCAGCTTAAGCGCGTCCTCATCGATGGGGCAGCACCCTCAACATCCCGTTTGCCAAGACCATGGATGAGATGCATCCCGAGGGCCGAACTAAAGGCAAGCTCACCCTTCCACGGAGTCATCCTGTGGCTATCGTCTACACCACTCGGCACATCTCCTCCCAGCCACCTTCGGGCCCGAGAGAACTTTCGAACGGAGAACGTCACTTTTGAGGTGGCCGATTCTAAACAAAGATACCACGCCATCATTGGAAGACTGCGCTTGCCAAGTTCATGGCGATCCCGCACTACACCTACCTCTCGCATGAAGATGCCGGGTCCCAACGGTGTCATCACTCTTTGCAGCGATGTGAAGCAAGCCTTCACCTGCGATAAGGAGAGCTGCGACATGGCCCAATCTCACGAGAGATTACGTGGCCAACAAGAAGTCCGATTGGCTGCATCAACTTCGGCAGAGGGCGAAGTCCCCCCGAAGAAGATATCCAAATCGGGATCCGGCGACGCCAAGACCAAGAAGATCTCCCTTGATCCGTCGGATCCCTCGAAAACGTTGTAATCGGCGCGACCTAGATCCCAAATAGGAAAGCGCGCTCGTCACCTTCCTCCAAAATAATAAAGATGTTTTTGCTTGGAAACCATCTGATTTGCCTGGAATTCCTAGGGAGGTGATCGAGCACTCTTTGCACGTCAAAGATGACGCCAAACCGATAAGACAACGATTACGCAGATTCCCGCAGGATCGAAAAGATGCTATCAAGGAAGAACTCGCAAAGCTCTTGGCCGCCGGCTTCATTAAAGAAGTCCTTCATCCCGACCGGTTAGCCAACCCGTCCCGGTCCGCAAGAAGACGGGCAATGGCGCATGTGCGTTGACTATACCGACCTCAACAAAGTCCGCCCCAAAGATCCGTTCGGGCCCTCGCATCGACCAAGTCGTTGACTCAAAATGGCCAACACCGAGTCGGATCGTTACTCGGGCTATCACCGATCAGCTTGAAAGAATCCGACCGCCCGAAGACATCGTTCATCACGCCGTTTGGGGCCTATGCTACATCACCATGCCTTTTGGCTCAAGAACGCCGGCGCCACATACCAACGTATGATCCAAAGATACTTCCAGACGCAGATCGGCAAGAACGTAGAAGCTTATGTCGACGATGTTGTCATCAAGACCAAGCAGAAAGAAGACCTGATCGCCGACCTAGAAGAAACTTTTGCAAATATCTGGGCCTTCAGAATGAAGTTGAACCCAAAGAAATGCACTTTCGGCGTCCCATCAGGCAAACTGCTCGGCTTCATGGTGTCACATCGCGGCATTGAAGCTAATCCGGAGAAGATCAACGCCATCTTAAGCATGAAGCCCCCGAGTAACCAGAAAGACGTCAAGAAGCTCACTGGCTGCATGGCAGCGCTAAGCCGCTTCATCTCCCGACTCGGGGAACGAGGCATGCCCTTCTTCAGATTGCTAAAAAAGACAGATGACTTCCAGTGGACCGCGGAAGCCAACAAGGCCTTTGAAGATTTCAAAGAGTTCCTTACAACGCCGCTCGTCCTGGCCTCGCCTCAGCCCCAGGAACCTTTGCTACTGTACGTTTCAGCCACTCACCAAGTGGTTAGTACGGTCCTCGCGGTCGAACGCGAAGAAGAAGGACGGGCTCAGAAGATTCAAAGGCCAATATACTTTGTTAGCGAAGTGTTGGCAGGAGCCAAAATTCGCTACCCTCAGGTACAAAAATTACTCTATGGTGTTATAATAACCGCAAGGAAATTGGCACACTATTTTCAAGGTCACTCGGTCACCGTCGTCACTTCTTTCCCACTCGGCGATGTCATCCACAACCGCGAGGCAACCGGACGCATCGCCAAGTGGGCTCTAGAGCTGATGCCATTGGACTTGACTTTTAAGGCGAGGACGTCCATAAAGTCACAAGCCTTGACGGATTTCCTGGCCGAGTGGACTGAGCGACAAGACAACGTACCTCGGGAAGACCTCCAACACTGGACCATGCACTTTGACGGATCCAAGAGGATCACCGGCTTGGGAGCAGGAGTTGTGCTGATCTCCCCGACCGGGGAAAGGCTAAGATATGTCCTTCACCTCCACTTCTCTGCCTCACACAACGTTGCCGAGTACGAAGCTCTGCTACATGGACTGCACCTCGCAGTTTCACTCGGGATACGTCGGCTCATCGTGAAAGGCGACTCCCAGCTGGTCGTCAATCAAGTAATGAAGGACTGGTCCTGTCTAAACGACACTATGGAGGCCTACCGACAAGAGGTCCGTAAGCTTGAAGACAAGTTTGACGGGCTCGAACTCTCACACGTCTTGAGGCATAACAACGAGGCAGCCGACGAGCTGGCATAGTTCGGGTCCAAGCGCGAAGCTGCCCCAACAGACGTCTTTGTCGAACATCTCTATGAACCAACCATCACGGCAAAGACAACTCCCAACGAGCAAGCTGCGAACGAAGTCGCCATGGCTGACACCGACTAGAGGACGCCGCTCATCAAATTCCTAACCCAGCAAGAGCTGCCGGAAGACCGGGATGAAGCAGAACGCGTTCGGCGTAGTTGCCAAGCATATGCCATGGTTGACTCCGACCTATACAAGAGAAGCCCCTCTGGAATCCTAATGAGATGCATCACACCCGAGGAAGGGAAACAATGCTCCAAGACATCCACTCGGCATATGCGGAAGCCACGCGCAAGACGCACCCGGTCGGCAAAGCTTACAGCAAGGTTTCTTTTGGCTTACCGCGGTCTCCGACGCGGACAAAGTCGTACGAACCTACGAAGGCTGCCAATTTTTTGCCCGACGAGCCATGTCCCGCCCAGAGCTACAAACAATCCCACTATCCTGGCCGTTCGCGGTATGGGGCTTGGACATGGTCGGCCCCTTCAAGAAAGCTACAGGAGGATTCACACACCTCTTCGTCGCAATCGACAAGTTCTCCAAGTGGATTGAAGCCATGCCGGTCACCACAATTACTGCTGACAAAGCACGGGATTTTTTCCTCAACATCGTGCACCGCTTCGGCGTCCCAAATGTAATCATAACCGACAACGGGACCCAATTCACGGGAGGCATCTTCAAGGAATTCTGCGAGGACTTCGAATCAAGATTTGCTACGCATCGTTGCCCATCCCAAAAGCAATGGACAAGTCGAACGAGCCAACGACATGGTCCTCCAAGGCATCAAGGCCCGCGTGTTCGATCGCCTAAACCCTTACGCGGGCAAGTGGGTCCAAGAGCTTCCCTCGGTCTTATGGTCGCCTGCAGACCACACCCGCCGGGCTACCGCCAAACTCCCTTCTTTTTGGTCTACGGCGCGAAGCCATGTTGCCAAACGAGATAGAGTACGAATCCCTTCGAGTCCGCAGCTTCAACGATGAACGCTACGACCCCGACCGAGTGGATGACCTCACCCGATTGGAAGAGGCCCGGGAGGCGCCCTCATCCAGCCGGCCAAATATCTTCAAGGGCTCGAAGATACCACGGCCGCAACGTTTGAGCACGAGCTTTCATCATTGGTGACCCGGTACTACGCAAGATCCGGACTCACCAAAGACCGTCACAAGTTATCCCCCTTATGGAAGGGACCGTACATAATCGCTGAGGTGACTCGGCCCGGTGCATACAGGCTAAAACGCGAAGACGGGTCTATGGTGGAGAACTCCTGGAACATTGAGCATCTTCGACGATTTTATGCCTAATTTGGCTAAGGCTTCATGTTTTCCTTGACTGCCAACCTCAAGCAAGATGACTTCTTGAGTTAGCAGTCGGGGGCTGTACATATGTCAATAAAGCTTAAGTTTCCCTCATCAACTTCTGTGCATGATTTGGTTTATCATTGTTTAATGTTCTTCGATTCGAGTTCAGTGTCTAAGGACTGAGAGTTTTCCGATGACCTGATCGAGCCTAGGCTTGGTGATAGTCAGACGAAAACTACTTAAGAAATTTCACACGAAAACTCGGATCAAGGCATTAACATAAATAAACTAAATATATCACAAGTTTTACATTAGAGCATTATGATCACACGACATTTACAAGAAAATGTTTGAAAGACAAATCAGATCCGGAAATTGTTCACTACATCAACGGAGATCTTCTTTGCTGACTCCTGCGCCTCACTCAGCATATCCAAGGCCTGCTCATCTGTGGTTCCGTCAGCAAAGCCCTCCCCGACCGAGTGGATATCCACTCGGGGGTAAAGGGACTTGGTCTATGCAAGAGCCGGACCAGCCCCCATGTTGGTCGCTTCAGTGATGTTGGCCGATGCATCGGTCGGAGCCCTTCGCAGCTTGTCAAAGATTTCAATTGGGTCCAGCGAGCTGGTCAAGACTCCATGATGGAACAAAGATAGCAAGATCGGCGCAGCAGCATTAGCGACCTCTTCCCGGATCTTTCCGGTTTGTTTGACCCGCTCAAGCAAGACGTCATATTGAGCTCGGGTCTTAACCTTGTAAGCCGCCGAAGCATCCGATCATACAAAGCACTCGGAAATAAAGCAAGACAAGGAATGTTACTTCAAAGAGGCTTACCTTCAAACTTGGCTTCCATTTCGGCTTTGTCGAGGCCGACCCTCCACTGGACTTGAAGCGAATGGACCTCCGAAGAATTTTCGCAAGAAAAGAAGATCATCAAGAACTGGGATAACATGAGAATCTTAAAACTTGGAGAGATGAGCTTACTCCCGATTGACCCTTGGAGGTCGAGGTTCGCCTCCCGAAGCTCGCGATCTCTCTCCTTAAAGCCGCCTCCTCGACGCGGCTTCCTCCCGAGTGGTTTTCAGCTTCGCCGAACGTCCCCAAGGAGTTCAGGTGAGGAACCGGCTTCTCCAAGACTCGGACTTTCCATGGAGCGGACATCTTCCGCGCGTGAAATCCGAAGAGTGACCGACCGGAAAAGGATGATAATACAATAAAAGAAAAAGACTAAGGCTTACGTTGAGCAAATGAGTCGCTTCGTTCAAACTATTGACAAGGGCATCCATTTCTTCTCTCTCAGCTTGCCTATCCAGGATGATGCCCTACCTTTGGCCCTCCGAGTCCCGCCACTCAATCTTAATCGGGGGAACCCAGGTTTCAGAAGACTACAACCTGGGGATTTCCTCCACTGTGGCTGGCAGATAAGAGGAACAAATGAAGACATGAAGGGCTCAAACCAAAAGAGCAAAAAGAATACTTTGGTACAAGACTCACCAGCTTCAGTGGCCGCGCGCTTAGGTGGAACGGCCCGGCTGGCCTCTTTCCTCTGGCTCTTCGCCGAGTGATCCTCAGTCGGGGCTGCCCGGGCCGCGGCCTGAGGTTTCTCGGCCGTTGACTGGCTTCCAGTCGGGACGTCCTGGCTGGCGGTCGGGGGCTCCTTCCTTGGGGCATCCTTCTTCGGAGGCGAAGGTTTTTTGCCCGGAGCGCTCTCGCTTGGATGCCGGCTCCGGCTTTGGCTCGCAGCTTTGGCACTGGGAGCTGCGGCAGGGGTCGGCCCTCACCTTCCTCGGCAGGATCTATGTCCTGGGGCCTCCTGCGATGATGAATACAGCCGGGGTAAAGACAAAGAAAGCTTTCAATGAAAAAGTTCGGACTTCAGTTATAAAACATACCTGGATGATCGGCGGATCTTCGGTGCCGTCCTCGGCGATCGCCTTGGAGGAGGAGTCTCGACTGGAGGAACCGGGACGTCGTCGTCCGAATCCTCGATGATGAGCCTCCTTTTGCTCGCCCGCTTGTTGGTGTCCTCACCTGGGCCGCCCGCTTCCCAACTAGATCGCTTTGGATCTTGATCTCGCCAGCCAGTTTCTTGGCGGGGCGACGCGGCGCGTCATCATGGGACACCTTGTAAGGCTTGGAGGTAACGGAAGCATTTTCCTGCAAGAGAAGTTCGCGCAACATTAAGAGACAAGATATCAAGATTGAAAGACATTATGAAGCAACCTCGACTTACTGGAGAAGGAGGCGGTGGATGCCGAAGGGAAGAACCAGAATGAGGGCACGCTCAACCGCAATGCCCGTCGAGAAGATCTTGTACATCCGGATCTTCGGGATCTCGTAGCCGAGTGGATCCGGATCTTCCCGATTGGGGTCCTTCCCGCCTTCGTATTCGAAGGCTGGCTTTGACCTCTCCTTGATTGGAGCCAGTCGGCACCGAATGAAGTGCCGAGTGATTTGCTCACCGCGAAGACCCTTCTGTTTCATTGCCAGGATCTTCGCAAGCAGCTTGTTGGCCTTGTCCCAATCTTGGGCTACTGGAACAGTGCTCCAAGTTGGCCTGGGGACAGGGGGAAGACCGACGAAGGCTGGCAGGCTGGGTTCGAGGTTGCTAATATAGAACCAGCCCGCGTGCCATCCCTTATTGGAAGATTTTAAGGGAAGAGAGAAGTACTCCTTGCGGAGAGATCCACGGAGTTGGAAACCTGCCCTGCCAACGACGCATGGGTGGTCTTTATTCGGATGTGGTTTAAGATAAAACATGTGGCGGAACAGTTGGAAGTGGGGGAGGATGCCAAGGAATACTTCACATACATGAATAAAGAGGGCGATGTGAAGCATGGAGTTGGGGTTCAGGTGGTAGAGTTGAAGCCCATAATAATCCAGAAGCCCCCGGAAGAACTCGGAGGTGGGAAGGCTGAACCCGCAATAGAAGAAAGAGGTAAAAACAACGAGCTCACCGGTGTTCGGGGTTGGGAAGTCCTCACCCGCCGTCGGGCGCCAGCCCACGATCTCCTTTGGGGGAAGCACGCCATGCTTCACCATCTCCTTGAGGGTGGATTCCCTCACATCCGATGTGGCCCATTGGTCAAACGCGATCCTCTTTTCCTCCGCCATGAGTGTGGTGTGGATTGGAAGTGGATCTGGTCAGAAAAAGTGGGGATTTTGACAAGGGAACTTGGGAGATTTGGCTGCGGAAGCTGGTTGTTGCAAAGAGCGAGCTCCTGGATGGATGGATTTGGGAGCGCGCGAGTCTAGGGTTCTTCGCAGGAACCTGGTGAACAGTGCTGCGAAAAGAGGAATCTTTTGAAAGATGAAGAGGCGGGGACGACCTCGAGCCTTTATAGAAAGATTTGAGGGTTGCGCTAGGTTTTCTTGTGATTGGGCCGAGCCCATAAGAAAATCTACGGCCCAGTTAAGGTGTGGCCCGACGCGTGTCCTTAGGGACTTAAGCGGATGAGCTTAAGCAGATTTGCCCTGGCAATATGCACGTGTCTGAATGCCCTATACCTTTGGAAATCCTTTCATACCGCGGTTTGCTTGACTTCATGAGAAGCTAGCACGATGCAACTTGGAAGGTGACCAACGGCTAAGTTTTTATAGTGCCTTGATGACAAGGGCTGTTTGGTTTTTTAGCATTTGATTAAATGATTATATTAATGCTATTTTTCCACCTTGGTGAAGATCTTTATAGATTAAGACCAGTATTATGGCAGAATCTGTTTAATAACTTGGTCATATTTTTCATACGATTGAAAGAGCTCGTTTTCCCATGAGGGACGATTAAAATATTTGTTCCGGGATGACTCGGGCAGATCCACTCGGATGAGCATGAGCTTACTGAGTGCTTTTCACCCGTTAGGATTGATTGAGTTATTTGTTCTGAGATAACTCGGGCAAATTCACTCGGATAAAGCACAAGCTTGCCGAGTAATGAGGTTGCTTTAGCTTGAGCTAAGCATCTACATAAGAATGATTTTTTATAGTTCTTGACTATATGCTTAGTCTGTTTTTGACTAACCACATAGTCAGGGGCTACATCTAATTAGGTGCATCAGGAGATGCACCTAGGTATTTATTTTTGAGAATTTTTGGATATTTTCCAGCCCTTCACAGTCTTTGGAGCCACTCGGGAAGATTCAGGTAGAGATGGTGGAATCACTCGGCGCCAAAAGCACTCGGTCAAAAAGGTTTTTGGCTGTGTGCTGTTTTGGTTTGAAGTTGAGCTGTCTCGTTGACTGAAAAGGACTCGGGGGCTACTGTGGAGATTATGGCAATCGGGTATCTACATGGCAAGCTTATCTGACTGGAGGTAGGGATAGATTGCGCCTGCCATATCTGTAAACCGAACATGACTTGGGTGTTACGATTGCCGATAGAGATAAGACAATCGGCCTATAGTCACGGTTCGGTAAGATTAAGGAAACCAACTTAAAGTAAGATAGGGTTTCCGATCTGTAAGCCCTCCTCCCAAGACTATATAAGGGGGGTAAGGGGTGTCCCTTGAGGGATATCCTATGTTAGATCAGTTTTAAGCTTTGAGTTTTAGATCACGAGATCAATAAAGACACTCGGCGGATCGAATCCACCGAAACAGTAGTAGGTTATTACCTCACGAGAGGGCCTGAACCTGTCTAAATCCTCTTCTTCTTCTAACCCATCGTGCTTGACGATCTTGACTGCGACCCCAAAAATTATATTGTCGAAACCAAGTTTCGACACTATTGAAAACTGTTTTTTTTTCTCTAAACAATATATTGGGAGTAAGATTAGCAATATTTGTAGCTGCTCTAAGACCCAACACAAAATGGGATAACTACATCGCTACATATGGCACATTCGCAGAAGATCCGGCGATGCCACGCCATGACTCACGCTCCACGCTAGGTCGCTGGGTCAAGTCAACAGAGAAATGCACATCATCGTGCACGACATGCAGTAAATTGTAAGGAAAAAAAAGACCTGCTTTTCTTTTCTTTTTTCAACGAACAAGGTTGGGTCATGATCTTGTTATGGATGCAAAATAGCTTTGTCACAGCGCGTTTGGAAATCTTGGATGTCTAGTTGAAGCGATAGTAGATATGAAAATAGAGCGGACAGTTTTCGTTCATTTAAAAAAGACGGATATTGATACTACTCAAAATGGATAGTTTTCAGATAGTTTAAATATAATATTTTTTATATGAATACGAATATAATATAAATATTTCCGCTGGATACGAATAACGGATATCCACAGAAGGCATGAAACGTACTTTTTTTAACTCTAGACCTTTAATTAGATTTTAATTGTAGCTAATCACATAACACTAGTTCACATTATTAAAATTATTTAAATTTTAAATATTTTTAAATTATATTATCTATTATATGTTATAATATCAATTGATATGTATTTATACCAATAATATTATACATGTTGAGCATAATTAGTATTGTTTAGTCTATGTTAAACTTTTTATATAAACTAAACTTTGTTTTTATTAGAAGTTTAAGTAGTTTTGGTGTTTCGAGAAATATTTGTTTTCGTATTCATGTCCAATCATATTTGATAATTATTCGCATTCGAGATAATCCTTATTTATTTTCATATCTAAATTATTCGTATTCATTTTTATATCCGATAAAAAAATGAAAACGAATATGGTATGAGCATTATCCGTATGTATCTGTTATATTTTCACCCCGAGTAACACTTTCTAATTTTTTTTTAAGAAAAAGAGTTCCAGTGAAAATTCAAATTTTTTGAGGGCATTTTTTGTTAACCACCAGATTAGGATAGATAATGAGTTCAATTGAGTAGTTCGGACAAATCAGCCTATGAACATAATTGTTATAGCAAAGTCAGTCAAGGAGACATCACCAAAATAAGCTTTTAATTAAGATAGTGTATAGCGAAACAATATGGAGCAGTTGCCTGGAATGTGATTCTGTGGCCAACAAAGCTAGTTGCAGTATATGAATATTTATGTGTAGTGAGAACACATGACTAGTAACATAATTGGGAATTAATTATGAGCAGTGGGGTTGGGGCCAGAAGCAACTTTTATGGGCAAAAAATAATAATTTTTTTGCTAAGTCCAATCTCAGTAGATATATTTAGAGTTTTATGAGTATTACATAGGTTGAGATGACAATATATTAATGAAAAGATATACGATAAGAGTTTTATTGAAATAGAGATGGACATTATTTTTAAAAATCAGGATGTGATTAAAACTGAGACATAAAACTTATTGAGACTGACCTAACAAGAGACAACGATATTCATGACATAAGAATGCTAGCCGTGCACAAATGCCACAAAGCATAGCTTTTCTTAGGCAAGAAGTTTTTCTTGGATATATGGCCGCGTGCAATATATAATAGTATTTTTCGATCTCACATAATTTATGCTCTTTTAAAATAAGATGATGATGTTGGCGGTTCTTACCGCTAAAAAATAAAATGTAAATGGATAGCCACGTATAAAAATTAAATTGAGGTGAATATTTTCTATGGAAAAATACAGGCAATACATTTCATAAAAAATATATCTTCATTTAGTTTAGACAATACTATAGTTTCTTTAATCCGTAGCAAATAAATCACGGACATTGGCCAGCGAAAGAAATGAACATTTTTTCATGCGCACATGTTCAAATTGTATGGCTCCACCCTTCTATTATATATATATATATATATATATATATATATTAAAATCCTACTCGGTACTCACCATATGCATAACTTATTCGTGTTTTGGAAACAACTTCTCTTAATATCACCTAGAATATTCGTTCTAACTGAAAGCTTATCGTCTCCCCAGGCAGTTCCACCCAAAGGGGACACTTCTCTACGGACAACGATTCTTCTGATGCCTAAGCAAGATGCAGGCTAAAGATGAGAACTACCGTAGAGTTTTCTCCTACAGGGTCCCTTACATAAACACTCAGCTAAACAAATAAACTAAGGTGTATAAAAAATTACTTTATAAAACTGGAACAAGTTTATATATGGTTTTCCCTTTCGGGAACCCCGAGATTTACAAAAAGTGCTGAAGTATTACCTTCAAGCCAGAACAGAGATGGATCTATTTACAGCTGCTATATTACCTAACGAGGCCGAGCCGAGCCTTCGGCTCGCTATCCACTCCTACGTACGTGCCATATATATATATATATATATATATATATATATATATATATATATATATATATATATAGAAAGAGAGAGAGTTGGGCTCCGTGTGTGCGCGCCGCATAGTCTCATCTCGTGTGGCATAGTCGAATCTCTAGTTTAAAAACTCAAATTGAAAATCCAAACCGTTCAAATTGTTCTACATATTAATATCTCATTGTAGATTAAATTTTATATTTTTTGAAATTTTTTACTATTTTATCGGATAGATCAAAAGATGTAATAAACAAGATACTTGAAATCATTGGATTAATGTATTTTTAACCTATCCGATAAAATAGTAAAAATTTCAAAAAATATAAAATTTAGTATACAAGGAGATATTAATATGTAGAACAATTTGAACGGTTCGGATTTTCAATTTGAGTTTTCAAATTAGAGATTCGACCATGTCACACGGGATGGGCCGTGCGACGCGCCACACAAGAGCCATATATATATATATATATATATATATATATATATATATATATATATATATATATATATATATATATATATATATATTTTGTCGATGTCGTAGGTCGACACGCAGGGATCCCGGGGACCCCCCTTTTTGGTTCGGCACGGGGAGCGATGTATCCTGGCTCAAACTCGTAGAAAAGAATAAATAATGCAGATGAGGCGGGAATTTATACAGGTTCGGGCCACCAGTACGGTGTAATACCCTACTCCTGTGTGTATGTAGTATATGGGGCAGGTTGCCAAGAACAATGAGAGTGTTCCTCTCCCTTAGACTTTGTGATGGATGGGAGATTTCTGCAGGCTAGTTGGAGGGACTTAACCTATTTTTCAGAACGTGAACCTCCTTTCTTGGATCGGAACCTCTTTTATGAAGGACTTGGGTCTTCTTTTATAGAACAAGGGAACACCACAGCAGTCCCACCCTTTCTCTACTCCACTCCACGTGAGGGAGTGGTTTTTGCCTTGTCTTGTCGGAGAAGCCATTCCATTCCTACTCCTCCCTGTTTGCCGCGTCATGGAAGGTGGAAAAAGAGCGGCCGTCGTGGCTGCCATGCCGCTGACATGATGATGGTTCGCCTACCCCCTCCAATGGGTCCCACCGGTCGGCGGCCCATTCCATAGGGAGGTGTAGACGCCATGCTTCCTGCGCTCGCACTCTCTCTCCCATGCAGCCGCCCAGTGCATTAAATGCGACTGGACAGGGCGTGAGGGGGGCGTTCGTGGAGTGGGTGCGTAGCCATACCACGGTCTTAGTTAAGAACTTTTAGCCCCTTTTGCCTCGTAATAGGCAAAAAGGGGTGATGATAGGAGCAACTGACAGCCGCGCCTCACATCGCATTGAATGCGGCGGGGCAGGCGCTCAGCTTTTCCCCATTTGAGCATTAAATGAGTTGGTTGGCAGTTGGATTTGCCTCTCTCTCTGAGAGGTGCGGGATGGAGGATGGGGGTCTGGGTGATCCCAGACCCTTCCGACCAGGGGTCCGGGAGACCCCGGACCCCGTCGTTTGGAAGTATGATGGCCTCCGGGCAGCCTCCGGGCCAGCCCCTTCAGGGGCGGCCACGTGGCCGCCCGTGGCCAAGACTTGCCTAGCCTTCCAGGGCATAAATTTGGCGCCCCTTGGTGGACAGGGGCACCTTCCTTTTTCTTAAATGCCACGCCCGCGACATACCCCCGGGCCCATATCACCGACAGTAGCCCCCGACGTTGACCGGGGCCGAGTCGGGCTCGGGCGCGGTTGACGCCATTTCTTTGAGCGTGTGGGCCCGGGTATTTGGGCGTTTTTGCTATGGCAGGTGGCCGATACGCGACGACTGATGTCGCACGTGGCCAAGCCTTTTTCTTAGGACGGGGGGCGAGTTTGTTTGGGCCACGTGCATGGGGGCCCATTCAAAACCGCCTAGCACTCTCCGTCCCGCGTAGTGCGCCTAGCAGGTACGGAACCCCAGGCGGCACGAAATCCGAATTGCGCGGGAATCCAAGGGGATGCGAAAATTGAAAGGGCGCGGCGACGAGGGGGCACTTCATGTGGTAGTGGGGTGAATTTAATGCCGTAGAATCCGAGGGGGCGGTGGCAGCTTATAAAACCAGATCCGCATGGAAGGGGACCGGTTTCTACGCTTTCCACTGCCATCTCCTCTCATTGCCATTCGCTCTTCGTCTACCTAGCACCTCCTGCTCCTTCCGTTGCCTTTCTTCCACCTTCAGCTTCCCCCTTCTGTGCTTTCGCATCCACCCCCGCAATGGGTCGCGATTCACCTCTGGAGCCGAGGAGTGTGCTCCCTAAGTCCTTTGTGTGCATTGCGGAGGCTCGCAGCCTCTTCAACAAATTCTTGTCGAACGGCACGCGCAGCGGCCTGGAGGAGCGGCCTCCCCACAGGATGGTGTTCTTCGCCTCCTTCGCCATGGTCGGGCTGGTGTCGCCCTTCTCCCGCTTCTTTCTCGACGTCCTGGAGTTCTACGACCTCCGGCTACACCACCTCACCCCCAACGCCATCTTCTACCTCGCCGTGTTCGCCCACACCTGCGAGATGTTCGTGGGGGTGAGGCCTTCTCTTCACCTCTTCCAGCAATTCTTGCGGGTATGCCGGGCTGGCTCCCCCGGCGCGGTGGGGTACGTGGCGATCCAGCCGCGGAACGACAGGGCGGTCGGAACTCCCTTCATCGACATCCATCCCCGCTCCAGGTGGGAGAACTGGAGGGCATTCTGGTTCTACACCAGCTTGGGCGACCACCCCCGCCTCTCCATGCCGACGGGGATCCCAGTGAACCAGAGGAACTGGGGGGCGCGCCCACGAGTCGGGAGGGAGCTGGACGGGGTGCTGGACCGGATCAGCTACCTTCGGCGGGGGGGCCTGTCCAGCCACGCGGTCTTCCGCGATTTCCTAATGAGGCGCATAGCGCCATTGCAGGAGAGGCCGCGCCCCGCCTACATGTACACGGGCCCCAACGACGACATGCGGACCTTCGCGGGCGCGGTCTTTGACTGGGACGAGAGGGACCTCCGGACCCTGGTACGCCGCTGCCTCGGCATCACGGAGATGGACTTGGCGCAGCTCCCGCCCGGGTTGGTGCCGCTGTGTCAGGACTCCGCGCGCCCGGAGATCCTGCACCTACTGTAGGTGGTGGGTGACAGCGTGGGCTCATCGTCGGCCGCACCGGAGGCTGCACCGGGGGCTGTTCCGAGGGGCGAAGGCAGAGGCGACGACGACGACCCCGACGACCACATCCCGATTGGGCGGTTGAGCCGCCGGTCCGGGCCGAGGCGATCCGGGGCCCGGATCCCAAAGGGAAGAGGAAGAGGCCGAGAGGAGAACCCCTCTCCTCCCCGTCTCCACCACGAGGCGGCGGAGCGGAGCGCGCCGCGCCCCCATAGGCCGGGGGCTCACGGGCGGCGGGCCCATCCCGGGGCCGCTACGCCGAGGCGGGCCGGCCACAACGGTGACGACAACAACGGCGGGGAAGGCCCGGGGCACATCCCCGGTGAGGGCGCCAGCAACGGAAGAGGCCCAGGGCGCATCCCCGGCGAGCACGCCGGTGGCGGGGTCTGTCCGCGGGAATCCAACGTCAGGGGACGCGGCGGGTGAGAGCCCGGCGAGTCCTCCGGGCCGCCCCGCGAAGAAGAAGCGGGCTATCTCGGGGATCTCCTGGGACTTCAACCCCGCCCGCAGTACGCCTCGCTGACGTGTGGATGCCTATCAGGGTCTTGCATTTTTGTCTCTGTTTTTTGATTTCTTGTTGCGATTTTGTTTTGTTTTCAGCCGCGAGCACAGCATTTTTGCCCGAGGGTTGTCCCCAAGGGCGGTTCGCCTCGGGCTCGGGGGGCGCACAGAGAGGTCCGGGCGCCCGAGCCCCCAAGGTCCGGCCGCCTTCGGGCTCGGTCCCGGATCCGCGAGATCCGGGGAGGGGCCCACCCCTGGGCGAGCGCCGGCCGCCCATGAAGGGCAAGCCGTGGCGGCGCCGGCGCAAGAGAGGGCGGCGGAGGGCGGCGGAGAGCAACCTCGGGGTCCCCTCCGCGGCAACCATCGTCGTCGCCACAGCATCCCTCGCCCACGCCACACTCGGCGGCGCCATCTCCCCGCCGGCAGCCATTAATCCTGCCGGCGCAGGCCGGCTGCGAGCCCCCAAGGAAAGAAGCGGGCAGCCACCGCCGCGGGGATCTTGGCGGCTCGGCGCGCGAGCGGCCGATCCGGGCCGGCTCCGACTCAGTGCAGGGCGCCGGCCGGGTTTGCGGCGCTTTGGATACGGAGCCCTCGTCCGGTCACGGGAAGCGGGCGAGGAGGTCGTCGCCAAGGCGCGGAGGCGGCCAACGCCATCTCCTGGAGGGCTTCGGGCCCAAGTGCAGGCCTTGGCCGCCGGGAGGTCGAGGTGGCGCGGCGGGAGGCCTAAGTCGAGGAGGGCCGTCAGGAGCTGGCGGCCACGGCGAGGGCGGAGGGCCTCATCCGCAGGCGGGAGCTGGCGGAGATCGAGCGGCGCCAGGAGGAGCTCAGTCAGGTGTTTGAAGACACCGTTACTGAGCGGCACGTCGCCGACCTCCGCGAGCAGGTTGCCACCGCCACCGAGGAGAGGGTGCGCACCACCACCGGGCATTTCCTCCGCGACCTCAGGGAGCGCGCCCGGGGCCTCGACGAGCACGAGCGCACCTTGTGCAACGCTGAGGCCACCACTGCCAGCGTCGATGCTGACCTCCAGGCCCGTGAGGCCGGCCTGGCGGAGCGGGAGAGGGCCCTTGAGGCGGCGTGGCGGGCGGTTGAGAGCTGGGAGGCCGCCGTCGCCAAGGCCGAAGAAGACTCCGCCGCGTGGGAGGCCAACGTGCTGGCGCAGGAGAAGGCTGTCGTCGAGCGCGAGGTCGCCGTGGGGGGCCGAGAGGCGGCGGTGGTGGAAGCCAAGGAGGAGGTCTCCCAATGCCTGAAGGGCGTGTGGGACCGTGAGCAGCTGCTCGCCGCCGCCTTGGGCCACCGGCAGACGAGTGAGCGCCGGGAGCGGAGCCGCCACCCGGGAGCAAGTGGTCAAGGACGCGCAGCGCAGCTGTGTGTGGGCCGGGACCGGAACTGGAGGAGGCGCGCCGCCGGGTCGCGGAGCTGGAGCGCGTCCTACGCCTAGGAATCCAGGGCTGGCCTCGTCCGTCGGGCGCCTTCGGGAGGCGACTCGCGGGGTGGGGGTGAACCGCACTCTCAAAGATCCCTACCTTGGGGGATTGGCCACATACATCGACGATCCGGCGCGGGGATACGAGGGTGCCGGAGGAGGTCGACGACGTAGCGAAGGAGTCATCGTATGACTTATCCCGCAAGGTCGCGTCACTCATCCTGGCGAGCTACCAAGCCCGCGACCCCAACTTCGACCCCTATATCCCCACCGAGGACTTCCCCGAAGGCACCGAGGAGGCCGCCCGCCGTCACGTCCAAGACGCCGTCGACTCCATCATGATGGGCTTCGACGGCACCCGGCGGCCTTCCGGCTCGCCCTCCGCGAGGACTCGCCGGACGCAGACTCCCCGGTGGAAGCTCCCAGCGACCCACCGGCCACTTAGGGCCCTCTTGCCTTGGCTTATATCTGTACTTATGTAAAAAGTTATTTATGCATTGTTTATAAAGTTATCGAACTTGCCTTTACTTGCATTGCAACAGCTCATCGTGGCTGCTTTTGATGTTTCATGTATGTGTATGTTTGGAGCCCCCGGCCAACTTAGCGCGCACACAGTGGCGGTTGGTTGGCCCGAGCCCCTGTATGTTAGCTTCCCTGCAATTGGTAGCTTAAGACTTTAGTCACTGCGATAATGCGATAGTGTTGTTCTCCCCCGTGTTTTGTCCCATGTCGCTGGGGGCTGTTCCGGGTTTGGGCAGCATGCACTGGCCATTGGTTGGTGCCTCTGCCGGGGTTCCGGGTAGGAGCGAAGGCATAAAAAGGCCAGCGAGGGCAACGGCAACGGGGGGCCGGGACAGGCGTGTGTCGTTCGCACCCGAACCCCCGGGCGTTGACGCCCAGGCGTGGTAGTATGCGGCATCGCTGTACCCTCGACACCCTTAGGGCTCTCGGGCTAAGGCGGGCAAGGCCGAGGAACTTATTGGAAAGCCGCATCCAGAGCACATGCTCAAGCACATGGGGGAAAACACACTGCAACAGGTATTTGCAAGGGAAACATATGGAATGAAATAACAAACGTATTACTCATGCCACCGGGGGCAGTGGATGAACTTCTATGCATGTCCCAAAGACACCATGCGGCTTATGGGTAGAACCTGCGCAGGTGGGAGATATTCCACGGGTTCGGCAACGGAGTGCCGTCCTCTGTGGCTAGGCAAACTACTCCCGGACGCAGGGTGCCGATAACTTTGTATGGCCCCTCCCACATCGGGGACAGCTTGCTTAGCCCTGCGCGCGTTTGGACACGGCGCAGGACCAGATCGTTGACTTGCAGCGCTCGGGGGCTGACTTTGCTTTGATGGTAGCGGCGGAGGCTCTGTTGGTAGCGGGCCGCGCGAAGCGCTGCCCGGCGCCGCCTCTCCTCCAGGTAATCCGGGTCGTCTCGACGCCTTTGCTCTTGATCCGCTTCGGTGTATAACGCGGCTCGAGGCGATCCCAGGGTGAGCTCGGAGGGCAAGACCGCCTCGGCTCCATACACCAAGAAGAAAGGTGTTTCCCCGGTGGCACGGCTCGGGGTTGTCCGATTGGCCCAAAGGACCGCGGGCAGCTTGTCAGTCCATGAGTCCCCATGTTTTTTGAGCACGTTGTAGGTCTTGGTCTTGAGGCCTTTTAATATTTCTGTGTTTGCACGCTCGGCCTGACCGTTACTTTGGGGGTGAGCGGGCAAGGCGAAACAGAGCTTGATGCCCATGTCGTCGCAATACTCGCCGAACAGCTCACTCGTGAACTGGGTGTCATTGTCGGTGATGAGCCTGTTGGGGACGCCGAACCTTGCCGTGATGCCTCTCATGAACCGCACAGCTGAATGTTTGTCGATGACGCTGACTGGATAGGCCTCTGGCCACTTGGTGAACTTGTCGATGGCGACATACAGGAACTTGCACCCGCCCCGCGCCTGCTTGAACGGGCCCAGGATGTCCAGCCCCCAGACCGCAAATGGCCATGAGAGCGGGATGGTTTGAAGTGCCTGGGCCGGCAGGTGCGTCTGCTTGGCATGGAATTGACATGCTCGGCACCGTCGCACGAGGTCTGTTGCATCCTCCAGCGCGGTGGGCCAATAGAATCCCAGGCGGAATGCTTTTCCCACCAAGGTTCGGGAGGCTGAATGTGCGCCGCATTCACCTTCATGGATCTCGGCAAGGAGCTCGAGACCCTGTTCCTGAGCAATGCATTTCATGAGCACTCCGTTGGCACCACGTCAGTAGAGTATCCCATCCACCAACGCGTACCTCTGGGAGGTCCGGGCGATGCGTTCGCCTTCCTCACGTTGCTCGGGCAATGACGCGTCTTCTAGGTACGCCTGGATTTCCGAAATCCAAGCCACCTGGCGCGTGATGTCGGTCCTAGCGGGGCAGGCCGTGGCTGGCCCGCTGGTCCGGCGTCGGGACCGCCGATTCTGCCTCCGGCGGTTCGGGTCGCGCCGCGGCTCGTGAGACTTTCCTCAAAGGCACTGGCGGGGCCGGGGCTCGCGCGGACGCGATTCTTGATAGCTCGTCCGCCAGGGAGTTGTCTCTTCTGGGAATGTGGCGTAGCTCGAGGCCATCGAAATGGCGCTCCATACGCCGTACTTCCTTGACATAGGCCTCCATTTGAGGGTCGGTACATTGGTATTCCTTGGAGACCTGGTTTACCACCAGTTGGGAATCCCCGAGGACCAGCAGACGTCGAATGCCCACGCCCGCTGCTACTCGTAACCCCACCAGGAGCCCCTCATATTCGGCCATGTTGTTGGTTGCTCGGAAATCGATCCGGACGATGTATCGAAGCACGTCGCCCGTTGGGGAAGTTAGCACCACGCCTGCTCCGGCTCCGTGCAAGGTGAGTGAACCGTCAAAGTTCATCACCCAGTGCGCGGTTCCTTGGCCGCGATCCTCCGCACTCTCGGGTTCCGCCGGGGTGGATCGCTTCCGGCTGTTGGTGTCCATTCTGCCACAAAATCAGCCAAAGCTTGGCTCTTGATTGCGTGCCGGGATTCGAAGTGTAGGTCGAATTCCGACAACTCAATGGCCCATTTGACTACCCGTCCCGTGCCCTCTCGGTTATGCAGGATTTGTCCGAGAGGGTAGGACGTGACCACCGTTACCCGGTGCGCCTGGAAATAATGACGCAACTTCCTGGAGGCCATAAGTAGAGCGTATAGCATTTTCTGGGCCTGCAGGTAACGTGTCTTCGCGTCCCGTAGCGCCTCGCTGACGAAGTAGACCGGCCGCTGCACCTTGGTGCGGGCCTTAGCTACCTTGCTAGGGGCGGATGGTTCGAGTACACCTGGGCGGGTTACCTCGGTGTCCAGGGCCTCCGAGCCATCGCCTCCTCCGAGGCCCTCAAGGCCACTCTGGGTGGAGGGGGCTTCGGGCGCTCCCGGACTAGGGGGTCGGGCGGCTCCCTGAGGCTCGGGGGGCCAAGGGCCACCTCCGGGTTTGGGCGCTTCCTCGGCCAGCTCCATTCCGAGGTCTCCTGCCTCCAGTTTTGACAAGGCTGGGGGCGACTGTGAGACTAGCTCGTCGTCGCGCTCCACAACCAAGGCCGCACTAATCACTTGGGGGATCGCCGCCAAATATAAAAGGAGGGGCTCCCCTTCCCGAGGAGCCACCAGTACGGGCGGCGAGGAGAGGTAGCACTTGAGCTCGCCCAAGGCTTTCTCCGCCTCGTCCGTCCAAGTGAAGGGGCCAGTTCGTTTTAGCAATTTAAATAAGGGAAGCGCCCGCTCTCCTAACCTGGATATGAAGCGACTCAGGGCAGCTACACAACCCGTGAGCCCCAAAGTCGATCCGCTCAGTGCGGAAATTAGTGGGGGCCCCGAAGGTGACCGGCAGAGCGATCTGCCCGAGGGGCCACACCTTTCCGGGCGTCACCCCAATGATTGGGTGAGAAGGCCCGAGCACCATTCCCGGGGCCTTGATCGCCTCAAAGGCCTTCGGGGATAGCACGTTGAGGGCCGCACCTCCGTCAATTAAGACTCGGGCGACCTTGACGTTGCAGATGGTGGGAGAGGTCACGAGGGCTAAATGGCCGCTACGCGCGACACTTCCTGGGTGGTCGGTCTGGTCAAAGGTGATGGGCACCTCCGCCCAGCGCGACCTCCGGGCCGCCTCGTGAGACGGCACGGCTGCGAGGAGCTCGCGTCTCATGGACTTGAAGCTCCGGCGGGACATTTGGGCGCCCGTGCCGCCGTCGATGGTGGCGACGATGTGCTGGGGATCTTGGTAGCCCAGGTCATCGTCGTCGTTCCCGGCGGGGGCCGTATCCCTGGCCTCCTCTCGCCGGTTGTTCGGGTGCTCCGCCAGTGCTTTGCCCTTGTGGCGGATCTCCTTCTCGTTCTCCCTCCGCTCCTGCTCATACTTCTGCACTCGCTCGGCCAGATTTCTGACCGAACGGCACTCAGAGAGGTCGTGGTGGGAGGTTTGGTGCACCATGCACCATTTGTCTCCGGCCCGGCCCTGGGGCGAGGGTCCGGGGACCGCCTGCGGTTACCCGCGGGCTTGCCCTTTCGCGAGGGCTTCTCGGCTCCGTCGGTGGCGAGGACGTGGCCCTCTTCACCGCCACGCGATGGCCGGTGCTTCCGTCGCCGTTCGCGCCGCTCTTCACGGGACGCAGAGGGGGCAGCGCCGGTGAGGGCCGGGGTAGGATTCCTAGGATTCCAAACCCGGGCCTCCTCCTTGCGGGTCACCCGGTCTGCGAGCTCGAAGAGCTCCGTGGTGGTCCGGGGAGCCTTGGATTCGATCTTCTCCAACATGACGTCATGGCATACGCCACTCCGAAAGGCGAAGATCATTGCATGGTCGGCGATGAAAGGTATGGTTTTGCGTACCTGGCAAAAACGCTAAATGTATTTGCGCAGGGACTCGTCCTCCCCTCGTCGGACCATGTGGAGGTCCGCCTCCACTCCCGGGCGCGGGTATGTGCCCTGGAAGTTGGAGGTGAACTGGCGGCACAGGTCGTCCCAAGAGGTGACTGACCGGGCCGGCAAGTTCATCAGCCAGGAACGGGCCTGGCCCTTGAGCGCCATGGGGAAGAAGTTGGCCATGACACGCTCGTCTCCTCCGGCGGCCTCAATAGCCGTGGTGTAGATCTGGAGAAACTCGGTGGGGTTAACCGAGCCGTCGTACTTCTCCGTAAGGGCCGGCCTAAACTTGTTAGGCCAGCGCACGTTACGATGGTCGGCAACAAAGGCCCGGCAGCCATTGCCGGAGGGCGACGTGGGCGTGGGGCCTCGTTGGGCATCGCGGAGCTCCCGCTTGCGGCTGGGCCATCACGGCCGTTCGTCGTCCGTCGTGGGGCTCCATCTGCGGCGGGGCCGCTGTGGCCGCTCGCCGTGAGGTGGCGCCTCCCGACAAGGAGGCACAGTCCGGCACCCGCCCTAAGCGGCGCTCGTCTCGGCGCTGCTCGATGCAGAGGCGGGCGTCGCGCCCTGCGTAAAGCAGGTCCCGGGGCGGCTCCGGTTGGGCCGCCGCCGAGAGGTTCTCCTCCACCCTCACGGCTGCTACTGCCCTTCGGGCCCGTCGCCGGGAGGAAGAGCTTACCGCGACGTGCGAGCCGCGCGGTTGGTGGCTGGAGGAAGCGAGGTCGGTAGCCGGGCGGCCGGGCGTGCCTACGAGCCGCCATGTCGTCGAGCCACCTTTTGGCGTTGGACCCTTCGCCGGGGTGGCGGGGTGGCGCAAAGAGCCTCTGCCGCCTGCAGGGCACCCTCAGGAGTGCCAAACTCCAGGCGGCGATGGACGTCGCCTCGGCGGGGCTCGCCGGTATGCCCGCTAGGGCGCGGTCTGCACAGAGCGTTGTCGGCCCCGTAGGACGCACGGGCCCCTCCGCCTCCGACCGCTGCCGGGGGCAGAGGGGATGGCGCGGCGCAGCCAGCATCTGTCGCCACCAACGGTGGCAGGGGAGACAAAGGTCCCTCCCCCGTCGAGCGGAGGTGGCGAAAGTTGGGGCTGTGCCTGCCCGCATCGACTTCTTCTGCCGCCTCGTTGGCCAGGCCACGCTCGCGCGTAGAGAGCGAGCCTGACGCGAAGCGTAGGGCACGGCCGTGAACCATGGCTGAGACGGGGAGAGAGGATTCCCGCCAGAAAATGGATGGAAAACGGGAGTTCAAACCAAAACACAGTGCGCTCCCCCTACCTGGCGCGCCAGCTGTCGATGTCGTAGGTCGACACACAGGGATCCCGGGGACCCCCCTTTTTGGTTCGGCACGGGGAGCGATGTATCCTGGCTCAAACTCGTAGAAAAAAAGAAATAATACAGATGAGGCGGGAATTTATACAGGTTCGGGCCACCAGCGCGGTGTAATACCCTACTCCTGTGTGTATGTAGTATATGGGGCAGGTTGCCAAGAACAATGAGAGTGTTCCTCTCCCTTAGACTTTGTGATGGATGGGAGATTTCTGCAGGCTAGTTGGAGGGACTTAACCTATTTTTCAGAACGTGAACCTCCTTTCTTGGATCGGAACCTCTTTTATGAAGGACTTGGGTCTCCTTTTATAGAAAAAGGAAACACCACAGCAGTCCCACCCTTTCTCTACTTCACTCCACGTGAGGGAGTGGTTTTTGCCTTGTCTTGTCGGAGAAGCCATTCCATTCCTACTCCTCCCTGTTTGTCGCGTCATGGAAGGTGGAAAAAGAGTGGCCGTCGTGGCTGCCATGCCGCTGACATGATGATGGTTCGCCTACCCCCTCCTATGGGTCCCATCGGTCGGCGGCCCATTCCATAGGGAGGTGTAGGCGCCGTGCTTCCTGCGCTCGCACTCTCTCTCCCATGTAGCCGCCCAGTGCATTAAATGCGACTGGACAGGGCGTGAGGGGAGCGTGCGCGGAGTGGGTGCGCGGCCATACCACGGTCTTAGTCAAGAACTTTTAGCCCCTTTTGCCTCGTAATACAAAAAGGGGTGATGATGGGAGCAACTGACAGCCGCGCCTCACATCGCATTGAATGCGACGGGGCAGGCGCTCAGCTTTCCCCCATTTGAGCATTAAATGAGTTGGTTGACAGTT
Organism: Oryza australiensis; assembly: GCA_019925245.2. NCBI lineage: Eukaryota > Viridiplantae > Streptophyta > Magnoliopsida > Poales > Poaceae > Oryza > Oryza australiensis. Next base: position 5,108,820 of record JAIFGZ020000342.1, read on the forward strand.
GAATTCGCCCCTCTCTCTGAGAGGTGCGGGATGGAGGATGGGGGTCCGGGTGATCCCGGACCCTTCCGACCAGGGGTCCGGGAGACCCCGGACCCCGTCGTTTGGAAGTATGATGGCTCCGGGCAGCCTTCGGGCCAGCCCCTTCAGGGGCGGCCACGTGGCCGCGCGTGGCCGAGACTTGCCTAGCCTTCCAGGGCATAACTTTGGCGCCCCTTGGTGGACAAGGACACCTTTCTTTTTCTTAAATGCCATGTCCGTGACATACCCCCGAGCCCATATCACCTATATATATATATATATATATATATATATATATATATGGGGCACGTACGTAGGAGTGGATAGCGAGCCAAAGGCTCGGCTCGGCCTCGTTAGGGTAACGAGCTGGCTCGACTCGACTCATTATCCTAACGAGCTAGAAATCAAGTTTGGGCCGGTTCGTTAGGCTCGTGAGCCGGCTCTGCTAGCTGACTAACATGGCTAATTGTAAGTGTGCAGCAAACTTTGAACTGAAGTGAACCAAAAAATATACTCTCAATCAATCAGCTCATCGCTAAATGCAGAACATGTCACCACTGCGAGAGATACCATCATACAAATTGTTCATACAAATATAGCTAGATGTCAAAACAAAGACATAAATGAACATAGCGAAAACATCAGCAGTCAGTAGACTCAGTAAAGGAAGGCTGAGCAGAGCAAATCACAATTTGATGGGCATTAGTGGCACCACAGTCATGAATCACTAATAAGCTCACGGCTCTGGCTCAGCAGTCAGCATACACTGTCAACACTGATACATCATACATTAGGAAATTTACCAGCAAGGCAGCAAATTATTTCCAGCTTGAGGCTTGAGCAAGTGGCGGCGGCCGTCGCCGTGGCCTGGCTGGCGCTGGCGTGGCAGCAAATTACTCGCCGGCGCCGACGGCTAGGGAAAGGGCCGCCCGACGAGAGCTGAGCGCGCGCGGCGGGGTGCGCTGCGGACTGCGATGGCTCGACGGGTGAGCGCGGCGCCGCCGTGGTCCGTGTGGCGCTGGTGCGGTGCGGGAGTAGGAGAGTACAGCCGAGTCGGCGGGATTGGATCGGGACGGGAGGGATTGTCTAGGGTTAGGTCAGGGAATGGATCGATGTGCGCATGCGCGGATGGAAAAAATGGATGCGGTGCGGTCGTGCGGAACTACGGATGCGGGCCATGTGGCTGCACAGGTGATAGGCCCAGCCCACATATCTTGACTCGTTTAGGCTCGTGAGTAGCTCGCGAGCTGACTCGAGTCGGCTCGTTATCTTTAACGAGTTTAAAAGTCAGCTTGGCTCATTAGAAAATAAAAACGAGCCGAGCCGAACCGAACCGAGTCTGTCATGAGCCGAGCGAATTAACGAGTCACGAGCTTTCCGTCCACTCCTACACGTACGCCGCATCTGTATATTTGACATTTACTCTAGTGACAATTATTGAAAAAGGGGTGATCATAATTCAGCCCTTGCATTTTTCTTGGGCATCTCAATGCAAAAAGAGGAGAATGGCGTCAATTGGACGGCTCCAAAGATATATTCTTACATATCATATTGAGAACAAAGGTGGACACACTGATGGCCACCTCCAAATCCCCCTCTGTTAATTTCAACGTTGATGTACCTTTCATCGAATTTGGATATGGTATTGCAACATGTGGACACTTATTCCATTGACTATTGCGCATGCAACGCTTGGCAGAAAACAATTTCTAAAGCAACAAGTGCCGATGCATTAATATCGAATGGAAAAAAAACAATGGAAATCAATTATTTGAGTCGGTTTGCAACATAGACCCGGTCCAACAAGAATATTTGATGTTTCATTCTTATTCTACTTGAAAACAATTTATTTTATACAAATAAGTGACGTGGGACCTATAAACTTAGATAACCACCCAATACTATTCATACCCAAACTCCCTTAAACTATAAATTCATCATTTCACCTACAACTAATTATAAGCCATAGCATTTAGTAGCAATAAAACTTGAAAGCAAATATTAAAAATAAACCACAATAAAAAACATCAAAAATCAGCTTTAAAATTAAATTTAAATTCATATTTTTGATTGCTGTGGATAAGTTGAAGATCACTTTTAACTTTAGATAATATTTTAAAAATAATTTAGGTTCTTTATGTAATTTCATCCGCTTAATTTGGTTAAAAATTTTCCATTCAAATCAGCTTTTAACTCTTTTAAGTATAAAGTTTTATTCTAAGACTATTCCCATTGCTTCAGTTTACCTATTTTCAACCATAAATAATATAAGCAATAAAAAAGCTACTACTTCAAATTGCCATGTCTGTTCGTCTTGTTTTTCAGAATAAAATACTCTTTACACATGTCATATAGTACTACATTTGTCTCAAAATTGTGGAGATTGTGGCAATCGGGTATCCACATGGCAAGCTTATCCGACTGGAGGTAGGGATAGATTGCGCCTGCTATATCTGTAAGCCGAACTTGACTTAGGTGTTACGGTTGCCGATAGAGATAAGGCAATCGGCCTATAGTCACGGTTTGGTAAGATTGAGGAAACCAACTTAGAATAAGATAGAGTTTCCGACTTGTAAACCCTTCCTCCCAAGACTATATAAGGGGGGTAAGGGGCGTCCCTTGAGGGATATTCCAATAGGAGATCTGAGATACAACTTCATAAGCGAGAGCTTAGATCACGAGATCAATAAAGACACTCGGCGGATCGAATCCACCGAAACAGAGTAGGGTATTACCTCTCGAGAGGGCCTGAACCTGTCTAAATCTTCTTCTTCTTCTAACCCATTGTGCTTGGCGATCTTGACTGCGACCCCATAAAATATATTGCCGAAACCAAGTTTCGACAGTTGGCGCGCCAGGTAGGGGGCCGCGCGTCGAGACTTCTTCAACAATCTCGCCGACAAGCGTGATGGGATCTCCTTCAAGACTCGGCGACTTCGCCGCCAACTTCGTCGGCGACTCCTCCTCGACTCGGATTCGAACCGTCGGAGGGAACAACCCACTCGGTGCCGTTCGGGCTCTCCAACAGCGCCGAGATCTTCGACAACATCTTGAAGACCAAGATGCGATCCACCTTTTCCGATGACGGACTTCACTCGGCGCCATTCGGATTACCGAATGCCGCCGAGATCTGCGCCAATCTTCTTGCCTCCCGACGGAAGCAATCTACTCGGTGAAGACCTTTCGGTGCCGTTTGGGTTACCAAACGTCGCCAAGATCTACGATCAATCGTTCTCCCGAGTTGGCGAGGATCCACTGGAAGAGCCCGATCCCCAAGCTCCGACTCGGACTGGAACGATCCAGATCCGGGTTACCCAGGATCAAGGGAGGTCGCTGTCATTCTCCCGCCCTTTGGCTCCTGTTCATCTTCAGAGCTCAACGGATACCTCAGCTCCGCCGGCTTCGACAATCTCTACGGCATCCCTCCGACGAAGCCGACAACTCCGACCGCCATATGGATGCGAGCCGAAGTGCTGACGTCCTCATGGCCGAGCCGGATGAGTCCGACTCAGCCATGGCCGAAGGCTTGCCGAAGAGGAGCGAGCGAGTGGAGCTGGAACGCAAGACACCGAAGAAGACAAACAACGCAAAGACGAGGCCGATAAAAGGAAGCCGGATCTGCGTGCGTGGACGATCAGCCCAGAGGCCATCCTCCAAACACGGGTTCGCAACACCAATGTCTTCCGGACGCCACGCAGAACGCGCGCCGCACTCACGCTCTTGGATACCGTCATGGAGACGGCTCCGCCAACGTGACTCCTATACTGGATAAGATCAAGACCATCGTTGCTGCCACGGCTAACGGCCCTCCCACCACTTCGGCAAGAAGGCCGACCGAATCCGTGGCCGAAACGCCCGACAAGAGCCGGCTCCCACCCCTAAGGTCAGGAGACTATAGGAGGCCGAGCCGGCTCGGTCGTCAACTAGGCCAAGAGGCCCGCCTCCCGAGTCCATGCCGAGGCACCAAGAGCGACGGTCGACTCCGCCGCAAACGATATGGACGTCCGCCCGTCCACCACCGAGTCCGCCGCAAAGTCCGGCTACCCAACCAGCCTAACGTAAGACCCCGCCGAGTGATCTCGCGGAAGTCCTCGACCGCCGCTACCAAGAGCGCGACCGCCGCACTCAGAAGATCGGAGGATCACCGATAGCGGCGACGATGGAGTACCGGCCTTCACTCGGGAGCTCCGCCGAGTGCATTGGCCGAGTGGCTTTAAGCCCACCGGGATAGAAAGGTACGATGGCAAAACCGACCCGAATCTTGGTTAACTGATATACCCTTGCCATCCGAGCTGCAGGTGGCGACAACAAAGCCATGGCGAACTACTCGCCCGTGGCCCTCGCAAACTCGGCCGAAATTGGCTCACCACCGCCAAGAGGCTCAATCGGCTCGTGGAGCGAGCCGAGGGACCACTTCGTCGCCAACTTCCAAGGCACCTTCGAGAGGCCCGCACGCACTTCGACCTTTACAATGTCATCCGAGCCGGATGAGCCTCGAAGGATTACATTCGTCGCTTCTCGAGAAGCGCAACAAGATCCCGAACATCACCGATGACATCATCATCGCCGCCTTCCAGAAGGGAGTCCGTGATGAGCTGCTTATCGGCAAGTTCGGACGCAAGCCACCGAAGACGGTGAAGCGAGATGTTTGAGACGGCGAATTCATACGCCAAATCAAACGACGCCATCAAGGCCGCCCGTCAAGATCGGCCCGACGAAGAGAGGACAAGCAAGCGAGAGGAAGCCGAAATCCTAAGAAGGATGGCGGCAACAACAGCAACCGGGGCCGAATAATCGCAAGCGCCGACCTGAAGACCTGGTGGCCGCAACCTCCAATACTCAACGCCGTCTCCGAGTCGCCGCCTACGACGCCATCATGAACGCCCAGTGCACCCACCATCCGAATCACAAGCACGCGCCAAAGGACTTTATCTACAAGCAGTTCGCAAGACGATGCGGCGGCTCAACAAGAAACCGACGACGAGGCTGGCCCATCCGGCGCCAAGAAGAACAACGCGGCGAGAATGCCGAACCCTTTCAAGACCCGGTGGGGAGCTCAACCACATCTTCGGGGCCCGTTAGCTTATGAATCCAAGAGGAAACGAAGCTAACCGACCGGGAGGTCAACGCGGCTCAACCTGAAGTCCCTCAATATCTGCGATGGTCGGAGGTGGTCATCACCTTTGACCGCTCGGATCATCCTGACCGAGTGGTCCACCCGGACGCTATCCACTCGTCCCGGACCCCGTAGTCCGCAACATCGAGCTTAAGCGCGTCCTCATCGACGGGGCGCGCCTCAACATCCTGTTTGCCAAGACTATGGATGAAATGCAGATCCCGAGGGCCGAACTCAAAGCAAGCTCAGCCCCTTCCACGGAGTTATCCGGGCTATCTTCAACACCACTCGGGCATATCTCTCTCCCAGTCACCTTCGGAGCCCGAGAGAATTTCCGAACGGAGAACGTCACCTTCGAGGTAGCCGACTTCGAAACGGCATATCATGCCATCATCGGAAGGCTGCGCTTGCCAAGTTCATGGCGATCCCTCACTACACTTATCTTTGCATGAAGATGCCGGGTCCCAACGGCGTCATCACTCTTCGCAGCGATGTGAAGCAAGCCTTCACCGCGACAAGGAGAGCCGCGACATGGCCCAATCTCGAGAGAGATTACGTGGCCAACAAGAAGTCCGATTGGCTACATCAACTTCGGCGAGGGCGAAGTCCCCGCGAAGAAGATAGCCAAATCGGGATCCGGCGACGCCAAGACCAAAAAGATCTCCCTTGATTCGTCCGATCCCTCCAAGACTGCCGTAATCGGCGCCGACCTAGATCCTAAATAGGAAAGCGCGCTCGTCACCTTCCTCCAAAATAATAAAGATGTTTTTGCTTGGAAACCATCCGATATGCCCGGAATTCCTAGGGAGGTGATCGAGCACTCTCGAACGTCAAAGATGACGCCAAACCAATTAAACAACGATTACGCAGTTCGCACAGATCGAAAAGACGCGATCAAAGAAGAACTCGCAAAGCTCTTGGCGCCGGCTTCATTAAAGAAGTCCTTCATCCCGACCGGCTAGCCAATCCAGTCTTGGTCCGCAAGAAGACGGGCGTGGCGCATGTGCGTCGATTACACCGACCTCAACAAGGCCCTGCCCCAAAGATCCATTCGGGCTACCTCGTATCGACCAAGTTGTCGACTCAACACCTACGCGAACTCCCGAGCTTCTTGGATTGTTACTCGGGCTATCACCGATCGTCGAAAGAATCCGACCGCTTGAAGACATCTTTCATCACGCCGTTCGGGGCCTATGTTACATCACCATGCCTTTCGGCCGAAGAACGCCGGAGCTACATACCAACGCATGATCCAAAGATGCTTCCAGACGCAGATCGGCAAAAACGTTGAAGCTTATGTCGACGATGTTGTCATCAAGACCAAGCGAGAAAGAAGACCTGATCGCCGACTTAGAAGAAACCTTTGCAAACATCCGGGCCTTCGAATGAAGTTGAACCGGAGAAGTGCACCTTCGGCGTCCCATCGGCAACCGCTCGGCTTCATGGTATCACATCGCGGCATTGAAGCGAACCCAGAAAAGATCAACGCCATCCTAAACATGAAGCCCCCGAGTAATCAGAAAGACGTCCAAAAGCTCACTGGCTGCATGGTGGCGCTAAGCCGTTTCATATCCCGACTCGGCGAGCGAGGCATGCCCTTCTTCGATCGCTGAAGAAGACAGACGACTTCCGGTGGACCACGAGCCGACAAGGCCTTTGAAGATTTCAAAGAGTTCCTTACCACGCCACCCGTCCTAGCTTCACCTCGCCCGGAACCCCTCTTGCCGTACGTCTCGCCACCCACCAAGTGGTCGCACGGTCCTTGTGGTTGAACGAGAAGAAGAAGGACGGGCCGTAAGATTCAAAGACCAATTTACTTTGTCGAAGTATTGGCGGAGCCAAAATCCGATACCCCTGTGTACAAAAATTGCTTTATGGTGTTCTAATAACCGCGAGGAAATTGGCACACTACTTTCGTGGTCACTCGGTCACCGTCATCACCTCTTTTCCACTCGGCGACGTCATCCACAACCGCGAGGCAACCGGCGCATCGCCAAGTGGGCCCCGGAACCGATGCCGCTGGACTTAACTTTTAAGCCCGACGTCCATTAAGTCACAAGCCTTAGCGGACTTCCGGCCGAGTGGATGAACAGCAAGAGCACGTACCTCGGAAGACCTCCAACACTGGACCATGCACTTCGACGGATCCAAGAGGATCACCGGCTTGGGAGCGGAGTTGTGCCGATCTCCCGACCGGGAAAGGCTAAGATATGCCCTTCACCTCCACTTCTCCGCCTCACACAACGTCGCCGAATACGAAGCTCTCTTACATGGATGCGCCTTGCAGTCTCACTCGGATTCGTCGACTTATTGTGAAAGGCGACTCTGGTCGTCAATCAAGTGATGAAAGCGGTCTTGCTTAAACGACACTATGGAGGCCTACGACAAGAGGTCCGCAAGCTTGAGGACAAGTTTGACGGACTCGAACTCGACATGTCCCGAGACATAACAACGAAGCCGCCGATGAGCTAGCACAGTTCGGATCTAAGCGCGAAGCCGCTCCGACAGATGTCTTTGTCGAACATCTCTACGAGCCAACCGTCACGGCAAAGACAGCTCCCAACGAGCAAACCACGAACGAAGTCACCATGATCGATACCGACCGGAGGACGCCGCTCATCAAATTTCTAACTCAAGAAGAGCCGCCGGATGACCGGGATGAAGCGAACGCGTCCGGCGTCGTTGCCAAGCGTACGTCATGGTCAACTCCGATTTATACAAGAGAAGCCCCTCTCGGAATTCTAATGAGGTGCATCACACCCGAAGAAGGGAAACAATTACTCCAAGATATCCACTCGGGCATATGCGGAAGCCACGCGGCGGCACGCACTCGGTCGGCAAAGCTTACGACAAGGATTTTTCTCGGCTTAACGCGGTCTCCGACGCAGATAAAGTCGTAAGAACTGCGAAGGCTGCGTTCTTTGCCCGACAAAGCCATGTCCCGGCCCGGGAGCTTCAAACAATCCCACTTTCCCGGCCGTTCGCAGATGGGGCCGGACATGGTTGGCCCTTCAAAAAGCTCCAGGAGGTTTCACACACCTCTTCGTCGCAATCGACAAGTTCTCCAAGTGGATTGAAGCCAAGCCGGTTGCCACAATCACGCCGACAAAGCACGGGATTTTTCCTCAACATCGTGCATCGCTTCGGCGTCCCAAACAGAATCATAACCGATAATGGGACTCAATTCACGGGAGGCATCTTCAAGGAATTCTGCGAAGACTTCGGAATCAAGATCTCGCTACGCATCGTAGCTCACCCCAAAAGCAATGGGCAAGTCGAGCGAGCAAACGGCATGGTTCTTCAAGGCATCAAGGCTCGCGTCTTCGACCGGCTAAGCCCTTACGCCGGCAAGTGGGTCCAAGAACTTCCCTCGGTTCTATGGTCGCTGCGAACTACACCCGGCCGGTCACCGGCCAAACTCCTTTCTTTCGGTCTATGGCGCGAAGCCATGTTGCCAAATGAGATGGAGTTTGAGTCCCTCCGGTCCGCAGCTTCAACGATGAACGCTACGACATCGACCGAGTGGATGACCTCACCCGATTGGAAGAGGCCCGCGAGGCAGCCCTCATCCATCGGCCAAATACCTTCAAGGGCTCGGAAGATACCACGCGCAACGTGCGAGCACGAGCTTTCATTGTTGGCGACTGGTCCTACGCAAGATCCGGACCACCAAAGACCGGCATAAGTTATCTCCCTTATGGGAAGGACCCTTTATAATCGCCGAAGTGACTCGGCCCGGTGCTTACCGGCTAAAGCGCGAAGACGGGTCTATGGTGGAGAACTCCTGGAACATCGAACATCTTCGGCGGTTTTATGCCTAATTTGGCTAAGGCCTCATGTTTTCCTTGATCGCCAACCTCAAGCAAGATGACTTCTTGAGCTAGCGCGGGCGATACACATATCAATAAAGCTCGAATTTTCCTCGTCAAATTTTTGTGCATAATTTGGTTTATCATTGTTTAATGTCCTTCGACTCGAGCTCGGTGTCTAAGGACCGAGAGTTTTCCGATGACCTAATCGAGCCTAGGCTTGATGACAGCCAGACGAAAACTACTTAAGAAATTTCACGCAAAGGCTCGAATCAAGGCATTGACATAAATAAACTAAAAATAGTCACAAAGATTTCATGTCAAGAGTGTTACGATCACATGACATTCATAAAGCAAAGTCAAAATACAGTTCAGAGTTTAAAATTGTTTACTACATCTAAAGAGATCTTCTTCGCCGCTTCTTGCGCCTCGCCGAGCATATCCAAGGCTCGCTCGTCTGTTGTCCCCTCGGCGAAGCCCTCCCCGATTGAATGAATATCCACTCGGGGTAGAGGGACTTGGTCTGCAAGAGCCGACCAGCCCCATGTTGGTGTTTCGGTGATGTTCTTCGATCTCGCTCGGGAGCCGGAGCTTGTCAAAGATCTCGATTGGCTCCAGCGAGCCGCCCCAACTCCTTGATCAAACAAGGAGGTCAAGATCGGCGTGGCGGCGTTAGCGACCTCTTCCCGTATCTCGTCGCTGGACTTAATCGCCCAAGCAAGACGTCGTATTGGGCTCGGGTCTTCATCTTATAAGCTGCAAGGAGTCCTAGATCGGTCAAGGCACTCGGAAATGAAGCAAGACACGGGATTTGACTTCAAAGAAGGTTACCTTCAAATTCGGCCTCCATCTCGGCCTTATCGAGGCCGACCGCTTCCGTTGGACTTGAAACGAGTGGACCTCCGAAGAATTTTCTACAACGAAAGAGGATGATCAATTGACAAGATCAACGAAAGAATCATGATGAAGCCGGGAGAGGCGGGCTTACTTCCGATTGATCCGCGGAGGTCGAGGTTCGCCTCTCGAAGCTCCGAGATCTCCCTCCTTAAAGCGGCCTCCCTCAAGCGGCCTCCTCCCGAGTGACCTTCGGTGCGCCGAACGTCCTCCAATGAGTTTAAGTGAGGCACCGGCTTTTCCGCGCCTCGGATTTTGCCATTGAGCGGCAATATTCTTTCGCATGCGAAGCGAAGGATGATCGATCAAGGATGACGAAGATATAATCAAAAAGAAAGATGAAGGCTTACGTTGAGCGGTCGGGTCGCCTCGTTCGGACTCTCGACGAGGGCATCCCTTTCATCCTTTTCGCTCGTCGGTCGAGGATGATGCCCCGTCTCTCGCCTTCCGAGTCCCGCCACTCGATTCGATCGGAGGAACCCGGTCTCGAAGCGTAACACAGGGATCTCTTCTACCGTGGTCGGCAAACAAGAAAAACCAATGAAGACATGAAAGATTCAAAATTGAAAGAACAAAGGAAAGTTCAAGCAAGTCTCACCGGTTCGGCGGTTGCTCGCCTAGGTGGGGCCGGCCCCTTCTTCTTCTTCGGGCTCGTGCCGAGTGACCCTCGGTCGGGCGCTGGCCGCAGCCGAGGGTTCCCCAGCCGATTGGTCTCCGGTCGGGATATCCCTCTGCGCCGGGGGCTCTTCCCTGGGGCGCTCCTTCGTGGAGAAGGGTGCTTCTCCGGAACACTCGCACTTGGTTGTGGGCTCCGGGTTTTGGCTCGACGGCCTTGGCGCTTCGGGAGCAGCGGCCGGGTCGGCCCTTCATCCCTCCGACGGATCTATATCCCGGGGCTTCTGCACAAGTAAATACAGCGAAGATAAAGAAGAGTTTTCTACGAAAGAACTCGGGACTTTGGTTTCGAGCTTACTGGTTGATCGGCGGATCTTCGGTGGTCCGCGGTGATCGCCTTAGAGGCGGTGTCTCGACCGGAGGAGCCGGACGTCGTCATCCGAGTCCTCGATGATCGCCCGCCTTGCTTGCGCGCTTGTTCGAGTCCTCACTGGCGCCGCCCGCTTCCCGACCTGGATCGGCTTGGATTTTTATCCCGCCGTCGGCTTCTTGGGCGACGCACTGCGCGTCATCATGAGCCATCTTATATGGCTTGGAGGTGATAGAGGCGTTTTCCTGCAGAAAAGGGAAAGTGCAACATTAAACGACAAGACATCAAGATTAAAAGATAATATAAAACAACCAATCGGCCTACCGGAGGAGGAGGTCGATGGATGCTGAATGGAAGGACTGGTAGTATGAGGGCTCGCTCGACCGAGATCCCGGATGAGAAGAGCTTGTACATCCGGATCTTCGGGATCTCGTATGTGAGCGGATCCGGGTCCTCCCGATTGGGTCTGTTCCGCCTTCGTACTCGAAGGCCGGCTTCGACCGCTCCTTGATCGGCGCCGTCCACGATGAAGTGCCGAGTGATTTGTTCCCGCGAAGGTTCCTCTTCTTCATCGCCAGGATCTTCGCGAGCAGATCGTTGGCTTCATCCCATTCTTGGGCTACCGGGACGGTGCTCCAAGATGTTTTGGGGACAGGAGGAAGACCGACAAAGGCAGGAAGGCTGGGTTCAAGATTGCGATGTAGAACCGGTTCGCGTGCCGCCTTTGTTCGAGGATTTCAAGGGAGAGAGAAGTAGTCTTTGCGGAGAGATCCGCGAAGCTGAAGCTGCCCGCCAACGACACAAGGATGGTCCTTGTTCGGATGGGGTTTCGGTAGAACATACGACGAACAGATTGAAGTGAGGAAGAATGCCAAGGAAGGCTTCACACACATGAATAAAGAGTGCGATGTGAAGCATCGAGTTGGGGTTCGATGGTAGATGTGAAGACCATAGTAATCCAAGAGCCCCGAAAGAATTCGGAGGTGGGAAGACTGAATCCGCAATAGAAAAAGGAGGAAAAGACGACAAGCTCACCGGTGTTAGGGGTCGGGAAGTCCTCCCCACCGCCGGCGCCATCCCACTAGTTCCTTGGGCGGAAGCACGCCGTGCTTCACCATCTCCTTGAGGGTGTACTCCTCACGTCCGAGGTGGCCCATTGGTCGAACGGAATATTCTTCTCCTCCGCCATGAGATCGAGGTTGATGAGGAGCGGATCCGGCCGAGAAAGGTTGGATCTTGGGCGAAAGATGTGGGAGTTTTGGTTGCGGGAGCTAGTTGTCGCGGCAAGCGAGCTTCTTGGCGGATGGACGAGAAGTGCGCAAGCCTAGGGTTCTCCGCAATGAACCGATGAACAGTATTGCGAGAAGGGGAATTTTGGAAGATGAAGAGGCGGGGACGACCTCGTGTCTTTATAAAGAAAGATTTGAGGGTTGCGCTAGGTTTTCGGTGAGTGGGCCGAGCCCATAAGAAAATCTACGGCCCACTAAGGTGTGGTCCGATACGTGTCCTTAGGGACTTAAGCGGATGAGCTTAAGCGATTTGCCACGGCAATATGCGCGTGTCCGAGTGCCCTATGCCTTTAAAAGATCCTTCCATACCGCGGTTTGTCGACTTCATGAGAAGGCGACACGATGCAATTTGGAAGGTGACCAACAGAGAGTTTTTATAGCCACCTTGGTGAACAAGGGTCTTTGGTTTTTCAAGCATTTGGTCGGGTAATCTTGCCGATCTTGTTTATTTTCCACCTTGGTGAAGATCTTTATAAGATTGAGACCAGTATTATGGCAAAATTGTTTAATAACTTGGTCATCTTTTTCATATGATTGAAAGAACTTGTTTTCCCATGAGGGATGATTAAAATATTTGTTCCGAGATGACTCGGGCAGATCTATTCGGATAAGCGTGAGCTTGCCGAGTGCTTTTTACCCATTAGGGTTGATTGAGTTATTTTTTCCGGGATTACTCGGGCAAATCCACTCGGTTGAGCAAGAGTTTACCGAGTGCTTTTTACCCATGAGGGATGATTGAATTATTTGTTTTGAGATAACTCAGGCAAATTCACTCGGTTGAGTATGAACTTGCTGAGTAATGAAATTTCTATGATTGCTTTAGCATGAGCTAGGCATCTACATGAGAATAATTTTTTATAGTTCTTGACTATATGCTTAGTCTATTTTTGACTAACCACATAGTCGGGGGCTACACCTATAATTAGGTGCATCAGGAGATGCACCTAGATATTTATTTTTTGAGAATTTTTTATGTATATTTTTTCCAGCCCTTCACAGTCTTTGGAGCCACTCGGGAAGATTCGGCAGAGATGATGAAATCACTCGGCGCCAAAAGCACTCGGTCAAAGAGATTTTTGATTGAGTTCGCTTTGGTCGAAGCCGAGTTGTCTCGTCGACGAAAAGGACTCGGGGCTACTTGTGGAGATTGTGGCAATCGGGTATCCACATGGCAAGCTTATCCGACTGGAGGTAGGGATAGATTGCGCGCTATATCTGTAAGCCGAACTTGACTTAGGTGTTACGGTTGCCGATAGAGATAAGGCAATCGGCCTATAGTCACGGTTTGGTAAGATTGAGGAAACCAACTTAGAATAAGATAGAGTTTCCGACTTGTAAACCCTTCCTCCCAAGACTATATAAGGGGGGTAAGGGGCGTCCCTTGAGGGATATTCCAATAGGAGATCTGAGAGACAACTTCATAAGCGAGAGCTTAGATCACGAGATCAATAAAGACACTCGGCGGATCGAATCCACCGAAACAGGAGTAGGGTATTACCTCTCGAGAGGGCCTGAACCTGTCTAAATCTTCTTCTTCTTCTAACTCATTGTGCTTGGCGATCTTGACTGCGACCCCATAAAATATATTGCCGAAACCAAGTTTCGACAAAAATAAATTTATGTTTTTATTTATCTCACACATATTAATAAAACAACTAAAATATTCCTACTTTATCAACTCTCAGTATAACTATTTCTCATCTTTTTTTTTTCTAATGTAACTATTCTATTTTTATAAAATTCAATACAATAATTAATTTAAAAATATATTTATTTTAAAAGAATAAATTTAATATGAGAGAAAGGGCAGTATGTTGCAAATTTGAACACTCGAGGCCGCGAATGTTCCAGAAGAACGCGTTCCTCTTTGAACACGCGGACGAGAGCGGCGACGTCAGCATCCTCGAAACACAAGGGCAGTCCGGTAATTTCCCTCCACCCTTCTCTGGCTTATAAAATGGCAGCTGCGCCGCGACGGAAGAGGGCACAAAGCGCAATCTAGCAATTCGATCCCCGCAAGAAAATCCTATTCAAATCGAAACCCTCTCTTTGATCTCATCGCCGAGGAAGGAGGAGAGAGCAATGGCCGCCGAGGAGGGAGTCGTGATCGCCTGCCACACCAAGGACGAGTTCGACACCCAGATGAACAAGGCCAAGGAGGCCGGCAAAGTGGTACGTTTCCCGGCGCGCGAGCGAATTTTGGGGATTTTTTTTGTTTGTTCACCAGGGCGTGCCGTTCGTCTTAGATCGATGGGATTTTGAAGAAATCTAGGATTTAATTTCTTTCTGAGATTTGTGGCATGTGGTGAAATCGCGCTGAGATTGTTTCTATTTTAAGTGATTATTAGGTCGTAGGGCATGCCCTTGTCGCCGATTTGGGGATTCGGCCGATTTTCATTTGTGAGATTTAGTAGTAGATTTCCATGAAGTTTATGAGGATGATCTAACGAACACTTCTCTTAAGACAAATATGTTTATAGTGTGCATAAAATACACGGTACTCTGTATTTGACATAATTAATGTCTGGATTTTACCATGAGACGGGACGATTTGATGCTTACATCTGCAAGCGAATTTGCATCCGCGATCTGTAGCGCAGCACTGTATAGTATTTGACTCCATAGGCGAAATGCGAAATGATTAGTGTTTGAATTTACCATGAGACGGGATGGTGTGATGTGATGTTTATAAGCAGATGACCATAATGTGATGTTTAGAGTTTAGGTTTGCTCCAGTTGTTTCATGATGATGATTTTCTATTTGAGTGTAGCTTTGTCCAAATCCAAGGATGTCTTAAATAACATAATTTGACATGATTCGCCAGAGGTGATGGAAATCCGGTACTAGTCTAGTTCAATTGTTGTTATGGACAATAGCTTTGCTACAGATTAGTCTTGGCATTGTTAGGATGTGATGCTTTGTACAGATAAGCGTCAGCCTGTATTAGATTAGGTTTCTTGCTGCGTGGCATCAAAGAGGATTTTGACCAATATTAGTTAGCACTTGCCAGGCTGATATGTTGTTATCTATGAAATTATCAATGGTTCTTGGATTTATTTTCTTGCTGCGCAACATAAAAAAGGTTGTCGCCAAAGAGTATTAGCTCTTAGTAGGCTGACTATATTATCTATGAAATTCTTAACTAGGGGTGCTTATGCTTGTCATTGCCAATAACTGTGAGGCTATCGTTATTCTTTCTTACTGCGCAATTTACCATTTGTTCATGCCATGTTTCCATCCCTAATGATGGCCTTTTCTGGACCTGTTTGATCTACAGGTCATCATTGACTTCACTGCTTCCTGGTGCGGTCCTTGCCGCTTCATTGCCCCTGTGTTTGCTGAATACGCCAAGAAGTTCCCTGGTGCTGTCTTCCTGAAGGTTGATGTTGACGAGCTGAAGGTGCGCAGAGTTGCCCACAATCTTCCAAAAGCATTTTTGTCACCCCTTTGATAGTGAGTAATGCCGTTTCTTTATCCAACAGGAAGTTGCTGAAAAGTACAATGTCGAGGCAATGCCGACCTTCCTATTCATCAAGGATGGTGCTGAGACTGACAAGGTCGTCGGCGCCAGGAAGGACGACCTCCAGAACACCATCGTGAAGCACGTCGGTGCCACTGCTGCATCTGCTTCTGCCTAAGAATGAGAGCAAATGCCAGTTATCAATAAGGGCCAGCACCTGGTGTTGTAGTAGTAGTATTAGCATTAGCCATCGTTATCGTCAGTTTGGCTTGGATGTCACTGAACATCATGCGAGTTCCATTCCGAGTTCTCTTTTAAAATTCCTGATGATGATATATTGTTTGTGGAAGTTTGGATCTGGCTATCCTGTACGAGTTAGCTGACTATTAAGCAATTATAATATAATGATGCTGGCAAACTTGTAGATAGCTTGAACGCGTCCTGAATCCTGACCTGACCTTATTATTCCTGCATGAATGATGTTTGTTCATGCTATGAATTCGAGATGATATCTCTGGGCAGCAGAATCTACTTCTTGCCGTCTTAGCCATGCTGTTTCTTTTGCTCCAATGCTACTGTTATGCTTGTTTCTGAAGTATCCTGATGAACCAGTAAGCAGGCAGGGCTAAACATTTTCCAGGAACATATTACTGAAAATAACTCATCCAGTTGATGAGGATAAGGACAGCTAACATTTGTTGTGTAGTATCTGTTGTCAGTTGTGACAGTAATCTATCCCTAACTTACCATCTCCCGAAAGTCATGTTGAATTGAACCTGCTCAACTGCTGGAAGTGCAATTGGATTGCGAGTTTGTGACAGGCTGACAGCGCACAGAAGGTCTCAGTTCAGTCAACGTTTTGGCTTGTTCAGAAGTTCAGAGCTCTCGAGACAAAGTGAGTGACTCGTTCAAAACTAGCAGAACACAAAAGCCCCATTGTTTTCTTCATACAGTATCAGCAGTTGTCAAAATTTGAATTTTTAAATTTAATATTAAAGTTGATTTTGAAATTCTATCATCAAAGTTTAGGTTTTATCATGGTATTTAAATATTATTTTGCTAATACGTCTAATGACGTATTATCCGCATTTGATCCAACCGTAGGACCTAAAGTTGAGACCAAGCGAACAAAAATGAGAGGAAAAGATAGGAGTTAGAACAAAGAACAGATGGTTTTTCACTTCTGAGACATCAACAAGGCACATTAACCGCAAGAGATCCACCGATTTGTTCAATCGCACACTTTGATGCCAGGAACAAGTGAACAACTGCAACTGCACCTTCTAGTACGTCGGTCCAATCCAACTTCTAGTTTGAAGACTGGTTCTAAACGGACGCGAAAGATTTGTGCTGCCATCGGTTGGCAAGCCATATGGCTTATTATAAATGACGATAATAATAATAATTTATGGTAAAAAATTTTTATGTGTTTTTAGTGATTTAAAGACAAATACTTAAAAATTAGACTTCCATAAGAAAACATCAAAATCAATTTTTAAAATTCAAACTAGACCAGTCTTTTTTTCTTTCAGTTTTGTATATAAGGGCAGGGGCTCTGCTTGCCAATCAATCAAGGAAGAGATGGGTACGATAAGGCCCACTCAGAGACGGGCTAAAACGGGCCGAACCATTAAGCCCAAGAACAACTCAACAAGCTATGATCCCTTTCACTCGCAGGGTTAGCCCAAAAGGGGTACTTCATACTCTGGGAAAGAGAAGGCGACCGGGGCTCTACTTTCATTTGTGGTAAAAGTCAGCTCCTAGTTTCACATTCTTTTCCCTTTCCCTATTTGTTCTTTGGATTTGGTATTTCACTTCGATAGATTTTTGAGCTCTTATCTTTCATTCTTTCGCTCGTACGATCTTATATCAAAATTCATGTTTTGATATCAACATACAGTTACGTTTAGTTACATGACACTAACACTTAGTTACAATGCACTAAAATTAGATTTTTTTTACAACAGTTTTTCTTTTGTAGATTTATGGTTTTGACATGTTTATCCTTTTTATTTCATTTAAAGTGGGCTTTATTTATTGATAGAAATTCTGCACAATTCAAATCTATAAATCTGTCAAAAAGATCAATAAATCTATCAAAAAGATCAATAAGTAGTCCCTTTGTACTTAGCATCGATCGTCCCAGAAAATTCCGAGGCATGTCTAAAACTCTAAAGAGGGTCTAAATCGAGATCGAGTTAGGCCCTGTTTCTTTACATCAGCTTTTGATTTTTTAGCCTATAGTAGACAAAAAATAAAAGAAACAGCTAGCTTTTATGTTTAGCTTCTCAAAAGCCATTTGGTTTTTCGAACTATAAAAGCTATAAAGCTATAAGCTAGAAGTTCACCGGGTGAGCTTTTCCGCTTCTAGGAGAAAAATTACCCACCGCCACCGTAATGCACCGCCTTGTCCGCTTTCCCGTCGGATATTTTGAACTCCGTTTTTGGATATTTTGAACTTTGTTTGGTCCAAAAACTAATCCTGAAAAAAGTTATTAAACAGGCTCAGCTTTTGTAGTTCCAGCTTCTGGAGGTAGGAGTAGCCAGAAGCCAGAAGCTTGCTTCTATAGAAGCAGAAGCTGAAAAAACAGAGCCTTAGTTCCTCTACTCTTTTTAGTGGTTTTAACAACCGGAATTGTATTTTTCTCACTTGATTTGAAGACGTGGCTTGCAAGTCGGAACAATTGAACACTAGATCGACTAATCCACGTGTACAAAATTTGAAAAAGAAAAGAAAAAGGGCTTTTGGACTTACTCGTCCACCCTATCTCTACAACCATTGTATGCTGTAGCTGTCCGATTTCCGAGCCACGCTCGCGAGCACTCAGGGCCTGTTTGGCACAGCTCCAGCTCCAGCTCCACCTTTCCTAGAGTTGGAGCCCAACCAAACGGTTTCAGCTCCACTAAAAATGAGAGTGGAGTTGGCTGGAGCTCTCTCACAAATTGAACTAGAGAGTTGGAGCTGGGTTTAGGCAGCTCCACAACTTCACTCCAGATCCAACTCCTGGAGTTAAATTTAGGAGTTGGAGCTGTGCCAAACAGACCCTCAGTGTTGCATCCATCACGGTCACGCGATCGCCAAGGCAAAAGACACCATGCTAGCGAGAACTGGTGGGCGATGAAAACAAATTGGGGGAAGAGAGATTGGGCCAACTATGAACTAAAAAACTCAGATTGATAGTAGAAATAACTTAAACGAAGCTCTATATGGCATTAATACCTACGGTATTTACCTTAGGGGTTCGATTCAGGTGTGGCCACATAGCCCGCACGGGCCCAGGGATACCCTGGCTCTTATTCTCTTTTTAGTATAAGGGCACTCTCAATGGGATCATAACGGTGGTTTTTATCTGTATTAAATAGGTTGACAGCTTATCCTTTTGCTGATGTGGCATGACAATTAATGAAGAGAGAATAAAGGAAAGGAAGAAACGATTTCCCCTTCAAGAAACTGCGTTATCGATTGTACCAATGCATCAATAAACCAAAAAAAATCAAGTTGGGAAGAAGTTGGAAGAAGCGACTGGTTTCTAGTCGAATTTGTTGTGTCGGCCGCTTCCCGAACTTGGCCCCCGTGCGTCGACCGCCTCCTGCCCTCGCCTGCCTCCGCGTGCGCGCCGGCCGGCCGCCTCCCGCCCTTGCCTAGCTCCCCCGTGCCGGCCGGCCGCCTCCCGCTCTGCCAACGCCGTCCCTGCCTGCTCCGTGCCTGATTCCGTCCGCTGTCACTCCAGCATGGTATGAAGACTATAATAGTGCTGACGCATATGATCCTTTTGTTTGGACATGCAAATGCTAATAATTTTTTCTTTTTGTGAAAACTACTTGCATTAAAAAAATAGTTTATAGCAGCGAAGTCTTAGAGCTATGGTTTTTATCATTAGGAGTGCCGTAATAAATCAGACATGCACACACTCAGGATTAAATCCTAAAATGATAGGCACATGCTAAGTCTAGTCTAGGAGTTTAAACCCGATAAGCAGGTTATTCCACGAAGACCATAACAGGGCAACTGAACTAGATTTTTTTCATCACCTACTTGTGTACCGTACTCTTATATATACACCCTTGATTTTCCTTAAGAAAAACACAACGCGGCGCTTTCATATAATAAGGTACAACAGATTGTAGTCCTACTTTTATTTCTAGAGCAGGTGAAAGCTCTTTTTTTTTTTTTTGAGAACTCAGGTAGAAGCTGATGAGAGAATAAAATGCTAGTAACAACCCTATGTTTAGGAGGAAATTAGTACCAGCTGCTGTACACAAATAACTACTACTACATGATTAGCACCAGTTCAGCTGGAGACAAATTAATCAGTACCAGCTGTCTGTTGGGGCATGTTCACTTCAGTGGTACCTCCTAGCCTACTAAGTTTTGATAGGGCGACAAAATATTTTTTTCACTACTACCTACTAAATTCGTTTCAAAAGTTCTCTCATAAAAAAACATCAATAAAATATGATAAGGCTCTAAACTAAACATATCTAAGATAACACTAAATTGTATCAAAATTATCAGTTTTTGGTAAAACTGGTTGTGATAAGAAACGAAATAAGCTGTCGATTTTTTTCTTTATCAGTTAGCACACCAACTGTTGGATTGGAGAATGAATGACACGAAGAAGAAGAAAGGGATAGAGTGGATGAGATACATTCCCAGTTTGGACGGCCCAGATGAGAGCCCAACTGCCAACCGCACCAACCACCCAGTAGCCCAGTACACCGAACCCTGAGCACGCGCCACGTAGCCACGTAGGACGCCCGCGTGTGAACGGAACCCCCCGAACCGGATATTTCGTACACCAAACGCGCATATGCGCCACGAAAAAAAAATAAACTCCATATTGCCAAATAAAAATCCATTTTCAAAAAATGGCCTAAAAAACAAGCTAGGTTTCATCTGGGCGAGGCCGTAGCTGACAAAAACGAATGAAAAGGCTACGTGCTACACGACGCGAGAAAATTTAAACATGGAAATGCATCGCAACTGGCGCAAGTTGGAATCTTCCAAGCAAACACGTACCAGCCGCATACTACCTACCTACGAATACGTATTTTTTTTCCTTTTGTTTTTGTAATGTTGGAGGTAGATGCTACTGTCACGATGAGTAAGCACACCGTTGGTTTTATATGGATGTGAAATTGTGAATGTGCAAAGGGGCTATAGAATATTTGTATTTTATTGATCAACGAATGGTTCATAGGGATTGTTGGGAT
Source organism: Oryza australiensis (assembly GCA_019925245.2). Classification (NCBI taxonomy): domain Eukaryota; kingdom Viridiplantae; phylum Streptophyta; class Magnoliopsida; order Poales; family Poaceae; genus Oryza; species Oryza australiensis. Next base: position 5,129,606 of record JAIFGZ020000342.1, read on the forward strand.
TTTTTGTTACAGTTGAGTCGTTTTCGATGAAATCTTAATTCGAGAAAAAAAACTAAAAAAATGTTTTATATCATTCTTTTTTTCTCTATGTATGGTGAGCTTTATTGGTGGCGAGGAGAGCGACACGAGATGACAATACAACATAAATCAAGGCTCCTAATCGATTTCATGGTGATTTTTAGTTCGCCATGGTACACATTGACCTCAAGCGTTGCTGCTTTGCTTCGGTTTCTTTTTTTTATGGGGTAGTGACCTTGTGTTTCAACCAAAAAATGTATTTCATTCGTCGATGGAAAGTGCAAGTTAAAAAAATTAGAAAAACAACAAAATAATATCACACACTATTGAAAACACATGCATAATTTAATAATATTATTGTGTGTACACTGAGGTGGTTTATCTAGGAAAATAACATAAAAGCCTTGATGGAAAATAAATATTAGAGATGTACATGAGGCAGGTTTGTAGGCTTTGAGGCCCAGTAAGCCATAGTTGGTGTTATTTTTATCTATCCTTTTTATACTAGTGTGAAAAAAAAATTGACGTGCATATATTTACGTGCGATAATAGGCTGCCCGCTTGTGTCTTAGAAAACACTTTCGAAAAGAGAATATATATTAGTGGGACAATCAACTTTGAAAAAGAAAAATTCACAAAGTCAGAGCTCTAGTTTATTCTCTATGAAATTAAAAATACAAGAAAGCAGTCCAGATGCAGGGCAAACCATTTGTGCTAGGCAACATCGTTCTTACTTGAGCTTTAGAGAACCATTTGTATTGGACATTCCTAAGCACTTGAATATTAAACTGATATTTGAAAAGTCTACAATAAAAAACTCCTAATATTTTCCATTTTTAATAAAAAAACTTATATTCTAGTATTTCTCATGTTCCTATATTTCTAGGCTCCCACATGGCCCATATGTAAGGGGGAAATAGAAAAAAAAAACCTTCTCGTTAGTGTTGTCGTAACATATGCAGTTTGTTATTTTGTCTGAACAATAAAACATTGTTTTAAAAAATATATTTGTAGAGTTAATGACAATCGAGCTCTCTTGTGCGACATTTTTTTATTTTTGAAACCAAAATAAAATATAAAAAAACGTTTTTAAAGAGAGGGCAAAGAAAAGCATCTATCTCACGCAGCACTTCCACGCGTTGCTAATCACCTAAAAATAAAATGCCAACCCAACCACCAACCATAACAAAATCAGTATACTAAATAGTATCGATTTAATTTACGGTATCGTAGAATCAGGATACTAAAGTGCATATTTTTATATAAAATATATACTATGTTAGATAAATTAAAGTACATAATTGATTTTAATAAATTTAATTCGTTTTTATGTACACTTAAACATATTTTTCATATTATTATCAATCCATGACAAATAATGGTTCTCCAACAACGAGAAAGTGAGATCCTCTAAGATTCGGTCAGAGAATGCCTTGCGTGAAACCGAGCCAACGATTTAGGTCGACGAAAACGAAGATAGAAATGGACACGGGTGATGGAGACGAGGGAGGTAAACTTTTTTAGACAGGTTCGGACCACTTGAAGACGTATACTCTACTCTGTGTTATTTGATCGATGGTGATGGTAGAAATTACAGTGAGCTTGTTGAGGACATTCTAAGTGGGAAAGGATGAACTCTTTTTTCCTATGATATGGTTAGCAGCTATCTTAGCCCGCAAAACTCCTCCAATCTATGGCTCATTGTCCTCTTCCTTGGTGGCATGGACCATGCTTTTATATATCCAGGGGAGTCCACAACACCAATACATATGTGTCGAAGTGGATGTGCCACGCACCCTCTCCTATGTTTCTTTGGTTGACGTGGGTATGTAAAGAGCTTCACATAGCGTCACGTCTTCTCAGCATGCAGGTGAGTTGTACTATGAGTTCCTCTGCCTTGGGGTTCGTGTATGGTATTGGTCCAAGCCAATCCTTTAGGCCCACCAATGCTCATAAACTAGACGGAGCTTTTTGAGGAGAGCCCAAGCAAAAGGAGCATTCGGGGTGCAAGACGCTTGTGCATTGTTCCCGGACGGCGCTGAGCTCGGGGCAACCGCGTACCCGAGGCACACCGCGTGCCTGAGGCACCCAACATACCTAGATACCTGTGACCGCTCCTATTGCTGGTTTGAACGAGCTTCCAAAGATGTTGATGATAAAGTAGTTCATGATGAGTGTGGCTTGAAAGAGTTGCTAGTGATTGCATGCACCTGATTCAACACCATGAAGACATAAATCTTGAAGGTCTCGATAGCGCTCCGAGTACAACCCATGAGGGGTCGCGCCTGAAGACGAATGTGACCCAGAGCATAGTCCACAAGGGGGCGCGTCCAGAGATGGATATGCCCTGAGCATAACCCACGAGGGCCATGCCCGAAGACGATGTAACCTGAGCACACTCCACAGGGGTCACGCCCGGGTCGAGTGTGCCTTGAGCACCGCTCGTACGGTGGGTCACCCAAGAGCTATGCTCGGGTATATATGCCTCGAGCAATCGTGCTCGAAGTCAATGTACCTCGAGCACAGCCGCTCACATGAGGGCGTGTTTGGAAATTGATGACAGTAAACCATGTATAACCGATGATGAAGACCCTGGTTACTATTTCTATTTCTATGACAGTACAGATCGTAGAGTCGATTTTATTTTGACTTGTAAAATTATAATATTATAAAATGTTAGAATACAGATCAAGATACAAACAACTTAGATAACCAGCCCAGCCCAAACAAAAGAGAGAAGAACTAAACACGGGAAATAATCAAACGCCACATTAAAAATCTTCCATCCAAGTCAAAAAGACTCAGGCGACCTCTCCACCTATAAAAGCCCCTCACCTCCACCTCTTCTCCTCCCCAAAAGAAATCGCCTCATCTTCTTCCTCCGCCTCCCATGGCAGCTCCCAGCTCGTGGGACACCTCCTTCCACGAAGCAACAACCGCAAGGCAATAGCGCCACTCAACTCATCTCCTCCGCCGCCGCTCGCATCCACCGCCGATTCGTAGGCGCAGGCCAGGGATACGTTGATTTATTTGCAGGGAAAGAGATCGAAGAGGAGATGGGGAAGTACGTGGAGCTGCTGGACATGGGGGTGCGCATCGCCGCGCGGTTCCACTCCCACTGCCCGCAGACGGCGCGGATGTACTACCACCCGCCGCCGTCCTCCTCGTCGGCGTCTTCCTCGTCCACCTCCGCCGGTGCGGCTGATGGCGGCGGCGGCGGCGGCTGCGCGGGCGCCGCGAAGAGGATGCCGCGGCCCGCCGCCGACACAGCGGAGATCATCCTCTACGCCGTCGTCTAGAGTCAGCGCTAACTCTTAAGCCTCGATCCAGACGCCTATGGAAATGGAGGAGAAATGTATTTTTCTTTTTGTTTCTTTAAAGAAAAAAACAAAGTGGACTCAGAGATTGGTTGGTTTATTTGATGGAGTGAAATGAAATGAATGGAATGATTTGCCATTTCTGTGATTTTATTTATTTTTTAATTCCATGTTTCCTAGTTCTATCTTTTTTCCTAATGCGAACAAATATTTTCAAAATACAAAAAAAGGTATGACGGCTGAGGATGGACGCGCCACAAAGCTAGGCAATCAAAATCAAAAGCAACAAAGAAAAAAAATCAACCAAACCGAATCCTAGGTTAGCTTAGCCAAGAAATAAAGAGAAGAAAAAAAAAACTAGAGGCGTTTGTGTCTTTTTCTCCCCGATGTCTTGGTGCTTGTGCCTAAATTTACGCCGAATTCGTGTGCGTTGGGTCGGCAAGAGCCCAAGCATCGCGGAGGGGGAGGGAAATATTGCTGGCTATTTATTGCAAAAAAAAAAACACGCGCGTTTTGGTGCGCAGCGCACGGCTCGGGGGTTAGCTGTAGAGCTGTGTGGTCGCGGTGCTGAAATGAATTAGGCAACCGACCGATACGGGTGGTATCTGGGGCAGGAAAGATTTTGGAATTTTCGTGAGCTCACGTCGCACATGTTGTGCGGCTAGGGTAGGCCGGCGGAGCGGCGATTATGCCACGCTAATTTACTTCGTCATAGAAAATTGTTTATTTTAAGATAAAGAAAATTATTTGTTTATTTTCTAATAGGAGGAATAGTAAACTTTTATTTTTTTTCACTTGATATTGTTGACATATGGACAGTTTACACCCCATCTCCGCATGATAGAATTTAGGGGACGTTTGACAGAGCTTTACATTTACATCATAGCTCTAGCTTTCAGCTGGAGTAAAAGATAGCTTCACCTTACTAATTTATTTTTCCTAAAGTGTTTTATTTAGATTTGTTTAGAGCTGATGTCTTTTCTTAAAGTGTTTCATCCAGATTTGTTTAGAGCTGAAGTCTTTGACAGAACTCTAAATCTACAATTAGTTGTTGCTTGATTCAGGATTTAGGATCTAAAGCTCTGCCAAACGTCTTCTTAGGTGATGTTTGATACGACTCTAACTTTAAGCTTTAGCTTTAGTTTAATCTTGCTTTTATTTAACTGAAATGTTTTACTGAAGCGTTTCACCCACAATCTGAAACGCTGGCAGCAACATCCTTAGTATCAAGTTTATAGCTCGAGGGTTCACTACCCAAAATCCAGTAAATTTTGTTCGCAACTTTTGTGGAGTACAATCAGACATGCCGCCGAACACAAGGCTTTGCTTGGAAGTTCAGCAGGTTTCTTTAGTGAAGACGTTGGCGGGATTTCCTAACTGATTGAGCATAGTTTCCGTGAAAGTTGTACTGTTTTTTACTAGCCATAGATCTCTTTTTTTCTTCTATTTTTATCAATGCCATATTGCAATCATCTGTAATCACTAAATAATTAAAGGGAATTAGTAAAAAGATGGAAATTCCTAACCAACCGAGAACCTTTTCCCCTTAGAAACAATATAGTTTTCGACTGTTTTCATCCCTCATTAGAGAAGCTCCGTAGTTGGTTCACTACAAATTAAACAAATTAAAAAGTACCTATTTATTGTTGTTGTCTTTTGGATGAACACAACACAGCAAGATATTTGATACATAATAACGTTACCAGCTGCTCATTTTAAAATAAATTTATTTTTTACCCATATCATATATATCAATTAAAAAACCTAAAATACCTTACTTTATCAAATTTTAATATAATTATTCTCTACTTTTATAAACTACATTACAATTCATAAACTATAATACAATGATTATTTGAAAATAAATTTATTTTAGAATAAATAGAAGAAGCTAAAAATATTTAGTATGAGGACATCCGTAATGTGTATCTTAAAATCACCTTAATCAATAAACTATTATTTCTTTTTTCACTTTATACATTGGAATTGAAAACAAAAGCTGCATAGTGCTATGGCTCACCTTATGCCATAAAAAATAAAAAAATTTATCTTATGCTTTCGTTGCATAACTATTGATTTATTTTGTTTGGTAAGACTTATCTTAAGATGAAGAAGAGCAATGTACATGGTGACATGATCTATAACCAAAATGACATATGTATATGAGATCTATTTTATTGCTATATGGACAGGATGCCTTGAGATGGAGTAACTATTTAGCTCAGCGTTTGGTCGCCCGTGAACCTGACTTGTGCCAGGAAGGGAAGAGAGGAATATGCTTTTGCTCTACCTTTTTCTCCCATCCGTCCCAGCTGCTACGGTTGCTCGGTCGGTAGTAGCTGTAGGTGAAAAAGAAAAAAAAGACAGAGCACCTAGACAGAAACACACATGCATGAGTGTGTCTGTGTGAGACATTGGAATATGGCAGCATTCAGCAAGCAAAGGCATAGACGGCACATGACGTGATACCCTCCCTCACGCTGTCACGCAGCAGCTAGCATTACATAATCCATTTGCATTCTTGCTTGCAGCTGGGTGCTTAACTCCTGTTAATTTTAATTTGTTTATTACTACTAGTCTAGTACTACTACCTTCGAGAACCGGATTAATTAGCCGTAATTTGGCAAGTGTAGAGTAGTAAAGAATCAATACTAGCAATTTTGGAGCCGTGAAGATGGAGTCTGAGAGTGGTTGAGGAGGGTGATGTCAAAGCGGCCGTCGGCGTGCGTGGTTGCGATTTTTCTCTCTGACTTTGGCCCAGTTTTTTTCAGCTCGTGACTATTAGATTATCGGGTATGTTTTTAAACTGTTAAACAATATTATTTAAAAAAACTCTTTATATAAAAATTTATTTAAAAATTCAAATAAATTTATTTTTAAGTTTATAATAATTAAAATTAAATTAATGATGTAAATTAAATGTCTTAGTTGATAAACCAGTCAGCTAATTGGTTAAAAAGCCGACGAATTAAACGAGGCCATTTGTGTTGTGGAAAAGGATGGGATTGGGTCGGGAGAGGTTGGGCGGGCGGTCGGCGGAGGGTCCTCGCGTGCGTGCGTGCGTGCCTTCCTTCTTCACCGAATACTACTAGTTCGCATTCGCATTGCACCTTTTTGTTTCTTCAACGTTCAACAGAGGACGAAGAAAGCGTCGCCGCTGGCTTTTAATTAATTTTTCTGCCTGCGAAGCTGACCGTTGGTACATGGTTCTACTGTGCTAGTAGCAGTAGTAGGTGTTTTTACCCGGACGTGAAAAGTGTATGCCTTTTTCTTTTTCAATTCTTATTATTTCGGTCATTTTTCTTACTATCTCTGTCGCAAAATAATAGTCCAGTTCTAACAGCATTTTAAAACAGAGAAAATAGTATATAGACACACACATTACTAATATACACAACATCACGCTCTCACACATCCACGAAAATACCTTCAACACATGTCTCTTGGAGAAGTACAAACGAGGGTTTTCACCCCATCGACTGTTTGGGGAACTGTTGGACCCACCATGTTTGAGGGACCCACCATGTTCGAGGCAAGGACTGATGCAAGGTCCTAGGTATCGCCCTGAGCCAAGGAATATGACTTGATAAAGTCAACATCAGCTCAGGGCCACGATGGCCATTGCAAGTGGGTCATGGCCTCGAGGTCGGCGTCAGGACCCGAGGTCTGTCCAGCCGAATCTACATCATCAAGGAGATTTGATTCGGTCCTGTCTACAATCTTATCCCGTTATTTCGCATTAATTCCTGTGTAAAACGGTTTCTATGGAAAGATTACGGGCAATGTGGCAGTGCATGCCTATCCTTGCTTGCCCACGTCGCCCCGGAGAAAAGGTGGGGGATGCGGCACATTCTCGTGCTTACCCGATGCCCCTCCTCATCAACCTCAGTGGCTGACGGGTGTGCCCAGTGATAGCTTGGATGACGACTTCAGCTATCCCACTTCATGTGTCAGGTGATAGGTCAACTCGTCGCACTTGACCGATGCATTTGGAGGGACAATAACAAGACATCCTACCAACTCCTGCGAATTGGGCCCCATTTTTGTACGTATGCATGAGCACTGTGAAATCCGTTACGTATAAAAAGAGGATCCATACCACTGAGAAAAGGGTTCCACTAAATTAGATTCAAGCCACAGACTGTGAAGAAGACTTCATCCTTTAGCACTTAGAACGACATCTAAAAACTCATTGTAAATTTCATCATATAAAGAAGAACATAAGAGTAGGGTATTACGGTCTCGAGCAGCCCAAACCTATATACATCGTCTGTCCACATCCTCTCGTATGACTCAAACATGAGCTCGGGTACCTGCACCCTGACCGAACTTTTAAAGAAGGGTATTCAGCCTTTCCGCTAGAGGGGCTTCATGCTCGATGCTTCAACAACGTCAAATGAGACGAAAACTAGTAGCATATATCTGATCTCACTAAACTTTCATTAAATACCTATTTACATGTGTGTAACCCTCGTTTACCCATAACTCTATCCAAAAACGAGAACCTATATCTGTGTCGGGCGGCAACCCTCATCTGTGTCGGGTACAGCGTCCGTCACAGTACAAGGTCAGTGATGTGAGAAGCCATTTGTATCGAGCAAAAGCCCGTCACAGATGCACTTATCTTTGTCGGGCCTAAAGTAAAATCCGTCATGAATGACACTCATCTGTGATGGGCTTTACTTAAGCCTGTCATGGATGACACTCATCTGTGACGGGCTTTAGTTTAGGGCCGTCACCGATGAGTATTTTCCAAAAAAAATATATATTTTGGCTAGCCTCAGGCCTTCGCTAGCCATGCCCGCTGAAAAATTATTTACATATACAATTATATTCTCATTCCCAGTATCCTCATTCATATATACAATTATCACATGAAACCTAATTCATGACATTTACATATTTCAAACATCCATTCATATATATAATTTATTTTTGAAATGGAGGAGAATGAATATTTGAATTTATCTCAAAACATGTCCTATTATACAACCAAAACAAAAGTGACATCATCTCAGATCTATACATTGCACCTCTCTATGTGCTCATCTAGATATTGTTCCTCTTTTGCCCCTCTCTATTTTCCCTTTTAATCTGCTGTTGACCAAGACAAAAAAATTTAACTTTTTATTTTTCTTTTTTATATTTTTTCTTTACTTAGAAGCACACGAGAGGTAACTATAGAAAATTTGAGCCTAAACAAGTGAAAGACGTGGTCGGTGCAAAATTCAGAAGACATGCTCAGAAATGAAAAAAAACTTTCGGGCTCGAAAAGGCAATCTTCTGAGCCATTTTTGGGAAAAATGAAATCGCCGAACGCGGCAAGACAGTGAACGAATGCATCCAAAATTTTTTCCGATCGATTTTCATATATGGAACGTTCAATCGGAGTCCGTATGCGAAAGTTATGGCCGTTTTAAAAATCGACTTCAAATTAGAGGAAACAGGAACAATGCGCGCAAAAACTTGTTTCACACGCACAAACTAGACGCGACGGCTAGGGTTTGATGAAAACAAAGGGAGGGGGAACGGCGGATACATGGCATAGCATTCATCTCAGATGTATACATGAGAAAACACAACAACACATAAGGGAGATGGACTTACCTGGAGCATGATGGCGCTCGGTGGCCAGGCTTGGGGATGGCGGTGCTCGGGCTCGGGGATGGCGGTGCTTGGTGGCGGTGAGGGGGAACGATAGCGCCGGTCTCGGGAGGACACGAGGGACGACGGCGACCGGCTCCGAGAGACGGCGACGATGCTAGGGTTCGCAATGTGAGGACTTAGAAATTTTTTGCGCTTATGTGTTGAGTGAATCGGCGCTCGGGCTAGGTTAAATGATTTCTAAGCATATCATGTGTTAGAGTCCGTCACTGATGACACTCATCGGTAACGGGCCTAATTGTTATCTCAATCGGGCCTCAGGTTGGAGCCCATCACCGATGACACTCATCGGTGATGGACCTAATTGTTATATCAATCGGGCCTTAGGTTGAAATCCGTCACCGATGACACTCACCGGTGACGGACCTAATTGTTATCTCAATCGGGCCTCAGGTTGGTGCCCGTCACCGATGGGTGTCATCGGTAACGGGCTTCTGTTGTGGCCCTACAAAGATATCGTAGGTTATTTTTGTCGGGCCATGATTTGAGCCCATCACTAATAGTTATCATCCGTGACGGGCTCGAGTTTTTTTATATCTAACATGTTTATTTCTTTATCGGTCTCTTTTTAAGCCCGTTTGAGATAACTTTATTATGACGGTCTACAAAATCTAGACATGTGAGAGAGTCCGTCATAGATGAGAGAATCTGTATTAGTGATCATTACATATCATCGGACAATGCCGTCATCTTTTTACGGTGAATGACTGAATAAGTAGATAACTTGAGGTAAATACTTGAGTTTACAAACAAATAACGTACAGAAAGTTTTTATAAAGAAAATTACGACGATTAGAAGTTTAGGAAGAGAGCCTATTAATCTATTCATCGTGAACAAAGTCTTAACATCAAGTTGCTTGGTTTTCCGTAGTAAAATAGCACATCCGTAGCGCTACTAGGAGTAGCTTTCTAGGTTTGGGTTACGTACGTGGTTATCACGTTAAGTTTTTATAAGTTATCTTTCAACCCATCGTGTTCATGAAAAATATGTTTTCTATGTAGTGGTTTGGGATAAATGACGGAGCATTCTGTAGGATCGATTATCATTGCTTGATATTTTAATAAAATTATTTACGTAAAATCAATGAATTTATAGGAAAAAATTAGTACTGGTCAACCGACCCCACAGATTGTACATTGCTCCGCCACTAATGAAGGGCATCAAGCCAGTAGGTAAACGTTTATATTCCATGTGACTATGTTTTCTTTTACCAAATACTAGAAACGTGAGATTCTCAGAACATATTATTAACAGAAAAACAGTAGGATTGAAGTCATCTCAAATCAATTATGAGTTAGAAAAACTATAGAAATGAATAGTGTAGGAAAAACACGGTAATTAGGAGAGAGAAAAACAAACAAATTTTCCTAGAAGATTGGAGCTATGTTAGAATTCCTTTGAAATTCTTATGTTTTGATTCAATCAAAGAAATCTCGTAGGATTTTTAGATAGTTATTCCTTGAAAGTAAGACATCATACGGAATTTTGTTATGGTATTAAACTTCAACAAATTTTCTCTAAGAATTTTGCTGCAAAGGAGCCCTTAACTTGAAATATATTCAGGCGATATGTTTTTTTTCTAAACCATAAGAAGTAGTAGGACTACTGTACCGGTAGCATCGTATTTGCCTGTTGACGAAGATTGCTTCCTACTCAATATAAATCATATATTATTTTCTGGTTTTTTAAAATAAGATGATTATATTTATAGCCTTTTCAAGTATGTAATACTTAAAAATAGTCTATTATATATATATATATATGATGCTAGTTAAATTATCGATCAGAACCCGAGCAACCATTTGGATGCACGCGTAAGTATATTTTTTTGGTTACATGTGAGATAATTATTTTATCCTTGATCATGATGACAGAAAAAAATATACCAAATAATTAGTTTTGGATGAATAAAGTACAGTAGCACATGAGGCTAAAAAAAGAACAGAGCGTTACTAAAGCTGTGTTCTTTCGACTTCGCTTTACTCGTTTTCGTGCATACGTTTTCCAAATGATGTGTTCTTTTGCAAAATTTTCTATAATTTTTTTAAAAGAAATATTAACCTATTTTCAATTTTTTAAGTTAATATTTAATTAACCATACATATGTTTCGTTCTCCCGAGCACAGCCTAATTCATTGCATTTGGTCCCGGCATCTGGTTGGCCGGTGGCCCAGCCAAAGGAACAGAGCACCTATACACATCCAGAGACAGAGACAGAGACAAGAGAGGCGGGGGTGCAAGAGCAGGGTTGTGGCGATGGGTTTAGGGTTTGTGAGGATGGATGGTGGATGGGTTTTGTTTCTCAACGCGCTTGACCCGAGTGGCTGCAGGCGTTGCTGCAAGCAAAACTGACCGTTGGATGGATGGATTGCAAAACTGTTGGTACGGTGGATTACTGCATCAACCAAACCAAACCAAGGTCACTGTGCTTGGCCAGTTGGTCGTCTCGTCTCCCTTCTTTACTGCACTGCTCAGCGTAAAAAGGAGAATACAGTAGAACACGAAGACGACGAACGACGACGACGACAAGGCAGTTTAATTCTTTATTTTAAAATTAGACTCCCGAAATTCATTTTTAATTTTTAACTTTTTTTCCATGTCAAATGATATATCAACGTTGTTTTATCACGCCAACCCGGTATTGGTTCGTGACAAAACCACGTCAACCCCTCGTGACGTGATAATGTTGTTTTGTCATGTCGTTGAACTGTTTAAAATTGAAAATAAATTTTGAAAGAGTTTATTTTTAAAACTAAAAATAAAAGGGTTAAAAATAAAATTCAGAGCACATAGGGCAGTATAGTACATCAAACTTGAGGCAGCAGTGATAAAAATATAAACATGTATAGATTTAATTTATTTCATAAATTAATCATAATATTAAACATGTATGCTAGCACAGTCCTATACATGTAAACTATATTAAATATGCGAAACTGTGAATGTATGTACTGAAGGTTGAAGGTTTTGAACATTCGGCTGCATAGAAAAACAACGATGGCACGCCATATCCCGAGCGAAGATGGACGAACAGCAAACAGTCGCGTGAAACGCTTTTTAAACCTTATTACGCACCTGATTAACGAAAATAGGAGCGACTTGCGAGCCCACCTGACCTTGTACGAGTGGAGCTGTGTTCAGCACCCAAAGCCAGAGCTATCCAGTGACGCAAGGACCACCAAGGAGCAAGGGCACCAAACCCGTCCAAATAATAATAATAATAACAACAAATCATGGCTACAAATCGAAAAAAATGTTCAGTTTTGTAGACCGGAGTTAATTTATTTGGAACGGAGGTCGTATATCGTTCATCCTACAACTGATTAACCGTAAAACAACATAGAACCAACCAAATAATAATTTATAGATAAGGTCTTTATATACGTGTTATTTATGGTTTAAAAGTCAAATGCTAGAAAACAAGGTTAGGTCCTGTTTTTTCTTAATTTTTATTAACTCGCTTTTTAAATTTAAACTGTTAAACGATACGTTTATACGTTTCGTGCAAAAAATTTTATATAAAAATTGCTTTAAAATATCAAATATTCATTTGTCAAATATTTATGTCTTAAGTTTATAATAATTAAAACTTAATCACGTGTTAATAGCTCTCGTTTTACGTACGCTAACTTATTCTTCAATCTCATTAGCTTCAAACACCACCTTAGTTTGACATGGCTAGTAGGCTTCACATATTAGCGGTACGTAGAACGACACAAGCCACTAGAATATGATTAGAGTATTAATTATTATAAACTAGAAAATAAATTTATTTTATTTTTAAAGCGACTTATCTGGGAAAGACTTATGGGTGGTGCTCTGGTAAGCCAAGGGCGACGGGCAAAAATATGATATATTGTAGGTTGGATGTGAACCTGGCAAAATGGCAAGGTTCAACCTGGAAATTGTTTCCATTTCATACAACTTGATGATGGATGCAGATGCATAACTATGCTTGACAACAACATTTACAATATCAACACGTGTTGTTTCCGCTCCCGTTCTTCGAATTCTTAAGCTCATCCAGCTGCAATGAGAAATGCACAATAAGTGATCAAATGCCCAGCTCTTGCTATACAAAACAATCTTTTTATTTGGACTTTGAAATAAGCTATCCAAGTGAAACTGTGAAAGAAGAAGAAAAAGAAAAGACCGTTCTGAATCCAGATAGATAATGATGTGAAGGCACAGCCGGGAAGAAAGAAATATCGCCCGAGGACAGAATGCTATATGCAGAACTAACAAAATAGAGTTAAGGAATTCTTTCGTGTACTGCTGTTTGCATCAGACTGAAAAGTACACTGCTGAAGTTTTAAGTGAGTGGTGGAGATCCTAAACATGCACAATACCAAAGTGCAAGCAACAACTAATTGTAGTGACAGTGAGCACACATAAGCACCAATCTTGATATACAAGTAACTGTAGATTTCCATAGAGATCTCTATCTCTAAGATGGCATGAAAGTTGTAACACAAAATGCTACTGTCCATATAAATATATCGAGTAGCAATGCATTTATGCGAACACATCAAAATGGTTTACCTGTCTGCATGTTTCCTTGTGTGTCTCTAAAAGCTCATTATACTTCAATTGCAAATCCAACTTCTCAGCTTTGAGTTTTTCATAGTCGGATATTGACGGACCACCCAGCTTCTGCTGAACAAACCTGGGATATACCAGCATGTTTAGTTGTTGGCTTCTTGCATGACGATCAATTATTCATGCCATCTTATAGTCAAATCAACTCACTCGACCGCAGATGAAGGCTTGTCATTCTCCTCATACAACGCAACAAGAACTGCAAGATGATAAGAAGTGGATTTAATAACATAATTATCCAGTGGCATAGCTACAACTTTTTTGATATATGTACACAAGGAACAGAATGCTAACCTTTTGTGAGAGTATCGAGCACACCACTGGACTCGAGATACTTTCTGAACGCCTCCTTCTTGGCTTCTCTATCCTAGAAAGACCATAACAAGGTCATGAACCATCATTTTGAGAAAAACAAATTGTAGCACACATAACTGCACCGTATGGAGATGAGTTTGAATTTAGTTTACTCGTGGTAGTACGGTTTTTTTATTTATGCATATGGTAGTACAGTAGTATACTAGTATGCTACACACAGACGGGAAAAAAAGAAGATGAAGTCATGCATGTGTTCTTTCTATGCTACCAGCTTGAGAGAACTGAAGCTTTTCCATTCCAGGACCCAGGACTCTTAGCTGAAATTACCAAAGCCGCGAAACAAAATGCTCGTGTTCGTGGCAAATGGCAAATTGGATGGAGGTTCATCAATTCTTCCTCCCAAATTGCATACTACTGTAATATACTGCACCCTCAGTAACAGATTCAACCAACAAAGCCAGTACTCTTTCACCACAATAAATACCGCATTTGACCTTTGACATTGATTCGCTGACCTCCATCTCCATGCATATGCTAGCTATACTATCTCACCGCAGAATCAAACATCCCTCTCACCCAAGACCATATCGAAGCACAAAGAACGCATCACATTTCACACGATTCTCCTAAAGCAAAAAGACCAGCATTTCTTTTTTCTACTTATCAAGAACGAATCAAGTGTAGCAGGGAGTATAAATGGGGGGGGGAGAGAAGGGCCAAGAACGGAGAGGTTACCATCCTGGGTACGGATCCGGGGAATAATCGCGGCGAATTTCGAGCTGGAGGCTGGGGCAGGAGGAGAAATGGCGCGGCGAGCTGTCGGCTGGATCTGCCGCCTTTCAGCTGATGCTGGCAAAGCTCAGAGCCGTGGAGGTGGGGGTTGGCTTCGGTAGGTAGGAGGAGGAGCAGGAGGATGCGTTTGCGTGAAGCCGTTCTAAGGTGGACCGGTGGTCGGTGGCCGCTTCGCTTGGCTGCTTTCGGTGGGCCGGATTCACGCGGGAGTTTTTTAGGGCTTCAGATCCATAATAAAAAGTGGAATAGAACCGAACCCCTGTCAAATGCTTTAAGGTGGTAAAAAAAATAGCTTTAAGGTGGTAAAAAAAATAAAATAGAACTGAAGCTATGTCAAATGCTTCAGCTTTAAGGTGTTTAGTAGGGTTTTAGATCTTGGTGAAGCTGTCAAACGCTCAAACTCCAAACTGATTTACAAACAACTCTAGCATCAGACTCCAACTCTAGCTACAAGCTAGAGCTTGGAGTTGAAACCCAACCAAACATCCCCATATATATTCCCCAGTTAAGCACGTTGGAAATCTTTTCTCACGCAAACTGAGTATCGAATTTATAACTATCTGTAAAGTAAGTAGTGTTTCCACTCAAAATTTTGTTCTGCCTGACTATTTTGCAGAAAACCTCTTGAGTTTTTCCGAAATGTAGGGCCACGGCCTAAGCAGCGATCCACCTCGAATTTGATCCAATTCCGAGGTCATCTCGCGTCCAACACGAACCAGGCCCGAATTAGGACGACCAGGCGCACACCCCACTATGCGTGCGACCATTTCCGTTTTCGGCTCATTGGTTGTTTTGAGAATTTTCTTTTTTTCCCAGCCTGTGCGATCAATTCAGCCCGTTACCAAATTTGGCTGCACATTTTAAGACTTTCTCTTTTATAATTTTTTATGAGCTTCATTATTTAGCAGGCCGGCCCAATTCGTTCACACACACCAAATCGGGTTTTTTTAGCATGTATACTATTCAACTTATATGTATACACTTTGTATAGGTACGTACACATACAAAGTATATATATTTATATCTATATCTATAACTTATCTATAAAGCAAGTAGTGTTTTTACCCAAAATTAATTTTCAGCTTCATTATTTAGCAGGCCGACCCAATTTGTTCACACACACCAAATCGAGTTTTTTTAGCATGTCTACTATTCAACCTATATGTATACACTTTGTATAGGTATGTACGCATACAAAGTATATATATTTATATATATATCTATAACTTATCTACAAAACAAGTAGTGTTTTTACCCAAAATTTTCGTCCGTCGACTATTTTGCGAAAATCCTGAGTGTTTATAAAATTAACTCACCGTCCCAATGCTAAAAAGAAAGAAAGGGTTGGATGAAAAAAAGACCTCCTGTGCCCCTTCCACCCGTCCCCATCCGCGCTGCGCCCCACGCCGCACCTACGCCCCTCCCTCCCGTCGCTGCTCGGAGCTCCCGCGCTACGCCTGCACCCCTTCCTTCCGTCCCCGTCCGCTTCGCGCTCCAACTTCACCCATTGCAATGTATGGGCACAGTTGCTAGTTAACATATAATTAATTAATTAATTAATTAAGTATTAACTAAAAAACTTAAAAATAAATTAATATTATTTTAAAGTATTTTTTATAGAAAATTTTATAAAAATACATTATTTAGCCATTCAAAAATATACGCGCGGAAAACGTGAGTAGAAGTTTGGGACACAGTGTAGAGCACAGCCTAAACCAGCTGAAGGGAATGTGAAGCTGTTATGTTCTCAACAAAGCGTCATGACTCGTTCTGAATTCGCAAAAAAATTAAATACCAGTAGTAGTCCTTTTTCTGGATGAATCAAATTATTTCAATTATTTTCTAAGAACTAGGAGTATAAAAATGCCATTTCCTGTTAAACTTCTAGTAGTATTTTTTTTAACCGTAGAGCGTAGCAATTTTGCCAGAATTCTGCATGTTACAGTTCAGTTCGCACAGAAATCAAGAAAAATAGAACCATTTGGCCAAATCTGGAACATGGAATTTCTTGAACTGGATTTAACTCCTGCAAAACTTCTGCGTACAAAGATCAACGAATTAGCAATTCAGCACAACTATGAACAAAAACATAACATAAAGTTTGCTATGAAGGGGTGCTAGGAAGGATATACAAATATGCAATGCAATGTGACATGACATAGCAACTTCTAGAGTTGCAACCACATTGATTTATTTTTGTTAAGCTATTACTGCAACAGAAGTGTTTAAACTCGAATAGCCAGAAAAGATGCTACATTGTCAGTTTGTCACACGGGATAAGACGAAATCCATGCTCAGAATGGCAATAACAAATATAAGGCTACACTGTTAGTTACCACAAAAGTTCTAACGAACAGAGTTCTGAGAACTAGTGATTATATACAACTGTTTCGTTTCTTATTCAGTTATTCTTGAAGCACTATGCGTATGCTGCGTATATTTTTATGGATGATATAGAAGAAAATATGTACGATACTCTATGTTTTTGTGATGTTGAGTATATACAACTGCAAAAAGCCTGCATTCTGCCAAATTCCTGGCCTGGCCAAAAGAAGACAGGATGCGTGATGTTAATTTTTTTTTAGAATAAAAAAATTATTTGTTGCCGCCTTCTTCACAGCAAAATCGAAGATTACTCTTGGAGTGCTCTAACATGGGAACTCATCTCTCTGACTTGATTCTCAAGCCGTCCTGGGTGGCAGAAGAAATCGACAAATACTCGTCTTTCCTGCTGCACATTGCGCGAAGGTTGTTGTAACATCTGCAAACCATTTGTAAAATTGAGGGTGACCAAAACAGTTGAGGAGCATCACTTCTCAATCCACATGCAGAAGATGAAAATGTGAGGAAATGACAGATGAAAAGTACCACAGCCTTTTTATCTCGAGCCGTCGTTACTTCGTTAACACAGGCAGAGACTTGCTGGTTGATTATTTCCAATTCTTCAAGCGATTGTGCTAGAGGCTGTGATAAATCATGCACAAGTAGTACATCAGAACAAACTACGAAGTGGCATGAAAGGGTAGGGACACATGAGAAGAAATGTACCCATGGTGTCAATGTTGGTTGCACATATGTAAATGGTACAGACAGAATTTGCTCGAGTGTTTGGATCATCGTGCATCTGCAAAGGGATGGAGAAAGCATGGGTAATGATTGAACCAAAGATCTAACAGTCCTGTCAATAGGTGTTGGTGAATGCAAAGTTCAACTTGTAACACATTTATCTTGTTGATAATGCATAGTAAGGGAGATTCAGCTGTTCAACTACACAGGCGTAGAAAATGGCTAAATTTATCAAGGGGAAAATTCAGGAAACAATATGCAAGCATTACTTACAGTTCATCGATACATCTTTTACGTTCACGTGGAAGAACATTTTCAAGCTCATGATGAAGATAGTCGAGCTCATTTTGTAGATCTGAGATTTGCTCAACTAAACCATATGCTGAAACATATGATGGAGTCATTGCTTGAGCACCTGCAGAAAATTGAAAGGGGATTGAATTGTTCAACTTATGGTACAGAATGTGGTTGCAATTTAAAACCAAAGTGTGCTTACCTAAGTGTGTACAAAGAATATCCCTCACAGCATGAAGAAAAGTATCGCGATCATCAACAGATCCTTCTTCAAGCATTTCAGATGCAGCTGGATCAATTAAATGATATCGGTCCTATGCATTTGTGCAGTACAAACTATATTTGTAAGAATGTACACAAAGTGGATAATGATAAGAAGCTAAGCAACAAAATGTACTACACAGATAAAAATATGACATCAGCAAGCAATACCAGGCGGCCATTAACAACTGATAAGTAACCCTGCAGCTCCATTGCAACTGCTTTTAGCAGTGAATAGGCACTTGAAATTTTTGCCCGTCCTTCCATCTGGCAAGCTATCTTTAGAAACTGATGAGCAGAAAGTTGATTAACCAGATAATTGATGAACTGCAAGAATGAAGAAATGCCTAAGTGACCACCTATTTATGTAGGAAATTGATTTGCACCAAAACAACTGACTGTTCAAGATACCCTTTTCTGCTGGCTTATGTAGCATTCCTGACGCAGAACCTTCAAATTATGATCTCCTGAAAGGTCATAGTAAGGAATATACAATTCTATTGTCGCAGCAAAGCAAAGCATTTCAAGTGATGATTCATGAGAAGATCACACCTTGCAAAATATTTGCACCCTCAAGTTGAGCAAGGTCAGCACAGAGACTTGTAATAATCTAAAGAAAAAATACGCCATTAATTTTTTACGTCACTCACTAAGAAAATAATGTCAGAGATAATGCATAAGATAGCCAAACGGATGAAAAGGACTCAAAAATTGGCTATAAGCAGCAGGAACAGTGTAAATTGAATAATGGATGACAGATACATAATTGCAAAAGAGAAACCAGTGAACATGTCAGTGGTCTGTAGTTTGCATTTTTGGAGCAATCTTTAGCGTCGCTGTACATTGTTCTTATTATTTTGTTGGGCCTGTGACACCATATTCATATAGTATGCTTCATAGGAATACAACATTGACCCAAGGTATCACAGAATGCAATTAATTAAAGAACTCTTAAGCATCTGAGGAGATAAACCTTTTGCTTGTCCACGGTAGATTGAAAACCAAATATCATGTACATAATTTACCTCGGATAGGCATTTCTTCACCTGAAGTGAAAGATCCCTAAGTTCTTCAGCAAACTCAGAGTTTCTCCTCCTGAGGATGACATCGGCAAATCCAAAAAAAAATGCAGATACTTAATTAATGAAATATGAAAATTTCCGAAACATCACATATACAAAGGTTTGTTCAAGTACTACCATACAATAAGTAAACAATCCATACAACCTAAATGTTCTCATAAGAAGATGAAGCGCTTTATGGTGATTTCGTTCAATCTACTTTTAAAAAAAGTATATGTCATTATAATACAATGGAACCAAGTTGTTTCATTTAGAGGTGGCCCATAAGGATAGTACCATGTTCTCAAAAGTTTCAGCTCAAAATAATGATGCTGTGTTATTTCAGTACAATGCATATTTTTTTTAAAAAAATAAATGAAGTAGCTGTGATTACCCATGTCCTGCATACCTTAGAGAGTGAACGTCCTGATGACCAAGTGATTGCTGGGATGCCAATTGGGTTCTGAGTGTTGAGAGTATGGCCTCCTCCTTAGCATATTCTGCTTGTGCTTCTATGTACTGTCTTTTACTTCTAGCGAATCTGTTAAGAAATAACCAAGCATCATCATAACAATAATCATGCATCTTAAAATATCAAATAAAATGTAAAAATCTGAGTTGATGTTATGTGACTATCTGAAGCATATTAAGCAACAAAGTAGGAAAAATAAATGAACAAGACAACTCTCATAATGATAGGGGAAATTGCTACCTATATAGATGGATAATCCATGTGTACATACTCCCTCCGTTTTTTTATGACTTTTAACGATGTTGATTTTGTTCTAAAATAGATTTTGTTTTAGGTTTTCTAGGTACTGTTTTCCCTAACTAACCTTGTTAAATGCTAATAGATATGAATGCCCTTGAGCTTGACCACCTCGTATAATGCTGCCCACCATGCCAAAACACCTAAATGACTGAGGCAGTTGGAGACTTGGAGGCTAAATTAGAGATAAAACAGATTTAATAGGGGTAATCAGGTCAGAAGTTTTCCACCCTAAGCATGTTGTTAACAAAGTTTGGGAAGTGAGCGTTTGGAAGGTTGATCCATTTGTTTTTGTAAAAAAAAGGTTGACCTATTTGAAGAACTAACTAATAAATGAGCTAAAGAAATACCTTATAGAACTAGAACACAAGGGGTATTCAACAGAAGACAGAGTTCATTGAATTTCACAATGAATATGCATCACTTTTGCAAAACTAGTATTAAAAAAAAAGAAGTCCTAACACAGAGACAGGTAGGGTTGTGGCCTGCAGGTGGCCCGGCCCACTAACCGACGTGTAAGACATTTAGGTGGGCCACTTGAATCTCTAGAGGCAGGACACATGACGACTCATGGACAGATAGTTTGTAGTTCTTTTTCCTAATGGAAAGGCAAATGGGATAGTCCTGTAACAGTGAAGAAGTGATATGCAATAGAAAGACAAAAAAAAAAGTAGAACGGTGACCTCAGCAGACTAATAAATACTTACATGGAATTAATTCGCTTCAGTTCAACAGAAAGATGGTGTGACCTTTCATAATCTCCTGCACAAAAAGATGAATGGGAAATTGGTTGTTTTCTAATTCAACTATGCCTAAGGTTGTTAAACCTCATATTGAATACTAGGAGTGGGCAAGAAACCCGTACCCGAAGCCCGAACCCGAATCCGAACTACCCGAAACCCGAACATTGATATCGGGTAGATAACTTGAAAACCCGATATTATTTCGGGTTAATCGGGTTGCAACTTGCGGTACCCGATAACCCGAACAACCCATGTGCCCGTCGCCCGCAACCCGTTACCCCGTGCACCCGCTCGCCCGTAACCCTAACCCTAACCCTACCCCTTCCGCGCCGCCGCCGCCTCGCCACTCGCGCACCTAGCCGTCGCCACTCACCGTCGCCGCAAGCCCCTTGCCGCTCGCCGCTCGCCCGCACCGCTCGCCGCTAGCCCCTAGCCGCCGCTGCCGCCCATGCGCCGTCGTGCCGTCGCCGTGCGCCGCGCTGCGCCGCCATGCGCGCCGCCTGCCGCCGCCGCTCGCCGCTCGCCGCGCGCCGCTGGCCGCTCGCCATTGCGCCGTGCCGCCTCGCTCACAGCGACGTCGGGTAACCCGAAATCGGAAACCGAAACCCGAACCCGAAATTTCGGGTAGATAGGTGATCGGGTAATATTTCGGGTATCAGTTTTGAAAACCCGAAATTTTAAAAACCCGAACTACCCGACCCGAATTTTCGGTTATACCCGAACGCCCAGTCCTATTGAATACCTAACCCAAGTATACATATTAATAAAATATGAACAGTGCATAGCACATAACAACAAAGTGAACCATGAAACCAGTGGAGAAGAAAGATATCAAACCCTTCGTTTACAATTACCCTCCTGCACCCTTTAAGGGAGAAAAAGCCACTCTTATATTTTTTAATTTTTTTAGAGAAGCAGTTGGACAATTGTGTATACTAACATCAATTTAAGGACGTGCATAATATCTCCTATCATGGTTCAAGGTCAATTTAAGCCAGTTAAGCTTACTCAGTGAAGAAGACATAATTTTTATGGTAAAATTAAGCAGCACAAATTCTTCAGGCACAAAAATAGGAAATCTATATGGTTACCTAATCATGATCCTTTTACCAAGAAGCTTGAGTTATTGAATAAAATAACAGGACCTGTTTGCATTTGTTTAATAACATGTGGCCATGCAAAATTTGAACTTCTAACGTTTCACATAAAAAGTAATATATTGCTGAGAATCTTAAGGTATCCTTCTCCAAAAACATTATGCGACACAAAAACAAGTATTGAATGTGAACTGTATGGTATGGAGAAACTACATGCACGATGACTACAAAACAATAAAACCCTCACCTCTTGACATGTCTTCTTTGGCAACAAATTGGAGAGGTCCCTGCTTGACAAACCCCCACCCAAAAAAAATCAGCACATGATAAATAAAGGTTATAACTAAATTGTGAATTTAAGATTAATTTACTTTTGGTTTATTTTACATATGAAGACCATCTAAAATGGCAATTTTTCATAATTTCGCATTTAATTTATTGTATAAAAAACAAATGATGTTGGCTAAACAAATTAATATACTATGGTCTTTTATAGTATTTACCAACATATGATATATGAATCACATCAAGTAGAAAAATAAGGGAAGATGACCTTGAGTTCACTTTAATAATTATTGTGTAGGATCAAATAAGCTCGCCTATGCATGTTCAAGTATGAGGATACGTTCCAACACTATGTTTGTCCCTTTAGGAATAAAATCAGTTAATATAGAATAACAATATGATGAAGGGAAAAATACCTTCTCAAACTTCTTGTAGAACCATCTGTTTAGTTCCTTGATACAAGCCAAGTTATGGATTATGTAAGGCTGGAAGTCATTGTATGACAGGTAAATTCCAATATCTGTGAAGAAGAGTGGAAGATAAAATGTATTCAAAAGAATAATAAGAATATAAAAACAAGCATAGGATTCATATGATGGGTTTTATTTCAGTATTTCTCTATGTGCATACATGCAGGTCAAAATGGAGTTATCAGGCCTTCTGCACATTTTAATATAAGTAATGCTGTCTGATAAGATGAATGTAATCTTTACATAATTGCATGTGAAAGACAGCAGGAATACCAGCTTCTGAATGATAATAAGACAACTCCTGGGTGGTAGCAGCAAGTTTTCCAAGTAATGAATTCATCTGCTAGAATTACAAAAACAAACGGAAAAATAGAAAATCAGAGGGCAAAACTTCTTTATGATGCACAACACTGAACAACAGATTAGACAGGACCATACACTTTAATTCACATTAGTCATGGAGTGCTAATTATGCCATAAAACAGAACAGAAACATGCATATAAATCTGTGAAAACAAACAGCCCAGTGAACGCTTTCTTTTTTAGTGTCTATGGTTATAGCCTTAGGCCATTAGATCATAAAGTCTACTGGTCTGGTTAGTTATCAAACACTATCATGCTCCGACCGATTATAGGATAGATAATAGGTGACAAGTTCTAAAGCCAGACATGAGTATCATGGTGTAATATGAAAAGCATATTTCAGTTTCATCTATCTCATGAAAATACAGCAAAGAACAGTAGCGTACAGTAATGTGGCCTCTCATTTGGATGATAAAACAAAGGAACATTTTACCTCTAAACTTCTCTTAGCAAGTTTCTCATCTAATCTTGAAATTTGTATATTAGGACTAGTTTTAGCAGATACACGTGACTTCCTTCCCTGAGTAATGGTTGTAGCTTGTGCTCTAAGCAAATCAAGCTGCCAATCAAGAGAAGCAAGCTGCTTTTCCAAATCAGAAACTTCAGCTCTGAGTGTAAGCTTTGAGTCGCTGTAAGAAATAATCAGAAAATCCTAGTGTTAATGGAGAGATCAAAACAGCAGGCTAACAAGATAAGACTAGGTTTTGACATGGAGCAAATCATGTGGGACTGCACTACAACTGACAGACCCAACTGTCAGTCAAATCAGACTCAATGTAGGAGTTAGTTTTACAAAAGTAAACATCTAAAAAAAATTAGAGAATGAAGCCATTTTATAACACACTAAACCAAACAAACATTTATACTCGTGATCTGTAAACATCACAACAGAACGCGAAAAACTACCGATGCAGCTCCAAACAAGAGGAGCATTGAATGCTTTTCCTGTATAAGGCGAGATATGCCATACCAGATGTGTTCAAGACTTTCTTCTGTCAGAAATGTGTCTTCCTGGTTTTCTCCGGTCTCTGAGAAGGCCGAAATACTGTCAAACGCAAAATCCAAGTCCTCCCCCTAAAGGTCGGTGCTCAATTAGCAGCATGCCTCTCACTGGATAGAGCTAATACATTGCGATAAGTGAAAACAAGCCTAATCATAACAGTATATTTTGTTAACCAACATGTCTTTCGCCTAACTAATAACTGTCACACGTAATTCACAGTCCAAGTAATTAAGTTTATCAACCAAAGGAACCAAAAAGCTCTATACCTCCAAAAGTTTCCCTTCTAGTTCAAGCTGCTCATACCTGCATTCACAAAAAATAAGAGCACCAATTTATATTGAGCCTTAAGCATCATCAGAAACTGTTATGGGATATCCAACGGCAGAAGAATCAATACACACAATTAGGCCCGTTTGGTAGGGATTCTCCTCCCGATTCTTAACAGAATCGTAGAATCTCGTCAAACGGGTTATTTGCAACGATTCGAGAAGAATTACTTCAAGTGATTCAAGCAATTTTACATGTAGAGTGAGATCAACTAAAAAGCATTTTCTCCTCAGAATCACCTAAAACCAGTTAAATATTATGCTAATTATTACGTTATTATACCGATTCTGATTCTCTCCCAAATCTGATTCAGGAGAATCAGAATCTAGAATCAGAGAATCATAGAATTAGAAGCCCTACCAAACGGGCCCTTAGTAAAAAAAAGAAACATTGTATAATACTACAAGCCATATTATCATAAGTTCATAACATGCAATTGATCCAAATAAACCAGCTCTAGTTACATCTACAAGCTTAACTAGATTGTGCCATGCAACTCCTGGCTCCTACTGTTTATACTACACATTTGTCCATCAAACTTCAGAAAGCATGTGCAATGGTGCGGGTTTCTCATCAAAGCCCTTCTCCTCCTCAAGTTTCACAAACAACTCCGATTACACATCACCATTTCACATCCCAGCACACACCACACCAGATTCCAGAAAACCCCTCAAACCTCCAAACAGTTACACCCATACCATACCCCCTCCATCCCTTTCGAATCAATCAACCCCCCCAACCAAGCGTAATTCCGCAAAAAAAAAACTCTAGCACGCGACGATCAGAGAGAATTTCGTGTGTGTGCGTGTGTGTGTGTGTGTGGGGGGCGGCGCGGAATCATCGAGCGGTTGGGAGTGGTACAGCGCGAGGTCGGTGGCGGAGAGGACGTTGGCGGGGCGCAGCCTGGAGGAGACCCAGGCGAGCAGGCGGCGTGCGTCGTCCCCCTGGAGGAACGGCCACTCGAGGCTGTCCGGGTCGAGCGGGCCGTCGCCGTCGAACCCGGCGGCGGCCAGGGCGTCGCACAGCTGCGCCGCGCTCATCGATCGCCAGCGAACGAAGCGGCGGTGGGAATGGTGGATTTTTTTTGCGAGGTGGGACCCGGGGGTGGGGGTGGGGGTGGGGAGAGTGGTGGGACCGGTCGAGTAGGAGGGACGATGAGCCCATGGGCCCTGGTGGTGGGGTTGACGAGGTTTGGAGCGGGCTATCGGCCCAGGAGTAGCTGCTTTTTCTCCCAGTGACTTGTTGGCTACACCGTGCGACAAGCCGGAGCATGACAAAAAAAAATCCATGGGTTACACATTTATTTGATTTATAAATGAATTTGTGGATCGATCTACTTATATTTTTTACTACATGGTACCATGTGATATAATATTATGATTTTGTTTGGAGAATTTTGACCGATGTAAATTTTTCCAGAATAAAAAATTCCCTAGCTTTTCATTTAGATTACGAGAAAATGACTTACAAAATTTAGAAAATAAACTATAAAAACCAGCTAGAAGCTGGGTTTCTTAGGTTATCCAGATTCTCATAAACTCATCTACCAGCTCCCCGGAACAACCCTATGATTATCATCATAGTAGTTAGTGGTACAGTTCTAACATGGCGTTTTGTACTATTACCTTGTACTTTTGTAGTACAAACAAACCAATCGAATTATGGAATAGTAGGATGAATATTAGCCCCTTATAAGAGAAAAAAAGGTAGATAATACACAGAGTGATTTGCATTCTGCCATGGCTTGGGCCAGTCTATATTTGTTTAGGATACATTGTTGCTACAATGATGAAAACTAATGCTATTCCTTGTTATAAATATTTGACATTTAGAACAATATTCTCTTAAACTTTTGAAACAATTACTTTTAGTAGAATAATTTATAAAATCTGCTAAATCTGTGATATTGTTATGTTTTTCAAGATATAGTTGCATATCATTTTAATGTTTTTACATTAAGCATTTGAGAAATTAGTATTGATGGTCAAAGTCTAAAAAGTATGATCAAAACTTATCTAAAAGTTAAATTAATTTTTATAACCAAAGGAGAATGAAGCCTATCTTAAGTAGGTATTTAGCCCCACAGTCCCAGGCCCGGGCGACCCGGGGCCTGGTATATATGTCCCTGGTACATATTAGTACTAGCAATATGTGGGTATGTGGCCATATTCATTGGATCTATAGATACGGCTGGGACTCACCAAATATAGATGGCAATAATTCTCTCATCTATTGTAGAGTCACGTTATCTCAAATGGGAGTAGTAGTTATATTTGTAGCATCATATTCTCACAAAAAAAACAACCAAATTGTTTTTATATTGTAAACCATATATACTTACATTTAATTACATTGTGCCTTTTGAAACTTACACTATATAATTACATACTTTTTACATTGTTATTTTTCTAATACACAATGTACAAGAGAATTAGGATTAAAAAATATTTTATTACTTCATCCTAAATTTATCATCATATAATATTTATGTATCAAGATCAAGGATAATTTAAATCGCATCGATCAAGACACCATGCACAATATGCATATATTCACCCAAATGCATGCATCGATTAAAACACAATGCACAATTACACCATTAGCATATACATGTCCTCCCCGATGATATACATATTCTCCCCGATGATGTATTAATTGCACTTTGATTTCATGATAATTAATTTAAAAAGTTTTGGTTTTTATTATATGATGATTAATTTGGGAAGGAGGGAGTATCTATTTGGAAGAAGAGAGCGGAGATAAGCATGTTTACATATAAGAGAGGAAGCAATCATATAATATAGGGGAAAAATGTTGACTGAAGTTAAGTGAGAAGTGTGGGTCACAATTTTAGCCAACTCGTAACTAGAGTAGTTTATCTAAGATGATTATAGATCAAATTTTAGTAATTAGTTTATTTTGGTTGGTCAAATCCCTTTTAAGTTATAAAGAGACGTCCAAGGTACATAGTAGTTACAACAAAAATCTATTTAGCATCAACCATGGCTCGAGGCCTGAGCATCAAACCTCATTTAGAGCACCTCCAACAGCCTCTTCAATTTCTCCAAGTTAAATTTTGGCTATTCAAAAAAAACTCCAATGGTCTTTCCAACTCACTGACCAAACTATTTGGTTGGTCAAACCCTTCTCCTCACTAGCCAAATTTGACAACTCTATTTAGCTGGTCAATGGTGGGCCCCATGTCAATCTCCTCAACTTTCCCTCTCTCTCTCATCCTGCCACGGCCGTGATGCGGTTGAGCACTGCCATAGCATTGGCCACCTCGAACGACAGGATGCCGACCCTCTCGTCGTCCGCTCCCTCCGTCGCTGTCGCGCCGCCTCTCGCCCGACCACCCGCTCGCCCGCCCGACCGCCGCGCCGCCTCGCCCGCCACCCGCCCGCCACGCCGCCCTCTCCGCCCACCCTCGTCGTCCTTCGCCCGCTCGATCGCCGCGCGCCCTCCCGCCCACCCGCCCGCCGCCCGTCCTCGCGTCGCTATGCGGTGAAGCAGAGAGGAAGGACCTCATAGACACCGACATGTGGGTCCCGCTATTATATGAAGAGTGAAGATAGAGATGCTCTTGGAACGAAAGACAAATTTCACTCTCTAATTTTTTGTCAAACTGGCCAAATGACTATTTGAAGAATCGAAAATAGCAACTCTGTTGGAGTTAATCTTATAGCCATTTATTTTCACCATGGCATGCCTTGGCCTAAATATGCAGTGGGCCGGTCTGAAGCCTGGCCGAAACCTGAGTCCGCCTCTATTTACCATATAAACATTTCATCATGCAAATACTAAAGTTTAAGAGTAAACGATTTATGCGGCCTATATATGCATTCCTACTATTTTATTAATATTTTAGTGTCTGTAGGTCTACGAAAGACGAATAAAAAGTTGGATCGATCCTAATAGTGTGTAAATCAATTTTGTGGGACCCATGGAGAAAAAATTCAACCTTTTTCTACGTTCTCCCTCCTTGCGCAAGGCCAAAACACACGAACAAGTCTTTTTAACCATGTTCAAACTTTTTCGTAAACGCGCAAAAAGATTGCACGTCAATATATTAGAAGAAAAAAAGTTTTACATACACAGTGTAATCAGCCAGACCGGCTTATGCTAAGGGAAGGCAAAACAGAAACCAAAAGACAGAAACTACTACGGCGGTTTAACATAACTCAAAAACAACAGGAGAGGATGGAGGCACACTATACTCCCAAGAGAACTTCAAAAAGGCAAGGCTAGCTAACGACCGCAACTGGCCCTCTCTGTGGATGGACTTCAGGGTTACTGAGACCGAGGAGAAAGCCAAGTCAAAAACCATGGAATTCCGTTCCTTGCAAAGGTGTCGAGAACAGAAGGACCAGGGAGTCGAAGACGGCACAAAGATGCTTAGGAAGATGGGCCCTAGAGGAGGCCACCAGTCCTGGAGCCAACTTCCACAGGGCAGAGAGAGGGTCGCCTAGCCAGGAGGCGATAGCACATGGAGCCAGACCTGTCGTGCGAACACACAACCAAGAGGATGTGGTTTGTTGTCTTAAGCTCTTGCGCGCAGAGGGGGCAGGCCGAGTGACTGTCAATGCCACGCTTCTGGAGGAGATCAGCCGTCCAGCAACACTGCTGTAGTGTGAACCAAAGGAAGAACTTACATTTGGCAGGACCCTTCACATGCCAAAGGAGATCTCCACAGGCAAAGGGGTGCTAGCCATAGAAAAGCGTCTGGTACACCGAATGCGCCAAGTAGCGCTGATCACTCGTCCAATGCTAGACAAGACGATCCCCGATGCTAGGCGAGAGCTGCACGTGAAGCACCGCATCCCACACAAGGAGAAACTGGGAGATGACCGGAATAGTGAGGGCACCGCGGATGTCAGAAACCTAGGAGTTGTTCGCGAGGCTAGAGGCAACCGTGTGTGAATCACGGAAGCGTCAAGGCACAGCGAAAAGGAAGTTCGGAGCCAAGGAGGCCACCAAACGGTCGCCAATCGAACGATCGGACCAGAAGAGCAATGACTCCCCATCTCCCGGCACGAAATAGGTGGTTGCCTCGAATAAGTCAGCAACAGTTTGCTCGATAGGGGCCTTCAGGCCCTCCTAGCAAGGATGCCCAAAGCGCTGAAGCCAGAGACAACGAACACGCAGGGCAAACCCCGCCATCATGAGGTCAGGAAATCCCAAGCCACCGAGGGCTTTGGGGCGGCAGATGTTCGCCCAAGACACCCGACACTGGCCCTCATGAGCCGAGTCCGTACCAGGAAAGCATGCCGCTTCTTGTCGATGGCCTTAAGAACCTAGGCTGGAAGGCCAATCACCAAGGAGGCATGGACTGGAATGGAAGAGAGAACAAACTGGACCAGCACAGACCGGCCAGTCAAAGCGAGGAGTCATCCCTTCCAAGGTGGAAGTCGATGGGAGACTTTATCCACAAGCGGTTGCAGGGCCGCCTTCGGCAACTTGCGAACAGATAGCGGAATGCCGAGATAGGTGCAAGGAAAATCCGAGATCAAGCAGGGAAAACATGACTGAACCAGGTCCAGGTCCTCCGTCGAACAGTTGATTGGGGTGATCGAGCATTTGAAAAAGTTAGTACATAGCCCGGACGTCGCGCCAAAGACCGAGAGGATGCCCTGGATGAACTCAAGATCCTGACGGACTAAGGAGAGGAAGAGAACCACGTCATCAGCGTATAAGGAGGTGCGGTGCCGCAAGACGCGATAGTTGAGCGAAAGGAACCCGCCTGAGTCGGATGCTTTGTGAAGCATCGCATTAAGCACATCCATTACCAGAATGAAGAGCATGGGGAAAAAAGGGTCTCCTTGCCGGAGACCCCTCCAATGGGGGAAGCGTAGACCAGGCACTACGTTGATTAGCACCCGGGAGGACAAAGCACTAAGGACGAGGGAAATCAAATCACACCAACACTGACTAAACCCCAGGTGGACCAGCACCTCAAGCAAGAACGACCAGTTGACTAAGTTAAAAGCCTTCGTGTTGAGGAGGATACGGGAAGTGCGCCTAGCATGGAGGGCCCTTGCCGTGAGCTGGACAAAGCGAAAATTATTATGAAGAGACCGACCTTTGATAAAGGCACTTTGATTGGCCGCCACAAGCCTGTCAAGGTGGGAAGAGAGCCGAGAGGCCAGGATCTTAGAGAACAACTTCCCAAAGTTGTGGATGAGGCTAATCGGTCGGAAGTCCTTGATGTCAATTGTGTCATCCTTCTTTGGCAGGAGGGAGATGAGGCCATCATTGAGGAAGGAGAAACCCCTGCCATTAGTCAGAAAGAGGGAGTCAAGGGCCGCCAAGACCTCTGCCTTAATCACCGCCCAACAAGTCTTGTAGAAACACCCCGTGAAACCATCCGGATCGGGCGCCTTGTCAGAAGGCAAGGACTTGATCACCACCCACACCTCCTCCTTCTTCGAGAAGGGGTCATCTAGTCCCCCAAGCTGCCCCGAGCATAGGCCTAGAGAGTGGAGATCAAGCGTCAAATCACGTTGGACGCACATCCCCAAGACAACACCAAAATGGGAAGAAGCGGGCTCTTGAAGCTCGTCATGAGAGTCGGTAAGCTGGTCCTCGTCCCGAAGACGGGAGATGAAGTTCTTTCATCGACGAGCTCTGGCGTGCAAGTGAAAGAGCTTGGTATTGGCATCACCCTTAAGCCAGGTAACATGTAAACGGTGGCGTGCAATGGTACGCTCAACCGAGGCAAGCCCGAGGCATTTCAGCTTCAAGTCCTGTCACAACCAGCTCTCCAAGGGGAAGACTGATAGGATCTCTTGCGTGACATCAAGTCAGAAGATGAGTTCCTTCGCCATCTAAAGCTGGAGGCGAATGCTGCCGACATGACGGTCACTCCAGCTCTGCAAGCACTTAGCCATAATTGCGAAACACCAAGCCAGGGCAGGGAGAGGAAGAAGGTTGGCAGGAGGTTGCCAAGCGTCCTGAACAACTTGAAGGAAGCCCTCAAACTTGGGCCAAATAGCCTCAAACCGAAAGTGGTGTGCCCTTGGGGATTCGACGCAGGAATGGAGAAGGAGAGCATAGTGATCAGAAGCGACGGAGGAAGTCGCTTGAAGGAGACAGGAGGGGAGCAACTCCTCCAATCCACGGAGAAGAAAAAGTGGTCTACCTTGACAAGCGTGGGGGAGTCACGCTCGTTGCTCCAGGTAAAGCGCCAGTCGTGGAGCGGTAACTCCTGGAGATCCAACTCATCAATCAATGGATGGAAGTGGCCCATCATACGGCGATTGAGATTCTGGTTGTTCTTGTCCCGGGTGTCGAGGATAAGGTTGAAATCCCCTGTAACGGCCCATGGCCCCGGGCGAGAGGACCATAACGATCGGAGCTCATCCAAAAATCGAAGCTTCTCCGGCTCCTTCTGTGGCCCATATATAGCGGAAATCCACTAGGAGGCATCATCTGAGAGGTGTCGAACCTGCGCATAAGAGAGAAACTCGTGGGATGGACATCCGAGACAGACTGGACAGCTGTCCGCCAGGCAAGCAACACACCCTTTGATCGACCAACATCAGGAAAGAAGGAATAGTCAAAGTCAAGGCCAAACATTTCCACAACAGTACGAGGAGGCACAACATCCATCTTAGTCTCTTGAAGACAGAGAAGAGAGACCCGCTCCTCACAAACAAAATCACGTACCACAACCCGACGGGCGCGCGAGTTCAGACCTCGTACGTTCCACACCAAAATGTTCTTATTGCATGATCCCATAAGAAGAGGACCACACGGAGGAAGACGAAAGGGAGGAGTCAGCCGCAGGCTGACACCATCTCGGCCGCCTGAGCCGAAGGTAGAGAGTTGGAGAAGAGTGCAGAGAGGACGATGACATGGTCCTGCGAGAGGGGTTGGCAAAGAGAGCATCGAAGTCTGCCAAAGCCTGAGTCGGAACCGGACCCTTGTCAGGTGCCATCCCAAGCTTGCGCAACAAATTGCACTAGGCACGGGTGACCGAGTGACATGGACCAACAAGCGTGACCTGGGCCGCGCGTTGCGCTTCGGCACCATCCGCCCGGCCACAACAGCATGGGCTAGGGCCGGAGACAGGGGGGAGCAGCGCCGAAGGGAGAGGCTTGCAGCACCCGGCGAGGAAGGCATGAAGAGCAACATTCTCTATGACCGAGGGAGGCGGTGAGCATGCCATCGGTCGGCCGACCAGGTCAAGCATGACGATCAGAACGTCAAACAAGATACCATCATCACTTGTCACAAGGGGGAGGAGAACCGGTGGGTGGAAAAGCTGTCCCCTCAGCCAGGCCAGAGATGGGGCTAGGACCAAGTGGTTCAGAAAGACGAGGTAGCCCAACAAGGGCAGGCAACCCAAGCGACCTAGAAGGGGGCGACGGCCTAGCGGGAGCGGGTGACGGCCCAGCGGGGACGGTGACTCTGAACCAGGCGGCCCAGCGACAAGTAGCCCACCATTGGTTGTCCCAAAGGCCGGAGGCGACTGAGAGACAGACGACCCAAGGGGCGACGGTCTAGGCGGCTTAGAGGTAGGCGACCCATAGGGCGGCGACCCAACAAAGGGTGAACTGGGGCTGGGTGGCCAGAGGAAGGAGGCCCATTGGCCCATGGCACATGCTAGGATGGCCCGACAACATAGAGGCCTAGAGGAGGTGGCACCGGTTGAGATGGCCCAAAACAAGGCGGCCCAGAGCGAAGCGGCTGGGCGGAGGGACCCCAGGCGAAGAAGGCCCAGCTAGGCATGGCCCAGCACACGGCCCCGCCAAGTGTCATCCCTCCAAGCGCTAATGGCATGACCCATCTAGGCGCCATCCCTTCGAGCGCGACGCGGAGACACACACGGGAGGCCACACGTGGGAGAGCACGCTCTCCGCCCCTAGAGCGCCCGTGTCAGCATCGCCGACCGCAGCTCTATGCAGGGGAACCAATCTGGGATCCGAGGCCAACGCAGCGCAGGAAGACAAATCTGTCCGCCAAAAAGCCATGGTCAAAAGAAGAAAGTAAGGAGAGAGAAAGTATATGTGTCCCCCTGTTGGGCGATCAGGGTGACGTCAGAGAGAATTCTATTGCCGCGGGGACCACTGTCGAATCAGCCATAGCGGCCTGGACATCACCGACGAGCACCGCTGCATGTGGCGACCCCGCGCCTCCACAGTCCTCGGCAGAGATGGTCGCCTCACCCTTGGTACCGCCCGTCGCGCCCTCGCGGGGCGTCGAGACCGAGCTACTCGGAACACAGCTACGGGAGGGGGGAACCGCGACGCCGCCATCCACGAACTCACGGACCTTTGACCAGGGCACCACCACTTGAATGGCCGCCAGCCATGTGCGTCCGATCTGACTGTCGCCATCACTGCTGGAAGTCGCCGCGACGGAGGGGAAGCAGAGATAGGCCAGCCTACGGGCCCTCGACAGGAGGTCGTCTCCATCGGCGCCACCCGGAGGACCAACACCCGGGGTACCACCTAGCGGTGAAGGGGGTGCGGAGGAAGATGACGCTGAGCGAACCGAGGAGTGGATGTGGATGAGAACCCGATACTGGAACAGGCCCGGCTCAGGGATGAGGAGGAGCCGCTCCTGCAGGATGAGGGCAGGGTCATGGGCGAGGGTGAAGACCAGAAGCTGCCAGAGGTCGGCCGACCTACTGGCCTCCGCGTCCACACGGACGATCTTGCAAGCAGCAATTAGCACCGCCGCCGTGGACAGGTTCCATGCATGCGCCGGAATTCCCTCAAGGTCCAAGGAAACTGCGAATGGCAAGGAAAATGTCATCGCCATCGCTTGACGTGTCCAAGGCCGGAGAAGTAGCTGGTAGGAAGATGTCGGGATCGAAGAGCGTGCGAGAGCGAGGTCTTTGTCGCCGAAGTTGGAGAAAACGAAAAGGAAGTCATTCGGCAGGGCGTGGTGCACCGTGAACTGGCACACGGGGATGTGGAGCGCGGCTGACATGGTTGTCGCGGCAGAGGCGACGGACATTGGCAAGCCCAACCCAGTGACTCGGGCAAAAAGAGCGTGATGTAGCCGGTCCTCCTCATCATCGACCTATTCCGAGCGCTCCACCACACACCATGAGACCACCGGCCCAAACGGCGTAGCCACTGGCGTCATGAATGACGTTGCTGGAATCGACGGTGCCGCCAAGTCTAGTGTGCCGCAGCGTGGAGGAGAAGGGAAAAAGTTTGTGACCGTTGAGCCCTCTGGGGTGGACACGTGCGAGGCCGAAGGTGTAATGTCCGACGGTGAGCCGCGACGAGGGAGGACTCAACGGCGGTGACCCTGTGAGTCTGATAAGGCACCCGGGCTACGGGGACGCTTGCAATCACGAGCGATGTGGTGGAAGCCCTTGCAACGCTGGTAGCAAACAGGGAGATGGAAAGAAGCGACGTGGTGCGTTGTGGACAGGCAGTTGAGACAGCGGTCCCTGAGAGCGGCCGGAATCCCAAGCAAGGGCGGCTGAACCGCAGCCTCCACCTGATGACGCGGACAACGGCGACGATGGTGACGTCCCGGTTGCCAGCCCTCATCACCGCAGTCGATGAGTCGACAACCGCCAACGACGAAACAATAGCCACCCGCGCCTCCGCTGCCGGGACCGCCCCAGCCACCATCGGGCCCGTCCCCAGCACGTCCTCAAAGATGGAGACCGGGGGATGGAGAGATGAAGAGCTCGCTCGCCGCGGCGCAGTGGGCGCGCGAGCCTGGCCTGACGCGCGAGGTTGGTGGGGCGCAGCCACCGGCACGAGTGGTGGAGCAAAGAGCTGTGACGGAGGAGGCAGCAGAGAAGACGGTGGGGACGGAGGCCGCCGCATGACATCAAGGTAAGAGGGAAGAGGGGAAGAAGAGGATGGGAGGGAGGGGGAGAGGGAAAGAGAGACTCCGCGAAACATGGATGGCGATGACGTCGAACTGACAGGATGGCTAGCATCTCCGGACGTGGACGGCGTCGCCGACGCGAGGACAACGACGACAAAACGAAGGGACATGACGGACGGTGCTAGAACCAAGGCGTGAGTAGGGCGGTGGCCGTCGGAGCCGGAGTGGCTGCCGGCTGGACAGTGGCGGTGGCCGCCGGGGCCGGAGTGGCCACCAGCGCGGCGAAGGGAGGGCGCACGGTCCCCCTAGTTTCCTTCAAGACCTCTCTCCCATGTTCGAACTCTCTTTGCAAGTCGATTTTTTATCTGACACAGTCTAATTGATTCTCTCTCGCAATGTGCATTGTTCGGTTTCTTTCCTCTGAAATCGATTCCAGCCTCACACTGAAGGTGCTCTAATTGCAATACCACACGCATGGTCATAGCTGATTATCCATTGAGATCAAAGAACTCGATCAGCTTGTACAGCCGCTAGGACGATCATATAATGAAAATTAGCATCAAGTTTTGTAATTAAAGTCTTAAACACCAAATACATTACCGATGATGATGGTACCAGATATTCTCTTCATTTTAAAATATAACAATTTTTTACTATACTAAACAAAATTATATGTTTAGATACATAGGAAAAAATTAAAAATTAGATTCAAAGCAAATATTGTCAATATCATATAAATATATAATCTTTAACTTGGGGTCACAAATTTCAAGGCGTGGTTACCAAGAATTTACAATCATGCTCATACATTTTATTTCCCATGAATCCTATTGCTATAAGAACATAGGATCAAAGCTTCATCTGCTAAATCTTAACTATATGCATGATCAAATTTGTGATCAATAAACCTTACATAAGAAGCAGATGATGGTTGACGGCAACTTAATTAATTAATTAGTGACCGGCAGGAGCAGGAGGGCGGCAGTAGCCGCCGGCGCCATTCCCGTTGGTGCAGCCGGACGGCTGCGACGAGCTCTCCATCGTCCACGACTCCGCCGTCACACCACTTTCTCTCCCAACCGTCACCACCGTGGTCTTCTCCACATTGGCCATTGGCCGCGCCGCCATCCCGTCGGAGACGAGGAAGACGAGAAGAACCACGGCAACAACAGCTGCTACCACTGCTGCAAACCTCATGATCGATCGATCAATGCTTCGGTAGTTCGGTGCCCAATCTGCAGTAGGTTCTTGGCACTGATCTCTGCACGTATTTATACACACACGGATGCATGCATGGATATAAACTGTCACCTGTGTGCACAGTGCATCACTAGTGGAGTGGAGAGAGAGAGAGAGAGAGACGTTTTGGGTTGGAATTTGACTTGGGAACGACATTAATAATTTGTCGCAAAGGGGAGACGAGGGTGACTGACTGGTTGTCTGATAAACCGTTAAAAATAAACGAAACGATTGAAAAATAATTTACTTTTATATTTAAATTCTTCGCATTTTAAAGAGCGGTGTTAAAAATAGATTACAAGGAAAAAAATGCACCTGAATGAATTTAAATTAAACTTTCATGTAAATTTTTGCTGCGGCGGATAAGCTGTCGAGCAGAGTTGAGGAGTTTGTCAATGGATCAATTCACCAATCGACCACGGTGTGCGACTTATCAGTGATCGGTAATATAATGTCGTTTTCAGATTGCCGTACGTGCATGCATTTTCCAGGGGAAGCAACATGGAAATGCATGGGTGCGCAGGTGACCTTTTCTCTGCTCATGTGTAAAAAAAAGGAGAATGTTGTGTGCACGATCTCATTTAGCAACAGTGAATGTTAGGGTTTTGTCAACTTTTAGGTGCATGTATGTACTGTATGTTGCATGATTGTGTTACTGATTATTAGAAAGCTATGCGCATATTCCTTAATAGGTACTCTGTTAATAACTCCACAACCAAGAATCTTTAGGATAACAGTGATTAGATTTAACTAGTAACATACTATGCTAACGCTACAGTAATATAATCAATCACTTCTTTTTAAATCCAAATATCATATAAGGCAAAAAAAAGCAAATCTCGGATAACCTGTATGCATGCAAGCTAGAAAAAAGAGTAAATCTCGGATAATCTCTTGCAATTAAATCCATATATGCATGCACACAATAAAAATAAAAAATAATATGAAAAAAAATAGACTTTGATTTTCGTCCATTGAATTATGAGTGAGTAAGAGAAAGAGATTAGATCTGAACCATTAATAAGGTGCATTATAAGTGATGAATGATAAAGATTTGATTATCATCTTCTATGGACGGATCAGAAGGCAGAATGGATGGCTACCAGGAGTTTATGCCCTCAAGCCAATGAGGTTGAGCGATAATGATGGAGCTAGAATCGAAGAGTACCTATAATGGGTTCAACTACTCAATAACATTTAAAATTTCCTGAATTTTGATTTAAATATCAATGATATATAGTACATATGTGCAAAAACGAATGGAATCATATTAGAAAGTTATCTAGGCACATATTCTTTAATAGATACTCCGTTTCTAACTTCAGATCATAAATCTCTCTAGGATATCACTAATTAGATTCGACTACCATCTACTAGGTGGATCCACTTCCGGATAAAATGAATGGCTGCCAAGAGTTGATGCCCTCAAGCCGTTGAGGTCGAACGACCATGATAGAGCTAGAACCAAAACCCATGGAAGGGGTAAACTCCTCAAAGAACTTTGAAATTTCATGAATATTGATTCAAATATCAATGGTGTATAGTACCTATTTGTAAAAACTTGTGGGATCAACTGACCCCCACAGGTTGAACATGCATGGCTCTGCCATTGTCGAGTGACATCCTTTGCTAGAAACACACAGTAATGAGCATCGTTAAAGATTTGTAACATATATAGTCTTAGGTAATTTGGGTTGTAAGGTTTGCCGTGGCTTTAAAAAATTCCTAGCTTCACGGTTAGCAGCCCGTTAATCCATCGGTCATGATAGGACTTAAAAGAGGATTAGAAAGTAGTACATCCTCACCGCATCACCAAATTATTTTACTTCCTCTAGAATTGTTACAATATAAATAAGTTGAACTAGTTTCAATGAAAATTACTGTAAAATCCACGGTTATTATTGAACAGGCTCAGTGAGTTGTGAAATGATAAATGGAAAAGATAGAGCCGGTACACGTGAGACCATTCTTTATTACTACTATTAGACAAAAGGAACCCTAAACTCGGAAGCAAATGGGCATTTAACCGGCAGCATGCACGTACGCGTGGCAAAAGAAAAACCGATAGAAGAAAATGCGTGCCGCTGCTATCGGAAATGTCAAACCAGGGCCTAATTAACTAGTATTGTCCTGCAGGCCACCACCTGAATCAAAACTTGGAGAATCGGATAACCACCCATCATGGCACGGGCCTAACTCGTTCACCATAATACCCTTTCAGCCTTTCTCAAGGTCAGCTGCGTGTTGTCCGAGTTGTCAGTAATCGGAGCATAGAATTCAATTAACCACGCGGGTCAGGGTTAATTTTAGAGGGCCTAATTTGACACATTACCAAGCAAAATGATTAGTAACATCCAAACATCATAATTTCGGACATAACAGAACTTTAGCTTTTAAATTTAATTTCATAAACAAAGTCTGAAATGAAACTGTGGGAACCCTGCTTTACCGCTCTAATTCACTTTTTCAAATCATTCGAGACTACTTTACTCCTTTTGAGTACTGAAATTATTTGGTTGGGTTATAGTATTTCACCTCTAAAAGAGATGAAGGCCTTAAATTTTTGAAATTTCAGGTTTATTGGTGGGTTCTCGTGAGATGTTTTTTCATACAAACATAAGTTTCCCCAGGTCCCTCATAATTCCGGACTCAATTTTCTTTTTGAAATTTCAGATGTACCGACGGTTTTCTGTATGATGTTTTTCCAGAAAAAAAACTCATTTTTAAAAGCGAATTTCGTTCAAACTTCAAAAAGAAAGTAATTCAATTGCCAAAATTTCAAAATTTTTGATACCCATAAAATGATTTTCGTAATCCCAAATATTGAACCGATAGCTTGACCACCACCCCTTTTTATGCGAGAGATGTATGTTTAGTTCAAACCTTTGCTGAGCTTGAGGCTTTTACAAACTTTTTTCTTTTCAAAAGAAAAAAAAATATGTCGATAGATGATATTTTCATCTACGGTATTCGTAAAGTATGAGGATCATTGGTATCAGGGTATACACGAAATTGAGGTAGAAGAAACAAGATATAGTGATTTTTATACAGGTTTGGTCCCTTAACTGATAGTTAACAGCTTACTACTGTTGGTCGAAGCCGATGTTGCCTTTATATATCAGTATTACACGAGTATAATATTTGGGATAACATAATCTAGTCTCTGCCGGCTTGACGGCATGGAGCTCTCGCACGTAGTCGATAGGTAGTGTAGTCTTCTTCTCGAATATGAACTCGATGAGATTGGTGGTAGCTCTAGATCCCTTATGCCAGTATTTATGGTTTCAGATTAAGTTTGTCTAGGCTTACCTCGATGTATGTTGACTTGTCTTGGATTGTCTAGATCTTTACTGGTTTGTATTCGTCTCTGTCTTGACGTGTCTCCTCTCCTCTTAAGGGTCTTGTATTTATACCCTTGGGTGACCCGTTGTCCAAGTAGAACTAGAGAGCTAACTATAGATACGATCCGAGTAGTTTTTGTCATGTCTAAGCATAACTTTGTTTCTCATTCCTTATCCGGAACAACTTCCGTATACGAGACATGATTTCATATAAAACTTGATATATAGTGAGCCCCGCCAAATCTAACACAACTGTATTAGGTATAACTTATCTATAACACTCATAAAATGTTTCTTCATTTCATTTCAGATACTCCCTCTATTTTGAATTATTTATCGTTCTAGGTTTGTCCTAAGTCAATTATTTTTATTTTTGATCATCAATTTCTATAAACTAAACTCATATAGTTTAACATTATGAGGTTCATTTTTTCAATCCATTAGAAAAATACTTTCATAATGTATAATTAAACTTTACGGATTTTAAAAATTAATCAAAGTTAGATTTGTTTGATTTAGAACACATATAGAAATTCGAAACGGAGGGAGTAACTTGTTTCAGAAATGGCTCAAAAGTCTCCTTGAAAAGTTTGAACCAACGAATGCCCTTAAAGACATTCTTGATGACTCAAAAGTGTGTTTTGCCGCTTTCCAACTTTTTTTTGGTTTCGTCAGGTCGCTGTACTAGAAGCGCCTGACATGTTGACAACTGCTCATGAGTCATGACACTAACCAATATGCACATGCTGATATATATAGCCGGTCGGTGGCGTGCATGCATTGCCTGCCTTTCGCATGGCTTCCTCACTTGGCTCACTGCAAGAAAGATTTTGCAGAGAGCTACTAGCAGAGTCAGTCCTGCACAAAGTCAGATCTTATCAACCAAATCGTACAAATGTGGACCTCAAGTCTTCTGACAACTTATTTTTGGTGCAAAGAAAAAAGTGTGCATCCAACATTCCAAAGTTTTGTACTTACAGGGGTTGAACCAAATGGCAGCCACAGAATTTGGGGTTTCCAGAAATTTGGCTGAAAAGAAGCTCGATCCCAAATTCAAATCTGTAGGCATTGTTCACAGATTTTGCAACGATATAAACAATAACGAGTAGATGCTTAAATACAATACCGTAGGATCTGCGAACGCCGCCATACATCAACAACAATGTCACACCAACAGCCTATCGGCTGCCAGATTAGTTCTTACAGCACTGACTCTGTAACCCCCTTACAAAACCTCGAAAAATTTACAACACGGAATACCACATGGTCTCTGTACCAAGGTTCTTACAAGGAGAATGCAAAAAGATAATCCAGCAACAAACACACTGCTGTCGGGGCATGATGCCATCATCGGCGATGTGAGGTATAAATTAAATCGAAAAATTGCACCGGAATGGGAATGGATCATGAGTTAGGTTTGTACAGCAACATTCGCAGCACCTGGCTTTCCCACATTCTTCATGACACCCTTGGTCGCTCTGGGTTTTGCGGCTACTCCAGTCTTTGGAGCGCTCCTTGGAGAACATTGGGTCCTGCTGTTAATTTCTTTGGAGTTCCCAATACTGTGACGATGTAACCGGCAACAAGCTGCACTTCCATTTTTACCCTCTGGTGTATGAGGGGTATCGCTGCAGCTCTTTCTCCGTGTCAATTTTGGTGATTTCGCACGAGTTGGAGGCACCTATAAATAAAAGCAAAAGTGAATACCAACATTAGCACATACTAAAGGCTGGCAAGTTAATGGTGCTTAACACCAGT
This sequence comes from Oryza australiensis, assembly GCA_019925245.2. Lineage (NCBI taxonomy): Eukaryota > Viridiplantae > Streptophyta > Magnoliopsida > Poales > Poaceae > Oryza > Oryza australiensis. The sequence continues at coordinate 5,171,189 of JAIFGZ020000342.1, forward strand.
TGAACCAGCAGCTTGCATACCAATGCTTCAGACAACATCGTGCACTTCTATTATTATTATGCAGGAAAACATAAATAGTGCATTTACATTAGCTATTTTTAAGTAACGTAAGAGCCCAGGGCACCTCTCATACTCTTCTTGTTCATTCAGGGTGTTCCCAATTTTATAATGTAGAATTGAAGATAACAATAGGAACAAGCCTGTAGTTGAGTAAGTTTTCACAGATACACATCAGTTCAATTAAATGGGAAAAAAATCTGAACACTGATGGGTTGAGATATTACCACTTGAATTAAAAATTACATTCAACAACACGAACAATAATGAGTATACATATAAAAAACAGAATTGATCATTTTAGCTCAAGCAAATATAGCAGGAGAACGGTACATCACCTTCTTAAGTTCAACCTTAGGTGGGGGACCCTCTTGATAGAAGCTCGGCATGGGTTTTGCTCTAATAACCAGATTCTTCCTTAGTTGTTTCAGAGCTTCTTCTTGCTCTTCCTATATAAGTTGATACTTGGGTCAGTGAGAAGGTATGCCAACAATAATTAGCAAAAGGGAAAATGACCCTGCTAATGCAAAGTTAAGTTAATAGATCTTCCAACTTGTCTATGCCTGCTGCCATGTCATAAAATTTCTAGCAGCGCAAAAGAAGCAACATAGTATTAACAGTCATCAGCAAAAACACATAGCACAAACCATTCAGTGAATCCAAATCATACATGTGGTGTCTAATAACAGATCAAGGCCATAATCAGTGTCAAATACTCTGTAGGACTGGCCTGATCATGATAAGGAATATCAATAGGGCTGTAGGCTGTTGGTGTCTTGTAAGGGGATAATACCTACATATGATACTTGTTTCCTCCACAAGTCAAGTTACACTTACTGATATTTCTAACCATTAGTTTTTCCAAATCAAATCAGGATGGATATTTCATGATTAAAGGCAAACTGATTTGCTGAACAAGAGCAAAATCTGGTATGGGTGCACTTATATATATGTATCTATTTTTTTTTAAAAAAGAATCAATTGAACTACTAAACAGCTCCACATCACAATGGCAGACTATAATTTCAGCATGATTGTTGTATCAAGTTCCCCGATACCAATAATTCAATATCATCAAAATCCCTGCGCCTCAGTATTCACGCTAATGGAGATTGAAATACATTGATAGTTGGGAATCATTTAATAGACTTCAAAATTGGGATGGTTTACTGAAAGTGTTTCCAGCTATTCCTTTTTTTTTTTTGCAAAGTCCAAAAAGGCTTTGAGATTCCATTTACATAAAAGCGAAACTAGATAGAATGGTGCGAATTAAACATTTGAACTGTAGATTTTTGAATTTCACATAACAAATTTTTGAAAGACATGATTCATGAAGAGGCAAAATTGTCTGAAGCAAAGCACAATTTGGACATGGCATAACAAAGGTAGTATTACATATTTTCATTATTTAGGAATAACCAAGCTTGAATAATTGTATTACTCTATATGCCATTACCACAATAGCTCTATAAGAATCAAATGACAAGAGAAACAAAACCTACCTTTTTTCTTGCCTCAGCTTCTAGTTTCTCCTCTTCCAAGGCCTTGCGCTTTTCTTCCAATTTTGTGTAGAACTGAACAGTACTAGAATAATTATTACAAGGCTGTCCCCTTTAACTTACAACGCCATGTCTCTACAGTATGATGAAATTAAATACATACCTCTCCCCTCTTCTCAAGACGATTACCACATATAAAAGTAGGTGCAACAGGAACTGTTGTCTTCTTAGTTTTTCCAGTCCTTGCTGAAGTTACAGTTCTGTATGAATGGAGTTCAGGAAAGCTCAATAGAAATGAAGAGAACATAATATATTTCCACCAGTTATGAAGAGTTGAAGACATATAAAGAAAAAGTTGTGCAGACAAATTTGTCATGTTTTAGTAGTTCAAGGAACAAAATGTTCAAAGCATGCAGTTATATCCCAATTGTAGCTATTTATGAATAGCGTAGGTCTGGCTGCAAAGAATAAGGCACACAAGAGAAATCAAGTCAATATCTGAAAGGATACGAAGTAACAGAATATGAATCATCTTCATGACTATGGGAAGTACTGTCAGCTTGCAGAGGCTTCCTGGGTGTCACTGATGGACTCTGCAATCCATAACCATGGAAAATATTGTCAATAGAACTGACTTATTTCATATCAAGAGAGCTTACCACAGTTTATGCCAGCCAAACAGAACTGCAGTCACAGGCATACTCAAGTAAACAGAAAAGAAACTAGTCTAATAAAATTTTCTTGTGTCCATAGGGGTTCGGGTTGACGCAACAAAATTGTGGCTTATTTAGATAACTGTGTAGGATCTTCCAAATGTCATCCCAATTGCCAAATCGAAGCATATGTTGCACCATTTTAAGTGAAATATGACCCAGACCTGAAGGCTAAAGCTAAAAGAATACAGAAATTTACTGAGATAATACCAACACAATGATGCATCATGACATTTATTGCAAAAATCAATAGTATCAAGGAGATTGTGCAACAAAAAAGCAGACGAAACATAGATGATATAATGTGAAATAGAGTATGTCAGACCTTTTTCGCCATACTTGCTAGCGAGGTGCTACTTTTATCAGAGTGTTTTTCGCCGTTGCTGGTGGGATGAGGCACTGGAGCACAATCTCCTTCTCTAGAATCCTCCCTTTCAATTGCAGGAGCAAATGGCTGAGGAATAGTGTGGTTTGACTCTTCCTGTTCAGCTATACCATGGTTTATTGGTGAACTGGGAAGAGAAGACTTCTGCTGATCAATCAGATTCGGCACATCTTGATCTGCAGGCACTCCATCCTGGACATTCCCATTCATATGTGAGTCTATAGTAGAAGGGATTTCTTGCCCTCCTGGAGAATCTTCATCATGCCTGCCACTCATAACTTCTGTATGATCAGCTTTCCCATTTGGGGGAGATATAACCACGCAATCTGATTCGTCATCCGTGGACATTTCTACAACCCCTTTGCCGCTTGGACTGCAAAAAAATTAAAAGGTATAAATACATGTATGACTGCATAGCTGAAGCGTTGAAGGCCCTCGCAATACATCAGCAAAAACAACAGAATTATTACTTATTAAAGAGTCAAACAATAAGGTAATGTAGTATTTTATATTGCACTATCTTCAAATAAAAAAGGATAACTACCCAATAATATGAATTATCAATGACATGCAAGCAACTATGACTAAAGACAAGCAGAAGAATTCCACATATGCTAAAATGCTAATGAAACAGGTGTGTGCATGTAGAGCCATCACAAAAAAAATGAGGGGGGGGGGCTGCTAAAACGACAAATATCGCAATGATTATGCATTTGTTTGTAAGTTTTAACCAAGAGCTGTAGTGTAAACTTGAAGATATTATCAGTACATTTGGTGATGTCTCTTAATCATTTCAAACTCCAGTTGTACTACTACGTACATTGTTCTAGAATAATCAGTGCACCATACTTATTTTTTGCTGACCTTATATCAACAAGTAAATCCTTATAGTAATTTAAGCAAGCGCCACCACAGCCAGAACTCCAAATTACTCACATAAATTCTACTTCAATTCATGTAAACAATTTGCAAAACTATATTTTGAATGTTCAATATTGATTACCACAATCCTAAGGAATAACTTCTGGTTATAAATACCACTAGCCAAAAGAATTGGTTAATTTTGAATCATTAAGCCCACAACATCCCCAAGGGAGCAATATAAAATTGTAGTGGTGCAGTCCTGACACCTTGGCCACTAAGACAAAATCACAAATTTATCTAAACAAATAGCTTAGAAATAGAAACTGCTTTAAAAATGCTTGCAACACGTCACACGAGAATATAATTTTCCCCCAACAAGTTCAACGCCACATCCAATAGAAGCATTCAAGAAACTCCTAGCGCAACTACAGCACGCCCATTAGATATCCTTTGGCAAAAAAAAACGCTAAAATGGCCAGCCAGAGCCCAATTCGCTCGAATTATTTAAAGATCCGCACGAACGCGCCCTCAACTCCTTTCAGCGGAACTATCAACCCGCCCATGACATTGACGCAACCGGAAATGCGATTAGAACAGCGACCATTTGCGGCAATTAACAATGGAACACAGACATTGAGCTAGCAAACCATTCAAAAGCCAACGCCTCTCTCCCCGCATGCGAAACCCTAGTCACTCCCCTACCAATCCAAAAAATCCCACCAAAAACTCGAGAAAATTTTCCTAGAACTCCACCGGAATCAACCACCGAGCCATCCAGATCCATCGACAACCCCAGGAAACCACACGCCAACACACCATTCACCCCCGAAAACCCCGCAAAAAAATGAAAGGCCAAAACCAGCTAAAAGCCAGCGTCATTACGAGCTGTCGGCCGCCTTGCCGGGCAGATCCCACCGCCGCCTCGCCGCCGCCCCGGCGTCCCCCCCCTCCCCTCCGTTATCCTCCGCCGCCGCCGCCGTGGTGCCTAGCCTCCGGACCCCTCCGCGCTCAACGCCTCCCCTTCCCCCTCCTCGCCTCGCCTTCCTCCGCCGTCAGGGAGCAGCAGAGCCGCCGACGCGCCGGTGGCCTCGCCTCCACCACCACCACCACCACCACTACTCCTCCTCCCTCCCTCTCCCTCTCCAAGTCTTCGTTTGCTCAGCTCGGCGACTCGCTCGCGACCTTCGCGGCGGGCGTGTGTGGGAGTTTGGGCGTGGGTCGCGGCCAGGAGGAGGAGCGACCGGTTGTTTGTGGGGGCGGGAGGTGGGCTTGGCGGTGACCGGTGAGGTTACCGCCCGGACGAGCGGAGGGAAGGTGACGGGGTGACCGGGGATGATTTTGACCAGCCACGTGGAAATTCGGTTAGTTAGCATTTCGTTGGCTATTCTGATTTTGGCAATCGTAAATAAGTAATAATAACTAATAAAATAAAACAAAATGAGATAGTGTTTTGTCGTTACGAAGAGCGGCGACCTCTCACCGGTGTGATTACGTTAAGCCCTTTTCATAGATGGGGTCTAGAATTTTTGAAGCGGGATATTACTAGGTTCATAGATTTACAGGTTATGATGATAATATTTAGATAAATTATTTTTTTATATTTTAGATGAATTTTAAAATTTTAAATTACTATAGTTTAGTGTGCAAACTTTAAATTTATCGTGGATATGATATGTAAAGTTGTGTTAAATATAATTTTAATTTGCTTATGAGAAGAGAGACTAGTGAATGATGGTCTCGTATCATATAATCTTCATTATTCTTCAAGCTAGCGTGTGCTGCTTGATGAAAACCGACATTGTTCGAAGAGCAATGCCACTACGATCTAGTTTTTTTACCAATTTATTACTAACGAAAATATCCACCATTTAATTTAACCAGCTGAAAATTACAAAAAGGTCAAGATTCAATTACAGTGTGACACATCAGTGTGTGTAAAAAAGTTCATAAAAATATTTATTTAGGATGTAATCTTTTATCTTGTTGGAATGGGTGTGAAGATATGTATGCTTGTATGTTAGTGTCATATGTAGGTAACTTTGTCGTATCGAGAATTTCTAATTATTTATAGTTCCAAAATCTGAATATGAAAATTGGTCATATTTTTTTAAAAAAAACTAAAGAAGGGCAAGAAAACCTCTAAAATATTGCCATATAACGGTTGGCCATCAACCTTCTTTGTCTTCCTCTCGACGACAAAATAGATTGTGGCGATGGTGTATCTAGCGGAGGCGGCTTTGTGGCACGGAGGACCGGAGTTTGAAGGGTAGGGGATTTCTTGACGGTGGCTAGCTGAATTACTTGCCACGTCTTATCATATGGGATGCTACGTCGCTGCACGCAAATTACATCATGACTAAAGTATATGTGTTTTATGAAATTTGCTCTAAAATTATAATTTTATTATATTACTTTCTTATTTTCTAAAAAATAATCTTTGGGATAAATTAGGAGACACGGTTCTAGATTAATCTCAAAAATGAACTTTTTTCGACAGAGGCAATATATATTTGTATGGATGTCTAAATTCGGAACAATCAGGAAATACTTGATTTAAAAACAAAAGATTAAAAACAAATACAAAACTCAAGACATTGTTAGGCTGGGTAAATCTCTCAAATGCTAGGCTGGGTTATCATCATCATTTTAAGTACCAACATGGTCTACTATCATATTTAGCTGTTCTTTTTTTTTTGGTTTTTGTTATTTCAACACATGGATCATGCGTATCTTGAATTATGATAAAATAGCCAACGATTGAGGTTTCAACCTAAAATCACCCTCATTTTAAACAAGAATCATACACCATTTGCTGCCTGCACTGCCAGGTGTGAGAGAGCGAGGACGGCATGATTAAGGTTGTGATAATCTCCCAAGCTAAGCAGGCTTAACTACCTACCAGTGTAGCACACACCCAAACCAGGAAAACGGAACGGGCACATACACGACGAGACGCCGCCCGCTCCGTTCCGTTCCGTTCGGCGGTGAGGCGACCACAGCGAAACACACCGCACGAGGCGGAACGGGACGAGCACGAGCCCCCACCTTAACCACCGCAATCCACACCCGCACCCACATGGGCCCCACCTCACCTCTGGGCCCACACGTCATCGACGTGCGCGGCTCCGGGGCCGGGTATTTTAATCCGTGCCACCTCAGCGCGTTAAATCACGACGGGACTCGTGTTATTAGGGTTGGCAATTACGTCACTGCCCCCGCCACAGCCACCTCTGGGGAGATCTGGACCGTTGGTGTGGGAACGGACGGCTGGGATTGGGTGGGGGAGGGATCCTAGGACACGTCGGTGGGTTCCGGCGCTTTTGAAAGCCCGCCGGTTTTGGCGCGGCGCGGTGGGCCGGGATCTTCTGTGGCTGGGCCCGGCTGTTAGTTTGCCCGCGCGTCCTTGTCCCCGACGTTGAAAAGTCAAAGGACAGGTGGGGCCCACCTCCCGCCTCCGGCGTCAGCGGCAACGAGCCCAACCAACAATATCCAGGCTCACTTCAAAGCAAACTTTCATGTGCTCTCTCTTTGTTGTGTCGCAGGGGAGTGAAGAGGGCTGATCACTAGTAGACGTGAATAGTTTTAAACTCTTGAAAGGATATATTATTATCACTAGTAGATGTGAATACATTTTAAGCTCTCAAAAGAATATTTTATTATTGTTCGTATGTTATCTAAATAGTTATATTTTTTAAAAAAAATCGATAAGATATATTAACATGTGATATATCGTTACATAAATATTCAAGTTGAAATTTAACTTGTACCAGTTAAAAACACTACTACAGAAAAGAATGTCGGTTAAAAATGAGCCATAGGTGCTATATTTTCCAACCGACACCCAGCAAACAGTACCTTTGAGGAGGACTCAAAAGGTGTCGGTTTAGAAGCCGACACCTTTGAGGTTATATGAATGAACAAAAAAGCAAAAAAAAAGGGTAAGTGCATCAAGCAGCTCTCCATCATCACTGAGATCAACATCATCCCCATCAACCAAACACAATCAAAATTATCACTGAGATCACCATCATCCCATCAACCAAACATAATCACAAAAGTCAACAAAATCGCAAACACAAACATAAACACACAAAAGAACGCCACTGTCGTCGTTGTCGATCCGACCTCCCTACCATCGCGGCGACGAATCCGACCGCCCCCATCATCGTGACGACAGATCCGGCCCTCTGGTTGCGGCAGTGGAGGTCAGATGCAAAAGAGGAGGAGGAAGGAGGGGTGGCAATGGAGAAGAGGAGGAGGAAGGAGGAAGGAGAGGCGGCAACACGGAGGAGGAGGAAAGGGACGGATGGGCTCAAGATGGGGACGTGGCTGGCTCCATGAGTAGATAAGGATGCCACCAGCTCGATGGACCGACTTTTTTATTTTTTAATTATAGGTGTCATTTTTTAAAAACTAACACCTATAATATTAGTATGGTATCTTTTTTTAAAAAAATACTAAAAGTACCCTTTTTGTCTAGAGCCGACATCTATTGATTTTAAAGGTACCGGTTTTAAATGAATCGACACATATGAGTCGTCATATATTAAGGTTTCTATAGTAGTGAAAACAGATTAAATTATAGCTATTTAACGTATATTTACAATTAAATTCATTTTGTTATCGTAACTTGTAGAAGTTAAATTTGATCATGCATAGTTATGGAGCATTTGAGTGATGAGGGGATGTTCCCTCAATATTTTAAGTTTAGAAACTTCTCTCTTAGGCCGGGTTTTTTCACATCGGCAATGGTTGTGGATGAGGTAGAAATTATGATTGTTTGTTAGATATGTACAAATTTTAGCATTGAAAAAGGGGTAAGAAAGAATGCATGATGAGGAATGGAGTTGATGGAAGTTCGGTGGAGTTTTCATATGATCTTGTACATATTGTTGCTTTAGACAATTGTACTTACGCACGGCTATCTTTTCAGAATAAGGAAGTGAAATTTGATTGAAATCTATTACAAAGTAAATTAGGGTTGGTTTGTTTTCTTGTTTAGGGCTTGGTGGAGTTTTCATATATATGATCCGTATATATTATTTGTCTTGCACTCTTCCTATTAACTTTCTGAAAAGGCAAGGAGAATCTTCATGTTCGCTTCAAAGTAATGGAGAAAAAGACACTATTCTTTATATCTAAGACTGAATACTTGATGCCATTTAATTTGTGTTATTTTTTTCCACAAGAAGTGGTTGTACACAACTACATATGGTCCTGATATGTCCTTTTCTTTGAAGAAATCACCATCCAAATTATATGTAGAATGGCCCACAACATTTTTCTTTATTTGTAGTGGAGAAAAATAACACCTAAAGAATTATATTTGTGTCTAAAAACATTTCTTTCAAGGAGTATAGTAGGACATTGCATGGGAGGCTCACTATCATAGTCACTTAATCATGTAGTGGTCCATGCTTGGTTTTCTCAACCAACATACGAAAACCATTCGAGCTTTTCTCATATAAAGATTTTGTTTGTCCAGAAACATTTCTTTCAAAGAGTATAATAGGACGACATATTGCATGGGAAGCTCATTATCATATCTAACCATTGAATCCTATAGTGGTACCATGCATGCTTGGTTTTCACGACTAACATATGAGAACAATTTGAAATTGTCGGTTTCTCAGCCTTAACTAAGTTTATGGATTCATGGCATACATTATCCACTGTTGACACATATGTGCATATTTTACTAGAACTTTATAAGGTTTCTTGGTTATAAAATTTGACATACATTAGTCCAATGCCCGTGCTACGGACAAAAAAATATATTATAATATTATCTAAAATAAAATAAAATATAGTATTTGTTATGAAATGTGTCATCTTTTTTTTCTATAGAAAATATTTATCTTAATTAGATTGTTTTTAGTATTAGATTGTTTTTAGTATTAAGAAGTTCAAACGATAATTTATGACGGGAATAGGTAAGGGGACGGTGATGGATTTATTGTCATCATCGTTATTTTTTTAAAAGTATAGATTATAGTTTTTTTAAGGTTATCGTTATTTTTTTAAAGTATAGATTGTAGTTTTTTTAAGGTCATTCTTACTTTTAAGGTGTATTATATTTTTGTGTGTGTGTTTATGCTTGACTTTGTATATGGCAATTTCATACGATTCTTATGGAAACCTCATACGAATCATTTCATGGTATGTGAAGAAGAGAAGAATTCATGTATTTTAAATGGTGTCTTATCTTGTAATCCAAACAAAGAAAAAAACTTGTGTCACTGTCGTATTTTTATTATAATACTGTAACAAAGCAAAGTATATTATAATACTGTAACAAAGCCAAGTAACCAGTGAGGTACTAAGAATTTTTGGATTGTGGATATGTATGCCCCACAGTTCAGAATAGCCTCGAAAACGAAAATACAAATGATTTCTTTCTCCGAGACGGGAAGCAATAGTCAGGATGCTTCCAAGTTTGAACTGAATTTCCAAGTGACGTCAGCCAACGTACAGCGGAGAGCACCGAAAGTGCACCGGTTGTTCGTGAGGCCATTTGGATTCGCTCGTCACCCGTGTGCATCAAGTACTTTTTTAACGTATTTTGAGATGGTTGTTAATCAAATCCAAAGCAGTTTTGGAGTCTTCAATCCTTTAGGGACGGTGTCGTGTCCGTGCTACCTGCACACGCATTTTCGTGTCTTATATCGAATATTTAGATATCAATTTGAAAGATTAAATGTGATCTAATTAAAGAATAATTACAACTTAATTAATTCATCATTAACAAATGTTTATTATAACATCACATTGTAAAATCATGACATAATTAAGCTCATTAGATTTGTCTTATGAATTAGCCATCGATTATAAATGAGTTTTGTAAATAGTCTATATTTAATACTTTAAAATAATATCTAAATATTTAATTTGATAGAAACTAAATTTTAAGTCTCAGATAACAAACATCCCATATAACGAGGAACTCATTGCATATTTCACATGTTTTCGGGCTTAGAATATGTTTTGAAGAAAAGATTGGAACCTTTTTCTATGCATGAAAAATGAATTTACTTAAGTGATATTAAAAACATAAAAAATAGATTGATATGATTTATTATAGTAACTTTTAAATATACCGTTTAAAAGTTTGAGAAACGTGTGCATGTGAAAACAAGAAAGTGAAGTTGAAACATTGCACATTAGAACACAACCTTAGCCATTTTCGTACAAAGTGTATTTGATTTTTAAATACTCTGACATCACAAGTACATATATTCTACTATATTTGAGTTCTAAAATAATTGGAATCTAGAATCACTTTGACATTATATATATAGCAGATTATGATAGATTAATTCCAACCCGCTGGTTTTGTTTGGAACACAAGAAAAGATAGAAAGTAGGCACTCTCGTTCCTACAAAATTCATGTATTCATGAGCCAATAATGGTCATGAACCTTGCATGATGGCTAGTACTCCTCCAGTCAATGGGGGGAGCATCACCTGGCTACCTCGGGCGAGCAGTCGTCCGGGCTCATCGATGGATGATTCATTTAATTTTTAGTTTATTAAAAGAATTGAACATAGAATTTTTAATAGCAAACAATATACTCACATAGGTAGTTTGTCACGTTGTTGAAAATCTAACCCTGCCACTAACTCCAATCATAGTTTTTGGTAGTGTATATCCCAGTATTGATGTAGAGGCCTGATTTATATCTTTTATTAAAAAAGTTAGCTATCCCAACGGTGAATTATTCATTACAGGTATCTCATTATGATCAATACCATCACATATGCAATTTGATGATGTGACAAAATAATTTAATGAGGAGAAAAAGAAAAATCTAAAAAAACAAATCAATGACAAAAAAACTATTATAATCTTACGCAAACATGATAGTAACATGATAGTTTTTGACACGATGTCCTACACTATATACATTATTACACTGAAAAAAATAATTTTTTCATTCGATATACTATACTATAAAAATTACTAATGGTTGTTTCATTGAAAGTGTCCTTGGCAGACACCTGCAATTAACGGTGGCAGTAGCATGAATTGGAACGGTTACTCTCCCGTGAATTCGTCAGCACTCCGCAGTAGTAACTGTGCCATCCTCACTCAGATAAGTCGGCAACGTACACTCGCGATCGATCTGCTGCAGTTCAGCAGAATCAGATAGAGCAGCAAAATAAAAGTCATCACAAGGGAGAAGTGTGGCCATCTTCAATGATGGATGGATGGATCGCCTGGATCTAATTAGTCCAAGCTTGATTAGCACAAAGCACCAAACCCTTAATCCAAAAGCGACGCTAGCTAGCTCGCTAATGGGGGACACTAATGCAAAGACAGCAGACAGCAACATCACCATGTTATCTTGCCCCAGAATATACAGAGATTGTTGGTGTGAGTGTGAAATCAACCTTTATTAATTAGCTTCCTTAAGGCAAGCAAGGCTAATACTTTGCTTGATTTCATTCGGACAGCATTTGTCCACTAATGGTGTTCAATCCATTTGATCTTAGCTACATGTTGCAAGCTCACCTCAGCATGCAGTGTGAAATTTTAGACGGCGATGCTGCACCTTGCAATTCAGACACCTTTTGCATTTTAAGGAAGGAACACTGATCTTGACATTTTGTCCATTGGGGGGTTGTTATGTGGTTTTTCCCTAAAACAGGTAGGGTGGTTATCCTAAAGCTTAAATTAGTATGATTAATTATGTGATATGTGTTGCACCTTATTATTATTATTGAACAATTCTAGAAGTAGCATTACTGATGTTAAATATAAGTTGTTTTAGATTTATGTATAAGAATTAATTAAAGGCAGGCTCTGTTTGTTGCTAAACTAAACATGTCAAATTTTGGTGATGCTAAATTTAAGTAAAGGCAACAAACCAAATATCTATCGACCGTTACTACCCTATCAATTTTTGGCGTGATAATTACCTTTTAGCCACTCCAGAGAGATAAATGGCAACAGATTGCCACTTCGTGATAAGGATTAAACCGATATGGTCAAAAGTGGCAAATAATCAAGTCCCCAAAATTGTGGCAACTCCGAAACTTGCACTCTAAAAATATTGCACTAAATTTTGGTAAGGTTTAAACCAAATATTACATCAACATCTTTATATAACTAAAATTTGACATTAACAAAATTTAGTAGGGTTATTTTTAGCAACAAAACATACAGGCACTAAGAAATATACATCACTAAGAAATCAAATGAGTTGTTACACATTGGGAAAAATGAGTCATATTTGTGAGATAAAGTATTATTTATTTGGGAACGGCAGACGGGGGGAGATTAAAAATGTGTAGTAGAAGTTTCAAAATGACTTGCACTAAAGAAACAAATTTAACTGTTAAAAAGTCTAAACCGTATTTCGTTTAGAATTGTAGTTCAGAGTTCATCTAAAATAATGAAAGAATTAATCTTTCTTGCAAAATAAAGCATCACGTCATCTGGGCCGTCCGATTTTCTCTCCGAGTGGTATGAGCCGTTAGATCATCTGATTGTCGAAATCTCTCCTGGATCCTTCTTGAAATTTCTACTTTGTTTCTAATAGTATATGAACCATCAATATAATCCTGTAGAGATCTTGAAGATGATTGCACAGACAAAAAAAAGTGATGCCTTCCACTCCATTTGCTGAGTACTACTGTCCTAGATAGAGCCATAATTATTGTCGAGATCCCATAATCACTCACTGTACATCAACTGACAGCCTACCACACTATTAAAGACGAGTAGAAAGCTACACATTTAAGCAAGCGATGTGATTAATGGATCGATCCAGTACATATATATTTTGCTGAATTGTTTGCCTACACTGCACTTTGTTCAATAACTACATCTTTGCGAATGTACATGTAGAATTTGCACACATTTTGAAGCAACAAAATTCTCATTCTTTTTTTTTCTTTTTCAGTTTTGTCAATACGTAGTACAAGTTACTCTAGTCTGCAGTCACAATCTCGATCCTATTTCAAAGCTTTGCTGTTTGGTGAAGAAATTAGAAAAAAGGTAGTAGAAGTTATATCATGTGATTGTTTGATTTGTACAGAACGTACAACGTCTGCATCCAGCTCATCTCGATCATGGCAATGTAGCTTGGATGTACCAATCTTGAGGCTGCAGCATGTCGGCAAAATTTGCGTGAGAGATGACTAACCATTGGATGGATATAATGCATCATTGCATCAGAGTCACTTGCGATGAAATCAAGCACAAATTCGTCAGAAATTAGCTAGGCACAAAAAAAAAACAAATTCCCAAATATTTGTCGTTAAAGGAAAAGAGCAAGCATGTGATTTGTCATTGTAATTATATCTGAAAATGTATCAGTATTCTGATCATTTCACATCGGCCAAGGTTAATTCAACAAGTTGAGAAAGAGGCTCAGAACTGAAGATTTGTACGAGAGGTCGTCTCATCTGTACTCTGATGTCTGAACTATTGTCGAAAATGATATATTACCCACATCAGTTTTGCAACAATAATTTTTAAATACATAAAAGGATTACACACCTTTATATTAAAATAAATAAAACTTTTAATACACAATAACATTTTGAACAACCTAGCGACCTAATGCACTAAACTGGCAGCACTGGTGATGACGGCCCGGAGTGTTCAATGAGATGGCAGCTTCTTGCGCCATTGCTGCAATCACTTCCGGCCAGGAACGAGTGGACTGATTGAACACTCAGATTGTTCCTCTTCTTCTTCTAAATGGACCAAGCTTCAAGGATTTTATGGAGATCATGGGTACCAGCTATCCGCATGGTCCGTATACCCGACTGCTAGTAGGAGATGGGCCATGATTAAGATAAGTATAATTGTATACGACTTAGTCGCTCGAGTTACCTTGCCGATTAAGACAGGACTCTAGACCCCGATCGGGTTTTCTCTTGTAATACTTAAGGAAACTTAGGCCGAGTCCGGCTGGGTTTCCTATATGTACCCTTGCCTCCAACTTATATAAGGGGAGCAAGGAGCCCTTCAAGAGCATAATCTACAACAAGATCGTTGGATCAATACAGTATCCGACATATACAATCCCCAAATAGGAGTAGGATATTATCTCTCATCGAGAGGGCCTAAACTTGTCTAAACCCTTATCTCCGTATCCATTCACTTTTAGACATCATACATAGCCCTATATACTTATTGCCGATCCAAAATATCGAAAGTTGGCGCGCCAGGTCTGTAAAATCAACGTGTGTTTGATTCTTCATTTGATGATGAACAATTGGCATCTGAGATTATTGCTTTTTGTGTTTTGATCTTTGGAGATTTGAAAAAGTGGTTTTGGTTTTCGGACGATGAACGTGTTGATCGCATCGCCATAGCCTGTCGATCGGGCGTGTTACGCGGTCGGCCGGAGGTGTTTCGGTGGTCGAGCCAGGCGGTTGCTGCTGGTCGACCGGAGCCATCGACCGGTTGCCGATTTTGTTTCGGTTTTGGTTTCGGTTTGTTTCCTTATACATACATGGAAGTTTCGTGTTCCTATGCACGTGTCTGGTTGTTTATGCTAACAATGAGTCAAGTTTGGATAGCTTGTGCTCGGATATGGTATTCTTTATTTAATTGTGTGCAGGTATTCTTTACGCCTCGGAAAAGTGTTGCCGGTGATCGAGTCAGAGTCAACTTGGAGATAAGGTGACATCCGAGATGGGGATCATGCGGGATGCTGAAGGGTAAAGATTAGTGCACATGATTGGAAAGTTTCCATATGGCATACAATGGAGATATTGTTGCATATGGAAAGCGGAATTTCGGTTTTAAAAAAACCGAGATTGTTATGGTTGTTTTATGTATAGTTTGTTTCTTGTACAGGAATGTTTTCTAGTGGATTAAGGCTTCTTGTATGAGTAGGATTTGTGGCTCTTGGCTGCGGATCTTGGGTATAAATAGTGAGGGGAGGCGTGGCCTCTCGGTATCGCTTTTTGAGTTCAAGTTTTAGAGTTTCTCAAGTTAGGGTTTAAAGATTGGCTTGAGATTTTGTGAGGAGTGCTTTGCATGCACTTTGTAAACACAGAGAGTTTCAATAAAGATCAATTTTCTTGATAATTCTTTGTGTCTAGTTCTTCCTCGGTGCGACGGCGTAATTGTCGGTTCAACCGGACCTGTTAACCGGTCAGACCGCTCCTTCTTCCCGGTTAGACCGCAAGCACATCGGCGGTCAGACCGCCTGGCATCAGACTTCATTGGCATCGGCTACATCAAGCAATCGCCTGAGGTGATCGGCTACGGGCGGTTAGACCGAAGGTCATCGGGCGGTCAGACCGACAAGGCTACTTCGGCGGACCGGCGCGACACTGCGGTCGACCGGCTTCGAGAAACGAGGTAAAGTTTTATTTCCGCTAAAACTTTGTTTTTGGGGTAATCAACCATTCACCCCCCTCTGGTTGGCTTTTCTTTGGGCGTTTGATCCTACAAGTGGTATCAGAGCCACGTTTTTCTGCTTTGGATTTTCTTTGATCTAAAGTTTTTTTATCATGTCGGATAAATTTTCAACAAAATCGCATATTTTTGATGGCACCGATTTTGCGTATTGGTATAGTAAGATGCAATCTTACATCATGGCTCAAGACTATGATGTGTGGCAAAAGGTTGCTCTTTCCTACACCATACCCGATGCCATTAATACTGATGCTTTGAAAACTGAATTTAATAAGAATTGCAAAGCTCGAAACATTTTGTTGAATGTAATTTCGCGTTCTGATTTTGACCGTGTTTCTCATCTTCAAACCACTAATGAAATTTGGAATGCTTTAAAAAACTTTCATCAAGGAACTACAAACATAAAAGAACTTCGTCGAGATCTTTTTAAAAAGGAATATATAAAATTTGAGATGAAACCTGCTGAAGCTTTGGATGACTATCTTGGTAGGTTTAGCA
Organism: Oryza australiensis; assembly: GCA_019925245.2. Taxonomy (NCBI): domain Eukaryota; kingdom Viridiplantae; phylum Streptophyta; class Magnoliopsida; order Poales; family Poaceae; genus Oryza; species Oryza australiensis. Next base: position 5,187,587 of record JAIFGZ020000342.1, read on the forward strand.
ATCTTAGATCTGTTGATTCTTCTTATGACACTAATTATCCACAGTCTGAGATTTCTCGCTATTTTTTAAATGGTCTTGACATGTCTGTTTGGGAGATGAAAGTAACTTCTATTCAAGAATCTATTAACATGGCAAATTTGATTTTGGATTCGATTTATACAAAACTCAAAACTCATGAGATGAATATTCTTTCTCGAAAAACGGATTCTAAGTCAAGTGCTTTGATTTCTCCTTCGACTTCTTCAGATGTTGCTTCTTCATCATCTCCAAATGCTCTTGCTTTAATTAATGCCATGTCCGATGAACAACTCGAGCAATTCGAGGAGGAGGATTTGGCTCTTGCTACTAACAAACTTTCTAGAGCTATGAACAGAGTTAGGTTCAGGAAGAAAGGAGGACCAACGCGTTGCTTTGAGTGCGGTGCCTTGGATCACATCCGCTCCAACTGCCCCAAGCTCGGGAGGAGCAAGAAGGAGGACAAGAGCGCCGAAAAGACAAAATATGACAAGCCCAAGGGTAGGCGCTCCAAGGAGATGATCAAGAAAGTGCTAAGTCAAGTCTATGCCGCTTTTGAGCCACTCAGCGACATAGATTCTGACAGTGAGGAGGAGAAGGGCAAGAACATCTCCGGCGTTTGTCTCATGACGCGTGGAGATGAAGATTCTTCAGATGAAGAAAACGAGGTAAGCTCACTTGAGGATGCAATTCTTGTTTTAAGCGCTAAGAATAAGAAATGTGAGAAAATGTTGTAAAAACAAGAATTTATGATTGAATCTTTAAATGCTGAAATTGCTAGATTGAAATCTCTGATTCCCAATGATGATAATTGCAAAAATTGTGAGATTTTAATGCTATAAATTTCAAAGATTAGAGATATCAATTCTCAAGTTTTGGCGCTAAATCTTGTTTAACTTGTGATGCTAATGAATTGAAACTAAAAGATGCTTTAGCTCGTGTTAAGCACATGGAAGAATTCGTTAAATAAGATGAGGTAGCTTCTTGTTCTAGATGTCGCAAAGGCAAAGATGTCATAATTGAGTGTGAAAATTATGTTAATCTTGGAAAAGAAGTTATTTACTTGAAAAGTTCTTTGCAAAAATTTTCTGATGGTAAGAAACAACTTAACATGATTTTGGACAAATCAAAAGTATGTAGCGACAACAAAGGAATAGGTTTTGATGCTCATGACTATTTTACCAAAAATCCTCCAAATGTTTTAGGAATGACTAAAAGTGGTGAAATTTTGACAAAACCTAATACCATGAAAACAGTTTTTAAGTCTCATTGAAATTTGCCATTTCTTTCGTTTATCTAGAAGAAACTAAACCTAATTATTCAAAACCATCTGTTACTAAAGAAAAGTTCTCTTGCTCTTTTTGTGGTAAAGATGGTCATCTTGTTGGTTTTTGTTTCAAACTAGCACGAAAACAGAAAAGGAAAGAGAGAATAATTTTGCAAAATCAAAGTGGCAAAAATCGGTTTTCCTCGGGAAGGCCGGTCGGACCGTAGTTGGTCCATCGGTCGACCGGCCCTAGCAGCCGGTTAGACCGACGGCACTGCCTCGGTCAGACCGGCGATGGTGCCCGGTCAGACCGGCAGTACCCCAGCGGTCAGACCGACCCCGAAGGAACTTTTCTGAAAATTCTAAAACTGTTTTCTCTCGTGGTTTTGTGCCTATTGGATCTACTGGTCGTGTGTCTCAGTAGGATTCCTAAATTTCTTTTAACTAACCCTAGTACTGAGACCTCGACATCTCCTGTTTTATAGGCTTTCGTGGCGAGGAAGGAGAACGTGTGGATCATGGACTCCAGTTGTTCGCGGCACATGACCGGAGATAAGAAGTGGTTCTCCTCCCTCAAGATGGCATCCAAGACAGAATCGATAATCTTTGGGAAAGCTTCTACAAGTGCCGTTCTCGCTACCGGATCCGTCAAGGTAAGTGACAAGTTCGAATTGAAAGAGGTAGCTTTGGTAGAGGATTTAAAATACAATTTACTTTCGTTTCACAAATTGTTGATGAAAACTTTGAAGTTCATTTCAAGAAAACTGGAAGTAAAATATTTGATTCTTGTGGTGATTCTGTTTTGAACATTTCTCGTTATGGGAGAGTTTTTAAAGCGAATTTTAAAAACCCTGTTTCTCCTGTTATTACATGTTTAGTTGCAAAATTCAGCAAAGATTTGATGTTCTGGCATCGTAGACTTAGTCATGTTGGATTTGATCATTTGACTCGTTTAAGTGGTTTGGATCTTGTTCGTGGTTTGCCAAAACTCAAAAAGGATCTTGATTTGGTTTGTGCACCATGTTGTCATGGTAAAATGGTTGCTTCTTCAAACACACCAATTCTTTCCGTGATAACGGATGCACCGAAACAGCTTTTACACATGGACATTGTTGGTCCAGCTAGAGTGCAATCTGTTGGAGGAAAATGATATGTGTTAGTTATTGTTGACGACTTTTCTCGATACACTTGGGTTTTCTTCATGGCAACTAAGGACGAGGCCTTTGGACACTTTCGAAGTCTTTTTCTTCGCTTAAATTATGAAATTCCCAACTCTTTGAAAACAATTAGAAGTGATCATAGTGGTGAATTTAAAAATGCATCTTTTGAACATTTTTGTGTTGAAAAAGGAATTGAACATCAATTTTCTTCTCCACGTGTTCCTCAACAAAATGGTGTTGTCGAAAGAAAAAATCGTTCTTTGGTTGAAATGGCTAGGACAATGCTAGATGAATATCACACTCCTAGAAAATTTTGGGCCGAAGCTATTAACACTGCTTGCTATGTTTCTAATCATATTTTCTTGCGTTCTAAACTTGGCAAAACTCCTTATGAGCTTCGTTTTGGTCACCAGCCCAAAGTTTCACATTTGCGTGTTTTTGGTTGCAAGTGCTTTGTGTTAAAATCTGGAAATTTGGACAAGTTTGAATCACATTCAATTGATGGTTTATTTCTTGGTTACCTCGCACACACTCGTGGCTATCGTGTACTTATTTTAGAGACTAACAAAATTGTCGAGACTTGCGAAGTCACTTTTGATGAGGCTAGTCCCGGTACTAGACCAGATTTTTCAGGTACACTACCACAGGATAAGGGGGAGTTTGGTCGAATCTTTGAAGACAAAAGCGACGACGACGACGATGAGGTCGACTCGCCTGGCCGACCGGCCAGTGTCGTCTGGTCGGAGGACAGTGAACCCTGCCCCGGCCGGGACCGACTCGCAGACCCGGGCCGACCGGCAGGGGCCAACTTCTTCTGGACTCCTTCGATTCCAATCAAGAGGATTCTTCGGGGACCACGAACAGTACTGAACCAGAACGTGAATCAACTTCTGAGATCACTGCACCCTTGCACATTCAGCGACGACATCCGCCGGTACAAATAATAGGTAATTTAAATGAGCGGACAACGAGATCTAAGGTAACTGCGCATGACTCTACAAATTGTTGATCATGTGCGTGCTAGCAATATTATGATGGTTTATTTGTCACTAGCATAGCTTATATATATTCTAGTATTTTTATGAGATCTAGATTTTATATTTAAGAGAAATAATGCATGACACTTTAATATTACACTTGAATTAAAGAAATATGCAATGTTGATACTAGTACTTGTGTTGGATTTTAAATGCTTATATATATATATATTATGTTGCTTTAATATTCCTCAAATTACTTTAAAATTGCTCATTGTGAAAAGAGAATAAAAGATTATCTATGAGAGAAAAAAATGAATACCGAATCCTTGGAAACAGTCTTGACGACAAGGACATATTCGATGTGAGCAAAAATAATGAGTACCGAATCCTTGGAAACAGTCTTGACGACAAGGACGTACTTAGAATAATTGAGAGAAAAAAAAGAGCAACAAATATGGCTCAAATCAATATGAAAAAGTTCTCTTGAATTATATGTGCAAAAAGGTATATTTGAGAAAGAATAAAGATTGCAATAGGTATATATATTTGGGTTTATCTTTCAACCTATGTGCTTGTAAAGATGTTGCATTATAAATCATTGAAATCCATGAATTTTGATTGTGTTATTGCTCTTAATTATAAAATATTTGATTCATGATTATACTTTAATGTATATTTGCTATCTAATTGATAAATTTATCTTCTGATTATTGCAACACATGACTTGACTTGCTTTATGTATGGTGCTAAGCTCTTAAACATTCATAAACATAATTCCTATGCTTGATGAATTCATTGTCAAAAGGGGGAGAAAATAATGTTGTTTGGGAGAACATTTGCATGGGAGAAAACAAGTGCAAGTTTTTTTTAGAACAAAGTTTTTTTGGAGTCAAAGGTTTTTCTTTCTTTTCAAAAGGGGATACTTTTCAAAACACCAAAACAACTCTTTTATTTTGTTTGCCAATGTGTTCATCAAGGGGAGATTGTAAAATCAACGTGTGTTTGATTCTTCATTTGATGATGAACAATTGGCATCTGAGATTATTACTTTTTGTGTTTTGATCTTTGGAGATTTATTGAAAAAGTGGTTTTGGTTTTTGGACGATGAACAGGTGTTTAGTCTTTGCCACAACCGGTCGACCGGCGGGCCCGCCGGTCCGACCGGAGGTGTTTCGGCGGTTAGACCGGCAGTTACTGCGCAGTCGAGCCGCCGAGCGTCCGACCGGTTGCCGATTTCGTTTCGGTTTTGGTTTTGGTTTGTTTCCTTATACATACATGGAATTTTCGTGTTCCTATGCACGTGTCTGGTTGTTTATGCTAACAATGAGTCAAGTTTGGATAGCTTGTGCTCGGATATGGTATTCTTTATTTAATTGTGTGCAGGTATTCTTTATGCCTCGGGAAAGTATTACCGGTGATCGAGTCGGAGTCAACTTGGAGATAAGGTGAAGTCCGAGATGGGGATCATGCGGGATGCTGAAGGGTAGAGATTAGTGCACATGATTGGAAAGTTTTCATATGGCATACAATGGAGATATTGTTGCGTATGGAAAGCGGAATTTCGGTTTTAGGAAAACCGAGATTGTTATGGTTGTTTTATGTATAGTTTGTTTCTTGTACGGGAAGGTTTCCTAGTGGATTAGGGCTTCTTGTATGAGTAGGATTCGTGGCTCTTGGCTGCAGATCTTGGGTATAAATAGTGAGGGGAGGCGTGACCTCTCGGTATCGCTTTTTGAGTTCAAGTTTTAGAGTTTCTCAAGTTAGGGTTTAAAGATTGGCTTGAGATTTTGTGAGGAGTGCTTCGCATGCACTTTGTAAACACAGAGAGTTTCAATAAAGATCAATTTTCTTGATAATTCTTTGTGTCTACTTCTTCCTCGGTGCGGCGGAGTAATTGTCGGTTCAACCGAATCTGTTAACCGGTCAGACCGCTCCTTCTTCACGGTTAGACCGCAAGCGCATCGGTGGTCAGACCGGCTGGCATCGGACTTCATCGGCATCGGCTACATCAAACAATCGGCTGAGGTGATCGGCTACGGGCGGTCGACCGAAGGTCATTGGGTGGTCGACCGACAAGGCTACTCGGTCGACGGCGTGACACTGCGGTCAAAATGGCTTCAGAAAATAGAGGTAAAGTTTTATTTCCGCTAAAACTTTGTTTTTGGGGTAATCAACCATTCACCCCCCTCTGGTTGGCTTTTCTTTGGGCGTTCGATCCTACAAGGTCGGGGTGCGTTGAGTGTTTGGTCGACAAGCGCAATGGATTACTTCAGGAGTCGTCTGATTCGTCTTTCCCCAAGGCAGGCATTTCGATTCAACAACTTCCTCTTCTTCACTGACAACTTTGACAACATCTCCTTCTCCGACTCGGATTCGAACTAGTCGGGGAGGTCCAAGATCGCTTCAATCCTGTTCGGTCTCCCAAATGTGGCCAAGACATGCTTTAGAACGACTTTTTTTGACTCGTATTCGAACCAGTCGGGGAAACCTACAACGCTGACCTATCTGACTGGCACCTCCAACAATGCGTTAACATACCCTAAGATCATCATGCGACTTCCTTCGCTTCTCGCCGCAAGCTTCGAATCTACTTCAACTCCATCCCCTTGGGTTCTGACACGGGCATAGTCCAACTATGTCTAAATATGGGCCTAGGGTGGTAGGAGGTTCTAATCTGCCCAATTGACAACACCGCCAACAGCATTGAAACTGACTACAGCTCCGAATTCTTGGACGACTTAACCCCTCTCCAAGAGGTCTTTATGGTCTCATCAGCGGTAGAGGATGAGCATGCTCGTGTGCTAAGAGAACAACAAGAAGCAGAGGGGGAATGCCTTAGTAAGGAGCAGAAGATTGATGACGCCTTGAGCGCCAACGCGACCTGGCTCATCGTTCATGCCAGGCTCATCACATATCATCCATACACATCATGAAGAACACAATGTGTGTAACTCCAAAACAAAACGTCGTTGCTGTTGTCACCCTTATCGACATCGTGCTTGAGAATTTCCCAGATCACTCTATGACTCCAACCCTCAACAAAGTTAAGGCCATGATAACTGTCGCTTCAACACAACAACACAAGGGAGGAGGATCTATGGACAATCCCCACCATCTGAGTCAATTGCCAACCGAGTCCGTCTCCGAGATGCCTAAAAGTCTAGCCGACAATCATCCCCCTCAGCCAAGTCACTAGTCGTCGATTCACCTTTCAAGGGACAACTGGTTGGCTGCAAGCAACACGGTACATAAAATTTCGAAGCTACAATGTCGTGGAGAGGAGAATCATCGAGCACCTTCCTTAGTTGGCAACCAGGTTCATAATAATCATGATGGCGACCATTGGCATGACAGAGGGCGTGGATACATGAACGACGAAGACCTAAGGGACGAATTTAATCGCCATCATCGGGAGCATGAAGAACTAAAGACCATGAGCACCGCAGACATCATGATTCCACTCCTCGGCATCCTGCATCGCCTGATCGTGGTGGCGAGGTCATCCCTACTCTCACCTATGATCTACACCGAGTGAACTGACAAGCCAAGTTCAAGCCTACAAGCATTGAGAAGTATGATAGCAAGAGATCCTGAGTCCTCCTTAACCATTTACACCCTAGCAATCCGCGTTACAAGAGGAGATAGCAAAGCTATGGTAAACTATTTGCCTGTAGAACTCATCTACTTAGCAAGGAGCTTGTTTTCAGGGCTTCTGCGGGGATCTATTGGTTCCTAGAGCAAGCTTCCATAGTGGTTTGTTGCAAACTTCCAAGGCACTTATGAGAGACCCGATATCTAGTTCTCACCTCCAACAGAGAAAGAATGAGTCGCTAAAAGACTACATCGATCATTTTTTAGAGACCCAAAACAAAATTCTAGAGGTCACAAACAACATTATCTTGTTGCATTTCAAAAAGGAATCCGTGATGAAATTCTTATTGGTAAAATTTACAAGAAAACCGTTGCCGACTGTCAAGAAGCTCTTCAAAATCGCCAACTCATATGCCAAATCAACTAAAGCTATCATCGTTGTATGAGATGAGAAAGCGCTGAGTGCTCTTTGCCCAAGGAAAGACAATGATGACTATTGCCAAAAAGATCGCAAGCGCAGGCCTGAGGACTTGGTGGCTACGACGAAAAACTATCAATCATGGTGCCCTCGCCTCAACAACTATGACAGGATCATGAATGAGTCTTGGTCGAATCATCTGAACTCCAAGCACGCTACAAAGTACTGCTACATGCTCAAGAAATTTCCCAAATAGCATGCTAGACAACTTCGGTTGACAGTTAGTGAAGGCGATTCATGCAAAGACAAAGCTGATAAGGCAGATCCGAATGGCTTTCAAGATCATAGAGTCGAGTTAAATCTTCGGAAACCCCCTGTCTTATGAATCTAAGAGGAAGTAAAAGCTGATTGACCATGAGATTAATGTTGTTTAACCAGGAGTACCTCAATATTTGTGGTGATCAGAAGTTGCAAACATGTTCGACCGCTCCGATCATCCTGACCGAGTGGCTCAGACGGGGCGGTACCCCTGGTCCTAAACCCGATTATTAGGAATGTCAAGCTCAAGCAAGTCCTCATTGATGGTGGCAGTGCACTCAATATTTTGTTCACGAAGACGCTGAGTGAAATGAAGATCCCAAGATCCGAGTTGAGACCAAGTACTGCATTTCACGGGGTTATCCCCGGGCTATCATCTACATCACCTGGGAAGATTCCTCTTCCAGTTACCTTCGGGACCCGAGATAACTTCAGGACTAAAAACGTTTGTTTTGAGGTCACAGATTTAGAGGGAGCGTATCATGCAATTTTGGGAAGACCGACACTTGTCAAATTCATGGTTGTTCCCCACTACACCTACTTGATGATAAAGATGCCAAGACCACAATGAGTTACTCCCTCCGGGCTGATAATACTTGTCATTTTGGACAAGGATACGATCTTTAAAAAAATTTGATCACTATTTTTATTACAATATATATAGAAATATCAATAAATATATTAATTTTATTGATGTACTTTTTAAGACCAATCTATACATATGGTTAGCATATTTCTAAGATAAATATTTTAGATGTTATTTATAGTCAAAATTTTTAAAGTTTGATAATAGCCTTGTTCAAAATGACAAGTATTATCAACCTAGAGGGAGTATCTCTCTGCGCCGCGATGTCAGGCAAGCCTTCACCTACGACAAAGAAAGTTGTGAGATGTCCCAATTGTTGATGGTCATTAATTACCGATTCCGACGTCGCAGAACTCAGCAATAAAAGAGAATTATCATCTTTTACCTGCACATAGGTTTAGAATCAATAAAGTTCCACAAGTCCTTGGAGAATATTTGAATGCACATAAATGAAGTGAGAGCACACTCGCGTGGCGAAGAAGCACATCTCTGACCAATCGATGCTCGCCATGTCAGCATCCCACGGATTGGAGGGCACACAAGTTAGGTGAAACCGACTTAAAGTGGGGCCAAACACCTGAGAACTGCCATAAGGGCCCATATGTAAGCCACTGGAGAAAGTCAGTGGGGATTGGAGCAGTTAGGGGTTCGGTCGAACCACCCTCAGCTCCAATCCATCCCCACCTTCCACGTGGACGGTCCAGATGAAGCCCCAATGACGATTGTACAAGTTTGGCGGTTACAAACCGACTCTACAACCGTCATTTGGAGGTTATAAAAGGGAAGCTTCACTTCACTTTCAACACACACCACAATAAGCACTTTATACATTTCATACTTAGTCTCTAGGCTAGTGGAGTTAGGAGTTAGTTTAGTGCTTCTACTCGGTTCTGAGTCGTCTTCAGAGAGTCGGGTATGTCTTTTGTATCTTTTTTACTCTATACGACTTTGCTCAATTTAATATATTTATCTTCTCGTATACTTGAGTATGGTTCATATTCTACTTGCTTAGATATATGTCCCATCTATAGTTTATATGATAATTATAACATGGTTAGATGAGTAACTCTATTGCCACAGTAACAGTCCAATATGCATTTAGGATATAAGCGTGCTCTTGCCTTAGTCATTGACGTCCTGGAGGTAAGGGTATCTGTGGCAATGTAAGTGCGATGCTTAGATTGTTTAATAGACATTAGTTATGGTCATATCCCATGGGTTGTAGAGGTAGGCGACATGTGGTGACAGCCTTGTCCGTCCTTTGTAATCGTCCACATTCGGCTATGGCATAGGGCGGACGGTAAGAAATCACCTTTTGTGGCAGGCCTGGCCACTGAAGGCAGTACCCCCATAGTCCTGGGAACATAGAACTGGGTAACAAACCATGAATATAATTGTTTGTATAACCTAAAGCTATATTAGAAGTACATTAAAAACCTACCTGTAACACTATACTTTCCATTTAGCATTAGTATAATATTTGTTAGGACTCTTCTATGTGTGTCACACTACCAAATTATCCATATCTCTTACTCCTTCTTAGACTTTGACAATTCAACCAAAACATATGAATATTCATAGTAACTTAATGTTTTCTTCTTGACCGTCATCTTTCTTTGGGATAAAATAAATACGATACCCCAAAATACTTTAGGGTGAAATGCTACGACGGTATATCCGTGCGTTTGCGGATTTATCTATGAACGTAAGAAATATCAACACCAATCTCAGGATAGTGCACTTGGGAGACAAGACATCCAACAATTTGCATCCATATCTCAGGAAGGAGAAGTCCATGCCAAGAAGATAGCTGAATGTGGAGAAGGTGATGCAAAAAAAAGAAGATTCCTTTAGATCCGACTGATCCTTTCAAAATGATCCTCATTGGCGTTGAGTTAGATTGTAAATAGGAAAGCACACTTATCACCTTTATACAAGCTAATAAAGATATATTTGCATCAAAACCTTCTGATATGCCTGGTATTCCGAGAGAAATGATAGAGCACTTATTAAATATGAAGACGGGTGCTAAACTTATCAAACAACGACTCTGACAATTTGCTCATGACAGATGTGATGCAATTAAGGAAGAACTAACAAAGCTCCTGGTAGCTGGCTTCATTGAGGTTATCACCTGGATTGGTTGGCCAATCCAATTTTGATTCTGAAGAAGACGGGGTAGTGGCACATGCACCTGAACTACACAAATCTCAACAAGGCATGTCCCAAGGGTTTTGTGTAGATCATGGGTACCAGATACCCACACGACCCATATACCTGACTGCTATAGGAGGTGAGCCATGACTAGGATAAGCATAATTGTACACGACTTAGTTGCTTGAGTTACCTTGCCGGTTAAGGCAGAACTCTAGAGCCCGATTCGGTTTTCTCTTCTAGTACTTAAGGAAACTTAGGCCGAGTCTAGCTGGGTTTTCTAGCTGCATCCTTGCCCCCAACCTATGTAAGGGAAGAAGGGAGCCCTCTAAGGGCATAAGCCACAACAAGATCGTCAGATCAATAGAACACACGGTGGATACAATCTCCAAACAAGAGTAGGGTATTACCTCTCATCGAGAGGGCCTGAAGCTGTCTAAACCCTTGTCTCTGCATCCATTCACTTTTAGACCTCATACATAGCCCTATATATTTATTGCCAATCCAAAACATCGACATATTTGCAACAATAATGCAAAAAAGAAGAACTCTGATTCCTAATACAAAGCTCTAAATTTATTTGCGTGCAAGGTCATGCTCACCTTGATTCTCTGTAGCCCACATGCCACGAGGCCACAAGGTAGCAATGGCCCATGGCCCATGGGCCACCGATGGGGAAGAGGGAAACTATTCTAAACTCTTGAGGGGACATCCACTCGTTATTTGTATGCCATACAAATGGTTATGAAAAAATTAAAAAAATCAAAAATATAGATTAATATGTGATAAATCACTCCACAAACATGCAAGGTCAAATTCGACTTCTACAAGTTGCAACAAAAAGAATAAATATAACTACGAATAGTTATTGTGCATTCATAGTTCTATTTGTTATTTTTTTACAACTTATAGAAGTTAAATTTTAACTTGCATATTTGTGGAGTGATCTATCGCATAATAATCTATCTTGCTGATTTTGTTTTAATTTTTTTAATAACAATTTGAATGACATGCAAACAACGAGGGGGTGTCCCCTTAAGAGTTTAGAATCCACTCGTGGGGAAGGCCAATAGTTGGGCTTGGACTAGTCTAAAAACAAAGAGTTGGGCCAAGAGAAAAGGAATAAGTCCATTTGCCTCCCTCATTTATAGGCCGTGTTTAATTCGCATCCCTCAACCGCAAAACCGGGTATATCATCTCCGTCAACTATCAAAACCAGTTCAAATGAACTCCCTCGGTGGTTTAGATAGCGGTTTTGGCCGATGTGACGCCTACGTGGCTAGTTGCCTGGTCAACATTTAGTGAGTCAACATGGTTCATCCGACATGAAATATTTTGCCAGTCCCACCTCTCTTTCCACATGCTACTTGAGCAACGCAGCGTCGTTCATGTCGTCCCCCACACATAGAGAACCAACAAGCAGTGCATGCCGATAAACCTTGTGCCGGTCACTAGCACCAAAATCCCATGTGCGCACCTGTACGTTGCCACCAACCCTAGAAGGCTTCGGTGCGAGGACCATGACACCACCTTTTGTGACCCATTCACTACTGCTAAGGCTGCAACCCATTCGTTGTCGTCTTCTTTCTTTCTCTCCTCCACTTCCACCATGGCCATGGGGCTGCCACTCAAAGACACTCATGCAATCATGCGCGAGGATGACAACTCGCTGCTGGGAAGCTCCACGGAGGATGGGATGAGGTGGGGCGGGGTACTACCACTTCCAGCGAGCTCGTCGTCTGCCTCCATCGATCTTCGCTCCAAACCATTGCCCTCTCTGGCCTCCCCCTTCGCCTATATCAAGGGGAGTCGGGCAAGCTAAGTGGCAGATTCAATGCTGGGGGCACTCTACAACCTCCCCTTTTGGTGGATTTGTCCCATGCTTTAGGTGAGGTGCCACCCTTGAGGTCAACTGAGCAACCATGAACAAGCTCATCAAAGTAGTACTGAACTAATGGCACACACATCTAGTTATCGATGAGGTCATGTATATGCAACCTAATCTACACACTGTCCTTATCATCTGAATCTGAAACTTGACATGTAGTACTAATCTCTGAAGCTAAAACTTGAGATGCACTAGCAACAATTGGTGAGGTATAGTGGTGATACTGATCAAGTGATGATGATTGGTAATGAATGATTTTCTTCGATTCTATAGCACTAGGCACCAGACCACCACAGCCAGCCGCCGCTCCTGCCATCGTGTGGGCATGCAGTAGCTAGTGGAGCCTGGATGTCTCTATATCTAAGGGGCTGCTGAAACCTGGAGGTTAGGGCGGAGACGTGCGCCAGTGCGTCCAAGCAGCTGAATTCAAGCTCGGGGAGGGTTGCTCTTACTCTCGATGGAGTTCAATAATACGGGGAAGACAGATCTTGGCAGTGAAGCTTGAAGTGGCCAGCGAGGGTGGCAGCGGGGAGGCAGAAGCCGGAAAGAGAAGTGTTGCTTGATGCTGCAGGTGCTAGGTCACCGAGGGAGAAGAAGCAGATAAAGAGAAGGAGGAGAGAGACGACATGTGGACCCTATAATATTTTTTTATTTTGCTGACTATAATGCCACGTAGGACCGTCAAAACTGCTCAAGGAGGCAAATTGAACCGATATTGATAGTTGAGGGAGATATTATATCTGGTTTTGCGGTAAGAGAGTGAAATCAACCTCAGGCTATAGTTGAGGAAGATGGATTTTCATCCTTTAAGGGGACATCCACTCGTTTCTTGCATGTCATCTAGATAGTCATAAAAAAATTAAAAAAATTAACAACATAGATTAATATAAAATATATCACTCCATAAACATGCAAGGCCAATTTTGGCTTCCACAAGATACAAAAAAAAGAACAAATTAAACTAAAAATAGAAAATGTACATTCACAGTTATATTTGTTATTTTGTTACAACTTGTAGAAGTTGTATTTCAACTTACATGTTTGGAGTGATATGTTTATATTAATATATATTGTTAATTTTTTAAAAAACTTTTTTATGACTATTTAGGTGACATAAGATCTCTCCGACAAATTGGACTTTTTCCGAGAGGAAATGTCCTAGACTTCTCATTGGTCGCCGCCTCACTTCGGCAGCTTGACTGTCGTCTCCTGGCAAGCGACAAGCATGTCTGTCGCCTGCGCCCATCGTCTACTATCCGGTAGAGCGTGCGGTATGTCACCGCCGTCGAGGTCTCGGAACTGCACAGCGGCCTCGGTCGCGAGCAGCAGCAAGCGCCCAACTGCCTCGATCCTGTGTGGTAGCAGCGGGAGCACGCGTTGGTGGCTGACGACCACTAGTGTCGCCTCCGCCTCCACCGTCGTCGTCGCTGTCGCCGCCACTTAGGATGATACATCCTCGTGATCGTGGGCATCTCTCCCAGAGGATCTAGTGAGCCTGATCGGGTGGCGGGTGCTGGCTGGCGACTTCCATGACTACATCCTCTTCCGCGCCATGTGCGCCCGCTGGCGATCGAGCACCGTATGCCCACACGGCCGCAGCATCGTCGACCCGCGCTTCCACCCACGGCGGTGGACGATTCTGCCCAAGGGCCATGTCAAGCTACGCCGGTTTGTCTGCTTCTTCAACCTCTCCACCGACGCCTTCGTCCGTGTCCGGCTCCCCCTCTTTAGGGATCACTATGTCCTCGACTCTGTCAATGGCGTCCTGCTCCTACAGTGGGACCACGACACCACGATCCACCTCCTCCACCCCTTCACCGGCGACATCACCGACTCCCCGCCGCTGGAAACCTTGCTACCATACGTGAGCCACTCGTTGATGGGAGACAAGTGGTTCTGTCTCAGAGACGTTGAGGTTGCCTCCATCAGCGTGACCGCAGGTGAAATCATCTCTCTCACGTTGTGGTTGTTTGGTATGGTGTATGTATCCTTCTCTACCTCCGACAATAAGCAATGGAGGGTTTCAACTAGCTAGAGAATGAAAAATTTCTTCACTCCATTGTAATTTCAAGGCAAGATATGTGTGTTACATGATTATGCCATTTACGGTGAACCAGAGATCTTACAGATCGACTCATCGATGGACACCTCGCGCCGCCGCCACCAAGATTGATTGCCAAATGTCCAGCAAGAACACCTGAAGCATATTTATCCTACAATTTGGTGGAATGCGGCTCAGAGATTCTAGTGACCACCTCAAATCTTGGTAGTGTTCATCGGCAATTTTTAGTTTATAGGCTAGCCAACCTTATGCTGGGAATGGTTGTCCCTGTGACCACCATCGGCTACAATCCATCTTCCTTGGTAAGAGGAATATGTGTGTTAACTCCAATGCTTTTCCTACCATTGAGGGTGACACCATTATCTTTTACCATCACATGGATTATTATTGTAAAATCAAAGTGTGTTTGATTCTTTATTTAATGATGGACAATTGGTATTTGGGATTTATTGATTTGAGTGTTTTGATTTTGAAAGAGTTGAATTTTCGGACGATGAACAGTGTTCAGTCGGCTGCCACAGCCGGTCTGACCGGGCGTGTTCTACCGGTCTGACCGGAGGTGTTTCGGCGGTCAGACCGGGAAGTTGCCTGCGGTCAGACCGGCCGAGCCAGTCCGACTGGTTGCCGATTTTGTTTCGGTTTTGGTTTCGTTTTGTTTCCTTATACATACATGGAAGTTTCGTGTTCCTATGCGCGTGTCTGGTTGTTTATGCTAACAATGAGTCAAGTTTGGATAACTTGTGCTCGGATATGGTATTCTTTATTTAATTGTGTGCAGGTATTCTTTACGCCTCGGGAAAGTGTTGCCGGTGATCGAGTCGGAGTCAACTTGGAGATAAGGTGACGTCCGAGATGGGATCATGCGAGATGCTGAAGGGTAGAGATTAGTGCACTTGATTGGAAAGTTCCCATATGGCATACAATGGAGATATTGTTGCGTATGGAAAGCGGAATTTTGGTTTTAGGAAAATCGAGATTGTTACGGTTGGTTTATGTATAGTTTGTTTCTTGTACGGGAAGGTATCCTAGTGGATTAGGGCTTCTTGTATGAGTAGGATTCGTGGCTCTTGGCTGCGGATTTTGGGTATAAATAGTGAGGGGAGGCGTGGCCTCTCGGTATCACTTTTTGAGTTCAAGTTTTAGAGTTTCTCAAGTTAGGGTTTAAAGATTGGCTTGAGATTTTTTGAGGAGTGCTTCGGATGCACTTTGTAAACACAGAGAGTTTCAATAAAGATCAATTTTCTTGATAGTTCTTTGTGTCTACTTCTTCTTCGGTGTGGCGGCGAAATTGTTGGTTCAATTGGATCTACTACCGGTCAGACCGCAGACGCTACGGCGGTCAGACCGTCCCTACTTTCTGGTTAGACCGCAAGTACATCGGCGGTCAGACCGGCGGGCATCGAACTTCATTGGCATCGGCTACATCGCTCAATCGGCTGAGGCGATTGACTACGGACGGTCGGACCGGAGGTCATCGGACGGTCAGACCGGCTAGGCTACTCGGTCAGACCGGCGCGACACTTGCGGTCAGACTGGCGTCAGAAAACAGAGGTAAAGTTTTATTTCCGCTAAAACTTTGTTTTTTGGGGTACTCAACCATTCACCCCCACTCTGGTTGGCTTTTATTTGGGTGTTCGATTCTACAAGTGGTATCAGAGCCTCGTTCTTCTGCTTTGGATTTTCTTTGATCTAAAGTTTTTTTCATCAGGTCGGACAAATTTTCAACAAAACCGCATGTTTTTGATGGCACCGATTTTGCGTATTGGTGTAGTAAGATGCAATTTTACATCATGGCTCAAGACTATGATGTGTGACAAAAGGTTGCGCTTCCCTACACCATACCTGATGCCATTAATACTGATGCTTTGAAAACTGAGTTTAATAACAATTGCAAAGCTCGAAACATCTTGTTGAATGGAATTTCGTGTTCTGATTTTGATCGTGTTTCTCATCTTCAAACCGCCAATGAAATTTGGAACGCTTTGAAAAACTTTCATCAAGGAACTACACACATAAAAGAACTTCGTCGAGATCTTTTTAGAAAGGAATATATAAAATTTGAGATGAAACCTTTGAAGCTTTGGATGACTATCTTGGTAGGTTTAATAAAATCTTGAGCAATCTTAGATCTGTTGATTCTTCTTATGACACTAATTATCCATAGTGTGAGATTTCTCGCCACTTTTTAAATGGTCTTGATATGTCTGTTTGGGAGATAAAAGTAACTTCTATTCAAGAATTTGTTAACATGGCAAATTTGACTTTGGATTCGCTTTATACAAAACTCAAAACTCATGAGATGAATATTCTTTCTTGAAAAACAGATTCTAAGTCAAGTGCTTTGATTTCTCCTTTGACTTCTTCAGATGTTGCTTCTTCGTCATCTCCAAATGCTCTTGCTTTGATTAACGCCATGTCCGATGAACAACTCGAGCAATTCGAGGAGGAGGACTTGGCTCTTGCTACTAACAAACTTTCCAGAGCTATGAACAGAGTTAGGTTCAGGAAGAAAGGAGGACCAACGCGTTGCTTTGAGTGCGGCGCCTTGGATCGCATCCGCTCCAACTGCCCCAAGCTCGGGAGGAGCAAGAAGGAGGACAAGAGCGCCGAAAAGACAAAATATGACAAGCCCAAGGGTAGGCGCTCCAAGGAGATGATCAAGAAAGTGCTAAGTCAAGTCTATGCCGCTTTTGAGCCACTCAGCGACATAGACTCTGACAGTGAGGAGGAGAAGGGCAAGAACATCTCCGGCGTTTGTCTCATGACGCATAGAGATGAAGATTCTTCAGATGAAGAAAATGAGGTAAGTTCAGTTGAGGATGAAATTCTTGTCTTAAGTGCTAAGAATAAAAAATGTGAGAAAATGTTTAAAAAACAAGAATTTGTAATTAAATCTTTAAATGCTGAAATTGCTAGATTAAAATCTCTTATTCCCAATGATGATAATTGCAAAAATTGTGAGGTTTTAATGCTGAAAATTTCAAAGATTAGAGATGTCAATAATTCTCAAGTTTTGGCTTCTAAATCTTGTTTAACTTGTGATGCTAATGAATTGAAACTAAAAGATGCTTTAGCTCGTGTTAAGCACATGGAAGAAATAGTTAAACACGATGAGGTAGCTTCTTGCTCTAGATGTCACAAAGGCAAAGATGTTTTAATTGATTGTGAAAATTGTGTTAATCTTGGAAAAGAAGTTTCTTACTTGAAAAGTTCTTTGCAAAAATTTTCTGATGGTAAGAAACAACTTAACATGATTTTGGACAAATCAAAAGTGTGTAGCGACAATAAGGAAATAGGTTTTGATGCTCATGATTATTTCACCACAAATCCTCCAAATGTTTAGGAATAAGCTGAAAACGGTGAAATCTTGACAAAACCTAACACCATGAAGACAGTTTTCAAGTCTGCTGGAAATTTGCCATCTCTTTCTGTTTATTTAAAAGAAACTTAACCTAATTCTACCAAACCATCTGTTGCTAAAGAAAAGTTTTCTTGCTCTTTTTGTGGTAAAGATGGTCATCTTGTTGGTTTTTGTTTGATTAGCACGAAAAAAAAAAAGGAAAGAGAAAATAATTTTGCAAAATCAAAGTGGCAAAAATATGGTTTTCCCTCGGGAAGACCGGTTAGACCGCGATCGGTCCATCGGTCGAGACCGGCCTGCACCGGTCGACCAACGGCCGCCTCGGTCGAGGGCAATGGCGCCGGTCGACCGTAGTACCGCAGCGGTCCGCCGGCCCGAAGGAATTTTTCCGAAAATTCCAAAACTGTTTTCTCTCGTGGTTTTGTGCCTATTGGATCTACGGTCGTGTGTCTCAGATTGGATTCCTAAGTTTCTTTTAACTAACCCCGATTGAGGCCTCGACATCCTTTGTTTTGTAGGCTTTCGTCGCAAGGAAGGAGAACGTGTGGATCATGGACTCGGTTGTTCGCGACACATGACTGTGATAAGAAGAGGTTCTCCTCCCTCAAGATGGCATCCAAGACGGAATCAATAATCTTTGGGGATGCTTCAACAAGTGCCATTCTTGCTACGGATCCGTCAAGGTAAGTGACAAGTTCGAATTGAAAGAGGTAGCTTTGGTAGAAGATTTAAAATACAATTTACTTTCAGTTTCACAAATTGTTGATGAAAACTTTGAAGTTCATTTCAAGAAAACTGGAAGTAAAATATTTGATTCTTGTGGTGATTCTGTTTTAAACATTTCTCGTTATGGGAGAGTTTTTAAAGCTGATTTTGAAAACCCCGTTTCTCCTGTTGTTACTTGTTTAGTTGCAAAATTCAACAAAGATTTGATGTTACGGCATCATAGACTTGGTCATGTTGGATTTGATCATTTGACTCGTTTAAGTGGTTTGGATCTTGTTCGTGGTTTGCCAAAACTCAAAAAGGATCTTGATTTGGTTTGTGCACCATGTCGTCATGGTAAAATAGTTGCTTCTTCTCACACACCAATTCTTTCTGTGATAACGAATGCACCAGGACAGCTTTTACATATGGACACTGTTGGTCCAGCTAGAGTGCAATCTGTTGGAGGAAAATGGTATGTGTTAGTTATTGTTGACGATTTTTCTCGATATTCTTGGGTTTTATTCATGGCAACTAAGGACGAGGCCTTTGGACACTTTCAAAGTCTTTTTCTTCGCTTAAATTGTGAAATTCCCAACTCTTTGAAAACAATTAGAAGTGATAATGGTGGTGAATTTAAAAATGCCTCTTTTAAACATTTTTGTGTTGTAAAAGGAATTGAACATCAATTTTCTTCTCCACGTGTTTCTCAACAAAATGGTGTTGTCGAAAGAAAAAATCGTTCTTTGGTTGAAATGGCTAGGACAATGCTAGATGAATACCACACACCTAGAAAATTTTGGGCCGAAGCTATTAACACTGCTTGCTATGTTTCTAATCGCATTTTCTTGCGTTCTAAACTTGGCAAAACTCCTTATGAGCTTCGTTTTGGTCGTCAGCCTAAAGTTTCACATTTGCGTATTTTTGGTTGCAAGTGCTTTGTGTTAAAATCTGGAAATTTGGATAAGTTTGAATCACGTTCAATTGATGGTTTATTTCTTGGTTACCCCGTACACACTCGTGGCTATCGTGTACTTCTTTTAGAGACTAACAAAATTGTCGAGACTTGTGAAGTCACTTTTGATGAGGCTAGTCCCGGTACTAGACCAGATTTTTCAGGTACACTGCCACAGGATCAGGGGGAGTTTGGTCGAATCTTTGAAGACGAAAGCGACGACGACGACGACGAGGTCGACCTGCCCGGTCAGACCGGCCAGGTGCCGTCGGTCAGACCGGAGGAGGCTGCCCGGTTAGACCGACCAGAGACCCGGTCAGACCGGCAGGGGCCGACTTCTTCGGACTCCGTCGATTCCAATCAAGAGGATTCTTCGGGGACCACGACTAGTGCTGAACCAGAACGTGAGTCAACTTCTGAGATCACTGCACCCTTGCATATTCAGCGACGACATCCGTCGGTACAAATAATAGGTAATTTAAATGAGCGGACAACGAGATCTAAGGTAGCGCGCATGACTCGCAAATTCTGCTTTTGTTGCTTCTTTTGAACCCAAAGATGTTACTCATGCATTAACTGATGAATCGTGGATTAACGCCATGCATGAAGAACTTGAAAATTTTGAAAGAAATAAAGTTTGGTATTTAGTTGAACCTCCTTCTGGACATAATATTATTGGAACCAAGTGGGTTTTCAAAAATAAACAAAATGAGGATGGTTTGATTGTTCGCAATAAGGCTAGACTAGTTGCTCAGGGTTATACTCAGGTGGAGGGTTTGGATTTTGATGAAACTTTTACTCCTGTTGCTAGGATTGAGGTAATTAGGCTTTTGTTAGCTTTTGCTACTTCTAAAGGTTTTAAATTGTTTCAAATGGATGTTAAAAGTGCTTTTTTAAATGGCTTTATTCAGGAGGAAGTTTATGTTAAACAACCACCGGGTTTTGAAAATCCTGATTTTTCCAACCATGTTTTTAAACTTTCAAAAGCTTTATATGGTTTGAAACAAGCACCTAGAGCATGGTATGACAGACTTAAGAACTTTTTGCTTGAAAAAGGTTTCCAAATGGGAAAAATTGATAAAATGCTTTTTGTTCTTAAGCATGGTGAAAATCAACTTTTCGTTCAGATATATGTTGATGATATCATCTTTGGTTGTTCAACTCACTCTTTGGTTGTAGAATTTGCTGAGACTATGCGTAGAGAATTTGAGATGAGTATGATGGGTGAGCTGTCGTACTTCTTGGGATTACAAATCAAGCAAACACCTCAAGGTACGTTTATTCATCAAACAAAGTACACCAAAGATCTTTTGCGCAGGTTCAAGATGGAGAGTTGCAAGCCAATCTCTACACCCATTGGATCTACTGCTGTTCTTGATCCCGATGAAGATGGTGAAGTTGTGGATCAAAAGGAGTATAGAAGCATGATGGGATCTTTGTTGTATCTAACTGCTTCTAGACCAGACATACAATTTGTTGTGTGTTTGTGTGCGTGCTTTCAAGCTTCTCCACGTGCGTCTCATCGTCAGGCGGTCAAGCGCATCATGAGGTATTTGAGTCATACACTTGAGTTTGGTATTTGGTATTCAACTTCATCTTCTCTTTGCTTAAGTGGTTATTCAGATGCTGATTTTGCGGGTTGTCATTTTCTTCTAGGAACATGTCATTTTCTTGGAACTTCATTGATTGCATGGTCTTCTAGGAAACAGTCTAGTGTAGCTCAATCCACTGCTGAATCGAATATGTTGCCTTGCTAGTTGTTGTTCACAGATTCTTTGGTGATTTCTACTTTAAAAGATTATGGACTTGTTTTTGAAAATGTGCCTCTTTATTGTGATAATACAAGTGCCATTAACATTGCTAAGAATCATGTTCAACATTCACGCACCAAACACATTGATATTCATTTTCACTTCTTGCGAGATCATGTTGAAAAGAAAGATGTTGAATTAAAATTTTTGGATATAAAATTGCAACTTGCTGATATTTTTACAAAACCATTAGATTCTTCTCGCTTTGCTTTTCTTTGAGGGGAATTGGGAATCATTCATCCTTTTGGCATGTTTTGAGGGGGAGTTCTTGTGCTCTTTGCTTTATCAAGCTACATGATTGAAATAAATTAAAAAGAGCTTTATCCATACATATTGTTGATCATGTGCATGCTAGCAATATTATAAAGATTTATTTGTCACTAGCATAGCTTATATGTATTCTAGTATTTTTATGTGATCTAGATTTTATATTTAAGAAAAATAATGCATGACACCTTAAAGCAATACTTGAATTAAAGAAATATGCAATGTTTATACTCGTACTTGTGTTGGATTTTAAATGCTTATATATATATATTATGTTGCTTTAATATTCCTTAAATTACTTTAAAATTGCTCATTGTGAAAAGAGAATAAAATATTATCTATGAGAGAAAAAAATGAATACCGAATCCTTGGAAACAGTCTTGACGACAAGGACGTACTCAGAATAATTGAGAGAAAAAAATATGAGCAACAAATTTGGCTCAAATCAATATGAAAAAGTTTTTCTCTTGAATTATATGTGCAAAAGGTATATTTGAGAAACAATAAAGATTGCAATAGGTATATATATTTGGGTTATTGAGAGAAAAAAAATATGAGCAACAAATTTGGCTCAAATCAATATGAAAAAGTTTTTCTCTTGAATTATATGTGCAAAAAGGTATATTTAAGAAAGAATAAAGATTGCAATAGGTATATATATTTGGGTTTATTTTTCAACCTATGTGCTTGTAAAGATGTTGCATTATCAATCATTGTAATCCATGAATTTTTATTGTGTTATTGCTCTTAATTATAAAATATTTGATTCATGATTATACTTTCATGCATCTTTGCTATCTAATTGATAAATTTATCTTCTTATTATTGCAACACATGACTTGACTTGCTTTATGTATGGTGTTCAGCTCTTAAACATTTCTAAACATGATTCTTATGCTTGATGAATTCATTGTCAAAAGGGGGAGAAAATAATGTTGTTTAAGAGAACATTTGCATGGGAGAACAAACAAAAGAAGTGTAAGTCTTTTTTGGGGGTCAAAGGAATTTTCTTCTTTCTTTTAAAAAGAGAGATATATTTTCTTTGATTTTTGAGCACTCAAAATGCTTTTTATCATTTTTGTTTTAACTTTTCAAACACCAAAACAACTCTTTTATTTTGTTTGCCAATGTGTTCATCAAGGGGGAGATTGTAAAATCAAAGTGTGTTTGATTCTTTATTTAATGATGAACAATTGGTATTTGGGATTTATTGATTTGAATGTTTTGATTTTGGAAGAGTTGAATTTTCGGACGATGAACAGTGTTCGATGCCGCCTGGCCCGATCGGCCAGGCGTGTTCTGATCGGCCGGAGGTGTTTCGGCGGTCGACCGGGAAGTTCTGCTGCGGTCGACCGGTCGAGCATCCGACGGTTGCCGATTTTGTTTCGGTTTTGGTTTCGTTTTGTTTCCTTATACATACATGGAAGTTTCATGTTCCTACGCGCGTGTCTGGTTGTTTATGCTAACAATGAGTCAAGTTTGGATAGCTTGTGCTTGGATATGGTATTCTTTATTTAATTGTGTGCAGGTATTCTTTACGCCTCAAGTTTGGCTTGAGATTTTGAGAGGAGTGCTTTGCATGCACTTTGTAAACACAGAGAGTTTCAATAAAGATCAATTTTCTTGATAGTTCTTTGTGTCTACTTCTTCTTCGGTGTGGCGGCGAAATTGTTGGTTCAATTGGATCTACTACCGGTCAGACCGTAGACGCTACGGCGGTCAGACCGTCCCTTCTTTCTGGTTAGACCGCAAGTACATCGGCGGTCGGACCGGCGGGCATCGGAATTCATTGGCATCGGCTACATCGCTTAATCGGCTGAGGCGATTGGCTACGGACGGTCGGACCGGAGGTCATCGGGCGGTCGGACCGGCTAGGCTACTCGGTCAGACCGGCGCGACACTTGCGGTCAGACTGGCGTCAGAAAACAGAGGTAAAGTTTTATTTCCGCTAAAACTTTGTTTTTTTGGGTACTCAACCATTCACCCCCCCTCTGGTTGGCTTTTATTTGGGCGTTCGATTCTACAATTATCTTGCTCAATACCATCTCAGAAGCACACATTATCGCCAACATTTGATGGATGTATGGCGGGTCTTATACTATAGATGGCCAAATGACCCGCTCGGCATGGCCCGGCCCCGGCACGACCAAGGCATGGTCCGAGATAAGTCGGGCCGGCACGGCCTGACCGACACACCGTGCCATGTCGTGTTGTGCCTGTCCACGGGTTACACCTACGGGCCACGGCCCAGGCATAGCCCAATAAGAGTCGGGTCGTGCCGTGCCGGCCCGAAGGCACGACCAGCCCATCATGCCCATGCCAGCCCAAGGCCCGATTTATTGTATGCTAAAAAACATCTTCAACAACTTATTTGTTCACAACAAATCCACATAATTTCATTGATGAAACAAGAAACAAATATTTCATTGATATTTTTCAATGCTAAAGGAACACATGCATCAAGACATCAATAGGTCCACAACTTCACATTTTTCAAGTGTTCAACAAAAGAATAAATCACAGTCACAACAAAGGACACAGGTTCACAACCTCACATTAATATAACTTAAGTTGTGCAGTGCAATGGCTGCCTCATTAAAAAAACTTTCTAGGTAAAAACTCACACCTCATGAGAAAACCCTAGAAAGAAAAAAGTACAACCCAAACTTTTAAATGTTCATAATACAATTCAATTACTGTCATCCAATGTTTATATCATCATCAAGATACAAATTCTCAAAGGACCTATGAAGCTCCAAATTATCCATGATATGTTGAAGCATATTCTGACGATACAGTAGATACAGGAGCAGTCAAAACATCTCTAGCTAAGATGGAAAGAATAGGATAGGTGAGTTTGTGCTCATGCCACCAGTTAAGGATATTGAAGTCATCATCGTATTGATTGACTGTGTCACTGTCAAGATAGGCAGACAACTCAGAAGCATTCAGATTAGCAATTGAAGAAGCTGCCTGAAGCAAAACACTAGCATATGTTCTCCTAGACAATGGATTGGCACCAGCACCAAGCCCAGCACCTGGACTGGCACCAACACCAAGTCCAGTACCAAGACAAGTACCAGCAGCACCACCACCAAAATTTTTTCCCCAAGCAGTCTTTTTCTTACCAAAAGAACAACCTATAATTGTGACCCTTTGCAATCTCATAGCACCAAACTTACTTTCATACTTAGCAAAAATATCAGACAATGCAGCCCTAACCTCAGTTACATAAGCAAAGTAATCACCACTAATAAGTTGAGACATAATTTGGAGAACATTGCTAAAACCCCTTATCTTGGCCCTAGGATCCAAGATAAAAGCAAATGAATAAAAAATAGAATTTCAGACCTATAGGACAAGAACTTATTTTTCATGGAGACAACATTTCTAAGGTTTCAATCATTCTCGTAAGTATTTAGATGTCCAACAATCTCAAGAATGTGATGCATAATTAGTGGAGATGTTGGATAATAAACACCAGACATAATAACAGTTGAATCATAAAAGGTTCAAGGAATAACATAACTATTTCAGCACATATCCAGTGTGTTTGTAAGTAATGGTTGACCATTAACCAAAGGATGGTGTGCGGTGATAAACACTGAAAAAGGCTCGCTGTGTGGCATGAGATGCTTAAGCATTAGTGTTAACGACCAAATTTGGTAAGCCAAATCCTTAGGTTTGAAGACAATCGGAGCGGGGTTGGAGTGCGTGATTCCCGAGAACAGGGTCCGCGTCGGCTGAGTTTGAATCGGT
Organism: Oryza australiensis; assembly: GCA_019925245.2. Lineage (NCBI taxonomy): Eukaryota > Viridiplantae > Streptophyta > Magnoliopsida > Poales > Poaceae > Oryza > Oryza australiensis. The sequence goes on from JAIFGZ020000342.1 coordinate 5,212,884, forward strand.
TGAGGGGTCAATCGGCTGAGACCGAGTCGGATAAGGATATCCGACATAGCGCATTCCGATTGAGATAAACAGACAAGACCAATCCCGATAGGAAAGCAAGGAGATCATCAGTGGATTCGGTTTCCAAGTGCTTCAAAGATATTGTCATTTGCGGATAAAGTCCCCGAAAAGGCAATTGTATCTTTAATTTAGGATATTTTTGTATTGATAATGTCGATTTGTTTTAGGAATATCTATAATTCAATCTGTAATAAGGATAGAAATTGTGTCCGTTGTGGACTTATCATGTATCTGGGTATAAATATGACCCAAGACCCTGTAAATAAGAAGTTAGTACACAATCAATACAATCTCGGCGTATCGCCACCCTTTTTCTTTAATAGTTTCGACGAGTTCTTGCTTCTAGTTGGGCTGCATCGTTTGATCTTCAGCGAAAAAGTAATTCTTGTCACAACAGCTTGCGTTATCGGGGTTAGTGCTTCCATCATCATGATACTCTAATCCTATCTTAATATGTATAGTTCTCATATATGTTATATAATTTAGATCGACATTATGGTCTAAACCCTAATCGGCTAGCATTAATTGTTAGATGATAGCCGATAGGTTTATATTTCGATGTTAATCTAGATTATATAGTATATCTATCATCTTGAAAGGTTTTCATTGGTTTATTTAGATCTTATGTTTCTTTTTATACTTAATGCTGCATCGTTTAAGTTCGATCTATTAAGTCGCTCTTAGAATCATACAATATCTATTTGGCTCAATGACTATTATCAGAGATAGTATCGAGGTTTCAGCCGATCTTACCTGTTTTAGCCATCTTACATGATTTATTTCCATTAGATGTGTTAAAGTTGCTCTTTATATTAAGATCTTAATCTAGTTAAATGTATTGAGCTTGATATCAATTTGTTAAGTTATCTTAACAACCGATTGATCCTTGTTCAGTGTATTTACCTCAGATTAATATCTTAGTATAAAGTTTTATCGGAGTATTAGCCGATTCACATTAGATTTATGACATCAGATAGGCTATAAATGTATATAATCTTTATCCTAATGTGCTTTTAGATATAAGTGATTTATACTGTCTCGGTATGCTAACGATCTATCCCAGTCACTTAGTCTAAATACACTTTGGGATAGCGATTATATATTATGAATATCTATAGCCGATCGAGTAGGATCTAATTATAATTTAATTGCATATTCTTGTTTCTTGTTGGTTGCAGGATCAAACCAACTGGCACGCCCTGAACCCCAAAGGTAATCAAATTTGGACCTGCACTAGAGTAAAGCAAATCTCTCAGGCCAATGCATGGAAAATTGTCTCATCAACAATTAGATAAGTTGCATTCCATCTAACATCCATGTCCAAGCCAAACTTACGAGGACGATATTTTTAGCAATGCAGTCGTTTTTGTATGCAACAATGCGTTGATTAGATGCATTCATGAATGAAATAACAGTTATAAAAGCATGAAGCATGGGTTTGAAAATTTCAAGACCAACCTTAACAATTAAATTGATGATATGACATGCACAACGCTGATGCAAATATAAATAACCAACATAACCAGACAGAACAGGACTAAGGATCTCTATTGCTTTAGTGTTAGCAGAGGCATTATCTAATGTAATGGAGAAAACCTTATTAGTTAAACCATATTCTTCAACAACAGCAAGCACGCGTTCAGAAATATTATCAACATTGTGTGACACATCAATGAGCCTAAGACCCAAAATCTTCTTCTCTAATTGCCAATTAGAACTAACAAAATGAGCAACAAAACTTAAATAGTATTCCTCAGCATTACCAGACCATATATCAGATGTCAAAGCAACAGAACTAACAGACTTTAAAGTCTCAACAAGCATAGCACGACGATGCTTAAAATACTTATGAAGGTCTCTGGTGGTAGTTTGCCTAGAGATAACAATAAACCTAGGGTTATGGGCTAACTTAATATACTCCTCAAAAGCAGCAGATTCACCAAAACAAATTGGAAGATCCTCTCTAGCAATCAACCTACACAACTGTACTCTAGCAACCTCAGGACTATATTCCCAGTGACAAACAGAACCATCTGCATTAAACCTAAGCATGGACTGAGACAAGGCATTACACCCAAGCCTTCTGGGTTTGCATGACCCAGTACCACCAAATGAATGAGCAGACAAAGTTTTATGGTAGTAGTTACACTTAGCAGAGACTCAACCTTGAGATCCATTGCGCTCTTCAAAAAGTTCCTCAAAGTCGACCCATACTCAGATTTGGATCTCTTGTTGGTGACGCTTGAGCCGGACGGTGCCCCATCGCCACCAGCACCAGGACTAGGAGCACCATCGACCGACTGTGATTGTGGGTCGTAATTGCCAGGGACATTGACCGGAGTCGAAGCAATGTTACCAAACACTTCCACACGTTCCTCCTCCAAGTCATATTCGTCATCACCTCGTATCCCCATCGTCCTCAACTCGTAGTTGCAGGAGGTAGGATCATCGTCCATCACGGTCACTCCGATTCCTCAACAGCGACTGCCGCTCAGCAACGTGCTTGTGACCTGCAAGAATAATCAATCAATAGAAGAACAAGAAAGGATGTTAGGGATTGGATGGAGAAAAAAGAAATACTAAAACAACCTAAGGTTAGGGTTAGGGTTTGTACCTGTACCTGCGCAGCCAAAGCATCGGAGTTGCTGTTGAAGACAGAGATCCACGGATCTACGAGAAGACATGAGGGAGACTAGGACTTGGGGACAGAGATGACGAGCGCGAGCATGATCCGGCGACCAGAGACGAAGAGCTCACGTATCCAGCGAGGTGTCGATCAAAGTCTCGAAGACGAAGAGGGATGGACCAATGGATGGAGTGTGAAGCGGTGAAGGAAGCCAGGATGAGATGAGGAGTGTGGCTACGACTATGAGGCGGCTAGGGTTAGGGTTGAGACGACATGGAACTGCGAGGCGACTAGGGTTAGGGGTGACTTATATATGGTGTCGTGTCCTCCTTGCCTCCTTCTCCTTGGGTCGGGCAGGCCACAGCCACAGGCCAGCCTCCACGGGAGTGGGGGACAGTCGGGCCATGGTCATGCCGACCGTTAGGCCATGCCGTGTTGAGCCGACCCATCATGACGAGGACAAGGCCCAAGCACGACCCAACAGTCGGGCTGGGCCGGCACGGACCCAACAATAGTCGGGACGTGCCGTGCCTGGGCCAAGCCAAATCTCCATGCCATGGGCCGGGCCATCGGGCTGCGGGCCGTTTGGCCATCTGTTAATGACCAAATTTGATAACCAAATCCCCGAGTTCAAAGCAGAGATTGAAGCGGAATCAGAGGAAGCGCATGATCTACGGAGAAACAAAGGCCGCATCGGCTAAGTCCGAATCGGCTGCGGAGCCAGTCGGCTGTGTCCGAGTCGGACTAGGACAGCCGATAGCCGATTCCGATTGAAGATAGAAGTAAAGCCAATCTCGAATGGAGGACTTAAGGATAAAGTATTGGATTCGGTTTCCAAATTGCGTTAAAGATATTGCCATCTATGGATAAGGTCCTAGAACGACAATTGTATCTGTTAAGTTAGGATATTTTGTATAGTTTCCTTTCGTGATAATGTCGGTTTGTTTTGTGATCTAATAGGAATCGTGTCCGTCATGGACTCATTATGTATCCGGGTATAAATAAGACCTGAGAGCTTGTAAAACGTATATCAACAATCAATATAATCTCGGCGCATCGCCAAACCTTTTCGTTTTTACTTTTCTCGACAAGTTCTTGCTTTCGCTCGGGCTGCATCGACATCGATCTCTGAATAAGGTAATTCCTTGTCACAAGTGGCTTGTATCGTCGGGTCAGTGCTTCCATCACCATGACACTCTGATTTCGATGCTATAAACTGCTTAAGTTATTATACGCGGCATATAATCTAGAACAATGTCTAGATCTATCTCACAGTCGGCTAAGTTCTCTCTGAAGACGACAGCCGATAGAGCTAGATCTAGATGTTGATTTAGATTATATGGCGTGTCCACCGTCTCTAGGGGTTCTCATTAGTCTATACGGATCTAGTATCTCTTTTTGTACTTAATGTTGCATCAAATCGACCTGTTAAGTCACTTTTAGAGGTATATAGATCTGTTCGGCATAATGTTTTTCATTAGAGACAGTGCCGGGGTTTCATCCAGCCATACCCGTTTTAGTCGTCTTTTTAGTATTAATTACTATTAGATGTATTAGAGCTGCCTTTTATATTGAGATCTCAATCTATTTAAATGCCCAAAACTAGCATCAATCTGTTGGGTAATATCAACAGTACGATTGATCTAGGTTTATCGCATTTAATTCAGATTGATATCTTTTTATAAAACATATCGGAGTACTAGCCGATTTACATTAGATCGCGACATTGTCAGGTTATGAATGCATATAATTTTTATCCTAATATACTTTTGGATCTAAGTGGTTATCTTGTCTCGGTACACTACCGATCTATCCCAATCACTTAGTCTAAACGTGTTTTGGGATAGCGATTATATGTTTATTAATTTCTTTAGCCGATCGAGTAGGATCTAACCTTAACCCAAACGCATATTTCTTGTTTTCTTGTTGGTTACAGGATCAAACCAACTAGCACGCCCGAATTTCACCAAAGGCAATCAACTTGGACCTGCACTAGAGTAAAGCAAATCTCTCAGGCCAGCGCATGGAAAGCTTTTCTCATCAACACCATCAATATGTTATACCAAGTCTTACTAGCATCATTTACTATATCTACACATGTTGCTTTAGTAGGCAATGGTTAGTGACCTTTTTTTAACTCCATTGTTCTCTTTAATGATAATATATCATTTTTTCATTGTAGCGTTTTGTGCTGCTAGGTAATTAAGCTCACTGATCACCCTATCTGCCTTTAGGAACAAGGGACAGATAAGGTTTCAGGGAGAAAGCAAGGGGTGGCGGGTGAAAAGAAAGTGGAGGAAGGGGGTAAGTGGAGTCTTGCTTCCGGTGCAATGGTTCTAGATTTGAGTGTATGCATTTTTTGGCTTCTCCTACATTTATTGATTTTTCACGCAAGGCTAATTGCTACAGTTGATTGGTCAATTTATTTTTTTCCTAGTATTAAAGTGATAATATTAACAGTCCCACTGTCCCAGATCAGCTGGATGGTTGTAGCTTTGCATTTTAATTAGATACATATATAATGTATTGTGATTATATGTGCATGCAGTTCTCGATTGGGTTTGCAAATCATTATTATAAGCCGTTACGAGTTTTTGTATTTATTGCTAGCACTGATTGCCTGTTTTTCTTGAAAAACACTTTGTGTGTGTATAATGCATAAGATGAATTAACTAACAGGTTAAAGTTAAGGTTAGAAAATAAACTTATCCAGTGAGGAAAACAAGATGTTCCTGGTTTTTGCATTTCCACTTAACCGCACAATGAACTATTAGTTGCACCCATATGTGCAACAGGGTTGACAATGGTCTCACAGTTGCTTATCTGGAGGTTGAGAAGGGATTAGAACAAGTAAAGCTGATTGCTTAGGTTTTGCAATAAATTAACAATTGCAACCAAGAAAACATATGAAAGTAATTATAATGACCTTGAGGACAAAGTACAACACAATTAATTTGATTAGTTGTGAACCTGAAAAGTGTATATGTTCAAGCTCTCTTGTCTTCTTAGCTCTTACATACCTCACCAAGCATTGCAGCCACAAGTAGCATAATTGAAATTTGGTTATGGTCGTCATTTATGATTGCAACGTTGTCTACTTGTATCTATTACAATCATACTATGACTTGATACCATGCAAGATTTTTGTATGTCAACGCTGAACTTAATTAGCAAAGAGAAAGCAGGTGCATTTTTTCGACGATGTGCATATGTATTTTTAACTTGCAAGTTATTGCATTGTTTGGGAGTTGAAGTGTTGAGGACACATTGCTCACATGTTGCATTTTCTAGAAGCTGTAGAAGAACAGTTTTAGTATGTTCAGTAGAGATGCTAATTTGTCTTTTGCATATTTAGGATCTCATAGATTCTCTATCTCAATTCTTCATCATGCATGTTTTTCTCTAATGTTTTATTTGACTAGATTGGTTCAGTTAATATAGTGACTGACTTGGCACATGTTTTTCGATCCTACTAGACGTAAACAACTCCTGTTCTATGTTGGTGGTGCGTGGTTTTTCTTCAAGGATATTGTATTTGATCTTTCCACAGGGAAAGTAGTTCCCTGGGATTGTGAAAGATTTACTTTGGCATCTATCATCATGCTATCATTTGTATGTCAACGATGCTTTTCTGCATTGTTGAATTCGGCAGCTATTTCATATTGAAACAACTAATTAACTATTGAAATTTCATGGTATTTTCCATGGAGCTATTATGTATTGAAATGTGATATGACCAGTAAGGAGTATGAGTATGACATTGCACGTTACATGCCCTGGCAACTTTGCAACTTAACATATGGTCATTGTTATATTACTGTGCCTGGGAATTTATAGCAATTTCAGCAATATTTGTGAGAATGTATGCTTAAATCTTCCCCCTGTTTACTTTTTCCTCTTTATTAATAGCTCATCATTGCACCCGTGGAAAGATAAAGGTCAGCGACTATATTATACTCATCACTAATATAAGGGGCAATTTAGTTTTTATCCTTTCAACTCCAATTGTGATTCTACCGTACCTCTTTTCAACTTTGTGATATTGATATTTGTATGTAGAAGTAAACAAAAAAATGTAAAAAAATATAAGATGGTCAGATGACAATGTAGCCGATGAGGTCTCCAGTTGGTGTCTTAATATACAAAAGTATATGTGATTTCGCCCAATTATTTAGCTTAGTGTTGAATTGACTTGTGGAGTTGGCTTCGAGTTTCATATTGCTGTTGTAAAAAATAGATTATTGTTATTATATCTGATAATATACAAGTACATGATGCCAACATTCTAGCAAGAGGCTAAGAACCTAGATTTCAACGAGCTCGTCTTATCTATACTCTTTTGAACTAGTGTCATCAAAAGATCTTTGTTGGGAATAAAACAATGCAGTACTCGGCTGAGTTTTGCAACAATTCATTTATGAATAATACTATACATACGATACAACCCAGTTGTACAACTCATGTACGATTAGTAATTTATAACTATAAAGTATATTCATATGAACCGCAGCTGTTGATCAAATTTAATCGTATATGAGTCGAACGATTGGATCGTATACATAGTAATTTCCTAAATTTATTTACTGCAAAAGGAATGCTGCTGTATTCTCTCAAAACTCCCTAGTTCACATTCCACAAGGTAGCAACGGTCAATGGGTACAAAGGGCCTAGGAGCTGGTAAGTCTTTAAAAGAAAAAAGAAATAGTATCAAAATATATTTGACATGACTTCAAATTTTGACATGGATATCCCATGGTAAAAAGAAATAGTATCAAAATATATTTAACATGACTTCAAATTCTGACATGAATATCCCATGGTAATGGATAAAAACAAAAAAAAACGAGATTTGGAGGGAGAAACATCTCTCCAAACATTTTTTTAAGAAGAAATTGTGAGCGTGTGAAAAATTAAACACGGAACCTTGGGGTTAAAACCACACACCCCTAACTACTACACTATCAAGTGCATCTCAAATGAATAAAAACATAACCAAAAATGTCGTAACATACTAAATGTCGTAACATTTTGGTATTATCGTAACGCAACCAAAAACACGACATTTTGATAATGGATAAAAACAAAACCATAATGTAGTAACATACTAAATGACTAATTTGTCATAGCTTACGGGTGTATTGTGAGCTTGCTTAGCTCAATTAACTACGTCTATAAAGTTTTGTCTAGTTATATAGCTGCAGTTGCTCTTCAACAAACTCAAATGTATGAAGATATATTCGTTATCTTTCTAACTATTGAGGGTTTCTATGGGGTCATTTGGCATTTTAGTCCAGGGAGTAAAGATTAGTCCCTGGACTAAATATTTTAGTCCCTGCCTCTTTAGTTGCAGGGACTAAAGGGGACTAAATGTAGTTAATTGCATGGTGCAAAGACCATATACCCCTATGTAGCCATGCAAACTAAAAATAAAAACTCCATTGAAAATACAAATTGAAGGTAAGGATACTCCGTATACATGTCTAAAAATATTTATACAATCATGTAGATTACAAATATAGTACCAAAAATATTGTTGTCCCTGCTCATAGGAACAATATTTATACAAGTGCCTATTATTACAAATTGAAATGAAAGTGCTTAATATTACAAATAATTCGTTTCACAAGATCAATAAAAAGACAAATCATATATCTCTCAAAGTCCAAAGGCCATCGGCAACCGAGTCCCGAAAATGATTCATCACTAGGCTATCCAAAAAATCGGTTGCATCGTTCGTTGGAGAAGAACCTGTTCCGCCAATGGAACATAATTTGCATCTTGGTCACAATGGTCAAATTCTTCATCGCTAGCTTACTATCTCTAATAAAATTATGCAGTGCTATGCAGACAACAATTTTTTGCTTTGTTTTTTGGATAACTGGGTAATAGAAACAAAATCCTCCACTTATTCTTCAAAACTCCAAAAGATCTCTCTGTGACATTTCTACAAGAAGAATGACAATAATTGAAGTGTTCCTTTTCCCTCTAGGCATTATACCCTCATTGTACTCCTGAAAATGATATGGTGTACCCTTGTATGGTGTAAGATAACCAGGTCTGTTTGGGTAACCCGAGTCAACTAGATAAAACTTTTCAGGAGGTGGTTGTGGAAACTTATCACCCAATCTGTTTTGAGCATCATTAAACACCCTCATGTCATGAACCGATTCAGGCCATCCAGCAAGAACAAAAGTAAATCTCATATCAAAATCGCATACACACATCACATTCTGACTCTTCTTCTTATGTCTATTCATATGTTGCACAGCAGTAGAAACTGGTACCACAACTTGAATATGTGTCCCATCTATTGCTCCAATGCAATTATCCAAGTACGGTGTATACTTTGCAGATTGTAACTTTTTGTGCACAATAGTAAAATGAGGATCTTTGAATTAATGATATCTTTTGCAAGCTTGATAATCACTGTCAATACTTCATTGAACTTCCGAACTATTGTTTCCAAAGACATAACAATTCGATTTTCAACTTATCTAAGCGATTGGGGGGCACCTACTATCCACAAAAAATGGCTAAAGACTCAATTGAGGACATATTTGTGGTGGACTTCAACCCATACGACTCCACAAGCACAGTATGCAATTTCTCAAACACTGGTCTGTTCATTCTAAACATGTTGTAACATGCAGTTCTGTTGCCTAGTGTTCTTATTATCCAAGCATGTCCAGACTCTGGTGATATTCTTCTAGGAGCTTTGTTTGAATAAGAGTCCAAGTAATACATACCAATCATGGCGGCTAGCATAAGTTTTTTTTGCTTCCTTGATTGTTGAAGCATCAATGCTACCAAGAGGCGTTTCTTTCGATCATCACTGGTGTCATCATCACTTTTCTCCTCATAACCACTGTCCTCATCATCATTGCTCTCATCACCACTATCCTCATCATAACTTCCCTTCTCACATGATGAACCATCATCATCCTACATGTTTAAATCCAACATATCAGGTAATCACATGATAAGCATAGCAGATAACCATAGCATATAAAAGGATTACATAGAAATATTACTCATCGCAGCAAGCCATTCAACCACATGTCCGTTACACAACATAATAAAGTACTAACAACAGAACATAGCATAAGTCTATTACATAACATGACATTGTAAAATGCAGATAAGTTTGACATGTAATTGAAATTACTAACTAATATAAATTCTTCTGCTGACACCATCTCTTCAACCATAAAAACCTCGCTTCATTACTTCTCATGTTCTGAAACATCACTCTGTTCCCTTTTTCCAGAAATAACTGTGTTGCACAAAAGTACTCCACAGTCTCTTCTGTTGCCCCACACTCAATAGCCAACTTTTGACAGTGCATCAAGGACTACTCATACTTGTCTGCTTTTTCCTCATTTGGCTTTCCTTTATGTAGCAGTCCATTTATTATCTGGAAGGACTTCTCAGTCTCACTGTTGAAGGTATTGAGCAGCCCCTTCATCAACCTAACAACTGGGCTCTTGCTTTTCTTGCCATGATTTGAACCTGTGGACAACAGACTATTGCTCATCTTCCTCTTTTGGCTGTTAGTGCTCATTGGACTATCCTCAAATCCCTCATCTGCATCTTCAAATCTTTCTATTTCCCCTAATGTTGCCTCCTCTTCCTCTTCCTCATCTTCATCACCAGGGAAATATACAGTGGACCCATCAACTGTTACACCTTGGAATAGCTCTATAAGCATGTCTAAGTACTCAGGGTTGCCAGTTCGAAATTTTTTTTGCGTCCGGTTTTTCCTGTAATGCAATTGTATTACGACAAATATAATTTTCTAAAAGAACAGTAAGAGGTTAACATATTTTAAATATTAATACCTTGATTGTTCTTTTCCACCAACCATCTGACCCTGTGATCTCTCCATTAGGTCCTCGACCACACCCCGTTTGTTGACTAAGCCATACCCAACATATGTAGATACTCTTCAGTTGGACCATTTTGTTCTTCAATTGTTTGGTTGAATGCTTTAGTTGAGTGCTAACAAAATATTTAGACTTCAAATTTTGATACCCTCTAGTTGTCCATGTTCCATTGGGACAATTACCTTCCCTCAATTCTGAAGGGTTACGCGGAGGCTACGCTTGCCGAAAACAAAAACTTTTAACCGCACAAACCAGGAACACTTGCAAGTAAGGGCCGATAGATTGTTACCGATTGGAGTAGGGTGCAGCGGAATAGCCAATCAGGGCAATCCGATCCGGAACAGTGTAGCCGATTCCCGGAGACAGGCGATTCGCCAATCAGCCGATTCGAGTCGTCCGGCCACGTTCTCACGCCTCGCTCCGATGCGCCCGACCGCAGCCGATTCCACCACAGCCGATCGCTCTGATTGCAGCCGATATGAAGCCGATCAACAGCGTGCAACGTAGCAGCGCCTCTACCGGTATCCACACGTACGGGGACAAAACGCCGAACACCCGTGTGCTAGCACGCGATGCAAGGCTAGGCTCGAAGGTGGGGAGGGTTTCCGTGAAGATTGATCTCGACGACTTCTAAAGCCGCGTGTGATCAGATTGATTTCGGCGCAATCAAATGACTTGATCTCTCTGCAGCTCTCCACCCCTCACCCCTTTATATAGAGTTGGCCGACTGGGACTCGTGGCCGATCAGGACTATATTTTGAATCGGCTCCTATCCGAATCTCACAGAGTTGGCCGCCCATACGTCGTAAGCCCATAGGACTCTATCCGATCAGATCCCTATCCGATCGAGCCGTATTTGAGTCCAACTCGAATGCCTGTTCTTATCCCCTTAAGCGTGCGACCCTGTAGGTTCAGGTATACTCGGTTTCGGCTATAGTCTCACTTAGCCGATCGTCGTCTCGAGTCCAACTCAGCCGACCCGTCAACAGCGGCGCCTAGCAGCACATATTGACACCATAGTATACAAGAATAATATCGGCTCTGAACCTGTAATGTGTACACAAATCCCTTTGCCTCACGATACCAGTTAAGCTATAGGCAAGATGTGTGTCATCCCTTCAATAGCTTAACCATTCACTCGAACCGTATTGGATTATCTGTCTGTTGATTGACTCCTCAATCAACTTAGCATGGCCATGCATTTCCATAATCCAGTACCTCGAGGGGCCCAGAGATATCTCTCCAAAGGAGGGGCAAATTCCATCTTGATCACTCACATCCCACTCCATGTTTCATAGCAAACCCGAAAACTATCTTTATAACTACCCAGTTACGGAATAGCGTTTGGTAGTCCCAAAGTAGGCTACTACACATGTTGGAATCCATGGTGATCTCAGGTCTAAGGACTTTGTACCAACACTACCTGAGACCAACTAATGGCACATTAATTCCTGTAGTGTCTCATGGTGGGTCTATCCAACAATGTGTTCTCCAACACATGTGTCCATGTTTATTGATTTGGTATCTCCATACCCATGATCTATGAGACATGATCATCAATCAATAAACATGCCGATCTTAGAATCATATTTGTTCCAACAATGTGACATATGATTAGGGATCGTTTAGAAATAGATTCATACATAAAGAGTCTCATAAATAAGTCACGTACTTATTGATCAATACAAGATGTCTATTTCATGGAACTGAATAACACTTTATTCATTTATACATAAACATTGACGTGATATCCAACATCTCCATGTTGCCTCTAGGGCATATCACTAACAAATTCCTCACAGGCTATTACACAAAATTTATAGGTGTTTTCTTCTGTCCAACATGCCTTGTCATAAATACTCTAATAAAAAATAAAATTAGTTTGCAAAGAACTATGGTCTAAATGGATGGAAACAGAAACAGATCCATGTTAGGCTTATGTCAAATTATTCGATAAATAAACATGTCTACATATGAATCAAACATATCTTGCATGTACATAGGCATGAATAAGCAATATAACACCCAAAGCATGATTAAGCATATATTGCTCTCAGGAAAAAGGGTTGCTACCATAAAGCATCAAGTAATTCTTAACTGCTAAGCTATAGTCTTTTCTAACACATGTGTAACCTTTTATAGTCTCAAAAAAGTTCAGACTTTTGTTTTCTGGAAGAAAGGTTCAGAGATTCAGCCTCTGTTGGAAGCCTTCTCTGCTTCACATGCATGGATGCTTTAGTAACAGGATTAACCTTGAGGCTTATATGCATTAGAGGTGAATCTCAATGTCTAGCCCCAACATTTTGTTTGTGCAGAAGTGATATAAATAGATTCATAAAGGAGAGGAGAAGGAAAGGTGAAAATTTTACACGATGATGAGCTTATTAACTGCAACCTAGGTGCATTGACGGCATCATATAGTGCACTGTTTCTTTATGTATCATAGTTTTCAGATGATGAAATGTGTTGCAATCAGAAAATCAACTAGTTTAAGGCAACACCAACACATGGTTTGTCACTGCAAATGTCTGCCAAATCAAATTCCAAGTGTTCACTGCAAACAAATTGACAAAAAAATTCCCATGAGGCCGCAATGCATGTAAAAATTACCCTATGCATGCCCTATACACATATTCCTTTTATTGTTTTACATATAAAGGAGTATTCTGCATAGCACAATAAAATAACAAGATAACAAGGAGTATTCCCAATCTGCAACCAATAACAAGTGTGTACACTATTATATTTGCCAAAAGAGCTACAGCTCACACAACTGCACAATTGTAAAATGACAATTGTAAAAATATATGTATATAGATGATTTACCGTGCGCTGACTCTCATCTCCAAAGTCTGCTTCTTCGTCGTCCTCATTGCACTCTTCCTCAGCTGTTGGAGGACATGTCGACGACGATCCCCGATGCCGGCCACCACCTCCAAATCCACCAAGGCCGGTGAATCCTTGCGCGAATGACGACATTGATCCCCCACGGCCGTTGACGAATCCTTCGCTTGAAGCGGCCGACGGGGGAACGAATCCCCGCACCCCCCTGCCGGATCCCGCGCCAATGGACAGCGACCTACCGCGGCCTCAACCAATTCTTCCTCCCTGTCTTCCTCTTCCTTGACTGCTAGCAGAGAAAGGAGGACGCGACGGGGCGACGACCGACCTCATGCCAGCCAGAATGGGGTAGCTCCATGTCCATCCGGCTGCAGCAATTCTTGGTACGAGGAGAAGTCGGGGAAAGAATCGGCCTGGGAGTTCAGATCAAACCCCATGGATCCCCTCCCCTCCCGGAGCCCCTCACCGAAAAATGCAAGCCAGCGCCAGATCCACTAATGGCTGATGATGCTTGCGAGAAACCGAAGTCATTGCTGTCAATGTCGGCGCCCGGATGTTGTGTGTGAGCTTGAGAGAAAAAATCGTACTGTTCTTCCTTGTTGCCGGCCATTTCTTCAATCGATCTTCGTGGTGCCTTGAGCTAGGGCGGCGCTGCGATGGGTGACCGAGCGGCAAGGCGCGGGGAGGAGAGTGCACACGGCCGAGTGTGGGGGCGGGGCGGCGCTCGGCGGGGCGGTGCGGGTCGGCGCCGAGGCGGCGCGGCGGCGGGCGAGGTCTTGCCGGGGAGCGCCGTAGGAATGGGTGGCCAAGCGGCAAGGCGCGGGGAGGGAGAGTGCACACGGCCGAGTGTGGGGGCGGGGACGGCGCTCGGCGGGCGGTGCGGGTCGGCGCGGGCGGCGGCCGGGCGGCGGGCGAGGTCTTGCCGGGGAGCGCCGTAGGAACGGGACGGCATGGGCGGCGCGGCCAGCAGCGGCGAGGCGTGCGGGCGTGGCGGGGCACGGGGTGGGGCAGCCGCGGCGGCCGGCGGGTTGGCGTTCACGGGCGCGCGGGCGCGCCCTAAGAGCGGCGCGGCGCGCGGCCGTGCGGTCTTGGCCGGCGTGGGCGGGCCACGCGGAGGCGTCGGCCGGTGCGGGGTGGCGCGGGAGGGCGGCACGGGGAGGCGCGGGCGCGCGCAAATGGCAGGGGCAACTTCACTGCCGGGGCAAGCGCGAAAATCTTTTGTTTAGTCCCAATTGGCACCTATATTAAGGACTAATAAACTAATCCTAGTTTAGTAGGGATATTTAATTTTTTGTCAGTCTTGTAAGATTTCCGAGATCCTCCACACGCTACGGTGAGGGGAGTGACAAAAATTTTGCCATCCACCTCTATAAGGATGGCAAACAAATATATTGTGAGTTATGTTTTAGTCCCTACTGTTTAGGGTTTTAGGGACTAATATGGACTAAAGTACAGGGACTAATGAGTTTACTTCCTCAATCAAGCAGGGTCTATGCTAGAAAGAAACTCAAAATTTAGCTGGTCATCAATTCATCACAATGGAGGTAAATCAAAACTGTGTGGAACTATGGATGCAAAGTTGCAGAGACCAGTTTGGCATGGATACAAAACATACACCCACTTACAAGTGGAGCCCACACAAGTAGTAGCACACCATATCCTTTCCTCTATGCAAGCCTCCCCCCTCGGTCTCTTCCCCCATCTTCTTCCTCCTCCGCCTCCTCGTCTCCCGACCCCTTCCAGAACCTTCCAGAACCCCGAGAGGCGGCGAGATGCACGGCGTGCTCACCTCCCCGTGCCTGCGTCCCCCTCCTCTCCTCCGCCGCGCCTTCCCGAGCCCCGCCACCCGCCTCCTTCCCCCCCAAACCCTAGCCCTCAGGCCGCTTCCCCTCCCCCGCGGGCTCCGCTCGTCCCCGCCGCGGCCGCGCGCCGCGGCGGAGGCCGCGGCGTCGGCGGTGGGCGGGCTCCTGGCCCCGCTCTCGACGCTGGAGGTCGGCCTGCGGAGCGTCAACCTCGCGCCGCTGCGGGCGCCGGTGGCGGCGGCGATGTCGGCGGTCGTGCGGTGGCTGGGCGTCTACAGGGAGGTGCTTCTCGTCGGCGTGCTGTTCTCGTGGTTCCCTAACATCCCCTGGGACCGCCAGCCCTTCTCCGCGCTGCGCGACCTCTGCGACCCTTTCCTCGCGCTCTGCCGCGAGGTCATGCCCCCCGTGTTCGGGCGCAAGCTCGACCTCAGCCCGCTTATCGCGTTCATGGCCATTGACATCATCATCATGATCCTGCGCCCGCAGCCACGCATGTGATTGCTCCCGGTGGTTATGGTACGGCTTCTTTTGTTTGGAGATTACTATTGTGCTTAAGTGCTTGATAATACGGTAGATGCATAAGTAGAGTAAAAAAAATCATGTAGATGCTTCAGGGGCTAGGTATTTGTGTACTGTGCATTGGAGGATGAGCTTCTTGGTTATATTGTGACGCCTCTTAATTTGCAAATGGTGACTAATGTTGTGTACTTGCGTGCAATTGTATTGATAATGGAAGGCTATCGAAGGTCGAATTTCGTAATGTCAAATGAGTTCTGAAAACAATAGAAATTATCTTGTTGTCTCTATCAATTCATGTTCCTATGTTATGGAAACTGGTTTTTATGTACAATGATATGCTATGCATTTGGGATAAGTGCAGTAAACCATATCAATTTAGGGGTGTTTCATGTGTTAATCAGTATCTACTTTGTGCAAACATAATGAGTTGAAATGGCTATTATGGTACAAACTTTGCTCATGGAAGTGATCAAACAAACTTGTAACATGTCAATCACAGCCGGTCTTGCATCATGTAGTGTTGAGGAAATTCCCAGGGTGAAAAGCTTACTAGTTAACTGACAGGGTTGTGCCCATGTCAAACATAGGTTATAGCCCATCTTTTTTTCGTTTCAGATGAATATTGGGTTATTATGATAACAAAGTGTGGAATTATTGCATGGTGGTTTAATAATGCAAGTTGATAACATTGTAAACCCCATATAACTGCAAGTCTCAAGTGTGCCTATTCCTTGACGCAAGAAAATAGGATCATGTAAGGTTTCAATTTTACAATTTGCACTTATATGACTGGTGGCGCACTTAAATTCCAGTTGTCCACATATTGAATGCAGTTCCTTTCCACCTGAATTTTCCAGTGATAAGTGATTACTTAGATGTCTGAAACAGTATTTTATAAGTTGGTTAGAAGTGTGCTGTTGAGTTGAAGTTTGATCCAAAGTAGAGGTAATCATGTTGTAACTTAGACTGGTAAATATAAATTTCACTACAGATCAGTTAAGATATTTGAAAGCTTGAAGCTGAATGTGAACAAATAGTTCCAATGCGTCTCCTTTTTCTGGACCACCATACTGGCTATTCCCATCAAAACCATGTAGCTTCGTTGGATCTTAGAGTTGGAAATTTGAACATCTAAATGACTATAAACTATATTACATGTTTTTCCTTTAAGAGTGATTTTCTCAGTTGTGCATCACAGATCATTGAATACTTGCAAGCTTATACTTTTATTTTCCATGGACCATTAACTAGTATGTAAATCTAAAATAACACATTGGTATCAATTTCACTGTAGTATAAGTGGGGCCTTGGGGAAACCCAATTTACAGCCTGGTAGTCCAAGGTGATATCACAACTATAACATTTGCTCCCGTTACCAGTGGAGGTTGAGACTGTGTTGGGGGAAAGGCTCCGGAGGACCCTCTGGGCGGCCTCCGAAGCCTACTCCCAGAAGTGGCCAGCTTCACTACGCCAAGGGAACCCTCGGCCTCCGGAAGCAGAGGCCTCCGGGTATCCTCCGCAGGGGAGGTCAGTTTCATGCTTTGCCAGGAAGTACAAACAATGAAGTCCTTGAGAACCGAAGGCTTCGGAAGCCATCAAGGCGTGAAATGACAGGGGGCATTCCACCTACCAGCCGCCCCAGCTCCGGAACTCCGTGCGGCGGACAGCAGTCAAGGTCCTAAGAATCCTGGGCCCATCCCGCCTATCGGTCCCATGATCCATGGGGCTCCTGTCGACCCATCGGTGTGATGGGCCGCCAAGGGCGGCCCCCGGTAGAGTTACGTGTGTGCCCAGGGGCTGTGACCGCCCAGGCCCCTAGAGCCGTTTGTATCTAGACTTTGGGTCAATCCTGTAATTTTCCATGTACTAGAACTTACTATATAAACATGTTACCCCATCTCGGTTGGGCAGGGTTGTCCATTTGACTCAAGTCTCTCTTTATCTTGTAGCGCTACACTAACATCACCCACATGTAGCTGTTGGATTTTATTCCAACTGTTTGGATATAGGATAAACTAGATTGGTGCCACTCCAGAGTTACCACTTTAGAAGTATGCCACTTATCAGTTGAGGCTTAGAAATATGCTACTCCAAAACTGACGTTGCTTTTAGACATGCCATTGTATACCCTTTGCCCCATTTCGTATCTTCTTTAGCTGTATGTATTTTTGACTGGATGCTTTTTACCCCTGGCTATTCCTGGCCCCACCAGACCTGAGCTCTGAATTCCCTAGCTTATTCCCAACCGACCCCAAAACCTTGATCGAGTGGCAACCTTGGAAGGAGCCATGGCAGCCATGAAACCGTGGTGAACCGGAATCTGTTCTTCCCCTGTTACGGTGCTGCTGACTTCACTCTGGAGGGAGATCCTGAGGATCGATCTGTCGAGTCGCTTCTCCACCCAGACTGGTCAGAGCCATGCGAGGTTTCTGTATCGAACCTTGTCAGCTTATTAATACTATGAACCATGTCAGTTTAATGCTATGAACAATGTCACATTTTAAGTCAGGTCTGGAACTGGATTCATTTCATTGCATGGATCACTTGCCCACTTCAGTGCGAATACATTTGCCGCTGCTAGTTCTACCATTAGAATTCCAATAAAGATAGTGAACTGTTTCATCAGCTTCTAGTTGTGCTCGGTTTCTGTATGGACTTGAACAAACCACCCGAAATGTGTCCTCAGCCCACTTGATGCAGTCAAAGCCTGCCCTGTGCAAAGGAGGTGTGGGCGGTAGAGTATGCCAATGCATTATGAAGAAAAGAGGCACTACTAATGGTAGTGGGCTAGGTTAGAGGATGAGATATAGAGACAAGATGGTGTATAGCACTCATGTTGGCTGGAGCTCGGAGTAGACAGGGGTACTCTTGTCCATGCACAAATACATTCAACAATATAGTATGCAAATTTAATTTAAAAGGGGCCAAGGGTACATATTTTTTCGTTTTTTTAGCATCCACAGAGATTGCTGTACTTCAGAATTGATTGAGAGTACTGAAAGGCCCCCAAAATTTTATATGTAGCAAAGAAATAACCGGTTGTTGCTAGGAGCCCAATTCTAATTAAGTGTTTAGTTAATTCAAAAGTGGTACTTGCTTTCTTCAGTATTTACAATGCATCATGATGTTGCAGGGATTGGAGGATGCTGGTTAGTAAATTAGGTTTTACTATGGGATCATGGGCTATTTCGGTCAATCAACAAGGGATGGTGCTGCTGAATTTTGGAAGACAAGAAATGGTTGGTTGAGTAAAGTTGCTGAGCCAATATAGTTCTTCTAATTTCAAGAAGTTTGTTTTCAAGTGTAGCTCTTCCATGTATGGCACTCGAGGATTGTACAAGTAGTATATGTGCTAGCTACATTTCTGCAAATTTTGTTCTCTGCTCGGATTGGCAGTACATCCTGCACGCTTGTTTAATGCGATTGAGACTATTGTATCTTAAGCGTCTAGGCTCATGTTCCTCAACGGTTTGTGACAACTCTTCTGGAATCTCAATTAACACAGGCACGAGCTTAAATACGCCTTCTCTGATATCTCTGCCTTTTGTTCCAGGGGATGGTTTCTTATCTTCTTATCTTCCTTTCTGATCGAATAATTGTCGTGATGCAATCACATGTTCTGGTTGATCGTTCAGGGTTGAGACTCAAAATGTCAATTCGGTACAGCTTTGTTTGTGTCATCATTGAACAGCTGCCTCATATTTTATTCGTGCTACCTGTTGCTACCTCTTGAAAATATATTCGAGAAAGTGAGCTGAACTGACCTAAGCAGTTTCGCTTAGAAGTTGCAGGAGGCAGCCGCCTAACTGGATTCCTTCTGTTGTCTTCAACCGATGACAACAAGGTCGACCAACTCTGAATTTTTCGCGAGTGAATACATCTGAATATGTGTTGCTATAGAAATAGTTGCTCATCCTTTTCCAATTTGTAAATAATTTTCCGTTTCAACTCTATCCCGTCCATCGATGATTTTAATAGTAAAGATAATATTTGTAAGGTATTACTCCATAAATTAGATTTGAACAAAACCACAATAACACTACAACTTCCGATTATTCTAAGTCAAAATTAATGCTTTATCATTTTTATATTATGAGTTGTTTTAGTTTTTTTAGTCAAACTTAAAAAGATACAAGTAAGAGTTTTAAAAATTAACAACATCGAGTTTTATTAAATATATAGCACTGAATATATTTTAATAATATATTTATGCTATGAAAAAATATTTTTATATTTTTTTATAAATTTAGTCAAATTTAAATAAATGATTTAAAAAATAATTACCAGATGGCTGGACCCACATGTCAGTGCAGGTCAATGCAGAACCAGGAGTAATTAATTGGTTGCCCCATGTGTCAGGGCCAGCGAGCTCAGCTAAGCCAGTGTGACCAATCCCCACAGCCACCTGCCTGTACCGTTTGAACGATTACCCGCGGCCATTAACGCCCCGCCACGTCACAAGCGGAGGGATCTCATCGTGAATCTCGCGCGCTAATTAATTGTTTTTATCCAGACCGGATAAACACGAGCCCGCCTACGCCACCGTTCACCTCGCGCCCCGTATATGCCGGACGCATATACGCCGCTTCCTCCCTTCCACCCCTATACACTGACAGGTGGGCCCGCCTCACTACCGCCCCGCGAGATGACACTGACAGGTGGGCCATACTCCCCTGGCCCCCACCGGCCAGCCTCACCGACACATGTTTCACCCCCACCCACCTCCAAAAACAACTCTTCGCCCTGGCCCGTCTCTCCCTCTCCCCATTCCCCCCTCTCCTCCATTTTTGCAAAGGGGAAAAAAAGAGAGGGGAGAAGGAGAGGGAGGGAGGAAGCTTCGAGCCCTAGCAATGGCGGGGTGGTACGAGGAGGCGGTGGGGCTGCTGCGGCGGCCGGCGGTGGCGGAGATGGCGGTGGACGTGCTGCTCTGCGCGGTGCCGATCTGGGCGGCCGTCATGATCGGGCTCGTCATCGGCTGGGCGTGGCGACCGCGCTGGACAGGCCTGCTCTTCCTGGGCTTCCGCAGCCGCCTCCGCCTCCTCTACGTGCCACCCGGCCTCGGCGCGCGCCGCCTCTGGCTCGCCTGCACCGCGCTCTCCGCCTTCTCCGTCGCGCCGCGGCTCCTCTCCACCGCCTTCGGCAGCCGCGGCAAGCACCAGCGCAAGGACGCCGCGTTGGCCGACGACGCTGTCGCCTCCGTGGACGCCGGCGATTGCATCGATGGCAGGTGGGGATCCTCTGAGTTGAATTATCTATTATCGCTGTGGGTATTATCGCGGTGGGTTGTCGTGGTAGGAGGAGGGAATGTGCGGCGTTTGCCTTGTTTAGCTGCGTCCGTTCGGAACTAGGTGTGCGTCATCTCGAAATTTAATTTGTTACTAATAATCGAATTCAATGTGCTTGCAACTCAAATTTTAGTGACGAATGCTGATGACAGGTTAGGAGCGCTGTAGCTTTTAGTGAACATACATGATTTTAACTGAACTGATGATGATGATGCCGTATATACCAAAGGAGCTGATATGCTTACGGCCTGCTTGTATTTTGAATTATTGATGTCATGTTGAAATTAAGATGCTTGATATCCTTAGTGTTTATGCTCTGACTGATAATAATTAAGTGAAATTTGTCGTTGTGCTTATCAAGGGTTTCAATGTCTGATATTCAAAATTTCAAATCATACGGTGGAAGGATTAGCAGAAGAAAAATTGATTGCTATTTGTTAAGTAACCACTGTTAATAAGATGATCCGTTGTACTTCACCTTTCAATTTGACCAATACTGTTATTGCCAAATTGTGGAGTTGAGTAACAAATTTACCCTTTTTCTTTAGCAACTGAATTTGGTGTGAATGAGTTCATTGGGTCAAGTGGGTGATCAATAGTCGATGTACTGACATAAAATGCATCAAGCCTTCATCGACATAAATAGTTGGGAGCTTCTGACTGAAATTTCATATGCTGATTAGGACTAGAGTGCAAATTTTAGACTTGTAGGACATAATTGAACTTTTACATGATTTCCTGTTCTATATTGACCTAGTTGATATGTTTTTCCACCGGGTGACCTAGTTGATATGTTACAGTAGTTAATAACTAGTACAAACAAAAAGTGCTTTCAACACATGATTGCATCTATTTAAACTGACTTCAATATAGGTTTATGCAACAAACTGTGTGCTAAAATCCTTTTCTTCTGTCCATATTAGAACATTTTTTGAGGGAGGCCACCATGTTGTCACTGAGAAGGACCTAGAACACCTCATACAACTTCTTGATAACAAGGAGAGTGGGGATACAACATGGCAGCATTTGATGGAACGTACCACTTCCAACATGACTTACAAGGCCTGGCGCCGTGAGCCTGAGGTATGTTTTCCAGCGGGCTTGTAGGAAAGAAACAGATGCCAAAATGTAGTATAGCATAATTGCGTAAATGATTATAGGGCCCTGTATTAGAAATAAGTTATATACTAGCATCTGAATTGAAAGAAGAATTCTGAAAGTTGAATCAACTATACCAGGACCAGAATTTACGCTTTTAAAATCCTGTGATGTCCTTGGCTTGCCATGTATAATATTAATTCATTTCCTTGCTGTGTTGCACCTTTGGTTCATTTTCTCTCTTCTGTTAGACCTACCTTGTCTTTTCATTGAATCTACGTTTGATGTGATCAAATCAGTAGCATAGGTTATAGTGCAACATCTAATGGAATGATCTCAATATATACATCTATAATTTGCTCTTCCTTTGCTTGTAGGCGGGACCTATCATGTACTGTAGTCGCACTATTTTTGAGGATGCTACTCCTGAACTGGTTAGAGATTTCTTCTGGGATGATGAATTTCGTCTAAAGTGGGATCCCATGCTTGCATATTTCAAAATTTTGGAGGAGTTCCCCCAAAATGGAACTATGATTATTCACTGGATAAAAAAGGTATGACAACTTGACAAGCATATCTCGTGGCCCCTGTACCCATATATTGAATTATGTAATTTGAACGTGTTGTTTGTTTTCTAGTTCCCTTTCTTTTGCAGTGACCGTGAATACATTTTTGGGCGGCGGATATGGGAATCTGGAAAAACTTACTATTGTGTTACAAAGGTATTTCTACCACAATTTGCCAGTATTACTATTTTCACAAGGCATTTTTATGATATGCTAACCTGGCTTTGGCTGATGTTCTCATATGGATATCTAAGTGCTTAACTACTGTAATTGTCTGAGCACCTATCCCTCTGTTCATGAATGCTTATCACTTTTGAGTCTTAACCAATGTTCTGTTGCCAAGGCTATTTATAGGTGACCAAATTGACCCTAATAAGTAAACTACTTACTGTTTTCCACCAAAAGTGGAAAGGGGAATAACGATGAAACTGGAAATTCTGCTTAGGAACATGAAGTGACAAATATTTATTCATAAAAAATGTGGTCAAAAGTGACAATATATTCATGAATAGAGGTAGTATCAGATTTGTGAGGATTCTAGGTAGCGGTCTGGGTGCATATCATGACGCAGAGGCTGAACAATTTTCAATTATCTAAAAAAGATGAGGATTCTAGGTCTAGAAGGTAATTAGACTTAATTAGTGACTATGGGGCAGATATTTTAGTGAACAAAAGATCTGGTATACTAAACACTGTTTGTTGCATAGCAATGTTGTCTGGCTTCCTGCAAATTACAGTTCTGATATCGATATGATTCTACTTTTTTTGAGAGTGCTAGATCAGAAACATACCCT
Organism: Oryza australiensis; assembly: GCA_019925245.2. Taxonomy (NCBI): domain Eukaryota; kingdom Viridiplantae; phylum Streptophyta; class Magnoliopsida; order Poales; family Poaceae; genus Oryza; species Oryza australiensis. Next base: position 5,236,358 of record JAIFGZ020000342.1, read on the forward strand.
CAATAGTATTTTAAGGTGTTGAAGGTGTAGTTGATGTGAACGGAGATCAAACTCACATTTAGTAGTGTCTGGCTGCTAGAGGATACTTTTGCATAGCTCATGCATGTAGCTCTTCTTATATTTCGTTCAAATTCCAAACCTGGATCTCAGCCCAGAGAACCAGATGTCATGGCCTAGCATTCTTGCATAATCAACGTTAGCAATACATGTATTTGAAGATTGCTGGCAATGCACTATGTAGAAAATTTGACTACTATCTGTTATAGCATATATGTTGGTTGAGACTTGAGGGACTTGTGAGCACTGAAACACTACCATTTGCAGGGAGTTCCTTATCCAGCTTTGCCTAAGAAGGAAAAACCAAGGCGTGTGGAACTGTACTTCTCAAGTTGGCGTATTAGAGCTGGTAATTTTTATTCCTACCACTATTGTTACTTCAACTGAATTCTTCCTTTCATCATAAGTTTTGATCAAGAAGGAATACAAATGTTTAGACCTTGACAATCTGTTCCTTTTTCTGTTTGGGAAACCACAGTTCAATCACCAAAACAAGATGGACAGCAATCCGCATGTGAAGTAACACTGGTCCACTACGAGGACATGGGCATCCCTAAAGATGTCGCCAAGGTGGGTGTCCGGCATGGCATGTGGGGTGCTGTAAAGAAGTTCCAGTCCGGATTTAGAGCATACCAGCAAATGAGGAATACAGAGAACACCCTCTCTCGCAGTGCCATCATGGCTCGAGTAACCACCAAGACATCTGTTGCTAGTCCTAGTTGCCCCCTGGATCAAGAGCCCTCCAATGCAGCGAAAACCATCGATGAGAATGAGAATTCCAGAGCAGTTCAACCAGGGTTCGACTGGAAATGGGTGGTGTTCGGTGGCGCAGTGGCTGCCGTCTGCGTGCTCAACACTGGGCTTGTTGGGAAGGCCCTCCTGATTGGAGCTGCATCAAGAAGGCACGCAAAGAAGTGATGGCTGATGAACACCTACCTACCTGTCAGCTTCTGCAAGAAGGCGTTGAGCTCTCTTGCACTTCGGACTCTGCATGTTGCAAATAGAGAGAAGAGGTAAAGGTTAAAAGGACATAGATGCGGTGCTACTACAGGAGGCAGATAATTAATTAGCACGCTTAATTTTGGATCTCGTATTTATGAAGTATCGCACATGTGTGTCACCATAACATAACATAACAGATCGTCGTCTCTGGCTAATGTACCTGAAGATCTAAAAGGTTTTGCTTATGTGCCTAAAGTTACCGGTGGATGAAGGTTTCACTTTTGCAGTTGATAATTAAATTCTCCGCCATAATTATCGACTGTTCTTCGTTTGTTGTTGGGCCGGATTGGGGTCTTGCCGTTCTGACGAATGACTCCTGTTATTTGGTGGGCTGGGCTGCAATTTCTACAACCCCATGTGTATTTGTCATCGCCGTCTGTCAAACTAGTAGTGCGCGTGTAGTCTGTGAAAAAAACGTTTTACTTTTTATAAGTCTAACATTTTTAAGTTTAATTAAATTTATAAAAAAATATAGATATATTTTAAACAAAACAGTTATATAATTGGATTCAATGAAACTAATTTAGTATGGAGTGTAGATGTTGTTACTTATTTACAAACTTAGGGAAAAAAATCAAATGCCCTGTTTGGGGAGTAAGATTTCTGAGAAGCAATTAGTGAGCTAGCGGAGAAGTGAATCTGGAGAGGCTTCTGATATCTAGTTTATTTTTTGGATTGTAGAGGTTCTTAAAATCTGGACTGTGAAAAGCTTCTCACATCTGAAAATTTTAGTACAAGTTGCAGCTGATAGAAACTTTCTACGTAGAAAAAAACATCTTAACGGAGAGAGCATTAAAGATTATCAGACGTCTTTTGTAATTTTGCATCATCTTCGGCATCCGGTAACACGAAGATTATCACCCATGGAGAGAAAGAGAGAAAAAACTGAATATGAGCATTCACTTTTCTTTTCTTGAGAAGAGATTAGGCTCATACAGGCCAGACAACCCCTGCAATTTATTGCCATCTTCTCCCCATACCATGCATATGCATTCATGTGTCTACAGCTGGTGTGCATGTGTCTGATGATGTAACTAATGACGAAAGAAAAATCACATTATCCGGCTGCCTACATATCCAAAGTCTCAACCATTACTATCTTTGAATGGAAACAAAGTTTCAATTATCACTGTTTCTTTTTAATGGAAACAAAGACCAAGAATTTTCCCGATTCCAGCTCCTGGATTCTGCGCCCGAGTGCAGACCAACACCTTATCAATCTATCATCATCGCTTTCAAACTTTTTTCAAACCTTTCCAAGCCTCTCCGCTTTTCGGAAGCGCCGCGCCACGGGCTTCCTGAAAACGATAATAATAAGCTATACATATATTTGTATGAAATAAATAAATAAATAAAAGTGAATAGTGTTATAGGATGGTCCTTGGGGCCACGGACCACCCTGCGCTCGGTAGGGGTGGGCATCAAAAATCGAGAACCGAACCAAAAGTACCGAGAACCGAAAAAAATACCAAAACCAAAAAATTCGATTCTTTCTATACCTCGGTAAACTGAAATTAGCGAAGTACCAAAATTTATTGTTTTTTCATTGATTTGTGTTTGATTTTTATATTATTGATGGCTCTATTATGAACAATTATATTATGTATTTGTGGATATCTAGTTTTGAGGGTTTTTATATGTATGATTTTATATGTTGAATTCTTATTAAAATTGGCTATTGAACCTAATGTTACACTATGTTATATCTCTGTTCGATACTTTCGGTAAATACCAAAACCGAACCGAATTTACCGAAACCAAATTTCCTCGATACCCAATTTTTTTAGAAACCGATCGGTATCGTTTTTTTGAGGAACCGAATTTCTATAGGAACCGAAGAATCGAACCGATCGGTTCGGTAATACCGAATGCCCACCCCTAGCGCTCAGCCCAACCGAAGCTCATTCATAGCTACAAATCATGTCCTTTTATTTTATAAAATTTATATACTTGTGTATCGACGTGTTAAATTTATCATAGCTAAAAATTTAGACATTGAACTATCATAACTACAAGTCCCCTAATCACTGAAAATATACATTAAATAATTTTATATTGAGACAAAAGGAAAAATAGAGTTATACATCTTAGCTTTAAGCAGTGAGCTCTAAGCTTAAGCATCGTCATTAGCAGCGCCTAATCACCGTCTCCTTCACCTCTAATCACGCCACGCAGCTCACTAGCTCTCTTGCCCAGAAATAGTACTACTTAAAAAACGCGGCAACAGAGAGGTGTCTCCTCCCTCCCTCTCCTCGAGATTGACGTGCCACGCGAGCGAGCGAGCGAGCTCTTCTTCTTCCTCGCATCCACTGAGTGTCACGAAAGAGTGGATCGATGGAGATGTGTTGCTGCTGAGCAGAGCGGAGTGTGTGCAGAATGATGGGAGCGCTGCAGCAGCAGAGCAATGGTGGTGGTGGTGCTGATGGCCATGGCCACGGCATCCTCCTCCTCGATGAGGCAGGCTATGCAGAGGTTGATCCCACTGGAAGATATGGCAGAGTAATCATCTACTAATCCTATCTCATCGTCTTCTTCCTCCAGCTAAGCTCTCAAGCTGCTCTGCTTTTTCTTACCTTCTTTCTTAATGTTTCCTCTCTCTCTCTCTGCAGTTCAATGAGATTCTTGGAAAGGGATCGTCAAAGATAGTGTAAGATCATCAGATGTCTTTGATTGTGTTTCTTGATTAGAAGTAGCATCTTTGAGTCTTTGATTGGTTTGTGTTTTTTTGGAATGATTTTTGCGTGCAGGTATAGGGGGTTCGATGAGTGGCGGGGAGTGGAGGTGGCGTGGAACCAGGTGCGGCTGCACGACGTCGTGCAGAGCGCCGGCGAGCTGGAACGCCTCTACGGCGAGGTCCACCTCCTCGCCGCGCTCCGCCACCGCGCCATCGTGCGCCTCCACGCCTACTGGATCGACGCCCCGCGCCGCGCCCTCAACTTCGTCACCGAGCTCTTCGTCTCCGGCACCCTCCGCCAGTACAGGGAGAGGCACCGGCGGGTGAGCATGGCGGCGGTGCGGAGCTGGTGCCGGCAGATCCTCGACGGGCTCGCCTACCTCCACGCCCACTCGCCGCCGGTCATCCACCGCGACCTCAAGTGCGACAACATCTTCGTCAACGGCAACCAGGGCGAGGTCAAGATCGGCGACCTCGGCCTTGCCGCGTTCCGCCGCGGCCGCCGCCACGCCCGCTGCGTCGGCACCCCGGAGTTCATGGCCCCCGAGGTGTACGACGAGTCCTACGACGAGCTCGCCGACGTCTACTCCTTCGGCATGTGCGTCCTCGAGATGGTCACCCTCGACTACCCCTACAGCGAGTGCTCCAACCCCATCCAAATCTACAAGCGAGTCATCTCCGTATGATCTGATCACCATCGATTCGATTCTTGCAGAATTTCTCGTGAATTCTTGGACACGATTTGATCAAGAAATGCTTGTTTCTGATCAGGGGATCAAGCCTGCGGCGTTGTACAGGGTGAGCGACCCGGCGGTGAGGCAGTTCATCGAACGGTGCCTCGCCCCGGGCGCGCGGCGGCCGGCGGCGAGGGAGCTGCTCGACGACCCGTTCCTGCTGCCGCTTGAAGACGACGGCTTCTTCTCAGGCGACGGCGAAAGCCATGGACATGGCATTGGGTACTACAATTTGATGTACAACTACCTGCACCAGCCTGCTTGCATCGACGACCACCATGCCTGCAGCAATGGCTCCATGCCGAGCAACGGCTTGTCGCCGTCGAACAGCGTCGACGACAACGACGAGTACGCAGCCGTGCCGTCGGGGGACGACGACGGTGACAATTGGCTCCGTGACATCCACATGCTGTTCGACGAGGACGACGCCGACGCCGACGCCGACGAGCATGTCGGTGGTGTGGACATCACCATCAAGGGGAGGAGGACGGACGACGGCGGCGTCTACCTCGGCCTGCGCATCGCCGACAAGAACGGCACAGGTGGTCCATTTTTTTCCATCGGGTTCAAGCTTCTGTTTGAACTGGCGGGTGTTCAAATTTGATTCGATTTAATACAAAATGGTGTCAAATGGGGGGAATTTTGTCTGAATTCGAGCTGATTTGTGGCAGGGCGTGGCCGGATAATCTGCTTCCGGTTCGACACCGAGGCCGACACGGCGATGACCGTCGCGGCGGAGATGGTCGCCGAGCTGGACATCACCGACCACGAGGTGACTCGCTTCGCGGAGCTTATCGACGGCAAGGTCGCCGCGCTGGTGCCGGGCTGGAGGCCTGGTCCAGCAACGGACGACGACGACGATCTCGTCGTCGACGGCGACGATCCGGGCGCGCCGGGAACCGCCTCCTGCTGCAAGAACTGCCGGCCGGCGTCGTCGTCGTCGTCGTCGTCGTCGTCGTCCTGCGGCTCGCTCGTCGACTTCATGTCGTCGTCGGCGACGGCCGCGGAGCGCCATGGCTGCAGGCGCTGCGCCGAGCTGCACGGCCGGTTCGAGGAGATCACGTTCCAAGCCGACGACGACGAAGAGGAGCAGCATTTGCAGGGCAGCTCTTCTGACACCGGAGGCAGCAACCAGGTTAGGCAGCGCGCCATGGACAAGAACAAGGAGATCATGAACATCAATGGCTTTGCACAAGATGGCACAGTAGAAGGTTCAGAACAGACATGATCAGTAATTCAGTATGATGGTGATGAAGGACATAGAAAGATCGAGCCATTCGACGCCAATAGGCGATGCGGATCGCGATGTTTTGAACCATTTATCGGTTCATCATGATCAGTAATTCAGTATGATGATGGTGAACATAGAAAGATCAAGTCATTCGGCAATGTCTACAACCATTGATCGGTTCTTGGAAATCACTAACGGCGCGAGTCGGTGCCGCCACCATGATCATGATCAGGTAGCTCAAAGGTTGTCAAGGGAATTGCTGACAGCAATCTCGATCAGCCGCTGCTCACTTTCAGAGGTTATCTTGCCGACGCCTTTTGCAAGAACAAAGTCTGTACTGTTGAACAATGCTACTGATGTTCGACATGCCCTTCTGACAAAGTAAATCTACAGTTTCAAGATTGGATTTGCTCCTCTTATCAGACACTGACGTGTGGGTCCGGACCCACATGTCAGTCGCTGCTACTGCATCAGCAGTACTGCAGGGGAACTGCATCCCTTTTTCAGAGATTTAGTGTATATTGTAGGGAAGAAACTGAAAGATGTCGTATAACCTTTTGTGACTGTGCTATGAATCTGAAGAAGATGGGTACAATTTAGTAGGCCAAGTGCAATTACTTCCATTGGCTTCAATTAGTCACATGCATGGCTGTATCTAGCATTCTCTGACCATAAATCACTAATGCAAGAAAGTGCAATCAGGAAAGATGCATGTTTTTCATTCATATTTGGTATCTTATTCAAAGAAGAAAATTTAGGGCGGCATTCTTATCCTAGGCGTACAGCAAAGCAAAGTGTGTCATTCAGTAGTAACATAAAGCAAAGTTTCCTGAGCTGATATCTGAGAGATAACAAGTTGGTGATCAGTGTTTAATTCTTTGGGTTTGATTAGGCAGGAAAAAAGGCAGTGAAACTATAGTGGTGTCCAAAGCTACATCACACAAGTCCAAGTTTGAAGTTGTGAGTCTGTCTCTGATAAGGACATCCATGTCAAGCTCTGCTACACAATAAATCAAACACATCAACATGCAAACTTGCACATTGCCAGCTATTGCAGGGAGGCATCCATTGCTGCTTTCGTAACATTTTCAATTGGGAGCTCCATGATGCACAAAGGGATATACTAATTTGTTTATCCTTCCGTTTAATGTGGGCAACTTTGATCAAGTATTGATCAACCTAGGAATTATTCTTTGAGGAAGCGAATATTATTATTGAATCGTTTGAAATAAATTGTCCCTGCAAATTAGTTCTTCCAAAATGTTTCATTTGCTTGTTTTATGTGCTAGATTCTGATAAATGATTGACATGGCCCATACCGTGAGATTTGCCAGCTTACCATCATTCATGGGGCATCTAGAAGTAGAGGAGAAAGGGGTCTCCATCCAAGGATACTTTATGGTGACAAGTCGGTGATCTTGTATGGTCCAATGCAATGCATGAACACACACGGATACAGCAATTTGCATGCATTATTTGCACAAAAGTAAGTTCGAAAATTTTTATATATGATATATGTACACATATTGCTCACCTGTCCTCCAAGTCCCCATCTGGTCAATATCTTCTCTCTCATTCTTTAGATGTTGACATATGTCTTATCATGTGGTCTACAAATAATCCTTTAATCATCTATACCATGCAAGTTACAATATATGCAATTTGCACAGGTCTGAATGCACCTCTAACACAGCTACATCAGAGGCCAATAATTCTGGTTTCATTAAAGGTTTTAATGTAAGAAAGGAAAAGAGTTGAGAATGACTTAGTGAGAGTTAAAAAGAGGTCCACTGGTCTGAATGATTAGGCAATTAAGAGCAACTTTGTGCAATGGTTGGCTTGTACAGTTTTCAGATAAGCATCAAAGCTGAACCTACTACCATGGGTGGTAGGATTGGAAAGGCATATGCATGATTTCCATTCTGATTGAAATAATTGAGTTTTTTCTCATAATAATCATGGCCCTGTAGAAAAGAACACAGGTTTGGGGGAATAGGAGGCAGTGAGGTTCTCTGAATGGCAGGTTGGCATCTTGGAGGCATTACATTGCAGAAATGCAGGTTTTGGTGCCTAATTTCACACTTTTTGTTGGTCTGGACTCTTATGCATCTGTTCAATGATTGTGTAGCTAAACAACTACAGCAACTGCATGTTCTGGATGATCTCTTTTTTAGTAGAAAAGTAAGGATTTTGGTGTTGGATTTCTCATAAGAATTCGTCAATCCCTTCGAAAAGCAGACTGCTAAGGTTGGTGTTATGACCAATTCATGTACAGAAGAATGCCATTTTAGCATATGTAGGATGCGTTTGGTACGATTTCAGATTCATGGAGTAACGGGTAGAAACATTTATAGAAACATTTTTTTCAGAAACTACTTAAAGAGGGGTTTCTCATTTCTAGTTAAAAACGAGAAACATTTCTGCTGATTCTTTAAAAAAATTCTCTTTCAACTGTTCGGTATAGATTTTTAAAAAAACACACTGAATCGAAATCGATTCTTGCAACCAAACAGGCCCGTACTGTCAACACAAGTTAACTTTGACCATAATTATTGTTTAGAGTATAGGTTTGTGCATATAAAAACGATGCAACCAAGTAGTATGTCATAACAAATGCAGACGTAATATTATTCTGTGCAACCTTTTTTGGATTTAGAAAAAACAGTCAAGTTCAAAGTTGTCAAGTTAATTCCTTTTATAAGATAGTATTACATGGTCTAGTGCAAAGATCATTATGCCCTTGCTTAGAAACTACTCCCTCAGTTTTAGGTTTGTTCCAAAAACAAGACAAACTTCAATACATTTGATCAAATTTATATATAAAAAATATGATAACGTCTACAAGTTTCATTAAATAATTTGATATCATGAATAATATTATATTTTTTATAAACTTAATCCGACTTAAAAAAATTTAAAGTTAGGACAAATCTAAAACAGACCAGCACTTGTGCGGAGCCCAGTTCAAGTAAAAAATAAATTGAAGTGGAAAGGGAATAAGGTGCGAATAATCTGAATTCGTTCACGTGCATTGGATGACGGAGAGGCATCTACTATTCTAACCTAAAAGTAAAACCACCAACATTGAACAAGAAAAATCTCACCATGCCTATTGCCTAGTAACATCTTCCTTGAGACCTTACAGATTAAATTAATTATTTCCTCGACAAGAACTCTTTCTTGTTGTTGGGTGCGTAATGCAGGCTACAGTAAATAATTACTGCACCGGCTTTTACATTTTTTATGTGATAATATCATTGTTTATTTGTTTAGACATATGGTGACTGACAAACTGAAGCTTCGGTGTTCAAGTTGTCTGTGGCTATAAAATTTGTTGATTTGATTTGACAATACTTTCTTAGGTGAACTTGATAGTACAATGCGTAAAGTGGGGAATTCGTTTTTCCAGATTATTTGTCTGTACATGCAGAGAAATATTTGCTATGTGAAGGTTAAGAATTATTAAGATATTATTTATGTTTATATGAAAGTGTTGGATCTTGCTAGTGATGCATATGCTTTGCTGACAAAAAAAAACAACAAATAAACGTCAGATCGATGTGAATGCCCATGCTTACAGCATGTACCAATCTTGCTTTTCTCTCACTTTTGGTTCTTGCTAGTTTCATATATATTTCTCTCAAAATGAATATTATGGTTGCAACTGCTTCACTTAAAATATGTGTCTTTGTAATATTGTTTGGTGTTGCTTTCTGTAATGGGTCTCTTTCCTCTACCAACAATGATATGATCTCTGCAGACTGGAGTGCCATTTAAGAGAAATCTCAGTGGTACATGTCACAAAAGCACATGATACCAAATGAATTGGGGTCAGCTGTTGTCATATTGCTACAAAATTTGGCACAGCCTAAGCAGGGAGAGGGTTTTTGATAGGCACTTCAAGATGTTCAGAGAAATTTAGATAGCTTACAGAGTTTGCTAAAACTACATAGGCCGTTGAAGTGGACCATTTCACTTGCCTAGATGAGTCAAGATTCTGCTGATCAGTGCCTCTTTCTTTCCAGAAACTGGGAGGCCATGTGCACTCAGGTAGGATTTCAAGTCCACCACCGTCATGTCCTTCAGCTGCAAATTACGAATTCAGAAATTACGAAACGATTACGTTATGGTTTATTTGGATTTCCAGAGCAGAGCAGCTGAACAGGACAGATCACAAGGCAGAAATTCGATAAAGCAAGCCAAGATCCATGTTTTAAGTATGAGTTGCTGTCATGTTCGCTTGAGATGTACAGCCTTTAACATTTTATTTATGTGCCTCAAACTTTTTGTGCTGTGGTGAATATATAACTACATAAGCAAGGTCCGTAATATATTGGCATATCAAACTGCAAGCTAGCCTATTGAATTACTGGTGGATAGAACCATGGAGAGGTAAACTACCGGAAGACAATTTTCTTATCAGATTAATTGGAGCATTCAGAAGATATTTCATAAAATTCAGTGCCTAAAGAACACTTTGTTGTCCATCGGTACGAGCACCTGAATGCCTACCTTTCCGTTATCCGCAAGTTCTGCCCAATTATGTGCTGCACTTTTCTCTGCAGCTGCATCAGTAAGTGCTTTCCTCTTCTTTGAAGCCCCAGCCTTCGCTGCTGCTGTCTCAGCTTCCTCTTGATCATAATTTTCACCATAGACTGAAGCCTTAAATTCCTCGACAGCTTTAACTACTCCTGGCCTGAGATAAGAGTGGTAGGAATCAACCCACATAAGCAAGAGGTGACTGTTGTACTTTGCTGTTATGTAAAAAAGGTAAAACTGAATGAATATGTAGTAGATTGCGCTTTCATCTTCAGTGTCTGAAATAACATGAACATGCTTGACTATAGTTATTCAATAATTTCCATTGGGAGGAACAAATAGGGGTTTGGAGATTTCAGCAAACTCAAATACTAGTAGACAAATTGAAACAAGTACCTAGCCAAGCCCTCTTCATCAGGCAGGGTTTCATCCTTTACATCTGGCATCTCATCTTCACCTAAAGCTAAGGCCTCCAAGATCCCGTAGTGTCTTTGCAATGCTGTTTCATGGTGGAAAACAGAAATCATGAACAATGATCAGAATAGTTCAGTCGTACTGCATCTTGGCGTGTTCATAATACTTCTTTAAGGCCTACTGACAGGACCCAATGAGCTCTAGGGATTATTGCAGCAATTGCTCACATATGGTATAGAATTTAAGAATTTATGTATGAAAGATAGGTTTACAATCGCCATTCAAAAAAAAAAGAAAGAAAGATAGGTTCACAATCCATGAGTTCAATGTTATAGCTTAAGAGTAGTACTGTCAGTAATGATGTGACTAATGAGAAGTTCCAATAAATACGCTGATTACCTGGGTTAGAAAATTGGCATACTGAGAAGTTCTTCAAATCAATACGTCTCAATAGATTTGAAGCTTTCTTAATTTGTTCATCTGTGGCACGAGGGGCATCATCAGAAGTCAGATGAACCTGCATGCCAAGGTGAAATTATTAGCTTACTGAAAAGATGAAATATGGATGCAGTGCCAATCATTACCTCTTCAGGATATCTAACATCATTCGAATATGGAAGATAGATCATGTGCATTCCAGGTGGTTCAATTTGACCACCAGCAGAAGTAACCTCTTCCTGTTATTTTTCTCCAGAGTCAATTTCAGAAAGTATATAAGATATAGCTATGTAATAAGAATCTCTGACAAACAAAATTCAGACAAAAGGGGGGGATATTATACAAAACGAAAATATGTGGCCACATGTGCGTGTCAGTATGTTATGCATTTCACAAACACTTTACCAGTTTTCCCACTCATAGGTGGCTGCTGGGAAAATGTGGAAAGAGGCAAGACAACAGTCTAGTTCTTTTTTTTGGGTAGCCGATAGGTGTTTGTACCACAATCATCTCAAAAGCCCAGATAGCATAAGAACTTTCTTTTGGAACGTCACAGTAGGATTAACTCGTTTGTTAACAATTAACATATCTGTTTTAACTAGGTCACTGATATTGTACTTGTAAACTAAAATTCTGAATGCAGCAAATGACATAAAGCAAAATAGACATGGGGAGCATCCCTCACTTGTGCAATAAGGGCTACAAGTTGTGGGCGAGTTGGATTCCCGTAAAATGCAAGTGCAAACCTGAAATGGTACAAATCATAATTGTAAGTTTTCAGATGCACCATGTAACCATATAAAATGAACACATGAAATGTCATATGTAAGGTGGTATAAGCATGTACTAGGCTACAGAGCACCTTTGTCTATGCCTAGTCCCAGATTCCCAGTCACTTGTGTCACAAACACAAGACTTGCATAGTTGCATTAGGATTGAAAGTACAAGTGCCATTTATGGAAACTTACAGTTCAGAAAAGGTGCCAAAGAAATAAACCATTTGAGGCCTATGACTTGAAGAAATATGTTCCCTGATGCTAACAACAGTGTAGCTTTACAAATCATAAAATTACACTAGTTTCTTCCTTTTTCTCATTTTTCTTAACAGCTCAGTGAATTACAATGAAAAGATTGGCAAAAAAATCCCAATATATGGTTTATTGGCAATTACGAATTTAAACAACTCTACCACTTTGTACATTATGAGCTGTAAATTTTGAGATAACTACCACATAGAGTGATATTTCAACAAAACTAACATCCCTTTTAATTGCATCTCCCCACGGATTATCCAGAAAAATGAACACTAATATTAATTAATTTAATTCACGATACATTTTTACGACTCAACATACATTATGTCCATTTATAACTATGTGAGTTTCTAAAATTTCTTTCCAAATCAAAGAAATTATAGGAGAAATGGAATGTGTCAACTAACCTTCCGAGACGCCGCATTGAGCTATGTAAAGCAACGAAAACACGAGTGCTTCCAAATATTTGCTGCATCAAAGCAAAGGAGGTAATCTAACATGCACCCTAGATTTAAGTAAAGACTGACAAAAAAATAAGCATACACCACAAAACAACCTAAATATGTTCAGACAGATTTAATTTGGTTTGGAAGTAGCATGCAGCAGGGATGTGTATCGAACACAAATGTCCACATTTTATTATGAAAACTAATAACATCAAATAAAAATGATTAAGGTTTTCAACTGTTATATCATCTGCTTCAAGCTAGAGAAGTACAATAATCCAGGGAACAAGATAACAAAAATATTGTCAAGACGAAGGAGATAACTCTACTAGTATAACTTCAAACTCTAACTCAAGATTGAAGTTAAGAAGTACATGAGGTAGTGTTATTACCTCATCACTGGGGTAAATAAATGTTGACGGTCTCAAGTTGTGATAATCTTTGAGGTAGTCCAATGGCTTGAATCCTAAAAGGCGCAGATGATGACTTGAAACCCTCTTCACATCAGACAATTCACGAGTAGAGAATTTAACAATTTTGCTGTGCAAAAAATGCATGAATACATGATAAAGTAGTTTTGGATCACAAATATTAGCATCAAACTGAAACAGAAAAGGAACAGCATGATGGAATCGACGAGACTATGATAGTGTCATAACTCATGACTGTAGACTTCAGTGGTTGATGAAGCAATCAAGAAACAGATTACAGAACCCAATCCAGAAAATTATACAAAAATAACACCATTTGGTTCACCAGTCTCATGTGTGTACTTACTCATTATACAGCTGGAAGCGCTTTTGTGGATCCTGAAGAAGGGCCCCAGTGTCATTGCATATGAAAGACCTTTCAGCCTACATATACATTCTTGTTATATGTTAAAATACTGCATAAAACTTGATATTTTATAACTCCAAATACCAAAAAAAACACAAAATTGATCTTTTTTGTCATGAAGCATAAATCACCTTCAATGGAAGGTTGCTGATAGAATCAAGCCACGTAATCACCCCTACAAAAAAGATGTTACAGTAACAAGCTTATACCTACATTCTCACAGCAACGTTCTGTAAAGAGCTAAAGAAGGAAAGATTGACCAGTTGTCAGAGCATACCTGGAGTAGTTGGGCGGATTAGCGCATACGTATTCACCTCTATGCAAACATCATTGGTAATTGCAAATGAAAGAGTTTTAACTTTGCGTTTCTTCATCATTCGTTTTTTCAGCTGACTAGTCATATCCTCCAGCCTTCAAAGAACGTAATACTGGATAAGATAATGAGAATAAGTAGGTCTAAACAAATCTGTGCAGTTCAAGAAATAGAATTCCAAAATTACTAGGGACCAACAGGGTAACTTGCACGTACTAATAGATGACTAAGAGTAAGACATTACTGAGGTTCCTTAACATACATAGTGTTAGTCGGTCATAACTATTAATTAGCAATCATACAGAGGTTCAAGTTTACTGCTACGTTAGTTCATATGAAGAACACCCAGAGGTTACATCACCTAAATCCCGTACAGGACGCCTAAAAGGCTGGAACATAGACAATAAGCTATTCAACTTTGAATATTTAAACCATATACTACAGGAAACTCCAAGCAGAACTGCCACCTACTACACAAAAATAGAGGACAAGATTGACAGGTCTAATTCTTTAGCACAGGTTATCTCCATCAATCATGAATCTTTTGTTCCTTACTTCGGTAATGCAAGAAAAAGATGGTATATAGTATAAAATCTGCACCAACTATCAACTAATTAGAAAACAAACATGTGAAAATCGATGCTTAGGGAGCAATACTTTTCACCAGAAGATGGCAGATAATCCACTATTTCATCTCCCTCCAGACCAATTAAATCCTGGGAGATAGATGTCGCTTAGCCGTTGGAACTTAAAAGGGTTGCGCAATATGTGTTAACAGAGATTTACTGCATAAAACAGGGACATGTTGAACTCCTCGTTGGGCCTACTCAAAGGAAGAAGTTCAATGGACAGACCAAGATCTTGTGCATCCTGCAGGAAGACCACAGACAATTAATGATACAGTAAATAAAGGCCACTAAGAACACAGTATGTTGTTGTGCTTCAGCACGAAATTGAACATGTATATCTGTCACAGGCATACTCTTGCACGTTGGATTGTTGTCCTTATCATATCAGTCTTTACTGCTCCTGTAAGACCACCAAAAGGATCATCTTCGTTGGTGAATATAACAATCCGCTTACTCACGGTCTTCACAGATCTGAAGAATTTGTAAATGAAGAAAGTGGAATCACCAAGTCCAGATAGGTACAATTAATTGCATCAAGACTTAAAAGGTAGATAAAACCACCAGCAGAATGCTACATTCACTTAAAATATTTAAATATCCTCAATATAATGGGATGCAAAATGCATCATTTTTCCGCAATATGCGAAAAGTTTAAATTTGTTGAGTGCACCTGAAAAACAGGTTGAGGTATATAGAGAATATGTTAAAGCTCTAGTAGAATTTATTATTAAAGCCATGCTATTTTTTAGAGCTGAAGGAGGGAAAGTGGTGTGTTACCCTTTACGCAGCAGTGCCTGTGCAACCCAAAGAGCATTGTACAAGGTATTCTCTCGAGATCCACAAGTTATTCCATACCGACTTCCAATATTGCTCATAAAAGAATCTACCATAAATCAAAATAAGCTTTAGAACCATGTTGTGCCAAAAAGGATGCTCAGTTTTGCCACATAATAAGTATAGCAGTCAAATTCGATCCACCTGGACTTATAGATGAAATAAATATAATATAAAACATCAATACGAAATAGTGATGTACTGCTTCTAATGAGATCTTGGAGCCAATTTTACAGAAGAAATATGGTATTATCGAACCTTAAGTTCCTAATGGGAACAGAGAATGAGAGAAGCAACTCAAGACACAGATAACAGATCTTGTGTTCGACTTTCTAGCATAAGTGTAGGCACTATAGTCTGTTAAATAAGTTTTGAGAAGAAGATAGAACATATAAGGCAGCACAAATTGTAAGCTAGAAAATACAGATGGAATAGGAATGGTGATGATGTGGCAAAAAAATGAAAACCAAATAAATTCTACAGATAGTTGATAGAAAAGATTGCATAATCACAAATTTCACAATTTCTCAGAATATTCTGCTAAAAGAAAACGAACATGTTAAGTCTATAATATTCCATACAAGTAATGCAGGGCAAGCGTTCAGTTGGACAATTCAATCATGATCTATGAACCATACCTAGTACATGAAAGAAGTAAAGCATGCATATCCCACAAACCTTGACCACATCACTACATGTATGTATTGAGAAAAGAACAATTTATGTAATTATGTTACCTTCTATACAAGAAAATTCCTTGATCAATCTTGCATCAGGCCTATCAAGTGGTTCTCTTTCTGTAACATTATAAACATAAACACCAGCCAAATCCTGTAAATTCTTCTTTTCTTTCTGCAAT
This sequence comes from Oryza australiensis, assembly GCA_019925245.2. NCBI lineage: Eukaryota > Viridiplantae > Streptophyta > Magnoliopsida > Poales > Poaceae > Oryza > Oryza australiensis. Next base: position 5,252,399 of record JAIFGZ020000342.1, read on the forward strand.
AGTTATGTAAAAACCAGATCAAACAAGCATATCTTGTAATGACATAAGGATAATGATATAGAGATCCTACATTGTTAATGATCTAAGGATAGTGAGTGGGATAAGAATTTCATAGATGATTTTACCAATTATTTGAGAATCATATATTTATATTTCCTATGTCCATACTGCAAAGTAGTAACAAATTTCAGACCAGCTTTTCAACCAATTGAGTTACTGTTACCAAAATATAGCAACATGTCATTTTTTTCCTTTTAACACTGGGCAATTCTGATTTTTTTTTTCACATTTTAAGCCTGGTCGTCTGTCAGGCTTAGAAAAATTAATTAAAACTAACAAGCAACAGTATGGTGTAGAGTTACAACACTGTTGATATTAAATAGTTCACCAATAATAGTTCACCGTGGATATTTCCACTAGTTTCAGCAAAAATTTGTGAAGAAATCATAGATTCAGACAACAAAGAAATTACTTAGCTAATTTAACCACTAAAAGAAACAGAACCATAACATATATAAGATAAGACGTAGTACTTTATGTAGTCTTACCGTGTTAAAGAAACATATAGCGACTTCGTCGTAGGATCTACCGATAATCTGTGTCTTCAGCGCATGTGTGATGCAGTTCACTATCGTATGAAAATGTGTCTCCTTTTCATCTGCCTGCAAAAAATGGCAGGAAACCCATGCTTAACTACCTAGCAAAAGAACTTGATTGAACCTTGACAGTCAAGTTCCCAGACCAAACATACAGATTCAATAAGTGATATTTCCCATTCCCTGTACGCACAGCCAATTGCAACACTTGAGTTCGCACAGGCAGACGGATTATCAAATTAGGCGCTGGAGCTTCACCTTGGCAGTGGTCGCGGGGGTGAACATCTTGGGCGAGGCGTCGATGAGGTAGACGACCATCTCCTTGTTGGCCTCCCTCTCCTGCTCCCCCGCCAGAAACCAAAGCGCCGATCAATCCACAGGATCCGAACCAGAGAAAAGGGGAAAGGGAAGCTCGAACAGAGTGGAAGGCGACCTGGACGTTGTCATCATCCTCGTCGCTGTCGTCGCGGAAGAGGCCCTCGGGGTCCAGGTCCATGGCGCTCGCCGTGGGAAACGAGACGCCGCCTCGGGTACCTTCTAGAGGCTTCTGGAAGCCCTGCTAGGGTTTAGGCCGCGGCGGAAGCCTAGGGTTTACTTTAACCCTCCGCCCTCCGGTTTCCCCAGCTCCGCTTCCCCGTCGTCGATCGGCACGTGGGCCGAGGCCCAACACGGCCCACGGGCCGACCAAATGTGGAAAGTTTTCCCGCCCCCGAAGCGAGCGTCCCGTGTCCAAATTTCAAAATCAAAAGATCCAACCAAGTACAACTTGTACACAAAGTAGGAGTACTGCACCACCGGCCCCCCAAATCAATTGCAGTTTTCACAGCATTCGAACGCCCTGGTACACACATTTCGCAAAGGAATTTCACAACTCGAATTCAAATGAACATCTAGATCCATATGTACTATCTGTTGAATTCCCAATCCAAATCAATCAAAGGCACATGAAAGTTACAGACCAATCCGAGGTTAGCATTAAAAATTCAAGAACGATTCACAAAGAGGCAATCAACCAAGAGATGAATGATAATCAAGACGAAATAGATATTTGTATTATGGTTTTGAGGATGGAATCCTATCATTACAGGCGGGATGATGATACGACTAGGAGGTGAAACGAGCTAAGACGAACAAGCATTTACAGAACACATTTTCTGCTACTACTTGCTGATGCTAATGGCGCTATCGCCGGTGGAGATCAAAAGGGGGCAATCCAATCCAGGTGGCGTCATCGGCGGCGACCTCTACTTCTTGGTCTTCCTAGCCGCTCCCTTGCGCGCCGGCGCCACAGCCTCCTTCTTGCTCGCAGCTGCCGCCGCCTTCTTCTTGGTCGCCACTGCAGCAGCCTTCTTCTTGGCAACCGCCGGCGCCACCTTCTTGGCAGGCGAGTCCTTGGCGGAGGTCTTGACCGACTTGGCAGGGCGGGGCTTGACCGGCGAGGCGGCGGTCTTGGCCTTCGCCTTGGGAGACGCCTTGGGCTTCGCCGCCGGAGCGGCGGCGACCTTGGTCTTGGTCGCCGGCTTCGCGGAAGGAGCCTTCGCCTTGGAGGCCGGCTTGGCGGCCTTGGTGGTAGCAGCAGCAGTCTTGGCCTTGGGCTTCGCGGCGGCGGCGGCCTTGGGCTTGGCACTAGCAGCAGCGGCGGCCGGAGCAGCAGGGCGGACGGAGGGGAGCTTGAAGGAGTTCTTGACCTTGGCCAGCTTGCCGGCGGAGGCGAGCTTCTTGAGGTTGCTGGAGAGGAGCTTGCGGAAGTTGGGTGGCAGGTTGGTGCCGTGGTTCGCCTGGATGTGCTTGCCGATGGCCTGGGAGCTCGATCCAGTCCTCTCCTTCAACGCCACGATCGCCTCCATGATCATCTGCAAACGCACAAACCAACCAAAAAAATTTCAGATCCAAACACACGCAAAGGCAAAACGACAAATCGAAACGAATCCAACACCCATCCGTTGATCCAATCCAATAATCCCAAACACGGTGGGCGGCGGAGGAGGGTTGCGACCGCTACCTCGGCGTACGGCGGGTGGGCGGCGGCGACGCGGGGCTTCTTGGGCTTGGCCTCCTTCTCCTTCTTCTCCTTCGCCGGCTTGGCCTCCTTCTCCTTCGGCGGCCTGCCCGCCTTCTTCGCCGGCTTGGCGGCCTTCTTCTCCGCCGCCGTCGTCGTCTCCTCGACGGCCTCGTCCGCCGCCGGAGCCTCCACCTCGGTCACCGGAACCTCAGGGACAGCCTCCTCAGTCGCCATTGCAGGATCTCCCTCTCTCGCTCTCCCACTACTACTCTCAAGAAATGGACGCGGCTCGCGGCGGATACTTCCGATTCTACGGCGGCGGCGGATGAGAGTGAGGAGGCCGGAGGCGAAGACGGCGGCTTATATAGCGGAGACGAGTGGAGGACTCGGTGACGCAGCCGACGCGCTGTGATTGGTCGAGACGCGATCCCACGGATTAGCCACGCGGATGCGCGGTAGGATTCACCTGAGCCGTCGGATCGAAACACATCCGACGGCGAATATCGCTCGACGCGCCCGCGCCACGGATTCCGCCCACTGGATCGGGCTACAGCCGCCGGCCGCTGTTGCCTCGTGTGTTTCTGCCCCGACTTTGCTAGCTAATATCTCGCTGCACGATCGATCGTTCACGATGCGGTTTTTTCACGACTTGTAGTTGCACAAATCAGCTTTCGAACGAGACCAGATTTGTGGTATTTTGTTGAGAGTCGAGGGAGAAATCGCTCGATGAGTAATGGTTGGTCCGTTTTTGGAAACTATTTGTTACTAGTGTGCTTCTCTTCCGACTTCGAGAAGCGATTCCCATCGACTCGATTTACCATTTCGGCTGCGATCACTCCCATTCTGTAGAGACAGAAACTAGCTTTCGAACGCGCCCCATCCCACTCGATTTGGTGCAGGACTGCGCCGGCAATCGGCGATTTGGTGACGGCCGGTCCGGTGGCCCGTGTGACTGTTCGGTCGTCGCCGGCCGTGCTCCATCCCGACGGCGCGGCGACCTCCGGCGACGGTGTGATGGATCACACGGTTTTTCTGTGTGGTGTGTGCGTGCAAGCCTGATTTTTTTTTGTTTTTTTCATCGTGACAGGTGATTAGTGACCGTGTGTCACACCGAAGGATTTGTGCAATCCTCGTGTGTTGCTTGTACTTAATGGCTGTGGGCACTTGGCTACCAAAGAACTACAAAAACTATATATGCACAACTATAAATTTCCTCAAGATTTTGCGAGAATATTAGCTATGTAGAAGGTAATTTTGTGAGATGGGAAAAGAGGGATAGAACAGGGACTCATGACATATGTTGATCTAGAGAAAAATGATAAATGATATGTACCAATCAACTACATGTTTAGGAAAAAGGTTGAGATACTTACCTTCTTTCAACTCTGTGACCCTCCAGGGAGGAAGATATCAGAGACGGAGCCACTGCATTCCAACTCTTCTGGTAAAAAAAAATACATGCTCGATTAGAATTCCTTCACCTTTTTGTAAGATGATTGGCTATGTATAAGGTAAATTTGTAACATGGAGAAAGACGAATAGACCCGGTTGAGAATTGATGACAACCTATGTAGATCTATAAAAGAATGATGTGTAACAATCGACTAATCGAGTAGTCGTATAGGAGAAAACGACTAAGATTCTTACCTTCTCCTTGTTCCTTCACAATCCATATAGGGAAGATGAAGTACACGGTGTACCAAAGATGATGTCGGTGCATCCAGATCCACTTCCGACGATGTATGCTCCATCCAACATATGGGCTCTACCCTGAGTTGAGTCTTTCGAGCTACCAAGGAACCACTTGGAGTAGACGGAGGCATGGCAAAGGGGTGCTAGTCGGACAGCATGGTGCCGACTAGACAACCTATCTGAAATAGAGGGGTGTGGAAGGGAAGAGGGGAGATCCGAGGGAGAAAGAAGACGAGGACGAGAGAAGAGGAGAGTGAAGAGAAGATGAAATAGATGGGTGTGGAGGCGGCGCGGTTTTAGGAGTGGTAACGATTAGGTCTAGAGGGGGATATGGGTATATATAGACAAAACAACTATATCTTAGCCGTACGATCTTTGATCTAATGGCCTCAAATTTAGCCTTTTTTCATGAGGAAAATGTGATTGCAATTTTTCATGACTTGACACTCTTCCAAAGTGGCATCCTAGGATTTGACACCCCATAGCTCATATTTTAGCCAGTCCCATATGTCCTATACATATATTAGCAAATTCTGAATTGCCGCTATTTGAAGAGTGGTGAATCCTAAAGCCCAAATGAAGGAAAAAACAATTCTTTTATAAAAAGATTTGGTTGCTTCTCATCCATATCATAAATAAATTTCCTCTATATAGCCACTAGCTATAGCTAGTAGAGTCATGTGTTTGCACGACTATAGCCTCCTGTCTATTAAATGTTATAACATGTTGATTATATATTAAAACTAGGCTCTCAAATAACGGATTTAGTAGAAAGTGTAGTTATATTTTCTTAATCTACAATAAATAATGCTATCAGTGATAATAAATATTAATTAACATGCATAGTGTGTAAAACGTATCATATATATAATATTAGCATGTTCTGTATTTATATATATTATTAGCATATATTATATTTTAAATGTCAGTCCAAATAACTTTTAAACACTTGTTTTTAAAAACAGTAACTAAACTGTATTATAAAATTTTTTTCTAGTCATTCTATTGAAAAGGAGTACGGCAAAGAGCCAGAAGAGGTGGCACCAACAGACGTTGGTGTGTGATGGCCTCTCCTCAACCCCTTTCTCATATTTGATTTTCTTTACTGAAACATTCATCTTTGATGTCTTCTTGTGTTCGAGCTTTCTCCTTCATCCCAACTTAACCTGGGTCACCGCTCCTCCTCCCTAACAATGGCGGTGTGGTAAGCAAACACATGGTGAGTGGTGACAAGGAGATGGGACAGATGGCAGCCAGGACAGAAGGGCATGTGGGTCCTCCCACACGCCTTTTCACTATTTTCTTCTCGTTCAGCCATGGAGATGGTTTGCTGGTTAAATAGTTGTCTTTTCTTTCTGATAATTTTTGGAAGTACCTACGTCATAAATCATTTTTTGCACACTTATAAATTGTGTGTACTTACACTATACGTACATCACAAATTTCAAAACTTACACTGTAATTACATTGTAAATTTCAATATGAGAGAATTAGGATTAAAAGTAATTTATTATCTACTTGAAAAGAGGATATAGGAAAGATAAAAGCATAATGAAATTAATTTCAAAATGCATCGCGTTAACATGTTAACACAATAGCAAAGGTGTTTCGAGTGAATGTAAAAACAAAATCAATTTCATGACTTTGTATGCCAACACTAGGTAATCACTTGCCTCTCGAGTATCATCCACCCTCCATTTTTCCATTCGTTTCCTCCTCCTTTCTCTATAGCTATCACATCCAAGAGCCCCCACATGTCATCAATAATGTCCAAGCTTCCCATCTTACGGCACACATTGTACTTGATGTCACGTACTTGCATGCATCTTCGTATACCCATCGACAATTCCATAGAAAAGCGAAAAGATTGTGATGGCGTCTAGCTCAAAGACTACATGCGTGCACTTGCAAGGCACCCAACCCCTTAATTATGTGAAAAGGAAATACACAAATTTAGGGACGATTTACAACAGTACTGTTTGCTAAGAGAATAGTCAATTCTAAGCAATGAGCTTGTCCAAAAATCAACATTTGTCATCAACCTAGCATCTATTGATCAATACAAGCAAGTTTACCACATTTTATACCACATGCCATCGCAGTTACTACAATATTTTTTATCCGCGTGAAAAACATGAAATTATCACTCCGCATTTTGTCACGTCCACAAATTTAACCAAATTTTTAAAATATTATATATATATATATATATCTGTCCAGAAATCAAGTCAGAGTACACAAAACGACAAATTAATATACATATCCTAATGAAAATAAAACGTGAATACTTAAAAAAAGACACTTTTCTGCCTACACTGAAAAGAAAACAGCAGTGAAAAAATACGATCCTAGCGGGACTTCAACTTCTCTCAACAAGCAAAAGCTCTACTGGGATATAAACCTTGGTCTTCTAACTCTGTCTTCAACTCAGAAGCACAATGCTTCTAAAAATAAAAAATAGTAGCAATGCTGAGTACAACCACTGTATTCATTAAGCCACACCAATGATACAAACGTGCAAGAAAAGGCAAAGAGAGGTTTGTGGCTATTGCATAAAGGCTGTTGTAAATGGTTATAGTTGAAAACTGTGAAACAGTTGGTTAATTAAGAAAAAAATAAATCTCCACTAAACAACGCTACACCATGTTGAACATGCCCAACCAAACCACCTGAACTACACCAGTTCATTAAGTCAATTTAATTAATAGTGTGAGACTAATCATAGTGAAGCTGGTCCGTTGCCCGTAACCGCGGACACGACTATTCGAATAGTTTTACTCTGGCCAGAGGTGCACAACTGTACCCACAAAGACACGATTTCACACATATTGTCATACCCTGAAGTACCACCATGGTACTGCAAAGAGGAAAATCATGACATGACCCTTCGCATAACCCTTCCCTAACCATCCACACCATGCTAAGGTTCCACCCTAACCCATAAATCGAGGTGGGTAGCCCTCGTGCACCGTGGTGAATCGAGCAGCAGATCAAACCATAAGCCCAGGCCGACCCAACTCCATCACGCCCACCCTCGCCTCAGTGCCTAAGAAAGGGCCGAGCTATACTACAAGTGCAACAGCTGCCCATTCTTAATTGTCATGGGTTTCCCGCGAACCGGTCCTTAATTGTCATGGGCGCGACAAACAAAACCATGCACCCACAAACCATAATTAATCCATAGTTTAGTGAGATAATTACGACCAATAAAACATGACCAGATGTCTCGAGCTTGCAGCTCATCAAGATGTTAGATGTCAATATTGCAATTATCCCATTAAGTGAGATAGTGATAATTAAGCATGTCTAAGCATATCATAATTCTAGCAACGTTAAATGACACAAGCTTAGTCAAATTATCATCCAAATTTGATAAAAGATGGATATCAAGTAAATATGACATAAGCAAACAGATAGGTAGTTATTATTCCCATGTAATTAGCAAAACATGCAATTTGTTTACAAACGGTAAAACATTTTATAAAGTAGACTCAACATGCTCAAGGGAAAATGTGTGACTTGCTTTGCTCCTTCAATCTCTTTTCCTTGCCGTCGTGATCTTCCGAAACAATGGAATCTACACGCTAGCATGCAAATCGAGAAAAAACCCTAATGAAACCAAGTAAACAACATATGAAAAGCAAACAAACATTTAGAGCTCAATCTTGGATGAATTTTGCAAGTTGAAGGGCTCAATTTGGATTTCGTACAAATTAGTTATGAATTTTAGAAGTTTTGAGCCATTTAAAATAAATTTCTGGAAATTAACTCAATTTATCACATAATTATTAATTAATTTATCAAAGGAAAAGGCACTGACGTCATCATAGGGCGCCAGTGCCGACATGTGGCCCCCCCACGTCAGTGGCTCAAAGGGAGGGCGCATAGTGGACTCGATCCACACGTGGCCGAGCGACAACCGTGGACTGAGACCACAGGCGGTCCACGGGAGTCCAACGACATGGATCAGCCCGAGACCGATCCAACGGCTAGGAGCAAGGTAGGGCGGCTCGTCAGCCAATGGCCGGAGAAGCGAACGAGCTCCACCATGACTTGGCGAACAAGGGAATGGGGTTAAGGAGGAGGGATGTGGCATGAGACGCCGGGAAATAGTGGCCGAAGACCGGTAAGGATAGGGAAGCTCACCACACACGGAACATTGGAGTTTCGGTGGCTCCTGGCGACGAGGAAGCGGACGCCGGGCCTTCTCTCGCTGTCACGAAGCCGACAAGAAAGACCCCGGTGAAAGCAGTGCTCCGACAATGTTTTGGGAGGCAGAGCAGAGGACGGGGTGCGGCGCGGCACGGCGAAGCTAGTGGCGCAAGCGTCAAGGCACCGGCATGGCGGTGGTGGGGCGACGGTACGGTCATAATGGTCATTTTAACACTGACGTGACCATAACCGGAGCTAAGAGCATCACCAATAGCTCACCCAAATTTTATCTTCCAAATGTGATGAATAGAGGATCACGCATCTAAATAGAGCATCCATACGTATTATGTTTATAGTAGATCACCCAAATGCTCCATTTGGGTGATTAGAAAAGGGTGATGGAGGATTCTCCTCCATTTGGGTGACCAAAAATACAATTTGGATGATCTGTTTGAGCATGATTTTTTATCAAAATCACCCAAATTTCGAATAAAGCACCATTTAGAAGTCTTGTTGGTGATGCTCTAAGAGCAATTCCAAGAGAACCGCAAAATTGATCCCAATACATTGAGTTGGGGAAAATTTGACAAAACTACCTCTCCAACAATACCCCTAAATCTTTCCCAAAATTTTCTCAACGCTAAAACCAACCTTCCCGTCACTCATATTTTCACGAGATCGCAGTCGACCCCAATCCTATTCGCGCGCATTCTCTCCTCCTTCCTGCGTGCGTTCCTCTCCTTCCCACACGCGTTCCTCTCCTCCTTCCCGCGCGTGTTCTTCTCCTCCTTCCCACGCAACGCATCAATTTCCGCGCCTTCCTCCTCCTTCCTACCCGGCTTTGCCCTTCCTGCGAGTTCCTCTTCGTTTATATCGCGCCCCTTCTCCTCTCTGTTCGTGTGCGCCGGCTTCCCCTCCATTTTTGTGCGCGCCGTCATCCCTTGCAGATTGGGCAGACGCAGTTCGCGGCGGAGGCGGCAACAGGCTTTGGGCGGCGGAGGAGGTTGCTTTCGGCGGCGGACCGCGGATTTCAACGAGACGGCGACGGATTTCGACGACGCCGCGGCGGAGTTTGATTTTGGTTGCGTCGGCGGCAAATTTCGACGGCGGGGGTGGAGGAGATGCAGCCACCACGGGGACCACTTCCTGAACGGCGCGGCGGGAGGGTGCTTCAACGGCGCGTGGTGGCCGTCGGCGGGCAGCCCCCTCAATGCCCCGGTGGTGGTGACATGCGAGATGATGTACTCCCCAACGACGAGTTGGACTCCTCATGGGTAGTGCCGTATCAATCCAGCGACGACACCGACAACCATTCTGTCAATGGTATGAATAGTAAGATCTTAACCCGAATTTTAATTCCACATATTCATTGTTCTGTAATTTCATTTGATAAAAGTTCCATGATCTAGTTTTAATTTGATTTGATATAAAGTTCCATGAGATCTCTGACTCCATGGGATGGTTTGATTAGAATGTGTCGTTGTGCTGGATTATTTCCCAGATGTAGCTATAGGGTAGATGGGACATGTTCTTGGCCCCTCACTATACAATGGAATCAAGAACACTGGAATCAAGAAGCATAATCCTTGTTTGCTCTCTGTCCATGCCTCATCCTATAATACGGGAGCTAGCAGCACTAGTGAGTCCATTTTCTAAAAATGCAACAATAGTGAGTGATAGTGGCATGGCAAAAATTACTGAGAGCCCACCTTGTGTTTCCAACAGCTTTGTGCAAGTGGAAGAATGGAGAAGGCCACAAAGTATGCTAAGTACTAGAAGATTGTTTTCAGGACATACATTGGTTCTACTTCTATAACTCTATAGGAATGATACATTTATAGTGCGTTGTTATGCGAGTACATCTGGGAAATTTTAATGCTACTGTTAGACTTGATGCTAGTGTTGAAAACGTTTTTTTACAGATATATTGTCTTCCTATCACCTTGTTGCATATGGATTATTCTGAAAGTTTGCAGCATGATTTATCTAGTTGGATCCATGCTTTGAATTGTGCATCTCATTCTGAAACTTTGTAATTGTGATTGATTACTCTCAAATTATAACCGAATTTGTGCAAGTCTCCTCCTATTCAAAAAGCAATAGTTCATATTGACTTGAATTGCTTAAGTCACTAGGTGGTCTTTTCAGTTATATTATGTTCTTTGTTGTCCGCAATCACTATACAGTTGTTTCTTTACTGTAAAAGAAAGTGTTTTTGCATCTTCCCTGTGTGTGGCTATTCTTCCATCTTGTGTCCTATAAGATGCTGATGCAGAGTTAATGAGCCTCCTACCAAATAAGAAATTGAAACAAGTAGTCATCCTGATGTAGTCATCCAGGAAGGCCACATTTGGGCTTGCTTATCTTGTGTCCTATAAGATACTGATGTGCTTTTCCACAAGCTATTAATTTTCATTTTGTGTGTTCCTAGATGATGCTATTATGACTGTGTTATTAATGCAGGAAATGATTTTTTTACCAACATGATGATGGATGGAACTAATGTAGGTGATTTTGATAATTATGGCCACACATATGCTGACCAACAATCACAAGCAATGAAAGTTAATCCAACAGCGTCCTCTGCGAGGCCAAATCACAAGAGATCAAAAAATTTCAGTGATCAGGAAGATGAGGTTTTGGTCTCAGCGTGACTGAATGTAAGCTTGTATCTAGTCATCGGCAAAGATCAAAAAGGTGAAAAGTATTGGTCTCGTATCTACGCCTACTTTCATGAACACAAGACTTGTCCCTCTAACCGTACTCTCAATTCTCTGATGCACCGGTGGGAGGCCATGCAAAAAAGTGTGAACAAGTTTTGTGCATATCTAGCGCAGATCGAGCGAAGACAACAGAGTGGTACTGCAATGCAAGACAAGGTACTTACTCAAATATACAGTACTAGCATTTATCTTGAATTTTTTATTGTCATATATCACATAAGAATGTGAGATTGGTGTGTGTAGGTTGTGCAGGCTTGCGCTTTGTACAAGTCTCAAGAAGAGCACGAGAAACCTTTTCAGTTCATGCATTGCTGGAATAAGTTGCGAACTCAACCAAAATGGCTTTCAAAAATTGATGAACTGGCTAGTGGTAAAACATCTAACAAGACGCAGAAGACAATCTCAATTGCTTGATCCGATTGCAAATTTTCCTAGTGCAGTGGCACAAGCTCAGTTCGATGGCATAAAGGATAATGCATTGACAAGGCCGATTGGTAAGAAGAAGGTTAAAGCAGCATTGCTTGAAGAGAAGAAAAAGAATGTGAGCACAACAATTGAAAATGTGTGGGCACAGAAGAAACAAGCTGATAAGAAGAAAGAGGTGAAAAAAGAAGAAAGGTTCAACAAAGCATTTGCTCTTGAACAGTAAAGAGTTGCAAATGAAAAACTACTTCTTGAGGTGAGGAGTCAGGAGGTCCATCTGCAGAAGAAGAGGGATGAATAAAGGATTATGTCCATGGATCTTACTTCCATGCCAGATGAGCAAAAGAAGTACTACATGTGTTTGCGAGCTGAATTTATGAGTCGTTTAGTTAATTAGAATTTGTTTTTCAAATAATTCATGAGTCATTTGAATTTTACTTGAATTCTGAATTAAGTAGGATGCTTGTCATTCTGAATAGACTATGAACTTGCTTGAGACATAAAATATTGTGGCATATGTGTGGCTTTCCTGGATATGTGTGGCTTTCCTGAATTTTGTTTCCGTGGCACTGCTTTCCTGGATATGTGTAGCTGTGATTTTTGGCATTTTTTCCTAAAGTCATATGCTGCAAAAGAACACCTTCACTGCCAATCTGGTGTCACTTTTCTGTTGGGTCCTCCTGTCACTCCAGTGGCTGCTGCTGCGGCTGCAAAATGAGTCCTTTGCTTTGGTGCTTGCAAAGGACAATGGATTTCACTCATCCTTGATGATACTACTACTGCTACATGACCACAGCAGCAGCAACAGATGAACTCAATGGTAAAATTATTGTTGCTGAGTTAAATTGTCTTTTATTAACTAACTATTGCTGTTGATGAGTTAAATTGTCTTTGCCAAATGTTATCTCAAAGGTAATATAAATATCACATTTTCTTCAAAGGGTAAAGGCAACCCTGTACTTTTAAAGCTTTGTAACAGGAGTTCACAGTTAAAAGCCCACTTTTTTTGATCAGTCAGAACAATAATATGACATTTCAAAATATAATAATGTACAGTACTCCTACTTATTTCACTGGTGCTGATAATATTTCTCAAATTATTCTGCAAAAATAACACCTTTACTTGAAGTATATACTCAGGAGAAGAGTTTATCATGGTTGCATGTACAGAATAGATCAACTTATAGGCTTGAGAGATTCTATTGCTTCCTTGCTGCTGCGTGGGTTTGTGTTATAAATGGATTTGTACTAATGGTTGTAAGCACGTTTGTATGAGGTACTGCATTCTTGCTGGCAAGAAAACAATTGTTGTTTGAGGTACAGTAAAATAAGCGTTGATGAATTAACTTGCATTTTGTATTAACAGAGATACCTTTATATTTTAAACTGTTCACATTTAGAATTGAATAATAAAGTGTACAGTAAAACACACACATATATATACACACACACTCAAGACTTATTAAAAACTGGGTATGTTAACATTGCTTGTGATGATCAAAATAATGCATAGAACATCCAATTCTTCTTGATGTAGCTAATCATTTCTAGAGGTCTGGATGATGCTGCCAAAGGTGCTCAATGAGATCATCTTGAAGCTGATTTGTGAACATCTCTGTCTCTTATATCCTTATAATTTTTAATGAACTCCTCAAATTCAGGTGTTTTATCATGAGAAGGATTTACCTTTTCTCCCATTCCCTCATAATTTGAATCGTCTTCATCAACGCGTTCATCCTCAACTATCAAGTTGTGCATAATGACACAAACTCTCATGATTTGTCCAAGGGTTTCTTCATCCCAAAATCGAGCTGGCCCCCGAACAATAGCGAAACGAGACCGCAGAACCCCAAATTCTCGTTCCACATCCTTCCTACAAGCTTCTTGGGCAGTCGCAAAATATTTCTTCTTTCTTCCTTGTGGGTCAGATATGGACTTCACAATTGTGGCCCATGAGGGATATATGCCATCAGCAAGATAATAACCCATTTTATATTCGTTGTTATTAATGGTATACTTTACCTTCGGAGCTTGACCTCAGCTAGACGTGCGAATAATGAAGAACATGGCAAAACGTTGATGTCATTGTGTGAACCAGGCATCCCAAAGAAAGCATGCTAAATCCAAAGATGATTATCTGCAACAGCTTCGAGTATAAATGTAGGCTCATGCACATGCCCGGTGTACATACCTTGTCATGCCGAAGGACAGTTTTTTCACCTCTAATGCATACAATCAATCGATCCAAGCATACCAGGAAAACCTCTCTTCTCTGCAATGGCAAGTAATCTAGCAGTATCATCATCATTAGGTGATCTCAAGTATTCATCTCCATAAACCTCCACAACAGCTCTAACAAACCTTCTCAAACTCTCAATAGCAATGCTCTCACCAATACGAATGTAATCATCAGTAGCATCAACTGCTACTCCATAAGTTAACATCCAAAATGCTGCAGTAATCTTTTGCACACTAGAAAGGCCAAGTACACCAACAACATTTCTTTTCTGCACGAAATATTTATCACGTTGTTCGACGACATTCTATATGCGTACAAACATTGGACGTCTCATCGGAAACCCGCACGACAAGAGCAATGACACATGTACGTAATATATTTTTAAATAAAATGGTTCAAATAAATCTATTGTTTACGTACCTTCGTCTAAAATAACTATGTCCATACGTACAATCATCTGAAAAATAATCTCGATACAACCTCTCATGCACTGCCTATTTGTTTCACGTGAAAGTTGCGTGCTTTGGTGTTTGCTAGTTGCCTGTTGCCGTGTGTTTGCTGTTGCCGCTATTGCCTGTTAGTTTGCTGCGCTGCTGCCGCTAGCTCGTCTATTTGCGGCGGCAATGTCTGTCGCCGTGCAGAGGCGTCGGGCACAGGGCGAAGTTTAACCTAATAGTCGTGAGGTAGATGAATGCGTTGGAAGGTGACAACCCAAATATAAAATAGGCCTAATTGTGATTACGTGGCATGTTTTAAAATATTGGAGATATTTTTTTTGTGTTCTACTACGGGCTCATATGTTTTTGGAGGAAAAAAATTTGGAATATCCCTCAATATAACGTTTTGGGAAAAAAAAATTTAAGTTTTCTTGGAGCTGAGCTGCTCTAACGAGTAGATTAGGCACAACCAGAACTCCTCACAGCCCAACCATCTCATTCAGTCCGGCCCATCTGTACTCCGAGAATGGCCTTCGCAACCACGCGCACTATATAACCTACCCACCTCACACGCCTCTTGCCCTCTAAACCCTACCCGCCTCCGCCGCCGCTTCCCCTTCCTTGCTCCGCCTGCCGCCGCCGCCGAGCTCCGCCTGCCCGCTCCGAGCCCATCATGGTGAGTTCCCCCGCTCTCGATCTTTCCTCCGTTTGCGAGCGCCCGTGCATGTCGCCGTCGGTGACCGCGTCGTTTTTCCGCAGGCGGACGTCGAAGTCGAGACGGAGGTTGCCGCCGGCGCGCAGCCGAAGAAGAGGACGTTCCGCAAGTACAGCTACCGCGGAGTCGACCTCGACGCGCTCCTCGACATGTCCACCGACGACCTCGTCCAGCTCTTCCCCGCGCGCGCACGCAGAAGGTAGCTTTTTGCAGCCATCCGCATCTCGCATCTGGGATGGAATCGTGCCATGATTTACTTTGCCCCTGTGATCTGATGTGATCCGTGTCTCTGCGATTTTGCAGGTTCCAGAGGGGTCTGAAGAGGAAGCCCATGGCGCTCATCAAGAAACTGCGCAAGGCGGTGAGTTTGTAATCTCTTGTCTCACTCTTATTCTTCAGATGTGTGTTCTGAGTTCTGACCAATGAGATAGCCTAGCCGTAAAATAAGGTTGCGTGCATCTGCTATCATACCACTAGCGGTTGCGGAGTTGACGATTTGTGTTATTTGCGTAGTATTTGAGTCATTGGCCTGTTTGTGATTTGGAAATGATGCTCCATGGTAATTTAGAACAGATATTAGAAAACATTAGTCTTTTTTCGGTAATTAGTTCTGGTTGCTGAAAATTGTCATGGTGTTGGATCTGTAGAATTCAGTGGTGTAGGATGTTGTGGAATTTTAGTGTTTGCTGCAAATCTTGGCTAATTGCATGCTGGGCATTTTGACAGATGAGTTTGTTTTGACAATGCCACTTGTCTTGGTGGGTACATGCAATACCGTGTCATCTACATAGGTTCTTGCCTTTCATGTGATGAGCTATGCTTTAGTATAAATTAAATGAAATGGATATGTTTCTTGTTTATGGCCTTGCTGTATGATGTGGTGTATTTAAATAGTTTTTAGATCTTGTAGAAATATTTCTGTACACATTCTGGGATCTATCATGGCAATTCTTTTCCAAAAACTGTCCTGAGTTGAGCTCTTTGTCTGATTACTAAAATTGATTTATAGCTGTAATCTGAACTGACAGTGATCATAGTAGTATATCTAGGTTAATGCATTTTATTTACTGCATCTGATGTGCTGTATTCTAAATCTGCGAGCTACTCGTGCGTGAAAACATTAGCCTTTCCTTTTAATTTTCTATGGATTGCCGTTTTGGAAGTAAATGATCTGGTTTTGAGGAATTGTTGCACTACGTCTACACTGTTTTTTCTTGCGTGATATAAGGTTCTCTATTGTAGGATTCAGTATTGATTTAGAGAGTGGGATTTCATTACCTTGCAAACATCTTAGAGTTAACAATCTGTATTTGTCTCACAATCTTGTTCGCGTGAAATTCTTAAACAGAAAAAGGATGCTCCTGCCGGTGAGAAGCCAGAGCCAGTGAGGACCCACCTCCGCAACATGATCATTGTCCCTGAGATGATCGGAAGCATTGTTGGTGTCTACAACGGCAAGACCTTCAACCAGGTTGAGATTAAGCCTGAGATGATTGGCCACTACCTCGCAGAGTTCTCCATCTCCTACAAGCCTGTTAAGCACGGTAGGCCTGGTATTGGTGCCACCCACTCGTCCAGGTTCATCCCTCTCAAATGAGTTATGCAGCTTTGTAGCCACCAAGAATCAGAATTCAGTGTTAAGCACCCATGGCTTGCCCTTCCAGTATCACTTGTTTCTGTGAGCAAGTTATATACCTAAGGCATTTTGTTCTGTTTAGCTAAGCAGCAGTGTGCACAATTATCTGTTTTGCCAAGTTTATGTGAGAATCTTGTTTTGTTGCGATCGTTATGTTGGTTCCTAATTCTCAGAATCTTGGTTTGGAATTTTGGTTAACCTGGTATTCCTACCAGAATGGATTAACATTCCATATGCCATATTCTTACCTCGTTTGCTGCGTCCATAGGCACGCTACATTTTTTTAGAAGAAATCTGGCAGATTTTCATGAGAAATTTAGCTCATGTAGAAACCTGTTCATTATTAATCTGGATGATTATGTGAAAACGTGCAAAAGTTCATTCCTCTAATCCTCTCCATCGGCATTGGTGGAGAATATCACCGCTTTTGGCGTTGATGACAACTAAAGTTCAGCGAAACAATCCGTTCAGTAACGAGTTCTTTCTGTTTATCTCAGAATCAAACTTTTTTAAAATTCTATCCAGAAATTCAAACCAACGGTTAGAACAGACCACTGTACATTTCCAACACATCATAATATTACACATAATTCAACACTAATACCAAGGAGAAACCGAGGAAGAGTAGATTTTACCATAGCTTCAGCATCCTGCTATGCTTGGAGAAAACAGTATATATTCCAGGAAGTATCGACACCAATATTATTCTATATCCATGGTAGCATACATGTAATCCCCACTAAAATCTACTCCAAAATCTTTTTCACTAACCTGCTTAATACATTTGGACGATCAAACTCTTGACAGTTGAATCTTTATTCGAGAACATGAAAGACAGAAAGAGAGCTATGGAAAATTGGAACAGTATTGCAGCTACTATCGAAATACTGATTTCAAAGTAAAGACGCTTAGAATCAAGTCAAGAAATGAACATCAACATTGTAGCTAAAATCAAATAAGCCACTATACATATTTGCAACACAACAAAATACTAGTACAAAAATCTTCAACAAACACTAGCACTGGAAGTAAAACTAGACAGCTAGCAATTTCCACAGAACAATCAGAAATGGTAGCAGCAATGCAAAATACTGGATATAAATTTTGCAGCCTTCTCAGCTGTTAGAAATTGTCTCAAGTGCATAGTTCTACAAAGCAAGTTTGCAAATCCACAATTCCTCGGTACCTATGCAAACTTACATGAAGTTCGTATAAAATTTACTGAAAGATAGAAATTCACATGAAGACACCACCTAGCAACAAATGGTAATCAAACTCCTACACATCAATGATTTACCTGTTTGGATCATTGGATGGATGTACAGAGTACTATTCATGGAACGGCATGACCCAGACAGGTGGGGCCATCGCCCCCTTGTCCCCAGCGTCGTCGACGAAGTAGAGCTTCCGGCTGCGCATGTCGTAGCATCTCACGGTGACGTTCTTCCCGGCGACCATGCTCTCGTCGTCGGTGAGGTAGATGCAGTCACCGCCACACCACGGCAGGATCCGCGCGTCGGCGAAGAACGCCGTGCCGGCGCTGAGGAACAGCGCGCGGCCGCCGAAGCACTTGGTCCGGCGCCAGGACCGCAGCTCATCGTCCCACTGGAACGTGCAGAGGTACCTGTCGTCGTCCCAAGGACTCAGGCAGCTCTCGGTCCCGACGAACACCAGCGAGCCGGCGTCGTCGTCGGCGGCGAGCCACCACCGCAATCTCCATATGGACCAGTGCTCCCTATACGGCATGTCCGCAAACTTCTCCACCCGCGGCGGGGATGAACCGCTGGCGCTGCCCGCCGGCGGGATGGAGACGCGCAGCACCGTGCCATCGTAGCACGCCGCGTAGAAGCTGCTGTTGAGGTGGACCACGCTGACGAACTTGCGGTTGTACTCATCGGGCTCCATGTACTCCCAGCCCACCTCGACGCGCGTCCACGACGCGTCCCCGGGGCGCGCGGTGGCGAGGTAGCGGCCGCGGCGGTAGACGCAGAGCGCGACGCAGTCGTCGTCGTCGTCGGCGGAGCCGGAGCAGGCGGGGCTGCACGAGAGCGCGACCATGGTGATGTAGGGGTGTCCTCCTTGTCGGGCTTGTACACGCGCTGCAGCGTCTCGGCGTCCGTCTCCTCCAGGGGGACCGGCGCGAAGGCGCGCCTCCTTCCAGAGATGCCACCACACGAGGTACTCCTCCTCGGGCGCCGCGACCTGTATCTCGAAGAGGGAGAACTCGTCGGGGAGGCGGAACTCGAGGTGCGGAAGCAGCGGGTGGACGACATGTACAGTGGCGGTGGCCGCGGCGCTGACGACTCCCTCGGGGCCCTTCCTGAGCATCACGAGCCATCCGCGAGAGCTCCCGACGCAGCGCGCGCCGCGGGCGTGGGGGAAGGCGATTTCGTGGAAGTGCCCGTCGGCGAGGCTGAGGAAGGCGCGGGAGGCCCGGGTTGAGCGCCATCTCCTCCGGAAGCAGCAGCGGAGCAGCCCCGGCATGAGCCGCTGCGGCTCGGCGACGACGCTGTGCCCGTCCACGGCGAGCGCGAGCCATGGCTTGCAGACGAAGGAGGCGCCGTCGATGTCCGGTTGCGCGGCAAGCGGCGGAGGACGTTGCGCAGGATGGGGCGCGTGGGCAGCTCCCAGGCGTCGGGGAGGATGACGGCGAGGCCGTCGTCGTCTTCGCGGTCGGGCTCCTCACAGTACAGATCCGACGCCTTCGCCACCGCGGGCGCCATTGGGGGGTGGGGAGTGGCGTGGATTCCACCACGAGCAGCGCACCCGCGGCGCAGGCGCAGCGACGCTGAGAAGGAAGGAAGGGTGTGGAATGTTGTCGCGGGGCTGCGCGGCTCCGCTTTGCGTGGGGGCATTATATAGGTCGACGCCGAGATAAGTTGGATTGAGTTCAGATATCAAGTCTGAATTTCAGAAAGTTCAGATTTGAGTTGATTTGTTCTATTTCACTGGATTTTTTTAGCAAAGATAAGTCATCTTCCAGCAGTAATGCGCAATGGATCAAACATTAATTTCACCAATGTAAAATGTCAGTCAGAAACACCAGTAGCATTCATTCAGATAAAGAGGCTTGTCACTGCGTTTGTGTCTGAAGCTGATGCCCAGTTAAACGTGTTGTTTTAACAGCTCCACTCAATCTCAACCGGCACCGACAAGTTTCAGATTGCGTCCAAGCTTCTCAAACGGCCGTCGTTGCAACGGTTTTGTAAAAAAAATGCCTGAAAAATTGGTCCAAGGAACAGAGATTATTGGTCTCAACGCTGAACCTGGTAAAACACCAAGTTCCTTGAGAAGGGACTGCTCCCAAACCATCTGCTAAACTACAACATTAGCCAATGCTTTGTACGCAATTTGGTTGTTTGCACTAGCAACAGGAATTCAACCGTTGGCTGATCATCAGCACTGTCGGCGTCCAAAAACCTGACAGGATTTGACTTGAATTTTAAGTTCCGTGCAGGCAGCAGCCTTGAGATATTAGTTGTAACTAATAGATAAAATTGTCGTTATGTCATCTCGTTCTGAACTGTTCGCATTTTTCAGATATCAGATTGCAGATACACCATGTATCGATTCCGTCAGATTTAGAATGGATTAAATTCCGTTACAAGTTCAGGGATTGGCAATAAGCTGCAAAGGACATTTAACACTGCAGACTTTGTTCCCCAAATTTAGAAACTATTCAGAATAACCTTCAAACTAAATTATGGCAATAAAATGTTTACTTGTGCCAAAAGTGTACTCTGCATGAGTGGATTAATTGGCTGGCTGTTCTTCTTGGACTGTACACGTCAAGTAACTGTGACAAACTTCTTGCTGAATGTCAGGTGTATGCAAAACATGTGTTTCAGTTGAGATTGCTATTGATTGGTTGAATTGAATGTAATCTGTACTAATGGCAATAAATTAGTTACTTACTTCATTTGTTTGTGCCAAACGTGTACTTTGCATAAGTTGGATTGAGTTCAGACTCTTAAGAATTTCAGATAAGTTCAGAATTGAGTTGGTTGAATTTCAGAGAAGTTCAGAATTGAATTGGTTGAATTACAAAGAAGTTCAATAAATTAGTTACTTGATCTATTTGTTTATGCCAAAGTAATAACACCAGTAGAGTTGATTCGGACAATGAGGGTTTTAATGGTGTCAACAGCTGGAATTACTTAGGAGGGTTCTGTAGCTGAAGCTGACGCCGGTGATTTTTTTTTGATGGGTGACTAGTGATTTGGAACAGCATCAGCTAATGTTTCTGTTTTACAGCGAATACACATGTGCATGCACGTATTGTTTAATAGCTCCACTCAATCTTACAGACATTATATCAACAAGGTTCAGATTACGTCCAAGCTTCTCAAACGGCCGTCCTTGCCATCGGCTTTGTTAAAAGTTCTGAAAAACTGGTCCAAGGAAGAGATGAGGGGTCTGAACTTTGAACCTGATAAACTCACTGCTGGTAGCACTATCCAATGCTTTATATGAAGTCTCTGTTGCCATTTGGTTGTTTACACTAGCACCAAAAACACGCTGACAAGAGTTGATGGCATTCGCTGAATTTTAAGTTCAGTGCAAGCAGTAGCCTTCAGATATCACTCCTAACTAATATAGATAAAATTGTCATCATGTGATGTACATCTGTACCGTGCACGTCCGACAATGTAAAACAGAAGGCAAGCCTCTTGATCTGCTGTGTGCAGGATTGCCTCAAACTCTTGTCTATCATCTCTAGCCCTTTTTACATTTGACATGGAGTACTTTCTACATGCTAACTCTAGTACGTTTCAATTCGTCAGGTTTACTTAGCATGGATAAAATACTTCAGAAATTCAGGGAATGACATTTGCTGCAAAGAGTATTGTTCAGTGTCAACATGAGCAATAGGTCATTTTCCTGGTGAAGAAACAAAATTCTGAATTCTGGAAAGATACAATGGGATGGCACAAAGGAATTATTGCCTCGTGTCAAGGAAAAATAATCTGAGCCCAACAAAGCAGTAGAAACATTCATGATTCACAGCAGATATACAACGTCTGGACAGAACTACAAATATGTGAAACTCAATACAGAGCCGGACTCGGTGACTTAGAAATGGACAGCACGGGAGGTCTACACTGCTGAACCAGCCTGCAAAACACAATTCATCTGAGCAGTTTAGGTCACATTTCTAGCAAGAGTATGAATAATTGAAGGCAGAAAAAGATTCTAGTTCTTATGATTCTTGCTGCAGGGAAAAGAAAACATTCACAGCATATAAACTACAGGCGAGATGATGACCGAATAATTATACCTGCAAATTCTGTGATCATCAATAGGAGAATGCAAACACTTTTTACTGCAATGTTGAGTTCACCTGTCCAGAAGCACCACTGGTATCTCTTCTTGGTGGCACGCCTGGTGTCATGTCTTGACCGAACAGTCGGACTCTAGGAGGTTCTTCTGTGGCTGCAGAGGGAGCAGATCTGCTGTGCTGAAGCTGACTTGTTTCGCCATGAAGCTGAAATGCATTTACTGGATTCTTGTGTTGTGCTGGCGAGTCATGTGCATCTGTAGGGACAGTATGGTCTCTCTTCTGGTTAACAAGTAAAGGGGCCAAAACAGTTTCCATCTTGTAACTTTCTGGATCATCCACTGCCTCAATCCCAACTGTTGTCTGAGACGAACTCTCTCCAAGAACTGGACGGATTTGCCAAAAGTTTACATGTCTGTTCATTTCTACAGAGGATGGCCATTCAACCTGGCGAGCAGCAGTGACAGATAAAAATGAACAATGCAACTATGGCACAAGGAAAGATATATGCTAGCACTGAATCTGATGCAAAGTTGCTACTACTCATCATGCCCAAGCAACACAATATGAATGAATTGATCAAGACCGAGGCACAATTTCAGCAGGCATTTGCAATCAAACAAGAAGGAAAATTCAGAGTACTACCTGAATCATGCGCCAGATTGATGTAGCAAAATTTTCAATGGCAATAACCTTTCCCTGTGGCCCAATGATCGGCAGCTTCCCCTCCTCAACAGCCCAGACGAAGTTAACCACCATATCCGGAGCAAAACTGGCGCGCAAGCCATCATCCACTATCTCACGCGGAACAACGAACTCGTCTCCGTCCTGGCGGGAGCAGTACCTGACGTTGAACGGTTCGTGGCGCGCCGCCTTCCACACGGCGTCGATGACGTCGTCGACTGAGGTAGGAGCCATCCTGTTGAGCGTGCACCGCACTCCAATGAAAATCTCACCATTGTCGATGCGACGCATCAAGACAACCTTGTCGCCGGTGCCGAGGCGGTTGGCGGTAGCAAATTTCCTCCACCCACGGAGAAACATGTGGGCATGTTTTTTCCAGGTGTAATTAAACACCAACTCATTCCCGTGCAAGTCCTTGATGCGGAGCAGCACATTATCGTTCAACTCCAGTTGAGGAAGGACTCCCACGGCGGCATCTTTTTTGGGCACTATGAACCGATACGGATTCTTGACGGCATCGGTGTAGGTCAGAGACTTCACGAAGGAAATAAGATTCTGAGCCGGAGCGGGGCCTGGATCAGCGGGGGCCTGAAGCTCGATGGCGTGGTCGTCGGCGACGACGGGGTCGAGGGAGATGATCGCCGAAGGCTCATTCAAATCTGTTGCCTGGAGGCAGACGGCCGTTACTTTGCACAGGAAGATTCTTCCTGGAAGTGGCTCCGGCGGACGCGACGGGCACTGCTCGGCGTGACCATCGGGGAAGTAGTAAGCCAATGAGCCCACGGAGGGGAGGCGGCCGGACTTAGGGGCGGCGCATGCGAGCCACATGTCGCGCGTAACATTGATCGACTGCGCCTGTGCCTGGGCAGAGGAAGTCGTCGGTGTCGCTCCCCCGTGTCGACCTGGCCCCGTCGTCGTAGGAGATGGAGACCCCGCTGTCGCTGCCGCTGCCGCCCTTGAAGGTGAAGGAGGTGGCGGCGGCGGGGTGGTCGCGAGACCCATGTCCGCGACAGCAGCGGAGGACGAGGAGGAGGCGCCCGCTGGCACTGCAAGTGACAGATCCTGAAAAGCGACAACCAAAAACAGAATAGTGAACATTTTGCATCGATCAATTCACAGCGTGCGTGCGTGCGTTTACAACTCAATTCAACATAACTCACCAGCTGAAAGCTGCTGCCGCTGCCGCTCATCCTGCTCCGTGTGGAACATCCTGCACGCGGCGCTTCTGGCCCTCGTCCACTCTGCTGCTGCTGCGCCTGCACGAAGTCGTGGGACGGAGCGGACAAATCATACGAGTTGGCGTACCCAAACGCCATGTGCTGCCCGGCGGAGGAGGATTTAGTCACGTGGTCGATGGGGAAGACGGAGCCCAAGTCGAGGCGGAGGTCGGTGGAGACGAAGGCGATGCTGCCGCTGCTGGGGACGGAGGCGTACTCCTGGCCGGGGCGGTGGCCAGTGATCCCGCTCGTCTCGCCGAGGTGGCCGCCGGTAGCGGGCGCGCTCGTCGCCGACGCAGCGGGGGCAGCAAGGATGGGGGAGGGGGGCCGCGCGAGGTTGGAGACCAGCGGGGAAGAGCCACGACCGGGGCGGTTGGGATCGGCGGCCGCCATGTCGAATTCTCGCTCGATCGAGGTGGGCGTGATTTGAAATGGGGGAGGGGTGGAGACGAAGGGGTCAGAGAAATTTATAGATGAGGGTAGCGTGCTCTCCACGGCAGCTTCTGGAAGCAGCTTTGCCTCGCCTCGGCCTCAACAAAATATTTCACTTGCGGAACGCGAATAAATATTCCAGCCCAAAGGGATAAGCTTAAGGGGAATAAGTCCGATTGACATCCCTCGTCTTTTTGTCGAATTTAAATCATATCCTTAAGTGCAATACCGAAAATCTTAACCCTCCAACTTACAAAACCAGATTAAATTAGGTCCTATAGCGATATGGATGGCTGGTTTCGCTGACGTAGCATCCTAGTCAATAAGAAAAATAAAATTAAAAAAAAATGTGGGGCCCACATGTAAAGTGGTCACCTCACCTTCTTCCTCTCTCCTCTCTTCTCTTTCCCTCATCTACTCCATGCCACTGAGCACCGGTGGTGACTTTGACCTCAGCCTCGTCGGTGAGATGGGCAAGCTGGAACATCGCGCCCTGTCTTGTGCGCAAGTTCCTCATCCTCTTGGAGAACGACAAGCCTGGCAATGTGCTGTTGTTGCCGCTGCCCAAGAAGGCCCGCTTCATCCCTATCGTCGGAGGGCACACCGATGACTTCGACAGCTAGTGCAGCAACACCGCCACTTGGAGGTAGGGTGGGGGAGGGGGGACAATGGCGAAACATCGGGCGTGACACGTGCCGCACCACCATCAACGCATCCAACACAGTACGCCTCATGCGTTGTGGATGGGCAATTCTCATTTAGTCCATATATAATGCTTAACCCTAGTTCTTCTATCCCTAACCCTTTTCCAGTCCTTATCATCGCCACAAGTTAACGCTATACTGCCTACTACACGCGCACACACAGGCGCTTCCCCACACAACGTCGTCGCCGAGCATGCCCACGTCGTCGGCACCGCCAGTGCCGCCTGCTACTCCTCCGCGCTACTATGCTCCTATGCAGCCAGACGCCTGCTAGTCCTCTGCGTGCCCACGCGGCTAGGCTGTCGACGCTACTTGATGCTCCTCCGTGTCGGCTCATCTCTGGTGGCCAGTGCGGTGCACCATTGTTGTCGCCATGCTGCCTCATCCCCAGTCCCCACACCTGGTCATTGTTGCACCGCCTCCTCATTGTTGTCCCACTTCACCACGCCTCATTGTCCCTGCCTCGGTCATTGCCATGTGGGTGCAACGAGGCCCTGGAAGGGTCAGATGCGAGGATTGATTTCCACCCGTTTTTTACTTTAGGGCCAGGGCCGGGTGAACCTGGAGGGCAGCGGGTGTGGGGACGTTCCTGTTCAACCCGTCCTTGCCCCGTCCCGTAGTGGGGATCCTATGTAGTACTACTCGGGGTCACAGGACCCTAGGGAGATGATTCAATCCTAGTTTAATTTATGCCATGTCAATTAGTATGTCACTTAATAATTAGATAATTAGCATGTATTGAACCCCTGGTAATTTTTATTCTCCCCGTTGCCAACCCTCACAAACTTACCTTTTTTTACCTACAAATATCCACTTTACATCCTTCATCTTGTTGTCGAGTTTCAAAAACATCCTTAAACCGTAAAAATCGGAAATGTTGCACCCTCAACTTTTGAAACCGGTACAAATATAGTCCCCATGTAGTGTTGAATCTGGTTTTAGCTGACGTGGCGCATACGTAGCTCATATGACTAGGTTTTCATCCCACGTGATACTTACGTGGCAGTTTGACAAAAAAAATAGAAGTTCAATTAATTTCCCCACCTTAATCAAACAACGAAAATGATTGGGAGAAAAAAATTTGAATGTGCATATAATGGAGAGTGGTTGGGAAGAGAATGTTGGTTGAGAAGTTGTTATATTTTGAGACAAATTCTGAACCCTATAAGTTGTTATATTTTGGGATGGAGGGATTAGCATTTTAAATGTCACTTTTACTCCTACTACTCTATTTCTGTTGTTACTATAGCCATGTGAAATGTCCTACGTGCTCCTCACCCTTTGCTCTGGGCCAAATCTGGCCCATCCCTTCTACTCCCACCCGGTTCTCTCCCTTTCCCATTGGGAATAAGTCTATTTTGCTTTCTTCATCTTTTGCTCTTGATCAAATCGTCTTCCTCAACCGTAAACAACGCCTCCCCCTCTTCAAAACCGATGCAAATCAACCGCTTCAATGGTTTGAAAATCAGTTTTTAGGCATGGCAGTTGACCATGATGGACTTGTTGAGTTAGCAAGTCTCTCAGAAAAGAACTACTAAAAATTTATAGTGGGACCATGTGTCATCACCTCCCTCTCTCCTATCCTCTTCTCCCCTCTTCTCTCTCCCTCCCCTAACTTCTGGTATGACACGAGAGCCCGTGGCAAGGCCAAGAACGACAACATCGCGTAGGGAACCAACTTCATCATCACTGGTGCCATGGTGCTCGACACCGAGTTCTTCGAGAAACGGGGGCTCGACAAGATGGTCTGGAACTTTGGGTCCCTCTTCACCCAAATCCAATGGCTATACGACATCGAACCGTCATTCTGTAACTCCACCCAAGGTACAAGAATAAGAAAACACCGATCCTTTGCCTACTACTTTCCATTTCATGGATGTTGATGGGGTCATATGTTCCCCTCCTTTTCTTGGTTCCTAAGAATGCAAGGATTTCTTTGCCAAGTCTCTCTATTTGTTGTCGACGAGTTTGGTGGAATGACTACAATGCACCGCTCTTCGCTGGGAAGAGGAGACAAAGAGGCGTCCAACCTCTCTCCCTACGACGCACCTGTTAGCCTTTGCCCCCGGTGCCTCCACGCCAACTGCTCCTCCTACGACCACCTCCACATCGCCGTCACCACCTCCGCGACCTCGACTTCAAGATCCACAACCATTATCGCATCATCAAGCTTGGTGATGCCAGTGCCGCCCGTGTAGCTCGGGAGAGAAGGGACGACATGCTGCCCGCGTAGCCGCGCCTCTCGCCTCCATCTCTATTGTGGGAGCCCAAGCTCCATCTACGCCACCACGAGCTCGCCGACCATTGGGCTGTTGTGATCACTGCTCGAGAGAGAGGAGATCGCAGCTAGTAGGACCCTAGCTCCCCTGTCAGTAACCATCGAGGTTTGAGGGGGCAGCGTGGACGAAGGAGGGCCAGACCCCATGGCAGCCGGTCTCCTGCTCTAGCTCCCACCCTCTTCCTAGATCCCCTTCGCCTCCGTCACAAGAGATCAAGCTCTGTTTGCACTGATGCAAGCTCACAACACTGGGATCTATCTTGACGCCGCCTCGATGGCCTGTCGCTTCTCTATCTAAGGCTGCTACCGCCCTAGGTTTCTTCGATCTCTAGCTCCTTTCCCATCATCGTTGAATTTTGCATCTTGCCGTCGGCCATTGGGTCCCCTTCACTGTGCCACTCTCGACGATGACCCGTCAGGCATGGAGACAAAGGAATAGAGGAAAAAGTGAGAGGTGGGAGAAGGAGAAAACTGAATATAACTTACATGTGGGCCCCTATATATGTTTTTCCATATTTCACTTACAATGGGAGCCATGTGTTGACTCAGCCAGTCAACCTGTCACATCAACAGAAGGAGTAGATTTGTACCAGTTTTTGAAGTTGGAAGATGCGTCATAATCGATCTTACGGTTGAGGGGTGTGATTGGATCAAGCATAAGAGGGAGGGAGGCAAAATAGCTTTATTTCTTTCCATTGCACCAGCACAATTCTCCCTCTCGTCTTCCATCTCACGCACCACTCATTTGATTCCTTCTCGGCCTAGTTGCTCTCTCTTTCTTTTCCTTTCTGCCCTCATGCCGATCCAACCTGCCAAGTGGACCCAGCCGACATCTATCTCTCCTTTGTTGACATGCATGTCAGGGCCGTATTCCGATCATCTATCTTCACCCCTCGGAGTCATGAGCATGCAGTCACCACTTATCCACCGTATAATCAACCAGCGACTCACGTGACTCATGTATTTTCTCTGTTCCATAAAAAACAAACATCGTACAAAATGTGACACATCTAAGTTGTTTTTTTATGGAACAGAGGGAGTACATACTTACCTGCTAATGAAATCAACCCATTGAAGCTCATGGCAATCCACCAAAAAGTAGCAACGTATGCGCTTCCAGAAGTCGAACAACACATCATCGCCACCACTGTTATCGGCCTCCCGGACTCGCCCGAAGCATGTTCATCGGTACGTACTGCCACCAGCCGTGGCTTCCCTGCCGCCATCCCTTTGGGCGTCGTGTTGGAGCTCTACCATTCCATCTTACTGCTAGGACCATATGACTATATGTATCACACTACTACAGAATACATTTTTACATATGTCCAAATTTGATTTTTGCAGGCGGGTGGATGACTGTCATGCCCAGAAATTCCTGCCTGGAATTTTTGAAGCTGAATGTGCATTACATCCCTGTCCAGGACCGACCAGGGTACACAAAAGATAAATTGTACAGAATCCACATCTTAGAAACATCATAAAAGTCTCACATAAATGCCATGGTAAAGTAAACGAGCTAAACTACATCTTGGCGCTCGAAGCGTGGTGACTCCACTCCATGGGCATTCTCGACAGTAGAGACAAGCCTACTCATCCACGAAGCCATCATCTGATCCAAACTCCAACTCTGAGGTGGGGGAAAGAAGCAAGACTGAGTACTATCCACTGTACTTAGCAAGTCATACCAAGAGGAGATATGATGCAAGTAATTCCAAAGGGAGGCTAGGGGTTCTTTGCATAAAGTAGACATTTTATAGACAATAGTTGAAAACAGTAAAAACTGGTTAAGTTTAATTTAAACAGAATTAATCATCGCTGTCCAACGTTACACCACGTTGAGATATGCCCAACCCATCTATCTAGTCTATGCTAGTTTCATTAAGTCAAATTATTAAATATTGGACTAACCACGGTGAATCTCGTTGATCGCCCATAACCACGGACATGACTATTTGAATAGTTCTACTCTGATCATAGGTGTACATCTGTACCCACAAGACACAACCCCACAACCTGTGTCCGTGCTCCGACATGCCACCATGACATATCGGAAAGGGGTCTGTGATAGGACCCTTCACATAACCCTCCCTGACCAAGCGATACCGCACTTCAGGTTTCGTCCTACCCCTAAATACAGGGTAGGCAACCCCCCTTATGCCTAGGTGAATCCGGAAGCCGCATAGGCCTTGCTCGGCCCATCCAAACTCCATCACGCCCACTCTTGCCTGGGTACGTCGGACAGGGAAAAGCTACACTACAAGCTTAGCCGTTGCCCACGCTGGCTTGTGGTATGCACAATAATTCTTTCGGGTTTCCCGCGAACCGGTCCTTAATCACCATGGCTGCGTCTATCAAAACCATGCACTCACAGCCCACCATTAGTCATATTTTAGTTATATTTGTACCTTGAAGGCACATGTCCATAATTGTCCTTGGTAATATCATCATAAAGTATCAGTGGCATGTCCTATAGTGAGCAAGTTATTCTAAGCATGGCTAGGCATTTCCTAATGTCGACGTAATCGTCGGCAGTCCTCCGAGGGGGTTGCCCAAGGAGGTGAAAGAGTGGTCGGGGTGTCTCACCGATGGGTCCGATGGTCGACTCGAGCACAAAACGAGCCAAGAGATAACGAGGTTTATACTGGTTCAGCCCTCCCAGAGGATAATATGCCTATGTCCAGTGTTCTTTGTTGGGGTGGAGTATGATCAAGGTTTACAATGGCATGAGTTCTTGGGGCTCTAGAGATTGGATTTGGCCTCCAAGTACTCGATTTCAGAGAAAAAGCTCCGAACCCCCTCACCCGTGTGACCTACCCTCCCTTTTATAGCTCAAGGGGGAAGTTACAAGAGGACTTGAGGGCCAAGAAAGCTAAGACTAAATACTAAAAAGTAAGCACAACCAATATCTAAAAAAGTACATAGAGATCCCTCGGGTCCTATGCGCCGTGGGCATCTCGTGCTCCATCTTGCCTTGGGATTCGTTGTCCGCAGGTATCCTCTGCGCAGTCCTGTCGGGTGACGTTCCTTGCCTCCTCTACGATACTTGTGAAGCAAGTCTTCTTCTTGAGGAGAACTGCGGTCGGGTTGATGAGTTGAAGTCAAGATAGAATGCCGAAGTCGGACCGAGGAGGAGGTTGGGGCGGTCGACCCCAAGAGAAGGTCGGGCTTCCGACCCCGTCCCGAGGACTCCCGGTCCGAATTCAGCTGATCTCAACTCCATTCTGTGAGCTACCTCGGGGTGGCACCCCCCACAGCTAACCTAACATCTAGTCATATCTCTTTTCGGCCCAGCTCCTTCCCCGAACCAGTCCGCCCCGCGCTTCCCTCTCCTTTTCGACCGTGGGCCACGGCCCATGTGCGAAACCGCCCGCGCACAAGTCTGGCCGACCTCCCTCGCGCCCATGGGCCACCGACAGGTGGGCCCCACCTATCGGGGCTGCCTCCTTCTCGCCCGACCGGCCCGAGCCGCCGCCGCCATGTGCGTCGCCCGTACCGCTCGCGCATGAGTCACGCCGCTTTGCGTCGCAACCGACCGCACCTCGCGCTGCAACGACCGCCGCCGCATCTAATCCGCCGCTGGACTCTCTCTTCCTCTCTTCGTATCCGAACCGAACGGCGAGGAATTCCGGCCGATTCTTGCGCTAATCGGACTCCATTCGACACCTATAAATTTCCCAGCAGCCGTCACCGTGATTCCCCTTTGTCGTAGCTCGGTTTTATCCCTAAATCGCTCTTGCGCCGCCGCACATCGCCGTTGGCCACCGGCGTCCCCTCCATCTCCGGTGAGTCCGCCGCCCCTTTTTCTTTCTTTGTTTCCGCATTGCGTCGCCGCTCCTATGCCGTCCCGAGGCTGCCCGAGCCATCTTGGCTCGCGCCGCCTCTCCCACGCCATTTCCCGTGCATTGTGCAGCCGTTCGCCGCCGCTTCCCATGTCGGCGCGAGCTGGCCGGCGCCGCGGGGCCATGGCTCGGCGAGCCAGCTCGGCCGTCGCCGCCCCAAAACCCTAACCCTAGCATCGCCTGCAGTAGTCCGATCTGCCGCGCGGGTAGATTGGGACCGCTCGATCCCGCGCGCACGCCCCGTCGTCCGATCCAGCCGCTGTCCCGCTCGGATGGCCGCCACGTGGCAGCAGCCGCCGCTGCCCTGCCGTGGACTCGGTCCACGATGGACCGAGCCCGATCAGCCGCCGCGTCAGCCTTGTTGACATCAACCTCACCGCGCTGTCGCCTACTGACGTCAGCATGATGTCATGATGATGTCAGGCCTAGCCATTCCCACGCATGCTTGCGTCGGCCCCGGGACTTAATTGCATAATAATTTAATTTGTAGTTTTCTGTTTAGTTAAAAATCACAATTAAACTTCTAAAATTCATATCTTTTTAATCCGAGCTCTGTTTTAGTCCATTCAAATTTCATTAAATCCAGAAAAATGTCAAGAATCCATTAAAAATAGTTTCTTATGCTGTTTCAGTAGACTTTTAGCATGTTTTGTTGAAGTGTTTTGTTTGTCATGTAGATTTTGATAGTTCCGGCGATCCCGTTTACTTCGAAGTAGTCGCTGAGGTTCCCCAGTCTCTAGAGCACGACAAGTCATACTTTACATTGATCATATTGTACCTATTTTTATTTAAATACCTCTTTTCTCTCAAATATTGCATATTTCAGAATGTCATTTCATGGAACTATTTGTACCTATTGTACTCAGCCATAGGAATTGAATGCCTTATACCATTGATAACTTGGGATCAATATAACTAGATGTTGGTTTAGAATATGCTTAGCGTGGCTTAGCTCAACTAGCTCACTCAAGGGAATCACATTAATCAAATATTACATTAGAGACTAATCCTCAGATGATGTCAAGTATGTGACCCTATTCTAATAATACTAAAATATGACAATAGTGGGTTGTGAGCACATGGTTGGATATTGGTTTGAGTGCTCATGACAATTAAGGACCGTTCTCGGGAAACCCTAGAAGAATTACCGTGCATATCACAAGCCAGCATGGGTAATGGCTGGGTCTGTAGCGTAGCTGTCTCCAGCCAACGTACCCTAGTGAGGGTGGGCGTGATGGAGTTGGGTCGGCCTCGGTTTTAAAGGTTGATCAGCTACCAGATTCACCGTGGCATGAGAGGGGACTGCCCATTACCCCGATGGGAGTGGGGGCGAAACCTTGGTGTGGTACGATTGGTTAGAGGGGGTTATGTAAAGGGTCCTGTCATAGTTTCTTTCCGAGGTATCGTGGTGGTACACCGACGCACGGTAACGTGTTGTGGGATTATGTCTTGTGGGTACAGTTGTACACATCTGATCAGAGTAAAACTATTCGAATAGTCGTGCCCACGGTTACGGGCGATCAACCAGATTCACCTTCATTAATCTCACTTATTTACATGAATGAACTGTTGGGACTTGACTAGTATAGTTGGATGGATGGGCCTGTTGCAACGTGGTTTTAACGTTGGGCAGTGTTTATTTAATATTGCTTAATTATTACTACTGTTTACTGCTTTCAACTATTACTATTTCTGAAATGCTATTCATGCAAATGAGCCTATATTTCCTTCCTTGAGATTTATCCTGCATTATACCTCCTTTTCTGGTATGACTTGTTGAGTACGGTGGGAGTACTCAGTCTTGCTTAATTTTCCCCTCCAGAGTCAGAGGTTGCAGGAGAAGAAAGTTTCGTCGAGGTTTAGGCTTGCGTCCGCCGTCAAGGGTGCCTGTGGTGTTTTGGAGTTTCATCGTGGTGTTAGTTTCAGTTTAGTCAACCTTTTTCCTTTCCGCTGCATTTATATAATTATTTTATATTGTTTCTAAGATGTGGATTCTGTAATATCAATAATTGTCGATTTGTGTACCTCGCCTGATGCCTGGACGAGGAATTAATGCATAAATTACATGCGGAAATTCTGGCTTGAATTTCTGGGGCAAGCATGATGGAATAAACTCATTCATAACATACCATAGAACATTACATAGGTCCTAAGTCACACATTAACAGCAGATACAACAGACTACACATATGCAATCCCACACAACACAACGCAAAAGCTAACATCGAACCACTGCCATCAACTACTAAGGGGGAAGGGTGTGGTCCTTGCTGTCCAAAACCATCCAAAGCAAGACCAAAGCCAGTGCAGACCTCTCGTCTAGTCGTCCAGCCAGCCGCATGAACCGGGTGGAGGAAGTGGGTGGTCCCTGGCGGATGTGAACCGAAATCCCCATGGCTCGGAAGTGGTCGCCTCGGAGTCAGTCTTGGGCTTCTTGCCCCTTGGGTCAAGTGCTCTTACGGGCAGTCCTGCGAGTGATGGGTCCTCCCGCAAAGGTGATGCGGTAAGCAGGGGCTCGTCCTCCAACGGGTCTGTGATGTTGGGCTCTCTCTTGACCTCCTCTGGATCTGACTCAGTCTCTGGGTCGGTGTCGGTCTGGATCGGGATCTCCACTCCGGACTAGGCTCGGATGGAACAGCTATGGCTATCGGTGTGGGCTCTGACTGTGCAGCAGCAGGCTGTGTCTCAGCAGGATCTACCAGGTAGGGTCCGGACACTGTGATCAGCATGTCAACCTCCTCCAGTAACGCGTGGAAAGTCGCCAGGCATGGCGGAGTGAGAAAGTAGTAGTGGTCACGAGCCGATGCAGGGGGTGGTTGCGGCGCGGTGGAAGTAGAGGCAGCCGCAGTGGTAATCGAAACTGTACGGAGCTGCACCTCTAGCTGTCTGACTTGCCTCTGGCTCTTCCTCAGCTGCTCCTCAAGGGTGACCATGGCCTCACCACGGGCGATGTAACGGTCCGAGAGCTGATCGCACTGTGCGCTGGTAAACTGGAGCTGGGCCTTCAGCGAGTTGACCTTGCTGCCACAGGCGTGGTGCTCCTCCTCGAGCTCGCTCATGCGTCTCTGCTGCTCATCGATCTCCAATAGTGCCTCCTCATAGCAGTCGTCTGCGGCCTCAGCCCACCGGGACAGACGAGTCACCATGGGGTTGTAGCAGCACGGGGTAGCCTCCAGGGTGCAAACGGAGTTGCCCTCCTCTCGATACGGGTGATGCGCAAACTCAATCCTAGTTAACTCAGCCCTATGGACGACGTTAAGACGGAGGAATGCCTCACGGGCAGAGTCCTGAAGTGCAGCCTCCACCGAGTCACGTCGGTAGCGTGTCCTAAAGCAGAACTGTGGCTCGCTACCAACGCGGGACTCAATCGCTACGGTAGCCTCCCACTCGGGATGGTCTCTGGTACCGAACCTCCTGCTCCTGTAAGTGGGTAACTCCGAGTATCCCAGGCACCACATCAGTTGCCGAAGCTGCAAAACGTATCCATCCTCTCGTGGAACCTCCAGCTCCCAGGCTCCGATCTGACCTTGTCCCGACATCTGTTTTTAAGACAACCAGAGTTAGGGAGAAGTGGGGGGTAAAATAAGTTTTGTAGAGAGACAAGGAGACAAGAGTATAAGGGAAAACACATTTTGTTTTGTAGACATAACATTTTTATTTTCAAAATAATCCTAGATGGGGATTTCTCCCTTTTGCCAACTATAAAGGGGGTGGGGCGCCATTGGTCTTATCCTATAGTCGCACGCTCCGATACCAGCTCTGTAGACCCCCATTTTTGTAACATAAATCATTCATGTTCATAGTACCATTTTCCTGGATCGAGTAGTTTGGTACCCACGATTACATTACTGAATCATCAAGTGTGCATGATACATCAATCGCCTAATGCGAATATTACAATATAGCGCCCGAAGGCATTGTCTAGAACATAGGAGCGAACGGTCCGGAATACAAGCAAAAGCAGAATGCAGATAAGGCAGTGGCACGCCATTGCCACAGGCAATGACCGGAGTCTAAGAACAACTGGGCGCCATCGTCTTCCATACCCTCCTGGTAGCATGCGTACGAATCTTCAGGGTCCTCATCGCCCACATCTGAATGTTTGTGCGTATAGCAAGGGTGAGTACCAACCGTACTCAGCAAGCCCCATAACAACGATGCATATGATAGGGGATAATCAAGGAATGGCTATGGTTCTTTTACATAAAGCCAATTTTGTAATTCTTTTCACAAGCCTAAGACCTAAGACTAATCAGGTTCTAATTCCATAGTTCATTTAATCGGCGATGGTTCTGTCCACCATCCATTGTGATCCCAAGGATAGATTCCCACCACCGGTTCGTCATGATTCTCTGGGGTCTACCCTTCTTGCATTCCCGAGAAGTTGATCCACCAGCACATAAAAATCATCATGCATGCCCATCCCATCATTTTAAAATTTAGAGTCTAGCCAAGCGAAAAACTTGTCCCTTTGCTCCATATCCATGAGCACGACTATCCGAATAGATTGTTTTACTCACACTGCAGTGAATGTACACTTTACCCGTACTTCGTGACTTGCCCAACACATGAGCCGAAGTCCCAACACATGAGACGTGTCACGGCAAAGCCTTTCAATAACCTCACTTTGGCAGTACCCGCTTGTCACACCCTGGGTTTTTCCCTAATTTATTTAAATAATTTACCCTGAAATAATCGGAATTTCTGAAATTAACCTGGAGCCAACCAATAATTTTAAAATGCAATTAA
Source organism: Oryza australiensis (assembly GCA_019925245.2). Lineage (NCBI taxonomy): Eukaryota > Viridiplantae > Streptophyta > Magnoliopsida > Poales > Poaceae > Oryza > Oryza australiensis. The sequence goes on from JAIFGZ020000342.1 coordinate 5,288,195, forward strand.
TAAATGGAAACGACATGGTAGGATTTTTCTTGAATTCTGCATGTCAAAATGCGCTAACATGATTTTTACTGGAATTTTTAGAGCACTCTAAGTATTTTTAATCAATTAAATAAGAAATTAGGAATTAATTAAGCTCCCAAAAATCCTTTTTCCCTTTTTTTCTTTTTCTTTTCCGTACGGCCGCACGTTGTTCCCGCTCTCCTCTTAGGCCGCCGGCCCGGTTCCTCCCGGCCCAAGCCGCCCGCCCGCGCGCGCCCCTTCGGTCGTGGGCCGAGGCCCGCGACGCCAGCCGCGTCGCGCAAGTCCGCGGAGCCTCCCTCGCCCGCGAGGCACCGACAGGTGGGTCCCGCCTATCAGGTCCCCCGTCCCCGCGCCCGGTCGGCCCGGCCGCCGCCCTGCCATGCGCGCCGCCACTCCGCTCCTTTCCGCTGAACCCGAGCCACGTCGAACCCATGCCGGGCCCAATCTCGCTACGCCGCATCCATCTCCGCAACCCTCGCGCCCGATGGAAACCCTATCCGCGAGGAATCCGTTGCCATTGTTTCCCTCTCTCTCTCCGAATCCGTGAACAACGGCGACAAATCCGCGCCGTTTCCCCTTCGCCGGTTCCGGTCTCGTTCGTTCCGGTCTCGTTGTGCCCCTATAAAATTCCCCCTTCGCCGCCGCGCGTTTCCCCTTTGTTTCCCCCTAGCGCTAGCCCTAAATCCACCGTCGCCATCGTCGTCTTCTCCAACGCCGGTGAGTGCGCCGCCGTTCCTTTTTCTCTTCGGCTTTCTGGGTTGCCTCCCGAGACGCTCCCGCGCGCATCGTTTCCGCTCTCCGCCGTGGTCTCTCGCGCCCGCAACACCCTCCTCCGTCGTCGCTGGTGCCGCCGGAGATCGACCGGCCGCCGCGCGGCCATGGCCGGCGGGCTAGCTCGAGCCGCTGCCGCCCAAAACCCTAACCCTAGCGCCACTTCCTCTGGGCCGTCCGATCGGTCGGATCGGGAGAATCCGCGCCGTCCAATCCCGCCCGATCCGTCGCCGTTCGATCCGGCCGCCGCACGCCGGATGGCTGCCGCGTGTCCGCCCGCCACCGCCCGAACCCTAACCCTACCCGCGATCCGCATCGTTCGATCCTTCGGATCGGGCGGATCCGGACCGTTCTCTCGCGCACAAGCCGCTGCCGTCCGATCGCCGCCGCCCCTCACCGATGCGCGCCACGTGTCCCCGCTCTCTCCGCCGCCGCCGTGGACTCGGTCCACCGTGGACCGCGCCCGCGCCGCTTGCGTCAGCCGCTTGCGCCAGCTGACATCAGCCCTACCGCTTGCGCCATGCTTGCGTCACCCGGGGCTTAATTGCACAATAAATGTTTTAATCTTTTCTCGTTTCGTTTAAAAATCGCAATTAAACTTCTAAAATTCATATCTTTTAAATCCGAGCTCCGTTTTAGCCCATTCAAATTTCATTAAATCCAGAAAAATGTCAAGAACCCATTAAAAATACTTTTGAGTGCTGTTTCAGTAGACTTTTTAGGGTGTTTGTTGAGTGCTTTGTTTGTCGTGTAGATCCCGAGTTTTCCGGCGAGCCCGTTCTCTTCGAAGTAGTCGCCGAGGTTCCTCAGTCTCCAGAGCAAGGCAAGTCATACCTTACATTGACCATATTGTACCTATTTTATGTAAATACCTCTTTTCTTTCAAATACTGCATATGTTTTAGAATGTCATTTCATGGGATGATTATACCTATTGTGCTCAACCATAGGATTGTTTACCTTATACCATTGATAACCTGGGGTTCAATGTGACTAGATGATAGCTTAAGGTTTGCTTAGTTTTGCTTAGCGCAACTAGCTCACTTAAGGGAATCACACTAATCAAGTATATTACTAGAAGTTAACTCTCAGATGATGTTAAGTTGTGACCCTGTTTCTAATAATATTGAATTATGAAAAAGGTGGGTCGTGAGCACATGGTTGGACTTTGGTTAGCGTGCTCATGACGATTAAGGACCGGTTCTCGGGAAACCCTGGAAGAAATGCCGTGCATACCACAAGCCAACATGGGTAATGGCTGGGTCTGTAGCGTAGCTGTCTCTAGTCAACGTATCCCAGAGAGGGTGGGCGTGATGGAGTTGGGTCGGCCCCGGTTTTAAGGGTTGATCAACTTCCGGATTCACCGCGGCACTAGAGGGGGCTGCCCATTGCCCGATGGGAATGGGGGCGAAACCTTGGTGTGATACGATTGATTAGAGGGGGTTATGTGAAGGGTCCTGTCACAGTTCCTTTCCGGGGTACCATGGTGGTGCACCGGCGCACGATAACGTGTTGTGGGATTATGTCTTGTGGGTACAGTTGTACACCTCTGATCAGAGTAAAAACTATTCGAATAGCCGTGCCCACGGTTACGGGCGATCAACCAGATTCACCTTGATTAGTCTCACTTATTTATTTGAATGAAATGTTGAAGCATGACTAGTACAGGTGGATGGATGGGCATGTTGCAACGTGGTGTGAGCATTGGACAATGTTTATTTAATACTGCTTAATTATTACTACTGTTTTACTGTCTTCAAACACTGTTATTATATTCTGCAAATGCTGTTTATGCAAATTGAGCCCCTTAACCTTTCCTTGTTATTTATCTTGCATCATGTCCCCTTTTCCGGTGTGACTTGTTGAGTACGGTGGTTGTACTCAGCCTTGCTTCTTTTTCCCCCTTCAGTGCCAGAGGTTGAGATCGAGGTCTCCGAGGAGGTGTAGGCTTGTCGTCGTCAAGGTTTAGCTGTGGTGTTGGCGTTCTGCTTCGCTCGTGTCAAGTTTAGCTTAAGTCAGTTTTATTTTCCTTTCTGCTGCATTTGTGTAACTCTTTTATATTGTTTCTAAGACGAGGATTCTCAGTATTATCAATAATGTCGATTTGTGTACCTCGATGCCCGGATGAGGGTGTAATGCACAAATTAGTCGAGAAATTTCTGGTGTGAATTTCGGGCGTGACAAGTTGGTATCGAGCCTTCCCGTGACTCGTAGGACAAGCCAACTGGAAACCTTAAGAGCCCTCTAATTCTTTTCATTTGCATATGTTTTAAAAAAGGGGTGTTTTGAAAAGTGGAGTCAGTCTAGGGTTTAGGAATTGCGAAAATGGGATGTTGGTCGTGGGTTTTGAGCATGTTTTGATTTTCCCACTCCTTTGTTTCTATAGATGGCAGGTTCCCCAGCGACGCACTGCGGAAAAGGGATGATAGGCTTTGTTGTAGAGCTGGCGCGTATGGCCCTTGCAATCGGATATCCTGAAGCACCAGAGTATACAACAGTTGCGCCTCTCAGTGGCGAGCTGCCCTACCGTGTTCGGTTGGAGGTTCACGGGTTCGTGGGAACGTGTCTTCCCAACATGGAGGTCACAGCTTCCGGAGGCACGTCAGATCGTGCTTGTCAAGAAGCCGCCTACCTGATGTTGGCCAGGATGAGGGAGCTGCATGATGATGACCTTCGCACCTCCTCCTATCGCTACCATCCCCGTCGAGGTAGTTCCTCAGAGGTCAGTGCATTCAAGTCTACAGCAGAGGAGAATGACTCTACCTTTGGCCACATGTGCACCGTGCTCAAAGGACTGGATCAGATGCACTCTGACCTACACAAGGCAACCAAAGAGGTGAACGACAAGAAGATGCTAAGGATCGTGCGACTATAGGACGAAGTGGTTCGTCCGAAGAAGGAGGTAGCCGAGTTGAAGGGACTCCCGCCACCGCTTGGTGTCGCTCCGCACTACGCTCGGAAGACCACCACCGCGCCCGTCCGTATCCACTGGCACCTCGGATTCCACCGCCTTCTCCAGCTCCACCCGCTCCGGTTCCAGCACTCGCCGCTTCCTCCCGCCGCAGCTCGCTCTCACCTTTGCTCCGGCTTCGCGAATCAAGGCGGAGGTGGCGTAATGGTTGGATCTCCGTCTCCAGAACTCAAGCTCGAGAATTCGGTGAAGACATGGACTCCGAAGAGACTCGAGATTCCTCGGAGGGAAGAGGCAGGATCGGTTGGGCTACGGCAACCGATTCAAGAGTCCAAGTCCGAGGTGACGCCGAGGACTCTAGGAGCCGTTCGAAGAATGGGGATCTTCGAAGGAAGCGTTCGACTCCTCGTCTCGTGGATCGTTCTAGTTGCCCTCCTTAGTTTTACCGTTTAACTTAGTTTGTCTTCTTGGTTGTTGCCGTGTGTTAGGTCATGTGTGTGGGATAGCGGCTCGATATTAAGTGTGATATGACCGACCAATTAAGGATGTTTGGTGCTTTTCCTTGTTTTTAGTCAAGATCAAAACAATGCATTTGAATTCTAATAATAAAGATTAGTTCTAAGTCTGTCTTTTTCTTCTTTTCTCTCTCTTCTGGTCGGTCGTCTCCTTCAAATGGTGAATGAGACACGGCGAACAAAGAACAATGGGCTCAAAGCCAACAACAACGAGGCTCACGACGCCAATGGCAATGCTCCTCCACCGCCACCCGAGAACCCCACCATTGCTCAAGTGCTTGCTTCACAGACACAGATGATGGCTGCAATGATGCAGCAGATGCAACAACAACACCATCAGATGCAACAGCAGATGCTGCAACAAATACAAGCAGCAGCAGAACAACCGCTTGCCGCCCCACCACCCCACCAAGTTGCCGAGTTCCTTCGTGTCCGACCGTCGACCTTCTCCAGCACCACTAATCCCATGGAGGCTAATGATTGGCTTCATGCCATAGAGAAGAAGTTAGATCCGCGCAGTGCACGGACCAGAGAAAGTCTCGTTTGCCACTCATCGCCATGTGGTCCCTCTCTTGGTGGGACAACTACTTGGTTACTCGCCTGGCTGGAGCAAAGAAGTACACTGGGAAGAGTTTCGTCGCAGTTTCGGGACCGCACACATTCCCGTGGGAATAGTTGCACGTAAAAGCGTGAGTTCCGTTCTCTTGAGCAGGTAACGATCGCTTACGAGTATCGCACGAGTTCAATCGTCTTGCCCGTTATGCCCCGAAGATGTGCGCACCGAGCGTAAAGGCGGAAAAGTTTTTGGCTGGTTTAGATGATGAACTCACTGACAAGCTTATCTCCTGAGAGTATGCTAACTTTGAGAAGTGGTTGACAAGGCCATTCGACAGAAGATCGGCGCAACAAGATGATCAAGAAGAGAAAAGTATTCCGCCCGACCTCCTCAACAACAGGGAAATCAGCAGAGGCCGCGTTTCATGCCTCGGAAGTCGAGTGGACCTACCACCATGATTGTTCGTCAAGCATCGACCTTATCACCTGTGGAATTTCCAACCGGCAAGAGTGGCAAGTGGTCAACAACAGACTCCAGCCCCGCGCCTCCAACGGCGCCATCCCAAGACTCGCCACACCACCACCTCCAAGGAAGGACTCTGGGGGCAAGCCAGGGGTCTGTTTCAACTGTGGTGACCTCGGGCATTTTGCAGACAAGTGTCCAAAGCCAAGACGCACTGGGCCAAGGTTCATCCAGCTCGAGTCAACCATGCGTCCGCCGAGGAAGCACAAACCGCTCCCGAAGTGATACGGTATGTTTCGTAAACTTTACTCCCGCCACGTATTATTTGATTCGGGGCTACACATTCATTTATCTCAAAGCAATTTGTTGGGGCACATGGGTTGTCAGTAGTGGGACTTAAGATACCTATGCGGGTTCAAACCCCTGGAAACCACTTGGAGACTACTCAGTATTGTCCCTCAGTGACCATAGAAATTCAAGGATCTACGTTTCTAGCCAACCTCATCCTTCTACACCCAAAGGCATAGATGTCATTCCCGGATGGATTGGTTGTCCAGACATAAGGGAGTAATTGACTGCGCTAGTCACACCATTACTTTAATCAATACGAAAGGGGAAAGAATTGTTTTCTCTCTCCCATGCAAGTCAAGCCCGTAGCAAGTTTGAATCATATTTCCACCGGAATCGTCCGAAATGGCGGCAAAGACCCCGTGAAGTTAGAGGATATCCCCATCGTCGAGAATACCCCGAAGTGTTCCCGAAGACTTAACTCGATGCCGCGTAAAGGAAAATTGAATTCGGATTGATCTAGTACCGGACCGCCCCAATACACAAGAGGCCGTATAGGATGGGAGCCAACGAGTTGGCCGAAGTAAAGAAGCAAGTGGATGAACAGTTGCAAAAGGGTATATTCGCCCGAGCATGTCGCCTTGGGGTGCTCCGTGATTTTCGTGGAAAAGAAAGACAAGACCAAGAGAATGTGTGTCGATTATCGCGCACTCAATGAGGTTACTATCAAGAACAAGTATCCCCTACCACGGATTGATGATTTATTCGATCAACTCAAAGGGGCCAAGGTGTTTTCCAAGATAGACCTGCGATCGGGCTATCACTAGTTGAGAATTCGGGAAGAGGACATTCCCAAGACCGCTTTCACCACCAGGTACGGCTCCGTATGAGTGTACGGTCATGTCTTTTGGGTTAACCAACGCACCGGCCTTCTTTATGAATCTGATGAACAAGGTGTTTATGGAGTTCTTGGATAAATTTGTGGTGGTGTTCATTGACGACATTTTGGTCTACTCTAAGTCGGAGGAAGATCATGAGCAACATCTTCGGATAGTACTCGAGAAGTTGAGAGATCATCAACTCTACGCCAAGTTTAGCAAGTGTGCTTTTCGGTTAAAGGAGGTACAGCCTCGGCCACATTGTGAATGCCCAAGGAGTAGCCGTGGATCCAAGCAAATGTGGAATCGGCACAAGTGGACCCCACCTAAAACGGTTACGCAGATCCGAAGTTTCCTTGGACTTGCGTGTTACTACCGCCGCTTCATTGAGAACTTCTCCAAAATCGCCAAGCCGATGACTCAACCGTTGAAGAAAGATGAGAAATTTAAGTGGTCGGCAGAATGCAACAAGAGTTTTGAAGAGCTTAAGAGGAAGTTGGTGTTCGCACCGTGTTGATCCCGCGATCCAGCAAAGGACTTCCAAGTTTATTGCGATGCATCTCGCCAAGGGTTGGGATGTGTGTTGATGCAAGAAGGCAAAGTGGTCGCATATGCATCTCATCAATTGCGCCCACACGAAAACAACTACCCCACTCATGATCCGGAGTTATCCGCAAGTGGTTCATGCATCAAGATCCGCGACACTACCTAATTGGTAACCGTTGTGAAGTGTATACGGATCATAAAAGTCTCAAGTATATTTTCATCCAACCGGATTTAAACCTCCGAAGTGAAGATGGTTGGAACCGATCAAAGATTATGATTTAGGATACATTACCATCCCTAAGCAAAGCTAATGTGGTTGCGGATGCACTAAGCCGAAAGACTTATTGCACCACCTCTGTCGAAGGAATGTGCGACCGCTGCGGCAGAATTCGAGTATCTAAATCTACGAGTGGTGGATTTTGGTTTTGTGGCTGCCTGGAAGCCCAACCCACTCTCATTGATCAAATTCGGCCGCTCGGCATCGATCCCGAGATGGCCGAACTCAAGAAGAACATGAGAGTCGGAAAAGCTCGTGGTTTTACTAAGACGAACACGGCACAACTGGATGGGAAAGAGATTGTGTGTGCCGAAGACAAGGATTTGAAAAAATGATCCTTACGGAAGTTCACCAAACCCAATACTCAATTCACCCGGCAAGACAAAGATGTATCAAGATCTTAAAGAAAAGTTTTGGTGGGTCAAGATGAGGAGGGAGATAGCCGAGTTTGTTGCACTTTGTGATGTTTGTCACGGGTTAAGGCAAAACATCAACGACCACGGATCGTTGCAACCACTCCGCATTCCAGTGAGTGGAAATGGGAAGAAATTGGAATGGATTTCATCACGGGTTTACCCCACACAACGTCGGATATGACTCAATTTGGGTCGTGGTGGACCGACTCACCAAGGTGGCCCACTTCACATACCAAGGCATACTACCTACTCAGAAAGAAGCTAGCGAGCTTTATCTCGCAGGATCATGTGTTTGCATGGCGTGCCTAAGAAGATCGTGTCCGATAGGGAAGTCGCTTACTTCCAAGTTCGGAAGAAGTTGCAAGAAGAGCTCGTACCGTTTGAATTTTAGTACGGCCTATCATCCGCAAATGTACGGTCAAACCGAGAGAGTGAATCAGATTTTGGAAGACATGCCGAGAGCATGCGCGCTCGATTTTGGAAAAGCGTGGGACAAAAGCTTGCCTTATGCAGAATTCTCTTACAACAACAGCTATCAGGCCGCATTCAAATGGCACCGTATGAAGCACCGTATGGACGGAAATGCCGCACACCCCTTTTTCGGGATCGACGGGTGAGTGCCGTTGTTTGGCACGAAGTAATAAGTGAAGCAGAGGCAAAGGTCCGAACGATTCGGGAAAGGTTGAAGATTGCGCAGTCCCGACGTAAGAGCTACGCAGATAATCGTCGAAGAGACCTCGCTTTTGAAGCAGGGGATTTTGTGTATCTTCGCGTTACACCACTCCGGGAGTACACCGTTTCCAAACCAAAGGCAAGTTGGCACCACGTTTCGTGGGACCATACAGATTCGGGAACGTCGAGGAGAAGTGGCCTATCGCCTTGAGCTTCCTCCAACATGACTGGTATTCACGACATGTTTCATGTGTCCCCATTAAAGAAGTGTTTAAGGGTACCGAAGAGCAAAGCGAGTCCGACTAGATCGAAATCCAAGAGGACTTAACCTACGTAGAGACCAGCACGTATTCTTGAGGTCGGCGAGAGAAGGACTCGGAACAAGGTTATCGTGTTTTGCAAGGTTCAATGGACTCATCACTCCGAGGAAGAAGCTACTTGGGAACGAGAAGATGAGCTAAAGGCCGCGCACCCACACCTTTCGCTAACACCTCCGAATCTCGGGTCGAGATTCCGTTTAAGGGTAGGTTGTCACACCCGGGTTTTTCCCTAATTTATTTAAATAATTTACCCTGAAATAATCGGAATTTCGAAATTAACCTGAGCCAACCAATAATTTTAAAATGCAATTAATAAATGGAAACGACATGGTAGGATTTTTCTTGAATTCTGCATGTCAAAATGCGCTAATAGGATTTTTACTGGAATTTTTAGAGCACTCTAAGTATTTTTAATCAATTAAATAAGAAATTAGGAATTAATTAAGCCCCCAAAAATCCTTTTTCCCTTTTTTTTTTTTTCTTTCCGTACGGCCGCACGTGTTCGCCTCCCCTCTTGGGCCGCCGCCCGGCCTCCCCCGGCCCAAGCCGCCCGCCCGCGCGCGCCCTTCGTGGCGGCCGAGGCCCGCGACGCCGCCGCGTCGCGCAAGTCCGCGGAGCCTCCTCGCCCGCGAGGCACCGACAGTGGGTCCCGCCTGTCAGTCCCCGCCCCGCGCCTGTCGGCCGCCGCCGCCCCGCCATGCGCGCCGCCACTCCGCTCCTTTCCGCTGAACCCGAGCCACGTCGAACCCATGCCGGCCCAATCTCGCAACGCCGCATCCATCTCCGCAACCCTCGCGCCCGATGGAAACCCTATCCGCGAGGAATCCGTTGCCGTTGTTTCCCTCTCTCTCCGAATCCGTGAACAACGGCGACAAATCCGCGCCGTTTCCGTGCTCGTTCCGGTCTCGTTGTGCCCCTATAAAATTCACCCTTCGCCGCCGCGCGTTTCCCCTTTATTTCCCCCTAGCGCTAGCCCTAAATCCACCGTCGCCATCGTCGTCTTCTCCAACGCCGGTGAGTGCGCCGCCGTTCCTTTTCTCTTCGGTTTTGGGTTGCCTCCCGAGACGCTCCCGCGCGCATCGTTTCGCTCTCCGCCGTGGTCTCCCGCGCCCGCAACACCCTCCTCCGCCGTCGCCGGTGTGTCGGAGATCGGGGCCGCCGCGCGGCCATGGCCGGCGGCGAGCTCGAGCCGCTTCCGCCCAAAACCCTAACCCTAGCGCCGCTTCCTCTGGGCCGTCCGATTGGTCGGATCGGGAGAATCCGCGCCGTCCGATCCCGCCCGATCCGTCGCCGTTCGATCCGGTCGCCGCACGCCGGATGGCTGCCGCGTGTCCGCCCTCGGCCACCGCCCGAACCCTAACCCTACCCGCGATCCGCACCGTCCGATCCTTCGGATCGGGTGGATCCGGACCGTTCTCTCGTGCGCAAGCCGCCGCCGTCCGATCGCCGCCGCCCCTCACCGATGCGCGCCACGTGTCCCCGCTCTCTCCGCCGCCGCCGTGGACTCGGTCCACCGTGGACCGTGCCCGCGCCGCTTGCGTCAGCCGCTTGCGCCAGCTGACATCAGCCCTATTTATACCTATTGTACTCAGCCATAGGAATTGAATGCCTTATACCATTGATAACTTGGGATCAATATAACTAGATGTTGGTTTAGAATATGCTTAGCCTGGCTTAGCTCAACTAGCTCACTCAAGGGAATCACATTAATCAAATATTACATTAGAGACTAATCCTCAGATGATGTCAAGTATGTGACCCTATTCTAATAATACTGAAATATGACAATAGTGGGTTGTGAGCACATGGTTGGATATTGGTTTGAGTGCTCATGACAATTAAGGACCGTTCTCGGGAAACCCTAGAAGAATTACCGTGCATATCACAAGCCAGCATGGGTAATGGCTGGGTCTGTAGCGTAGCTGTCTCCAGCCAACGTACCCTAGTGAGGGTGGGCGTGATGGAGTTGGGTCGGCCTCGGTTTTAAAGGTTGATCAGCTACCAGATTCACCGTGGCATGAGAGGGGACTGCCCATTACCCCGATGGGAGTGGGGGCGAAACCTTGGTGTGGTACAATTGGTTAGAGGGGGTTATGTAAAGGGTCCTGTCACAGTTCCTTTCCGAGGTATCGTGGTGGTACACCGACGCACGGTAACGTGTTGTGGGATTATGTCTTGTGGGTACAGCTTGTACACATCCGATCGAGTAAAACTATTCGAATAGTCGTGCCCACTTACGGCGATCAACCGATTCACCTTCATTAATCTCACTTATTTACATGAATGAACTGTTGGGACTTGACTAGTATAGTTGGATGGATGGGCCTCGTTGCAACGTGGTTTTAACGTTGGGCGTGTTTATTTAATATTGCTTAATTATTACTATGTTCTGCTTTCAACTATTACTATTTCGAAATGCTATTCATGCAAATGAGCCTATATTTCCTTCCTTGAGATTTATCCTGCATTATACCTCCTTTTCTGGTATGACTTGTTGAGTACGGTGGGAGTACTCAGTCTTGCTTAATTTTCCCCCTCCAGAGTCAGAGGTTGCAGGAGAAGAAAGTTTCGTCGAGGTTTAGGCTTGCGTCCGCCGTCAAGGGTGCCTGTGGTGTTTTGGAGTTTCATCGCGGTGTTAGTTTCAGTTTAGTCAACCTTTTTCCTTTCCGCTGCATTTATGTAATTATTTTATATTGTTTCTAAGATGTGGATTCTGTAATATCAATAATTGTCGATTTGTGTACCTCGCCTGATGCCTGGACGAGGAATTAATGCATAAATTACATGCGGAAATTCTCGGCTTGAATTTCGGGAAAGCATGATGGAATAAACTCATTCATAACATACCATAGAACATTACATAGGTCCTAAGTCACACATCAACAGCAGATACAACAGACTACACATATGCAGTCCCACACAACACAACGCAAAAGCTAACATCGAACCACTGCCATCAACTACTAAGGGGGAAGGGTGTGGTCCTTGTTGTCCAAAACCATCCAAAGCAAGACCAAAGCCAGTGCAGACCTCTCGTCTAGTCGTGCCCACACGCATGAACCGGGTGCGTGAAGTGGGTGGTCCCGGCGGATGTGAACCGAAATCCCCATGGCTCAAGTGGTCGCCTGGAGTCGTCTTGGGCTTCTTGCCCCTTGGGTCAAGTGCTCTTACGGGCAGCCCGCGAGTGATGGGTCCTCCCGCAAAGGTGATGCGGTAAGTGGGCTCGTCCTCCAACGGGTCGTGATGTTGGGCTCTCTCTTGACCTCCTCCGGATCCGACTCGTCGGTCGGTGTCGGTCGGATCGGGATCTCCACTCCGGACTAGGCTCGGATGGAAGGCTATGGCTATCGGTGTGGGCTCGACGTGCAAGCAAGGCCGTGTCTCGGCAGGATCCACTGTAGGGTCCGGACACCGTGATCGCATGTCAACCTCCTCCAACGCGTGGAAAGTCGCCGGCATGGCGGAGTGAGAAAGTAGTAGTGGTCACGAGCCGATGCGGGGGTGGTTGCGGCGCGGTGGAAGTAGAGGCAGCCGCAAGGGTAATCGAAACCGTACGGAGCTGCACCTCTAGCCGTCCGACTTGCCTCGGCTCTTCCTCGCCGCTCCTCAAGGGTGACCATGGCCTCACCACGGGCGATGTAACGGTCCGAGAGCTGATCGCACTGTGCGCTGGTAAACTGGAGCTGGGCCTTCAGCGAGTTGACCTTGCTGCCACAGGCGTGGTGCTCCTCCTCGAGCTCGCTCATGCGTCTCGTGCTCATCGATCTCCAATAGTGCCTCCTCATAGCGCGCTCTGCGGCCTCAGCCCACCGGGACACGAGTCACCATGGGGTTGTAGCAAGACGGGGTAGCCTCCTGTGGTGCAAACGGAGTTGCCCTCCTCTCGATACGGGTGATGCGCAAACTCAATCCTAGTTAACTCAGCCCTATGGACGACGTTAAGACGGAGGATGCCTCACGGGCGAGTCCCGAAGTGCAGCCTCCACCGAGTCACGTCGGTAGCGTGTCCTAAAGCGTAACTGCGGCTCGCTACCAACGCGGACTCAATCGCTACGTAGCCTCCCACTCGGGATGGTCTCTGTACCGAACCTCCCGCTCCCGTAAGTGGGTAACTCCGAGTATCCTGCACCACATCGCTGCGAAGCCGCAAAACGTATCCATCCTCTCGTGGAACCTCCAGCTCCCAGGCTCCGATCTGACCTTGTCCCGACATCTGTTTTTAAGACAACCAGAGTTAGGGAGAAGTGGGGGGTAAAATAAGTTTTGTAGAGAGACAAGGAGACAAGAGTATAAGGGAAAACACATTTTGTTTTGTAGACATAACATTTTTATTTTCAAAATAATCCTAGATGGGGATTTCTCCCTTTTGCCAACTATAAAGGGGTGGGGCGCCATTGGTCTTATCCTATAGTCGCACGCTCCGATACCAGCTCAGAGACCCCCATTTTTGTAACATAAATCATTCATGTTCATAGTACCATTTTCCTGGATCGAGTAGTTTGGTACCCACGATTACATCACTGAATCATCAAGTGTGCACGATACATCAATCGCCTAATGCGAATATTACAATATAGCGCCCGAAGGCATTGTCTAGAACATAGGACCAAACGGTCCGGAATACAAGCAAAAGCAGAATGCAGATAAGGCAGCGGAGATAAGGCAGTGGCACGCCATTGCCACAGGCAATGACCGGAGTCTAAGAACAACTGGGCGCCATCGTCTTCCATACCCTCCTGGTAGCATGCGTACGAATCTTCAGGGTCCTCATCGCCCACATCTGAATGTTTGTGCGTATAGCAAGGGTGAGTACCAACCGTACTCAGCAAGCCCCATAACAACGATGCATATGATAGGGGATAATCAAGGAATGGCTATGGTTCTTTTACATAAAGCCAATTTTGTAATTCTTTTCACAAGCCTAAGACCTAAGACTAATCAGTTCTAATTCCATAGTTCATTTAATCGGCGATGGTTCTGTCCACCATCCATTGTGATCCCAAGGATAGATTCCCACCACCGGTTCGTCATGATTCTCTGGGGTCTACCCTTCTTGCATTCCCGAGAAGTTGATCCACCAGCACATAAAAATCATCATGCATGCCCATCCCATCATTTTAAAATTTAGAGTCTAGCCAAGCGAAAAACTTGTCCCTTTGCTCCATATCCATGAGCACGACTATCCGAATAGATTGTTTTACTCACACCGCAGTGAATGTACACTTTACCCGTACTTCGTGACTTGCCCAACACATGAGCCGAAGTCCCAACACATGAGACGTGTCACGGCAAAGCCTTTCAATAACCTCACTTTGGCAGCACCCGCTTGTCACACCCGGGTTTTTCCCTAATTTATTTAAATAATTTACCCCGAAATAATCGGAATTTCGAAATTAACCCGGAGCCAACCAATAATTTTAAAATGCAATTAATAAATGGAAACAACATGGTAGGATTTTTCTTGAATTCTCGCATGTCAAAATGCGCTAACAGAATTTTTACTGGAATTTTTAGAGCACTCTAAGTATTTTTAATCAATTAAATAAGAAATTAGGAATTAATTAAGCCCCCAAAAATCCTTTTTCCCTTTTTTTCTTTTTCTTTTCCGTACGGCCGCACAGTGTTCCCGCTCTCCTCTTGGGCGCCGCCGCCCGGTCCCTCCCCGGCCCAAGCCGCCCGCCGCGCGCGCCTTCTTGGTCGTGGGCCGAGGCCCGCGACGCCCCGCGCGCGCAAGTCCGCGGAGCCTCCTCGCCCGCGAGGCACCGACAGTGGGTCCCGCCCGCCGGTCCCCCGCCCCCGCGCCCGGCCGGCCCGCCGCCGCCCCGCCATGCACGCCGCCACTCCGCTCCTTTCCGCTTGAACCCGAGCCACGTCGGACCCATGCCGGCCCAATCTCGCAACACCGCATCCATCTCCGCAACCCTCGCGCCCGATGGAAACCCTATCCGCGAGGAATCCGCTGCCGTTGTTTCCCTCTCTCTCCGAATCCGTGAACAACGGCGACAAATCCGCGTCGTTCGTGCTCATTCCGGCCTCGTTGTGCCCCTATAAAATTCCCCTTCGCCGCCACGCGTTTCCCTTTGTTTCCCTAGCGCTAGCCCTAAATCCGCCGTCGCCATCGTCGTCTTCTCCAACGCCGATGAGTGCGCCGCCGTTCCTTTTTCTCTTCGGTTTTCCGGGTTGCCTCCCGAGCCGCTCCCGCGCGCATCGTTTTCGCTCTCTGCCGTGGTCTCCCGCGCCCGCAACACCCTCCTCCGCTGTCGCCGGTGCCGCCGGAGATCGGCTGGCCGCCGCGCGGCCATGGCCGGTGGGCGAGCTCGAGCCGCCGCCGCCCAAAACCCTAACCCTAGTACCGCTTCCTCTGGGCCGTCCGATCGGTCGGATCGGGAGAATCCGCGCCGTCCGATCCCGCCCGATCCGTCGCCGTTCGATCCGGTCGCCGCACGCCGGATGGCTGCCGCGTGTCCGTCCTCGGCCGCGGCCCAAACCCTAACCCTACCCGCGATCCGCACCGTCCGATCCTTCGGATTGCGCGGATCCGGACCGTTCTCTCGCGCGCAAGCCGTCGCCGTCCGATCGCCGCCGCCCCTCACCGATGCGCGCCACGTGTCCTCGCTCTCTCCGCCGCCGCCGTGGACTCGGTCCACCGTGGACCGCGCCCGCGCCGCTTGCGTCAGCCGCTTGCGCCAGCTGACGTCAGCCGTACCGCTTGCGCCATGCTTGCGTCACCCGGGGGCTTAGTTGCACAATAAATGTTTTAATCTTTTCTGTTTCGTTTAAAAATCGCAATTAAACTTCTAAAATTCATATCTTTTGAATCCGAGCTCCGTTTTAGCCCATTCAAATTTCATTAAATCCAGAAAAATGTCAAGAATCCATTAAAAATGTCAGTTGTTTCAGAGACTTTTTAGGGTGTTTGTTGAGTGCTTTGTTTGTCGTGTAGATCCCGAGTTTTCCGGCGAGCCCGTTTCTTCAAAGTAGTCGCCGAGGTTCCTCGCCTCCAGTGGCAAGGCAAGTCATACCTTACATTGACCATATTGTACCTATTTTATGTAAATACCTCTTTTCTTTCAAATACCGCATATGTTTTAGAATGTCATTTCATGGGATGATTATACCTATTGTGCTCAACCATAGGATTGTTTACCTTATACCATTGATAACTGGGTTCAATGTGACTAGATGATAGCTTAAGGTTTGCTTAGTTTTGCTTAGCGCAACTAGCTCACTTAAGGGAATCACACTAATCAAGTATATTACTAGAAGTTAACTCTCGATGATGTTAAGTTGTGACCCCGTTTCTAATAATATTGAATTATGAAAAGGTGGGTCGTGAGCACATGGTTGGACTTTGGTTAGCGTGCTCATGACGATTAAGGACCGGTTCTCGGAAACCCCGGAAGAAATGCCGTGCATACCACAAGCCAACATGGGTAATGGTCGGTCTCGTAGCGTAGCCGTCTCTAGTCAACGTATCCCGAGAGGGTGGGCGTGATGGAGTTGGGTCGGCCCGTTTTAAGGGTTGATCAACTTTCGGATTCACCGCGGCACTAGAGGGGCTGCCCATTGCCCGATGGGAATGGGGGCGAAACCTTGGTGTGATACGATTGATTAGAGGGGGTTATGTGAAGGGTCCCGTCACGTTCCTTTTCGGGTACCATGGTGGTGCACCGGCGCACGTAACGTGTTGTGGGATTGTGTCTTATGGGTACAGCTTGTACACCTCTCGATCGAGTAAAAACTATTCGAATAGCCGTGCCCACGGTTACGGGTGATCAACCGATTCACCTTGATTAGTCTCACTTATTTATTTGAATGAAATGTTGAAGCATGACTAGTGCGGTGGATGGATGGGCCCGTTGCAACGTGGTGTGAGCGTTGGACGTTGTTTATTTAATACCGCTTAATTATTACTACTGTTTTACTGTCTTCAAACACTGTTATTATATTCTGCAAATGCTGTTTATGCAAATTGAGCCCCTTAACCCTTCCTTGTTATTTATCTTGCATCATGTCCCCTTTTCCGGTGTGACTTGTTGAGTACGGTGGTTGTACTCAGCCTTGCTTCTTTTTCCCCCTTCAGTGCCAGAGGTTGAGATCGAGGTCTCCGAGGAGGTGTAGGCTTGTCCTCGTCAAGGTTTAGCTGTGGTGTTGGCGTTCTTCTTCGCTCGTGTCAAGTTTAGCTTAAGTCAGTTTTATTTTCCTTTCCGCTGCATTTGTGTAACTCTTTTATATTGTTTCTAAGACGAGGATTCTGTATTATCAATAATGTCGATTTGTGTACCTCGGCTTATGTCTGGACGAGGGTGTAATGCACAAATTAGCTGTAGAAATTCTGGTGTGAATTTCTGGGCGTGACACCGCTCCATGAACTTGAGCCCTCATGCACTCTAGCCGTACATAGTTTCTTGCAGTGAGAGGAGTTCTGGCATGGGCTAAGCACTATCGAAGAAGGACTTCGAACACACAATACTATAGGGTACAAAGAATAAACGAGTATTCAATATCAAGACAGGGCATATAACAAGTATGGGAGTTCATATGTGTATAGCATGCATATTTGATTTTAAATAAACATAAGTTCGAAAATGGGTTCAACATGTTCAAAGGAAGTGATGACTTGTCTTGCTCGCAACCTTGTTGACCTGGGTCTTCAATGCACTCAGGTGCTCCCTCGGACTCTATAATAACATGTGGTCAAATCGATTGAATTCAATTAGAATTCAAGTAAAATCACCAAAATTCCAAATAAAATTGTAAAATCGACTCCTAAAATTAGTATACGATTTTAGGTAAATTTAGGTTTGAGTTTCGATAGAATCCGAGTTAAAACGAGCGAGATACAATAGTTTGAAGTATCGTGGTTAAATCGATTTAATTAATTACGAGGTGATAATATTCTAAGTTAATTCACTTTGAATTTTAGAAATATAATGATGGATGACTCAAAAATATATACCAAAAGGAAATTATATATCTCCAATTTTTATCCTAATTTATCGGGCCGACTAGCCCTAGGGTTAGAATTAATCAAATTCGAAAATAATTAACTCTAAAGCTTGACAATATATTAAATAATTTAGATTTTAAATTTAGAAAATCCATATGATAAAAGTAGTGTTTAATAACAAACTAAATTATAATTAAATCCCTAATGTTATAATTAAATCCTAAATCAAATTCATGAGATAATTAAATTCTTGATATTATACTTAATATTTAGCCTACAATTATCCCATAAAATTTTATTCCAAAAATATATTCTTCTCCTAAATTTCCTAAATATTTTTCCCAAATATTTTCCTTTTTCTTTTTCTTTCTTTCCCTTTCTTTCTTTTCCCTTCTTCTCTCTCCTCTTCTTCCTCCTTCTTCTCCTCTCTTCTTTCTTTCTTTCTTCTCTTCTTCTTCTCCTCTCTCTCTTCTTTCTTTCTTCTCTCTCCTTTACTCTCCCTCACTTTCCAACTCCTCTCTCTTCTCCCTATGGCCGAGGTGGTGCACAAGGTCGACGACGGTGGCGAGGAAAGAAAAAAGGGAGAAGAAGGGCTTACCCGTGGCATGGAGGCGGCACGGCGCGGCGGCGGCGTCGGCGGCGTGGTGGCGCTCGGAGGAAAAAGGAGGGAAGGAGGGGCGCGGTGAGGAAAGGGAAATGGGCGCGCCTCCTTTTATAGGCGGGCGCGGCGAGGGAGGCGTGGGGGGCGCAGGCGCGACACGCGGCGGCGCGGCGCGGGCCTGGGGCGGGGGGCGGGCGGCGCGGGCACGCGGCGCGAGGGCGACGTGGCAGCGTGCGGCGCAGCGCGCGCGGGTGGGGGCCGACGACGTCGAGCGGGTGGCGGACAATGAACAGTGTACATTCCCTTTTTCCCCATATTTTTCTTTTGTTTCTTTTTCATCACACCAATAAAATTAAAATATAACTTGGCCCCAAATATAAGTTTAAATTTTTATTTTAAACTTTTAAATTTTTGCCCCACTTTTATTTATTATTTCATTTATTATATTTTTGTAACTTCCTTTCTTCTTTTTTCCTTATTTGCTCATAATTAAATAATTGATTTATATTTTCCCAAAAATAAAATTTTGGTCCAATGTAAATGTTTATCAAACTTTAACCTTTCTCAATTATGTTTTTATACAATTTTTATTTTTAATATTCATATTGCAATTTCCTTTCTTTTAGGGTTTTTAAATCTTATCGACTTTTTTCGACTTTAAATAAATATTCTCTTATTTGAAACTTGGCAACGAAAACTCGCAAAAATAAGAAGCCAATAAAATACGACAAGATGCAATAATTTAAAAGTTTTCTTAAGCTCTGAATTTTAAATTTTGATTTTTAAGTGTCTGATTTATAGGGTGTTACAACTTCAATGGTGGCTTCGAGAGCTTTTCTCTCTCGCCGATCGGCAATCCTCTATTGTGCTCTCTCCAGCTTGTACCTGTGTTGTTCAAGATATGCGGCTTAGGAGATGACGTCGGCAATGTTATCAGGGATTTGATCTTGTATCTCCTCAAACCTAGCCCTGATTGGCCTGGAGTTGGCGACTAGGTAATCTAGGGAGCTCTCCAGCCGACAGACAATGCCCATTAGTTTGGCCTTCAAATCATCGGCAATGGGAGCCAACGCTTTGCTTGTGGTCTCATTCTCATCATCTAAGAACTGTTTTATGTCAAATGAAAACATATCGGCTAAGGCCTGAAAAGGGAATGATGAAATTGTTAAGTATTGAAGAAACTCAGAACAACCGATGTGGTGTATTTAGAGTACTTACAGGGATGACAGGAGCGACTGCTTCTTCTGCTTCCACGTGATGGCTGCCCCTAGCCAATGGAGTACGTTCACTTGATGCATGAGGGCGGTGTGCCGGAGAACGGGGAGGTTGTACAGAGAGAAGAGAAGCAAGTTTCATTCAGAATCGGCTAACTGAAATTTGAGAAAAGTTTGAAGTCAAAGTTATCGATGGAGCTGGAGCTGATTTCTTCCTGGTGGCCAATTTCTTCTTCTGCGAGTAGAGGAGTTTGGTCAGAATTGAAATGTCAAAAGTTTAAAGGAAATAAACTCTAGAGAGATACAAATCGGAGCAGGACGTGGTTGGCGTTTTGGGGGACTTGGGGTTTTCTCGGGAGCCGGGTCATCGACTGGTGGCGTCGGCATGGTTCTTCTTGATTCACTTGCTTCGGCCGCAGCATCATTGATGACTTCTTCTGTTTCCTCTTGGTTCAAGAATTCCTCCACGTCCGGGTCCAAGGGAAGCAGATCATCGGCTGCAGCTTTCTTTTGCTTCTTGGGCGTTTTCTTCTTTACAGCCGATGGATCGGCAACCGATGACTTAGCTCTTTTCCTTTTCCCAACTTTGGAGTGGATCAGCTGGCGTGTCTGTCCATGAAGTAAGGATGCCGTCTTGGGGGCATCATAGCTGATCCTTGATGGGGCCAGTCCACAACCGTTGGGGAGGATGCCGACAACATAGCAAATGGTTGTCTCGATATAGCTAACATGAGGAAGGGAGGAATTGGTAGTCTGCACACAAAGAGAAAAAGATACAGTTAATATTGAAGAAGGATAGCCGATAATAAATGACAAAAGAAGGAAGAAGTGCTTACTTCTGGGATCAACTCCAGGTACATGGTGGTAAGGTACATCAAATGAAAAAGGTGCTTCTTCCATTCGATCCACCATCGGTTGAAAGTTGCACTCCTCGTTATTGCCAATTTGATGTTGTCAATGCTGCCGAGTGGGGGGACTTCAATGCTTAGCAACCTGTCCATCATGAGGCCTGAGCCGATTTCGCCCCTAGTCTGAATTTTGTCGACAAAGTATAGGCCGATCGGCAGTTGTCCCATGCCCAGCTATCTAGCAGCACTTATTGGATGATAGAACTCGTATGAAATCTGGACGTTTCTTCCTTGGTGGATGCCGACTGGGAGGATGCAAGGAGAGATGGCCGATGTCAAGACTTCCATAGACTTGTCAAACTTTTCAGAGTTTATCTCGTCAAATCTAAAGTCACTAGGGAGCTCAAAATCCTCATAATTCTCATATGCAAACCAGATCCTTGAGGCCCTTGGAAACCCACCGTAAAAATTGCCGAACCAGTCTTTGAAGAGATCGGCTGAGAGCTTGGATCCGTTGTATGAAGATGCTGCCTCTCCGAAAGACATGCATCGGCATGTTAAGATTTCATTTCCATCCTCGTCTGTCGTCGGCTGTGCTAATGGGAAACTAGCTTCTACTAGTTCTGGCCTCTGAGCAACTTTATGTGTGTGCAGGTTGAGCCATATCTGCAATAGCCACCATGGGCCGCCAGTGCCGATGGCCAAATTTGTGGCGATTTTAGCCGATGCATAGTTCAAGGTCTGGTAGAGATACCCTAATAAGTATTTGCCCAGAGAAATTTGTCTCTTCTCTACTAGGGCTTCGACTATGTGCTGCCAGTTTGTTGTGGGGCCACAGCTTGGGCCACAGAAGAGAAATTTTTCCAACCACATTAGAAGGAAGGCTGCATGTTCCTTGGGGGTTACTGGCCCTGTTCCCATGTTCTGACTAATGAATCCATTCTAGCCGTCGATGGTCTGGGTCATAAAGGAAAACTGGCCCTTAGTGTTCAAACTGACCGGGTTAGCCGATGCTGTGATATCTAGACCCGTGATCATAACTGCATCCAAAAGAGTGGGCATCATTGGCCTTTGGTTGAACAAGAAGGTGTTCAAGGTGTTGGACCAGAAATATGATGCAACCGATAGCATTGGTTCGTCCTTAGTCATATCGGCTATTGTCAAGGCCAGGCACTGTGCTATCCCAAGCTCTTCCCAGTGACTTTGTTTGCTAGCCGACATTCTGCTATACCAAGCTGAAAAAGTCTTATTAGTGGATGGCCATGATTTGAAAGTTTTGGCCCAATGCAACAAACTAGGGTTTGACAATCTAAAGGACACCCTATTTGTCTCAGCATTGATGAGCTTTGTGGGGTCTGGGTTGTCGAGTGGCCCTAAGAAGAATTGGTGTGGATGGACAAGGTTGGGGATCGCCAATTTGGTTACAGAGGTGGTACAATGAAAAAGAAAGAGAAAGGCAAATCACAAAGGGTAAAAACCGAGATTGCGGTAAAGAAGGGAGTTACAGCCGATGGGGCTTACCTCAGGGAACTCGACCGACGGTGCCGTGGAGGGAGTAGTTGAGGTTGACATCGACGAGAGCTGACGTCAGTGGCCGAGCACTGACGTCAGCAACCTCGGGGACCGCCGGTCCACGGTGGACCGGGTCCACGGGACCGAGGGCACGACGTGCCACATGGGCACACAAGGTGCCAACGCGGCGTCAACGTGGCAGCAACGTGGTTGCCATGTGGGCGGCCGAGATCGGACGACCCCGATCTACCTCTGCCAAGGCAAATTGGATGGCGTGGGGTGGCGCGGCGCGGGGCAACACGGCGCAACGTGGGCGTGTGGCCCGGCAATGATGCGCGGCGTCCAACGGTCGGCCGGCGCCAGCGGGCAGCGGCGCAAGGCGGCAGAGCGGTGCGGCGATGCGCGCACGATGTCGCGTGCATGAGAGGGCAGCGACGCGCGCACGAGCGAGAGAGGAAGGGAGGGGATGGCTCACCGGAGTGCGCCGGAGCGGGGAAAGACGACGGCGTTCGGCGGCTTGCGGGCGGCGAACAGCGAGGGTGACCGACGGACGAGGACGACCTCGGCCTAGCGAAGACGACGGCGGCGGTGTCACGGGATGGCACAGCGTAGAACGATGAGGAACGATGGCCGGACAAGGGCGAGCGGCGGCGGAGCTAGGTCAAGACGATGCGAGAGAGATTTAGGCACGAAATTGAGCGATGGAGTGGTGTAATCGATAGAGGGGAGCACCTGCGTGATTTATAGGTGGGTTGGGGCATCGGCAACGGCTGGGGACGCGAGTATCACTCGCCAGCGTAAATGGGAGAGAGAGAAACTAATGGTCAGGGATTAAATATGGCCATTACGAGGCACGGCACGGCCGGGACGGGGTGGGGAAGGCGGGCGGCATTATGGACCGGCATTAAGGCACCCGGAGCGGCGGGGAGGATGGGATTCACGGCGAGGCGCGCGTGGTCGGCGGCGGCGTGGCGGAGGAACGGGATGGGCCCGATAGGTGGGCCTCACCTATCGGTGACCTAGGGGCGTGAGGGACAGGACGTAGAATTTTCGGCGGGCTCGCGAGCGGCTTGTGGGCCGTGGCCTTCGGCTGGCCCACGGGAGGGAGAGAGAAGAAAGGGGCGCGCAGGGGAGGGATGGGCCACCGAGTTGGGCAGTCGGCCCAGGAAGAAGAAAAAGGATGGGAAAAATTAAGGAAAAAAGGGATTTTCCAGGGATTTATTTATTCCAAGAATTGATTTTAGTCGGTTAAAAATTATTTCTAGTGCTCGAAAATTCCACTAAAAATTCCGTTAATGTATTTTGACATGTAGAACTCAAGAAAAATTCCACCATGCCATTTCCACTTATTATTTGCATTTTAAAGTTATTTCTTTGCTCCATGTTAATTTTAACTTAATTTCTTCAAGGGATTTATGATTTTTAAACTGAGAAAATTCCAGGGTGACAAATCTCCACCCCGAGATTCCGAGGCGTTGGCGAAGAGGTGTCGATGGGCAACCTTCAGCTCGTCTTCCCTTTCCCAGATAGCCTCTTCCTTGGGATGGTGGCTCCGCTGCACTTGGCAGAATCTGATCACCCGGTTCCTAATTCTCCTTTCGCTTGTTTCAAGGATGTGAATCGGCTTCTCAACATACGTTAAGTCCTCGCTTGCTTGCTCCTCAGGTACCATTAAGCATTTCTTTAGCTTGTTTCGAGACTATGAATTTTAATGTGTTCGGGGCTCGCTTGCTCCTCAGGTACCCTTAAGCATTTCTTTAGCTGGGAGACATGGAACACATCATGAATGCCTTCCATAGACGAGGGAAGTTTGAGTTGGTAAGCGACTTCTCCTTGGCGTTCCAGGATTTTGTATGGTCCCACGAAGCATGGTGCCAACTTTCCTTTCATCTGGAAGTGACGTACTCATCGGAGTGGAGTGACACGGAGGTATTCATTGTCTTCGTCTTCAAAGCTAAGCTCTCCCCGGCGGTTGTTAGCATAGCTTTTCTGTTGAGACTTGGCAGTTTTCAGCCTTTCTCGAATAAGCATTACTTTCTCTTTTGCCTCGTTCAAGACGTCAGTCCCAAATAACTGGTGTTCTCCTGTCTGATGCCAGAAGAGTGGCGTGCGTCACTTTCTATCATACAATGCTTCGAACGGATCCATTTGCAGACTGGCTTGGTAATTGTTGTTGTTTGAGAACTCGGCGTATGGCAGGCTCTTGTCCCAAGCTCCGCCAAAGTCATGTGCACAAGCTCGCAACATATCCTCCAGTATCTAATTGACCCTTTCAATCTGGCCATCGGTTTGAGGATGGTAAGCAGTGCTGAAGTTCAGATAAGTCCCCAATTCTTCTTGTAGTTTCTGCCAGAACTTTGAGGTGAACTGGCTCCCTCTATCGGACACGATCTTTTAGTCACTCCATGCAGACACATGATCCTTGATAGGTAGAGTTCCGCTAGTTCTTCCCGAAATAGGTGGTATGCACGGGAATGAAGTGAGCGACTTTCATAAGTCGGTCCACAATTACCCAAATAGAATCATGACCAATGGAAGTTCTGTGTAGACCCGTGATGAAGTCCATCCCGATTTCTTCCCATTTCCACTCTAGAATCTCAAGAGGTTGTAGCAACCCTGCAGGTCTCTGGTGTTCCGCGTTTACTCGATGACATACGTCACACAGCGTGACGAATTCCGCGATTTCCCTTGTCATGCTGACCCACTAGAATTTTTCCTTAAGATCCTGGTACATTTGGTACTTCTAGGGTGAATGGAGTACTGGGTTTGATGAGCTTCCTGAGGATCAGGTCTTTTAATTCCTTGTTCTCAAGTACGCATAGTCTTTCTCCCATCCAGATCATCCCTTGCTCATCCTCCATGAAGTCTCAAGCTTTGCCAGTTCTCATGTTCTTTAGTTTTGCTATTTCAGGATCACTCGCTTGGGCTAGGTGAACTGGTTCCACGAGTGTAGGCTGCGCTTTGAAAGCGGCCACTTACCCATGCTAGACTATTCCCAAGTTCAAACAT
The DNA here is from genome assembly GCA_019925245.2 of Oryza australiensis. NCBI lineage: Eukaryota > Viridiplantae > Streptophyta > Magnoliopsida > Poales > Poaceae > Oryza > Oryza australiensis. The sequence continues at coordinate 5,312,961 of JAIFGZ020000342.1, forward strand.
CCCAAATCCAGTTGCAGGTCGCTGTACATCTCTTCCGTCCAAGTGACGTTGCAGTAATTCTTTCTGCTTAAGGCGATGCCGCCATGTTAGCCTTGCCGGGGTGGTAGTGTATCCCCATTACATAGTCTTTGATCGATTCCAACCATCTTCATTGCTGTCGGAGGTTTAGATTGGGTTGGGTGAATGTCACACCTTGAAGTTTTACCCTTTTAAAAATCATCTAAATAATTTCCCAAAAAGAATTTGAATTTTAGGAATTAAACTAGAGCAAATAAGCAATTTCAAAATGCAAATTATAAGTGGAATGGCACGGTAGGATTTTTCTTAAATTCTACATGTCAAAATACATTAACTTGATTTTTAGTGGAATTTTTAGAGGACTAAAAATAATTTTTAACCAATTAAATTAAATCTCAGAATTAGTTAAGTCCGTGGATTCATTTTCCTTTTTCTTTAATTTCCCATCCTTTTCCGCTCTTTTTCACTGGCCGACGGCCCATCCCGCCAGCCCAAGCCACCCCGCGCGCACACTCTCCTCGCCCGTGGGCCACGGCCCACGCAGCCGCCCCGCGTTGCTGAAGTCCGTTGGCCCTCCCTCCCCTTCTCGGGCCACTAACAGGTGGGGCCCACCTATCAGGCTGTCCCCTTCACGCGCCCGAGCCCACCCCGCCACGCCATCTCGGCCGCCCGCGCCGTGCCATCCCAGCTGTCCCCACACCGACCGAGCCACACACGCCGTGCCTCCCCTCCCCACTCTCGGCCACCCTTATCCGCACGCGCCATCTCGGCTGAGTCAGTTCTGAATCGGCCACCACCCCTCTCTCTCCGTATCCGAACCAACGGCGAGAAATCCACACCGATTTCATGCGCCATCCGGTCTCCTAAACCCCTATAAATTGAGCCGAGTATCTCCTCTCCGTGTTTCCTTTTTTCGCCGAGCCAAAAAGTGCCCTAAATCTCCACCGCCGAATCCTGCCGCCGTGCGTCGCCATCTTCGTCTCCAGCACTGGTGAGGCCTCTCTCCCCCGTGCTCTAGCCGCCGCTCCCTACATCGCCACGCCGCACCCCGAGCCCTAGCATCGCTCAGCATCACCTCCCACAACCCGCACCGCTGCTCCGTCATCGTCACTTGCGTCGCCGGCAAGCCGGCCGACCGCCGCACGGCCATGGCCAGCCATGCCGAGTTCAGCCGCCGCCCCCAATCCCTAGCCGTGCTGAGCCGTCCGATTTGCCGAGCGGCAGATTGGGACCGCTCACTCCCGCAAGCCCGCACGCCCGCCACGTTGGCCCACGTGGCACCACGTCGGTGCCACATGTGCCCACATGATACACCGCACCACCGCACTCCCGTGGACCAGGTCCACCAGAGACCGGTGTCCCGCGCGCCCTGACGTCAACCCTTGTGCCTTGATGATGTCAGCCCTTGCTTACGTCAGCCTTGCGTCAGTGCTTGCGTCATGCCAACGTCAGCCAGGGGCTTAATTGCATAATAAATAATTAAGGACTTTTCTGTTTTAGTAATAGACATAGATAATCTTCTAAAATTCATATCTTTTTTAATCCGAGCTGTGTTTTAGTCCATTCAAATTTCATTAAATCAAGAAAAATTCCGAGAATCCATTAAAAATAGTTTTCAATGCTATTTCAGTGGACTTTTAGCATGTTTGTTGAGTGCTTTGCTTGTCTTGTAGATTCCGGTAATTCCAGCGAGCCCGTTTACTTCAAAATAGTCGCAGAAGTTCCCCAATCTTCAGAGCAAGGCAAGTAATATTTCTTTATTGATCATATTGTGCCTATTTTATCAAAAGTCTTATTTTTCTTAAATGTCGCATGTATTTAAGAATGTCATTTTATGGGACTATTTTACCTATTATACTCAGCCATATGACTTGTTTGCCTTATACCATTGATAACTTGGGTTTAATATGATTAGATGTTGGTTTAGGACATGCTTAGCCTTCTTAGATCAACTAGCTCATTAAAGGGAATCATATTACTTAATTACTATAGTAGAGACTATATACATATGATGTCAAGTATGAGACACTGTGATATTAATAAATAAATAAAACATGACAATGGCGGGTTGTGGGTGCAATGGTTTTAGATAGTAGCGCCCATGGCAGTTAAAGATCGGTTCACAGAAAACCTTGGAAAAAAATACCGTGCATATAGACAGCGTGGGCAATGGCTGGATCGGTAGTATAGTTGTCTCTAGCTGACGTACCCTAGTGAGGGTGGGCGTGATGGGGTTGGGTCGACTGGGGTACCCGGTTGATCGGCTACCGAATTCACCACGGCACACGGGGGCTGGCCACTGCCTTTCAAGGGGTGGGGGCGAAACCTTGGTGTGGTACGATTGGTTAGAGGGGGTTATGCGAAGGGTCTTGTCACAGTCCCTTTCCGGGGTATCGAGGTGGTACACTGGCACATGGTAATGTGTCGTGGGGCTGTCTTACGGGTACAGATGTACACCTCTGATCAGAGTAAAACTATTCGAATAGTTGTGTCTGCGGTTATGGGCGATCAACCAGATTCACCGTGATTAGTCTCATTCAAGTAAATAATTTGATTAATGGTACTTGACTAGAATAGATGGTTGGTTGGGCATATTGCAACGTGAGTTAACGTTGAACAGTGATTACTTTAATATTGCTTAATTATTACAACTATTTTACCGCTTTCAACTATTATTGTGAAATATTGTTTATGCAAATCAAACCATAGCCTTCCTTGTGAATTATCATGCATCATATCTTCTCTTCTGATATGACTTATTGAGTACGGTGGTTGTACTCAGTCTTGCTCTATCTTCGCCATCATAGTGAGAGATCGAGGCAGAGGAAAGCTTTGATGAGTAGTAGGCTTGTTCGACGTCAAGGTTGCCCGTGGTTTGTTGGTGCTTCGTCGCTAGAGACAAGATTAGTTTTAATTAGTCGTTTCTTTTTCCGCTGCATTTGTGTAATTTTTTTATATTGTTTCTAAGACGTGGATTCTGTAATATCAATAATTTTTTATTTGTGTACCTCGATTGATTCTTGGACAAGGATTGGATGCACAAATTAGCTTCGAAAATTCTGGCTTGAATTTCTAGGCATGACAAGTTGGTATCAAAGCCAATCCTTGACCGTAGGACAAGCCAGCTGGAAAACTCTAAGAGCCCTCTAAAAACCCTTTCATTTGTATAAGTTCTGAAAAACAATCTTGGTCATTTTTTGAATGGGATGTTTTAAAAGTAAAGTCAGTCTAGGGTTTTAGAATTTTTGGAAAATGGGTCTGTGGTCATTTTGGTTTTGAGCATGCATTGGTTCCTCTCCTTTGTCTTCTATAGATGTTAGGCCCTCCACCGACCGAAGAAGTCGTTCCGAGCTCTAGGACGTTACCCCTAGTTCCTCGTTTTTCCTTAGTTTGCTTGCTTGTTAGTTGTGTGTTTAGGTTTGTTCGTTTGTGGGCTTAGTCGGCAAACCTTACCAAGTGGGTGTTGGTATGGTTGCCTTGATAAGGATGTTGCTTGAGTTTTAATTGTTTTAATCAAGATCAGAACAATGCAGTTAATTCATATAATAAAGTCTAGTTCCTTAGCAATCTGTTTTTCTTCTTCTCTACCCTTGTTCGGTCTGCTTCCTCAGATGATGAACACCAGACCAGTGGAGCTAACAGTAACAACAAGCAGTCAGGGAACAATAACAACAACAATGATGCTAATGGCAACGCTCCTCCACCACCACCACTACCTGTGAACCCCACTATAGCTCAGGTGCTAGCATCTCAAACACAGATGATGGCTGCTATGATGCAGCAGATGCAACAACACCACCAACAGACGCAGTAGCAGATGTTGCAACAAATGCAAATGCAGCAACAACAACAGCAAAACAATCAGTTTGCTCCTCCCCCACCACCCCAATCCAAGCTGCCGGAGTTCCTTCGCGTCCGGCCGCCAACCTTCTCCAGCACCACCATTCCTATGGAAGCTAATGATTGGCTTCACGCCATAGAGAAGGAGCTGGATATCCTGCAATGCACTGATCAGGAGAGAAAGTCTCTTTTGCCACAACATCAATTGCAAGGTCCCACCTTTGCTTGGTGGGATAATTACTTGGTCACTCGCCCAGCAGGAGCGGCAGTTACTTAGGAAGAATTCTGTCAGTTTCAGGACCACACATATTCCTGCTGGAATAGTCACACAGAAGAAGCGAGAGTTCCGATCTCTTGAGCAGGGCAATAAGTCGGTTACTGAATACCTGCACGAGTTTAATTGCCTTGCACATTATGCCCTAGAGGACGTGCGGATAGACGTAGAGAGGCAGGAGAAGTTCTTGTCTGGTCTAGATGATGAACTCACTGACAAGCTGATCTCGGGGGAATACGCTAACTTTGAGAAGCTGGTTGACAAGGCCATTCGACAGGAAGACCAGCGCAACAAGATGATCAAAAAGAGAAAGGCAGTGTAGTTCAAACCTCCACCGCAGCAAGGGAAACCAGCAGAGGCCGCGCTTCATGCCTGGAGGTCAGGGTGGACCCACCACCATGATTGTCCGCCAACATCGGCCCTATCATCGTGGGAACATTCAAGCTGGCAACAATGGCAGTGGCAGTGGGCAGCAGCAACGCAATCCAGCTCCACATCCTCCAACGACACCACCCCAGCAACAGTCCAAGCCAACTCCAACCAAGAAGGACTCCGGAGGAAAGCCGGGAGTCTATTTCAACTGTGGTGAGCCCAGACATTTCGCAGATAAATGTCCGAAGCCGAAGCACACCGGACCCAGGTTCATCCAGGTACGTGTCAATCATGCGTCCGCGGAAGAGGCACAAGCTGCACCAGAGGTTATACTGGGTATGTTTCCTGTGAATCACCCTCCTGCTATAGTATTATTTGATTCTGGTGCAACACATTCATTTATTATAAGTTTTGTTGGGGCACATGGGTTATCAGCAGAGGAACTTAAGATACCTATGCGGGTTCAAACTCCTAGAAACCATTTGGACACCGCTCACTACTGCCCCTCAGTAGCAATTGAAATCCAAGGATTCAAATTTCTAGTCAATCTTATCCTTCTTAAATCAAAAGACCTAGATGTCATTCTTGGGATGGATTGGTTGCCAAGGCATAAGGGAGTGATCGATTGTGCGAGTTGCACGATCACCTTAACCAATTGTAGTGGGGAGAATATTGCTTTTTGTTCTCCAGTGCCACTAATACCGTAGCAAGTCTGAATCAGGTTTCTACCGAGGGATCGACAGGAGTAGAAGTTAAGACCCCTTGTAATTTGAAGGATATTCCAATAGTCAGAGAATGTCCTGCAGTCTTTCCGAAAGATCTAACAAAGATGCCACCAAAAAGAGAAATTAAATTTCGGATTGACCCAGTACCGGGAACTACCCCGATCCACAAGAGGCCGTATAGAATGGGAGCTAACGAGTTGGCAGAAGTAAAGAAGCAAGTTGACGAATAGTTGCGGCAATGCTATATCCGCCCGAGCACGTCACCTTGGGGTGTTCCGGTGATCTTTGTGGAGAAAAGGGACAAGACTAAGAGGATGTGCGTCGACTATCGCGCACATAATGAGGTCACTATAAAGAACAAGTATCCTCTACCCCGGATTGATGACTTGTTTGACCAACCCAAGGGAGCAAAGGTGTTCTTCAAGATAGACCTGCGATCAGGCTATCTCAGTTACGGATTAGAGAGGAGGACATTCCTAAGACCGCTTTCAAAACTCGGTATGGTTTGTACGAGTGTACGGTCATGTCTTTTGGACTTACCAATGCACCTGCCTTTTTCATGAACTTGATGAACAAGATGTTTATGGAATCATTGGACAAGTTTGTTGTCATTTTTCATCGACGACATATTTATCTATTCCAAGACCGAAGAGGAACATGAGCATCATCTTCCGTTAGTGCTCAAAAAGTTGAGGGATCATCAACTCTATGCCAAGTTCAGCAAGTGTGCCTTCTGGTTAAAGGAAGTACAGTTCCTCGGTCACATCGTGAATGCTCAAGGAGTAGCGGTGGACCCGTCAAACATGGAATCAGTTACCAAGTGGACCCCACCAAAGACAGTTACCCAGATTCGAAGTTTTCTTGGACTCGCGGGGTATTACCGTTGGTTCATTGAGAATTTCTTCAGAATTGCCAAGCCAATGACACAATTGTTGAAGAAAGATGAGAAATTCAAGTGGTCCACAGAATGTAACAAGAGTTTTGAAGAACTTAAGAAGAAGCTGGTGTTCGTGCCAGTCTTAATACTATCGGATCCAACAAAAGATTTCCAAGTGTATTGTAATGCGTCTCGCCAAGGGCTGGGATGTGTGTTGATGCAAGAAGGCAAAGTGGTCACATACGCCTCTCGTAAGTTGCGTCCGCACGAGAACAACTACCCAATCCATGACCTTGAGTTAGCCATGGTGGTTCATGCTTTGAAGATCTGGCGGCACTACTTGATCGATAACCGTTGTGAAGTGTATACGAATGTTGATGAGAAATTTCTCTCACGCGCTGGCACAGGAGATCCGCAACTCCAGTAAGGTGTCCTTCTTGGCTACTTGGCGTGTGCGGGCGTGCGAGTTGATTTGATCTGTTAACCAACAAGAAAAACAAAGCAATATGCGTTAAGTGTTAGGTTAGATCCCCATTGAATCGGCTGAGGGAATCCATGATCATATATATGCTATCCTAAAATATATTTTAGCCAAACGACTAGAATGGATCGGCTATACCGAGACAGCATCAGTCGTGTAAGCTAAATACAGTAAAGGATAATAAATATATGAATCGATAACCTAGCTGATACTGGAAAACTAACGATGAATCGGCTAGTACTCCGACGAATCTTATGAAAAGATATCACTCTTGAACCAGATGCGCATAACCTGGAAATCGGCCGTCGGCTGCCTGATGGCGGGCCGATTTTGGCTAGTAACGTCCGACAAGAATACGATCTTAATATAAGAGGCAGTTCTAATATAAATCCAATAATAAATATATTAAAAGAAACACATCAGATAGGGCCGGCTGAAACCTCGGCGTGTCTCTAAACAATATAAATCTTAGCTGAACAGATCATTGATAGTTCTAAGAACGACTTAACAGTTCGAACCTAATGCAACATTAAGTATAAAAAGAAAAACCTGATCTGTTGCGGCCGATTTATATTCCTCGAGACGGTGGATACCACATATAAACCAGCCAACCTTTAGATCTAGCTCTATTGGCTGCAAGTTCTTGATTGAACTAGCCAATGGCAGGATAGATCCAAACGTTAGTCTAATTTATATGCGCTATATGATAATTAGCGCAATATAAACTCTTGAATCTAATGTATCATTACGATGGAAGCACTAGAAACAACAGATCATACCACTAATGACAAGCATTTACCTAGATCCGGGGATCGAAACGATGCAGCCCGTAGCCAAACAAACTGCTCATCTGAAGAAAAAGGTTGGCGATGTGCCGAAGGTTTGATTGATTGTGATATGTTTTTTACAGGGGGTCTCGGGTCCTATTTATACCCAAGATACAATTATCTGTACACACCCTGGACTCTATCTAAACTACTATTTAAAACACAACATTATCCCTAGAAGGACCTACGCTGTGTTACAATTAACAATTTAAACAAACTCCTAAATTACAGATACAATTGCCGTTACAAGACTCTATCCATAGGTGGCAATATCGTTTAACGCACAACTAACAACCGAATCTTCTATTTATCCTCAAACTGCTGCACCAGAAATGGTTTTATCTCTTTCGGACCTGGAATCGGCTACCGACTGCCCTTGTCCGATCCAACCTTAGCCGATTGGCCTCGCAGCCGATCACTCCTCAGCCGATACGGCCTCTGTTTCCACACCAAACCAGCCGATCCGATTCCGTTTTGCCTTTGCAGATTTAGGGACTCAATTACCAAATTTCGGTGTTAACACATGCCCCCCAAGTTCGTGATACGAAGTGTTACGGATCTGCTTGCCTGTCCAAACTCCCGCTCTTTTCTTGACCTAAACCGCTTCGGCTTCTCCCCAAATGCCCTTTAAATATCCACTCTCCTCGGCCAAGACGCTTACGCCTTCAAAACGCACTCAGTCTCTTTGCATACAAGCCTCTGCCTTCTCTCTCACTCTCCGGTGGTTTCACCGACGTCCATCAAATCTCAGCATTCTTCACAACCCGGACCTCATCTTCGCCCAAACGACCCTGATGGCCTCCACTGTCGCCGTGTCAAGCGCCTCCGTCACGCTGGCCAACGCCGCCACACCAGCTGTAACCACCGCGCCAACCATCGCTGCCGTTCCGGCCACCGCCATTACCGAGTTCCCAGAGGTACTCCCGTTTGATCCAGAACCCCTTTTTCTTTCGGATTTACTTCTTCAACTATGTTGCATCAATCTTGCATTCAACCATTTTTTTGAGTAGCACTTTCCTTCTTTTTTTTAATTAGTACTTTTTCCTTCTTCGAACTATAGCATACAACCATTCTTAATCAATACTTTTCTTTTTCTCTCCCTGGACTGTAGAACCTGTCACGTCAAGTGCTTGTCACCAACTTGATACAAGCACAGAGGTTTTCTCTCGGCCCCATCGGCAAAATCGATCCAGCCGATGTGATTATGGCCGAGACCAACAGAATCCCCTTCAACACTGCGAAGCCGTCTCTCGCCCATTGGAATGGGACGTTTAAGTCGTGGCTGACGACTGACGCCGCTTGGGTCGAGTGGTACAAGAGAATGCAATCGGCCAAATACACTCAATGGGAGGAGGCCGGGATAGCCCACGGCTTGGCTCCGTCCATTGCCAACATGGAGAAGGACGAGCCGCTTCTGTCGGCTGCAACGTATTTCTGGAATGACAGATTCAATGCCTTCATCTTTCGACAAGGGCCGATGACCATCATACTGTCGAAACTTGGTTTCGGCAATAGAAATTTGGGGGTGCAGTCAAGATCGCCAAGCTCGATGGGTTAGGTGGAAAACAAGGATTTAGATAGGTTCAGGCCCTCTCGTGAGGTAATACCCTACTCCTATTTCGGGGATTCGATCCGTCGAGTGTTTATTGATCTCAAGATCTAAGGCTGAAAGCTAATAGCTCATAAAGCATATCCCTCAAGGGACGCCCCTTACCCCCCTTATATAGTCTTGGGAGGTGGGCTTACAGATCGGAAACCCTATCTTACTCTAAGTCGGTTTCCTCAATCTTACCAAACCGTGACTATGAGCCGTTGCCTTACCTAATCGGCAACGTAATACCCAAGTCATAGCCGGTTTACATAATTGGCAGGCGCAACATATCCCTATCTCCAGTCGGATAAGCTTGCCATGTGGATATCTGATTGCCATAATCTCCACAGTAGCCCCCGAGTCCTTTGCAGTCGACGAGATAACTCAGACTCGAACCAAAATAACACACAGCCAAACAACTCTTTGGCCGAGTGCTTTTGGCGCCGAGTGATTCCATCACCTCTGCTTGAATCTCCCGAGTGGCTCCAAAGACTGTGAAGGGCTGGAAAATACCCAAAAAATTGTTAAAAATAAATATCTAGGTGCATCTTCTGATGCACCTAATTAGGTGTAGCCCCCGACTATGTGGTTAGTCAAAAACAGACTAAGCATATAGTCAAGAACTATAAAAAATCATTCTCACATAGATGCTTAGCTCAGGCTAAAATATTCATAAAAAATCTCATCACTCGGCAAGCTCGTACTTGTCCGGGTAAATTTGCCCGAGTCATCTCAGAACAAATTGCTCAATCGACCCTCATGGGTAAAAAAGCACTCGGTAAGCTCTCGCTCATCCGAGTGGATCTGCCCGAGTTATCTCGGAACAAATATTTTAATCATCCCTCATGGGTAAACAAGTTTTTCAGTCATCTGAAAAATATGACCAAAATATTAAATAGCTCTTGCCATAATATTGGTCTTTAATCTAAAAAGATCTTCACCAAGGTGGTAAGATAGCATTGATATAATCATTTAATCAAATGCTTAAAAACCAAACAGCCCTAGTCATCAAGGCAGCCATAAAAAGCTTAGTTGTTTGTCACCTTTCAAATTGCATCGTGCCAACTTCTCATGAAGTCGTGTAAACTGCGGTATGAAAGGATTTCCAAAGGTACAGGGCACTCAGACACGTGCATATTGCCAAAGCAAATCTGCTTAAGTTCATCCACTTAAGTCCCTAAGGACACGCGTCAGACCACACCTTAGCTGGGCCGCAAGTCTCTCATGGGCTCGGCCCAATAGCAAGAAAACCTAGCGCAACCCTCAAATCTCTTACAAAGCCTCGAGGTCATCCCCGCCACTTCGTCTTCCCAGAAAAATTCCCCACTCACAACACTGTTCATCAGCTTGCAGCGGAGAACCCTAAGCTCTTGCATGCACCCAATCCACCGATCCAAAAGCTCGCGCTTCGTTGTCAGCTAGCTTCCGCATCCATCTCCACAGATCCCCATCTCAAATCCCCATCTTCCAAGCCAGATCTACTCCCCCACAAACCACACTCATGGCAGGTGAGAAGAAGATCCCTTTCGAGCAGTGGGCTACCTCGGATGTCAGGGAATCCACCCTCAAGGAGATGGTGAAACACGGAGTCCTTCCTCCTAAGGAAATCGTGGGCTGGCGTCCGACGGCCGGTGAGGAGTTCCCCACTGTGGAGATTTTGGCAATCGGGTATCTACATGGCAAGCTTATCCGACTGGAGGTAGGGATAGATTGCGCCTGCCATATCTGTAAACCAAACATGACTTGGGTGTTACGTTGCCGATTGAGATAAGGCAGCGGCCCACAGTCACGGTTTGGTAAGATTGAGGAAACCGACTTAGAGTAAGATAGGGTTTTCGATCTGTAAGCCCTCCTCCCAAGACTATATAAGGGGGTAAGGGGCGTCCCTTGAGGGATATCATATGCTTTAAGAGAAGTTCGATCAGCTTTTAGCTTTGAGCCTTAGATCACGAGATCAATAAAGCACTCGGCGGATCGAATCCACCAAAACAGGAGTAGGGTATTACCTCACGAGAGGGCCTGAACCTGTCTAAATCTTCTTTTCCTTCTAACCCATTGTGCTTGGCGATCTTGACTGCGACCCCAGAAATTACATTGCCAAAACCGAGTTTCGACAGTTGGCGCGCCAGGTAGGGGGCCGCGCGTCGAGACTTCTTCAACAATCTCGCCGACAAGCGTGATGGGATCTCCTTCAGGATTCGGCGACTTCGCCGCCAACAACTTCGACGACTTCTCCTTCGACTCGGATTCAAACCAGTCGGAAGGAAAAACCTACTCGGCGCCATTCCGGCTCCCCAATTGCGCCGAGATCTACGACGACATCTTGAAGACCAAGATGCAATCTACCTTCTCCAATGAAGGACTTCACTCGGCACCGTTCGGATTGCCGAACACAGCCGAAATCTGCACCAATCTTCTCGTCTCCCCAACGGAGACGATCTACTCGGAAGAAGACCTCTCGGCGCCGTTTGGGCTACCAAACGCCGCTGAGATCTACGGCAATCTCCTCTCCCCCGAGTCGAGTCAGACCCACTCGGCGGAGCCCACGTCCTCAGACTCTGACTCGGACTGGAACGATCCAGACCCGAGCTACCCAGGACCGAGGGAGGTCGCCGTCATCCTCCCGTCATTCGGCTCATGCTCATCTTCGGAGCTCAACGAATACCTCAGCTCCGCCGGTTTTGACGACCTCTATGGCATCCCCTCAGATGAAGCTGACGACTCCGACTGCCACAAGGACTACGGGCCGAAGCGCTTCGATGTCCTCATGGCTGAGCCAGACGAGTCCGACTCAGCCATGGCCCGTAGGCTCGCTGAGGAAGAGCGAGCCAAGATCGAGCAAGAGCGCAAGACGGCCGAAGAGGAGAAGCAACACAGGGAAGAGGCTGACAAGAGAAAACAAGATCTACACGCAGTCGGACGATCTGCCCAGGAGGCCATCCTTCAAACGCGTGTCCGCAACGCCAACATCTTCCAGACGCCACAGCAGAATGCTGTTGCCGCACTCACGCTCTTGGACACCGTCATGGAGACGACACCCGCCAACGTGACTCTGATACTTGACAAGATCAAGACCATCGTCGCAGCCACAGCCAACGACCATCCCACCACTTCGGCACGAAGGCCGACTGAGTCCGTGGCTGAAACGCCCGACAAAAGTCGACTCCCGCCTCTAACGTCTGGAGACTATAAGAGGCCCGAGCCAGACCGGTCGACGACAAGGCCAGGAGGCCCACGCCGCGAGTCCACACAGAAGTACCAGGAGCAAACGACCGACTCCCGCGACAAACGACACGGACGTCCACCCGTCCACCACCGCGTCCGCCGCAACAACAGCTCAAGCTACCCAACCAGCCAACTGAAGACCCCGCCGAGTGATCTACGGGAAGTCCTCGACCGCCGCTACCAGGAGCGAGACCGACGCACTCGGGAAGATCGGAGGGGATCACCCGATAGCGGCGACGACGGAGTGCCGACTTTCACTCGGGAGCATCGCCGAGTGCACTGGCCGAGTGGATTCAAGCCCTCAGGAATAGAAAGGTACGACGGCAAGACCGATCCCGAGTCATGGCTTACCGTCTACACTCTCGCCATCCGCGCAGCAGGCGGAGACAACAAGGCTATGGCCAACTACTTGCCCGTGGCCCTCGCCAACTCGGCCGGAAGCGGCTCACGAGCCTGCCAAGAGGCTCAATCGGCTCGTGGAGCGAGCGAGGACCACTTCATCGCCAACTTCCAGGTACCTTCGAGAGGCCCGGCACACACTTCGATCTATACAACGTCATCCAGCCGGACGAGCCTCGAAGGATTACATCCGCCGTTTCTCCGAGAAGCGCAACAAGATCCCCACATCACCGATGACATCATCATCGCCGCCTTCCAGAAGGGAGTCCGTGATGAGCTGTTAATCGGGAAGTTCGGGCGCAAGCCACCGAAGATGGTGAAACAAATGTTCGAGACAGCCAACTCCTATGCCAAATCCAATGACGCCATCAAGGCAGCCCGTCAAGACCGGCCCGACAGGAGGGAAGACAAGTAGGCGGGAGGAAGACGGAATCCTAAGAAGGATAACGGCAACAACAACAACAACCAGGGCAAAAAGGACCGCAAGCGCCGATCCGAGGACCTTGTTGCCGCAACCTCCAATTCTCAACGCCGCCCCTGAGTCGCCGCCTACGACACCATCATGAACGCCCAATGCACTCATCATCCCAATCACAAGCACGCGGCTAAGGACTGCTTCATCTACAAACAGTTCGCCGAGCAATACGCGGTGCAACTCAACAAGAAGCCGACTGATGAGGCCGGTCCATCGGGCGCCAAGAAAAACAATGTGGCTGAGAACGCCGAACCTTTTCAAGACCCTGTGGGAGAGCTCAATCATATCTTCGGAGGGCCGCTAGCCTATGAATCCAAGAGGAAACAGAAGCTAACCGACCGAGAGGTCAACGCGGCTCAACCCGAAGTCCCTCAGTACCTGCGATGGTCGGAAGTGGCCATCACTTTTGACCGCTCGGATCATCCTGACCGAGTGGTTCACCCAGGGCGCTATCCACTCGTCCTGGATCCCGTGGTCCGCAACATCAGGCTCAAGCGCGTCCTCATCGACGGGGGCAGCGCCCTCAACATTCTGTTTGCCAAGACCATGGATGAGATGCAGATCTCGAGGGCCGAATTGAAGGCAAGCTCAGCCCCCTTCCATGGAGTCATCCCGGGGATATCATCTACACCACTCAGGCATATCTCCCTCCCTGTCACCTTCGGGGCTCGAGAGAACTTCCGAACGGAGAACGCCACTTTCGAGGTGGCCGACTTCAAAACGGCGTACCACGCCATCATCGGAAGGCCTGCGCTCGCCAAATTCATGGCGATCCCACATTACACCTACCTCTGCATGAAGATGCCGGGTCCCAACGGTGTCATCACTCTTCGCAGCGATGTGAAGCAAGCCTTCACCTGTGTCAAGGAGAGCTACGACATGGCCCAATCTCGCGAGAGATTGCGTGGCCAGCAAGAAATCCGATTGGCTGCATCGACTTCGGCAGAGGGCGAAGTCCCCGCGAAGAAGATAGCCAAATCAGGATCCGGCGATGCCAAGACCAAGAAGATCTCCCTTGATCCATCGGATCCTCGAAAACTGCTGTAATTGGCGCTGAACTAGATCCCAAATAGGAAAGCGCGCTCGTCACCTTTCTCCAAAATAATAAAGATGTTTTTGCTTGGAAACCATCTGATATGCCTGGAATTCCTAGGGAGGTGATCGAGCACTCTTTGCACGTCAAAGATGACGCCAAACCGATAAAACAACGATTACGCAGATTCGCGCAGGACCGAAAAGACGCTATCAAGGAAGAGCTCACAAAGCTCTTGGCTGCTGGCTTCATCAAAGAAGTCCTACATTCCGACTGGTTAGCCAACCCAGTCCTGGTCCGCAAGAAGACAGGGCAATGGCGCATGTGCGTTGACTATACCGACCTCAACAAAGCCTGTCCCAAAGATCCATTCGGGCTGCCTCGCATCGACCAAGTCGTAGACTCAACAGCCGGCTGCCAACTCCTGAGCTTCTTGGATTGTTACTTGGGCTATCACCAGATCAGCTTGAAAGAATCCGACTGCCTGAAGACATCATTCATCATGCCGTTTGGGGTCTACTGCTACATCACCATGCCTTTCGGCCTGAAGAACGCCGGCGCCACATACCAACGCATGATCTAGAGATGTTTCCAGACGCAGATCGGCAAGAACGTAGAAGCTTATGTCGACGATGTTGTCATCAAGACCAAGCAGAAAGAAGACCTGATCGCTGACCTAGAAGAAACCTTTGCAAACATCCGGGCCTTCAGAATGAAGTTGAACCCGGAGAAGTGCACCTTCGGCGTTCGATCAGGCAAACTGCTCGGCTTCATGGTGTCACATCGCGGCATTGAAGCCAATCCAGAGAAGATCAATGCTATCTTAAGCATGAAACCCCCGAGTAACCAGAAGGACGTCCAGAAGCTCACTGGCTGCATGGCGGCACTAAGCCGTTTCATCTCTCGACTCGGCGAACGAGGCATGCCCTTCTTCAGAGTGCTAAAGAAAACAGACGATTTCCAGTGGACCGTGGAAGCCCACAAGGCCTTTGAAGATTTCAAGGAATTCCTTACAACGCCGCCTGTCCTGGCCTCGCCTCAGCCCCAAGAGCCTCTGTTGCTATATGTTTCAGCCACTCACCAAGTGGTTAGTATGGTCCTCGTGGTCGAGCGCGAAGAAGAAGGACGGGCTCAGAAGATCCAGAGGCCGATCTACTTTGTTAGCGAAGTGTTGGCAGGAGCCAAAATTCGCTACCCTCAGGTACAAAAATTGCTTTATGGTGTCCTGATAACCGTGAGGAAATTGGCACATTATTTTCAGGGACACTCGGTCACCGTCGTCACCTCGTTTCCACTCCGCGATGTCATCCACAACCGGGAGGCAACTGGACGCATCGCTAAGTGGGCTCTGGAGCTGATGCCACTGGACCTGACTTTTAAGGCGAGGATGTCCATAAAGTCACAAGCCTTGGCGGATTTCCTGGCTGAGTGGACTGAGCAACAAGAGAACGTACCCCGGGAAGACCTCCAACACTGGACCATGCACTTCGACGGATCCAAGAGGATCACCGGCTTGGGAGCAGGAGTTGTGCTGATCTCCCCAACTGGGGAAAGGCTAAGATACGTCCTTCACCTCCACTTCTCCGCCTCACACAACGTTGCCGAGTACGAAGCCCTGCTACATGGACTGCGCCTCGCAGTTTCACTCGGGATACGTCGGCTCATTGTGAAAGGCGACTCCCAGCTAGTCGTCAACAAAGTAATGAAGGACTGGTCCTGCCTAAACGACACCATGGAGGCCTACCGACAAGAGGTCCGCAAACTTGAAGACAAGTTTGACGGACTCAAACTTTCACATGTCTTGAGACATAACAACGAAGCAGCTGATGAGTTGGCACAGTTCGGGTCCAAGCGCGAAGCTGCCCCAACAGACGTTTTTGTCGAGCACCTCTATAAACCAACCATCACGGCAAACACAACTTCCAACGAACTAGCTACGAACGAAGTCGCCATGACTGATGCCGACTGGAGGACACCCCTCATCAAATTCTTAACTCAGCAAGAGCTGCTGGAAGACCGGGATGAGGCAGAACGCGTCCGACGTCGTTGCCAAGCATATGTCATGGTTGACTCCGAACTATACAAGAGAAGCCCCTCCGGAATCCTAATGAGATGCATTACACCCGAGGAAGGGAGGCAGCTGCTCCAAGACATCCACTCACGCATCTGCGGAAACCATGTGGCAGCACGCACTCTAGTGGGCAAAGCTTACAGACAGGGCTTCTTCTGGCTTACCGCGGTCTCCGACGCGGACAAAGTCGTATGAACCTGTGAAGGCTGCCAATTTTTTGCCCGACAGAGCCATGTCCCAGCCCAGGAGCTACAAATAATCCCATTATCCTGGCCGTTCGCGGTATGGGGCTTGGACATGGTCGGCCCTTTCAAGAAAGCTCCGGGAGGATTTACACACCTCTTCGTCGCAATCGACAAGTTCTCCAAGTGGATTGAGGCCAAGCCGGTTGCAACAATTACTGCCGACAAGGCACGAGATTTCTTCCTCAACATCGTGCACCGCTTCGGCATCCCAAACAGGATCATAACCGACAATGGGACTCAATTCACGGGTGGAATCTTCAAGGAATTCTGCGAAGACTTCAGAATCAAAATCTGCTATGCATCCGTCGCGCATCCCAAAAGCAACGGACAAGTCGAACGGGCCAACGGCATGGTCCTTCAAGGCATCAAAGCCCGCGTGTTCGACCGCCTAAGCCCTTACGCAGGCAAGTGGGTCCAAGAGCTTCCCTCGGTTCTATGGTCTCTGCGGACCACACCCAATCGGGCTACCGGCCAAACTCCTTTCTTTTTGGTCTACGGCGCGAAGCCATGCGCCAAATGAGATGGAGTATGAATCCCTCCGAGTCCGCAGCTTCAACGATGAACGCTATGACCCTGACCGAGTGGACGACCTCACCTGACTGGAAGAGGCCCGAGAGGCAGCCCTCATCCAGTCGGCAAAATATCTTCAAGGGCTCAGACGATACCACAGTCGCAACGTTTGAGCATGAGCTTTTATCGTTGGTGACCTGGTTCTGCGCAAGATTCAAACCACCAAAGACCGGCACAAGTTATCCCCCTTATGGGAAGGACCATACATAATCGCTGAGGTGACTCGGCCCGGCGCATACTGACTAAAACGTGAAGACGGATCCATGGTGGAGAACTCCTGGAACATCGAGCATCTTCGACGATTTTATGCTTAATTTGACTAAATTTTCATGTTTTCCTTGACTGCCAACCTCAAGCAAAATGACTTCTTGAGTTAGCAAATGGCTACATATATCAATAAAGCATAAGTTTTCCTCATCAACTTTTGTGCACAATTTGGTTTATCATTGTTTAATGTTCCTCGATTCGAGTTCAGTGTTTAAGGACTGAGAGTTTTCTGATGGCCTAATCGAGCCTAGGCTTGGTGACAGTCGGATGAAAATTACTTAAGAAATTTCACACAAAACTCGGATCAAGGCATTAACATAAATAAACCAAATATATCACAAGTCTGCGTCAGAGCATCACGATCATACGACATTTACAAGACAATGTTCAAAAGACAAATCAAATCCAGAAGTTATTCACTACATCGACGAAATCTTCTTCGCCGACTCTGCACTTCACTCAGCATGTCCAGGCCGCTCATCCGTGGTCCCGTCAGCGAAGCCCTCTCCGACCGAGTTGATATCCACTCGGGGGTAGAGAGACTTGGTCTGTGCAAGAGCCAGACCAGCCCCCATGTTGGTGGCTTCACTGATGTTCGCCAGATATTGGTCAGGGGCCCTTCGCAGCTTGTCAAAGATTTCCAATGGCTCTAGCGAACTGGCCCCGACCCCCTGGTGAAATAAAGACTGCAAGATTGGCATCGCCGCATTGGCAACTTCTTCCCGGACCTCTTCGGCTCGTTTGACCCGCTCAAGAAGCATGTCGTATTGAGCTCGGGTCTTGACTTTGTAAGCTGCCAAAAGAATCTGATCATGCAAAGCACTCGAAAATAAAGCAGCGCCAAGAATGTTATTTCGAAGAAGCTTACCTTCAAAATTGGCCTCCAATTCGGCCTTGTCGAGGCTGACTGCCTCCAGCTGGACCTGGAGCGAGTGGACCTCCGACGAATTTTTTACAAACAAAGAAGGTCATCAGTAACCGGGATCAACATGAGAATCATAAAGAAACTCGGAGAGATGAGCTTACTTCCAATTGATCCCCAGGGGTCGAGGTTCTCCTCCCGGAGTTCCGCTATCTCCCTCCTTAGGGCTGCCTCCCTCGACGCGGCCTCCTCCCGAGTGGTCTTCAGCTTCAGCTGGATATCCTCCAGGGAGTTTAAGTGCGGGACCAGCTTCTCCAGCACCTCGGACTTAGCCATGGAGCGGCAATACTCCTTCTGCACGCAAGATCCAAGGATTGACCGACTGAAGAAAAATGATGATACAAGACAAAGAGAAGATCTGGGCTTACATTGAGTAGCCGAGTTGCCTCATTTAGGCTGTTGACCAGGGCATCCCTTTCTTCGCTCTCAGCTTGCTTGTCCAAGACGATGCCCTGCCTTTGGCCTTCCGAGTCTCGCCACTAGATCTTGATCGGGGAACCTGTGTTTCGAAGCGTAACCGGGATTTCCTCCACGTGGTGCGATAGGAAGAACAAATGAAAAGAGAAAAGATTCAAACTAAAGAGTAAAGACAAGACTTTGACTCAAGACTTACCAGCTTCAGTAGCTGTACTCTTGGGTGGAGCAACCCGGCTGTCCTCCTTCTTCTGGCTTTTCCCCGACTAGTCTTCAGTCGGGGCTCCTTGAGCCGCACAGGGCTTCTCCGTAGCAACCGGTTCCCAGGGGTGTCCCATGGTAGTCGGGGCTCCTTCCTCGGGCGTCTTTCTTCGGAGGCGAAGGTCTCCTGCCCGGAGCACTCTCACTTGGGAGCGGGCCCCGGGGTCTTGGCTCCGCAGGCTTGGATGCCTTGGGAGCAGCAGCTGGAGTAGGTCCCTCGCCCTTCCCAGCAGGATCTATGTCCTGGGGTGTGGACCCTCTTCTTGGAACGGGAATCTTTCGTGTTCTTGGTACCATTTCCCTGGATCGAGTAGTTGGTACCCACGAAATACAGTACTGAATAATCAGGTGCACATGCACGAATAGTCTTACAATGACATTATTACAACAATAGGCCCGAAGGCAATGTTTAACACACGGACCTCATGATCTGAATACAACACAAAAGCAGAAATTAGATACGGCAGCGGAATAGAGGCAGCGGCATGTCAATTGCCACAGGCAACGACCGGAGCTAAGACCTAGTAAGCGCCATCAGTTCCTTCACCCTCCTGGTAGTAAGCGCAAGGATCCTCCGGCTCTTCATTCCCATCAGCTGAAGGTTTGTGCGTATAGCAAGGGTGAGTACCAACCGTACTCAGCAAGCCAACACGGAATTGATGCATATGATAGAGTTACTCAAGGAATGGCTGGAGCTCTTTTGCATAAAGCCAATTTTCACAATTCTTTTCACAAGCCTAACAACTAGCCAAATCAAGTTTTAGTTCCATAGTTCATTAATTCGGCGACGGTTCTGTCTACCATCCATCGTGATTCCAAGGATGGCTTCCCGCCTCCGATTCGTCATGATTTTCTGGGGAATCCACCCCTTCTCGCATCTCGAGAAGTTGATCCACCAGCGAATGAAATCATCATGCAAACCTATCCCAGCAGTTTTAAGTTTAAAGTCTAGCCAAGCGAAAGTCTTGTCACGATGCTCGATATCCGTGAGCACGGCTATTCGAATAGATTGATTAACTCACACTGCAGTGGATGTACACTTTACCCGTACTCCGCGACGCCCAACGAATGAGCCTATGTCCCGACACATGAGACGGTCACGGCAAAGCCTTTCGATAACCTCACTTTGGCGTACCGCTCCATGAACTTAAGCCCTCATGCACTCTAGCCGTCATTTTCTAGCAGTGAGAGGAGTTCTGGCGCACCCGGGGTAAGGGAAAACTTCCTCAATCTTTAAGTTCAATTAATATCGATTTAATTCCACCATTCACAGCAAAGGCCGCAGCCTCATCCTTATCACATAAACCACATCATAGAGAACCATCTATGCAAGGATACCGCCTCCGCTCGGCTATCTAGTCAGCTAGGTCTATACCCATTCGAGAAGTACGGTTGTGCGGCTCGTTTCCGCTATCTCATGGCTCGGTCCTTAATTGACCGGGGTTGGCACTTGCCTTTTCCAGAATCCACCCAAATCCTCCGGCCGCCCCAGTCTAAAACATTTGTATAGCATTTTCAATTTTCATCAAACTTAGTTCAACATTCTCATGGCCATGTGGCGCTCATGTCTTCACAGGCCGTATTTCAACTACCTTCCCTAAGGTAGTTGCCCGAGCACAAAGCTTTCTTGTAAAATCATGAGTATGCAGGGATCTAGTATAAGCAGGGCTAAGCATTTTTACCGAAGTTAGCCTCCGGTCATATCACATCGAAGGTTACAAAGAAAAATTCTAATGGTGATCAACATCAATACAGGGTATATCAAGCATAGGTACTCATTTGTGTATAGCATGCAATTTGTAATTTGAAATCAACATCATTTCACAAAGTAGGATCAATATGTTCAAAGAGTGTGATGACTTGCCTTGCTCGCACGCTTGAGGGGTGGTGTCTTCAACGGGGTCGATGCCGGTCTCTTCAGGTGCTACTCGTACGTGCGAAAAATCAATCGATTCCGATTAGAATCCCATATAGCACCAAAAGGTCAAAAAGATTCGAAAAAGTCTCAGAAACGATTCTAAGCGCTAAGCCCAACTTTCTACTTAAGTTTGTACTACGATCGCCCCGGAAAACTCCAAGTTTCGTCATCGGATCGACGACTTAGGGTTTTCGCAAAGCGACGATCGCGATTTGCTCAAGAAAACGGATTTGAAAATATCGGCGGAGGGATTGGTGCTAGAGGTTTTGAAGGTCCGAGCACAAAATGGAAATATATTAAAATGGCGAGAAAGGTCTAAACGAAATTCGGATCCAAAAACGACGCAAAACGAATTTCGGAAAAGTCCGAATTTGATTTCAAAATTTTTCACCGAGAAATCAAGCAAGAAAATAATTTATTTTTGCCATAAATTTTACTCAAATCTTCCCAAAATATTTTTCCAAATTTCCTAGAATTTTTCCAAATTTTTCCCTATTTTTCTTTTTCTTTTTCTTTTTTTTTCTTTCCTGCGCTGTTCATTGCCCGCCATCCGTTCGACCGGAGTCCCGCAAAACAGGCGCGCGCGCGAGCGCATAGGGACAGGAGAGCAGCGGCGGCGGGGCTTACGGCGACGGCGGGCCTCGGGGAGGTGTGGTGGGGCAAGGGGGGCTTGGCGCACGGCGGCGACGCGGCGTTGGCGCTCGGAAACGGGGAAAGAGGGCGGCGGCGGTGCGGCAAAGGGCGGGGGCGCCGCCTTTATAGGCGCGGCCGGGAGGGCGCGGCGCGGCGCGGGGTGGAGAAGAGAGGGATCGGCGTGGCGCGGGAGGTGGCGACACGCGGGCGAGGCGCGGGATGGGCCGGCACGGGCGGGCGCGGCGCGGGGGGGGGTCCGCGCGGCGGGCGCGCGGCGTGGGGGTCCGGCGCGGGCACGGCGCGTGGCGGTGAGGGCGCGGGTGCGGGGCGCGGGCGCAGCGGCGGCGCGCGTGCGCGTGGCGGCGGGCGCGGGGTCCGCGCGGCGCGCGTGCGGCCGCGCGCGGCGCGTGGCGCGCGCGGGTAGGGGCTGGTGCGCGCGCGGTGCGAGGCGGGGCCGGGCGCGGCGAGCGTGGCGCGGCGCGTGTCGCGGCGCGGGCGGGCGGTCGGCGCGTACGGCGTCGAACACTGGCGCGATATGAACAGTGCACTTTCATATTTTCCCGATTTTCCAATTTCCATTTCCTATTTCTATTTTCCTTTCTTCTAAAAATTCCAAAATAAATTCCTATATTTCAAAAATAATTTTTAATATAATATTTTCAACTTTTCTCCACTTTTATTTTCCCACATTATTTTTCATATTTATTTATTTAAAATCCCTCTTTCCTAACTTCATAATTCACCCTTTTATTTTCCAAAATTTCCCGAATTTCGAGTACGGCTCCCAAATATTTTATTATTTATCTTGTGTCCTAATTTATCCTCCCCAACCACAATTACTATTTTATATCTCCCAAATCGTATTTTCATAAATCGCGCTTCTCCGATTTCTCTTTTTAAAAATCCCTAATACGGACTTTCGCATTTTCATTCCGACAAACTCCGATCATCCAAAAACACCGAAAGGGAATTGATCATGACCAAATTTATGCAACTGAGCTGGCAAATAAGAAGCAACGAACCCGAGGAAGAAGCAACAAGCGAATGTTTTTGAAAGTTCCGATTTTTACGTTCCGATTTCAGTTTCTTCGATTTTCAGGATGTTAAATGGGGCCTCCTGCAACAACGATTACAGCTGGAATGAAGACAGAAAGTTTTCAACAAAAAAAGTTTGGACTTCAGTCATGAAGCGTACCTGGACGACCGACGGATCTTCGGCGCCGCCTTCGGCGATGGCTTTGGAGGAGGAGTCTCGACTGGAGGGGCCGGGACGTCATCGTCCGAATCGTCAATGACGAGCCTCCTTTTGCTCGCTCGCTTGTTGGCATCCTCACTCGGGGCCGCCCGCTTTCCGACTGGATCGCTTTGAATCTTTATCCCGCCAGTCGGTTTCTTGGCAGGGCGAAGCGGCACGTCATCGTGAGACACTTTGTACGGTTTTGAGATAACCGAAGCATTTTCCTGCAAAAGAAATTCACACAGTACTAAGAGGCATGACATCAAGGTTGCAAGACAATACGAAGAAGCCAGTCGGCTTACCGGAGGAGGAGGTCGATGGATGTTGTCGAAACTTGGTTTCGGCAATATGATTTCTGGGGTCGCAGTCAAGATCGCCAAGCACGATGGGTTAGAAGAAGAAGAATGTTTAGACAGGTTCAGGCCCTCTCAAGAGGTAATACCCTACTCCTGTTTCGGTGGATTCGATCCGCCGAGTGTTTTTATTGATCTCGTGATCTAAGGCTCAAAGCTCAAAGCTGATCTAACATAGGATATCCCTCAAGGGACGCCCCTTACCCCCCTTATATAGTCTTGGGAGGAGGACTTATAGATCGGAAACCCTATCTTATTCTAAGTTGGTTTCCTCAATCTTACCAAACCGTGACTATAAGCCGATTGCCTTATCTCTATCAGTAATCGTAACACCCAAGTCATGTTTGGTTTACAGATATGGTAGGCGCAATTTATCCCTACCTCCAGTCGGATAAGCTTGCCATGTAGATACCCGATTGCCACAATCTCCACAAGTAGCCCCCGAGTCCTTTTCGCCGACGAGACAGCTCGCCTGGACCAAAAAAGCACACCAAAAAAATCTCTTTGACCGAGTGCTTTTGGCGCCGAGTGATTCCATCATCTCTGCCTGAATCTTCCCGAGTGGCTCCAAAGACTGTGAAGGGCTGGAAAAATATATAAAAATTTCTCAAAAATAAATATCTAGGTGCATCTCCTGATGCACCTAATTAGGTGTAGCCCCCGACTATGTGGTTAGTCAAAAATAGGCTAAGCATATAGTCAAGAACTTATAAAAGATCATCTTCATGTAGATGCCTAGCTCATGCTAAAGCAATCATAGAAATCTCATTACTCGGCAAGTTCATACTTATCCGAGTGAATTTGCCCGAGCCATCTCAGAACAAATAATTCAATCAACCCATATGGGTAAAAAGCACTCGGTGAACTCATGCTCATCCGAGTATACCTGTCCGAGTAATCCCGGAACAAATATTTCAATCATCCCTCATGGGAAAACAAATTCTTTCAATCATACGAAAAATATGACCAAATTATTAAATAGCTTATGCCATAATACTGGTCTCAATCTAAAAGATCTTCACCAAGGTGGAAAAACAAAAAGCATTGGTAAGGTTACTCGACCAAATGCCAAAAACCAAACATGCCCTTGTCATCAAGGCAGCTATAAAAACTTAGTGTCGGTCACCTTCCAAGTTGCATCGTGCCGCCTTCTCATGAAGTCGCAAACCGCGGTATGAAAGGATTTTTAAAGGTACAGGGCACTCGGACACACGCATATTGCCAGAGCAAATCTGCTTAAGCACATCCGCTTAAGTCCCTAAGGACACGCATCGGACCACACCTTAGCCGGGCCGTAGATTTTCTTATGGGCTCGGCCCAATCACCGAAAACCTAGCGCAACCCTCAAATCTTTCTATAAAGATGCGAGGTCGTCCCCGCCTCTTCATCTTCCAAAATTCCCCTTTTGCAATTGCTCACCGTTCATTGCGGAGAACCCTAGACTTGCGCGCTCCCAAATCCATCCATCAAGGAGCTCGCTTTCTGCGACAATCAGCTTCCGCAGCCAAATCTCCCACGTTCCTTTGCCAAAAATCCGACCTTTTCCAGCCGATCCACTTCCCATCAACCCCACTCTCATGGCGGAGGAAAAGAGGATTCCGTTCGACCAATGGGCCGCCTCAGATGTGAGGGAATCCACCCTCAAGGAGATGGTGAAGCACGGCGTGCTTCCGCCAAAGGAACTTGTGGGATGGCGCCGGCGGCGGGGAGGACTTCCCGACCCCAAACACCGGTGAGCTCGTCGTTTTCACTTCCTTTTCTATTGCGGGTTCAGCCTTCCCACCTCCGAGTTCTTCCGGGGGCTTCTGGAATATTATGGGCTTCATCTCTACCATCTGAACCCCAACTCAATGCTTCACATAGCTCTCTTCATTCATGTATGCGAAGCCTTCCTTGGCATCCTCCCCCACTTCCAACTCTTCCGGCGCATGTTCTATCTCAAGCCGCATCCGAACAAGGACCACCCTTGCGTCGTTGGCGGGCAGGTTCCAACTCCGCGGATCTCTCCGCAAAGATTACTTCTCTCTCCCTCTAAAGTCCTCCAACAAGGGATGGCACGCCGGCTGGTTCTACATTAACAATCTCGAACCCGTCTGCCCCTTCGTCGGTCTTCCCCCTGTCCCCAGACCATCTTGGAGCACTGTCCCAGTAGCCCAAGACTAGGACGAAGCCAACGAGCTGCTCGCGAAGATCCTGGCGATGAAAAAGAGAGGCCTTCGCGGGGAACAGATCACTCGGCACTTCATCAGGTGCCGACTGGCGCCGATCAAGGAACGGTCAAAGCCGGCCTTCGAGTATGAAGGCGGGACGGACCCCAATCGGGAAGATCCAGATCCACTCAAGTACGAGATCCTGAAGATCCGGATGTACAAACTCTTCTCGTGTGGGATTGCAGTTGAGCGGGCCCTCATTCTGCCAGTCGTTCCCTTCAGCATCCACCGACCTCCTCCTCCGGTAAGCCGACTGGTTGCTTCATAGTATCTTTCAATCTTGACGTCTTGTTTCTTAACATTGTACTTTCTTTCTTCTGCAGGAAAACGCCTCTATCTCCTCCAAGCCATATAAGGTGTCTCACGACGACGCGCCGCATCGCCCTGCCAAGAAGCCGACTGGCGGGATCAAGATCCAAGGCGACCCGGTCGAAAAGCGAGCGGCGCCGAGTGAAGACTTGAACAAGCGTGCGAGCAAGAGGAGGCTGATTATAGAGGACTCGGATGACGACGTCCCGGCTCCCCCCACCGAAACACCTCCTTTGAGGCGATCGCCGCGAACGGCACCGAAGATCCGCCGGTCATCCAGGCATGCTCTGAAACCGAAGTCTGAACTCTTCTGTTAAAAACTTCTCTTTATCTTTACCCTTGCTGCATTCACTTTCGCAGGAGACCCCAGGACATAGACCCTGCCGGAGGGGGTGAAGGACCGACTCCAGTCGCCGCTCCCGAGGTGCCAAGGCCAGCAGAGCCAAAGCCCCGGAGCCCGCAACCGAGTGCGAGCGCTCCGGGGAAACAACCTTCGCCTCCGAAGAAGGATACCCCGAGGAAGGAGCCGGGACGTCGTTGTAGATCTCGGCGCTATTGGGGAGCCCGAACGGCACCGAGTGGGTCTTTCCTTCCGACTGGTCTGAGTCCGAGTCGAAGGAGGAGTCGTTGAAGAACTTGGCGGCGAAGTCGCCGAATCCTGAAGAGGATCCCATCATGCTTGTCGGCGAGATTGTTGAAGAAGTCTCGACGCGTACCCCTACCTGGCGCGCCAACTGTCGAAACTTGGTTTCGGCAATATGATTTCTGGGGTCGCAGTCAAGATCGCCAAGCACGATGGGTTAGAAGAAGAAGAAGGTTTAGACAGGTTCAGGCCCTCTCAAGAGGTAATACCCTACTCTCGTTTCGTGGATTTGATCCGCCGAGTGTTTTTATTGATCTCGTGATCTAAGGCTCAAAGCTCAAAGCTGATCTAACATAGGATATCCCTCAAGGGACGCCCCTTACCCCCCTTATATAGTCTTGGGAGGAGGACTTACAGATCGGAAACCCTATCTTATTCTAAGTTGGTTTCCTCAATCTTACCAAACCGTGACTATAGGCCGATTGCCTTATCTCTATCAGCAATCGTAACACCCAAGTCATGTTTGGTTTACAGATATGGTAGGCGCAATTTATCCCTACCTCCAGTCGGATAAGCTTGCCATGTAGATACCCGATTGCCACAATCTCCACACACAGTATCCACCCCATGGGGATCACCAATGAGCATAACTATGGACCAAAACCCGAAGCTATGCGAGCAAGCTGCGGGAGTATTCACCATGCTACCCCTAAGCGGGATGCCAGTAGTACAAGAATACCCGGACGTGTTTCCCGAGGAATTGCCCGGAATGCCCCCGGATCACGACATAGAGTTTATCATCGACCTAATGCCCGTGACGCCCCCATATCCAAGAGACCTTATCGAATGCCGCCAACGAGTTAGAAGAACTCAAGAAGCAAATCCGAGAACTACAAGAGAAAGGATTTGTACGCCCAGATTCTTCTCCCTGGGAGCCCCAGTCTCTTCGTCAAGAAGAAGGATGGGAGTATGAGGATGTGTGTGGACTACCGATCGTTGAATGAAGTGACTATCAAAAACAAGTATCCACTACCTCGAATCGATGACCTATTCGATCAACTTAAGGGTGCGCAAGTGTTCTCAAAGATTGATCTTCGATCGGGATATCATCAGTTGAAGATTAGAGCTGGAGATATTCCTAAAACGGCGTTCTCTACACGTTACGGCTTATACGAGTTCACGTAATGTCCTTTGGATTGACCAATGCCACATATTTTATGAATCTGATGAACAAGGTATTCATGGAATACCTGGACAAATTCGTAGTGGTATTTATCGACGATATACTTATCTAGTCCAAGAATGATGAGGAGCATGCGGAACATCTACGACTGGTACTGGAGAAACTACGAGAGCACCAGCTGTATGTAAAATTTAGCAAATGCGAGTTCTGGCTCAAGGAAGTCGCTTTTCTTGGCCACGTGGTTTCAGCCGGAGGAGTAGCGGTAGACCCTGCCAAGGTCGAAGCTGTCATGGAATGGAAGGCACCCAAGTCAGTGACGGAAGTTCGGAGTTTCTTGGGTTTGGCCGGGTATTACCGAAGGTTCATCGAAGGGTTTTCCACCGTAGCCCGACCTATGACTCAACTTCTGAAGAAGGAAAAGAAGTTTGAATGGAACGAGAAGTGTCAGGAAGCCTTCGACCAACTAAAAGAAAAGTTAACCACCGCCCCAATCTTAACTTTACCCGACAACCGGAAGGATTTCGTGATGTCCGTGATGCGTCTCGGCAAGGACTAGGAGGCGTGTTAATGCGGGATGGGAAGGTCGTGGCATATGCCTCGTGACAGTTACGACCCCACGAGGAGAATTATCCCACACACGACCTGGAATTAGCCGCGGTTGTTCACGCACTGAAGATCTAGAGACACTACCTCGGGAACCACCGTGATGTGTATACGATCACAAGAGCTTGAGATACTTCTTTACTCGGCCGATCTCAACCTACGACGAGACGATGGTTGGAATTGATCAAAGATTACGATTTAGGAATCCATTACCATCCCGGCAAGGCAAATGTAGTGGCCGATGCGCTAAGCCGCAAAGCCCGGTGCAACCATATGGGAATGGAAGGTATGGCCGGTGAGCTCCAAGAAGAAATGGCTCGACTTAATCGCACCCGATTCCTCACGGAGAAGTAAACTCACGGAAATCCAACCCCTTCGAGGACTCAAATAGAAGAAGCCCAAAAGGGAAATGAGGAAACCCGGAAATCAAAGAACGCATGGCGCTGGACGCGCTAAGGAATTTTCGGTAGACGACAAGGGAATCCTGTGGTACAAGAAAAGAATCTCGCGTGCTCGAACAAGGTGGTTTGAGAGGGTTGATCTTAAAAGAAGCACACGAATCGGCATATTCGTTACACCCGGAAGCACGAAAATGTACCAGATTTGAAGGGAGAATACTGGTGGCCCAATATGAAGAGAGATGTAGCCGAATACATAGCCGTATGCGATGTATGCCAAAGGGTGAAAGCTGAGCATCAACGACCAGCAGGCTTACTACAGCCGCTCAAGATTCCCGAATGGAAATGGGACGAGATAGGCATGGATTTCATAGTAGGACTACCCAAAACTGCGACTGGTTACGATTCCATTTGGGTAATAATAGATCGGCTCACCAAGACCGCCAGATTTATTCCCGTAAAGACTAACTACAACAGTGCCAAGCTAGCGGAACTATACATGAGTAGGATTGTATGTCTCCATGGTGTACCAAAAAGGATTATATCGGATCGTGGTACCCAATTCACGTCTCATTTCTGGAGCAAAGTTCACGAGGCACTAGGAAGTCACCTTGCCTTCAGTACCGCTTACCACCCACAGACCGACGGACAGACTGAAAGGACGAATCAAGTGCTAGAAGATATGCTGAGAGCCTGTGTGTTGGATTTCACCAAGGATTGGGAGAAATGTTTACCGTACGCCGAGTTCTCCTACAACAATAGTTATCAAGCCAGTCTGAAGATGTCACCAAACGAAGCCCTATTTGGTCGCCGATGCCGAACCCCATTGATGTGGTCGAAACCGGTGAACGAGCCGTATTCGGGCCGACATAATCAAAGAGGCCGAGGAAAGGTTCGCCGATCCGGGACCGATTACAAGCTGCCCAATCACGACAAAAGAGCTACGCGGATACCCGACGAAGAGAATTAGAATTTAAAGAAGGTGACTATGTGTATCTGAAGGTCTCACCACTACGGGGAACTCAGAGGTTCAAGGTCAAAGGGAAACTCGCACCAAGATACATGGGCCCATTCTTGATAAACGCTAGAAGAGGTGAAGTGGCCTACCATGGAGCGCCCGAGAACCTCTCCGACGTCCACCCGTATTCCACGTGTCGCAGCTTGAAGAAATGTCTGCGGGTGCCGAAGAGCAAGCTCCTTTGGAAACCATCCATGTCCACAGTGATCTTACCTACCGGAGCATCCGGTCAAGATCGGACGAGGCGAAAAGAAGACACGGACCAAGTCATGGCGCATGTACAAAGTACAATGGAGCAACCACGGAAGAGGAGGCTACTGGGAGAGCGAGGATTTCCTGAAGACGGAATACCCACACCTACTCGACCGGTAAGAAATCTCGGGACGAGATTTATTGTTAGGGGTAGGTTTGTAACATCCTGAAAATCGAAGGAACTGAAATCGGAACGTAAAAAATCGGAACTTTCAAAAACCTTCGCTCGTTGCTTCTTCCTCTCGGATTTGTTGCTTCTTATTTGCCGGCTCGGTTGCATAAATTTAGTCGTGATCAATTCCCTTTCGGTGTTTTTGGATGATTTGGAGTTTGTCGGAATGAAAAATGCGAAAGTCCGTATTAGGGATTTTTAAAAAGAAATCGGAGAAGTGTGGATTTATGAAAATACGATTTGGGAGAAATAGAATAGTAATTGTGGTTGGGGAGGATAGATTAGGACACAAAATAAATAATAAAATATTTGGGAGTCGTACTCGAAATCCGGGAAATTTTGGAAAATAAAGAGGTGAATTATGAAATTAGGAAAAAGGGGTTTAAATAAATAAATATGAAAAATAATGTGGGAAAATAAAAGTGGAGAAAAGTTGAAAATACTATATTAGAAATTATTTTTGAAATATAGGAATTTATTTTGGAATTTTTAGAAGAGAGGAAAATAGAAATAGGAAATTAAAATTGGAAAATCGGGAAAAATATGAAAGTGCACTGTTCATATTGCGCCAGTGTTCGACGCCGTACCGCGCTGCGCCGCGCCCGCCGCCCTCGCACCGCGCGCACGCGCACCGGCCCCTACCCGCGCGCGCCACGCGCGCGCGCGCGCGCGCGTCGGACCCGCCGCGCCTTGCGCCCCGCGCTCGCCGCGCCCGTGCAGCCCGCCGCGCCTCGCGCCCTCGGCGCCACGCGCTCGCCGCGCCGGACCCCACGCGCCGCGCGCATCGTGCCGGACCCCGCCCGCCGCGCGTCGCGCCCGCCCGCACCCGGCCCGTTCCGCGCCTCGCCGCGTGTCGCCACCGCGCGCGCCACGCCGGTCCCTCCCTTCTCCACCCCGCCGCGCCGCACCGCGCCCTCCGGCCGCGCCTATAAAAGGCGGCGACCCCGCCCCTTTGCCGCACCGTCGCCGCCCTCTCTCCTCCGTTCCCGAGCGCCAATGCGTCGCCGCCGTGCGCCAAGCCTCCCCGTGCCCCACCACACCTCCCCCGAGGTCCGCCGTCGCCGTAAGCCCCGCCGCCGCCCTGTTTTGGCCGAACCCGGTCGAACACGTTAAGGGCGATGAACAGTGGAAAAAGAAAAAAAAAAAAAAATAAAAAAGGAAAAATTTGGAAAAAATTTAGTAAATTTGGAAAAATATTTTGGGAAGATTTGAGTAAAATTTTGGGGAAAATTGAAGTATATTTTTGTATGTTTTCTCGGTGCGAAAATTTGGAAATCAAATCCGGACTTTTCGAAATTCCGTTTTGCGTCGTTTTTGAATCCGAATTTCGTTTAGACCTTTCTCGCCATTTTAATATGTTCCTATTTTGTGCTCGGACCTTCAAAACCTCTAGCACCAATCCCTCCGCGGATATTTTCAAGTCCGTTTTCTCGAACTGATCGCGATCGTCGTTTTGCGAAAACCCTAAGTCGTCAACCCGATGTCTAAACTTGGAGTTTTCCGGGGCGATCGTAGTACAAACTTAAGTAGGAATTTGGGCTTAGCGCTTGGAATCGTTTCGAGACTTTTCCGGATCTTTTCGACCTTTTGGTGTTATATGGGATTCTAATTGAAATCGGTTGATTTTTCGCACGTACGGGTAGCACTGAAGAGACCGGCATCGACCCCGTTGAAGACACCACCCCACAAGCGTGCGAGCAAGGCAAGTCATCACACTCTTTGAACATATTGATCCTACTTTGTGAAATGATGTTGATTTCAAATTACAAATTGCATGCTATACACAAATGAGTACCTATGCTTGATATACCCTGCTTTGATGTTGATCACCATTAGAATTATTCTTTGTAACCTTCGATGTGATATGACTGGAGGCTAACTTCGGTAAAAATGCTTAGCCCCGCTTATACTAGATCCCTGCATACTTATGATTCTACAAAGAAGCTTTGTGCTTGGGCAACTACCTTAGGGAAGGTAGTTGAGATGCGGCCTGTGGAGACATGAGCGCCACATGGCCATGAGAATGATGAACTAAGTTTGATGAAAATTGAAAATGCTATACAAATGTTTTAGACTAGGGCGGCCGGATGATTTGGGTGGATTCCGGAAAAGGCAAGTGCCGACCCTGGTCAATTAAGGACCGAGCCATGAGATAGCCGGGAAACGAGCCAGTACAACCGTACTTCTCGAATGGGTATAGACCTAGCCGACTAGATAGCCGAGCGGAGGCGTATCCTTGCATAGATGGTTCTCTATGATGTGGTTTATGTGATGAGGATGAGGCTGCGGCCTTTCTGTGAATGGTGGAATTAAATCGATATTAACCGAACTTAAAGATAGAGGAAGTTTTCCCTTACCCGGTGTGCGAACTCCTCTCACCGCTAGAAAATGACGGCTAGAGTGCATGAGGGCTTAAGTTCATGGAGCGGGTACGCCAAAGTGAGGTTATCAAAAGGCTTTGCCGTGACCGTCTCATGTGTTGGGACATAGGCTCATTCGTTGGGGTGTCGCGGAGTACGGGTAAAGTGTACATCCACCGCAAGGTGTGAATGAATCAATCTATTCGAATAGCCGTGCTCGTGGATATCGAGCATCGTGACAAGACTTTCGCTTGGCTAGACTTTAAACTTAAAGCTTGGGATGGGTTTTGCATGATGATTTCATTCGGTGGATCAACTTCTCGAGATGTGAGAAGGGGTGGATTCCCCAGAAAACCATGACGAATCGGAGGCGGGAAGCCATCCTTGGAATCACGATGGATGGTAGACAGAACCGTCGCCGAATTAATAAACTATGGAACTAAAACTTGACTTGGCTAGTTGTTAGGCTTGTGAAAAGAATTGTGAAAATTGGCTTTGATGCAAAAGAGCTCCAGCCATTCCTTGGATAACCCTATCATATGCATCACTTCCGTGTTGACTTGCTGAGTACGGTTGGTACTCACCCTTGCTATACGCACAAACCTTCAGATGGTGGGGATGAAGAATTGGAGGATCCTTACGCTTACTACCAGGAGGGTGAAGGAACTGATGGCGCTTACTAGGTCTTAGCTCCGGTCGTTGCCTGTGGCAATTGACATGTCGCTGCCTCTATTCCGCTGCCGTATCTAATTTCTGCTTTTGTGGTGTATTCGGACCATGAGGTCCTGTGTGTTGAACATTGCCTTCGGGCCTATTGTTGTAATAATGTCATTGTAAGACTATGCGTGCATGCGCACCTTATTATTCAGTACTGTATTCGTGGGTACCAACTACTCGATCCAGGGAAATGGTACTAAGAACAAGAAAGATTCCCGTTCCAAAAACGGGGGTCCACAGATAGATTGCTTCACTCTTTTGATTTTGAATCATTTGAGACATGTGAGTCTTGTTTACTTGGTAAGATGACAAAGGCACCTTTCATGGGATACAATGGGAGAGCAAATGAGTTGTTGGCACTCGTACATACTGATGTATGTGGACCAATGAGCTTAACTGCCAGAGGTGGTTATCAATACTTCATTATCTTCACCGATGACTTTAGTAGATATGGTTATATCTACTTAATGAGGCATAAGTCCAAATCCTTTGAAAAATTCAAAGAATTTCAGAATGAAGTACAAAATCATTTAGGGAAAACAATGAAGTTTCTACGATCGGATCGTGGAGGGGAATACTTGATCGTGGAGGCAGCCATGACGCCCGTTTTTCTCCTCCAACTCCCGCAACGTGGCAACAGGAGCAGGAATAGGGGTAGACCCCCGACAAGACAGGACAAGAGCCGCTCCATCACGTGGAGCAGAGTAGAGAAAGCTAGGACTACTGTGGTGTCCCCTTGCACTATAAAAGGAGGCCCAAGTCCATTATAGAGGGGGTTGGTCTTTTGTTCAGCTTCTTTGACCTTGGGCTTTAAGCATTTCGCCTCAGTCATCAGCTCCAGCTTCCCCAGGGAAGAACAACCACACCAATCCTTATAATTCATTCTCCACATAGTACAAAAATAGGAGTAGGGTATTACATCTCCCCGACGGCCCGAACCTGTATAAACTCTTCTGTGTCTTTTGCGATTGCGACTTTTCTCCACCTTCCTACTTTCCCTCTACCTCACCTCGAGCTCGAACTTTGATTCACCGCTCCCCTGTGCCGAACCAAAAAGGGGGTCCCCTGGGTCCCCGCGTGTCGAGCACACGCATCGACAGCTGGCGCGCCTGGTAGGGGGAGCGCGCTGTGTTAGGGTTTAAACTCGCGTATTCCTTCCGCCTCCCGGCGGAACCGCCCGCCTCCGTCCTTGCCATGGTTCACGGCCACGTCCTACGGACCGCGTCTGGCTCCCTCACTACCTGCGAGTGTGACTTGGCCAACGAGGTGGTCGAGGAGATCGATACGGGCGAGCGCAGCCCAACTTCCGACATCTCTGCTCGGAGGAGGGAGGACCTTTGTCCCCCTCACCCCTCCGATGGCTTGTCACGTCCCGATTTTTGTTCGGGATTAAAAATCGTTTAATAATTTATTTTCTAGAAATTAAATAAAATGAAAAGCATATTAATCAAGTGAAAGTATTAAGAAAATAAAAATTTCCTTTAAAAATTATGGCTGGAAATATTTTTAAAATATTCTCCATGCCCTAAAGTACTCTCCTAAATTTTTCGTGAAATTTTGGAGCTCCAAAAATAATTTTAATAATACAAAGAACATTTAAGTAATTATTTAAATAAATTAATTAATCAGTAAATAATCTGGTTGAATTTTTATTAAATACTTTGAGTGTTCATCTAATTTCAGGATTTTTCTTGGAATTATTTGAGCATTGGAAGTATAGATAAAAATTCAAAAAAATTTGGAAGGAAAAGTCTGCTTTCCGTCCCTCTGCTACAGTGTCGTCTTCCTCCTAGAGCTGCCTGTGTACTGTTCATCCGAACAGCCATCTCTTTCCTCCCTTCACAAATCCCGACGAATCACTTGTTCAAATCCAAAATTAATTGAGGGAAATTAATCCTCACCTCTTCCTCTCCACTTCCTCCATAATTCCCCACCCAATCCCGCAATAATTCGTGGTGGATTTTGATTTTTGTTTCTTCACTGTTGAGCTCCACCATGGCCGGCCGATCTCCCTCCCCGGTCGATTCCCTTTCCAATTAACTGCAAAAATCGCTTCCCCTTCACCTCCTCATCAATTCCCCCATGAATCCTCACTGAATCCCGCAATAATTCTTGGTGTATTTTAATTTCGCAATTCATTGTTCAACAACACCATTGCCGGCCGACCCCCTCCCCTTCCTCTCCCCGACGACGATCCCCCTCCCCTCCGGCCTATAAAAGGGAGGCCTCACCTCCCTCCTCTCTCCCCTCATGCCACGAACACCTCTCCCCTCTCCTCCGGCCGCCATGCAACTCCACACGCCGTCGCCGTTTTTCCAATTCCGCCACCTCCAGCCACCGTGCCGCCTCAACCGAGCAAGCACCAAACCATGCCACCACCTCCATCAGCGCCGCAGCAACCTCCTCTTCCCCGGCCGACCCTCCATTTTTGTCATGCCCCGATTTTCGTTCGGGATTAAAAATCATTAAATAATTCATTTTCTAGAAATTAAATAAAATGAAAAGCATATTAATCAAGTGAAAGTATTAAGGAAATAAAAATTTCCTTTAAAAATCATGGCTGGAAATATTTTTCAAATATTCTCCATGCCCTAAAGTACTCTCTGAAATTTTTCGTGAAATTTTGGAGCTCCAAAAATAATTTTAATAATACAAAGAACATTTAAGTAATTATTTAAATAAATTAATTAATCAGTAAATAATCTGGTTGAATTTTTATTAAATACTTTGAGTGTTCATCTAATTTCAGGATTTTTCTTGGAATTATTTAAGCATTGGAAGTATAGATAAAAATTCAAGGAAATTTGGAAGGAAAAGTCTGCTTTGCCTCCCTCTGCTACAGTGTCGTCGTCCTCCAAGAGCTGCCTGTGTACTGTTCATCCGAACAGCCATCTCTTTCCTCCTTCGCAAATCCCGTCGAATCACTTGCTCAAATCCAAAATTAATTGAGGGAAATTAATCCTCACCTCTTCCTCTCCACTTCCCCCATAATTCCCCACCCAATCCCGCAATAATTCGTGGTGGATTTCGATTTTTGTTTCTTCACCGGTGAGCTCCACCATGGCCGGCCGATCTCCCTCCTCAGTGGTTTTCCCATCAATTAAATTGCGAAAATCGGTTCCTCTCCTCTTCCTCATCAATTCCCCCATGTTTCTCCCAATTATTAGTGCTCTAATTCACCGGATTGAACTCCCCTTTGAGTGGCCGCCATGAATAGCCGGCCGGCAAGCTCCCCGGCCATTCCCTTCCCCGGCGCCCTTCCCCTCCCCTCCCGGCCTATAAAAGGAGCCCTCAGCACCCTCCTCACTCCCTCACACCACCTCGAGCTCCCTTGCTCTCCCTCCATTCCTCCGCTCGGCTTCTCTCTCCAAGCACCGGCGAACTTCCGCGCCGCCCTCCCCGTCAAGCCGAGAAGCGCCGCACCTTGCAACCATCTCCATCGGCCTCGCAGCCACCTCCTCTTCCCCGGCCTCACCTCCATTTCACCCGGAGACCGTTGTGCCGGCCTGCCCATCCACCTCACCGACGCAACTCCGATCGGTCCCTTCTCCTCGCTCGTACGGCGGTCGGCTGCGCCATCGCCACCTACGGCATTGCAGCATCGCCCTCCACCTCGGCCAAGGCCCGTTTTCGCCCGGAATACACCGAAACCCCGCTGCCCGTGGTGCCTCTCCATCGGCCTCGCCGACGTCACTCCGGCAGCCCCCGCCGCCTTGCCGGAGTGTTATCCGACGTCGTCATATCCTTCCCTGCACCGTGGCGTCGTCTCCTTTGCCGGCCTCTACTTGGTTTGTCGTTTGTCACCGCGTCCCGTGATCGTCCTCGCCGGTACCATCTTCGACAAGCCATTCTTCCTGCCGCACGTCGCCCCATGGCCTCATCGTCTCCGTTAACGGCAACGCGCGGCCGTGTTCCACACCGTCCTCACCACCGTGCGGCGCCGTCGGCTGCCGTCGTCGTCCTCTCACCATTCCCGGTTGTTTTTGTCCTCGCCCCCGCGTCGGCACCCGACGCTGGCTTTTCATCCGCTCACCGTCGTGCGCCCGGTGAGTTCCTTCCTCCTCTCTCCGCTCTCACTCGCTAACGACAGTCCTAGCCCACTGTCGTCATCCTACTCTTTTCCTTCCAAAAGTAAATAAAAATTGCCTAATAAATCAATTTAATTTCCAGAATCTATTTAATGGTCCAAAACTTCTAAAATTCATATCTAATCCATACAAACTTGAAATTGGGCCATTCAAATTGTAAAATTCATCTAAAATTGAGCTCTACATGTTTGTTTACTTTTCTTGTATTGTTCATTTGGTTTTTATTAGGGTTTTCCTTGTTTTGCGTGTCAGCGTGTAGACTTCGTCGTTTCGAAAGGTTCGTGCTCGCGAGGAAAAGAAGTTTTGTTCGAAGAAGCAAGGAAAGTCATGTCATTTTGATCATATTGCTATCCGAGTTTACAAAATTATGTTTATTTAAATTATTGCATTTCACTTTATTAAATTCCCGCGTCTATCACTGTTTTATTTAGCCTTACCGATTCTCCTTGTTATAGCCCTACTACTTGTATTATGATCCTTGATAGCCCTAGGAAAAATAAAACTAGTGAGCACTTTATATATGTGGTACTCACTAGCAAACTTAGGAATATGCTTAGCCCCGCTTGAATAGAAACAGTTAGATGTTTTCAATAATTAGACTAAGGAATAACTTGTAAATGATGAAATTTTGGCCGTTTAGCCGTGGCAATAAATGTCCCCTTCAAAATTCCCCAAACATGTTTTCGGCTGGGCACGAGGTGCATGGTTTTGTTAGTCGCACCTCGGCCGTCATAAGGACCGGTCTTCGGGCCTCTGTTGCAAAGCATTTCCGTACTACCACCTGTCTAATGGGTAAGGCTTAACACGTCGACTAGTACGGTCGAAACAAAAAGACACGGATAGGGATGGATGAAGCCCTAGGAAGGGTTGAAGCCCATGGGCCGACGTCTCGGCAAGTGAAGGCTCGAACGAGTCGAGATGCCCGGGGGCATAGACTGTCCGCTCGACCTGTGGCACTGGCGGGGAAGTCTATGTCGGTCTTCTTTGTTTAGGGCGTACTAAGCGATGAGTTATGTCATGGCTTTCGTCCGTATGCCATGGTGGCATGTGGCACGTCGCAACACGTGAGGAAGACATGTCGGTGGGTAAAGATGTACACCTCGATCGAGTAAATCTATTCGAATAGCCGCGCCTCGGTTATGGGCAAGCCGAGCAATGTACCCAAGTTAGAGTTTAATTCGTTTAAAACGAAAGATTCGAGTTAGCACATGTTGGCTCGAGTTAAGGCAAGATCGCGTTGGTGCGCGACTTGAAAATAATTTCACTAGAGATAGGCTCGTGTTTATTAAAATACCTTAAAATATTTAAATGCTTTGAAATGCTGGTTTTCGCAAAATAACCCCGTATATGAATTCTTTGTACCCCTTGCATTATTTGCATTCTCCGCATGGCTTGTTGAGTACGGTGGTTGTACTCAGCCTTGCAATTCCTTCCCCCTTTCAGAAGTGTAGTGCCTCTGAGTCGAAGACGGTGTTAGAGGACCAAGGCTCGACCCCGTTGAGTTTGCCCGTGGAGTGGAGCCGAAGCCCCGCTAGGATCGTCCCGCTTTTCCGCTGCGTTTCCTTCGAGCGGGGACTAAGTGCCTCTTCGTAAGTATTTATACGCTTTAATTTACGTTTGGATCTGTGTATTGATTTGTCATTTTGTGTACCCTGGCTGGTCCTGGACAGGGAATTAATACACAAAATAGTCTGGAAATTTGGGATAAATTCGCCACCATGTGCCCGTGCCGCCTCTTCTCGCCGTCGTGCGCTCGGTGAGTTCCTTCCTCCTCTCTCCGCTCTCACTCGCTGATGACAGTCCTTGCCCACTGTCGTCATCCTACTCTTTTTCTTCCAAAAATAATTAAAAATTGCCTAATAAATCAATTTAATTTCCAGAATCTATTTAATGGTCCAAAACTTTTAAAATTCATATCTAATCCATACAAACTTGAAATTGGGCCATTCAAATTGTAAAATTCATCTAAAATTGAGCTCTACATGTTTGTTTACTTTTCTTGTATTGTTCATTTGGTTTTTATTAGGGTTTTCCTTGTTTTGCGTGTCAGCGTGTAGACTTCGTCGTTTCAAAAGGTTCGTGCTCGCGAGGAAAAGAAGTTTTGTTCGAAGGAGCAAGGCAAGTCATGTCATTTTGATCATATTGCTATCCGAGTTTACAAAATTATGTTTATTTAAATTATTGCATTTCACTTTATTAAATTCCCGCGTCTATCACTGTTTTATTTAGCCTTACCGATTCTCCTTGTTATAGCCCTACTACTTGTATTATGATCCTTGATAACCCTAGGAAAAATAAAACTAGTGAGCACTTTATGTATGCGGTACTCACTAGCAAACATAGGAATATGCTTAGACATGCTTGAATAGAAACAATTAGATGTTTTCAATAATTAGACTAAGGAATAACTTGTAACTTCCAGGGCACGTACCCGCGCCCGGGAGTGGAGGCTGACCTCCACATGGTCCGGCGAGGAGAGGACAAGTCCTTGCGCAAATACATCCAGCGTTTTTGCCAAGTACGCAACACCATATCGTCCATCGCTGACCATGCAGTGATCTTCGCCTTCAGGTGCGGTGTATGCCATGACGTCATGCTGGAGAAGATCGAATCCAAGGCCCCTCGGACCACCACCGAGCTCTTCGAGCTTGCTGATCGGGTGGCCCGCAAGGAAGAGGCTCGGATCTGGAACCCTAGGAATCCCGCTCCAGCCTCCACCAACGCTGCCCCCTCCGCGTCCTGAGAGGAACGGCATGAGCGGCAGTGGAAGCGCAAGCCATCGCGCGGTGGAGAGGAAGGCCACGTCCTCGCCGCCGACGATGCCGAGAAGCCCTCGCGAAAGGGCAAGCCCGCGGGCAACCGCGGGCGCACCTCGGACCCTCGCCCCCAGGGCCAGGACGGGGACAAGTGGTGCATGGTACACCAAACCTCCCGCCACGACCTCTCTGAGTGTCACTCGGTCAAGAACTTGGCTGAGCGAATACAAAAGTATGAGCAGGAGAGGAGAGAGAGGGAGAAAGAAGCCCGCCGCAAGGGTAAAGTCCCGGCGGAACGCACGGACAACCGACGAGAGGAGGCCAAGAGTGCGGCCCCCGTCGGAGGTGAAGATGACGATTTGGGCTACCAGGACTCCAAGCACGTCGTCGCCACCATCGACGGAGGGGCATGCGCCCAGGTGTCCCGTCGGAGCCTCAAGACCATGAGGCGTGAGCTCCTCGCTGTGCCGTCCCATGAGGCAGCCCGAAAATCGCGCGGGCGGGGGTGCCAATCACCTTCGACCCGGCAGATCACCCCGGGAGCATCGCACGAAGTGGCCATTTGGCCCTCGTGACCTCCCCCACCATTTGCAACGTCAAGGTTGCCCGAGTCTTAATTGACGGGGGTGTGGCTGTCAACATACTATCTCCGAAGGCCTTCGATGCGATCAAGGCCCCGGGGATGGTGCTCGGGCCATCCTACCCCATCATTGGGGTGACGCCCGGGAAGGTGTGGCCCCTCGGGCAGATTGCGCTACCGGTCACATTTGGTTGCCCAACCAATTTCCGCACCGAGCGGATTGACTTCGATGTGGCAGACCTTAACCTGCCCTACAATGCCGTGCTCGGGAGGCCAGTGTTGGTGAAGTTCATGGTG
Source organism: Oryza australiensis (assembly GCA_019925245.2). Classification (NCBI taxonomy): domain Eukaryota; kingdom Viridiplantae; phylum Streptophyta; class Magnoliopsida; order Poales; family Poaceae; genus Oryza; species Oryza australiensis. The sequence continues at coordinate 5,353,515 of JAIFGZ020000342.1, forward strand.
GCTACCCATTAAGCCTACCGCCAACTCAAGATGCCAGGCCCCGGAGGCCCCATCACCATCCATGCCGACGTCAAGACCACGCTGGATTGCGCAGAAGCACGCGTGGATGATATTGCGGCGGCCGACCGCGTTGAACCCGAGGACCCTCAAGGGGAGGCCTCGGGTTCCCGGGCCCCAAGAAGCGCATCACCTCTGCCGACGAGGTGGTGATCAAGTCCATTCAGCTAGGCGATGACCCGTCCAAGACCGCCAGAATTGGCGGCAACTTGGACCCCAAATAGGAAGACGCGCTCGTCTCCTTCCTGCGGGCGAATGCTGACGTGTTTGCTTGGAAGCCGTCGGATATGCTCGGAGTCCCCAGGGAGGTGATTGAGCACCGACTCGCAGTACGGCCGGATGCACGAACGGTCCGACAAAAGGTGAGGCGACAGGCCCCGGAGCGACAGGCGTTCATCCGTGAAGAGGTGGCACGGCTCCAGGAGGCCGGCTTCATCCAGGTGCTGCATCCGGAGTGGTTGGCTAACCTGGTGGTTGTCCTGAAGGCCAACCACAAGCTGCGCATGTGCATCGACTACACCGACCTCAACAAGGCATGTCCTAAAGACCCTTATCCTCTGCCCCGAATAGACCAGATAGTCGACTCCACTGCGGGGTGTGACCTTTTATGTTTTCTAGATGCATATTCTGGTTATCATTAGTTTCGCATGGCTATAGAGGATGAGGAGAAAACTGCATTTATCACCCCTATGGGTACCTTTTGCTACATATCTATGCCTTTTGGTTTAAAGAATGCCATATCTACTTTCCATCGCGGTGTGCGCATCACGTTGAAAGACCAAATAGGCGCAATGTCGAGGCGTACGTCGATGATCTAGGATCGCGTCCACGCGAGCCCCAGCCCCGCCAGGCGCATTTGAGGAAAGACTCACGAGCCGTCGACGTGCCCCGAACCGCCCCAAGGGCGGAGTCACTGGTCCCGACGCCGTGGACTCGGCGGGCCAGCCACACTCGGTCCGCCGGACCGACATCACGCGCCAGGTGGCCTGGATTTCAGAAATCCAGGCGTATCTGCAAGACGCGTCATTGCCCGAGCAACGTGAGGAAAGCAAGCGCATCGCCCGCATCTCCAAAAGGTACGTGTTGGTGGAAGGGACGCTCTACCGACGCGGTGCCAACGGAGTGCTCATGAAATGCATCGCTCGGGAATAGGGTCTCGAGCTCTTGGCCGAGATCCACGAGGGAGAATGTGGAGCTCACTCAGCCTCCCGAACCTTGGTAGGAAAGACATTCCGCCAAGGTTTTTACTGGCTCACCGTGCTGGAGGATGCAGCAGACCTCGTGCGGCGGTGCCGGGCATGCCAATTCCATTCCAAGCAGACACACCTGCCAGCCCAGGCCCTTCAAACTATCCCGCTCTCGTGGCCGTTCGCGGTCTAGGGACTGGACATCTTGGGCCCATTCAAGCAGGCACGTGGCGGCTACAAATTTCTATATGTCGCCATCGATAAATTCACCAAGTGGCCCGAGGCCTATCCAATCAGCGTCATCGACAAACATTCGGCTGTGCGGTTCATGAGAGGCATCACGGCAAGGTTCGCGGTCCCCAATAGGCTCATCACCGACAACGGCACCCAGTTCACGAGTGAGCTGTTTGGCGAGTATTGCGATGACATGGGCATCAAACTCTGCTTCGCCTCGCCCGCCCATCCCCAAAGCAATGGCCAAGCCGAGCGTGCAAACGCGGAAATATTGAAAGGCCTCAAGACAAAAACCTACAACGCCCTCAAGAAGCATGGGGACTCGTGGATTGACGAGCTGGCAGCGGTCCTTTGGGCCAACCGGACAACACCAAGTCGTGCCACCGGGGAAACACCATTCTTCTTGGTGTATGGAGCTGAGGCGGTCTTGCCTTCCGAGCTCACCCTGGGATCGCCCCGAGCCACACTATACACCGAAGCAGATCAAGAACAACTACGACGCGACGACCTGGACTACCTAGAAGAAAGACGGCGCCGTGCGGTGCTTTGCGCGGCCTGTTATCAGCAGAGCCTCCGTCGCTATCACCAACACAAAGTCAGCCCCCGAGTGCTGCAAATCAACGATCTCGTCCTGCGGCGTGTGCAAACGCCTGCGGGGTTGAGCAAGTTATCTCCGATGTGGGAGGGGCCATACAAAGTTATCGGCACTCCGCGTCCACAAGCAGGTCGCCTAGCCACAGAGGACGGCACTCCGCTGCCGAACCCGTGGAATATTTCCTACCTGCGCAAGTTCTACCCATAAGCCGCATGGTGTGCCGAATCTCCAACATATATGAAAGCACATTCACTGCCTCCAGTTGGCATGAACAATGAGTTCGCCCGTTTACACTCTTTATGTTTTTCCCTTACAAAATATCTGCATTGCAGTATGTTTTTCCCCTTCATGTTCCAGAACATGTATCGCGGATGCTGGTTTCCGGTGATCTTCTGGCCCTGCCCGCCCTAGGCTGAGAGGCCCTAAGGGTGTCGAGGGTAGAGCGACGCTGCATGCAAGTGCCCGGGGTAGTCAATGCCTGGGGGCTCGGGTGTGTCCTATCATGCCCGTCCCGATCCCCGTTGCCGCTACCCCCGCCGGCCCTTTATGCCCTCGCTTCTACCCGGAGCCCCGAGAAAGGCACCGCCCGCCGCCCGATGCACGCCGCTCGAACCCGGACCAGCTCCAGTTACATGGGATGAATCATGGCAGAAACCATACTGTCCATATTCCTACAAAGTGGCTAAACTAAATAAAGAGCGGACTGCTGTTGCAGGAAAATGAACAGGCAAGAGCTTGGGCCAACTAACCGCCACCGTGTGTGCGCCAAGTTGGCCAGGGGCTCCCAATATATATACATATATATATATATGAATCATCGTCCCCGTTCGGCAAATCTGAAATTGACCAAAGAGATAAGCAAGCTGCAAAGTCGGCCACGATGGACTACTACAATACGAATCCAGCATGAGAAAGGCAAGTGCATTTATAACATAAAACAATATTGTAATGTTTTTACAAGGTACAGGATAGAAGCAAAAGCAGGGGAGTCCTAGGTGGCCGGCGGGTCGCTGGGGGCGTTCTCCGTGCCATCCTCGGCCGGCGGGTCCTCGCGGTAGGCAAGCTGAAATGCCGCTGGAGTTCCGTCGAAGCCAATCATGATGGAGTCGACGGCATCCTTGACACGACGCCGAGCAGGCTCCTCTGTGCCCTCGGGGAAGTCCTCGGTGGGGATGTACGGGTCAAAGCCGGGGTCATGGGCCTGATAGCTCGCTAGGATCAACGTCGCAACCTGGAGGGACAGGTCGTACGATGACTCCTTCGCCACTTCGTCAACCTCCTCTGGCACCCTCTTAATCCCCTTGGCCAACTCGTCTATTTGGGTGGCCAATCCCCCAAGGTAGAGCTGGCGCCACGGGGGCGCACAACCCCCACCTCACGGGCCGCTTCGTGAAGACGCGCGATGGACGAGGTCATGGTCCGGAGCCCTAAACCAAGGGCGTGCTCCAGCTCTGCGATCCGCCGACGCGCCTCCTCCAAGTCTGGCGCCGCTTCGCTGGAGCGAGGGGCCGGCTGGGGCGGCAGAACCCGCTCCCACTGCTCCAACTCCCGCACCCGCGCCTCCACGTCGCCGACCGCCTGCTCTCGGGTGGCGATGTCCCGCTTCCACCTCTCCAGCTCCTCCTGTCGATGGCACGAGGCAGCTGCGAGCTGCTGCTCGCGCTCCCAAATGGCCTTCAGGCACCGGGAGACCTCCTCCTGGGCCTGTAGTATGGCCACCTCACGCCCCTCCACGGCGACCTCGCGCTCGGCGATGGCCTTCTCCTGAGCCACCACATTCTCCTCCTGCGCGGCGGAGTCCTCCTCGGCCTTGGCCATGGCGACCTCCCGGTCCCCGACCGCCTGCCGCGCCGCCTCCAAGACCTTCTCGCGCTCTGCCGGGCCATCCTTGCGGGACTGGAGCTCGATGTCGGTGCTGGCGGCGGCGGCCTCGGCATCACACAGGACGCGCTCGCGCCGGTTGAGTTCCTGGACGCGCTCGTCGAGCTCACGGATGAAATCCCCGGTAGTGGTGCGGATCCTCTCCTCCGCGGCAGTGGCTGCCTGCTCGCGGAAGTCAGCGGTGTGTCGCTCAATGACGGTGTCCTCGAACACCTTATTGAGTTCACCCCGTCGACGCTCAATGTCCGCCAGCTCCCGCTTCCGGATGAGACCCTCCACCCTCGCCATGGTCGCCAACTCGCGGCGGCCTTCGGCGACCTCAATCTTTCGCCATGCCACCGCGACCTCCCTGGTGGCCATGGCCTAAACCTGAGCCTGAAGCCCTTCCAGGGAGACCGCATTGGCTTCCTCCAGCGCCTGGGACACTATCATCCTCGCCCGATCCTGCGATCGCACAAGGGGCTCAGTGTCCAAGGCGACCATAAACCCTGACTGAGCGCCCCCGGATTCGGAGTCGGAGCTCGATCCAAGGTCTACCACCTGCACAGGGCGAGGAGACGAAGGTGCCCCACGGCCGGAGCCGTTCGCTGCCGCTTCACCCATCGGCGTTGCCTCGCCCTCCGGTGAGGCTGCTCCCGGCGTTGGCGGATCACGATGGACCGGTGCCCACGGTGTTGGAGTCGGTCGGCGGGGCGACGGTGTCAAATGGCATGGCGCGGGCGATGGTTGGCGCAGTGACGGCGATTGTTGCCACGGTGGGGACCCCAGGGATTGATCCCCGCTGCCCGCCACCGCCTCCACCTCCGCGTCGGCCGCCGCCCGAACTGTTGCCGACGGAGGGCCCCTGTGGTGTTCCCGTGTGCGATCGACGCCCGGCATCGGGTGGGCCCCCTCCTCAGCCGCACCGAACCCGAGCCCGAACCCGTAGGAGGTAACCCGGTGGGCTCCACCACCCCGGACCTCTCCTGCGTTCCCCCCGCTGAGCTGGAAGCAGAACCGCCCTTAGGTATAACCTTGGGACGAAAATGCTGATGCTCGTGGCTGGGAACAAAAATAAACGCAATGAGAAATCAAAACACAAATAGCTCAAAATAAGACACAGGGCTCACAAGAAATGTATGCATCTGCAAGGTGTTACCTGTGGGCGGCGTTGAAGCTCCATGAGACCCGGGAGATGGCCCGTTTCTTCTTCGTGGGGCCACCGGAGGGGCTCACTGGGCTGTGGCCCGTGGACTCCGCCGCCGCAGAGGTGCCGCGGTCGGCCTCCACCGACGGTGTGCTCGCCGTGGGTGAGCCCTCGGCCACCGCCGGAGTCGTCGTCGTTGTGGCCGTACTGGCCCTCGTCGGGGTGGCCCCTGAGGCAGGACCCGCCGCCTTCGGGCCTCCAGACCTGCGGTAGGGAGCGGTGTGCTCCGCGCCGCCGCCGCGTGGTGGCGATAGGGGAGGCGCGGTGTCGCACTCCGGCCTCTTCCTCTTCCCGTTCGGTCCGGGGCCCCGTCCGCCTCGCCGGCCCCGGCGGCCCGGTCCACCCAATCGGCACCTGCCGTCGGCGTCGCCGTAGTCGTCGTTGCCACACCCCCGGTGCGGCGCTTGGCGCTGCTGACGACGAACCCGTGCCGTCACCCACCACCTGCTGTAACGCCCTGAAAATCGGAGAATTTAAAAACCGGAAATTAAAAAAATCAGAACATACAAAAACTTTTGCTTGTTGCTTCTTGATCGTGTTTATTGTTTCTTATTTGCCACCTTGGTTGCATGAATTTATATGTGAAAGATTCATCTCGGTGTTTGTGAAAAACCAAATGATTTGGATTTCCATTGGGAAGAGAAATTTCGAAGTTTAGAGTTGGGGATTTAAATAAAAAATAGGAAGGGTTGTGGATTTATAAAACTATATATTTGGGATCAAAACATTATTTAGGTGATTGAGTAATATTAATTAGTGAGCAAAATGAGTGATAAAATATTTTTAAAAGGATATATATCAAGTCTGGAAATTATTTTGAATCAAAATCGCATTTTCTGGAATTTAGGAAAAAGAAACGAATTAAATATGTAAAATGTATTTTGTAAAATAATAAAAGTGGGTAAAGGTTGAAAATATATTTTACAACTCATTTTTGGGTGTGTTATATTATATTTTGAATTTTAGGGGTGAAAGGAAATAGAATTGGGAAATTAGGAAACTTAATTCGGAAATGCGAAAGGACACTATTCATTGGACGCCAAGTGTTCGACGCCGTACCACGGACCCCGGACCGCCTAGCCACAGCGCGCCGCGCGTCGCGCTCGCAGCACCGCGCCCCACACCACCGTACCATCCCATGCCGCGCCATACCACGCCGTTGCGTCGCTCGCACTGTTCCACGTCGCGCCGTGCGTCGGCCACGCCCGCGCCCGCGCCGCCCGCGCCGTGCCCGCGCCCGGACCCCGCCCCAAGTGCCACCACGCGCCGCTTGCCGCGCCCGGCCCCGCCACCCTCGTGCTCACACGTCGTGCCCGAGCCCGACCCCCCTTGCGTCTGTGCCACGTTTCACCGCGCCGCGCACGGCCCCCCTCTTCCCTCTGGCCGCGCCTATAAAAGGGGGAAGCCGAGCCCCTCTCTTTTCCCTACCTCGCCACCGTTGCAAACCGCCACCACCGTCGCCATTTGCACGCTCGCCGTGGAGCTCGCCAACCCGCCGCCCGGTGCAATTCGGTGAAATCCGCCGCCTCCACCGAGCCCGTGCCAAATTGAAGGTACGAACACGTGCTCCATAGCTAGCTCTACCTTTTCCATAGATTGCTCGAACCCTACCGCCACTGGAGCCCGCCGCCGGCGAGCCCCGTTGTGTGCGCCCTGTCCGGCCGCCGCCACCCCACCGTCGCCAGCTCACCTCAGCGCATCCCCGGCCAAACCAACACACCCTCTAGCAACCCTAGGCCTCACAGATGCTCGGAGACTCCTTGCCTTGGCCAAAGCATCGCCGGAGTCCGCCGCTGACGAGCGCCGCCGCCGCCTGACCACCTCGTCGCCTGCACGCCTCGCCACCCCTTTTGCCCGGCCAGGCCTTGGAACGGAATCCCCGTGATCACTAGGTGGACACAAGCCCCGTAGGTTCCCTAGTCCGGCCGTCCTCGCCGCCATTCGCTCTCCTTTCGTCGGACGCCGGCGCTGGCAGGGGAAGGAGAGGAATAAAAGGGAAAAGAAAGAAAGAGGGGAGAGAACAACTGCTTGGCGCAGTGGAGCCTACAATGAGGAGCCGCTTTTGCGATTTACTTGGCCTTTATTGGATCTTATTGGGTTTTATTTGAATTCTAATTGAATTCAAATTTGTTTTCTCGCACGAACGGATAGCGTCCGAAGAAGCAAGCACTGACTACGTGGAAGACCCCATTCAACAAGTGTGCGAGCAAGGCAAGTCAACACTTTCCTTTGAACATATTGATCCTACTTTGCGAAATGATGTTGTTTCCTATTACAAATTGCATGCTATACACAAATGAGTGCCTATACTTGATATACCCTGCCTTGATATTGAATACCCTTAGAAATATTCTTTGTAACCTTCGATGTGATACAACCGGAGGATATCTTCGGTAAAATGCTTAGCCCTGCTTATATTAGATTCTTGCATACCCATGATTTTACAAAGAAGCCTCGTGCTTGGGCAACTATCTTTGGGAAGGTAGTTGGAATACAGCATGTGGAGACATGAGCGCCACATTGCCTAAAACATGATGGAATGAGTTTTTATGAAAACCAAAAAGGAAAAACCAACGTTTTTAGACTCGGGCGGATGGATGGATTTGAGTGGATTCCGGGAAAGGCTAGTACCGTCCCTGGTCAAATAAGGACCGAGCCATGAGACTTATAACTTAGAACGAGCCAGTACAACAGTACTTCTCGAATGGGTATAGACCTAGCGGAGTAAATAACCGAGCGGAGGCAGTATCCCTGCATAGTGGTTCAGGTGTAGGCGTTGAGGTAAGGGCCTACCAGTGGGGGCTCACCACTGGGGGGTGCCTGGACGAAAGTTAAGGGCCTACCGGCAGGGGGTGTACCGCTGGTTGGTACCTGGGCAGAGATCGGGCATGCGATCAACATGATGAAATGAAGACATGAAGAAAAGGACATGAAGATGGAAAATTCAAGGATAGAGCAATTCTTTCTCTTACCCCGGGAACGCCAGAACTCCTCTCACTACTAGGAAATGATGACTAGAGTGCATAAGGGCCTAAGTTCATGGAGCGGGTACTGCCAAAGTAAGGTTATCGAAAGGCTTTGCCGTGACCGTCCCATATGGATGGATGTAAGCTCAATCAATGAGTAGTCACGGAGTACGGGTAAAGTGTACATCCACTGCAGTGTGAGTCAATCAATCTATTCGAATAACCGTGCTCGTGGTCAATGAGCGACGTGACAAGTTTCTCCCGTGGCTAGACTCATTGCATAATGATTTTATGTGCTGGGAAACCAACTTCTCTATCTGAGAGAAGGGGGAAGACACCCCCAGAAAACCATGACGAATCGGAGGCGGGAAGCTATCCTTGGGATCACAATGGATGGTGGACAGAACCGTCACCGACTTAATATACTATGGACCTAAAACTTGACCTGGCTAGATGTTAGGTTTGTGAAATGATTTGTGAAAATTGGCTTTGCGCAAATAAACCATAGCCATCCTTTGAATAACCCTATCATGTGCATCATTCCGTGTTGGCTTGCTGAGTACGTTGGGTACTCACCCTTGCTATACGCACAAACTTCAGATGAAGGAAACGAAGAACTGGAGGACCCCTATGCTTACTACCAGGAGGAATGAAGGCAATGAAGCGCGCTAGGTCTTAGTCCCCAGTCATTGCCTGTGGCAATCGACATGCCGCTGCTTTCCGTCTGCTATCTTATCTAATTTCTGCTTTTAGTTGTATCCGGACCAGTAGGTCCTATATATATTGAATATCGCCTTCGGGCCTATTATTGTAATAAATCCTTGTAAGCCTATTCGTGCACTTTGCACCTGGTAATTCAGAACTGTATTCGTGGGTACCAATCTACGCGATCCAGGGATATGGTACTATGAATACGAATGATTTCCATCCTAAAAACGGGGTCTACGTGGTGGTACCGAGCAAGGTAACCGTAGGATAAGACCACGGCGCCCCACCCTTTATAGCTGGTCAAAGGGAAATATCCCTACATAGGATTATTTTGGAAATATAAACTATTTTCACAAGACAAACATATTTTTCTCTCTTACCCCAATTTCTCTACAAACATTTGATTTTACCAATTACCTTCCTCTAAACCCTAAACTATCTTCAAAAATAGATATAGGACTGTGACCCTGTTAAAGCTTGGGAGATTGTTTGTTCCACCCGCTAAAGCAATAAGAGTACACAGGAATAAGGTCCCAATCAGAGCTTAACCTTTCTTCTGATTTCTTTCTCACTCTGACAATAGATGGGAAAGAACAAGGGCAGGAAATCAAGATCTCAGCAATCTCATGGATCAACCCAGAGCGACCCTATGGACATTCCACCCTCTTTCCCTATGAATCCGACCTTAGCCCAGATAATGGCTAGCCAGACACAATTGATTATCATGATGGTGTAGCAAATGCAATGACACCTTCAAGTTTTGGGTTCGTGTCCAGAGCAACGTCGGTACATTCCGACTCAAGCCCAGATGACTCCTGCGAATATACTGTCAAGCCCACAGAGAGCAGTAACGCCAAACCCACCATTAGGAGGGAAGGAGACACTTGGCCCCCGCTATGGTTTCATGGAACAAGGATATGGAATAAGGAACAGTGCAGGGGAAAAACACACCGCAACCCCGATCGAGGGAGAGATACAGTGCGGAAGGAAGGACAAGGAATTCAATCCAACGACCGGCCAAGGGTTCAGTTCGCCATCCAACTCCAGGAATAGGAAGTCACCAAAATGGAATATAGGTGGCGCTGACAAGATGATCATCACCAGCACAGTGTGTACCCCTGAAGATGCTGAGGAGATTCCCCGATGTCTAAAGAGGAATGTGCATTGCTTTAACTGCGGAAAACATGGACACTATGCCAACCAATGCCCCAAGCCACACAACGTCCCTCCTCTCACCGGTGCCAATGCAACAGTCATAGGTGGCAACAACCCCAGATTGGGCAACAACACAAACCACTAGACGAGAAGTCTGCATCAACCCCGGTCTTGCTTTGGATGGAGTTAAGACAGCAATGACCGTACCCTTTCCCTTTATATATGAAGAGCCTAGATCGATGTTAGTTGTCATTGTATTATGTTGTGTGGGACTATGCATGGCAGTCCGATGTACCCCTCCTATGATGTAACGTTTATGAACTAATATAAAGTTCTATGTTACATCTTAAACGAGTTTATTTCACCATGCTTGTGTGTGCAAAAGATCATTTGAAACAACTTAAAGTAAACAAAAAGAAAGAAACAGGATCGATTAGAATCGTGACCTTAGTAGGCCTAATCCCTTACCCCATCTATACCCTTTAGATGGCGCGCCGTCGCAGAGCCTCAGCAGCTACTGAGAACCAGCCGGAACCTAACCCTACCACCCTAGCAGAGGTCATGGCTTCACAAACCCAACTGCTTCAAGCCATTGCCAACAACCAAGGACAACGCGGAGGATCAAGCTTAGGCGAGTTTATGAGAGCCAAGCCACCCACCTTCGCTATGGCAGAAGAACCTATGGATGCCGAGGATTGGCTAAGAGTAATAGAAAAGAAGCTAACCCTCGTCCGAGTTCGAGAGGATGATAGATAGAGTCATTTTTGCCACCAACCAGCTGGAAGGTCCCGCAAGTGACTGGTGGGACACCTACAAAGAGACTCGGGCTGAAGATGCCGGAGAAACAACTGGGAGGAATTCACGGCTGCCTTCCGTGAAAATTTCGTACCACGCGGTTATGAGGATGAAGAAAAATGAGTTCCGCAGCTGCGCCAAGGAAACACCACGGTACAAGAGTACCTTAACAAGTTCACGCAGCTTGCCCGTTACGCCACAAGCGATCTGGCAGATGAAGAGGAAAAGATGGACAAGTTTATTAAAGGACTGAACGACGAGTTAAGAGGACAGATGATCAGTCAGGACCACGCTAGCTTTCAGAGCCTCATCAACAAGGTCGTAAGGCTTGAGCATGACCAAAGGACGGTTGAAAACAACCGGAAGAGAAGACTTGCTCTAGCCCGCCCGATTCAAGGAACGCCCCGGCGACCCAAAGGAGCAACATCAACAGGTTGGAAGCCAGCCGTCACAATGACCAATCGCCCCGTTGCACCCGGCAACGCCAGCAGGCCACCTGCCACCCCTTTTCGCTCCCCGACACCTACCTTGGCGACCCCAAGACTTAAGAACGTGAACTGCTTCAACTGTGGAGAATATGGACATTTCGCCAATCACTGCCCTAAGCCACGTAACACCCCCGTCCGTACTGGAGCCAACGCCATTGTTGTAAGAGGGACCCCTGCCTCGGTACCTAGACGTAGACTGTTCGGGACACCCCAGCCGAAGGAGGCCACCACTGGAATCCGCCATGGCCAAGTGAACCATGTGCATGCTGAAGAGGCCCAGGAGGACCAGATCATGCTAATGGGTATGTTCTCCATCCATTCTGCACTAAGTTAAAGCTTTGTTTGGTTTCAAAACTTCGCATTCTTTCATAACCTCGAGGACAAGCACAGAACGTAACCTATGTCAGATAGACCATAAGAGACCCATAATGATACCTTCACCTAGGAGAGCCATAGCCATACCCCGTGCCAGCATTGATATGCCCATTGGAAGTAGAGACATGGTGTTTTCTTCAAATATCATGATACCACCCCAAAGCCTCAGTATCATTTTAGCACGAACCGACTGACTGAGAATGAGGAGGGTTATAACCTGTGACCAAGAGATAGTCACCACGACCACCCCATGACTATCACCAACAGACATAACCACGGACTGAGACTCAATAAAGTATCAAGTTTACCCTGCTACCCGGGATTTGAAATACCAGTAAGCTCAAAATTACTCGGACATCTTCCCTAAGGGTTTGCCCAGAATGCCCTAGCCATGATACGAAGTGTATCATTGGCCTAATACTTGGTACCACCCCCAAATAGGCCCTACTAAATATCGACCAATGAGCCAGAAGGAACTTAAGACATAGGTCGAAAGGATACAAGCAAAAGGATGTGATATGGAAAACCCGACCTAGTGGACCGCTCCTACCCCAAGGAATGAAAGTAAGCTTGTGAGACCGATGGATAGACCAAAAGGACAAGCTAAGCTTAAACTTATTGTTAGGAGGGTAGAGTAACATGACCCTGATCTTCAGATTAGACACTAACCTTCTCTAAGATAGCCTTTTGCCACCTGCAGGAACCCCTAAAACCCCAATCATGTCGAGGCCACTACCCATCTCTAAGCTAGAAGTTCCTAAGGTTTAGAACAACAAGCCTATTATACAACTTAAGGAAATTAGAGACCTACTGAATCCTGCATGCTTGAAGGATGCCCCGAGGATCCAGAGCCGACAACATCATGTTATCTGAAACAAAGAATCGAAGAGGACCACCCTTAGAAACTCAGTGATAGATTCCTGCGTCACCCGCAGCAGCCAACCGATTCATCAACCTCCTGAGGAGGAGTCCTAATGAATCCATCCCATATGTTTATACCGACCGACTCCCAATCACGACCCGACCCAAATCTCGGGGACGAGATTTATTGTTAGGGGGGTAGGTTTGTAACGTCCTGAAAATCGGAGAATTTAAAAACCGGAAATTAAAAAAATCAGAACTTACAAAAACTTTTGCTTGTTGCTTCTTGATCGTGTTTATTGTTTCTTATTTGCCAGCTTGGTTGCATGAATTTATATGTGAACGATTCATCTCGGTGTTTGTGAAAAACCAAATGATTTGGATTTCCATTGGGAAGAGAAATTTCGAAGTTTAGAGTTGGGGATTTAAATAAAAAAATAGGAAGGGTTGTGGATTTATAAAAATATATATTTGGGATCAAAACATTATTTAGGTGATTGAGTAATATTAATTAGTGAGCAAAATGAGTGATAAAATATTTTTAAAAGGATATATATGAAGTCTGGAAATTATTTTGAATCAAAATCGCATTTTCTGGAATTTAGGAAAAAAAATACATTAAATATGTAAAATGTATTTTGTAAAATAATAAAAGTGGGTAAAGGTTGAAAATATATTTTACAACTCATTTTTGGGTGTGTTATATTATATTTTGAATTTTAGGGGTGAAAGGAAATAGAATTGGGAAATTAGGAAATTTAATTCGGGAAAATGAGAAAGGACACTATTCGTTGTGCGCAAGTGTTTGACGCCGTACCCCGGACCCTGGACTGCCTCGCCACCGCGCGTCGCGCGTCGCGATCGCAGCACCGCGCCCCACGCCGCCGTACCATGCCCATGCCGCGGCGTACCGCGCCGTCGCGTCGCTCGCATTGTTCCACGTCGCGCCGTGCGTACGCCACGCCCGCGCCGGACCCGCCCGCGCCGCCACGCGCCGCTCGCCGCGCCCGGCCCCGCCACCTTCACGCTCACACGTCGTGCCCGAGCCTGGCCCCCCTTGCGTCTACGCCACGTTTCGCCGCGCCGCGCACGGCCCTCTCTTTCCTCTCGGCCACGCCTATAAAAGGGGAAGCCGAGCCCCTCTCTTTCCCCACCTCGCCGCCGTTGCAAACCGCCGCCACCATCGCCGTTTGCGCGCGCCGCCGTGGAGCTTGCCAACCCGCCGCCCGGCGCAATTCGGTGAAATCCGCCGCCTCCGCCGAGCCCGTGCCAAATTGAAGGTACGAACACGTGCTACATAGCTAGCTCGCCTTTTCCATAGATTGCCCGAACCCTACCGCCGCCAGAGCCCGCCGCCGGCGAGCCTCGTTGTGTGCGCCCTGTCCGGCCGCCACCACCCTGCCGTCGCCAGCTCACCTCATCGCATCCCCGCCGAACCAACACACCCTCTAGCATCCCTAGGACTCACAGATGCTCGGAGACTCCTTGCGTTGGCCAAAGCATCGCCGGAGTCCGTCGCCTGACCGCCTCGCTGTCGCCTGCATGCCTCGCCACCCCTTTTGCCCGGCCAAGCTGTCGAAACTTGGTTTCAACAATAGAAATTTGGGGGTGCAGTCAAGATCGCCAAGCACGATGGGTTAGAGGGAAAAGAAGATTTAGACAGGTTTAGGCCCTCTCGTGAGGCAATACCCTACTCCTGTTTCGGTGGATTCGATCCGCCGAGTGTCTTTATTGATCTCGTGATCTAAAGCTGAAAGCTAAAGCTGATCTAACTTCTGATATCTGATATCCCTCAAGGGACGCCCCTCACCCCCCTTATATAGTCTTGGGAGGCGGGCTTACAAATCGGAAACTCTATCTTACTCTAAGTCGGTTTCCTCAATCTTACCAAACCGTGACTATGGGCCGTTGCCTTATCTCAATCGGCAATGTAACACCCAAGTCATATTTGGTTTATGGATATGGCAGGCGCAATCTATCCCTATTTCCAGTCGGATAGACTTGCCATGTAGATACCCGATTGCCATAATCTCCATAGTAGCCCCCGAGTCCTTTTCAGTCGACGAGACAACTCAGCTTCAAACCAAAACAGCACGCAGCCGAAAACCTCTTTGGCCGAGTACTTCTGGCGCCGAGTGATTTCATCATCTCTGCCTGAATCTTCCCGAGTGGCTCCAAAGACTGTGAAGGGCTGGAAAATATCTAAAAAATTCTCAAAAATAATTATTTGGGTGCATCTCCTGATGCACCTAATTAGGTGTAGCCCCCGACTATATGGTTAGCCAAAATCAAACTAATCATATAGTCAAGAACTATAAAAAATTATTCTCATATAAATACTTAGCTCATGCTAAAGCAATCAGAAAAATCTCATTACCCGGCAAGTTCATACTCATCCGAGTGAATTTGCCCGAGTCATCTCAGAACAAATAATTCAATCAACCCTCATGGGTGGAAAGCACTCGGTAAGCTCATGCTTATCCGAGTGGATCTGCCCGAGTCATCTCGGAACAAATATTTTAATCATCCTCATGGGTAAACGAGCTTTTCAATCGCATGAAAAACATGACCAAGTTATTAAATAGCTCTTGCCATAATACCGGTCTCAATCTATAAAGATCTTCACCAAGGTGGAAAATAGCACCGATATAATCACTTAATCAAATGCTAAAAAACCAAATAGCCCTTGTCATCAAGGCAGCTATAAAAAGCTTAGCTGTTGGTCACCTCTCAAGTTGAATCGTGCCAGCTTCTCATGAAGTCAGGCAAACCATGGTATGAAAGGATTTCCAAAGGTATAGGGCATTCGGACACGTGCATATTGCCAAGGCAAATCTGCTTAAGCTCATCCGCTTAAGTCCCTAAGGACACGCGTCGGGCCACACCTTAGCTGGGCCGTAGATTCTCTCATGGGCTTGGCCCAATCATAAGAAAAACCTAGCGTAACCCTCAAATCTTTCCATAAAGCCTCGAGGTCATCCCCGCCACTTCATCTTCCCAAAAAATTTTCTCTTTTCGCAGTGCTGTTCTCCAGCTCCCTGCGAAAAACCCTAGACTCGCTCGCACCCGAATCCATCCACCCAGGAGCTCGCTTCTTGCCACAAACCAGCTTCCGTAGCCAACTCCCAAGATTCCTTGCTCAAATCCCCATCCTTTCTGACCAGATCCACTTCCCATCCAAACCACACTCATGGCGGATGAAAAGAGAATCCCCTTTGACCAATGGGCCACATCGGATGTGAGGGAATCTACCCTCAAGGAGATGGTGAAGCACGACGTACTTCCCCCCAAGAAGATCATGGGCTGGCGCCCGGCGGCGGGTGAAGATTTCCCAACCCCGAACACCGGTGAGCTCGTTGTCTTTACCTCTTTCTTTTATTGCGGGTTCAGCCTCCCTACTTCCGAGTTCTTCCGGGGGCTTTTGGATTATTATGGGCTTCAACTCTACCATCTGAACCCCAACTCCATGCTTCACATCGCTCTCTTTATTCATGTATGTGAAGCCTTCTTTGGCATCCTCCCCCACTTCCAACTCTTTCGCCGCATGTTTTACCTTAAACCACATCCGAATAAGGACCACCCATGCGTTGTTGGTGGGGCGGGTTTTCAACTCCACGGATCTCTCCGCAAGGAGTACTTCTCTCTTCCCTTAAAATCTTCCAACAAGGGATGGCATGCGGGCTGGTTCTATATCAGCAATCTCGAACCCAGCCTGCCAGCCTTTGTTGGCCTTCCCCCTGTACCCAGGCAAACTTGGAGCACTGTTCCAGTGGCTCAAGATTGGGATGAGGCCAACAAACTGCTTGCGAAGATCCTGGCGATGAAGCAGAAAGGTCTTTGCGGCGAGCAGATCTCTCGGCACTTCATCAGGTGCCAGCTGGCTCCAATCGAATACGAAGGCGGGAAGGACCCCAATCGGGAGGATCAAGATCCACTCGGTTACGAGATCCTGAAGATCCAGATGTACAAGATCTTCTCGACTGGAATTGCAGTTGAGCGCGCCCTCATACTGCCAGTTCTTCCCTTCAGCATCCATCGGCCTCCGCCTCCGGTAAGCCGACTGACTTCTTCGTATTGTCTTGCAACCTTGATGTCATGCCTCTTAGTACTGTGAGAATTTCTCTTGTAGGAAAATGCTTCTGTTATCTGAAAACCGTACAAGGTGCCTCACGATGACGTGCCGCTTCGCCCTACCAAGAAGCCGACTGGCGGGGTGAAGATCCAAAGTGACCCAGTCGGGAAACGGGCGGCCCCGAGTGAGGACACCAACAAGCAGGCGAGCAAGAGGAGGCTCGTTATCGATGACTCGGATGATGACATCCCGGCTCCTCCAGTCGAGACGCCCCCTCCAAGGCCCTCGCCGAAGGCGGCGCCGAAGATCCGCCGGTCGTCCAGGTACGCTTCATGTCTGAAATTCAAACTTTTTCGTTGAAAACTTTCTTTGTCTTCATTCCAATGTATTCGTTGTTGCGGAGGCCCCAGGACATAGATCTGCCGGGAAGGGTGAGGGGCCTACTTTAGCTGTTGCGCCCGAGGTACCTAGGCCTGCGGAACAAAGGCCCCAGAGCCCTCTCCCAAGCGAAAGTGCTCCGGGCAGGAAGCCCTCGCCTCCGAAGAAAGATACCCCGGGGAGGAGCCCGCCGCCCGGCCGGGCGTCTCGGCGGAAGCCGGTCGCGGCGGGAAACCACGGCTGCGACTCGGTCAGCCCCGACTGAGGATCAGTCGGCGAAAAGCCAGAAGAAGGAGGCCAGCCGGGCCGCTCCACCCAAGAGTGCAGCCACTGAAGCCGGTAAGTCTTGAATCAAAGTTCTTGTCTTTACTCCTTAGTTTAAATCTTTAGTGTCTTCATTTGTTCTTCCTAATCTGCCAGCCACAGTGGAGGAAATACCCAGGTTACAGTCTTCTGAAACCTGGGTTCCCCGATCAAAATCGAGTGGCGAGACTCGAAAGGCCAAAGGCAGGGCATCGTCTTGGACAAGCAAGCCGAAAGCGAAGAAAGGGATGCCCTCGTCAACAGCCTAAACGAGGCGACTCGGCTACTCAACGTAAGCCTTGATCTTTCTTCTGTTGTTGTATTATTGCTTCTCTTCAGTTGGTCAACCTTGGATCTTGCGTGCAGAAGGAGTATTGCCGCTCCATGGCCAAGTCGGAGGCGCTGGAGAAGCTGGTCCCGCACTTAAACTCTCTGGAGGATATCCAGCTGAAGCTGAAGACCACTCGGGAGGAGGCGGCGTCGAGGGAGGCAGCCCTGAGGAGGGAGATAGCGGAACTCCGGGAGGAGAACCTTGACTTGCGCGGTTCAGTCGGGAGTAAGTCCACTCTTCCCAATTTCTTTATGGGTTCTGTGCTGAGCTTGGTTGCTGATAGCTTTCCATGTTTGTAGAAAATTC
Source organism: Oryza australiensis (assembly GCA_019925245.2). Classification (NCBI taxonomy): domain Eukaryota; kingdom Viridiplantae; phylum Streptophyta; class Magnoliopsida; order Poales; family Poaceae; genus Oryza; species Oryza australiensis. The sequence goes on from JAIFGZ020000342.1 coordinate 5,371,393, forward strand.
GACGGAGGTCCACTCGCTCCAGGTCCAGCTGGAGGCAGTCAGCCTCAGCAAGACCGAGTTGGAGGCTGAGTTTGAAGGTGGGCTTCTTCAAAGTAACCTTCTTTGTGCTACTTTATTTCCGAGTACTTTGCGTGATCAGATTCTTTTGGCAGCTTACAAAGTCAAGACCCGAGCTCAATATGACGTCTTGCTCGAGCGGGTCAAACAAGCTGGGAGGGTCCGAGAAGATGTCGCCAATGCGGCGACGCCAATCCTGTTGTCCTTGTTTCATCAGGGAGTCGGGGTTAGCTCGCTGGAGCCATTGGAAATCTTTGACAAGCTGCGGAGGGCTCTTGACCAATATCTGGCGAATATCATCGAGGCTGCCACCATGGGGGCTGGTCTGGCTCTTGCGCAGACCAGATCTCTCTACCCCCGAGTGGATGTCAACTCGGTCGGGGAAGGCTTTGCCGACGGCACCTCGGACGAGCAAGCCCTAGACCTGATTAGTGAGGCGCAGGATTTGGCTAAGCGGATAACCGTCGATGTAGTGAACAATTTCTGTCCTTAATTGTTCTGTAATCGTTGTCTTGTAAACATTCGATGATTGTGATGCTCTGATGTAGACTTGTGAATATTCAATTTATTTATGTTAATGCCCTGATCCGAGTTTTTATGTAAAATTTCTTAAGTAATTTTCGTCCGACTGTCACCGAGCCTAAGCTCGATTAGGCCATTAGAAAACTCTCAGTCCTTAAACACTGAACTCGAATCAAGGAACATTAAACAATGATAAGCCGAATCATGCACGAAAGTTGATGAGGAGAAACTATGCTTTATTGACATATGTGTAGCCCCCGACTGCTAACTCAAGAAGTCATCTTGCTTGAGGTTGGCAGTCAAGAGAAACATGAAACTTTAGTCAGTTTAAGCATAAAATCGTCGGAGATGCTCGATGTTCCAGGAGTTCTCCACCATAGATCCATCTTCACGTTTTAGTCGGTATGCACCTGGCCGAGTCACCTCAGCGATTATGTATGGTCCTTCCCATAAGGGGGATAACTTGTGACGGTCTTTGGTGGTTTGAATCTTGCGCAGAACCAAGTCACCAACGATGAAAGCTCGTGCTCGAACGTTGCGACTGTGGTATCGTCTGAGCCCTTGAAGATATTTGGCCGACTGGATGAGGGCTGCGTCTCGGGCCTCTTCCAGTCGGGTGAGGTCGTCCACTCGGTCGGGGTCATAGCGTTCATCGTTGAAGCTGCGGACTCGGAGGGATTCATACTCCATCTTGTTTGGCAACATGGCTTCTGCGTCGTAGACCAGAAAGAAGGGAGTTTGGCCGGTAGCCCGACTGGGTGTGGTCCAAAGAGACCATAGAACCGAGGGAAGCTCTTGGACCCACTTGCCTGCGTATGGGCTTAGGCGATCGAACACACGGGCCTTGATGCCTTGAAGGACCATGCCGTTGGCCCGTTCGACTTGTCCGTTGCTTTTGGGATGTGCGACTGATGCATAACAGATCTTGATCCCGAAGTCTTCGCAGAATTCCTTGAAGATGCCTCCCGTGAATTGAGTCCCATTGTCGGTTATGATCCTGTTTGGGACGCCGAAGCGGTGCACGATGTTGAGAAAAAAATCTTGTGCCTTGTCAGCAGTAATTGTGACAACCGGCTTGGCTTCAATCCACTTGGAGAACTTGTCGATGGCGACAAATAGGTGTGTAAATCCTCCTGGAGCTTTCTTGAAAGGGCCGACCATGTCCAAGCCCCATACCGCGAACGGCCAGGATAGCGGGATTGTTTGTAGCTCCTGGGCTGGGACATGGCTCTGTCGGGCAAAAAATTGGCAACCTTCACAGGTTCGTACCACTTTGTCCGCGTCGGAGACCGCGGTAAGCCAAAAAAACCCCTGTCTGTAGGCTTTTCCTACCAAGGTACGTGCTACCGCGTGGCTTCCGCAGATGCCCGAGTGGATGTCTTGGAGCAGCTGTCTCCCTTCCTCGGGTGTAATGCATCTCATTAAGATTCCGGAGGGGCTTCTCTTGTATAGTTCGGAGTCAACCATGACATAAGCTTGGCAACGACGTCGGACACACTCTGCCTCATCCCGGTCTTTCGGCAGCTCTTGCTGTGTCAAGAATTTGATGAGGGGTGTCCTCCAGTCGGCGTCAGTCATGGCGACTTCGTTTGCAGCTTGTTCGTTGGAAGTTGTCTTCGCCGTGATGGTTGGCTCATAAAGGTGCTCGACAAAGATGTCTGTTGGGGCGGCTTCACGCTTGGACCTGAGCTGCGCCAACTCGTCAGCTGCTTCATTGTTGTGTCTTAAGACATGTGATAGTTCGAGCCCGTCAAACTTGTCTTCAAGTTTGCGGACTTCTTGTCGGTAGGCCTCCATGGTGTCGTTTAGACAGGACCAGTGAAGGGTTACGCAGAAGCTACGCTAGCCGAAAACAAAAACTTTTACCGTGCAAACCAGGAACACTTGCAAGTAAGGGCCGATAGATCGTTATCGATTGGAGTAGAGTGCAGCGGAATAGCCAATCAGGGCAATCCAATCTGGAACTGTGTAGCCGATTCCCGCAAGCCGACAGCCGATTTGCCAATCAGCCAACTTGCCGATGTCGCAGCCGATCCGAGTCGTCCGACTGTGTTCTCGCGCCTCGCTCCGATGCGCTCGACCGCAGCCGATTCCTCCACGGCCGATTAACGGCGTGCAACGTAGCGCGCCTCTACCGGTATCCACACGTCCGGGACGAACACCGTACACCCGTGTGCTAGCACGCGATGCAAGGCTAGGGTTTAGCTCGAAAGTGGGGAGGGTTTCCGTGGAGATTGATCTCGGTGACTTTTGTTGCGGATTCGGTTCAACGCGATGCAATTGACGTACCACAGCTCTCCACCCTTCCCTCCTTTATATAGAGTTGGCCGACTAGGACTCGTGGCCGATCAGGACTCTATTTCAAATCGAATCCTATCCGAATCTCATAGAGTTGGCTGCCCATACGTCGTAAGCCCATAGGACTCTATCCGATCGGATCCCTATCCGATCGAGCCGTATTCGAGTCCAACTCGAATGCCCGTTCTTATCCCCTTAAGCGTGCGACCCCAGTAGGTTCAGGTATACTCGGTTTCGGCTATAGTCTAACTTAGCCAATCGTCGGCTCGAGTCCAACTCAGCCGACCCGTCACGCGGCGCCTAGCAGCACATATTGACACCATAGTATACAAGAATAATATCGGCTCGAACCTGTAATGTGTACACAAATCCCTTTGCCTCACGATACCGGTTAAGCTATAGGCAAGATGTGTGCTATCCCTTCAATAGCTTAACCATTCACTCGAACCGTATTGGATTATTTGTCCGTTGATTGACTCCTCAATCAACTTAGCATGGCCATGCATTTCCATAATCCATTACCTCGAGGGCCCGAGATATCTCTCCAAAGGAGGGGCAAATTCCATCTTGATCACTCACATCCCACTCCATGTTTCATAGCAAACCCGAAAACTACATTTATAACTACCCGACACGGAGTAGCGTTTGGTAGTCCCAAAGTAGGCTACTACACATGTTGGAATCCATGGTGATCTCGGGTCTAAGGACTTTGTACCAACACTATCGAGACCAACTAATGGCACATTAATTCCTGTAGTGTCTCATGGTGGGTCTATCCAACAATGTGTTCTCTAACACATATGTCCATGTTTATTGATTTGGTATCTCCATACCCATGATCTATGAGACATGATCATCAATCAATAAACATGCCGATCTTAGAATCATATTTGTTCCAACAATATGACATATGATCATGGATCGTTTAGAAATAGATTCATACATAAAGAGTCTCATAAATAAATCACATACTTATTGATCAATACAAGATGTCTATTTCATGGAACCGAATAACACTTTATTCATAAATACATAAACATTGACGTGATATCCAACATCTCCATGTTGCCTCTAGGGCATATCACTAACAATCTCCCACTTGCACTAGAGTCAATCATGTAAGTATCTAATATCCATTGCTCTTGTGTGCGTCTCATGCTTCGCGGTGGGAGAGGTTTTGTCGGCGGATCGGCTATGTTGAGATCCGTGTGCACTTTGCATATCTTGACATCACCTCTGTCCACTATCTCGTGGATGAGATGATATCGCCGAAGTATGTGTTTGGACTTCGATGTGACCTCGGCTCCTTGGCTTGCGCAATGGCTCCACTATTGTCACAATAGAGAGACATTGGACCGTCGCACTAGTCATCACACCAAGCTCGAAACGAATTTCTTGATCCCGCTTGGAACTCTTCCAGTGATTGCGCCTCCGTTCGGGCGAGAACACGAACCCGATTGCGATCTATAATCATCCTTGTCTGTTTGGAAGCTAGCATCGGTGTAACCACTTACAACGAACTCTTCTTCACCTCCATAGACTAGGAACATATCCTTAGTTCTTCTCAAGTACTTAAGGATATTCTTTACGGCGATCCAGTGACATTCACCTGGATCGAATTGTATCGCTCGTAGCACTCAAAGCGTACGAGACATGCGGCGTGTACAAAGCATGGCATACATGATGGATCCAATTGCCGAAGCATATGGAACCATACCCATCTTATTCCGCTCATCATGTATCGAGGACACCGATTCTTGCTAAGATTAATGTCATGTGACATGGGCAAGAAACCTTTCTTGGAATCATGCATGTTGAACCTTTTCAACACCTTGTCGATGTATGTACTTTGGCTTAATCCAATTAGCCTCTTGGATCTATCTCTATAGATCCGAATGCCTAATATATATGCTGCCTCCCTAAGTCTTTCATGGAAAAACTATTTTTCAATGAAGACTTGACGGATTCTAGCATAGGGATATCATTTCCAATCGGTAATATGTCATCCACATATAAGATTAGAAATACAATTGCTCTCCCACGGACCTTTTTGTAAACACAGGTCTCTTCTTCGTTTTTGATGAAACCAAACCCTTTGATTACTTCATCAAAACGAATATTCCAACTCCGAGATGCTTGCTTCAATCCATAAATGGATTTCGTAGCTTGCATATCTTTCCAGCGATTCGGATCGACAAAACCCCGAGGTTGTATCATGTATACATCCTCGCTTAGGTTTCCATTTAGGAAAGCCGTTTTGACATCCATCGCCATATCTCATAATCGAAATATGCAGCAATCGCTAGGATAATCCGAATAGATTTAAGCATTGCGACGGGCGAGAAGGTTTCATCATAATCAACTCCTTGAATCTGTTTAAAACCTTTCGCCACCAATCGCGCCTTATAGATGTGAACATTTCCATCCATATCGGCCTTTTCTTAAAAACCCATTTACACTCAATGATTTTGACACCATCGGTGGATCAACCAAGTTCCAAACTTGATTATCATACATGGATTCTATTTCGGATTTCATGGCTCCAAGCCACTTGTTGGAATCGGGTCCCACCATCGCTTCCTCATAGGTCTTAGGCTCATCGTTGTCCAACAACAATATATCACGTTGTTCCGCACTTGTGTACTGTTAGGTGCACGACGTGATCTTTCGGACCTCCGTGGGGCTGGTGTATCTACAAGCGGTGGCGCAACACTTTGCTCCTCTGTTGTGGTTCTCGTGGTCGCCGAAACATTTTCGGTGTTTCTTGAACTTCTTCAAGATGCACCCTGCTCCCACTAACCCTTCTTGAAAGAAACTCTTTCTCCAAGAAGACACCGTGTCGGGCGACAAACACTTTGCCTTGTTCCCGATTATAGAAGTAATATCCCTTAGTTTCCTTAGTATATCCCACAAAGAAGCACTTGTCGATTTGGGTGTGAGCTTGTCGACGTAAACGTTTTACATAAGCTTCGCATCCCCAAATTTTGAGAAAAGACAAACTAGGGGTTGCCCTGTCCATATCTCATATGGTGTCTTTTCAAGCGACTTAGATGGAACTCTATTTAGTGTGAGCGCATGTTTCAAGAGCATATCCCCGAAGGATAACGGAAGATCACTTTGGCTCATCATCGACCGCACCATGTCCAACAAGGTGCGATTTCTCCGTTCGGACACTCCGTTCCATTGTGGAGTTCTGGCGGAGTCAGCGTGGAACAATTCCACAATCTTTCGATGATTACCAAACTCTTGGCTCAAGTATTCCCTCCACGATCGATCGTAGAAACTTGATTGTTTTCCCTAAATGATTCTATACTTCATTCTGAAATTCTTTGAACTTTTCAAAGGATTCGGACTTATGCCTCATTAAGTAGATATAACCATATCTACTAAAGTCATCGGTAAAGGTAATGAAGTGCGATAACCACCTCGGCCGTTGAGCTCATTGGTCCACATACATCGGTATGTATGAGTGCCAACAAGTCACTTGCTCTTTCACTGTGTCCCGTGAAAGGTGCCTTTGTCATCTTACCAAGTAAACAAGACTCACATGTCTCAAATGATTCAAAATCAAAAGAGTGAAGCAATCCATCCTTATGGAGCTTCTCCATGCGTTTCTTATTTATATGGCCTATGCGACAATGCCGGATAAACGTGGGGTTTATATCATTAGAGAGTTGCCTTTACGTATTAATGTTATAGATGGGAGACGCTTCAAGATTCAAAACGTATAATCCATTCACCAATGGAGCATGAAAATAGAACATATCTCTAAGATATATTGAACAACCATTGTCCATTGATCTAAAATCATATCCTTCCGCTTGCAAACATGAAGCTGAAATAACGTTTTGACATAGTGTTGGAACACAATAACAATTATTCAATTCCAAAACTAATCCTAAAGGTAGATGAAGTGGTACTGTGCGTGCCGACAAGAACGTAGCAACGCTTGCTCCATTGCCGACGCGCGAGTTCACCTTGCCCCTTCTCAATCCTCTACTTCTTCTCATTCCCTGCAACGATTTGCAAATATGAGCTACGATCCGGTATCAAATACCCATGAGTCAGTAGGTGAAGTAGCAAGATTAATGTCTATAACATTAATACACCGAAGCGAAGTCGTACTTTGCTTCTTTTTGAGATCCTCCATGTACTTCTTGCAGTTCCTCTTCTAGTGGCTGTCTCCTTGCAATAGAAGCAAACGACATCCGATGCCGTCGACCCTTCTTGCCCTTCTTTGCATTAGAGGCACTCGCGATCTCATCGGGAGTTAACTTCCTCTTGGTGCAAAGTTTCTTGACAGTGGTTTGCGTTTAGCCTTCTGCATCATCATCACATGATGACCGTTTTTGGATACTCTCCTCATTGTCTTTATCATCCCATGCAATTAAGCCAAGGTTCTATCCATATTGTTCATGTGATAATTCAATATGAATGGCTCGAAGCTCGGAGGGAGCGGCGGAGAATCACATCGTAGCCAACTCTTGGCTAAGGGGAAAACCTAGTTTTTCCGGACTCTCAATGTAGCCAATCATTTTTATCACATGCGGATGACGGGATTCCCTCAACAAGCTGCACGCAAACAAGGACTTTGAGGTGTTGAACCTCTCGGCCCGAGCTTGGTTCTCAAACATGCCACGCAGTCCCCGAATAATATTGTGAGCATCGCTGCTTTCATATTGCTTCGAAGCTCGGGGACATTGTAGCAAGCATGAGAAACGCTTATATCTAGAGCATCATTAGTGTGCTTCTCATAAGCCCTCCGTGCGGTTGCGGTGGCATTATTTGGCAAATCCTCCGGATAAGGTACTTCAAGAACGTACTCCTTACGCTCTTGCTTGAGAATAATTCTCAAGTTGTGATACCAATCCATAAAGTTTGTTCCATTTAATTTTCCTTTTCGAGAATAGATCGCAAATTAAAGGTTGGGTGTAGTATTAGCCGCCATTTATTCTACAACGAAAAAGCAAAGTTTAGCACAATGTTTATGCTATATCTTTTGTTAAACAATTTAACATAAGACTCCCATTACGTATTTTCCACCTTCCCTCTAGGTTACGTATTGGGTCAAGATCCACATGTTAGTTAATTTTCTAGTGAGCTTTGGCATCACTTGCTAGAAAATTAGTAACATCGGTAAGCAACACCTTGCTAATCACATCTCTATGTGACTCTTGTTATTGGTGGGGCATCTCCATGCCCGGCGCCAACCTATGCCCCAAGGCCCAAAACTATTTTGATAGCCTTGTTAAGTAAACCAAATGCTCCCGCATGTATATATCGACATATACCCCTCGTGTTATGATAGAGAATGACACTGCTTTGGCAGACCCACCATTGACGAGCATAACGGTGACGGGTGCAACATTTGGAAGGGCATCATTACCACTTAATTTTGCGAGGGATGCTATCCTATCAAACAAACATATCACATATATGAAAGCAGGTAGAATAGCATATAATGAAATAGTATGGCCCCCTTCACATGGTGATCTTCATCTCCATGTCGGCGCGCGAGGATCTCCACTTCGGCACCATCTTCCAATGTGCATGATGCTTGATTTCTTCAAACTAAGCTACTACTATAGAAGCTCTAATTGAAGATTACATCGACTCGCAGTCGTGAAAGAATATTACAAGCATTGCACGTATGAAAGAATATTACGGGGATTGCACATATAAAAGAATATTACATGCATCACATGCATCTCATACATACAATAGGGCCATACCATCTCAAAGCATTCTCTGCAAAAACAAGTTAGGCGTAGAAACGTTTTCTACCTATCGCAGAGAAACGGCACCGAGACGACCTATAAGGGGGTACGCACACGGCGGTCCCGCTCCCTCGCGGGGGGTCGAGGGGGAAGCCGCCCCCTCGCGGGCTTCCGGGCAGCGCCCGGAACACCACACGAAATTCATAGATCCAATCTATGAAATCGCTTACGGAAACCATGTCGGCGTAATCATATTATGCCGTCCCGATACACTATCAAGGGAGATGGTTTGCGTAGGCGCGAGGCAGCTAACAAGATCAGACTACGAGATAGCTTCAACATAATCACATTATACCATTCCAATACCCTATCAAGGAACGCTATCTCGACCAAAGTCGATGCAACCAATCGGATTTCTTGCTGGCCACGCAATCTCTCGCGAGATTGGGCCATGTCGCAGCTCTCCTTGTCGCAGGTGAAGGCTTGCTTCACATCGCTGCGAAGAGTGATGACGCCGTTGGGACCCGGCATCTTCATGCAGAGGTAAGTGTAATGTGGGATCGCCATGAATTTGGCAAGCGCAGGCCTTCCGATGATGGCGTGGTAGGCCGTCTCGAAGTCGGCCACCTCAAAGGTGATGTTCTCTGTTCGGAAGTTCTCTCGAGCCCCGAAGGTGACCAGGAGGGTGATGTGCCCGAGTGGTGTAGACGATAGCCCCGGGATAACTCCATGGAAGGGGGCTGAACTTGCCTTCAATTCGGCCCTCGGGATATGCATCTCGTCCATGGTCTGGGCGAACAGGATATTGAGGGCACTGCCCCCATCGATGAGGACGTGTTTGAGCCTGATGTTGCGGACCACTGGGTCCAAGACGAGTGGGTAGGCGTCCCGGGTGAATCACTCGGTTGGGGTGATCCGAGCGGTCAAAAGTGATGGCCACCTTCGACCATCGCAGGTATTGAGGGACTTCGGGTTGAGCCGCGTTGACCTCTCGGTCGGTTAGCTTCTGTTTTCTCTTGGATTCATAGGCTAGCGGACCCTCGAAGATGTGATTGAGCTCTCTCACAGGGTCTTGGAAGGGTTCGGCATTCTCAGCCGCGTTGGTTTTCTTGGCGCCCGATGGACCAGCCTCATCAGTCGGCTTCTTGTTGAGTTGCGCCGCGTACTGTTCGGCGAACTGTTTGTAAATGAAGCAGTCCTTAGACGCGTGCTTGTGATTGGGGTGATGAGTGCATTGAGCGTTCATGATGGCGTCGTAGGCGGCGACTCGGGGGCGGCGTTGAGAGTTGGAGGTTGCGGCCACTAGATCTTCGGATCGACGCTTGCGGTCCTTTTGGCCCTGGTTGTTGTTGTTGCCGTTATCCTTCTTAGGATTCCGGCTTCCTCCCGCCTGCTTGTCTTCACTCCTGTTGGGCCGGTCTTGACGGGCCACCTTGATGGCGTTGTTGGATTTGGCATAGGAGTTTGCCGTCTCGAACATCTGTTTCACCGTCTTCGGTGGCTTGCGCCCGAACTTCCCGATTAACAGCTCATCACGGACTCCCTTCTGGAAGGCGGCGATGATGATGTCATCGGTGATGTTGGGGAGCTTGTTGCGCTTCTCGGAGCGCCGGATGTAATCCTTCAGAGGCTCGTCCGGCTTCTGGATGACGTTGTATAAATCGAAGTGTGTGCCAGGCCTCTCGAAGGTGCCCTGGAAGTTGGCGATGAAGTGGTCCCTCAGCTCGCTCCACGAGCCGATTGAGTCTCTTGGCAGGCTCGTGAGCCAGTTCCGGGCTGAATTGGCGAGGGCTACAGGCAGATAGTTGGCCATAGCCTTGTTGTCACCGCCTGCTGCGTGGATGGCGAGAGTATACACGGTAAGCCACGACTCGGGGTCGGTCTTGCCGTCATACTTCTCTATTCCTGTTGGCTTAAAGCCATTCGGCCAGTGCACTCGGCGAAGCTCCCGAGTGAAAGCTGGCACTCCGTCGTCGCTGCTATCGGGTGATCCCCTCCGATCTTCCCGAGTGTGTCGGTCTCGCTCCTGGTAGCGACGATCGAGGACTTCCCGCAGATCACTCGGCGGGGTCTTCGGTTGGCTGGTTGGGTAGCTGGAACTGTTGTTGCGGCGAACGCGGTGGTGGACAGGTGGACGTCCGTGTCGTTTGTCACGGGAGTCGGCCATTTGCTCCTGGTACTTCTGTGTGGACTCGCGGCGTGGGCCTCTTGGCCTTGTCGTTGACCGGTCTCGCTCGGGCCTCTTATAGTCTGCTGACCTTAGAGGCGGAAGTCGGCTTTTGTCGGGCGTTTCGGCCACGGACTCAGTCGGCCTTCGTGCCGAGGTGGTGGGATGGCCATTGGCTGTAGCTGCGACGATGGTCTTGATATTGTCAAGTATTGGAGTCACGTCGGCGGGTGCCGTCTCCATGACGGTGTCCAAGAGTGTGAGTGCGGCAACAGCGTTCTGCTGTGGCGTCTGGAAGATTTTGGCATTGCGGACCCGCGTTTGAAGGATGGCCTCCTGAGCGGATCGTCCGGCTGCGCGTAGATCTTGCTTTCTCTTGTCAGCCTCTTCTCTGCGTTTCTTCTCTTCTTCAGCCAGCTTGCGCTCTTGCTTGATCTTGGTTCGTTCTTCCTCTGCAAGCCTGCGGGCCATGGCTGAGTCGGACTCGGCCGTCTCAGCCATGAGGACATCGAAGCACTTCGGCTCGTAGTCCTTGTGGCAGTCGAAGTCGTCGGCTTCGTCTGAGGGGATGCCATAAAGGTCGTCGAAGCCCGCGGAGCTGAGGTATTCGTTGAGCTCCGAAGATGAGCATGAGCCGAACGGCTGCAGGATGACGGTGACCTCCCTTGACCATGGGTGGCTCAGGCCTGGATCGTTCCAGCCCAAGTCAGAGCTTGGGGACGTGGGCTCCTCCGAGTGGGTCGACCTCGACTCGGGGGAGAGGAGTTTGCCGTAGACCTCGCGGTGTCTGGTAATCCAAACGGCGCCGAGAGGCCTTCTTCCGAGTAGATCGTCTCCGTCGGGGAGACGAGAAGATCGGTGTAGATTCTGGCGGCGTTCGGTAATCCGAACGGCGCCGAGTGAATTCCTTCATCGGAGTGGGCGGATTGCATCTTGGACTTCAAGACGTCGTCGAAGATCTTGGCGCTATTCGGGAGGCCGAACGGCGCCGAGTGGGTCTTTCCTTTCGACTGGTTCGAATCTGAGTCGAAGGAGAAGTCGTCGAAGTTGTTGGCAGCGAAGTCGCTGAATCCTGAAGAAGATCCCATCGCGCTTGTCGACGAGATTGTTGAAGAAGTCTTGACGCGCGGGCCCCTACCTGGCGCGCCAACTGTCGAAACTTGGTTTCGGCAATAGAAATTTGGGGGTGCAGTCAAGATCGCCAAAAACGATGGGTTAGAAGGAAAAGAAGATTTAGACAGGTTCAGGCCCTCTCGTGAGGTAATACCCTACTCCTGTTTCGGTGGATTCGATCCGCCGAGTGTCTTTATTGATCTCGTGATCTAAAGCTGATCTAACTTCTGATATTTGATATCCCTCAATGGACGCCCCTCACCCCCCTTATATAGTCTTGGGAGGCGGGCTTACAAATCGGAAACTCTATCTTACTCTAAGTCGGTTTTCTCAATCTTACCAAACCGTGACTATGGGCCGTTGCCTTATCTCAATCGGCAACGTAACACCCAAGTCATATTTGGTTTACAGATATGGCAGGCGCAATCTATCCCTATTTCCAGTCGGATAGACTTGCCATGTAGATATCCGATTGCCATAATCTCCACACAAGCCTTGGAACGGAATCCCCGTGATTAGTAGGTGGACACAAGCCCCGTAGGTTCCCTAGTCCGGCCGCCCTCGCCGCCGTTCGCTCTCCTTCCGTTGGTCACCGGTGCTGGCAGGGGAAGGAGAGGGAATAAAACGGAAAAGAAAGAAAAAGGGGAGAGAACAACTGCTTGCCGCAGTGGAGAGAAACGAGAGAGAGAAACCTGAGGTCTCATGTTCGAACCCCACTCCCGCGCCCTTTTCATTTTTTTCTTTTCTTCTTCAGCCAGCAACCAGAGAGAGAGCAGAGAGAGACCGAAGATAAATAGGGGAAAAAGGAAACTAAAAAAACAAAAGGAAGGGTTAGGAAAAATATATAAATTTATTTTGGGATGATAAAACATGATTTCTGAAATAAATTATTTTTGGGATAAAATATGAGATTTATTGTCTTATACTATCACCTTTTTCAAAATTCTAAAAATTGTCATCAATATTATTTTAGTTACACTAAAAATATTATTATCCAACTAATATTATTTTGTCATCAAATGTAGCGAGTATAGTTTCAAAATATTAGGTTAGTTTATTTAAAAACTAAATAATTGAGATCTATCTATCTTAGGATGTTGCAAAACCCAAATCTAAATTACATTTAACCATTAGAATAATTCACCTATAGTAATTGAGCTCAGCTACCTTAGAAATATTGTTATGCCTTGATAATTAATTTAACTACCAAGGTCTAAGTAACCAATGAGGTTCCAATGCTAGGAATATAACTACTAAACGATGACTTCATCCTATGGTTTTCGAGTGCTTAAAGTCTAATACAATGTCAAGCTAATTATTTTCAAATAATACTTCGAACCTAGGACCTATCAGCCCAATAAAACTTACATAAATATTCAAAATAACCATTCCTTTTCACTATCATACCTTGATCTCGCCAATCATGATACTCTCAAGATCAAAATATATTAAAATAATATTACATCATAAAATCGGGTCTGATACCAACTCCAAAACCATATAACCGTTTGTTCCAACTTCATCTTTTGCCAAATACGAACCTGAGCTTTCGAAAAGTCATAGCCTACAATTAGGAGCCGCTTTTGTGATTTGCTTGGCATTTACTGGATCTTATTGGATTTTATTTGAATTCTAATTGAATTCAAATTTGATTTCTCGTACGAACGGATAGCGTCCGAAGAAGCAAGCACTGACTACGTGGAAGACCCCATTCAACAAGTGTGCGAGCAAGGCAAGTCAACACTTTCCTTTGAACATATTGATCCTACTTTGCGAAATGATGTTGTTTCCTATTACAAATTGCATGCTATACACAAACGAGTGCCTATACTTGATATACCCTGCCTTGATATTGAATACCCTTAGAAATATTTTTTGTAACCTTCGATGTGATACAACCGGAGGATATCTTCGGTAAAATGCTTAGCCCTGCTTATATTAGATTCTTGCATACCCATGATTTTACAAAGAAGCCTCGTGCTTGGGCAACTATCTTTGGGAAGGTAGTTGGAACACGGCATGTGGAGACATGAGCGCCACATTGCCTAAAACATGATGAAATGAGTTTTTATGAAAACCAAAAAGGAAAAACCAACGTTTTTAGACTGGGGCGGATGGATGGATTTGGGTGGATTCCGGGAAAGGGTAGTACCGTCCCTGGTCAAATAAGGACCGAGCCATGAGACCTATAACTTAGAACAAGCCAGTACAACCGTACTTCTCGAATGGGTATAGACCTAGCGGAGTAAATAACCGAGCGGAGGCAGTATCCCTACGTAGTGGTTCAGGTGTAGGCGTTGAGATAAGGGCCTACCGGTGGGGGCTCACCACTGGGGGGTTCCTGGACGAAAGTTAAGGGCCTACCGGCAGGGGGTGTACCGCTGGTTGGTACCTGGGCAGAGATCGGGCATGCGATCAACATGAAGAAATGAAGACATGAAGAAAAGGACATGAAGATGGAAAGTTCAAGGATAGAGCAATTCTTTCTCTTACCCCGGGAACGCCAAAACTCCTCTCACTGCTAGGAAATGACGGCTAGAGTGCATAAGGGCTTAAGTTCATGGAGCATGTACTGCCAAAGTAAGGTTATCGAAAGGCTTTGCCGTGACCGTCCCATATAGAGGGATGTAAGCTCATTCAATGAGTAGTCGCGGAGTACGGGTAAAGTGTACATCCACTGCAGTGTGAGTCAATCAATCTATTCGAATAGCCGTGCTCGCGGTCAATGAGCGACGTGACAAGTTTCTCCCGTGGCTAGACTCATAAACTTTAAAATGATGGGTGGGATTGCATAATGATTTTATGTGCTGGGAAACCAACTTCTCTATCTGAGAGAAGGGGGAAGACACCCCCAGAAAACCATGACGAATCGGAGGCGGGAAGCTATCCTTGGGATCACAATGGATGGTGGACAGAACCGTCGCCGACTTAATATACTATGGACCTAAAACTTACCTGGCTAGATGTTAGGTTTGTGAAATGATTTGTGAAAATTGGCTTTGCGCAAATAAACCATAGCCATCCTTTGAATAACCCTATCATGTGCATCATTCCGTGTTGGCTTGCTGAGTACGTTGGGTACTCACCCTTGCTATACGCACAAACTTCAGATTAAGGAAACGAAGAAGAGGACCCCTATGCTTACTACCAGGAGGAATGAAGACAACGAAGCGCGCTAGGTCTTAGTCCCCAGTCGTTGCCTGTGGCAATCGACATGCCGCTGCTTTCCGTCTGCTATCTTATCTAATTTCTGCTTTTAGTTGTATCTGGACCAGTAGGTCCTATATGTATTGAATATCGCCTTCGGGCCTATTATTGTAATAAGTCGTTGTAAGCCTATTCGTGCACTTTGCACCTGGTAATTCAGAACTGTATTCATGGGTACCAAACTACGCGATCCAGGGATACGGTACTATGAACACGAATGATTCCCGTCCTCAAAAAATGGGGGTCTACACCTGAAGAGCATGCAGGATCTCCGGGCGTGCCGGGTCCTTGCACAACGGGACCAGCCCCGGAGGGAGTTGCGTCAGATCCATCGCAATGATGCCAAAGGTGCGGCGGACCAGGATCGCGAGATCATTCTCATTCCAGTCGAAGGGAGCGCCAACATGGGTGCGCATGTCGTCGTTGAAGTTCGTGTACATGTAGGCTGGGCACGGCCTCTCCTGTGATGGCGAGATGCGTCGTGTCTGGAAATCTCGGAAGACGGCGTGGCTGGACAGGCCCCTCTTCCGGAGATAGCTGATCCACTCCAGCACTCCATCCAGCTCTCTCCCAGCGTGCGGCCACGCCCTCCAGTTCCCCTGATTCGCCGAAATCCCCTTCGGAAGGGAAAGGCGGGGGTGGTCGCTCAAATTGGTGTAGAACCAGTAGGCCCTCCAGTTCTCCCATCTGGAGCGAGGGTGGATGTCGATGAAGGCAGTGTCGACGCCCTGTCGTTGCGCGGTTGGATCGCAACGTATCTGACCGCACCGGGGGATCCCGCCCGGCACACGCGGAAAAACTGCTGGAAGAGATGCAGTGAGGGCATCACCCCCACGAACATCTCGTAGGTGTAGGCAAAATGGCGAGGTAGAAGACCGCGTTGGGGGTGAGACGATCCAGCTGAAGGTCGTAGAACTCCAGCACGTCAAAGAAGAACCAGGAGAAGGGTGGCACCAACCCGACCATGGCAAAGGAGGCGAAGAACACCATCTTCGTGGGGTGCCGCTCCACCGGAATATCGCCGCCGCTGTGAGTGCCGCGCGGCAGATACTTGTTGAACAGGCTTCGAGCCTCAGCGGAGCGAACCTGGGACTTGGGAAGCACGCTCCGGGCTCCAAGGGCGCATCTCGGGTCATCTTCGAGGAAGGCGCCGGAATACGGAGAGAAATTGGCGGAGGAGAGGAAGGAGTCGAAAGGACAAAAGCGCCAGAAGGATAAGAGGCGATGGCTGAGGAATGCGTAGAAACTGATCCCCCCTCTCGCGGATCCGTTTTTATAGGCAACCACAGCCCCCTCGCATTCTACGGCATTAATCTCACTCCACTCCCGCGAGACGCGCCTCTTCGGCTTCGCGCCCCTTCGTTTTTCACGTCTCTTCGATTTTTGCGCCGCTTTGGTTTCACGCTGCCTAGGATTTCGCGCCCACCAGACGCACTACACGGAACGGAGGGAGGTAGGCGGTTAGATGGGCCCCCCGTGTGCGCGGCCCAAATAACACGTCCCTCGTCTGGAAAGGCTTAATCAAGCGCGGCATCAGTTACCGCACGCCTATCTCTTGCTGCGGCGCGGCACATCCAGTACCCGGGCCCATCCACTCAGGAATATGGCGTTAACCACGCCCAAACCCGACTTCGGTCCTGGTCAACACCGGGGGCTACTGTCGGTGATATGGGTCCAGGGGTATAACGAGAATATGATATCTGAAGAAGGAAGACGCATTCGCTTACCAGGGCGCCCTAAAGATATGTCCTGAACGGCTCATGCGGGTTCGGGCCAGGGGCGGTCACGTGGCCATCCCAAAGGGGATTTAGCTCGGGAGCTGCCCGGAGGCCGCCGCCTCCTAGATGGCAGGGTTCGGGATCACCCGGACCCCCGTCCATCAACCCGCACCTCTCCGAGAGAGGAACGAGATCAACCACCAACTGCCAACCACCACATTTGATGCCTAGAGAGAGGCCAGACGCCTGCGCCGTCGCATTTATTGTGATGTGAGGCACGTCTGTCAGCCGCTCATCATCACCCCTTTTTGCCCGTCACGAGGGAGAGAAGGGAGAAAGTCTTTGACGGCGATCGCAGTATGGCCGCACGGTCAGTCCGCGCACGCCTCCCTGCACGCTCCGTCCGGTCGCATTAAATGCGGCGGGCGGCCGCGTGGGAGAGAGGATACGGCGGCCGGGGGTGTCACGTCGATCCTCTCCGGGCGAAGAGCCAGCGATCGGTAGGCCCCAGCGGGTAGGTAAGTTGACCCCTTCTCACGTCAGCAGCATGGCAGCCATGACGCCCGTTTTTCTTCTCCAACTCCCGCAACGTGGCAACAGGAGCAGGAATAGGAGTATACCCCCGACAAGACAGGACAAGAGCCGCTCCATCACGTGGAGCGGAGTAGAGAAAGCTAGGACTACTATGGTGTCCCCTTGCACTATAAAAGGAGGCCCAAATCCATTATAGAGGGGGTTGGTCTTTTGTTCAGCATCTTCGACCTTGGGCTTTAAGCATTTCACCTCAGTCATCAGCTCCAGCTTCCCCAGGGAAGAACAACCACACCAATCCTTGTAATTCATTCTCCTCATAGTACAAAAACAGGAGTAGGGTATTACATCTCCCGGACGGCCCGAACCTGTATAAACTCTTCTGTGTCTTTTGCGATTGCGACTTTTCTCCACCTTCCTACTTTCCCTCTACCTCACCTCGAGCTCGAACCCTGATTCACCGCTCCCCTGTGCCGAACCAAAAAGGGGGTCCCCCGGGTCCCTGCATGTCGAGCACACGCATCGACAAGTACGTTCTTGAAGTACCCTATCCTGATAATTTGCCTAATAATGCTAGTGCTACTGTACGGAGGGCTTATGAGAAGCATACTAATGATTCCCTAGACATAACCTACCTCATGCTTGCTACAATGTCCTCTGAGCTTCAGAAGCAATACGAGAGCAGCGATGCTCATACTATTATTCAGGGACTGTGTGATATGTTTGAGAACCAAGCTAGGGCCGAGAGGTTCAACACCTCAAAGTCCCTGTTTGCGTGCAGGCTTGTTGAGGGGAGTTCCGTCAGTCCGCATGTGATAAAAATGATTGGCTACATTGAGAGTCTGGAAAAACTAGGTTTTCCCCTTAGCCAAGAGTTGACTACTGATGTGATTCTCCAGTCGCTCCCTCCGAGCTTTGAGCCATTCATATTGAATTATCACATGAACAGTATGGATAAGACCTTGGCCGAATTGCATGGGATGCTAAAGACGGCTGATGAGAGTATCCAGAAAAACGGTCATCATGTGATGATGATGCAGAAAGCTAAGCGCAAACCACCTGTCAAGAAACTTTGCACTAAGAGGAAACTAACTCCCGATGAGATCGCGAGTGCCTCCAACGCAAAGAAGGGCAAGAAGGGGTCGGCGGCATCAGATGTCGTTTGCTTCTATTGCAAGGAGACAGGTCACTAGAAAAGGAACTGCAAGAAGTACATGGAGGATCTCAAAAAGAAGCAAAGTGTGACTTCTGCTTCAGGTATTAATGTTATAGACATTAATCTTGCTACTTCACCTACTGACTCTTGGGTATTTGATACCGGATCAGTAGCTCATATTTGCAAATCGTTGCAGGGAATGAGAAGAAGTAGAGGCTTGAGAAGGGGCGAGGTGAACCTGCGCGTCGGCAATGGAGCAAGCGTTGCTACAGTTGCTGTCGGCACTGTTCCACTTCATCTACCTTCAGGATTAGTTTTGGAATTAAATAATTGTTATTGTGTCCAAACTCTATGTCAAAACGTTATTTCCGCTTCATGTTTGCAAGCGAAAAGATATGATTTTAGATCAATGGACAATGGTTGTTCAGTTTATCTCAGAGATATGTTCTATTTTCATACTCCATTGGTGAATGGATTATACGTTTTGAATGTTGAAGCGTCTCCCATCTATAACATTAATACAGAGAGGCAACTCCCAAATGATACAAACCCCACGTTTATCTGGCATTGTGGCTTAGGCCATATAAATCAGAAACGCATGGAGAAGCTCCATAAGGATAGATTGCTTCACTCTTTTGATTTTGAATCATTTGAGACATGTGAGTCTTGTTTACTTGGTAAGATGACAAAGGCACCTTTCATGGGATACAGTGGGAGAGCAAATGACTTGTTGGCACTCGTACATACTGATGTATGTGGACCAATGAGCTTAACTGCCAGAGGTGGTTATCAGTACTTCATTACCTTTACCGATGACTTTAGTAGATATGGTTATATCTACTTAATGAGACATAAGTCCAAATCCTTTGAAAAATTCAAAGAATTTCAGAATGAAGTACAAAATCATTTAGGGAAAACAATAAAGTTTCTACGATCGGATCGTGGAGGGGAATACTTGATCCAAGAGTTTGGTGATCATCTCAAACATTGTGGAATTGTTTCACAGTTGACTCCGTCAGGAACTTCACAATGAAATGGAGTGTCCGAACGGAGCAATCGCACCTTGTTGGACATGGTGCGGTACATGATGAGCCAAAATGATCTTCCATTATCCTTCTGGGGATATGCCCTCTAAACAGCTGCGTTCACACTAAATAGAGTTCCATCTAAGTCAGTTGAAAAGACACCATATGAGATATGGGCAGGGAGACCCCCTAGTTTTTCTTTTCTCAAAATTTGGGGATGTGAAGCTTATGTAAACGTTTACAGTCCAACAAGCTCACACCCAAATCTGACAAGTGCTTCGTTGTGGGATATCCTAAGGAAACAAGGCAAAGTGTTTGTCGCCCGACACGGTGTCTTCTTGGAGAAAGAGTTTCTTTAAAGAAGGGTTAGTGGGAGCAGGGTGCTTCTTGAAGAAGTTCAAGAAGCACCAAAAAATGTTTCAGCTACCACGGAACTACAACAGGAGGAACAAGATGTTGCACCACCTATTGTAGATACACCAGCCCTACGGAGGTATGAAAGATCACGTAGTGTGCCTGACAGGTACACAGGTGCAGAACAACGTGATATATTGTTGTTAGACAACGATGATCCTAAGACCTATGAGGAAGCGATGGTGGGACCCGATTCCAACAATTGCTTGGAGCCATGAAATCCGAAATAGAATCCATGTATGATAATCAAGTTTGGAACTTGGTTGATCCACCTGATGGTGTCAAAACCATTGAGTGCAAATGGGTTTTTAACAAAAAGGCCGACCTGGATGGAAATGTTCACATCTATAAGGCGCGATTGGTGGCGAAAGGTTTTAAACAGATTCAAGGTATTGATTATGATGAAATCTTCTCGCCCGTTGCAATGCTTAAGTCTATTCGGATTATTCTAGCGATTGTTGCATATTTCGATTATGAGATATGGCAGATGGATGTCAAAATGACTTTCCTAAATGGAAACCTAAGCGAGGATGTATACATGATACAACCTGAGGGTTTTGTCGATCCACAGTCGCCCGGAAAGATATGCAAGCTACAGAAATCCATTTATGGATTGAAGCAAGCATCTCGGAGTTGGAATATTCGTTTTGATGAAGTAATCAAAGGGTTTGGTTTCATCAAAAATGTAGAGGAGGCCTGTTTTTACAAAAAGGTCGGTGGGAGCGCAATTGTATTTCTAATCTTATATGTGAATGACATATTACTGATGGAAATGATATCCCTATGCTAGAATCCGTCAAGTCTTCATTGAAAAATAGTTTTTCCATGAAATACTTAGGGGAGGCAACATACATATTGGGCATTCGGATCTATAGAGATAGATCCAAGAGGCTAATTGGATTAAGCCAAAGTACATATATTGACAAGGTGTTGAAAAGGTTCAACATGCATGATTCCAAGAAAGGTTTCTTGCCCATGTCACATGGCATTAATCTTAGCAAGAATCAGTGTCCTCAGACACATGATGAGCAGAATAAGATAGGTATGGTTCCATATGCTTCGGCAATTGGATCCATTATGTATGCCATGCTTTGTACACGTCCATATGTCTCGTACGCTTTGAGTGCTACGAGCGATACCGATCAGATCCAGTGAAGGTCACTGGATGCAGTAAAGAATATCCTTAAGTACTTGAGAAGAACTAAGGATATGTTCCTAGTCTATGGAGGTGAAGAGAGCTCGTTGTAAGTGGTTACACCGATGCTAGCTTCCAAACAGACAAGGATGATTATAGATCGCAATCTGGGTTCGTGTTCTACCGAACGGAGGCGCGATCGGTTGGAAGAGTTCCAAGCGGATACGTTGCGATTCTACAACGGAGGCCAAGTACATTGCGCTTCGGAAGGCGCAAAGGAGGCCTGTTTGGATCAAGAAATTTGTTTCGAGCTTGGTGTGATGACTAGTACGACTGGTCCAATGTCTCTATTGTGATAATAGTGGAGCCATTGCGCAAGCCAAGGAGTCGAGGTTGTTAGTGATATGCCCTAGAGGCAACATGGAGATGTTGGATATCACGTCAATGTTTATGTATAAATTAATAAAGTGTTATTCAGTTCCATGAAATAGACATCTTGTATTGATCAATAAGTACGTGACTTATTTATGAGACTCTTTATGTATGAATCTATTTCTAAACGATCCACGATCATATGTCATATTGTTGGAACAAATATGATTCTAAGATCGGCATGTTTATTGATTGATGATCATGTCTCATAGATCATGGGTATGGAGATACCAAATCAATAAACATGGACATATGTGTTAGAGAACACATTGTTGGATAGACCCACCATGAGACACTACAGGAATTAATGTGCCATTAGTTGGTCTCAGGTAGTGTTGGTACAAAGTCCTTAGACCTGAGATCACCATGGATTCCAACATGTGTAGTAGCCTACTTTGGGACTACCAAACGCTATTCCGTAATCGGGTAGTTATAAAGGTAGTTTTCGGGTTTGCTATGAAACATGGAGTGGGATGTGAGTGATCAAGATGGAATTTGCCCCTCCTTTGGAGAGATATCTGGGCCCCTCGAGGTAATGGATTATGGAAATGCATGGCCATGCTAAGTTGATTGAGGAGTCAATCAACGGACGATAATCAATACGGTTCGAGTGAATGGTTAAGCTATTGAAGGGATGGCACACATCTTGCCTATAGCTTAAGCGGTATCGTGAGGCAAAGGGATTTGTGTACACATTACAGGTTGAGCCGATATTATTCTTGTATACTATGGTGTCAATATGTCTTGCTAGGCGCCGTTGTTGGCGGGTCGGCTGAGTTGGACTCGAGCCGACGATCGGCTAAGTTAGACTATAGCCGAAACCGAGTATACCTGAACCTACAGGGTCGCACGCTTAAGGGGATAGAATAGATATTCGAGTTGGACTCGGATACGGCTCGATCGGATAGGGATCCGATCGGATAGAGTCCTATGGGCTTACGACGTGTTGGCGGCCAACTCTATGAGATACGGATGAGATCCGATTCAAAATAGAGTCCTGATCGGCCACTAGTCCCAGTCGGCCAACTCTATATAAAGGGGCGACGGGTGGAGAGTTTCGGCATCACGTTGAACCGAATCCGCAACAAAAGTCGCCGAGATCAATCTCCACGGAAACCCTCCCCACTTTCGACCAAACCCTAGCCTTGCATCGCGTGCTAGCACACGGGTGTACGGCATTTTGTCCTCGTACGTGTGGATACCGGTAGAGGCGCTGCTACGTTGCGCGCTGTTGATCGGCTTCGGATCGGCTGCGGTCGGGCGCATCAGAGCAAGGCGCAAGAACGTGACCGGACGACTCCGCGAATCGGCTGATTGGCGAATCGACTGTCCCCGGGAATCGGCTGTCGGCTTGCGGGAATCGGCTACACAGTTCCAGATCGGATAGCCCTGATTGGCTATTTCTGCTGCATACTCCAATCGGTAATGATCTATCGGCCCTTACTTGGAAGTGTTCCTGGTTTGCGCGGTAGAAAATTTTTGTTTTTCGGCTAGCGTAGCCTCCGCGTAACCCTTCAGAGGTCACATCAGAAGTCCAAACACATACTTCCACGATATCATCTCATTCACGAGATTGTGGACAGAGGTAATATCAAGATATGCAAAGTGCACACGGATCTCAACATAGCCGATCCGCTGACAAAACCTCTCCCTCGGCCAGAAGCAGGCGCACACAAAGCAATGGGTATTAGATACTTTACGATTGACTCTAGTGCAAGTGGGAGATTGTTAGTGATATGCCCTAGAGGCAACATGGAGATGTTGGATATCACGTCAATGTTTATGTATTTATGAATAAAGTGTTATTCGTTCCATGAAATAGACATCTTGTATTGATCAATAAGTACGTGACTTATTTATGAGACTCTATATGTATGAATCTATTTCTAAACGATCCCTGATCATATGTCATATTGTTGGAACTAATATGATTCTAAGATCGGCATGTCTATTGATTGATGATCATGTCTCATAGATCATGGGTATGGAGATACCAAATCAATAAACATGGACACATGTGTTAGAGAACACATTGTTGGATAGACCCACCATGAGACACTACAGGAATTAATGTGCCATTAGTTGGTCTCAGGTAGTGTTGGTACAAAGTCCTTAGACCTGAGATCACCATGGATTCTAACATGTGTAGTAGCCTACTTTGGGACTACCAAACACTATTTCGTAACTGGGTAGTTATAAAGGTAGTTTTCGAGTTTGCTATGAAACATGGAGTGGGATGTGAGTGATCAAGATGGAATTTGCCCCTCCTTTGGAGAGATATCTCTGGGCCCCTCGAGGTAATGGATTATGGAAATGCATGGCCATGCTAAGTTGATTGAGGAGTCTATCAACGGACAGATAATCCAATACAGTTCGAGTGAATGGTTAAGCTATTGAAGGGATGGCACACATCTTGCCTATGGCTTAACTGATATCGTGTGGCAAAGGGATTTGTGTACACATTACAGGTTCAGAGCCGATATTATATTCTTGTATGCTATGGTGTCAATTTGTGTTGTTAGGCACCGCTGTTGACAGGTCGGCTGAGTTGGACTCGAGCCAACGATCGGCTAAGTTAGACTATAGCCGAAACCGAGTATACCTGAACCTACAGGGTCGCACGCTTAAGGGGATAAGAACAGGCATTCAAGATTGACTCGGATACGGCTCGATCGGTTAGGGATCCGATCGGATAGAGTCCTATGGTCTTACGACGTATGGGCGGCCGACTCTATGAGATTCGGATAGGATCCGATTTGAAATAGAGTCCTTGTCGGCCACTAGTCCCAGTCGGCCAACTCTATATAAAGGGAGGAGGGGTGGAGAGTTGCAGTATCGCATTGAACCGAATCCGCAACAAAAGTCGCCGAGATCAATCTCCACGAAAACCCTCCCACCTTCGAGCCAAAACCCTAGCCTTGCATCGCGTGCTAGCACATGGGTGTTCGGCGTTCTGTTCCTAGACGTGTGGATACCGGTAGAGGCGCTGCTACGTTGTGCGCTGTTGATCGGCTATGGATCGGCTGTGGTGGAATCGGCTGCGGTCGAGCGCATCAGAGCGAGGCGCGAGAACGGGGTCAGACGACTCGGCGAATCGGCTACATCGGCGAACAGGCTGATTGGTGAATCGGCTATCTCCAGGAATTGGTTGTCGGCTTGCGGGAATCGGCTACACTATTCTTGATCGGATAGCCCTGATTGGCTATTTCCGCTGCATACTCCAATCGGTAACGATCTATCGGCCCTTACTTGCAAGTGTTCCTGGTTTGCGCGGTAAAAATTTTTGTTTTCGGCTAGCGTAGCCTCCGCGTAACCCTTCAAGAAGTACAAATATGTATGGTTAGAGATAAGAGTCAAATTAAATTATAGAAATGAGATAAAATCCTAAAGATAGAATCCTAGAGATAAGATAGTGTCCTAGAGATATAATCCTAGAGATAAATCCATCTTAACTTGTCCTGTACTTAAAGTCTCTATCTCATATGTACCTCTATATATAACTCATGAGAGGGTCAATGTAATACATCAGAATACAATAGAATAGATTTTTCACATGGTATCAGAGCCTTACACCAACGTCACTTGATCCATTCTTATCTTCCGCTCGTGTCGCCCCGGGGAGATGACACCAATCCTATAATCTTCCTGGGGCGTCGCATCTACCTACCATAAATTTATATAGTTTAGTTTAGCCAATATTAGCATTAACTATTTCCAATTAGCTAAATCAAACCCGGTGACATCATCACCAGCCCCGGAGCAAAGCCGTCTCCATCTGTAGATCGCATCCATCTCGGCGGCGCGCGCGATGGCTTCCAGGCAACATGCGTGACTGTATCCAGGTGGCGCGACAGCAACAACTTCAACAACGCGCATTTATCCAAGCCCCGATGACACACGACATCACAGGCGGCATTAATGTACATTTCGGCGACGCGCAGCTTCAACGCCTTCATCCTGCAACACGTTCTGGTGACGTACGGCGACACGTGGCATCAACGTCTCCATCCTGTTGACTTGCAGCATCAAGCGTCCTGGTGCCTGCGTCCGTATGATCAATATGTTTTCTCCGGCCATGATGTCGTGACTACATCATCATCATGTCACCATTGCATCATCATCATCATCATCACGTACGTCTACGTCAAGCACACAGGGAGCACGTTTGTCAAGCCGGCAAGCCTCCGTGTCGATCAACTTCACCAAGTTCCTCTACATCATCAACATACTCGTCTTCGCCGACACTGTATCATTAGTGGTCTTCGTCAACATGGTAATATGTCACCGCACTTCGTCCACATGGATGGACACCAGTGCATCCTCTAACAGATTAATCTGCAAGATGCTTCATCAACAATATCGACCACGTCAACTACGACAGCAACAACTGCATCAACCCGACATCACTATTGTGGTGACCTCTTATACGACACAGAAGGACCAACCAAAGTGGTGGCCTCATCATCAACGACATCCTCTGACATTCACAAGACGTCCTCAACAGCATCCTCTAACATCTGCAAGGTGCAAAATGCTAACAATTACAGTTTTTTCGCCTTCGGCTATTTGCGGCTCCATCAACTACCATGACTACCACAACCACGGCTACTACATGATCGGCTACATCGACAAACGTCAACAACACAAATCATCTACAGTAACTCCAGTCAAAGCGCCCGTGTCATCGCTATCGTTCATGACACTCCCGCTATGACTGTGGGAGGGAATAGAGGAGAGTCAAGGGACGACACTGAAGGGGACGCAGGCACCAGGTGGAGGACCGTTTATCAAAGATGCAATCGATGATGGTGAGTCGAAGAAGATGAAGAAACAGAAGATTTTAAATTCAAGCATGCTGCATCACCGCCGATCAAATAATCGACACTACTACATAGATTTTTTATATGAGAACCTCTATAAATTACAACAGACCGTAATTGTTTGCACATGTAAAAATTTGATCTTTATTTTCACATACGGCTTCTTAAGAGACCCACATGCAAAAATCTATTTTGTAAACAGGGCTTTTAACGGGCCGCATGCAAAAATGAGCCTATTTTCACATGCGATCCTCTTAAAGAGCCGCATGCGAAAACAAATTTTTACATGCGGGCCTCTTAGGTGGTCCGCATACAAAAATAAACCACTCTTTATTCCCCCCTCCTCTCTCTCCCACTAAGTCCTCCCTCTCCCCACTCTCTCCTCTCTTCTCCCCCAGCCTCTTCTTCTCCCGGCCTCCTCCTCTCTCCTCTCCTCCCTCCCGATGGTGGTGACGGGCGAGGGCTCTGACGATGGTGGTGGCTGGGCGAGACCTCGATCGCAATGGCAGTTGAGGGCTCGGACAACGCGCGAGCTCCGCCGACGGCGCGGGGAAGACGAAGGAGGCCCGCGGTGGCGGTAGTCGTCTCCCGCATGGATCCGGCGGTGGCGGCCCTCCCCTCGCACGAGATCTAGGGTTTCGGCTGCCCTTCCCCACAACATGATGACCTCAACGACAACGACGACGACCGGGTGGAGGCATCGGGCTATTGTTTCGGGTGATGGTAGCGATCGGGTGGCGGCGGATCTAGGATTTTGGGGCTACACTTTGGGTTTTTGGGATTTTTTTGTGATTTTCTATTTTCGCAAACGAACGGCTTAAGCGCCCACATGCGAAAATCCGATTTTCGCAGACACCTAGGTGTAGATGGTTCATTGCCACACCGTAATTTTCTCCCCTAGTTCTAAATTTAATTCGAGAAATTACGCACAGAAAATGTCAAAAATTAACCCAGAGAGAAACCCTATTAATTAAATCTATTTAATAAATGGAATGGGCTTGGTGGAACTTTTCTTAAATTCCCCATGTCAAAATACATTAACAAGATTTGAGTGGAATTTTCAAAGCAAGGGGTTAAGTTTTAGAATTGAAATAGGATTATCAGAATTAAGTTACTTCTGGAAAATCCTTTTTTCCTTTCCTTTTCCTTTTTCCCTCTCCCTCCAGGCCACGGGCCGCCTCGGCCCACTCCTGTTCCTCCCCGCATGTGCACACCTCACTCTCCCACTGGGTCGGGCTGAGGCCGTGGCCCAACCGCTCGCCCGAAAGTCCGCCACTGTCACGCCCAGAAATTCAAGCCAAAATTATCGAAGCTAATTTGTGCAACTAATCCTCGTCTAGGAATCAACCAAGATATACAAATCAACAATTATTGATATTATAGAATCCACGTCTTAGAAACAATATAAAAAGATTACACAAATGCAGCGGAAAAAGAAACAGCTAATTAAAACTAATCTTGACTCTAGCGACGAAGCACCAACACACCACAGGCAACCTTGACGTCGTACAAGCCTACTACTCATCAAAGCTTTCCTCTGCCTCGATCTCTCACTCTGATGCGAAAGATAGAGCAAGACTGAGTACAACCACCATAGTCAACAAGTCATACCGGAAGAGAAGGTATGATGCAGGATAATTCATAAGGAAGGCTATGGTTAGATTTGCATAATCAACATTTCACAATAATAGTTGAAAGCAGTAAAACAGTAGTACTAAATAAACAATATTAAAGTAATTAATGTCCAACGTTACCCCACGTTGTAACAGGCCCAACCAACCATCTATTCTAGTCAAGTACCATTAGTCAAATTATTTACTTGAATGAGACTAATCATGGTGAATCTAGTTGATCGCCCATAAGCACAAACATGGCAATTCGAATAGTTTTACTCTGATCAGAGGTATACATTTGTACCCACAAGACAGCCCCACGACACGTTACCGCGTACCGGTGTACCACCACGATACCCTGGAAAAGTACTGTGACAGGACCCTTCGCATAACCCCCTCTAACAAATCATACCACACCAAGGTTTCGCCCCCACCCCTCGAAAGGCAGTGGGTAGCCCCCACGCGTGTCGTGGTGAATCCGGTAGCTGATCAACCTGTTACCCCAGCTGACCCAACCCCATCACGCCCACCCTCACTAGGGTACGTCAGCTAGAGATAGCTATACTACAGATCTAGCCGTTGCCCACGTTGGCTTATGGTACGCACGGTATTTCTTCCAGGGTTTCCCGTGAACCGGTCCTTAACTACCATGGGCGCCACTATCCAAAACCATTGCACTCACAGCCCACCATTGTCATGTTTTATTTATTTATTAATATCACAGTGTCTCATACTTGACAACATATGTATATAGTCTCTACTATAGTAATTAAGTAATATGATCCCCTTTAATGAACTAGTTGATCAGCAGGCTAAGCTTGTCCTAAACCAACATCTAATTATATTAAACCCAAGTTATCAATGGTATAAGGGAAACAAGTCATAAGGCTGAGTACAATAGGTAAAATAATCCCATAAAATGACATTCTAAAATATATGCGACATTTAAGAAAAAAATAAGACTTTTAATAAAATAGGCACAATATGATCAATGAAAAAGTATGACTTGCCTTGCTCTGAAGATTGGGGAACTTCTGCGACTACTTCGAAGTAAACGGGATCACTAGAATTAACGGAATCGACACGACAAACAAAACACTCAACAAAACATGCTAAAAGTCTACTAAAAATAAACTAAAAACTATTTTTAATGGATTTTTGGCATTTTTATGGATTTAATGAAATTTATATGGACTAAAATAGAGTTTGGATTAAAAAGATATGAATTTTAGAAGATTATATGTGTCTATTACTAAAACAGAAAAGTTCTTAATTATTTATTACGCAATTAAGCCCCTCGCTGACACAATTGGGAAGGGCTGACGTCGGCATGACGCAAGCTCTGATGTAAGCAAGGACTGACGTCATCAAGGCGCAAGGGCTGACGTTAGGGCACGCGGGACACCTGTCTATGGTGGACCGGGTCCACGGGAGTGCGGCGGTGCGGTGTACCACGTGGGCACACGTGGCACCGACGTGGCGCCAGCGTGGCGGCTGCGCAAGCACACGGGAGTGAGCGGTCGCGATCTACCGCTCGGTAGAACGGACGGCTCGGTGTGGCTATGGTTTTGCCGGTGATGACCGAGCTAGCGCGTCATCCATGGCACGCGCAGTGACAGTCAAATTGCGGCCACATGGCGGCGGCGTGGGCAGCGGCGCGAGGTGCGGGATGTGGCACGGAGCGACGCTAGGGTTTCGGGTTGGCGCGCGACATTACAGGAAGTGGCGGCTAGCGCACGGAACTGTGAGAAAAATGAGAGAGGGGCTCATCGATGTCGGGGAAGAATGCGGTGGTGCACGGCGGCGGGACGGCAAGATGGCGAAACAGGGCACGATTTGGCTTGGTGAAAAGGGAAACACGGAGAGGAGGTACTCGGCTCAATTTATAGGGGTTTATGAGACCGGATAGCACATGAAATTGGCGTGGATTTCTCAACGTTGGTTCGGATATGGCGACGGCCGATTCGGAACCGACTTGGCTGAGGTGCGCGCGTGGATAAGGAAGGCCGAGAGCGGGAAGAGGCGGTGCGGCGCGTGCTACTAGGGTTCGGTGCGGGGACGGCTGGGATGGCGCAACGCGGGTGACCGAGATGGCGCAGGGAGGGGACACGCCTGGCAGGTGGGCTTCACCTGTCAGTGACCCGAGAGGTGGAGCGGGTGATGCGGACTTCGGTGGCAGCGCGTGCGGCTTGTGGGCCGTGGCCCACGGGCGGAGAGAGAGGGATGCGCGCGCGGGCGGGTTGGGCCAGCGGAAAAAAAGCTGGGCCGACGGCCCGAGAAGGAAAAATGAGCGGGAAAAGGATGGGAAATTAAAGAAAAAGGAAAATGAATTCCAGGGACTTAATTAATTCCGAGATTTAATTTAATTGGTTAAAAATTATTTCTAGTGCTCTGAAAATTCTACTAAAAATTTAGTTAATGTATTTTGACATGTAGAATTTAATAAAATCCTACCATGCCCTTTCCACTTATAATTTGCATTTTAAATTTATTTATTTGCTCTAGGTTAATTCCAAAATTCAAATTGTTTTTGGGGAATTATTTAGATGATTTTTAAAAGGGCAAAACTTCAGGGTGTGACAAACCTACCACCTTAAACAGAAGCTTGACCCTGAGATTCGAAGGTGCTGGCCAATCTCGACCCTGAGATTGGGAGGTGCTGGCAAAGAGGTGCGGGTGAGCGGCCTTCAACTCATCTTCTCTTTTCCATGTAGCCTCTTCTTCTAAGTGATGAGTCCACTAAACTCTGCAAAACCTGATAACCTTGTTTCGGGTTCTCCTCTCACTGGTTTCAAGGATACGGACTGGCTTCTCCACGTAAGTCAAGTCCTCTTGAATCTCAATTTAGTTCGGACTCGCCTGCTCTTCTGGTAATCTCAAACACTTCTTCAACTCAGATACGTGAAACACATCGTGAATACCAGCCATGTTGGATGGAAGCTCGAGCTGGCAAGCAACTTCTCCTTGACATTTTCGAATCCTGTATGGTCCCACAAAACGTGGTGCCAACTTGTCTTTTGTTTGGAAGCGGTGCACTCCCCGAAGTGGTGTGACACGGAGATACACATAATCCCTTGCTTCAAAAGTGAGATTTCTTCAGCAGGTGTCTACGTAGCTCTTCTGTCGGGACTGCGCAGCTCTCAACCTTTCCCTGATAGCTCGAACTTTTGCCTCTGCCTCACTTAGCACTTCAGTTCCAAACAACTGACGTTCACCCGTCCAATCCCTAAACAGTGGTGTATGACACTTTTGTTCGTACAATGCCTCAAACGGTGTCATTTGCAAACTGGCTTGGTAATTGTTGTTGTAGGAGAACTCTGCATAAGGCAAACTCTTGTCTCATGCCACTCCAAAATCAAACACACACGCTCTTAACATATCTTCCAAAATTTGATTTACTCTCTCAGTTTGACCATCAGTCTGCGAGTGATAAAATGTACTGAAGTTCAAACTAGTACCAAGCTCCTCTTGTAACTTCTGCCAGAACTTGGAGGTGAACTGACTTCCTCGATCAGACACTATCTTCTTAGGCACCCCATGTAGGCACATGATCCTGGCGAGGTAAAGTTCTGCTAACTTCTTTCCTGAATAAGTGGTATGCACCGGTATAAAATGAGCCACCTTCATGAGTCGATCTACGATGACCCAAATTGAATCATGTCTTGACGATGTTCGAGGTAAACCAATGATGAAGTCCATTCTGATTTCCTCCAAATTCCATTCCGGGATTTGGAGAGGTTGTAACAGTCCTGCGGGTCGTTGATGTTCTGCCTTTACTCGCTGAGATACATCACATAGTGTGACGAATTAAGCTATTTCTCTCTTCATACTGACACGCCAAAATTTCTCATTAAGATCTTGGTACATCTTTGTACTCCCCGGATGGATTGAATATTGGATCTGATGAGCTTCTGTGAGGATCAGATTCTTCAATTCTTTGTCTTCCGGTACACACAATCTCTTTCCCATCCAAATTGTCACGTGTTCATCTTCAGTTAAATCACAAGCTTTTCCAACTCTCATGTTCTTCTTGAGCTCAACTATCTCAGGATCGGACACCTGAGCTGCTTGAATCTAGTCTATGAGAGTGGGTTGGTTTCAAGGGCTGCCACAAACCTAAATTCGATGATTCCTAGATTTAGGCGCGCCAGATCTTGCTGCAACTTCCTACATATTTCTTCCGTGTTGATGATGTTGCAATAACTCTTTCGGCTCAAAACATCTGCTACCACATTAGCTTTGCCGGGGTGATAGTGTATTCCCAAGTCATAATCCTTGATCAATTCCAACCATCTTTGCTGATGAAGGTTCAAGTCCGGTTGGGTCAAGATATACTTTAAAATCTTATGGTCCGTTGTTAACACTGAAATTTGATAATTGAGTCCCTAAATCTGCAAAGGCAAAACAGAATCAGATCGGCTGGTTTGGTGTGGAAACAGAGGTCGTATTGACTGAGGAGTGATCGGCTGTGAGGCCAATCGGCTAAGGTTGGATCGGACAAGGGCAGTCGGTAGCCGATTCCAGGTTCGGAAGAGATAAAACCGTTTCTGGTGTAGCAATTTGAGGATAAATAGAAGATTCGGTTGTTAGTTGTGCGTTAAACGATATTGCCACCTATGGATAGAGTCTTGTAACAACAATTGTATCTATAATTTTGGAGTTTGTTTAAATTGTAAATTGTAACACAGCGTAGGTCCTTCTAGGGATAATGTTGTGTTTTAAATAGTAGTTTAGATAGAGTTCAGGGTGTGTATAGATAATTGTATCTTGGGTATAAATAGTGTTAGTGATATGCCCTAGAGGCAACATGGAGATGTTGGATATCACGTCAATGTTTATGTATAAATGAATAAAGTGTTATTCAGTTCCATGAAATAGACATCTTGTATTGATCAATAAGTACGTGACTTATTTATGAGACTCTATATGTATGAATCTATTTCTAAACGATCCACGATCATATGTCATATTGTTGGAACAAATATGATTCTAAGATCGGCATGTTTATTGATTGATGATTATGTCTCATAGATCATGGGTATGGAGATACCAAATCAATAAACATGGACATATGTGTTGGAGAACACATTGTTGGATAGACCCACCATGAGACACTACAAGAATTAATGTGCCATTAGTTGGTCTCGGGTAGTGTTGGTACAAAGTCCTTAGACACGAGATCACCATGGATTCCAACATGTGTAGTAGCCTACTTTGGGACTACCAAACGCTATTCGTGGCGGTACTTATAAAGGTAGTTTTCGGGTTTGCTATGAAACATGGAGTGGGATGTGAGTGATCAAGATGGAATTTGCCCCTCCTTTGGAGAGATATCTCTGGGCCCCTCGAGGTAATGGATTATGGAAATGCATGGCCATGCTAAGTTGATTGAGGAGTCAATCAACGGACGGATAATCCAATACGGTTCGAGTGAATGGTTAAGCTATTGAAGGGATGGCACACATCTTGCCTATAGCTTAAGCGGTATCGTGAGGCAAAGGGATTTGTGTACACATTACGGGTTGAGCCGATATTATTCTTGTATACTATGGTGTCAATATGTGCTTGCTAGGCGCCGCTGTTGACGGGTCGGTGAGTTGGACTCGAGCCGACGATCGGCCAAGTTAGACTATAGCCGAAACCGAGTATACCGAACCTACGGGTCGCACGCTTAAGGGGATAGAATAGATATTCGAGTTGGACTCGGATACGGCTCGATCGGATAGGGATCCGATCGGATAGAGTCCTATGGGCTTACGACGTATGGGCGGCCAACTCTATGAGATACGGATGAGATCCGATTCAAAATAGAGTCCTAATCGGCCACTAGTCCCGTCGGCCAACTCTATATAAAGGAGGGAGGGGTGGAGAGCTGCCACATGTCAATTGCATCGCGTGCAACGAAGTCGCCGAGATCAATCTCCACGGAGACCCTCCCGCTTTCGAGCCAAACCCTAGCTTTGCATCGCGTGCTAGCACACGGGTGTTCGGCATTCGTCCCCGGACGTGTGGATACCGGTAGAGGCGCGCTACGTTGCGCGCTGTTGATCGGCTTCGGATCGGCTGCAATCGGAGCGATCGGGTGTGGTGGAATCGGCTGCGGTCGGGCGCATCGGAGCGAGGCGTGAGAACACGGCCGGACGGCTCGAATCGGCGATTGGCGAATCGGTGTCTCCAGGAATCGGCTACACGTTCGGATCGGATTGCCCGATTGGCTATTCCGCTGCACTCTACTCCAATCGGTAACGATCTATCGGCCCTTACTTGCAAGTGTTCTGGTTTGCGCGGTAGAAAATTTTTGTTTTCGGCTAGCGTAGCTTCCGCGTAACCCTTGGTGGTATCGAGCTAATCTTGCTTAGTTCGGGTTTTAGATTGGATCGGAACAAGTTTTGCGCACGGGTTGATTAGATCAATCGGTTTTACGGGATTTGTTGAGGAGAGTTCATGGTAATTGCGTTCCTTGATAGTGTATCGGAACGGCGTAATGTGATTACGTCGAAGCAATATCCATAGAACTCGGTTTGAGTCGGCTTAGAGATAGCGTTCCTTGATAGTGTATCGGAACGGTATAATGTGATTATGCGAAGCTATCTCGTAGTCCGATCTTGTTTCTGCCTCGCGCTGCGCAAACCATCTCCCTTGATAGTGATCGGGACGGCATAATGTGATTATGCCGATATGGTTTCCGTAAGCGATTTCATAGATTGGATCTATGAATTTCGTGTGGTGTTCGGCGCTGCCGAAGCCCGCGAGGGGCGCCCCCTCGACCCCCTCGCCGCGGGACCGCCGTGTGCGTACCCACCTTATAGGTCGTCTCGATGCCGTAGCTGCGATAAGTAGAAAATGTTTCTACGCCTAACTTGTTTTTGCGAGATAATGCTTTGAGATGGTATGGCCCTATTGTATGTATGAGATGCATGTGATGCATGTAATATTCTTTCATATGTGCAATCCTTGTAATATTCTTTCATACGTGCAATGCTTGTAATATTCTTTCACGACCTGCGAGTCGATGTAATCTTCAATTAGAGCTTCTATAGTAGTAGCTTAGTTTGAAGAAATCAAGCATCATGCATATTGGAAGATGGTGCCGAAGATGGAGATCCTCGGCGCCGACATGGAGATGGAGATCACCATGTGAAGGGGCCATACTATTTCATTATATGCTATTCTACTGCTTTCATATATGTGATATGTTTGTTTGATAGGATAGCATCCCTCGTAAAATTAAGTAGTAATGATGCCCTTCCAAATGTTGCACCCGTCACCGTTATGCTCGTCAATGGTGGGTACGCCAAAGCAGAGTGCCATTCTCTATCATAACACGAGGGGTATATGTCGACATATACATGCGGGAGCATTTGGTTTACTTAACAAGGCTATCAAAACAGTTTTGGGCCTTGGGGCATAGGTTGGCGCCGGGGCATGGAGATGCAACACCAACAACAAGAGTCACATAGAGATGTGATTAGCAAGGAGTTGCTTACCGATGTTATTAATTTTCTAGCGGTGATGCCAAAGCTCACTAGAAAATTAATTAACATGTGGATCTTGACCCAATACGTAACCTAGAGGGAAGGTGGAAAATACGTAATGGGAGTCTTATGTTAAATTGTTTAACAAAAGACATAGCATAAACATTGTGGTAAACTTTGCTTTTTTGTTGTAGAATAAATGGCGGCTAATACTACACCTAGTACTTTTAATTTGCGATCTATTCTCGAAAAGGAAAAATTAAATGGAACAAACTTTATGGATTGGTATCGTAACTTGAGAATTGTTCTCAAGCAAGAGCGTAAGGAGTACGTTCTTGAAGTACCCTATCCCGAGGATTTGCCTAATAACGCCACTAGCGCACGGAGGGCTTATGAGAAGCACACTAATGATGCCCTAGATATAAGCTGTCTCATGCTTGCTACAATGTCCCCGAGCTTCGAAGCAATATGAGAGCAGCGATGCTCACACTATTATTCGGGGCTGCGTGGCATGTTTGAGAACCAAGCTCGGGCCGAGAGGTTCAACACCTCAAAGTCCTTGTTTGCGTGCGAGCTTGTTGAGGGAATCCCGTCGGTCCGCATGTGATAAAGATGATTGGCTATATCGAGAGTCCGGAAAAACTAGGTTTTCCCCTTAGCCAAGAGTTGGCTGCGATGTGATTCTCCGGTCGCTCCCTCAGAGCTTCAAGCCATTCATATTAAACTATCACATGAACAATATGGATAGAACCTTGGCTGAATTGCATGGGATGCTAAAGACATCGAGGAGAGTATCCGGAAAAACGGTCATCATGTGATGATGATGCGAAGGCAAAGCGCAAACCACTGTCAAGAAACTTTGCACCAAGAGGAAGTTAACTCCCGATGAGATCGCGAGTGCCTCCAATGCAAAGAAGGGCAAGAAGGGGTCGGCGGCATCGATGCCGTTTGCTTCTCTTGCAAGGAGACAGAGCCCTTGGAAAAGGCTGCAAGAAGTACATGGAGGATCTCAAGAAGAAGCAAAGTACGACTTACGCCGGTATTAATGTTATAGACATTAATTTCGCTACTTCACCTACGACTCTTGGGTATTTGATACCGGATCGGTAGCTCATATTTGCAAATCGTTGCGGGAATGAGAAGAAGTAGAGGATTGAGAAGGGGCGAGGTGAACTGCGCGTCGGCAATGGAGCAAGCGTTGCTACGATTCTTGTCGGCACAGATACCACTTCATCTACCTTCGGATTAGTTTTGGAATTGAATAATTGTTATTGTGTTCCAACACTATGTCAAAACGTTATTTCCGCTTCATGTTTGCAAGCGAAAGGATATGATTTTAGATCAATGGACAATGGTTGTTCAATATATCTTAGAGATATGTTCTATTTTCATGCTCCATTGGTGAATGGATTATACGTTTTGAATCTTGAAGCGTCTCCCATCTATAACATTAATACGAAAGACAACTCTCTAATGATATAAACCCCACGTTTATCCGGCATTGTCGCTTAGGCCATATAAATAAGAAACGCATGGAGAAGCTCCATAAGGATGGATTGCTTCACTCTTTTGATTTTGAATCATTTGAGACATGTGAGTCTTGTTTACTTGGTAAGATGACAAAGGCACCTTTCACGGGACATAGTGAGAGAGCAAGTGACTTATTGGCACTCGTACATACCGATGTATGTGGACCAATGAGCTCAACGGCCGAGGTGGTTATCGTACTTCATTACCTTTACCGATGACTTTAGTAGATATGGTTATATCTACTTAATGATGCATAAGTCCGAATCCTTTGAAAAGTTCAAAGAATTCCATGAATGAAATGAGAATCATTTAGGGAAAACAATCAAGTTTCTACGATCAGATCGTGGAGGGGAATACTTGAGCCAAGAGTTTCGTAATCATCCGAAAGATTGTGGAATTGTTCCACGATTGACTCCGCCGGGAACTCCACAATGGAATGGGGTGTCCGACGGAGAAATCGCACCTTGTTGGACATGGTGCGATCGATGATGAGCCAAAGTGATCTTCCGTTATCCTTCGGGATATGCTCTTGAAACATTGCGCTCACACTAAATAGAGTTCCATCTAAGTCGGTTGAAAAGACACCATATGAGATATGGACAGGGCAACCCCTAGTTTGTCTTTTCTCAAAATTTGGGGATGTGAGGCTTATGTAAAACGTTTACGGTCGACAAGCTCACACCCAAATCGACAAGTGCTTCTTTGTGGGATATCCTAAGGAAACTAAGGGATATTACTTTTATAATCGGGAACAAGGCAAAGTGTTTGTCGCCCGACACGGTGTCTTCTTGGAGAAAGAGTTTCTTTCAAGAAGGGTTAGTGGGAGCAGGGTGCATCTTGAAGAAGTTCAAGAAACACCGAAACGTTTCAGCGACCACGGAACCACAACGGGAGGAGCAAAGTGTTGCGCCACCGGTTGTAGACAAACCCGCCCACGGAGTGCGAAAGATCACGTCGTGCACCCGACAGTACACAGTGCGGAACAACGTGATATATTGTTGTTAGACAACGATGAGCCTAAGACCTATGAGAAAGCGATGGTGGGACCCGATTCCAACAAGTGGCTTGGAGCCATGAAATCCGAAATAGAATCCATGTACGACAATCAAGTTTGGAACTTGGTTGATCCACTGATGGTGTCAAAACCATTGAGTGTAAATGGGTTTTTAAGAAAAAGGCCGATATGGATGGAAATGTTCACATCTA
Organism: Oryza australiensis; assembly: GCA_019925245.2. Classification (NCBI taxonomy): domain Eukaryota; kingdom Viridiplantae; phylum Streptophyta; class Magnoliopsida; order Poales; family Poaceae; genus Oryza; species Oryza australiensis. The sequence continues at coordinate 5,409,529 of JAIFGZ020000342.1, forward strand.
TAAGGCGCGATTGGTGGCGAAAGGTTTTAAACAGATTCAAGGAGTTGATTATGATGAAATCTTCTCGCCCCTCGCAATGCTTAAATCTATTCGGATTATCCTAGCGATTGCTGCATATTTCGATTATGAGATATGGCGGATGGATGTCAAAACGACTTTCCTAAATGGAAACCTAAGCGAGGATGTATACATGATACAACCTCAGGGTTTTGTCGATCCAGAATCGCCTGGAAAGATATGCAAGCTACAGAAATCCATTTATGGATTGAAGCAAGCATCTCGGAGTTGGAATATTCGTTTTGATGAAGTAATCAAAGGGTTTGGTTTCATCAAAAATGAAGAAGAGGCCTGTGTTTACAAAAAGGTCAGTGGGAGCGCAATTGTATTTCTAATCTTATATGTGGATGACATATTACTGATTGGAAATGATATCCCTATGCTAGAATCCGTCAAGTCTTCATTGAAAAATAGTTTTTCCATGAAAGACTTAGGGAGGCAACATATATATTAGCATTCGGATCTATAGAGATAGATCCAAGAGGCTAATTGGATTAAGCCAAAGTACATACATTGACAAGGTGTTGAAAAGGTTCAACATGCATGATTCCAAGAAAGGTTTCTTGCCCATGTCACATGGCATTAATCTTAGCAAGAATCAGTGTCCTCAGACACATGATGAGCGGAATAAGATGGGTATGGTTCCATATGCTTCGGCAATTGGATCCATCATGTATGCCATGCTTTGTACACGCCCAGATGTCTCGTACGCTTTGAGTGCTACGAGCAGATACCAGTCAGATCCAGGTGAAGGTCACTGGACTGCCGTAAAGAATATCCTTAAGTACTTGAGAAGAACTAAGGATATGTTCCTAGTCTATGGAGGTGAAGAAGAGCTCGTTGTAAGTGGTTACACCGATGCTAGCTTCCAAACAGACAAGGATGATTATAGATCACAATGCGGGTTCGTGTTCCGCCCGAACGGAGCGCGATCGCAAGAGTTCCAAGCAGGATACTGTTGCTGATTCTACAACGGAGGCCGAGTACATTGCTGCTTCAGAAGCTGCAAAGGAGGCTGTTTGGATCAAGAAATTCGTTTCTGAGCTTGGTGTGATGACTAGTACGACTGGTCCAATGTCTCTCTATTGTGATAATAGTGGAGCCATTGCGCAAGCCAAGGAGCCGAGGTCACATCAGAAGTCCAAACACATACTTCGGCGATATCATCTCATCCGCGAGATAGTGGAGAGAGGTGATGTCAAGATATGCAAAGTGCACACGGATCTCAACATAGCCGATCCGCCGACAAAACCTCTCCTCGGCCGAAGCATGAGGCGCACACAAGAGCAATGGGTATTAGATCCTTACATGATTGACTCTAGTGCAAGTGGGAGATTGTTAGTGATATGCCCTAGAGGCAACATGGAGATGTTGGATATCACGTCAATGTTTATGTATAAATGAATAAAGTGGTATTCGGTTCCATGAAATAGACATCTTGTATTGATCAATAAGTCCGTGACTTATTTATGAGACTCTATATGTATGAATCTATTTCTAAACGATCCCCGATCATATGTCATATTGTTGGAACAAATATGATTCTAAGATCGGCATGTTTATTGATTGATGATTATGTCTCATAGATCATGGGTATGGAGATACCAAATCAATAAACATGGACATATGTGTTGGAGAACACATTGTTGGATAGACCCACCATGAGACACTACAAGAATTAATGTGCCATTAGTTGGTCTCAGGTAGTGTTGGTACAAAGTCCTTAGACCTGAGATCACCATGGATTCCAACATGTGTAGTAGCCTACTTTGGGACTACCAAACGCTATTCCGAATGGCGGGTAGTTATAAAGGTAGTTTTCGGGTTTGCTATGAAACATGGAGTGGGATGTGAGTGATCAAGATGGAATTTGCCCCTCCTTTGGAGAGATATCTGGGCCCCTCGAGGTAATGGATTATTGAAATGCATGGCCATGCTAAGTTGATTGAGGAGTCAATCAACGGACGGATAATCCAATACGGTTCGAGTGAATGGTTAAGCTATTGAAGGGATGGCACACATCTTGCCTATAGCTTAAGCGGTATCGTGAGGCAAAGGGATTTGTGTACACATTACAGGTTCGAGCCGATATTATTCTTGTATACTATGGTGTCAATATGTGCTTGCTAGGCGCCGCGTTGACGGTCGGCTGAGTTGGACTCGAGCCGACGATCGGCCAAGTTAGACTATAGCCAAAACCGAGTATACCTGAACCTACAGGGTCGCACGCTTAAGGGGATAGAATAGATATTCGAGTTGGACTCGGATACGGCTCGATCGGATAGGGATCCGATCGGATAGGAGTCCTATGGGCTTACGACGTATGGGCGGCCAACTCTATGAGATACGGATGAGATCCGATTCAAAATAGAGTCCTAATCGGCCACTAGTCCCGTCGGCCAACTCTATATAAAGGAGGGAGGGGTGGAGAGCTGCCACATGCCAATTGCATCGCGTGCAACAGAAGTCGCCGAGATCAATCTCCACGGAAACCCTCCCCACTTTCGAGCCAAACCCTAGCTTTGCATCGCGTGCTAGCACACGGGTGTTCGGCATTACTGTCCCGGACGTGTGGATACCGGTAGAGGCGGCGCTACGTTGCGCGCTGTTGATCGGCCGGATCGGGCTGCAATCGGAGCGATCGGCGTAGTGGAATCGGCTGCGGTCGGGCGCATCGGAGCGAGGCGTGAGAACGCGGCCGGACGGCTCGAATCGGGCGATTGGCGAATCGGGCGTCTCCGGAATCGGCTACACTTGTTCGGATCGGATTACCACGATTGGCTATTCCGCTGCACTCTACTCCAATCGGTAACGATCTATCGGCCCTTACTTGCAAGTGTTCCTGGTTTGCGCGGTAGAAAATTTTTGTTTTTGGCTAGCGTAGCTTCCGCGTAACCCTTGAAATAGGACACGAGACCCCCTGTAAAAAACATATCACAATCAATCAAACCTTCGGCGCATCGCCAACCTTTTTCTTCAGACGAGCAGTTTGTTTGGCTATGGGCTGCATCGTTTCGATCCCCAGATCTAGGTAAATGCTTGTCATTAGTGGTATGATCTGTTGTTTCTAGTGCTTCCATCGTAATGATACATTAGATTCAAGAGTTTATACTGCGCTACTTATCATATAGCGCATATAAATTAGACTAATGTTTGGATCTATCCTGCCATTGGCTAGTTCTATCAAGAACTTGCAGCCAATAGGGCTAGATCTAAACGTTGGCTGGTTTATATGCGGTATCCACCGTCTCGAGGAATATAAATTGGCCGCAACAGATCAGGTTTTTCTTTTTGTACTTAATGCTGCATCGGGTTCGAACTGTTAAGTCATTCTTAGAACTATCAATGATCTGTTCGGCTAAGATTTATATTGTTTAGAGACAGTGCCGGGGTTTTAGTCGGCCCTATCTGCCCTGATGTGTTTCTTTTAATATATTTATTATTAGATTTATATTTGGACTGCCTCATATATTAAGATCATATTCTTGTTCGGACGTTACTAGCCAAACTCGGCCGCCATCGGCGTGACGGTGATTTTCAGTTATGCGCATCGGTTCAAGAGTGATATCTTTTCATAAGATTCGTCGGAGTACTAGTCGATTCATCATTAGTTTTCCAGTATCGACTAGGTTATCGATTCATGTATTTATTATCCTTTACTGTATTTAGGTTACACGACTGATGCTGTCTCGGTATAGCCGATCCATTCCAGTCGTTTGGCTTAAATATATTTTAGGATAGCATATATATGATCATGGATTCCCTCAGCCTATTCAATGGGGATCTAACCTAACGCTTAATGCATATTCCTTTATTTTTCTTCTTGGTTAACAGATCAAATCAACTGGCACGCCCTGCACAGCACAGGTAGCCAAGAAGGACCTGCACTGGAGTTAAGCAGATCTCCTAGGCCAGCGCGTGAGAGAAATTTCTCATCAACACGCTTCTTGGCACGCCTGGTGGGACTTTCTCTGTCGGCTCGACTCGGATGCATAGATTCAGCGGCAAGATGGTCGACTCCAAGAGCCCCAGCATTTCCCAGGACAACATCATGCCTCGAAGATGGAGCGGTTATCGGTGAACGCAAGCCGATTATAAGAAGATGGTGGAAGAGCTCCAGGCTAACTACCTGCAATCTTTCACCCAAACAAGATCTGGGGCCGTGAATCAAAAATATAAGTTCAATATGAACGACCTTAACGCATCCTCTCTCGGTGAGACAAAAGGCAAACGAGATGGTGGAGGAGCCGACCGGAAACGGGACAATTCGGCTGTATATTCTCTACAAGACCAGATCGACTCGGCCGTCCATCACGCATTAGTCAATCAAAGTAGCATTCGGCCACACTCTCAATAACATGATCGCTACTGTGGTCGACGCCAAGATAGCCGACCAGCTGCAACGAGGGCCAACGTACTTCACAGACGGTCAATTTCCTGGTTACAGGACGCTGGTCACATAGAATCGACCGGTCCCACCACTAGCACAACAAGGGCCGCCGGGAGGAATCCTCGGTCAGCCGAGTCTAGGTGAACCGGCTATAAGGCCAGCAATTACTATGCTGAACCGACAGCAGCCGCTGCCCCAAGATCAGATTGCTAATATGTTCAACGACAATCGGCAGTCAGAGCTGATTGATCCAAATAGGCGGTATAACACCGGTGGCCGACAGCTGTTTCCAGGACCACCAACGCCACCACCGGCGCATCGGCCGTCTCCCGCTGATCATTACTACCAGTGCCAAGGAGGCCATCAAGATCATCATCACAGGCCTCAGACACCACCACTGTATCAGCAAGCACCCGTGCCATGTGACCCATACGAGCCGATACAACAGGACAACCAAACCTTGGCCGATCTGATTGCAGATGTCATGTGCGATCAATTCGGCCTCAAGCCAAAAGACTCAGGGAACATGTATCGGTATCCCTATCCAGAACACTTCGAGCGGATCCCGTTGCCCAACCGATATAAGATCCCAGATTTTTCGAAGTTCTCAGGGTAGGACAACGTTTCAACTTACGAGCATGTTAGCCGATTCTTGGCACAGTGCGGCGAAGCATCGGCTACGGATGCCTTGAGAGTCCGATTGTTCCCTCTTTCTCTTTCAGGATCGGCTTTTACATGGTTCTCCTCATTGCCCTACAACTCGGTTCGAGCGGGCCGATCTTGAAAAACAATTCCACGACTACTTTTACTCGGCAACCACGAGATGAAGTTGTCGGACCTCACCAAGATCGGGAAAAAACACAACGAATCGGTCCAGAATACATCCAACGCTTTAGAGAGATGAGGAACCGATGCTACGCCTGGTGCTATCGGACGCCCAGCTGGCCGATTTGGCCTTTCATGGTTTGATCGCGCCGATCCGAGAGCGGTTCTCTGCTCAGGACTTTGACAGCTTAGCCCATTTGGCGCAAAAGGTGACGACCCACGAGCAGCGATTCCAAGACACCAGAAAGGCCGTCAAAAATATAACTCAAGTCATCGTCAAATCAGACTACGAATCCGACGACGATGACGCAGAAGTGTCGGCAGCCGAATGGGCCAAGAACAAAAAGGCCATCGTCTACCAATGGCTGTTGAAGACGGCCAAGGAAGAACGATACGACTTTGACATCACCAAGGCCGACAGGATTTTTGACTTGCTGCTCAAGGAGAAATAGATTCAGTTGCCTGAAAATCATGTGATCCTGTCGGCCGAAGAATTGAAGAAAAAGAAATATTGCAAGTGGCACAACACCACATCCCACGCCACCAACGACTGCAAGGTCTTCAGGCAGCAAATCCAGTCGGCAATTGAGGCCGGGAAGCTGAAGTTCGCCAATTCAAATCGACCGATGAAAGTAGACGGCAATCCTTTCCCGGTCAAGACGGTCCAAGCCGGCCCCAGGCAAGCTCATCGACAGAACAGAATGGCGTACGGCTTAGTCAATACATCGATCGGGGCCAAGGCAGAAGGCGAGAAAATTGGATGTCATGCCACGCCAATTAATATGGTGCGCCTAGTCATCAGATCGGCTGATCGACTGCCGATCCATGAACGTGGCCGATAACGTCATCAGTACCGGTCTCGGCAGGAAGAGGCTTACAATGAAGCACCTCGTCAGTGCGAGCCGAACACCCAAAGCCGACGATACGAGGTAAACCGCAACAGTGCCGATCCGCATTAGCATTGTGATTTTTTTAGGTACTGCTGGGAATCCGGCATGAGATTGCCAATACTGGATGATTGCCCAGCATGCAACGATCACCGCGACGATGAGCACAGGACCTCATCGGCTGCAAGCCCAACTCGGTTCATCACCAAAGCCGTTCAGCTAAACCAAAGGCGGCGGTCTGTCCATGATCGGCTCGGCCCGATCCATCAAGACTTCTTCGTCGACGAAAACCGCGATGGCAACAACCGCGACGATGAAGAGGCCGACGATAAAGAGGCCGACGATGAGGAATTGGCCAACCCCCAATGGTGCCCGTCCGATCTCTTCACGAAGACGCAGAAAAGAAGGGTTCAACGGCTTAAGCACGAAGGGAGAGAAGACGAGGTCCAGCAAATGATTTACGAACAGCGCCGTCGGCTGGGCAAAATCAAAAGGCGATGGGTACCCAAAGGGAAAGCTTCCACAGATGACGAAGAGCAAACCGAGGAAACCCCAGACCAAGCTGTCTTTGACAAACCCGAAGGAACCGAAAATCGGCACTAAAGCAATTGTATGTTAAAGGATTCGTCAACGGCAAGCCGATTTCCAAAATGCTAGTCGATGGGGAGCCGAGTCAACCTCATGCCTTACGCAACATTCAGAAAACTAGGCAAGGGAGCTGAAGACCTGATAAAAACCAACATGGTGCTCAAAGACTTCGGCGGCAACCCATCGGAAACCAAGGGTGTCCTCAACGTTGAACTGACCATAGGCAATAAGGCCGTGCCCACAGCGTTCTTTGTCATCGACGGGAAGGGTCTTACGGCTGCTTGCTCGGAAGGGACTGGATACACGCTAGCTGCTGCTTCCCTTCTACAATGCATCAGAGCCTGATCCAATGGGACGGCGACAAGAACAAGATCGTGCCAGCCGACAGGTCAGTTAGTGTCATCAGTGCTGATTTGCCGCTTTGGGAAATCGAAGGCATTGATTGTTTATTCGGGAAAATCTGGCAAGCCGATTTTCTGAATGTTTCCAATTCCATAATACAGCTGATTGGAAATGACGAGCCGCAACTGCTGCTTTGAACAAGACATGGTGGAGGGCTCAAGCGTTTTTGGTATGAACACCGCGGACGAAGACGATGGCAAGCTAGGGCAAGGTTTCACGTCGGCCGACGAATTAGAGGAAATTGACATTGGCTCTGGTGATAAGCCGAGGTCGACGTATATTAGCAAAAATCTGTCTCCTCATTGTAGATCCCAGCTTATTGAGTTGTTAAAAGAATATAAAGATTGTTTTGCTTGGGAGTACTTCGAGATGCCCGGTCTCAGTCGATCGATAGTGGTCCATCAGCTGCCGATTAAAGCGGGCTATCGTTCGTTCAAACAGCCTCCTAGGATGTTTAGGGCCAATATGTACGATGCAATTAAAGCCAAAATCACTCGGCTGTACGACGCGGGATTCATTCGGCCTTGCTGATACGCCGAGTGGGTCTCAAACATCGTCCTAGTGTTAAAGAAAAATGGTAAACTTAGGGTGTGCATTGATTTCAGAGACCTAAACAAAGCAACCCCTAAAGACGAATACCCAATGCCGATAGCCGATCCGCTTGTCGATCTTGCTTCAGTCATAAAATTATCGGTTTCATGGATGGCAATGCAGGATATAACCAAATATTCATGGCTGACGAGGACATCCACAAGACCGCTTTTCGGTGTCCCAGCGCAATCGGCCTGTACGAATTGGTAGTAATGACGTTCGGCTTGAAGAATGCTGGGGCAACATATCAATGGGCCATGAATTACATCTTTCACGATATGATCGGCTCGCTGGTAGAGATATACATTGACGACATGGTTGTCAAGTCAAGGGAGATAGAAGGCCACATAGCCGATCTGAGACAAGTGTTAGAACGAACGAGGAAATACGGTTTAAAGATGAATCCGCTTAAGTGCGCGTTCGGCGTATCGGCCAAGCAATTCTTGGGATTTCTCATCCATGAAAGATGGATTGAGGTTACACCAAGGAGCATAAATGCTATCAAGACAATTCAACCTTCGAAAGATAAAAAACAACTCCAGTCATTGATCGGCAAGATAAACTTCATCAGACGGTTCATAGCCAACCTCTCCGAAAAGATGGAGCCGTTCACACCACTGCTTCGGCTGAAGGCCGATCAGACGTTCACATGGGGGGCAGAGCAGCAAAAGGCGTTAGACAACATAAAAGATTATCTAAGCTCCCCTCCAGTTTTAATGCCTCCACAAAAGGGGATACCGTTCAAGCTGTACTTGTCAGCCGATGACAAATCAATTGGCTCAGTCCTAATCCAAGAGGTCAACGGCAAAGAAAAAGCTGTTTTCTATCTCAGTCGATGGTTGATAGACGCAGAGACAAGGTATTCACCTGTGGAGAAGTTATGCCTATGCCTCTATTTTTCATGTACAAAGTTAAGGCACTATCTGCTGTCCAACGAGTGTACGGTAATTTGCAAAGCCGATGTAGTTAAGTATATGCTATCGGCTCCAGTGCTCAAAGGAAGAATCGGGAAGTGGATCTTCGCACTAACAGAGTTCGACCTGAGGTACCAGGCACCAAGGGCAGTCAAAGGGCAAGTCATAGCCGACTTCATTGTGGAGCACAGGAACAACTCAATCGGCTCAGTGGAAATTATGCCTTGGACCCTGACGTTCGATGGCTCGGTTTGCACCAACGGGTGTGGCATCGGCTTGGTCATTATTTCGCCCAGGGGGCAAGCTTCGAGTTTGCTTTTGCCATCAACCCCCACGCTACAAACAACCAAGCTGAATACGAAGCCGTCCTTAAAGGATTGCACCTACTCAAGGAACTTGAAGCCGACGCCATCAATATAATGGGGGATTCATTATTGGTCATTAGCCAATTATCAGGAGAATATGAATGCAAAAATGATGCGTTGTTGGTGTATTATCGGTAATGCCGGGAATTAATGGATGGTTTTCGGCTAGTCACTTTGAAGCATATCCCAAGAGAGCAGAACACAGAGGCCAATGACTTGGCTCAAGGGGCATCAGGCTATCGACCGATGCTGAAAGAAGTAGACATGGACGTGGCCGTCATCACGGCCGATGATTGGAGGTTTGAAGTTTACAACTATCTCAAAAACCCCTCTCAATTGGCCACAAGGAAACTACGATACAAGGCATTACGATACATGTTGCTCGATGAAGACCTATACTATCGGACGATTGACGGCGTGCTACTCAAGTGTTTGGGAGCCGATCAGGCTACAATGGCCATCGGGGAAGTACATGAAGGAATCTGTGGCACGCACCAATCCACCCACAAAATGAAGTGGCTACTTCGCCGAGCAGAGTATTTCTGGCCGACGATGCTGGAGGATTGTTTCAGATATTACAAGGGGTGCCAGGATTGCCAGAAGTTTGGCGCCATACAACGAGCACCAGCATCGGCTATGAGCCCGATCATCAAGCCGTGGCCGTTCAGAGGATGGGGCATTGATATGATCGACCAGATCAATTCACCCTCAAGCAAAGGGCATAAGTTTATCCTGGTGGCAACAGACTATTTCACAAAATGGGTGGAGATGATTCCCCTAAGAAAAGTAGATTCTAAGGACGCAATCGAGTTTGTCAAAGAACACATCATCTACCGATTTGGCGTTCCACAAACAATAACAACAGACCAGGGATCTATCTTTGTATCGGACAAATTTGTTCGGTTTGCCGACGCATGGGGATCAAGCTACTTAATTCTTTGCCGTACTACGCACAAGCCAACGGGCAAGCCGAGGCCTCAAACAAAGGTTTGATCAAGCTGATTAAAAGAAAGATCTCTGCGTATCCTAAACAATGGCACAGCCGATTAGCCGAGTCACTGTGGGCGTATCGGATGGCATGCCACGGGTCAATCCAAGTCCCTCTGTACAAACTGGTCTATGGACATGAGGCAGTGCTGCCATGGGAAAGTGTCATCGGCTCAAGGCGCATTCAGCTACAGGATCAACACACAGCCGACGATTATTATCACCTGATGATGGACGAATCAGAAGATTTAGTTCTGTCCAGGATGAGGGCCTTGGAAAAAGTCATGAAAGATAAAGAACGAGTAGCCAGACATTATAATAAAAAGGTGGTGCCTAAATTTTTTGAGGAAGGCGAGCTCGTTTGGAAATTGATACAGCCGATCGGATCTAGAGACAACAAGTTCGGCAAGTGGTCACCAAATTGGGAAGGGCCTTTTAGGATTCACAAATGCGTCTCTAAAGGTGCTTACATGCTAAAAGGACTGGACGGAGAAGTATTTGGAAGGGCTCTTAATGGGAAATACCTGAAGAAATATTACCCAAGTGTATGGATCAACTCGTGATTTGGCTATGGTTACTCCAGCCGATTTACGACAGCCGATGTCTTACATTTACAAGGCATTGCCTTTAGGCATTATTTGTGCAACATTTTTTGCTAAGTTTCCCATGATTGGCTCATGATTGGCCAATAGGGACGGCTAGGACGCACGAACGGCCCTCACTCACAATTTTGTCAACACCGAAGCTATCAACAAAACTTGGGCGGCATGTACATACACAAGCCGATCGCAAAATCAGGCTGATTGCAACATAGGCCGATTGCAACGCAAAATCAGGCTACAACATTCTTTGATTTTTATTCATAATCGGCGTAAAGCCGTTTTTGATTACATATCTCCTAGGTAATCTCTGATGGCCGCCAGGGCTCGGTTGACGGTCTCTGGAGACTCTATCTCTAAAGCATCCAAGATCATATACTCTAGCCTAGTGACCCTTACATCGGTGGTTGTGATTAATAGTTTATTGGCAAGTCATGTTTGCCTCGCTTGCAGCCTGTCGAGACGCATGAGCGTTGAAGACGCCAAAGAAATAGCGGCCTGAACACTACCGAGGTTGATTGGAGGCCTGGCCGCCGGATGACGAGCGTCCTGTTCCCTGAAGCGCTGCAAGTTGATTTTCACTTGTCGGGCTTGGTTAGCCGTCAGTTCATACGGGGTGTCCATGATCGCTCGAATCATCCGTAGGGGATGGAGCGGCTGCAAGAAGATTAACTCCTGAGTACTTAGAGAAAAGAAATGGTGAGGATGGATGGGTTGGAAAATCACCTGGTTCACCGATGAGCTTGAGGATGCCATGAGGGATCTTGCTGAGAGCTTGGAAACCTGGACTTTGTAAACTTGGAGAGTGAGTTGCCTCTTCGCCAGTGAGGTGTTCGGGAAGGCCTAGAGGGGTTCATTTATAGAAAGAAAAGATGTGGTTTCGGATGTGAAAGATCGCATCCGATATGAAAGTCGAAGAGGCCATCATTAAAGGCATTGGGAATCGTTGAATGGTTGGTGGCTATTCAAGACCAGATACCCGTTGTTCAGGACTCACGGGTCTTTGAAATACGTGTTCGGGTCAGTCAGACTGCGAAGCCAAATCGGTGGCACGTTTGAATACTACCGGCCGATAACCGATGAGACTAGTATTCAAGCGCTTACACTAACTATCGTAGTATGGTCTCGGAATCGGCAACGTAAAGCGATACGGGCGGCTGGAGCCGATTTCAACATAAGCAATTCGAGACACTGCGCATGGCCGAAAGCCGATCTTATCTACAATTACAGCCGATCTTATCTACAAGCACAGTGGCAGAAGGTCGATAAATTATGTTACACAATTCGAAGCGAAGTACAAGCACAAGTAAAATGATCGTCCAATCTCATCACAAAAGCATGACAAGTATGACACAAAAGCGTTTGCCGATTTCAGAAGATCGAAATATTATAATCTCATTTCTTCAAAAAATCGGCTATGGCCGACAACGCCTTCCGCCTAATTTGGTCTATTTCTTCAATAGCCCTGACGTCATCGGCCTCAGACCCCGCCATCGACCGGACGCTCTTCACCAGGTTGCGCAGATGTGCCACAGCCGCCTTGATGCCCTGGCGTTCAGCTTCGATCTCGGCCGGCAAGCCAGCCATGTACTCCTTGTGGACATCGATCTCGTTAGTGACTTGAACGAGATCGGCCATCGCCTGATCTTGACGTGCGAGGAGCTGCTCGAGCTTGGCTGCCGGCTCGGTCTTTAGGCGGTCGAAGGCGGCCTTCCGGCTCTCGATGGGGCCCTTGGTTGACTGGATGGTGGCCGACCACGCTTGGATCTCGCGGCGATCGATTATCCGCTGCCGTGCCCACTCATACTTGAACTGATGGGCTTCCATAAAGGTCACCGGCACAATGGCTTCAGCTAGGGCTTCCGGCAGCTGGTCTTGGATATCTCTGAATCACGCGCGTATCGAGCCGCTGTCGACCACCAGCCATGCAGCGAGGCTTCCAGCCGATTGCTGATGTCTGCTAAGGTGGCCCTCAGGTCCTTAGCCGGCATCACCAACGCCTCCTCGCCAATGTCGTCGGACTCCTCGAACTCTGACAAGTCAAAGTTGAGGAGGTCGGCTATGTTCTGCAACAAAGAAGAAGATGATCAAGAAGATATTAAGCTAACAAAACCGATCATCAAAGTTAGTTGGCTTACCGTTGGCACCGGGGTCGGAGCAGTTGGCTCGGCTGGATCGTTGCCCGCGGCCGTCGGGGCCTCTTCGTCGGCATTGTCTCTACCGCCCCCGACAGGCGCAGCATGCTCACTGGATGCCTAGGGGGCAGCCGATGGAGACCGCGGGGGCTGCAAAAGAAAGAGTTAGCGGACAAGTCGATTGATTACTACAAGTCAAGTAGCAAAGGATGGTTACCGATGGTGCGGGGCGTGAAGTGCGGCCGGCCAATTTCTTGACCTGAAATGAACGGTCCGATCAGACGCAAGGGATTATCACGGAGCCAAATCTGGTGAAGTAAAGGCTTACCGGCCGATGTTTTGCTGGGGGACTTGGAACCGGCGGGACGTCGGCTGGAGTGTTGACCGACTCAGGGCTCGAAACCCCGGGTTCGGTCGCTGCCCCAACAGACGTCGGCACTTCCTCGCTGGTGACCGTATAGAGGAACAGCGCGACGGCCGGATCCAAGGGGAGGCTATAGGGGCGCCGTCGGTTTCGTCTTTTCAGCCTCTTGGGGCGGCGCGGCCGATGGCCGTGGAGGTGGTGCAGCTTTCCTCTTCGTGTGATCGGCCGCGCTTTGCCCTCACAGCAATGACGCCTGGCTTCGGCGCCCCCGGTGATGGCCGACGGAGCAAGGCCGCCCCATCCAGACGCCTAAGCCGTATTCGATGGGGCGCCGGAGTTGCTCACCGTCGGCCGCTCCGTCTCCATCTCCTGTAGATCAAAGGGCAAACGTCAATCGGCTATATCAGCCGATGATATGAAGGAGGAAATCAATTGGGACTTAGAGCTTACCGAGGGGATCTCCTCGAGCAGGAGAAGGTCGATATAGTGGGACGACCGCTGATGGAAGATGTGGCGCTTTATTTCAGCCCACCAGCGATCGTAAGCGACGCTTTCTTCAGCGCTAATGTCATCACGCTGACGTCGCCGAGGGGAGGTCCGGCTATATTTAGCAGCCGATCCATTATCAGATCCTGGCTGACCACTCCCCTTGTTTCGATCTTATCGGCATAGAAGAAGCCGATAGGCAGCTGCCCGAAGCCAAACTGCCTTGCTGCCGACACCGGGTAATAAAACTCGTAACTCCTGGGCACTGATCGGCCCTGATGGACCCCGGTCGGCAGGATGCAGGGGGATAGAGTGGCGATGAACAGCTCCCTGCATCTCGGGTTGTCGACTGAGTTGATGTCTTCCCAATTGAAGTCAGCCGGCAACTCGAACAGCCTCCGGTCCCGGTAAAAATACCAGGCGCGGTTTTCGTGAGATAGCCCATCGTAGAGGGCTATGAACCATTTGGCCAGCAGTTCGGCCGATAGTTTTGAGCCTGCGTGGGCGGCTGCTGCTTCTCCGTAGCTCATGCACCTCCTGGTGGTGATCTGGTTGCCGTCGTCATCTTCAATCGGCTCCAGCCTTGGATATTCAGCTTCTGTTAGAGGGGGCCGACCAGCTATCTTTTGGGTCGCCAGCGCAAGCCAGATCTGAAGAAACCACCAGGGGCCGCCCGTGTTGATTGGAGCGTCGGCGGCTGTTTTCGCGACGTCCTGATGCAACATCTGATACAAGTAGTCGAGGAGGTACTTCCCCAGCGCAAGTTTCGTCCCATCGGCCAGAACTTCGGCCACAATCTGCCAATTGGCGGTCGGCCCGCAGCTCGATCCGCAGAACACAAACTTTTGGAGCCACATCATTAGGAATGCAGCGTGCTCCCTGTGGCCGACTGTTTCATCCCGCATGTTCTGGGCAATGAAGTCGCTCCACCCGCTGATGGCTTTGGTTTTGAACTGATGTTGCCCTTTTCGGTTCAAAGTGATGGGGTTGGCCGATGACTCGATGTCCAGTCCGATTGTCATGTACACGTCGGCCAACGTGATAGTCATCGGCCCTTGGCGGAAGATGAAGGCATTGAAGCTGTCATTCCAGAAGTAAGGTGCGGCCGATAGAAGCGGTTCATCTTTTTCTATGCCGGCAATGGACAGTTCCAGACACTGAGCGATCCCAGTTTCCTCCCAATGAGTGTACTTGGCCGATCGCACCCTCTTATACCACTCGACCCAGGCTGCGTCGGTGGCCGGCCAGGATTTGAATGTTCCATTCCAGTGGGCGAGGGATGGCTTGGCGGTATTAAAAGGAATCCGGTTGGTTTCGGCTATGATTATATCGGCTGGATCAGTGTTGCCGATGGGGCCGAGAAAGTATCTTTCCGCTTGTGACAGATTGGGGATAAGCACTTGATGTGATAGGTGCTGCAGTTCAGAAAAGAGAAGAGAGGCGCTAATCAAGAACGGTTGCATATTACGGTTCGGGGAAGGAAAAAGTACTAATTGATAAGAATACGAAGTAAACTGCTACTTGAAGAATGGCCGAACGTAATGTTGATGCAAAATGTTTGAAGAAGTAGATTTGAAAGTGAAATTATGGATGGAAGGGAGTACCTCAGGGAACTCGGTTGTGGCGGCGACCGAAACGGCGGCGAACGGCGCAGTGGCTGCAACTGGTGTGGCGGCGGTAGCCGGCGAAACAGAGGTGCTCGATGCAGCAACGGTGGAGGCCATCGGAATGCTCGGGGGTGAAGATGGATCTGAAGAACGCGACGGAGTTCGACGGGCGCCGATGAAATCGCCGGCGAAGAGAGAGAGAGGGCAGGAGGCTTGTTTGCGAAGGAGGCTGAGTGCGCTTTGAAGGCGTAGGTAGCTCGGCCGAGGGAAATGGGTATTTAAAGAGCACTTGGGGAGAAGCCGAAGCGATCTAGGTCAAGAAAGAAGCAGGAGTTTGAACAGAAAAGCAAATCCGCAACACTTTGTATTATGGACTTGGGGGCATGTGTTAACACTAAAATTTGGTAATTGAGTTCCTAAGTCGGCAAAGACAAGGAAGAGTCGGATCAGCTGGAGATAGGGGTTGCATCGGCTAAGGAGTGATCGGCTGCGAGGCCAATCGGCTAAGGATGAATCGGACAGAGGCAGCCGATAGCCGATTTCAGGTCCGGAAGAGATGAAACCGTTTCTAATGCAGAAGTTTGAGCATAAATAGAAGATTCGGTTGTTAATCGCGCGTTAAATGATATTGCCACTTATGGATAGAGTCCTGTAACGGCAATTGTATCTGTAATCTAGGGGTTTGTTTAGACTGTTAGTCGTAACACGGCATGGGTCTTTTCCGGGATAATGTTGTGTTGTAAATGGTAGTTTAGATAGAGTCCAGGGTTTGTACAGATAATTGTATCTTGGGTATAAATAGGACCCGAGATCCCCTGTAAGATATAGACACAATCAATCAAACCTTCGACGCATCGCCAACCTTTTCTTCAGACGAGTACTTTGTTTGGCTACGGGCTGCATTGTTTCGATCCCAAGATCTAGGTAAATGCTTGTCATTAGTAGTATAATCTATTGTTTCTAGTGCTTCCATCATAATGACACATTAGAATCAGGAGTTTATACTGCGTTATTTATCATATAGCGCATATAAATTAGATCAATGTTTAGATCTATCCTGCCATTGGCCAGTTCTAGCAAGAATTTGCAGCCAATAGGGCTAGATCTAAGGGTTGGCTGGTTTATATGCGGTATCCACCGTCTCGAGAGATATGAATCGACTACAACAGATCGGGTTGTTCTTTTTATACTTAATGTTGCATCATGTTTGAACTATTAAGTCGTTCTTAGAGCTATCAATGATCTGTTCGGATGGATTTATATTGTCTAGAGACAATGCCAGGTTTTCAGCCGGCCTTATCTGCCCTGATATGTTTCTTTTAATATATTTATTATTAGATTTGTATTAGGACTACCTCTTATGTTAAGATCTCATTCCTGTCGGACGTTGCCAGCCAAAATCCGCCTATCATCGACAGCCGATGGCTGATTTCCAGGCTATGCATTCGATTCAGGAGTGATATCTTTCTATAAGATTCATTAGAGTACTAGCTGATTCCTTGTTAGTTTTCCAGTATCGACTAGGTTATCGATCCATATATTTATTATTCTTCACTGTATTTGGGTTAAGCGGCTGATGCTGTCTCGGTATAGCCGATCCATTCCAGTCACTTGGCTTAAACATGGTTTAGAATAACATATATATGTCTATGGATTCCCTCAGCCGATCCAATGGGGATCTAACTTAACACTTAACGCCTATTCTCTTGTTTTTCTTGATGATTAACAAATCAAATCAACTGGCACGCCCTGCACCGCATAGGCAGCCGAGAAGGACCTGCACTGGAGTCAAGCAGATCTCCCAGGCCAGCGCGTGAGAGAGATTTCTCATCAACAGTTGGTGGCTATCTTCGCGGCGGCTTGATGCAGCATTTGGTACAAATAGCCGAGGAGGTACTTCCCCAGTGCGAGCTTGCCCCCGTCGGCCAAGATTTTGGCTACGACTTGCCAGTTGGCAGTCGGCCCGCAGCTCGATCCACAGAATAGAAATTTTTCAAGCCACATCATCAGGAATGCGGTCTGCTCCCTGTGGCCGACGGGTCCATCCTTCATGTTCTGGGCAATGAAGCCGCTCCACCCGCCGATGGCCTTGGTTTTGAACTGGTGCTGCCCCTTTCGACTCAGGTTGTTGGGGTTGGCTGATGACTCGATGTCCAAGCCGGTTGTCATGTACACGTGGGCCAGTGTGTGTGGAGATTATGGCAATCGGATATCCACATGGCAAGCTTATCCGACTAGAGATAGGGATAGGTTGCGTCTGCCAATTATGTAAACCGGCTATGACTTGGGTATTACGTTGCCGATTAGGTAAGGCAACGGCTCATAGTCACAGTTTGGTAAGATTGAGGAAACCGACTTAGAGTAAGATAGGGTTTTCGATCTGTAAGCCCACCTCCCAAGACTATATAAGGGGGGTAAGGGGCGTCCCTTGAGGGATATGCTTTATGAGCTATTAGCTTTCAGCCTTAGATCTTGAGATTAATAAACACTCGGCGGATCGAATCCCCAAAACAGGAGTAGGGTATTACCTCACGAGAGGGCCTGAACCTGTCTAAATCCTTGTTTTCCACCTAACCCATCGAGCTTGGCGATCTTGACTGCAACCCCAAATTTCTATTGCCGAAACCAAGTTTCGACAGTTGGCGCGCCAGGTAGGGGCCCGCGTGTCAAGACTTCTTCAACAATCTCACCGGCAAGCGCGATGGGATCTTCTCCAGGCATCGATGACTTTGCCGTCAACGACTTCAACAAGCTCTCCTCCTTCGACTCGGATTCGGACCAGTCGGGAGGGAAACCCACTCGGCACCGTTCGGGCTGCCGAACAACGCCAAAAGCTGCGACAAAATCTTGAGTTCCAAGATGCAGTCCATCCACTCTGACGGAGGAATCCACTCGGTGCCGTTCGGGCTACCGAACGCCGCCAAGGTATACAGCTGTCTCCTCACCTCCCCGTCGGAGCCAATCTACTCGGGAGAAAACCTCTCGGCGCCGTTTGGACTACCAAACACCGCTGAGATCTACTGCAAGCTCCTCTCCCCCGAGTCGAGGTCGACCCACTCGGAGGAGTCCACGTCATCAAACTATGACTCGGACTGGAACGATCCAGATCCAAGCAACCCAGGCTCGAGGGAAGTCGCGGTCATCCTCCAA
Source organism: Oryza australiensis (assembly GCA_019925245.2). NCBI lineage: Eukaryota > Viridiplantae > Streptophyta > Magnoliopsida > Poales > Poaceae > Oryza > Oryza australiensis. The sequence continues at coordinate 5,427,876 of JAIFGZ020000342.1, forward strand.
CCGTTCGGGTCATGCTCATCCTCGGAGCTCGACGAGTACCTCAGCTCTTCAGGATTTGACGACCTTTACGACATCCCCTCGGACGAAGCCAACGATTCCGACTGCGATAAGGACTACGAGTCGAAGTGCTTCGATGTCCTCATGGCTGAGGTGGCCGAGACCGACTCAGCCATGGCTCGTAGGCTCGCAGAAGAAGAACGAGCCAGACTTGAGCAAGAGCGCAAGCTGGCGGAAGAAGAGAAGAAGCGCAAGAAGGAAGCCGACAGAAGAAAGCAGGATCTGAGGGCAGCCGGACGATCCGCTCAAGAGGCTATACTTCAAACGCGAGTCCGCAACACCAACATCTTTCAGACGCCACAGCAGAATGCTGTCGCTGCCCTCACACTCCTGGACACCGTGATCGAGATGGCGCCCCCCGACGTAACGCCAATCTTGGACAAGATCAAGACCATCGTTGCGGCCACGGCCAATGGTCCTCCCTCCACCTCAGCCCGAAGACCGACTAAGTCCGTGGCAGAAACGCCCGATAGAAGCCGACTCCCGTCGCTGAGGTCAAGGGATTACAAGAGGCCCGAGCCAGACCGGACGGCAACTAGGTCAAGAGACCTTCGCCACGAGACCACGCACAATAATCAGGAGCAATCGGCCAACTCCTGCAAGAAGCGGCACGAACGTCCACCCGTCCACCACCGGGTCCGCCGCAGCAACGACTCCGACTACCAAAGTAGCTTGCCGAGGACCCCGCCGAGTGATCTGCGGGAAGTCCTCGATCGACGCTACCAAGAACGAGATCAACGCTCCCAAGAAGATTGAAGGGGATCACCCGACAGCAATGAAGATGGAGTACCCGCCTTCACTCGGGATCTTCACCGAGTGCATTGGCCGAACGGATTCAAGCCGATTGGAATCGAAAAGTATGACGGGAAGACTGACCCCGAGTCATGGCTGACCGTGGACACCCTCGCCATCCGCGCGACAGGAGGCAACAATAAAGCCATGGCCAATTACCTGCCTGTTGCCCTCGCTAACTCAGCCAGGAACTAGCTCACGAGCCTGCCAAGAGGCTCAATCGGCTCGTGGAGTGAGTTGAGGGTCCACTTCATTGCCAACTTCCAGGGCACCTTCGAGAGACCTGGGACCCACTTCGCCTGATAACGTCATCCAGAAGCTGAATGAGCCTTTGAAGGACTACATCCGACGTTTCTCGAAAAAGCGCAACAAGATCCCCAACATCACCAATGACATCATCATCGCCGCCTTCCAGAAGGGAGTTCGTGATGAGCTGTTGATCGGAAAATTTGGGCGCAAGCCAACGAAGACGGTGAAGCAGATGTTCGAAACGGCGAACTCATACGCCAAATCCAGCGACGCTATCAAAGCGGCGCGCCAAGACCGGCCAGACAGAAGGGACGACAAGCAATCGGGAGGAAGCCGGCATCCTAAGAAGGATAACGGCAACAACAACCCGGGCCAGAAGGACCGCAAGCACCGACCTGACCTAGTTGCCGCGACGTCCAACTCCCAACGCCGTCCCCGAGTCACGGCCTATGACGCTATCATGAACGCCTAGTGCACGCATCATCCCAACCACAAGCACGAGGCCAAAGACTGCTTTATCTACAAGCAGTTCGCCAAGAAATATGCGGCACAACTCAACAAGAAGACGATGGACGAAGTCGATCCATCGGGCACCAAGAAGAACAACCCGGCTGGAAATGCGAAGCCCTTTCAAGACCCCGTGGGCGAGCTGAGTCACATCTTCGGGGGGCCGCAAGCCTATGAATCCAAGAGGAAACAAAAGCTAACTGACCGCGAGGTCAACGCGGCACAACCCGAGGTCCTACAGTACCTACGATGGTCGAAGGTGGCCATAACGTTCGACCGCTCGGATCATCCTGACCGAGTGGTTCACCCGGGGCGCTATCCGCTGGTTTTAGATTCGGTGGTCCGCAACATCAAGCTCAAGCGCGTCCCCATCGACGGGGGCGGCGCCCTCAATATTTTTTTCACCAAGACCTTGGACGAGATGCAGATCCCAAGAGCTGAACTGAAGGCAAGCTCAGCCCCCTTCCACGGAGTGATCCCGGGGCTGTCCTCCACGCCACTCGGGCACATCGCCCTTCCAGTCACCTTTGGAGTTCGCGAGAACTTCCGAACGGAGAATATCACTTTCGAGGTGGCCGACTTCGAGACGGCCTACCACGCGATCATCGGAAGGCCTACACTCGCCAAATTCATGGCGATACCGCACTATACCTACCTCTGCATGAAGATGCCGGGACCAAACAGCGTCATCACCTTGCGCAGCGACGTGAAGCAAGCCTTCACCTGCGATAAGGAGAGCTGCGACATGGCCCAATCTCGCGAGAGATCGCGTGGCCAGGAGGAAATCTGATTGTCCGCATCGACTTCGGTAGAGGGTGAAATCCCCGCGAAGAAGATAGCCAAATCGGGGCAGGGCGATGCCAAAACAAAGAAGATCTCCCTTGATCCATCGGATCCCTCAAAAACCGCTGTAATCGGCGCTGAACTAGATCCCAAATAAGAAAGCGCGCTCATCACCTTCCTCCAAAATAATAAAGATGTTTTTGCTTGGAAACCATCTGATATGCCTGGAATTCCTAGGGAGGTGATCGAGCACTCTTTACACGTCAAAGATGACGCAAAACCAATCAAACAATGATTGCGCAGGTTCGCTCAAGACCGAAAAGATGTCATCAAGGAAGAACTTACAAAGCTCTTAGCCGCCGGTTTTATCAAGGAAGTCCTACATCCCGACTGGTTGGCTAACCCGGTTCTGGTCCGGAAGAAGACGGGGCAATGGCGCATGTGCATTGACTACACCGACCTCAACAAAGCCTGCCCTAAAGATCCGTTTGGGTTGCCTCGCATCGACCAAGTCGTGGACTCAACAGCCGGCTGCCAGCTTTTAAGCTTTTTGGACTGCTACTCGGGCTACCATCAAATCAGCTTGAAGGAATCTGACTGCCTGAAAACATCGTTCATCACACCGTTTGGAGCTTACTGCTACATCACGATGCCCTTCGGCCTGAAGAACGTTGGGGCCACATACCAACGCATGATTCAAAGATGTTTTCAAACATAGATCGGGAAGAACGTGGAAGCTTACGTCGACGACGTCGTCATCAAGACCAAGCAGAAGGAAGACCTGATCGCCGACTTAGAAGAAACCTTCGCAAACATTCAGGCCTTCAGAATGAAGTTGAACCCGGAAAAGTGCATGTTCAGCGTCCCATCAGGCAAACTACTCGGCTTCATGGTATCACATCGCGGCATCGAAGCCAATCCAGAAAAAATCAACGCTATCCTGAACATGAAGCCCCCGAGTAACCAGAAGGATGTCCAGAAGCTTACTGGCTGCATGGCGGCGCTAAGCCGATTCATCTCTCGACTCGGCGAAAGAGGCATGCTCTTCTTCAGGTTGTTAAAGAAAATGGACGACTTCTAGTGGACTACGGAAGCCCACAAAGCCTTTGAAGATTTTAAAGAATTTCTCACGACACCGTCCGTCCTAGCGTCACCTCAGCCTCAGGAGCCCCTACTACTGTACGTCTCAGCCACTCACCAAGTGGTCAGTACGATTCTCGTGGTCGAGCGCGAAGAAGAAGGGCGGGTCCAGAAGATTCAGAGGCCGATCTACTTTGTTAGCAAAGTGTTGGCAGGAGCCAAAATTCGCTACCCTCAGGTACAAAAATTGCTATATGGTGTTCTGATAACCGCGAGGAAATTGGCGCACTACTTTCAGGGTCACTCGGTCACCGTCGTCACTTCCTTTCCACTCGGCGATGTCATCCACAACCGGGAGGCAGCTAGGCGCATCGCGAAGTGGGCCCCGAAGTTGATGCCGCTGGACTTAACCTTCAAGGCGAGGACGTTTGTGAAGTCACAAGCCCTGGTGGATTTCTTGGCCAAGTGGACCGAACAACAAGAAGACGTACCTCGGGAAGACCTTCAATACTGGACCATGCAATTCGACGGATCCAAGAGGATCACCGGCTTGGGAGCAGGAGTCGTGCTGATCTCCCCGACTGGAGAAAGGCTAAGATATGTTCTCCACCTTCACTTCTCCACTTCACACAACGTCGGCGAGTATGAAGCCCTGCTACATGGACTGCGGCTCGCAGTTTCACTCGGGATACGTCGGCTCGTCGTGAAAGGGGATTCCCAGCTGGTTGTGAACCAAGTAATGAAGGACTGGTCCTGTCTAAACGACACCATGGAGGCCTACCGGCAAGAAGTCCGCAAACTTGAAGACAGGTTTGACGGACTGGAGCTATCCCATGTCCTGAGACATAACAATGAAGCAGCTGACGAGTTGGCGCAGTTCGGATCCAAGCGAGAAGCCGTCCCAACAGACGCTTTCGTAGAGCATCTCTATGAGCTGACTGTTGCAGCAAAGCCGACTCCCAACGAACAAACTGTAGACCAGATCGCTATGATCGATGCCGACTGGAGGACACCACTCATCAAATTTTTAACTCAACAAGAGCTGTCGAAAGACCGGGATGAGGCAGAATGTGTCGGACGCCGTTGTCAGGCGTATGTCATAGTTGATTCTGATTTATACAAGAGAAGCCCCTCCGGAGTCCTGATGAGATGTATCACGCCTGTGGAAGGACGGCAACTACTCCAAGATATCCACTCGGGCATATGTGGAAGCCACGTGGCAGCACGCACCTTGGTGGGTAAAGCCTAGAGGCAAGGTTTCTTCTGGCTCACGACGGTCTCCGACGCTGACAAAGTGGTACGAACTTGTGAAGGTTGCCAGTTCTTCGCCCAGTAGAGCCATGTCCCAGCCCAAGAGCTACAAACGATTCCATTGTCTTGGCCGTTCGCGGTATGGGGCTTAGACATGGTCGGCCCTTTCAAGAAGGCTCCAGGAGGATTCACACACTTATTCATCGCAATTGACAAATTTTCCAAGTGGATCGAGGCTAAGCCGGTTGCTACAATCACCGCTGACAAGGCACGAGACTTCATCCTCAACATCGTGCACCGGTTTGGCGTCCTAAACAGAATAATAACCGACAATGGGACTCAATTCACTGGAGGCATCTTTAAGGAATTCTGTGAAGATTTCAGCATAAAAATCTGCTATGCATCGGTCACGCACCCCAAAAGCAATGGACAGGTTGAGCGCGCCAACGGCATGGTCCTTCAAGGCATCAAGGCCCGAGTATTTGATCGCCTAAGTACTTATGCCGGCAAGTGGGTTCAAGAGCTCCCCTCGGTTCTATGGTCTCTGCGGACTACTCCCAGTCGGGCTACCGGCCAAACTCCTTTTTTTTTGTCTATGGCGCAGAAGCCATGTTGCCAAATGAAATGGAGTACGAATCTCTCCGAGTCCGCAGCTTTAACGACGAACGCTACGACCAGGACCGAGTGGATGACCTCACCCAACTGGAAGAGGCCCGTGAGGCAGCCCTCATCCAGTCGGCAAAATATCTTCAAGGACTCAGACGATACCATAGTCGCAACGTTCGAGCACGAGCTTTTATCATCGGCGATCTGGTTCTACGCAAGATTCAGACCACCAAGGACCGCCACAAGCTATCTCCATTATGGGAAGGACCGTATATAATTGCTGAAGTAACTCGGCCAGGAGCATATCGACTCAAGCGTGAAGATGGATCTATGGTGGAGAACTCCTGGAATATCGAGCATCTTCGACAATACTATGCTTAAATTGCCTTAAGTTTCATGCTCTTCTTGACTGTGAACCTCAAGCAAGATGACTTCTTGAGTTAGCAGTCGGGGGCTGTACATATGTCAATAAAGCATGGTTTTCTTAGCAACCTGTGCATATTTGGTTTATCATTGTTTAATGTCCCTTGATTCATGTTCAATGCATAAGGACTGAGAATTTTTTGATGACCTAATCAAGCCTAGGCTTGGTGACAGTTGGACAAAAATTACTTAAGAAATTTTACATAAAAACTCGGATCAAGGCATTAACATAAATAAATTGAATATTCACAAGTCACATCATAAAATCACAAACATACAATGTTTACAGAACAATCAAGCTCGGAAGTTGTTTACTACATCAGTGGCCACCTTTTTGGCCGACTCCTGTGCATCACTAATCAATTCCAGGGCTTGTTCATCAGAAGTACCATCAGCGAACCCCTCCCCGATTGAATCAACATCTACCCGGGGGTAGAGCGACTTGGTCTGCGCAAAGGCGAAGCCCGCTCCCATTATGGATGCTTCAGAAATGTTTGCCAGATATTGATCAGGGGCCCTCCAGAGCTTGTCAAAGATCTCAACCGGGTCCAACGAGCTGGTCCTGAGTCCGTTATGGAACAACGACAACAAGATCAGTGTTGCCGCGTTAGCAACATCTTCCCTGACTTTCCCAACTTGTCTGACCCTCTCAATCAAAACATCGTATTGGGCTCAGGTTTTGACCTTGTAAGCTACCAGAGACATATGATCACATAAAGCATTCAAAGATAAAGCAAAAAAAAGACGCGGCTTTGAAAGAACCCACCTTCAAACTCGGTCTCCAGCTCGGCCTTGCTGATGTTGACTGCTTCTAGCTAGGCTTGAAGCAAGTGGACCTCCGACGAGTTCTCTGCAACAAGAAAAGTTATCAATGACCAAGATCAGCACAGGTTACAATTAAAGGCACAAAGAAACCGAGAGGGATAAGCTTACTCCCGACTGAACCCCGGAGGTCGAGGTTCTCCTCCCGGAGTGCAGCTATTTCTCTCCTTAGGGCCGCTTCCCTCGATGCAGCTTTCTCTCGAGTGGTCTTCAGCTCTTGCTGGATGTTCTCCAGAGAGTTCAGATGTGGAACCAACTTCTCGAGTGCATCGGACTTAGCCATTGATTGGCAGTATGCCCTCTGCATATGAGTTCTGAAGTTGACCGACTAAAAAGAGATGATGAAGTTACAACAGAAAAGGATCAAGACTTACGTTTAACAGCCGAGTCGCTTCGTTCAGGCTGTCTACAAGCGCATCTCTTTCTTCATTTTCCATCTGTTTGTTCAAGATGATGCCTTGTTTCTGTCCTTCGGAATCCTGCCACTCAATCTTGATAGGAGGAACCCAGGTTTCAGAAGACTGCAACCTGGGAATCTCCTCTACTTTGGCTGAATGGATCGGAAGGAGCAGATGAAGATACATGACAATTAAACCGGATATTAAAAATGAAATGTTGAGTCAAGACTTACCAGCTTTGGTGACTGAGTCCTCAACCGGTGTTTCCCGGCGGCTCTTCTCTTCTTGACTTTTACCCGACTGGTCCTCAGTCGGGGCCCTTTGAGTCGTAGCGGGGGGCTCTTCTGTGGTCGACTGGTTTCCAGTCGGGGTACCCCGGCTGGCGGTCGGGGGCTCCTTCCTTGGGGCGTACTTGCTGGGAGGTGAAGGCCTTCCACCCGGAGCGCTCTCGCTCGGGAGAGGGCTCCGGGTTTTGGCTCCACGAGGCTTTGATGCCTCGGTTGTTGCGGTGGTGTTGGGCCCTCACTCGCCCGGCGGGGTCTATGTCTTGAGGCCTCCTGCCAAAAGAAAGACAGGAGCAATCGGGATGAAGACGAAGAAATTTTCAACAAAGAGCTTGATTTCGGTCATAAGATATACCAGTCGATCGGCGGATCTTGGGCGCCGCTTTCGGTGACGGCCTTGGAGGGTCGCTTCGGCTTGAGGGGCTGGGACGTCGTCGTCGAGTCATCGATCACTAGCCTCCTCTTGCTCGCTCGCTTATTGATGTCTTCACTCGGGGCCGTCCTCTTCCCGGCTGGATCATTCTGGATCTTCACGCCACCGGTCGGCTTCTTGGCAGGCCGAGCCGGCACGTCGTCGTGATGTATTTTATAAGGCTTCCAAATGATGGAGGCATTTTCCTACAAGAAAGATTCTTACAACACTGAGAAGTGTGACATCAAGATTGAAAGGCAATGAAGGAGTTAAGTCAGCTTATCGGAGGAGGAGGGCGATACAGGCTGTATGGGAGGACTGGAAGCATGAGGCTGCGCTCGACTGCAATTCCAGTCAAGAAGACCTTGTACATGCGAATCTTTAGGATATCGAAGCCAAGAGAGTCGCGTCTTCCCGATTGGGGTCTTTTTCACCCTCGTATTCGAAGGCAGGCTTGGACCGCTCCTTGATTGGAGCCAATCGGCTCCTGATGAAGTGCCGAGTGATCTGCTCGCCCCGAAGACCTTTCTGCTTCATCTCCAAGATCTTCGCTAGCAGCTTGTTGGCTTCATCCCAGTCTTGGGCCACTGGAACGGTGCTCCAGTTGAGCCTGGGAACGGGGGGAAGGCCAACGAAGTTTGGCAGGCTGGGTTCAAGGTTGGCGATATAGAACCAGCTCGCGTGCCAGCCCTTGTTAGAAGATTTCAACGGGAGAGAAAAGTACTCTTTGCGGAGGGATCCGTGGAGTTGGAAGCCCGCCCCACCAACAACGCAAGGCTGATCTTTGTTTGGATGCGGCTTAAGATAAAACATGCGTCGGAAGAGTTGAAAATGGGGGAGGATGCCAAGGAAGGCTTCACACACGTGGATGAAAAGAGCTATGTGGAGCATGGAGTTTGGGTTCAGATGATAAAGCTGAAGGCCGTAGTAGTCAAGAAGCCCCCTAAAGAACTCAGAAGTGGGGAGGCTGAAGCCGCAATAGAAAAAAGAAGTGAAAACAACGAGCTCACCGGTGTTTGAAGTGGGTGTCGAAACTCGGTTTCGGCAATGTAATTTCTGGGTCGCAGTCAAGATCGCCAAGCACAATGGGTTAGAAGGAAAAGAAGATTTAGACAGGTTCATGCCCTCTCGTGAGGTAATACCCTACTCCTGTTTCGGTGGATTCGATCCGCCGAGTGCTTTATTGATCTCGTGATCTAAGGCTCAAAGCTAAAAGCTGATCTAACTTCTCTTAAAGCATATGATATCCCTCAAGGGACGCCCCTTACCCCCCTTATATAGTCTTGGGAGGAGGGCTTATAGATCGGAAACCCTATCTTACTCTAAGTCGGTTTCCTCAATCTTACCAAACCGTGACTGTGGGCCGCTGCCTTATCTCAATCGGCAACGTAACACCCAAGTCATGTTTGGTTTACAGATATGGCAGGCGCAATCTATCCCTACCTCCAGTCGGATAAGCTTGCCATGTAGATACCCGATTGCCATAATCTCCACAGTATCCCCCGAGTCCTTTTCAGTCGACGAGACAACTTAGCTTCAAACCAAAACAGTACGCAGCCAAAAACCTCTTTGGCCGAGTGCTCCTGGTGCCGAGTGATTCCATCATCTCTGCCTGAATCTTCCCAGTGGCTCCAAAGGCGTGAAGGGCTGGAAAATATCTAAAAAATTCTCAAAAATAAATATCTAGGTGCATCTCCGATGCACCTAATTAGTGTACCCGACTATACGGTTAGTCAAAACCAGACTAAACGTATAGTCAAGAACTATAAAAAATCATTCTCATTTAGATGCTTAGCTCGTGCTAAAGCAACCTCATCACTCGGCAAGCTCGTGCTTATCCGAGTGAATTCGCCCGAGTCATCTCAGAACAAATAACTCAATCAACCCTCGTGGGTGAAAAGCACTCGGTAAGCTCATCCTTGTCCGAGTAGATCTGTCCGAGTCATCTCGGAACAAATATTTTAATCGTCCCTCATGGGAAAACGAGTTTTTCAATCGTATGAAAAATATGACCAAGTTATTAAATAGCTCTTGCCATAATACTGGTCTTAATCTATAAAGATCTTCACCAAGGTGGAAAAATAGCATTGACATAATCACTTAATCAAATGCTAAAAAACCAAACAGCCCTTGCCATCAAGGCAGCTATAAAAAGCTTAGCTGTTAGTCACCTCCCAAGTTGCATCGTGCCAGCTTCTCATGAAGTCAGGCAAACCGCGGTATGAAAGGATTTCCAAAGATATAGGGCATTTGGACACATGCATATTGCCAAGGCAAATCTGCTTAAGCTCATCCGCTTAAGTCCCTAAAGACACACGTCGGACCACACCTTAGCTGGGCCGCAGATTCTCTCATGGGCTCGGCCCAATCACAAGAAAACCTAGCGCAACCCTCAAATCTTTCTATAAAGCCTCAAGGTCATCCCCGCCTCTTCATCTTCTGAAAAATTCCTCTTTTCACAGCGCTGTTCATCAGCTCCCTGCGAAAAACCCTAAACTCGCGCGCACCCTGAATCCATCCACCCAGGAGCTCGCTTCTCTCCACAAACCAGCTTCCGCAGCCAACTCCCAAGATCCTTTGCTCAAACCCCACCTTCTTCGACCAGATCCACTTCCCACCCAAACACTCTCATGGCAGATGAAAAGAGAATCCCCTTTGACCAATGGGCCACATCGGATGTGAGGGAATCCACCCTCAAGGAGATGGTGAAGCACGGCGTGCTTCCCCCCAAGGAGATCGTGGGCTGGCGCCCGGCGGCGGGTGAAGATTTCCCAACCCCGAACACCGGTGAGCTCATTGTGTTTACCTCTTTCTTTTATTGTGGGTTCAGCCTCCCCACTTCTGAGTTCTTCTGGGGGCTTTTGGATTACTATGGTCTCCAGCTCTATCATCTAAATCCCAACTCTATGCTTCACATCGCTCTTTTCATCCACGTATGTGAAGCGTTCCTTGGCATCCTCCCCCACTTCCAACTCTTCCGCCGCATGTTCTACCTTAAACCACATCCGAATAAGGACCACCCATGTGTCGTTGGTGGGGCGGGTTTTCAACTCCGCGGATCTCTCCACAAAGAGTACTTCTCTCTTCCCTTGAAATCTTCCAATAAGGGATGGCATGCGGGCTGGTTCTATATCAGCAATCTCGAACCCAGCCTGCCAGCCTTTGTCGGCCTTTCCCCTGTCCCCGAGCAAACTTGGAGCACCATTCCGGTGGCTCAAGATTGGGATGAGGCCAACAAAGCGCTCGCGAAGATCTTGGCGATGAAGCGAGAGGTCTTCATGGCGAACAGATCACTCGACACTTCATCAGGTGCCGACTGGCTCCAATCAAAGAGCGGTCGAAGCCAGCCTTCGAATACGAAGGCGGGAAGGACCCCAATCGGGAAGATCAAGATCCACTCAGTTACGAGATCCTGAAGATCTGGATGTACAAGATCTTCTCGACTGGAATCGCAGTCGAGCGCGCCCTCATTCTGCCGGTTCTTCCCTTCAACATCTGTGGAGATTGTGGCAATCGGGTATCTACATGGCAAGCTTATCCGACTGGAGGTAGGGATAAATTGCGCCTACCATATCTGTAAACCAAACATGACTTGGGTGTTACGATTGCTGATAGAGATAAGGCAATCGGCCTATAGTCACGGTTTGGTAAGATTGAGGAAACCAACTTAGAATAAGATAGGGTTTCCGATCTGTAAGTCCTCCTCCCAAGACTATATAAGGGGGTAAGGGGCGTCCCTTGAGGGATATCCCATGTTAGATCAGCTATGAGCTTTGAGCCTTAGATCACGAGATCAATAAGAACACTCGGCAGATCGAATCCACCGAAACAGGAGTAGGGTATTACCTCTTGAGAGGGCCTGAACCTGTCTAAACCTTCTTCTTCTTCTAACCCATCGTGCTTGGCGATCTTGACTGCGACCCCAGAAATCATATTGCCGAAACCAAGTTTCGACAGTTGGCGCGCCAGGTAGGGGTACGCGTCGAGACTTCTTCAACAATCTCGCCGACAAGCGTGATGGGATCCTCTTCAGGATTCGGCGACTTTGCCGCCAACTTCTTCATCGACTCCTCCTTCGACTCGGACTCAGACCAGTTGGAAGGAAAGACCCACTCGGTGCCGTTCGGGCTCCCCAATAGCGCCGAGATCTACAACGACGTCTTGAAGACCAAGATGCAATCTACTTTCTCCGACGACGGACTTCACTCGGCACCATTCGGATTACCGAATATCGCCAAGATCTGCGCCAATCTTCTCGCCTCCCCGGCGGAAGCGATCTATTCCGACGAAGACCCCTCGGTGCCGTTTGGGTTACCAAATGCCGCCGAGATCTACAGCAAACTTCTCTTCCCCGAGTTGGCGGCGATCTACTCGGAGGAGCCTACTCCCCCAAGCTCTGACTCGGATTGGAACGATCCAGATCCGGGTTACCCAGGATCAAGGGAGGTCGCTGTCATCCTCCCATCATTCGGCTCCTGCTCATCTTCGGAGCTCAATGGATACCTCGGCTCCGCCGGCCGACAACCTCTACGGCATCCCTTCGACGAAGCCGACAACTCCGACGCCGCATGGATGTGAGCCGAAGTGCTTTGACGTCCTCATGGCCGAGCCGGACGAGTCCGACTCAGCCATGGCCGAAGGCTTGCCGAAGAAGAGCGAGCCGGGTGGAGCTCGAGCGCAAGACAGCCGAGGAGGAAAAACAACGCAAGGACGAGGCCGACAAGAGGAAGCGGGACCTACGTGCGCGGACGATCGCCAGGAGGCCATCCTCCAAACACGGGTCCACAACACCAACATCTTCCAAACGCCACAGCAGAACGCTGTTGCCGCGCTCACGCTCTTGGACACCGTCATGGAGACGGCTCCTGCCAACGTAACTCCTATACTTGACAAGATCAAGACCCATCGTCGCTGCCACGGCTAACGGCCATCCCACCACTTCGGCACGAAGGCCGGCGAATCGTGGCCGAAACGCGACAAGAGCCGGCTTCCACCTCGAAAGTCGGAGACTATAGGAGGCCCGAGCCGGCTCGGTCGACAACTAGGCCAAGAGGCCCACCTCACGAGTCCACCGAAGTACCGGGAGCGGACGGCCGACTCCGCGACAAACGACATGGACGTCCACCCGTCCACCACCGAGTCCGCCGCAACGTTCCGGCTACCCAACCAGCCAACCAAGACCCCGCCGAGTGATCTGCGGGAAGTCCTCGATCGCCGCTACCAGGAGCGCGACCGACGCACTCGGGAAGATCGGAGGGGATCACCGATAGCGGCGACGACGGAGTACCGGCCTTCACTCGAGAGCTCCGCCGAGTGCACGGCCGAGTGGCTTTAAGCCTACAGGGATTGAAAGGTACGATGGCAAGACCGACCCTGAATCTTGGCTAACCGTTTACACCCTTGCCATCCGAGCTGCAGGTGGCGACAATAAAGCCATGGCCAATTACCTCGCCCGTGGCTCTCGCAAACTCAGCCGAATTGGCTCACGAGCCGCCAAGAGGCTCAATCGGCTCATGGAGCAAGCGAGGGACCACTTCATCGCCAACTTCCAAGGTACCTTCGAGAGGCCCGGCACACATTTCAACCTTTACAATGTCATCCAGAAGCCGGACGAGCCCCTGAAGGATTATATCCGTCGTTTCTCGGAGAAGCGCAACAAGATCCCGAATATCACCGATGACATCATCATCGCCGCCTTCCGAAGGGAGTCCGTGATGAGCTGCTCATTGGGAAGTTCGGGCGCAAACCACCGAAGACGGTGAAGCAAATGTTCGAGACGGTGAACTCATACGCAAAATCAAATGACGCCATTAAGGCCGCCCGCCAAGACCGGCCCGACAGAAGGGAGGACAAGCAAGCAGGAGGAAGCCGAAATCCTAAGAAGGATGGCGGCAACAACGGCAACCAAGGCTAGAAAGATCGCAAGCACCGATCTGAAGACCTAGTGGCCGCAACCTCCAACACTCAACGCCGTCCCCGAGTCGCCGCCTACGACGCCATCATGAACGCCCAGTGCACCCACCATCCGAATCATAAGCACGCGGGCGAAGGAGCGCTTTATCTACAAGCGGTTCGCCGAACGATGCGCGCGGCTTAGCAAGAAGCCAGCGACGAGGCTGGCCCATCTGGCGCCAGAAAGAACAACGCGGTTGAAAATGCCGAACCTTTCCAAGACCCAGTGAGGGAGCTCAACCACATCTTCGGAGGTCCGCTAGCCTATGAGTCCAAGAGGAAACGAAGCTAAGCGACCGAGAGGTCAATGCGGCTCAACCCGAAGTCCCTCGTATCTGCGATGGTCGGAAGTGGCCATCACCTTTGACCGCTCGGATCATCCCGACCGAGTGGTCTACCCGGGCGCTATCCACTCGTCCTGACCCCGTGGTCCGCAACATCGAGCTTAAGCGCGTCCTCATCGATGGGGCGGCGCCCTCAACATCCTATTTGCCAAGACCATGGATGAGATGCGAGATCCCGAGGGCCGGGCGAAAGCAAGCTCAGCCCCTTCCACGGAGTTATCCCGGGCTATCTTCAACACCACTCGGGCATATCTCCCTCCCGAGTCACTTTCGGAGCCGAGAGAACTTCCGAACGGAGAACGTCACCTTTGAGGTGGCCGACTTAAAAAGACATATCACGCCATCATCGGAAGGCCTGCGCTTGCCAAGTTCATGGCGATCCCTCACTACACCTACCTTTGCATGAAGATGCCGGGTCCCAACGGCGTCATCACTCTTCGCAGCGACGTGAAGCAAGCCTTCACTGCGATAAGGAGAGCTGCGACATGGCCCAATCTCGCGAGAGATTACGTGGCCAACAAGAAGTCCGATTGGCTGCCTCAACTTCGGCGGAGGGCGAAGTCCCCGCGAAGAAGATAGCCAAATCGGGATCCGGCGACGCCAAGACCAAGAAGATCTCCCTTGATCCGTCGGATCCTTCGAAACGCGTAATCGGCGCCGACCTAGATCCCAAATAGGAAAGCACGCTCGTCACCTTCCTCCAAAATAATAAAGATGTTTTTGCTTGGAAACCATCGATATGCTGGAATTCCTAGGGAGGTGATCGAGCATTCTTTGAACGTCAAAGATGACGCCAAACCGATAAAACAACGATTACGCAGATTCGCACGGGATCGAAAAGACGCGATCAAAGAAGAACTCGCAAAGCTCTTGGCTGCCGGCTTCATTAAAGAAGTCCTTCATCCCGACGGTTAGCCAACCCAGTCTGGTCCACAAGAAGACGGGGCAATGGCGCATGTGCGTCGACTATACCGACCTCAACAAAGCTGTCCCAAAGATCCGTTCGGGCTACCTCGTATCGACCAAGTCGTCGACTCAACGCTGCCAACTCCCGAGCTTCTGGACTGTTACTCGGGCTATCACGGATCAGCTTAAAAGAATCCACGCTGAAGACATCGTTCATCACGCCGTTCGGGGCCTCTGCTACATCACCATGCCTTTTGGCTGAAGAACGCCGGAGCCACATACCAACGCATGATCCAAAGATGTTTCCGGACGTAGATCGGCAAGAACGTCGAAGCTTATGTCGACGATGTTGTCATCAAGACCAAGCAGAAAGAAGACCTGATCGCCGACTTAGAAGAAACCTTTGCAAACATCCGGGCCTTCAGAATGAAGTTAAACCCGGAGAAGTGCACCTTCAGCGTCCCATCAGGCAAGCTGCTCGGCTTCATGGTGTCACATCGCGGCATCGAAGCAAATCCAGAGAAGATCAACGCCATCCTAAGCATGAAACCCCCGAGTAACCAGAAAGACATCCAGAAGCTCACTGGCTACATGGCGGCGCTAAGCCGTTTCATATCCCGACTCGGTGAACGAGGCATGCCTTTCTTCAGATTGCTAAAGAAGACAGACGACTTCCAGTGGACCGCGGAAGCCAACAAGGCTTTTGAAGACTTCAAAGAGTTCCTTACAACGTCGCCCGTCCTGGCCTCGCCTCAACCCCAGGAACCTCTGCTTCTCTACGTTTCGG
Source organism: Oryza australiensis (assembly GCA_019925245.2). NCBI lineage: Eukaryota > Viridiplantae > Streptophyta > Magnoliopsida > Poales > Poaceae > Oryza > Oryza australiensis. Next base: position 5,443,529 of record JAIFGZ020000342.1, read on the forward strand.
CCACTCACCAAGTGGTCAGTACGGTCCTCGTGGTCGAACGCGAGGAAGAAGGACGGGCTCAGAAGATTCAAAGGCCAATCTACTTTGTTAGCGAAGTATTGGCGGGAGCCAAAATTCGCTACCCCGTGTACAAAAATTGCTCTATGGTGTTCTAATAACCGCGAGGAAATTGGCACACTATTTTCGAGGTCACTCGGTCACCGTCGTCACCTCTTTCCCACTCGGCGACGTCATCCACAACCGCGAGGCAACCGGGCGCATCGCCAAGTGGGCCCTAGAACCGATGCCTGGACTTGACTTTTAAGGCAAGGACGTCCATAAAGTCACAAGCCTTAGCGGACTTCTGGCCGAGTGGTGACAAAGAAGAAAACGTGCCTCGAGAAGACCCCAACAACCTGGACCATGCACTTCGACGGATCCAAGAGGATCACCGGCTTGGGAGCGGGAGTCGTGGCCGATCTCCCCGACCGGAGAAAGGCTAAGATATGTCCTTCACCTCCACTTCTCCGCCTCACACAACGTTGCCGAGTACGAAGCTCTTCTACATGGATGCGCCTCGCAGTTTCACTCGGGATACGTCGGCTTATCGTGAAAGGCGACTCCCAGCTGGTCGTCAATCAAGTGATGAAGGACTGGTCCTGCCTAAACGACACTATGGAGGCCTACCGACAAGAGGTCCGCAAGCTTGAGGACAAGTTTGATGGGCTCGAACTCTCACATGTCCTAAGACATAACAACGAAGTTGCCGATGAGCTGGCACAGCTCGGATCTAAGCGCGAAGCTGCCCCAACAGACGTTTTTGTCGAGCATCTCTACGAACCAACCATCACGGCAAAGACAACTCTCACCGAGCAAACCACGAACGAAGTCGCCATGACCGATACCGACCGGAGGACGCCGCTCATCAAATTCTTAACCCAAGAAGAGCCGTCGGATGACCGGGATGAAGTAGAACGCGTCCGGCGTCGTTGCCAAGCATACGTCATGGTTGACTCCGATCTATACAAGAGAAGCCCCTCCGGAATTTTAATGAGGTGCATCACACCCGAAGAAGGGAAACAGCTACTCCAAGACATCCACTCGGGCATATGCGGGAGCCACGCGGCGGCACGCACTCTAGTCGGCAAAGCTTACAGGCAAGGTTTCTTCTGGCTTACCGCGGTCTCCGACGCGGATAAAGTTGTACGAACCTGCGAAGGCTGCCAGTTCTTCGCCCGACAAAGCCATGTCCCGGCCCAGGAGCTTCAAACAATCCCACTTTCCTGGCCGTTCGTGGTCTGGGGGCTGGACATGGTTGGCCCTTTCAAAAAGGCTCCAGGAGGATTCACACACCTCTTCGTCGCAATCGACAAGTTCTCCAAGTGGATTGAAGCCAAGCCGGTCGCCACAATTACTGCTGACAAAGCACGAGACTTCTTCCTCAACATCGTGCACCGCTTCGGCATCCCAAATAGAATCATAACTGACAATGGGACTCAATTCACGGGAGGCATCTTCAAGGAATTCTGCGAAGACTTCGGAATCAAGATCTGCTACGCATCAGTAGCTCACCCCAAAAGCAACGGACAAGTCGAGCGAGCCAACGGCATGGTCCTCCAAGGCATCAAGGCCCGCGTTTTCGACCGCCTAAACCCTTATGCTGGCAAATGGGTCCAAGAACTCCCCTCGGTTCTATGGTCGCTGCGAACCACACCCGTCGGGCTACCGGCCAAACTCCCTTCTTTTTGGTCTATGGCGCGAAGCCATGTTGCCCAACGAGATGGAGTACGAGTCCCTTCGGGTCCGCAGCTTCAACGACGAACGCTACGACCCCGACCGAGTGGATGACCTCACCCGATTGGAAGAGGCCCATGAGGCAGCCCTCATCCGTCGGCCAAATACCTTCAAGGGCTCAGAAGATACCACAGCCGCAACGTGCGAGCACGAGCTTTCATCGTTGGCAACCTGGTCCTGCGCAAGATCCAGACCACCAAGGATCGACACAAGTTATCTCCCTTATGGGAAGGACCGTACATAATCGCTGAAGTGACTCGCCCGGTGCATACCGGCTAAAGCGCGAAGACGGGTCTATGGTGGAGAACTCCTGGAACATCGAGCATCTTCGACGATTTTATGCCTAATTTGGCTAAGGCCTCATGTTTTCCTTGATCGCCAACCTCAAGCAAGATGACTTCTTGAGCTAGCATGGGTACACATGTCAATAAAGCTCAAGTTTTCCTCATCAACTTTTGTGCATAATTTGGTTTATCATTGTTTAATGTCCTTCGACTCGAGCTCGTGTCTAAGGACCGAGAGTTTTCCGATGACCTAATCGAGCCTAGGCTTGATGACTGAGAAAACTACTCAAGAAATTTCACGCAAAAGCTCGAATCAAGGCATTAGCATAAATAAACTAAAAATATCACAAGTCCTACATCGAATGTTACGGATACGCGACGTTTACAAGATAAAGTCAGAAAGACAAATCAACTCTTGAAATTGTTCACTACATCAAGAGATATTTTCTTCGCCGCCTCCTGCGCCTCACTTAGCATGTCCAAGGCCTGCTCGTCCGTCGTCCCGTCAGCAAAGCCTTCCCCGCCGAATGCATATCCACTCGGGGGTAAAGGGACTTGGTCTGAGCAAGAGCCAGACCAGCCCCCATGCTGGCTGCTTCGGTGATATTGGCCAGGTATCGTTCAGGAGACAGCCGCAGCTTGTCGAATATCTCGATCGGCTCCAGCGAGCTGGTCCCAACTCCTTGATCGAACAACGACAGCAAGATCGGCATGGCGGCGTTGGCGACCTCTTCCCGCATCTCATCGCTTCGTTTGATCCGCCCAAGCAAGACGTCGTATTGGGCTCGGGTTTTTACCTTGTAAGCTGCCAAAAGTCCCAGATCATTCAAAGCACTCGGAAATAAAGCAGCACAGGAAATTCGACCTCAAAGAAGATTACCTTCAAACTCGGCCTCCATCTCGGCCTTGTCGAGGCTGACCGCTTCTAGCTGGACTTGAAGCGAGTGGACCTCCGAAGAATTTTCTACAACGAAAGAAGATCGTCAACAGCCAAGATCAACATGAGAATCATGATGAAGCTGGGAGAGGCGGGCTTACTCCCGATTGATCCGCGGAGGTCGAGGTTCGCTTCTCGAAGCTCCGCAATCTCCCTCCTTAAAGCCGCCTCCCTTGACGCGGCCTCCTCCCAGTGGCCTTTGCGCGAACATCCTCCAAGGAGTTTAAGTGGGGGACCAGCTTCTCCAAAGACTTCGATTTTGCCATGGAGCGGCAATACTCCTTCGCGCGCGAAAGCGAGGAGTGATCGGCGAAAGATAATGATGATATAATTTAAGAGAGAGACGAAGGCTTACGTTGAGCAGCCGGGTCGCCTCGTTCAAGCTCTCGACAAGGGCATCCCTTTCATCTTTTTCGGCTTGCCGGTCTAGGATGATGCCCTGTCTCTCGCCTTCCGAATCCCGCCACTCGATCCTAATCGGGGAACCCAGGTCTCAGAGGACTGCAACCTGGGGATCTCTTCTACCGTGGCTGGCAAGCAAGAAGGACAAATGAAGACATGAAAGATTCAAATCGAAAGAGTAAAAGAGCACTTCGAAACAAATCTCACCGGTTTCGGCGGACGCTTGCTTAGGTGGAGCGGCCCGGCTGGCTTTTCTTCTGGCTCCACGCCGAGTGGTCCCCAGTCGGGGGCGCTCGAGCCGCGGCCTCGGGTTTCCCGGCCGTTGACTGGTTTCCAGTCGGGATATCCCGACTGGCGGCCGGGGGCTCCTTCCTCGGGGTATCCTTCTTCGGAGGCGAAGGTTGTTTCCCCGGAGCGCTCGCACTCGGTTGCGGGCTCCGGGGCTTTGGCTCTGCTGGCCTTGGCACCTCGGGAGCGGCGACTGGAGTCGGTCCTTCACCCCCTCCGGCAGGGTCTATGTCCTGGGGTCTCCTGCGAAAGTGAATGCAGCAAGGGTAAAGATAAAGAGAAGTTTTTAACGAAGAGTTCAGACTTCGGTTTGAGCATGCTGGATGACCGGCGGATCTTCGGTGCCGTCCGCGGCGATCGCCTCAAAGGAGGTGTTTCGGTGGGGGAGCCGGGACGTCGTCATCCGAGTCCTCTATAATCAGCCTCCTCTTGCTCGCATGCTTGTTCAAGTCTTCACTCGGCGCCGCCCGCTTTCCGACCGGGTCGCCTTGGATCTTGATCCCGCCAGTCGGCTTCTTGGCAGGGCGATGCGGCGTGTCGTCGTGAGACACCTTGTATGGCTTGGAGGAGATAGAGGCGTTTTCCTGCAGAAGAAAGAAAGTACAATGTTAAGAAACAAGACGTCAAGATTGAAAGATACTATGAAGCAACCGTCGGCTTACGGAGGAGGAGGTCGGTGGATGCTTGAAGGGAAGGACTGCGAATGAGGGCCCGCTCAACCGCAATCCTGGACGAGAAGAGTTTGTACATCCGGATCTTCGGATCACGTACTTGAGTGGATCTGGATCTTCCCGATTGGGTCCGTCCCGCCTTCATACTCGAAGGCCGGCTTTGACCGTTCCTTGATCGGCGCCAGTCGGCACCTGATGAAGTGCCGAGTGATCTGTTCCCCGCGAAGGCCTCTCTTTTTCATCGCCAGGATCTTCGCGAGCAGCTCGTTGGCTTCGTCCCAATCTTGGGCTACTGGGACAGTGCTCCAAGATGGTCTGGGGACAGGGGGAAGACCGACGAAGGCTGGCAGACTGGGTTCGAGATTGTTAGTGTAGAACCAGCCAGCGTGCCATCCCTTGTTGGAGGACTTTAGAGGGAGAGAGAAGTAATCTTTGCGGAGAGATCCGCGGAGTTGGAAACCTGCCCCGCCAACGACGCAAGGGTGGTCCTTGTTCGGATGCGGCTTGAGATAGAACATGCGCCGGAAGAGTTGGAAGTGGGGGAGGATGCCAAGGAAGGCTTCGCATACATGAATGAAGAGAGCTATGTGAAGCATTGAGTTGGGGTTCAGATGGTAGAGATGAAGCCCATAATATTCCAGAAGCCCCCGGAAGAACTCGGAGGTGGGAAGGCTGAACCCGCAATAGAAAAAGGAAGTGAAAACGACGAGCTCACCGGTGTTTAGGGTCGGGAAGTCCTCCCCCGCCGCCGGGCGCCATCCCACAAGTTCCTTTGGCGGAAGCACGCCGTGCTTCACCATCTCCTTGAGGGTGGATTCCCTCACATCTGAGGCGGCCCATTGGTCGAACGGAATCCTCTTTTCCTCCGCCATGAGAGTGGGGTTGATGGGAAGTGGATCTGGCTGGAAAAGGTCGGATTTTTGGCAAAGGAACGTGGGAGATTTGGCTGCGGAAGCTGATTGTCGCAGAAAGCGAGCTCCTTGATGGATGGATTTGGGAGCGCGCAAGTCTAGGGTTCTCCGCAATGAACTGGTGAGCAGTATTGCAAAAAGGGGAATTTTTGGAAGATGAAGAGGCGGGGACGACCTCGCATCTTTATAGAAAGATTTGAGGGTTGCGCTAGGTTTTCTGGTGATTGGGCCGAGCCCATAAGAAAATCTACGGCCCAGCTAAGGTGTGGTCCGATGCGTGTCCTTAGGGACTTAAGCGGATGTGCTTAAGCAGATTTGCTCTGGCAATATGCGTGTGTCCGAGTGCCCCTCGTACCTTTAAAAATCCTTTCATATCGCGGTTTGCCGACTTCATGAGAAGGCGGCACGATGCAACTTGGAAGGTGACCGACGGCTAAGTTTTTATAGCTGCCTTGATGACAAGGGCTGTTTGGTTTTTGGCATTTGGTCGTAACCTTACCAATGCTGTTTGTTTTTCCACCTTGGTGAAGATCTTTTAGATTGAGACCAGTATTATGGCATAAGCTATTTAATAATTTGGTCATATTTTTCGTATGATTGAAAGAATTTGTTTTCCCATGAGGGATGATTGAAATATTTGTTGGGATTACTCGGACGGTATACTCGGATGAGCATGAGTTCACCGAGTGCTTTTTACCCATATGGGTTGATTGAATTATTTGTTCGAGATGGCTCGGGCAAATTCACTCGGATAAGTATGAACTTGCCGAGTAATGAGATTTCTATGATTGCTTTAGCATGAGCTAGGTATCTACATGAAGATGATCTTTTATAAGTTCTTGACTATATGCTTAGCCTATTTTTGACTAACCACATAGTCGGGGGCTACACCTAATTAGGTGCATCAGGAGATGCACCTAGATATTTATTTTTGAGAAATTTTTATATATTTTTCCAGCCCTTCACAGTCTTTGGAGCCACTCGAGAAGATTCAGGCAGAGATGATGGAATCACTCGGCGCCAAAAGCACTCGGTCAAAGAGATTTTTGGTGTGTGTTGTTTTGGTCCGAGGCGAGCTGTCTCGTCGACCGAAAAGGACTCGGGGCTACTGTGGAGATTGTGGCAATCGGGTATCTACATGGCAAGCTTATCCGACTGGAGGTAGGGATAAATTGCGCCTACCATATCTGTAAACCAAACATGACTTGGGTGTTACGATTGCTGATAGAGATAAGGCAATCGGCCTATAGTCACGGTTTGGTAAGATTGAGGAAACCAACTTAGAATAAGATAGGGTTTCCGATCTGTAAGTCCTCCTCCCAAGACTATATAAGGGGGGTAAGGGGCGTCCCTTGAGGGATATCCTATGTTAGATCAGCTTTGAGCTTTGAGCCTTAGATCACGAGATCAATAAAAACACTCGGCGGATCGAATCCACCGAAACAGGAGTAGGGTATTACCTCTTGAGAGGGCCTGAACCTGTCTAAACCTTCTTCTTCTTCTAACCCATCGTGCTTGGCGATCTTGACTGCGACCCCAGAAATCATATTGCCGAAACCAAGTTTCGACACTGTGACTTCCCTTCGACTGCAGTCTATGATCCCATTATTCTTGGTCAACCAATCCATCCCGAGTATGACATCAATGGTTTGGGGTGATAGCACCATAAGGTTTGAAAGAAACACCACGTCCCTAATCCGTATGGGCACATTGATGCAAGCATGGGGTACGGTTATGTTTCCCCGTGAGTGTACCAACATAGGTCTCTTAAGTTCTACTTGGTGTAGGTGGTGTTGTTTGCTTACTTGGGAAGATATGAATGAATGCGAGGCTCCAGAATCAAATAAGACTTTAACTGGGGTAGAGTTGATAGAGAACATACCCATCAGCACGCTCTGGTCCTCCTGAGCTTCTTCAGCCCGCACATGATTCACCTGGCCACGTCGAAACCCGGTGGAAGCCTCGTTGGGTAGCGGGGTCCTGAATAGACCGCGTCCCGCAGCAGGGGTGGGGGTTCCTCGGACGGCCGTTGCATTGGCGCCGGTTCGCACAGGAGTGTTGCGTGGTTTGGGGCAGCTGTTGGAGTAGTGCCCGAATTCTCCACAATTGAAGCGATTCACATTCCTTCTTCTGGAGCAGCTAGGGTTGGCGTCGGTGTATGGAACGGGGTGTAGCCGGCCTGTTGACATGGTCGGGTGCGGGGAACGAACGACCGCCGGAACGTTTGGCTTACATCCGACGGGTGGCTCCTTTGGGACGTTGAGGCGCTCCCTGAAATGGGCGGGCCATAGCAAGCCTCCTTTTGCGGTTATTTTCTATCATCTTTTGGTCGTGTTCAAGCCGTACGACCTTGTTGATGAGGCTTTGGAAGCTGGTGTGGTCTTGTCCGATCATCGGTCCTCTCAGCTCATCGTTTAGTCCCTCAATAAATTTATCCATCTTCTCTTCTTCGTCTGCCAGGTCGCTTGTGGTGTAATGGGCAAGCTGGGTAAACTTGTTCAGGTACTCTTGTACGAGGTGTTTCCTTGGCACACTGCGAAACTCATTTTTCTTAATCCTCATAATCGCACTGGTACGAAATTTTCACTAACGCACCGTGAATTCTTCCCATGTCGGTTCTCCGGCACCTTCAGCTCGCGTTTCCTTGTAGGTGTCCCACCGTCACTTGCGGGACCCTCTAGCCGGCTAGTGGCGAAGATAACTCTATCTCGCTTCTCGAACTCGGACGAGAGTTAGCTTTTTCTCGATCACCCTCAACCAATCCTCGCATCCATGGGTTCTTCGGCCGTGGAGAAGGTTGGTGGCTTAGCTCGCATGAACTCTCCTAAACTTGATCCTCCTTGACTTCCCGGTTGTTGGCAATTGCTTGGAGCAGCTGGGTCAGAAAGCCATAACCTCGCAGTGGAGGGGTTGGGCTCCAGGTGGGTTCTCGTTGGTGGCTGCGGCTCTGCGGTGATGCGCCATCTAAAGAAGATAGATGAATTAAGAGATCGGACTGTTAAGGTCATGGTTCCTAGGTAATTTTTTTCAAGTTGTTTTTAAATGATCTTCAACCAACAAGCATGGTAAAATAATAAGCTCATTAATTAGGATACCACAAAGCGATACTTAGGTCCATCATATTACATCAAAGGGGTACATGGACCGTACATGCACATCCCTCATGCCATGATACAACAACTACATCGTCCTACCGCATTAACTATTAAGGGGATAGAGTGTGGTCCTTGCCGCCGAACCGTCCCGAGCGAGATCAAGCCGGGGTGGTCCTCCCGCCTAATCATCCAACCATCCCAGGAGCCAGTGCGGGAAGGGGGTGATCCTTGGTGAAGCAAATCGAAGCCCCCATGGCTCGGAGGTGGTGGCCTCGGAGTCATGCCGAATCTTCCCGCTCGGTGGCCGTGTACTCTTGCGAGCGGTCTTGCGGGTGAGGGGACCCCGGTGTGAGTCGCGACGAGTGGGAGCTTCCTCCTCCATTGGATCGGTGTCGCTGGACTCCCATTTGACCTCCATAGGTTCCGCCTCGACTCCGAGTCGGTGTGGATCCGGATGGGGTTCTCCTCTCCCGATCCAGCTCGGATGGCACCGCTACGGAGTTTGAGGTGGGTCCCATGGACGTGGCAGCAGTGGGGTCTATCGGTACGGCGTCGGCTCGTGCTCAACATAAAGCTTGCTCCATCATGGTGGAAAGGTGTCCAAGCATGCTGGAGTCATAAGGTAGTAGTGGTCGGGCACGGAGCGGAGATGTTGGTACAACCCCGGTGGAAGTACCTACAGCATGGACAGGGCGGGAGCGCAGCTGTTCCTCCAACTGGTTGACTTGCTGCTTGCTCCTCCTGAGCTGCTCCTCCAGCTCTACCAGAGCTTCCCCACGGGCCATGTAGCGGTCCGAGAGCTGCTCATATTGGGCACCGTTGGCCTGCAGCTGAGTCTGCAGCATGTTGAGCTGATCCCCATAGCCCTGGTGGCTCTCGACCAGATCATTGAGGCGTTGCTGCTGGTCGTTGATCTCAAGCAAGGCTTCTTCGTAGCAGTCATCCGCCGTTTTCGCCCAGCGTGATAGACGTGTGACCATAGGGTTGTAGCAGCAGGGGGTGGCTTCCACGGTGCAAACTGGGTTGCCTTCCTCGCGATAGGGATGGTGCACGAACTCTGTCACTGTGAGTTCAGCACGGTGTATCGCATTAAGGCGAAGAAATGCTTCGCGGGCCGCGTCTTGGATGGCTGCTTCCGCTAAATCTCGGTGATAGCGGGTGTGAAAGCAGAAAGGTGTTTCACTTCCCATGCGGGCTTCCACGGAAACTACCGCTTCCCAGTGGATATCCTTCGGAGCCATGCCTCTTGATTTGGTCGTGGGTGGTTCGGATATCTTAAACACCACAAGCAAGGACTGAAAGCGTGCCACAAATCCCTCGTCTTGTGGGATGGTGATCTCCCGTGCTCCGTCATGGTTCGACATCCTTTCGAAGGCAACTTAGGGTTAGAGGGAGAGAGCTATCATCAAAACCATTTGGTAAAGAAAAGGAAATACAGATGTAGAAAAGATATATTAGTATTTTCAGAAATAATAGTTTGGAAAAGATCCTACGTAGGGATACTTCCCTTTAGCCAACTAGTCAAGGGTAGGGCACCATTTGGTCTTATCCTACGGTCGCATGGCTCTGATACCAGCTCTGTGGACCCCCGTTTTTGGAACGGGAATCTTTTGTGTTCTTAGTACCATTTCCTGGATCGAGTAGTTGGTACCCACGAATACAAGATCGAATAATCAGTGCGCATGCACGAATAGTCTTACAATGACATTATTACAACAATAGGCCCGAAGGCAATGTTCAACACACAGGACCTCATGGTCCGAATACACCACAAAAGCAGAAATTAGATACGGCAGCGGCATGTCAATTGCCACAGCAACGACCGGAGCTAAGACCTAGTAAGCGCCATCGGTTCCTTCACCCTCCCGGTAGTAAGCGTAAGGATCCTCCAATTCTTCATCCCCACCATCGAAGGTTTGTGCGTATAGCAAGGGTGAGTACCAACCGTACTCAGCAAGTCAACACGGAAGTGATGCATATGATAGGGTTATCCAAGGAATGGCTGGAGCTCTTTTGCATAAAGCCAATTTTCACAATTCTTTTCACAAGCCTAACAACTAGCCAAGTCAAGTTTTAGTTCCATAGTTTATTAATTCGGCGACGGTTCTATCTACCATCCATCGTGATTCCAAGGATGGCTTCCCGCCTCCGATTCGTCATGGTTTTCTGGGGAATCCACCCCTTCTCGCATCTCGAGAAGTTGATCCACCAGCGAATGAAATCATCATGCAAAACCCATCCCAGCAGTTTTAAGTTTAAAGTCTAGCCAAGCGAAAGTCTTGTCACGATGCTCGATATCCGCGAGCACGGCTACTCGAATAGATTGATTCATTCACACTGCAGTGGATGTACACTTTACCCGTACTCCGCGACAGCCCAATGAATGAGCTTACGTCCCAACACATGAGACGGTCACGGCAAAGCCTTTTTATAACCTCACTTTGGCAGTACCCGCTCCATGAACTTAAGCCCTCATGCACTCTAGCCGTCATTTTCTAGCAGTGAGAGGAGTTCTGGCGCACCCGGTAAGGGAAAACTTCCTCAATCTTTAAGTTCAATTAATATCGATTTAATTCCACCATTCACAGCAAAGGCCGCAGCCTCATCCTCATCACATAAACCACATCATAGAGAACCATCTATGCAAGGATACTGCCTCCGCTTGGCTATCTAGTCAGCTAGGTCTATACCCATTCGAGAAGTACGGTTGTACTGGCTCGTTTCCCGGCTATCTCATGGTTCGGTCCTTAATTGACCAGGGTCGACACTTGCCTTTTCCGGAATCCACCCAAATCATCCGCCGCCCCGCCTAAAACATTTGTATAGCATTTTCAATTTTCATCAAACTTAGTTCATCATTCTCATGGCCATGTGGCGCTCATGTCTCTACAGGCCGCATCTCAACTACCTTCCCTAAGGTAGTTGCCCAAGCTCAAAGCTTCTTTGTAGAATCATGAGTATGCAGGGATCTAGTATAAGCGGGCTAAGCATTTTACCGAAGTTAGCCTCCAGTCATATCACATCGAAGGTTACAAAAAATAATTCTAATGGTGATCAACATCAAAGCAGGGTATATCAAGCATAGGTACTCATTTGTGTATAGCATGCAATTTGTAATTTGAAATCAACATCATTTCACAAAGTAGGATCAATATGTTCAAAGAGTGTGATGACTTGCCTTGCTCGCACGCTTGTGGGGTGGTGTCTTCAACGGGGTCGATGCCGGTTTCTTCAGTGCTACCCGTACGTGCGAAAAATCAATCGATTCCAATTAGAATCTCATATAACACCAAAAGGTCGAAAAGATCGGAAAAGTCTCGAAACGATTCCAAGCGCTAAGCCCAAATTCCTACTTAAGTTTGTACTACGATCGCCCCGGAAAACTCCAAGTTTAGACATCGGGTCGACGACTTAGGGTTTTCGCAAAACGACGATCGCGATCAGTTCGAGAAAACAGACTTGAAAATATCTGCGGAGGGATTGGTGCTAGACGTTTTGAAGGTCCGAGCACAAAATAGGAACATATTAAAATGGCGAGAAAGGTCTAAACGAAATTCGGATTCAAAAACGACGCAAACGGAATTTCGGAAAAGTCGGATTTGATTTCCAAATTTTCGCACCGAGAAAACATACAAAAATATACTTTAATTTTCCCCAAAATTTTACTCAAATCTTCCCAAAATATTTTTCCAAATTTACTAAAATTTTTCCTTTTTTATTTTTTTTTATTTTTTCCTTTTTCCACGCCACTATTCATCGCCCATAACGTGTTCGACCGGGTTCGGCCGAAAACAGGCGGCGGCGGGGCTTACTGCGGTGACGGCGGACCTCGGGGAGGTGTGGTGGGGCACGGGGAGGCTTGGCGCACGGCGGCGACGGTGTTGGCGCTCGGAAACGGAGGAGAGAGGGCGGCGGCGTTGCGGCAAAGGGGTGGGGTCGCCGCCCTTTTATAGGCGCGGCCGGGAGGCGCGGTGCGGGCGCGGGTGGAGAAGGGAGGGACCGGCGTGGCGCGCGCGGTGGCGACACGCGGCGAGGCGCGGAACGGGCCGGTACGGCGGGCGCGACGCGGCGGGAGCGGAGCGGGCGCGGGCAGTGGTCCGGCACGATGCGCGCACGGCGTGGGGTCCGGCGCGGAGAGCGCGTGGCAGCGAGGGCGCGAGGGGCGGGCGGGCGGTACGGGCGCTGGCGAGCGCGGCGCAAGGCGCGCGGGTCCGGCGCGCGAGCGCGCGCAGCGCGTGGCGCGCGGCGGCGGGCGCGCGTGGGGTTAGGCCGGTGGCGCGTGCGCGCTGGCTGGCGAGGGCGGGCGGCGCGGCGAGCGCGGCGCGGCGCGTGTCGCGCGCGCTGGCGGGCGCGGTACGGCGCGGTACGGCGCCGAACACCTCGCGCAATATGAACAATGCACTTTCATATTTTTCCCGATTTTCCAATTTTAATTTCCTATTTCTATTTTCCTCTCTTCTAAAAATTCCAAAATAAATTTCTATATTTCAAAAATAATTTTTAATATAGTATTTTCAACTTTTCTCCACTTTTATTTTTCCACATTATTTTTCATATTTATTTATTTAAACCCCTTTTTCTTAATTTCATAATTCACCTCTTTATTTTCCAAAATTCCCGGATTTCGAGTACGGCTCCCAAATATTTTATTATTTATTTTGTGTCCTAATCTATCCTCCCCCAACCACAATTACTATTCTATTTCTCCCAAATCGTATTTTCATAAATCCGCACTTCTCCGATTTCTTTTTAAAAATCCCTAATACGGACTTTCGCATTTTTCATTCCGACAAAATCCAAATCATCCAAAAACACCGAAAGGGAATTAATCACGACTAAATTTATGGAACTGAGCCGGCAAATAAGAAGCAACAAATCCGAGGAAGAAGCAACGAGCGAAGGTTTTTGAAAGTTCCGATTTTTTTTACTTTCCGATTTAGCTTCCTTCGATTTTCGTGGATGTTACACTATCCTTATGGTGCTTCTCCATGCGTTTCTGATTTATATGGCCTAAGCGACAATGCCAGATAAACGTGGGGTTTGTATCATTTGGAAGTTGCCTCTCTGTATTAATGTTATAGATGGGAGATGCTTCAAGATTCAAAACGTATAATCCATTCACCAATGGAGTATGAAAATATAACATATCTCTGAGATAAACTGAACAACCATTGTCCATTGATCTAAAATCATATCCTTCCGCTTGCAAACATGAAGCGGAAATAACGTTTTGACATAGAGTTTGGACACAATAACAATTATTTAATTCCAAAACTAATCCTGAAGGTAGATGAAGTGGAACTGTGCCGACAGCAACTGTAGCAACGCTTGCTCCATTGCCGACGCGCAGGTTCACCTTGCCCCTTCTAAAGCCTCTACTTCTTCTCATTCCCTGCAACGATTTGCAAATATGAGCTACTGATCCGGTATCAAATACCTAAGAGTCGTAGGTGAAGTAGCAAGATTAATGTCTATAACATTAATACCGGCGTAAGTCACACTTTGCTTCTTTTTGAGATCCTCCATGTACTTCTTGCAGTTCCTTTTCCAGTGACCTGTCTCCTTGCAATAGAAGCAAACGGCATCTGATGCCGCCGACCCCTTCTTGCCCTTCTTTGCGTTGGAGGCACTCGCGATCTCATCGGGAGTTAGTTTCCTCTTAGTGCAAAGTTTCTTGACAGGTGGTTTGCGCTTAGCTTTCTGCATCATCATCACATGATGACCATTTTTCTGGATACTCTCCTCAGCCGTCTTTAGCATCCCATGCAATTCGGCCAAGGTCTTATCCATAGTGTTCATGTGATAATTCAATATGAATGGCTCAAAGCTCGGAGGGAGCGACCGGAGAATCACATCGTAGTCAACTCTTGGCTAAGGGGAAAACCTAGTTTTCCGGACTCTCAATGTAGCCAATCATTTTTATCACATGCGAACTGACGGGACTTCCCTCAACAAGCCTGCACGCAAACAGGGACTTTGAGGTGTTGAACCTCTCGGCCCTAGCTTGGTTCTCAAACATGTCACGCAGTCCCTGAATAATAGTATGAGCATCGTTGCTCTCGTATTGCTTCTGAAGCTCAGAGGACATTGTAGCAAGCATGAGGCAGGTTATGTCTAGGGAATCATTAGTATGCTTTTCATAAGCCCTCCGTACAGTAGCACTAGCATTATTAGGCAAATCATCAGGATAGGGTACTTCAAGAACATATTTGTCGATGCGTGTGCTCGACATGCGGGGACCCGGGGGACCCCCTTTCTGGTTCGACACAGGGGAGCGGTGAATCAGGGTTCGAGCTCGAGGTGAGGTGTGGACCCCCGTTTTTGAGATGGGAATCTTTCGTGTTCATAGTACCATTTCCCAGGATCGAGTAGTTGGTACCCACGAATACAGTACTGGATAATCAAGTGCACATGCACGAATAGTCTTACAATACCATTATTACATTAATAGGCCCGAAGGCATTGTTCATCCCACATGACCTTATGGTCCGAATACAACATAAAAACAGAATTTAGATAAGGCAGCGGAAAGAGGTAGCGGCTCGTCAATTGCCACAGGCAACGACCGGGGCTAAGGTCTAGTATGCGTCGTCGTTCCTCGCCCTCCGGTAGTACGTGTAGGGTCTTCGGCTCTTCATTTCCATCACCTGGAGGTTTGTGCGTATAGCAAGGGTGAGTACCAACCGTACTCAGCAAGCCAACACAGAATTGATGCATATGATAGGGTTATTCAAAGAACACGGCTAGAGTTATTTTTGCGTAAAGCCAGTTTTCACAATTCTTTTCACAAACCTACCGACTAGCCAAATCAAGTTTTAATTTCATAGTTCATTAACCCGGCGACGGTTCGTCTACCATCCATCGTGATTCCAAGGATGGCTTCCGTCTCCGGTTCGTCATGATTTTCCGGGAGTCCACCCCTTCTCGCATTCTCGAGAAGTTGATCCACCAGCGAATGAAACCATCATGCATACCCATCCCAGCAGTTTTAAGTTTAAAAAAAAATCTAGCCAAACGAAAGTCTTGTCACGATGCTCAATATCCGCGAGCACGGCTATTCGAATAGATTGATTCACTCACACCTGCAAAGTGGATGTACACTTTACCCGTACTCCGCGACAGCCCAACAAATGAGCCTACGCCTCAACACATGAGACGGTCACGGCAAAGCCTTTCGATAACCTCGCTTTGGCAGTACCCGCTCCATGAACTTAAGCCCTCATGCACTCTAGCCGTCCTTTTCTAGCAGTGAGAGGAGTTCTGGCGCACCCGGGGTAAGGGAAGACTTTTCAATCTTTAAGTTTAATTAGCATTAGTTTAGTCCCACCATTCTTAACAAAGGCCGCAGCCTCATTCTCATCCCATAACCACATCACAGAGAACCATCTATGCAAGGATACTGCCTCCGCTCGGCTATCTAGTCAGCTAGGTCTATACCCATTCGAGAAGTACGGTTGTGCGGCTCGTTTCCGCTATCTCATGGCTCGGTCCTTAATTGACCAGGGTCGGCACTTGCCTTTTCCGGAATCCACCCAAATCATCCGGCCGCCCCAGCCTAAAAACATTTGTATAGTACTTTCAATTTCCATCAAACTTAGTTCATCATGGCCATGTGGCGCTCATGTCTCCACATGCCGAATCTCAACTACCTTCCCTAAGGTAGTTGCCCGAGCACAAAGCTTTTTCATAAAGTCATGAGTATGCATAATCTAAGTGTAGCATGGCTAAGCAGTTTACCGAAGTTATGCTCCGGTCGTTTGTATCACATCGCAAGTTACAATGAGTAATTCTAAAGGTAATCAATAGCAAGGTATGGCATAACAAGTATAGGTAACTCTGTAAAGCATGCAGGTTTAGACTTTAAAATAACATCATTTCGCAATTGGGATCAATATGTTCAAAGGGTGTGAAGACTTGCCTTGCTCGCACACTTGAGGGGTGGGGTCTTCAGCGGTATCGATGCCGGTTTCTTCAGCGCTACCCGTACGTGCGAAAGATCAATTGAATTCAGTTAGAATTCAACAAAACACCGAGAGATCGGAAAGAACCACAAAAGCCATGAAAACAACTCCAAAAGTTTTGCCGAAAATTCTACTCGAGTTAGGACAAGGGTTGCGAGAAAAATCCGGGTTTTTGGAATCGAGCCGATGACCTAGGGTTTTCGCAAAGTCGGCGATCGCAATTAAATTTGGAAGTTACGTTTGAAAATATCAGGAAGAAAATTCGTGCTCAAAATTTGAGGGTTTGAGCACAAAAGCGAAACCTATTTCGATGGCGGAAAAGAATTAAACGGAACCGGATTGAAAAACGATGCGAAATGGAATTCGGAAAACGTCCGATTCCGATTTTTCAAACTTTGCACCGAGAAAATATGCGAGAAAATAATTTATTTTTGCTCAAAATTTTACTCAAGTCATCCCAAAATATTTTTCCACATTTTCCAAAATTTTTCCTAATTTTTCCCTATTTTTCTTTTTCTCTTTTTTTCTTTTCTTTTTCTTTTTCTTTTTCTTTTTCCTTTTCGCGCACTGTTTAATGCCCGCAAGGTGTTCGACCGGTGCAGGAGAACAGAGGCGGCGGCAAGTGAGGGACAAGGGCGGCGCGAGAGGGAGCTTACGGCGACGGCGGCTCGGGGAGGAGCAAGGGGCACGGGGATGGTCTTGCGCACGGCGGCGACGGCTAAACGGCGGCGGCGCTCGGGAACGGCGGGAAAACGGCGGCGGTGCGGCGATCGGCGGGGCACCGCCTTTATAGGCGCGGCCATGGGGGCTCGGTGCGGGCGCGGGGTGGAAGGAGGGGGTCCGGCTCGGCGCGCGCGGGCGGTGACACGCGGCGGCGCACGGGGAGGGCCGGGTACGGCGGCGCAACGCGGCGCCGGGCGCACGGCGCGGGCGGGGTCCGGCGCGGCGTGCGCGCGCGGCGTAGGGCCGGGACTCGTGCGGGCGCGTGGCGGCGAGCGCGCGGTGCGCGGCGCGGCCTGGTACTGGCCGGGCGCAACGCGGCGAAGCGCAGCGGCGCGGCGGCGCGGGGTCCGCGGCCGAGCGCTTGCGCGGCGCGTGGCGCGGGCGCTGGGCGCGCGGCGGCTGGCGCGGGGCGCGGCTGTGGCCGGCGCGCGTGGCGCGCGCGGGTGGAGGGCCGGGCGCGGTTGGCGCGCGGCGCGTGAGGCTGCGCGCTGCGGCGCGCGCGTACGGTCCGGCGACGCGCGCGCGCCGCGGCCGGGGCCGTACGGCGTCGAGCACCTCTAGCGCAATGAACAGTGCATTTTCCGATTTTTCCTGATTTTCCCATTTTAATTTTCCATTTCTATTTTTCTTTCTTCTAAAAATTCCAGAATAAATTCCCTCATCCAAAATAATTTTTCACCTAGTATTTTCAACTTTTCTCCACTTTTATTTTCCCATAATATTTTTCATATTTATTTATTTTTAAAAATCCCTTTTTCTTTTCTTTCAAATTTCAATTCCCTTTCCCATATTTTTCCAAAACTTTCCGGATTTTGAGTACGACTCGGAACTTTATTATTTATTTTGTGTCTTAATTTATCTTTTCCCAACCAAAAATTTTATTTTATATTACTCGAAATGCGTTTTCACAAATCCGCACTTTCCCGGATTCCTCTTTAAAACCCCGATGCGGCTTTCGCACCACCGTTTTGTCAACTCCGAAAACTCCAAATACACCGAAAAGGGAATTGACCACGATTAAATTTATGCAACTGAGCGGCAAATAAGAAGCAACAAACCCGAGAAGAAGCAATAAGCCAAGGTTTTTGAAAGTTCCGATTTTACGTTCCGATTTCGGTTCTCCGATTTTCGGACGTTACAAACCTACCCCTAACAATAAATCTCGTCCCGAGATTTCTTACCGTTTGAGTAGGTGTGGGTATTCTGTCCTCGGGAACTCTTCGCTCTCCCGGTAGCCTCTTCTTCCGTGTGATTGCTCCATTGTACCTTGTACATACGCCATGATTTGGTCCGTGTCTTCTTTTCGCCTGCGTCTAGTATCTTGATTGGATGCTCGGGTAAGTAAGATCACTGTGGACATGGATGGCTTCTAAAGGAGCTTGCTCCTCGGTACTCGCAAACATTTCTTCGCTGCGATACGTGGAATACGGGTGGACATCGGAGAGATTCTCGGGCAGTCCAATTGGTAAGCCACTTCTCCTCTCCTAGCGCTTATCAAGAATGGGCCCACGTATCGTGGTGCGAGTTTCCCTTTGACTTTGAATCTCCGAGTTCCCCGTAGTGGTGAGACCTTTAGATACACGTAGTCACCCTCTTTAAATTCCAATTCTCTTCGACGGGTGTCCGCGTAGCTCTTTTGTCGTGATTGAGCAGCTTGTAGTCGGTCCCGGATCAGACGAACCTTTTCCTCAGCCTCCTTGATTATGTTAGGCCCGAATACGGTTCGTTCACCGGTTTCTGACCACATTAATGGGGTTCGGCATCGGCGACCAAATAGAGCTTCATTTGGCGACATCTTCAGACTGGCTTGATAGCTATTGTTGTAGGAGAACTCAGCGTACGGCAAACATTTCTCCCAATCCTTGGTGAAATCTAACGCACATGCTCTCGCATATCTTCTAGCACTTGATTCGTCCTCTCCGCCCGTCCGTCGCCGCGGGTGGTAAGCGGTACTAAAGGCGAGGTGACTGCCGAGTGCCTCGTGGACCTTGCTCCAAAAATGAGATGTGAATTGGGTACCACGATCCGATATAATCCTCTTTGGTACACCGTGAAGGCATACAATCCTACTCATATATAGTTCCGCTAGCTTGGCACCGTTGTAGTTAGTTTTCACGGGAATAAATCGCGATCTTGGTGAGCCGATCTACTATTACCCAAATGGAATCGTAACCGTCGCAGTCTTAGGTAGTCCTACTATAAAATCCACGCCTATCTCGTCCCATTTCCATTCGGGAATCTTGAGTGGCTGCAGCAAGCACCGGGCGTATTCGGCCTTCACCCTTTGGCACACATCGCACACGGCTACGTATTCGGCTACATCCCTCTTCATATTGGGCCACCAAGTATTCTCCTTTCAAATCCTGGTACATTTTCGTGCTTCCGGATGTAACGAATATGCCGATTCGTGGGCTTCCTTTAAGATCAATCCTCTCAAACCGCCTCGTTCGGCACACGATTCTTTTCTTGTACCACAGATTCCCTTGTCATCTACCGAAAACTCCTTGCGCGTCAGCGCCATGCGTTCCTTGATTTCCCGAGTTTTCTCATTCCCTTTTGGGCTTCCTCTATTTGTGTTCTCGTAGGGGTTGGATTTCCAAGTGAGTTCACTTCTCCGTGAGGAATCAGTGCATTGAGTCGAGCCATTTCTTCTTGAAGTTCGCTGGCCATACCTCCAAATCCCATGTGGTTGCATTGGGCTTTGCGACGGCGCATCGGCCACTACATTTGCCTTGCCGGATGATAGTGGATTCCTAGATCGTAATCCTTGATCAACTCCAGCCATCGCCCGTCGTAGATTGAGATCAGCGAGTAAAGAAATATTTTAAGCTCTTGTGATCGGTATACACATCACGGTGGTTCCCGATCAGATAGTGTCTCCAGATCTTCAATGCGTGTACAACCGCGGCTACCCAGTCGTGTGTGGGATAATTCTCCTCGTGGGGTCGTAATCGCCGCGAGGCATACGCTACGACCTTCCCATCTCGCATTAACACTCCTCCCAATCCTTGCAGGATGCATCACAAGACATCACGAAGTCCTTCCGGTTGTCGGGTAAGGTCGGGATTGGGGCATGTGGTTAACTTTTCTTTTAATTGGTCGAAGGCTTTTTGGCACTTCTCATTCCATTCAAACTTCTTTTCCTTCTTCAGAGCTGAGTCATAGGTCGGGCTACAGTGGAAAACCCTTCGATAAACCGTCGGTAATAACCGGCCAAGCCCAAGAAACTCCGAACTTCCGTCACCGACTTGGGTGCCTTCCATTCCATAACGGCTTCGACCTTGGCGGGGTCTACCGCTACTCCTCCGGCTGAAACCACGTGGCCGAGAAAAGCGACTTCCTTGAGCCGAACTCGCATTTGCTGAACTTTGCATACAGCCGGTGCTCTCGTAGCTTTTCCAAGTACTAGTCGTAGATGCTCCGCGTGTTCCTCATCGTTCTTGGAGTAGATAAGTATATCGTCGATGAATACCACTACGAATTTGTCCAGGTACTCCATGAATACCTTGTTCATCGGTTCATAAAATATGCCGGGGCATTGGTCAATCCAAAGGACATCACCGTGAACTCGTATAAGCCGTATCGTGTAGAGAACGCCGTCTTAGGAATATCTTCGGCTCTAATCTTCAACTCGATGATATCCCGACCGTAGATCAATCTTTGAGAACACTGTGCACCCTTAAGTTGATCGAATAGGTCATCGATCCGGAGCTGGGTACTTGTTCTTGATAGTTACTTCATTCAGCGATCGGTAGTCCACACACATTCTCATACTCCCATCCTTCTTTTTGACGAAGAGTACCGGGGCTCCCAGGAGAAGAGTGGGCGTACGAATCCCTTCTCTTGTAGTTCTCTTATTTGCTTCTTGAGTTCCTCCAACTCGTTGACCGGCATTCGATAAGGCCTCTTGGATATGGGGGCGTACTGGCATTAGATCGATGATAAACTCTATGTCGCGATCCGGGGCATTAGGGCAATTCCTCGGAAACACGTCCGGGTATTCTTGTACTCACGGCATTCCGCCTAGAGGTAGCATGGTGAACACTCCCCGCAGCTTGTTCACATAGCTTTGGGTTTTGATCCATAGTTATGCTCATCGGTGATCCCCACGGGGTGGATACCGTGACTTCCCTCCGATCGCAGCCTATAATTCCATTATTCTTGGTCAACCAATCCATTCCGAGTATGACATCTATGGTTTGTGGTGATAGCACCATAAGGTTTGAGAGAAACACCACGTCTCTAATCCGTATGGGCACATTAATACAGCATGGGGTACGGTTATGTCTCCCCAGTGAATGTACCAACATAGGCCTCTTAAGTGCTACTTGGTGTAGGTGGTGTTGTTTGCTTACTTGGGAAGATATGAATGAATGCGAGGCTCCGAATCGAATAAAACTTTAACGGTGTAGAGTTGATAGAGAACATACCCATCAATACGCTCGGTCCTCCCGTGCTTCTTCCGCCCGCACATGATTCACACTGGCCACGTCGAAACCCGGTGGCGCCTCGTTGGGTAGCGGGGTCCTGAGCAGACCTCGTCTGCCGCAGGGGGGGGGTTCCTCGGACGGGTGTTGCATTGGCGCCGGTGCGCACGGGAGTGTTGCGTGGTTTTGGGCAGCTATTGGAGTAGTGCCCGAATTCTCCGCATAATTGAAACAGCTCACATTCCTTCTTCCTGGAGCGGCTAGGGTTGGTGTGGGTGTATGAAGCCGAGGTGTAGCCGACTGTTGATATGGTCGGAAGCGAGAGAACGTCCGGTTGCCGGGACGTTTGGCTTCCATCCGACGGGTGGCTCCCTTGGGGCGTTGTGGCGTTCGAAATGGGCGGGCCATAGCGAGCCTCCTCTTGCGGTTATTGTCTACCACCTTTTGGTCATGCTCAAGCCGGATGACCTTGTTGATGAGGCTTTGGAAACTAGTGTGATCCCGCCCGATCATTGGTCCCCTCGTTCGTCATTTAGTCCCTCAATGAATTTGTCTATCTTTTCTTCTTCGTCCGCTGTGTCACCGGTGGCGTAACGGGCAAGCTGGGTGAACTTGTTCGAGATATTCTTGTACCGAGGTGTTCCCTTGACGCGATCGCGGAACTCGTTTTTCTTCATCCTCATAACCGCAGTGGCACAAAATTCTCACGGAATGCAGCCGTGAATTCCTCCCATGTTGGTTCGCCGGCGTCTTCAGCTCGTGTCTCCTTGTAGGTGTCCCACCGAGTCACTTGCGGGGCCCTCCACTGGTTAGTAGCGAAGACAACTCTATCGCCTTCTCGGACTCGACGAGGGTTAGCTTCTTTTCTATCACTCTTAGCCAATCTTCGGCATCCATAGGTTCTTCGGCCGTGGAAAAAGTGGGTGGCTTAGCTCTCATGAATTCTCCCGCACTCGATCCTCCTCGACCTCCTTGATTATTAGCAATCGCTTGAGTAGCCGGGTCCGCAAAGCCATGACCTCCGCTGGGTGGAGGGGTTGGGTTCCGGCGGGTTTTCGTTGGTTGCCGCGGCTCTGCGACGATGTGCCATCCGAAGAAGGGAGATGAATTAAGAGATCGGACTAGTTTAGGTTATAGTTCCCAGGGGAATTTTTCTTCAAGTTCTTTCGAATGATCTTCAATCAACAGACAAGGTGAAATAATAATAAGCATACGAATTAAGACATCGCAAGGCGATGCTCGGTTCATCATATTACATATAGGGGTACACTGACCGTACACACACAGTCCTTCATGCCGGGATAGCAACAATAGTTATATCGTCCAACTACATCAACTAATTAAGGGGATTAGGGAGTGGTTCGTGCCGCCGAGCCGGGAAGGTCCTCCCGCCTAGTCATCCACCATCCGCAAGAGCCAGGCGCCGGAAGGGGGTGGTCCGCTGCCGAAGCAAACCGAAGTCCCCACGGCTCGGAGGTGGTGGCCTCGGAGTCACGCCGAATCTTCCGACTCGGTGGCCGCGTACTCTTGCGAGCGGCGGCGGGTGAGGGGGCCTCCCGTGTGAGTCGCGACGAGGGGGAGCTTCCTCCTCCATTGGGTCGGTGTCGCTAGAATCCCATTTGATCTCCATGGGCTCGCCTCGGACTCCGTGTCGGTGTAGATCCGGATGGGGTTACCTCTCCCGATCCGGCTCGGAGGGTACCGGTACGGAGCTCGGGGTCCCATGGACGCGGCGAAGTGGTGTCCACTGTGACGGTGCGAGGCTCGTGCTCAACATAAAGCTTGCTCCATCATGGCTTGAAAGGTATCCAAGCATGCTGGAGTCATAAGGTAATAATGGTCGGGCAGGCGGGAGGTGATGGCACAAGCTCGGTGGAAGTACTGCAGCAGTAGACGGATGAGTGTGCAGCTCCTCCACCTGGTTGATCTCGCCGCTTGCTCTTCCCGAGCTGCTCTTCCAGCTCTACCAGAGCTTCCCCCCGGGCCATGTAGCGGTCCGAGAGTTGCTCGTACTGGGCACCATTGGCCTGCAGCTGAGTCTGCAGCATGCTTATCTGGTCTCCACAGCCTTGGTGGCTGTTGACCGATCATTGAGGCGTGATCGCGATCGTTGATCTCGAGCAGGGCCTCTCGTAGCGCCGTCCGCCGTTTCAGCCCAACGTGATAGACGCGTGACCATCGGGTTGTAGCAGCAGGGGGTAGCCTCCACGGTGCAGACCGGGTTGCCCTCTTCGCGGTAAGGATGATGCACGAACTCTGTCATTGTGAGTTCGGCACGGTGTTCCGCATTAAGGCGAAGGAAGGCCTCGCGAGAGCGCATCCTGAATAGCCGCTTCGCTAGGTCCCGGTGGTAGCGAGTGTGGAAGCAAGTAGGATGTCTCACTCCCCATGCGGGCTTCTATGGATACGGCTGCCTCCCGCTGGATACATCTCGGAGCCATGTCTTTTGGTGTGATAAGTGGGTGGTTCCGGGTACCTCAAACACCATAGTAGGGACTGAAGTTGTACCACGAACCCCTCGTCTCGCGGAATAGTGACTTCCTGTGTTCCGTCGTGGTTTGACATCTCGCTTTTACAGCAACTTAGGGTTAGCGGGAGAGAGCTATCATAATCATTTGGTAAAAAGAAATACGATGTAGAAAAGATATATTTGCATTTTTGAAAATAATAGTTTAAAACTGATCCTACCGTAGGGATATTTCCCTTTAGCCATCTAGTTAGGGGTAGGGCGCCATTTGGTCTTAGCCTACGGTCGCATGGCTCGATACCAGCTCGTGGACCCCGTTTTTGAGACGGGAATCTTTCGTGTTCATAGTACCATTTCCGGATCGAGTAGTTGGTACCCACGAATACAAGATCTTGGATAATCAAGTGCACATGCACGAATAGTCTTACAATACCATTATTACATTAATAGGCCCGAAGGCATTGTTCATCCCACAGGGACCTTATGGTCCGAATACAACATAAAAACAGAATTTAGATAAGGCGGCGGAAAGAGGCAACGGCTCGTCAATTGCCACAGGAGCAACGACCGGGGCTAAGGTCTAGTATGCGCCGTCGGTTCCCTCGCCCTCCGGTAGTACGCGTAGGGGTCTTCGGCTCTTCATTTCCATCATGGAGGTTTGTGCGTATAGCAAGGGTGAGTACCAACCGTACTCAGCAAGCCAACACAGAATTGATGCATATGATAGGGTTATTCAAAGAACACGGCTAGAGTTATTTTTGCGTAAAGCCAGTTTTCACAATTCTTTTCACAAACCTACCGACTAGCCAAATCAAGTTTTAATTTCATAGTTCATTAACCCGGCGACGGTTCGTCTACCATCCATCGTGATTCCAAGGATGGCTTCCGTCTCCGGTTCGTCATGATTTTCTGGGAGTCCACCCTTCTCGCATTCTCGAGAAGTTGATCCACCGCGAATGAAACCATCATGCATACCCATCCCAAGCAGTTTTAAGTTTAAAAAAAATCTAGCCAAACGAAAGTCTTGTCACGATGCTCAATATCCGCGAGCACGGCTATTCGAATAGATTGATTCACTCACACTGCAGTGGATGTACACTTTACCCGTACTCCGCGACAGCCCAACAAATGAGCCTACGCCTCAACACATGAGACGGTCACGGCAAAGCCTTTCGATAACCTCGCTTTGGCGACCCGCTCCATGAACTTAAGCCCTCATGCACTCTAGCCGTCCTTTTCTAGCAAGTGAGAGGAGTTCGGCGCACCGGGTAAGGGAAGACTTTTCAATCTTTAAGTTTAATTAGCATTAGTTTAGTCCCACCATTCTTAACAAAGGCCGCAGCCTCATTCTCATCCCATAACCACATCACGAGAACCATCTATGCAAGGATACCGCCTCCGCTCGGCTATCTAGTCGGCTAGGTCTATACCCATTCGAGAAGTACGGTTGTGCGGCTCGTTTCCGGCTATCTCATGGCTCGGTCCTTAATTGACCAGGGTCGGCACTTGCCTTTTCCGGAATCCACCCAAATCATCCGCCGCCCGAGTCTAAAACATTTGTATAGTACTTTCAATTTCCATCAAACTTAGTTCATCATGGCCATGTGGCGCTCATGTCTCCACATGCCGAATCTCAACTACCTTCCCTAAGGTAGTTGCCCGAGCACAAAGCTTTTTCATAAAGTCATGAGTATGCATAATCTAAGTGTAGCATGGCTAAGCAGTTTACGAAGTTATGCTCCGGTCGTTTGTATCACATCGCAAGTTACAATGAGTAATTCTAAAGGTAATCAATAGCAAGGTATGGCATAACAAGTATAGGTAACTCGTAAAGCATGCAGGTTTAGACTTTAAAATAACATCATTTCGCAATTGGGATCAATATGTTCAAAGGGTGTGAAGACTTGCCTTGCTCGCACACTTGAGGGGTGGGGTCTTCAGCGGTATCGATGCCGGTTTCTTCAGCGCTACCCGTACGTGCGAAAGATCAATTGAATTCAGTTAGAATTCAACAAAACACCGAGAGATCGGAAAGAACCACAAAAGCCATGAAAACAACTCCAAAAGTTTTGCCGAAAATTCTACTCGAGTTAGGACAAGGGTTGCGAGAAAATCCGGGTTTTGGAATCGAGCCGATGACCTAGGGTTTTCGCAAAGTCGGCGATCGCAATTAAATTTGGAAGTTACGTTTGAAAATATCAGCGAAGAAAATTCGTGCTCGAAATTTGAGGGTTTGAGCACAAAAGCGAAACCTATTTCGATGGCGGAAAAGAATTAAACGAAATCCGGATTGAAAAACGATGCGAAATGGAATTCGGAAAACGTCCGATTCCGATTTTTCAAACTTTGCACCGAGAAAATATGCGAGAAAATAATTTATTTTTGCCCAAAATTTGACTCAAGTCATCCCAAAATATTTTTCCACATTTTCCAAAATTTTTCCTAATTTTTCCCTATTTTTATTTTTCTCTTTTTTTTTCTTTTCTTTTTCTTTTTCTTTTTCTTTTTCCTTTTCTGCGCACTTGTTTAATGCCCGCAAGGTGTTCGACCGGTGCGGAGGAGAAACAGAGGCGGCGGCAAGTGAGGGACAATGGCGGCGCAGGAGGAGCTTACCGGCGACGGCGGCTCGGGAGGAGCAAGGGCACGGGGATGGTCTTGCGCACGGTGGCGACGGCTAAACGGCGGCGGCGGCGCCGGGAACGGCGGGAAAACGGCGGCGGTGCGGCGAGTCGGCGGGCACCGCCTTTATAGGCGCGGCCATGGGGGCTCGGTGCGGGCGCGGGGTGGAAGGAGGAGGGTCCGGCTCGGCGCGGCGCGGGCGGTGACACGCGGCGGCGCACGGGGAGGGCCGGTACGACGGGCGCAACGCGGCGGCCAGCGCACGGCGCGGGCGGGTCCGGCGCGGCGTGCGCGCGCGGCGTAGGGGCCGGGACTCGGTGCGGGCGCGTGGCGGCGAGCGCGCGGTGCGCGGCGCGGCTGGTACGGCGGGCGCAACGCGGCGAAGCGCGGCGGCGCGCGGCACGCGGGTCCGCGCGGCCGAGCGCTTGCGCGGCGCGTGGCGCGCGCGGCGCGGCGCGCGCTGCCGCGGCGCGTGCGCGCGCGGGTAGGGGCCGGCGCGGTTGGTGGGCGCGGGCGCGGGCGTGGCGCGCGCGTGCGCGGCGCGCGACGGTCGGGCGACGCGCGGCGCACGCGCGGCCGGGCCGTACGGCGTCGAGCACCTCTAGCGCAATGAACAGTGCATTTTCCGATTTTTCGTGATTTTCCCATTTTAATTTTCCATTTCTATTTTTCTTTCTTCTAAAAATTCCAGAATAAATTCCCCTCATCCAAAATAATTTTTCACCTAGTATTTTCAACTTTTCTCCACTTTTATTTTCCCATAATATTTTTCATATTTATTTATTTTTAAAAATCCCTTTTTCTTTTCTTTCAAATTTCAATTCCCTTTCCCACATTTTTCCAAAACTTTCCCGGATTTCGAGTACGACTCCGGGAACTTTATTATTTATTTTGTGTCTTAATTTATCTTTTCCCAACCAAAAATTTTATTTTATATTACTCGAAATGCGTTTTCACAAATCCGCACTTTCCCCCGGATTCCTCTTTAAAACCCTGATGCGGCTTTCGCACCACCGTTTTGTCAACTCCGAAAACTCCAAATACACCGAAAAGGGAATTGACCACGATTAAATTTATGCAACTGAGCTGGCAAATAAGAAGCAACAAACCCGAGAAGAAGCAATAAGCCAAGGTTTTTGAAAGTTCCGATTTTTACGTTCCGATTTCGGTTCTCCGATTTTCAGGACGTTACATGAGGTAGAGGGAAAGTAGGAAGGTGGAGAAAAGTCGCTATCGCAAAAGACACAGAAGAGTTTATACAGGTTCGGGCCGTCCGGGAGACGTAATACCCTACTCCTGTTTTTGTACTATGAGGAGAATGAATTACAAGGACTGGTGTGGTTGTTCTTCCCTGGGGAAGCTGGAGCTGATGACTGAGGCAAAATGCTTAAAGCCCAAGGTCGAAGAAGCTGAACAAAATACCAACCCCCTCTATAATGGATTTGGGCCTCCTTTTATAGTGCAAGGGGACACCACAGTAGTCCTAGCTTTCTCTACTCCGCTCCACGTGATGGAGCGGCTCTTGTCCTGTCTTGTCGGGGGTATACCCTATTCCTACTCCTGTTGCCACGTTGCGGGAGTTGGAGGAGAAAAACGGGCGTCATGGCTGCCATGCTGCTGACGTGAGGAGGGGTCAACTTACCTACTCCAGTGGGGCCTACCGATCAATGGCTCTCCGCCTGGAGAGGGATCGACGTGACACCCCCAGCGCCCGTATCCTCTCTCCCGCGCGGCCGCCCAACGCATTTAATGTGACTGGACGGGGCGTGGAGGGAGGCGTGCGCGGACTGACCGTGCGGCCATACTGCGGTCGCCGTCAAAGACTTTCTCCCCTCTCTCCCACGTGATGGGCAAAAAGGGGTGATGATGAGCGGCTGACAGACGTGCCTCACATCGCAATAAATGCGACGGCGTAGGCGTCTGGCCTCTCTCTAGGCATTAAATGTGGTGGTTGGCAGTTGGCGGATGATATTGTTCCTCTCTCGGAGAGGTGCGGGTTGATGGACGGGGGTCCGGATGATCCCGAACCCTGCCATCTGGGAGGCGGCGGCCTCCGGGCAGCTCCCGAGCTAAATCCCCTTTGGGATGGCCACGTGACCGCCCGTGGCCCGGACCCACATGAGCCGTTCAGGACATATCTTTGGGGCGCCCTGGTAAGCGAAGGTGTCTTCCTTCTTCAGATATCGTATTCTCGTTATACCCCCGGGCCCATATCACCGACAGTACTCCTTGTGCTCTTGCTTGAGAACAATTATCAAGTTGCGATACCAATCCATATAGTTTGTTTCATTTAATTTTTCTTTCTCAAGTTGCGATACCAATCCATAAAGTTTGTTTTATTTAATTTTTCTTTCTCGAGAATAGATCGCAAATTAAAGGTACTGGGTGTAGTATTAGCTGCCATTATTCTACAACAGAAAAAGCAAAGTTTAGCACAATGTTTATGTTATGTCTATTGTTAAACAATTTAACAAAAGAATCCCATTACGTATTTTATACCTTCCCTCTAGGTTACGTATTGGGTCAAGATCCACATGTTAATTAATTTTTAGTGAGCTTTGGCATCACCGCTAGAAGATTAATAACATCGGTAAGCAACACCTTGCTAATCACATCTCTATGTGACTATTGTTGTTGGTGTAGCATCTCTATGCCCGGCGCCAACCTATGCCCCAAGGTCCAAAACTGTTTTGATAGCCTTGTTAAGTAAACCAAATGCTCCTGCTGTATATGTCCGACATATACCCCCTCGTGTTATGATAGAGAATGACACTCTGCTTTGGTAGACCCACCATTGACAAGCATAACAGTGACGGGTGCAACATTTGGAAGGGCATCATTGCTACTTAATTTTGTGAGGAATACTATCCTATCAAACAAACATATCAATATATGAAAACAGGTAGAATAATAATTAATAAAATAGTATGGCCCCCTTCACATGGTGATCTCTATCTTCATCCGGTGTAGAGGATATCTATCTTCATCATCGTTCTTCCAAGTGCTGAATGCTTGATTTCTTCAAACTAAGCTACTACTATATAAGCTATAATTGAAGATTACATCGACTCATAGGTCGTGAAAGAATATTACAAGCATTGCACGTATGAAAGAATATTACAGGGATTCCACATATGAAAGAATATTACACGCATCACATGCATCTCATACATACAATAGAGCCATACCATCTCAAAACATTCTCTGCAAAAACAAGTTAGGCGTACAACGTTTTCTACCTATCATAGAGATACGGTATCGAAACGACATATAAGGGGGCAGCGCCCGGAACACCACACGAAATTCATAGATCCAATCTATGAAATCGCTTACGGAAACCACATCGGCATAATCACATTATGCCGTCCCGATACACTATCAAGGGAGATGGTTTGCGTAGGCGCAAGGCAGCAATCAAGGTCGGACTACGAGATAGCTTCGATATAATCAAATAATACCGTTCCGATACACTATCAAGGAACGCTATCCCGAAACCGACTCAAACCGAGTTCTATGGATATTGCTTCGACGTAATCACATTACGCCGTTCTGATACACTATCAAGGAACGCAATTGCCATCTACTCTCCTCAACAGATCCCGTAAAATCGATTGATCTAATCAACCCGTGTGCAAAACTTGTTTCAGATCCATTCTAAAACCCGAACTAAGCAAGATTAGCTCTAATACCACTGAAGGGTTACGCGAAAGCTACGATAGCTAAAAATAAAAATTTTCTACTGTGCAAACCAGGAACCTTACAAGTATGGGTCGATAGATCGTTACCGATTGGAGTAGAGTGCAGCGGAAATAGCCAATCAGGAGCTATTCGATCCAGAACAGTACTAGCCGATCGCAGCTGATTCACGACAGTCAATTCGCCGAATCGCCTGACCGCAGTCGATCCGACGTAGTTGATTCGTCGATGCCGGAGTCGATCCAACCTCAGCCGACTCGCCGATTCGCCAATTCACCGAACCGCGCTCGCGCTGCCGATCCGCCGCAGCCGATTTGTCCGATCGCAGCCGATTCGTAGCCGACGAACAACACCGTAATGTAGCAGTGCCTCTACCGGTATCCACACGTCCAGGGACAGAACGCCTAACACCCGTGTGCTAGCACAAGATGCAATGCTAGGGTTTTGGCTCGGAAGTGGGGAGGGTTTCCGTGGAGATCAGATTGATTCGGTTCAATGCAATACTGTAACTCTCCACCCCTCGCCCCTTTATATAAAGTTGGCCGACTGGGTCTAGTGGTCGATTGGGACTCTATTTTGAATCGGATCCTATCCGAATCTCGTAGAGTTGGCCGACCAGACTTCGTAAGCCCATAGGACTCTATATTAAATTGAATCTTATCCGAATTGAGCCATATTCGAGTCCAACTCGAATGTCTATTCTATCCCCTTAAGCGTGCGACCCTGTAGGTTCAGGTATACTCGGTTTCAGCTCGAGTCCAACTCAGTCGACTATCAATAGTGGCGCCTAGCAACACATATTGACACCATAGTATACAAGAATATAATATCGGCTCTGAATCTGTAATGTGTACACAAATCCCTTTGCCTCACGATACCAATTAAGCAATAGGCAAGATGTGTGTGTCATCCCTTCAATAGCTTAACCATTCACTCGAACCGTATTGGATTATCTGTCTGTTGATTGACTCCTCAATCAACTCGACATGGCCATGCACTTTCATAATCCATTACCTCGAGGGGCCCAGAGATCTCTCCAAAGGAGGGGTAAATTCCATCTTGATCATTCACATCCCACTACATGTTTCATAGCAAACCCGAATTCTACTTTTATAACTACCCAGTTACGGAATAGTGTTTGGTAGTTCCAAAGTAGGCTACTACACATGTTGGAATCCATTATGATCTTAGGTGTAAGGACTTTGTACCAACACTACTTGAGACCAACTAATGACACATTAATTTCTGTAGTGTCTCATGGTGGGTCCATCCAACAACATGTTCTCTAACATGTGTCCATATTTATTGATTTGGTATCTTCATATCATGATCTATGAGATATGATCATCAATCAATAAACATGTCGATCTTAGAATCATATTAGTTCCAATAATATGATGTATGATCAGGGATCATTTAGAAATAGATTCATATATATAAAGTCTAATAAACAAGTCACATACTTATTGGTCAATACAATATGTCTATTTCATGAAACTGAATAACATTTTATTCATTTGTACATAAACATTAACCATGATATACAACATCTCTATGTTGCCTCTAGGGCATATTACTAACAGGCATGCCAGTCGGGATCCCTGCCAACCACGTAGCGGACGCGGGGTTCTACGTTGGGCCATCCGTTCAGGGTGACCTACTGCCCATGGCACGGCACGGCGGAGTTCGTGGGTGCGCCGCGAGGAGGTGGAAGGCTCGTCGCTGATCAGTCTCACTCCTGAGACGAGGGTGCGGTTACTGATGAACCCCGACGACACGCGCCGCCGCACCCAACGGGTCTACGGCACCATCAGGGACGTCGACTCCCAACGCGCGTGGTGCATGCTCGAGGTATATATGCCTGCCAAATTAATTGTTCTTCGTTGATCACCGTTTCCATGATCGATATGCTTCTGGTTGCTGTTGATCGATCGATCTGATTGCATATATAGTTGAATTGCATGGTTAATGAATGGTTGCATATCTTGATCTGCAGGTTGAATGTGATCGTGGCTCCCCGCTCTATTCCACGATGAACAGACGAGTTAATTCTTGGCAAGTCCAACCCGTTCAGCTCGCTCCACAGAGTTCTGATGAGGAGGCAGCAACTACATCGACTGCGTACGCCGGAGATGCCACCACATCTGCTCCATCGCTTGCTAATGTCCCTAGAGATGTGTCCTCTTCTTCATCCACACCAGTTATTCCGGGTCGTGGCTCCGCCTTTCGCATTGTGAATCCTCAATATGGATCACATTCACCGGCCAACAACTCAGCAAGCCATCAGTAGCAGTAGTGGTTTCTGATGGTGCGGCCGATGCTTCAAAATTGTTGTAGGCTAGGATCCTGAAGTAGTGAAACTACATACATGTATGTGAAAATTAGAGATAAACTTCCCAAGGTATATTCAACTGAACTTTTTCACGGCTAATGTCTGGTTGACGTTCATGTCTTTGCTTGCAATGAAGATTTAGAAATAAACTTGAATAGGCTAATTGATCCAATTATTGATGCCACAAGATTGGTTTCCTGTCACACTGTCTCACTCTATTCGATCCCATTTGCATTGTTGCGATCTATTAACTTATTAAAGTTATAAATTAGTAAAAAAGGCTTAAGAACGGCCTAGAAATTCTCGTATTAATCGGAGAAAAAAATAAAGTCCATACACTAATATAATTTAAAAATATCTAAAATTTAAAATTTAAAAATAAGAAATATTAAAAGAAGAGACTAGAGTCCATCCATATATACAATATAGAACTAACTAAAATTCAAAATTAAAAAATTAAAAGTAGACATTAGAGTTCATGTAGAAATACAATTTAAAAAATAACTAAAATTAAAAATTAAAAAATAAATAATATTAGGATAGGATTATAAGAGTCCATAAATACAATTTAGAAATAATAGAAATTAAAAATTTTAAAAATAAAGAATATTAGAAGAAGAGATTAGAGTTCATATAGGAATAAAATACAAAAATAATTGTATTTCAAAAGTAAAAAAATAAGTAATATTGGACTATGCGTTTAGATTCCACACGAAAATATAACTAAAAATAACAAAAATTCAGAATTAAAAATAATAAATGCGTACATACATGCGTCACGTGAGCCGTTGGATCGATTGGACGGTCTCGTCTCATGATTTGAAGGGGTGAAGGAGGACCATCCGAATCCGTCACTGTCAGGGCCTTCTTCAACCTCGCGGCGACAGAGCCCTTGTAGAACCCGACGCCGCCGTCACCGAGTCGTTCCGGGTTCGAATTCCTCCTCTTCGGCTATAGAGCCCCGATCGAGGTCGCCTACAGTTTTTCCGCACCTCAGACCGAGCAGTGTTGAGCCCCAGCCTCGCGGCGCTTCGATCTCGCTGCCCTGCCGGCTGCCACGCTCAGTCCAGAAGCACCTGCAACTGTGCACAACTCCACCATCGGAACCGCAGGAAACATGGGGAAGCCCGCCCGGTCCGTCCCGTCCTCTAGACTCCGCCGGAAGACCGTCGCCGCCGTGAAGCCCAAGCGCGCTGCCGCCAAACCCTCGCCGTCGGCCGCCTCTCGCCGTCGTGGCGGTCGTGCTAACAAGTCCGCGATGGCGTCGTATCGAGCAGGGGACGGCGTGTTGCCCCGGATATGTTGCACGAGGTCCTGCTTCGCCTCCCCGCCAAGCCAATCTGCCGCCTCCGCGCCGTCTGCCGCTCGTGGAGGTCCTTCACCTCCGACCCGCTCTTCGTCGCCGCGCACGCCGCCCGCCACCCTCACACCGCCCTCCTCCTCGCTGTCGGCGTGGAGACCTCTCCTACCCCACGTATCAACCTCGTCGACCTGTCCGGCAACGTCGTCAAGCAGATCCCCTGCACGGGGAAAGGCAGGGTGATCAGGCAGAGCTCCGACGACCATGTGCTCCTCGAGGGCAGCGACGACCACATCATCCGCATACTCCACCCAACCTCCGCCTTAGCCTTACCTCGCCGTCGCACCAAAGACGGAGACCGCGTTTGGTTCGCGTTCGGCCAAACATCTCACACAGGCGAGCACAAGCTACTCCGCGTCGTAGAGGCCATAGACTACACTCACGCATCGGAGATCATCACCACCAGCGATAGGAAACGGAAACCTCAGTGGAGGAAGATGGACAACCCGCCGGGCTAC
The DNA here is from genome assembly GCA_019925245.2 of Oryza australiensis. NCBI lineage: Eukaryota > Viridiplantae > Streptophyta > Magnoliopsida > Poales > Poaceae > Oryza > Oryza australiensis. The sequence goes on from JAIFGZ020000342.1 coordinate 5,477,933, forward strand.
CTCGATTATGGCTGCACCAATGGAGTTGTGTTCAGAGGCGCGGCTTACTTCGTCCTAAATTATTGCTTTGCCGCGTCCTCCCTCATACAGACAGATTGCTTACCTTCCTTCGACCTTGAAACGGAGCAATGGAGCATGACCCTCCGAGGGCCTGCAAAGACGATTCTTCATGATGCTAATGGCACAGTAAACTATTCTGGCCTCGCCAGCCATCTCATGTTAGCTGGACTGAAGAGCACTCTGTCTGCAGCGCATTGGAATAGTCACGATTCATTCGTGGATCTGTGGTTTCTGACTGATTTTGAGAAGGGGACGTGGTCGAAAGAATATAGGATTATTATTGTTGATTTTGTTTTCTTTGGGGCTGGATGTCGTGTGAAAGTGCACCCTTTGCTTGTCACGGACGAGGGAGAGGTAGTACTTTGGTTGCTGGCAGGGACAAAAGCGATCGTGCAGATTTATAACACAGTAACTAAGATTTCCTTGGATATAACTGAAACAAGTATCTATGCTGGAGTAGGTGTGTACACTGGAAGTCCGTTATGTCTATGGAGTGTGTGACAAGGAAAAGTTTGGTTTCATATCATCATGTAATTTATATTCATACGGTCTCGTTTGGTTATACTATAAAAATATCCATGCGTTATGATGACGGGTCTTGTTGGCTCGTGTGATGTGGCTAGCTTTCAGTTCACCGCGACTGTGAAATTGCTTCACCCTTTTAAACCATGAAAGAAAACCATACACTGAAATCATTGATCTGTGTGGTGTACTATACATGTCAGGTGGAATGACTGACGAAAAATCCTATGATATGTGGGAAGCGTGATCCATCCTATTACAACGCATCGCCAAAGATGCAATCTCCTGGCCCTCACCTTCATAGTTTGCATAATTGTCAGGTTTTTTCATTGTTGACATAAATAATATCTAACTGTTTGCGAATCTTAGCAACCGTAGAGCGGATTTCAGCCTTAAGCTTAAGGTTCTAGCACAACCGAGGGCTACTGGATGTTGAAAATAAGGGTACAGTATACTAGTCACTCATTCTAATAAGTTCTTTATCTATTAAATATTTCCTTAAAAACAATATATATTAATGATTACAGAGAGTAACTAACCTAAAAGAGACTTTTTTTACGGTGCTTGCGAGGTATAATCGGTACCATTTGTTATCTCCATAGCCAAGAGCCCTCGTTCACCTCATATTATAACAAGATTGGATATAGGGATGGTGCTCTATACGTGTTTTTGGGTCAATCACTTTACTATTGATTTACTACTAGCAATATAAATTTGCATGTTGCCCACTGAAATTTAGAAACTGAGAAAGCTGGCAACAATAGATTATGCCTTATAGCCTAGGTTTCTGAATCCTGACGAGATGTTTGATTAGGTAAACTCATTATATTGTCTACACTAGTAGAGATCCTCTCCTCTGTGACGTGCCATCACATGCCTGAGATTTTCGGGCCGTCATAACGAAGTCATCTCAAACGGGCCTAAAAAGAGGCCGACAAAGATATACACGCACAGACATGTTAGATGTTTATAAAACTATAGCCCGACACAGATTACAATTATCAGTGACGGGCTCAATAAAACGTCCGATAAAGGTGACCAATGTTATCTTTGTCAGACACCCATAGAAGCCTGTCACCGATGTGTACCATCGATGACGGGAGCAAAACTACAGCCCGAATGAGATAACAAGTATAGCCCGACATTATGGCCCGTCACCAATGAGTACATCGGTGACGGGCTTGAACACTGGCCTGACATAGATAATTTTTATAGTCTATAAATATCCCTTTCACCAACTGTATTGGTTATCCTACAGTTGGGCACCGTATCCAACCACGCCACCACCGCCTCCTCCGTCCAGAATATGTAGATGGTTATTTTTTTTACAGATATTTTCCTTGAGATAGGTAACTGTGGACCCCCGACTTTGAGTCGGGAATCTTTCGTGTTCATAGTACCATTTCCCTGGATCAAGTAGTTGGTACCCACGAATGCAGTACTGGATAATCAAGTGCGCATGCACGAATAGTCTTACAATATCATTATTACATAAATAGGCCCGAAGGCATTGTTCATCCCACAGGACCTTATGGTCCGAATACAATATAAAAACAGAGTTTAGATAAGGCAGCGGCTTGTCCATTGCCACAGGCAACGACCGGAGCTAAAGCCTAATATGCGCCGTCAGTTCCCTCGTCCTCCTGGTGGTAAGCATATGGATCTTCCAGCTCTTCAACTCCATCAGCTGGAGGTTTGTGCGTATAGCAAGGGTGAGTACCAACCGTACTCAGCAAGCCAACACAGAATTTATGCATATGATAGGGTTATTCAAAGAACATGGCTAGGGTTACTTTTGCGTAAAGCCAGTTTTCACAATTCTTTTCACAAGCCTATCGTCTAGCCAAAACAAGTTTTAAGTTCATAGTTCATTAACCCGGCGACGGTTCTGTCTACCATCCATCGTGATTCCAAGGATGGCTTCCCGCCTCCGGTTCGTCATGATTTTCTGGGGAGTCCACCCCTTCTCACATTCTCGAGAAGTTGATCCACCGCGAATAAAATCATCATGCAAACCCATCCCAAGCATTTTTAAGTTCAAAGTCTAGCCAAGCGAAAGTCTTGTCACGATGCTCAATATCCGCGAGCACGGCTATTCGAATAGATTGATTCACTCACACTTGGTGGATGTACACTTTACCCGTACTCCGCGACGCCCAACAAATGAGCCTACGTCTCAACACATGAGACGGCCACGGCAAAGCCTTTCGATAACCTCACTTTGGCGCACCCGCTCCATGAACTTAAGCCCTCATGCACTCTAGCCGTCCTTTTCTAGCGGAGAGGAGTTTAGCGCACCGGGGTAAGGGAAGTCTTTCCAGATCTTTAAGTTTAATTAACATCAGTTTAATCCCACCATTCATAACAAAGGCCGCAGCCTCATCCTCGTCCCATAACCACATCATAGAGAACCATCTATGCAAGGATACCGCCTCCGCTCGGCTATCTAGTCGCTAGGTCTATACCCATTCGAGAAGTACGGTTGTACCGGCTCGTTTCCGCTATCTCATGGCTCGGTCCCACTGACCAGGGTCGGCACTTGCCTTTTCCGGAATCCACCCAAATCATCCGCCGCCCAGTCTAAAACATTTGTATAGTACTTTCAATTTTCATCAAACTTAATTCATCATGGTCATGTGGCGCTCATGTCTCCACATGCCGAATCTCAACTACCTTCCCTAAGGTAGTTGCCCAAGCACAAAGCTTTTTCATAAAGTCATGAGTATGCATAAATCTAAGTATAGCATGGCTAAGTTACCAAGTTATGCTTCGGTTATTTGTATCACATCGCGAGTTACAAGGAGTAATTCTAAAGGTAAACAATAGCAAGGTATGGCATAACAAGTATAGGTAACTCGGTAAAGCATGCATGTTTAGAGTTTAAAATAACATCATTTCGCAATTGGGATCGATATGTTCAAAGGGTGTGAAGACTTGCCTTGTTCGCACGCTTCTTGAGTGGGATTTCTGCGGGGTCGTGTTCGCCTCCTCGGTCGCTAATCATACGAGCGAAAAGGAAAAAAATGGATTCCAATTAAAATCCGATAAGAACGAACGAAAAGCATGAGAAATCATAAAGAACTCTCCAAACTATTTTCCCTACGACCCTACTCGAGTCACGGAGGATTTTTATAACAAAATCGGCCGTAGCGACGAATTTCGACCTTTAGGGTTTTTGTAAAAAGGGGTCGATAAAACGACGAAGCGGAAATCTTGCGAATGTTGTTCAAGAGGTTCGTTGATATATCTTTGCCGAGTCCAAGTGGTTAAGTATAGTTTAAAGAAAAGAAAAATAATATTAAATCTTCAAGAAAGTTTTACGTAAACGGGAGTTTTCCAAAATCGTATATAGAAAATCATTTTACTCGAGGAAAAATACCTGAGAAAACTATATATTTTTGCACAAATATTCCCCAAAATCCCCTAAAAATATTCCCCAATTTTTCTAGAATTTTTCCCTATTTTTTTCTAATTTTTCTCCCTTCTTTTCTTTTCTCTTTCTTTTTTTTTCTTTTCTCTAGCCAAGATCGTACATTTCTCTCTCCTCTACCCCCCTCGTCTACCCCCCGATCGGCTGGCGCTCGGCTGGGCCGACGACGACGCAGCACGGCGTACCCGGCGGCGACGGTGACGCGACTTTGGGCGAAAATGGAATCATGGGACACTTATCGATCGGCGGCGAGCGGCGGCGGCTCCGGTGATCGACGGGCGATGGCGAACACGGCGGCGACGCGGTTCGGCCAAAACCCGGCGTGGCTTCGGCGGTTTTCGGGATGGCGAGGAGGCGTAAGGGTTAGACGGTGGCGGCGAGGTGTGGGAAGAAAGGAAAGTTTGCCCACCCTTTTATACTCGGCGAGAGCGCACGGGACGGTGGGAGAGCGGCCGGCACCGGCGAATGTCGAGCGGCCACGCGACGGTCGGGCTGCGGAGGCGCGCGCGTGCGTTGCACGTCGCGGCGGTGTGGCCGACGCGCGCGACCGTCCCGGCGACACCGTGCGTGCGAATCCGTGATGCCGGCGCGGCTGCGTGCGAGCGTGGCCGGCTGTACTTGTACGGGCGAGCGTGGACTTCGGGAGCTCGCGCGCGTACGTTGCACGGCGGCCGGCGAGCGGCATGGCGCGAGCGCGGCGAGCGTGGCGAGCACATGCGCCGGCGTACGGCGAACCCGGCGACGCGGCCGGCGTGGCGACGGCATGGCGCGAGCGCGTGGCTGATGCGGGGCACAGGCGTGGGAGTGACGGCTGTTGTGCGAGGACGTGGTGACGCGGCGACGTGGCGAGCGCTCGCGTGGCGCGCAAGACGGCGTGGACCGGCGCGCGCGTCCGTTGCCCGGCGGCTCGGCGAGCGGCATGGCGCGGCACTGCGCGCGCGGCGGCGTGGCCGGCGTCGGCGCACGGCGGCGGCAGCTGGCGGCGACGCGACGGCGAGCGTACGGCGACGTTTGACTCGGGCGCGGGACGGAACGCGCGCGCAACGCGCGGCGTCGCGGTAAGGAGCGCGTGGTACGGCATGACCGACGTCGAACACGGCAACAAATGAACAGTGCTCTTTCTCCTTTTTCCCGAATTTTGAAATCCTATTTTCTATTTCCATTTCCTTTCACTCTAAAAATTCAAAATAAATTTCAATATTTCCAAATAATTTTGAAATTATATTTTCAAACTTTTCCCCCACTTTTTATTTTTCAAAATATATTTTTCATATTTTTATTTCTTCTTTTAAAACCAATAAATTGGGGTCTTTGATTAATATAAGTTTCTAATTTCTCAAATATATTTTTACCATTCAAATATTTATTATTTTTCTTCCATCAGTTAGGGTTTTAACCAAATATATTCTTTTCAAAGAATCTTTTGTAAATCTCCAAAATTAATATGTTTACCCTTCTTCAAATGTATATATATATATTGTGAATTACTTCTCCCAGCAGGGATCTCAAAGCTTAGGGATTTTATTCAACTTCACCTCAAAGCAATTCCAAAAGAAATTCTTATGCCACTGAATTGGCAAATAAAATTGAAAAATACGATAAGAAGCAATGATTCCAAAAGTTTTTGCGAGTTCCGATTTTCATGTTCCGAATTCTACTCCTTCGATTTTCGGGATGTTACAAACCTACCCCCTAACAATAAATCTCGTCCCCGAGATTTTCTTACCGATTCTGAATAGGTGTGGATATTCTGTCCTCAGGAATTCTTCGCCCTCCCAGGTAGCTTCTTCTTCGGTGTGATTGCTCCATTGTACTTTGTACATGCGCCACGACTTGGTTCGTGTCTTCTTTTCTGCTTCATCTAGTATCTTGATTGGATGCTCCGGGTAGGTAAGATCACGGTGAACATGGATGGTTTCTAACGAGGTTTGCTCTTCCGGTACCCGTAGACATTTCTTCACCGCGATACGTGGAATACGGGTGGACATCGGAGAGATTCTCAGGCGGTTCCAATTGATAAGCCACTTCTCCCTTCCTAGCGCTTATCGAAATGGGCCCACGTATCGTGGTGCGAGTTTCCCCTTGACTTTGAACCTCTGTGTTCCCCGTAGTGGTGAGACTTTTAGATACACGTAGTCACCCTCTTTGAATTCCAATTCTCTTCGTCGAGTATCCGCGTAGCTCTTTTGCCGTGATTGAGCAGCTTGTAGTCGGTCCCGAATTAGGCAAACCTTTTCCTCAGCCTCCCTGATTATGTCAGGCCCGAATACGGTTCGTTCACCGGTTTCTGACCACATCAATGGGGTTCGGCATCGACGACCAAATAGAGCTTCGTTTGGCGACATCTTCAAACTGGCTTGATAGCTATTATTATAAGAGAACTCGGCGTACGGTAAGCATTTCTCCCAATCCTTGGTGAAATCCAATGCACAGGCTCTCAGCATATCTTCCAAGACTTGGTTCGTCCTTTCGTCCCGCCCATCGGTCCGTGGATGGTAGGCGGTACGAAAGCGAGATGACTTCCGAGTGCCTCGTGGACTTTGCTCCAAAAATGAGATGTGAATTGGGTACCACGATCCGATATGATCCTCTTTGGTACACCGTGAAGACATACAATCCTACTCATATATAGTTCCGCTAGCTTGGCGCCGTTGTAGTTAGTTTTCACGGTATAAATCGCGCCTTGGTGAGCCGATCTACTATTACCCAAACGGAATCGTAGCCGAGTCGTAGTTTTGGGTAATCCCACTATGAAATCCATGCCTATCTCGTCCCATTTCCATTCGGGAATCTTGAGTGGCAGCAGCAAGCCGCCTGGCCGTTGATGCTCGGCTTTCACCCTTTGGCACACATCGCACACGGCTACGTATTCGGCTACATCTCTCTTCATATTGGGCCACCAATATTCTCCTTTCAAGTCTTGGTACATTTTCGTGCTTCCGGGATGTAACGAATATGCCGATTCGTGGGCTTCCTTTAAGATCAATCCCCTCAAACCGCCTCGTTCGGCACACGATTCTTTTCTTGTACCACAGGATTCCCTTGTCATCCACCGAAAACTCCCGAGCGCGTCCAGCGGCCATGCGTCCCTTAATTTCCTGGGTTTCCTCATTCCCTTTTTGGGCTTCCTCTATTTGAGTTCTCGGTAGGGGTTGGATTTCCAAGTGAGTTCACTTCTCCGTGAGGAATCAGTGCATTGAGTCCGGCCATTTCTTCTGAAGTTCGTCGCCATACCTCCCAATTCCATGTGATTGCATTGGGCTTTGCGGCTCGGCGTCGGCCACTACATTTGCCTTGCCGGGATGATAATGGATTCCTAGCGTAATCCTTGATCAACTCCAGCCATCGCCTCGTCGTAGATTGAGATCAGCTGAGTAAAGAAATATTTTAGGCTCTTGTGATCGGTATACACATCACGGTGGTTTCCGATCGATAGTGTCTCCGGATCTTCAATGCGTGTACAACCGCAGCTAATTCCAGTCGTGTGTGGGATAATTCTCTTCGTGGGGTCGTAATCGCCGCGAGGCATACGCCACGACCTTTCCATCTCGCATCAACACTCCTCCCAATCCTTGCCGGGATGCATCACAAGTACATCACGAAGTCCTTCGGTTGTCGGGTAAGGTCAAGACGGGCAAGTGGTTAACTTTTCTTTTAATTGCCCGAAGGCTTTTGGCACTTCTCATCCCACTCAAACTTCTTTTCCTTCTTCGAAGTTGAGTCATAGGTCGGGCTACAGTGGAAAACCCTTCGATAAACCGTCGGTAATAACCGGCCAAGCCCAAGAAACTCCGAACTTCCGTCACGACTTGGGTGCCTTCCATCCCGTAACGGCTTCGACCTTGGCGGGGTCTACGGCTACTCCTCCGCTGAAACCACGTGGCAGAAAAGCGACTTCCTTGAGCCGAACTCGCATTTGCTGAATTTTGCATACAGCTGGTGCTCTCGTAACTTTTCCAAGACGAGTCGTAGGTGCTCCGCGTGTTCCTCATCGCTCTGGAGTAGATAAGTATATCGTCGATGAACACCACCACGAACTTGTCCGGGTATTCCATGAATACCTTGTTCATCGATTCATAAAGTATGCGGGGCATTGGTCAATCCAAAGGACATCACCGTGAACTCGTATAAGCCGTAACGTGTAGAGAACGCCATCTTAGGAATATCTCCGTCTCTAATCTTCAACCGATGATATCCGACCGTAGATCAATCTTTGAGAACACCGTGCACCCTTAAGTTGATCGAATAGGTCATCGATCCGGGCGGGGGTACTTGTTCTTGATGGTTACTTCATTCGCGATCGGTAGTCCACACACATTCTCATACTCCCATCCTTCTTTTGACGAAGAGTACGGGGCTCCCTGGGAGAAGAGCGGGGCGCACAAATCCCTTCTCTTGTAGTTCCCGTATCTGCTTCTTGAGTTCCTCTAACTCGTTGGCGGCATTCGATAAGGTCTCTTGGATATGGGGGCAGATACGGGCATTAAGTCGATGATAAACTCTACATCGCGATCCGGGGCATTGGGTAATTCTTCGGGAAATACATCGGGTATTCTTGTACTACGGGCATTCCTCCTAAGGGTAGCATGGTGAACACTCCCGCAGCTTGCTCACATAGCTTTGGGTTTTGATCCATAGTTATGCTCATCGGTGCTCCCACGGGGTGGATACCGTGACTTCCCTTCGATCAGCCTATGATTCCATTATTTTTGGTCAACCAATCCATTCCGAGTATGACATCTATGGTTTGGGGAGATAACACCATAAGGTTTGAGAGAAACACCACGTCTCTAATCCGTATGGGCACATTAATGCAGGCATGGGGTACGGTTATGTCTCCCGGTGAGTGTACCAACATCGGCCTCTTAAGTGCTACTTGGTGTAGGTGGTGTTGTTTGCTTACTTGGGAAGATATGAATGAATGCGAGGCTCCAGAATCGAATAAAACTTTAACTGGTGCAGAGTTGATAGAGAACATACCCATCAATACGCTCTGGTCCTCCCGAGCTTCTTCCGCCCGCACATGATTCACCCGACCACGTCGAAACCCGTGGCGCCTCGTTGGGTAGCGGGGTCCCGAATGCACTCGTCCCGCCGCAGGGGTGGAGGTTCCTCCGACGGGCGTTGCATTGGCGCCAGTGCGTACAGGGGCGTTGCGTGGTTTTGGACAGCTATTGGAGTAGTGCCCGAATTCTCCGCAATTAAAACAGCTCACATTCCTTCTTCCTGGAGCGGCTAGGGTTGGTGTGGGCGTATGGAACTGAGGTGTAGCTGACCTGTTGACATGGTCGGAGGTGGGAGAACGTCCGGTTGCCGGAACGTTTGGCTTCCATCCAGACGGGGTGGCTCCCTTGGGGCGTTGTGGCGTTCCCTGAAATGGGCGAGCCATAGCGAGCCTCCTCTTGCGGTTATTGTCTACCACCTTTTGGTCATGCTCAAGCCGGACGACCTTGTTGATGAGGCTTTGGAAACTGGTGTGGTCATGCCCGATCATTGGTCCCCTTAGTTCGTCATTTAGTCCTTCAATGAATTTGTCTATCTTTTCTTCCTCGTCTGCCAGGTCACTGGTGGCATAACGGGCAAGCCGGGTGAACTTGTTCGATATTCTTGTACCGAGGTGTTCCCTTGACGCGCCTGCGGAACTCGTTTTTCTTCATCCTCATCACGCATGGCACGAAATTCTCACGAAACGCAGCCGTGAATTCCTCCCATGTTGGTTCGCCGGCGGCTTCAGCTCGTGTCTCCTTGTAGGTGTCCCACCAGTCACTCGCGGGACCCTCCAGCTGGTTAGTAGTGAAGACAACTCTATCAGCTTCTCGGACTCTGACGAGAGTTAGCTTCTTCTCTATCACTCTTAGCCAATCTTCGGCATCCATAGGTTCTTCGGCCGTGGAAAAAGTGGGCGGCTTAGCTCTCATGAATTCCCTAGACTCGATCCTCCTCGACCTCCTTGATTATTAGCAATCGCTTGGAGTAGCCGGGTCGCATAGCCATGACCTCCGCCGAGGTGGAGGGGTTAGGTTCGCGGGTTCTCGTTGGTCGCGCGGCCCGCGGCGATGTGCCATCGAAGAAGGGAGATGAATCAAGAGATCGGACTAGTTTAAGTTATAGTTCACAGGAAATTTTTCTTCAAGCTCTTTCGAATGATCTTCTATCAACAGACAAGGTGAAATAATAATAAGCATATGAATTAATACGTCGCAAGGCGATGCCCAGGTTCATCATATTACATAAAGGGGGTACATGGACCGTACATACACAGTCCTTCATGCCAGGATAGCAATAATAACTATATCGTTCAACTACATCAACTAATTAAGGGTAAATAGGAAGTGCTGCCGAGCTGGGAAGGTCCTCCCGCCTAGTTCTCCATCCATCCGCAAGAGCCAGGCGCCGGAAGTGGGTGGTCTGCTGCTGAAGCAAACCGAAGTCCCCACGGCTCGGAGGTGGTGGCCTCGGAGTCACGCCGAATCTTCCGACTCGGTGGCCGCGTACTCTTGCGAGCAGTCTGGCGGGTGAGGGGGCCTCCCGTGTGGGTCAGGCGACGCGGGGGAGCTTCCTCCTCCATTGAGTCGGTGTCGCTAGACTCCCATTTGATTTCCATGGGCTCTGCCTCAGACTCCGTGTCGGTGTGGATCTGGATGGGGTTACCCTCTCCTGATCCCGGCTCGGATGGTACTGGTACGGAGCTCGGGGTGGTTCCCATGGATGTAGCAGCAGTGGGGTCGACCAGGTACGGTGCAGGCTCTGTGCTCAACATGAAGGCTTGCTCCATCATAGCTTGAAAAGTATCTAAGCTTGCTGGAGTCATATGGTAATAGTGGTCGGGCACAGGGGCAGGATGTGATGGTACAGGCTCAGTGGAAGTACCTGCAGCGTAGACAGGACGAGTGCGCAGCTGTTCCTCTAGCTGGTTGATCTGCTGCTTGCTCTTCCTGAGCTGCTCTTCCAGCTCTACCAGAGCCTCCCCTCGGGCCATGTAGCGGTCCGAGAGTTGCTCGTACTGAGCACCATTGGCCTGCAGCTGAGTCTGCAGCATGCTTATCTGGTCTCCGCAGCCTTGGTGGCTGTTGACCAGATCATTGAGGCGTGATTGCTGATCGTTGATCTCGAGAAGGGCCTCCTCATAACAGCGCTCTGCGGTCTCCGCCCAACGGGATAGACGCGTGACCATCGGGTTGTAGCAGCGGGGTAGCCTCCACGGTGCATCGGGTTGCCCTCTTCGCGGTAAGGATGATGCACGAACTCTGTCATTGTGAGTTCGGCACGGTGTTCCGCATTAAGGCGAAGGAAGGCCTCGCGAGCCGCATCCCGAATAGCCGCTTCGCTAGGTCCCGGTGGTAGTGGGTATGGAAGCGTAAGATGTCTCGCTTCCCATGCGGGCTTCTATGGATACACTGCCTCCCAGTGGATACTCTTCGGAGCCATGCCTTTTGGTGTGATAAGTGGGTGGTTCCGGTACCTCAAGCACCATAGTAGGGACGAAGTTGGACCACGAACCCCTCGTCTCGCGGAATGCTGACTTCCCGTTCCGTCGTGGTTTGACATCGCTTTATAGGCAACTTAGGGTTAGCGGGAGGGAGCTATCATAATCATTTGGTAAAAAGGAAATACAGATGTAGAAAAGATATATTTGTATTTTCGGAAATAATAGTTTAAAACTGATCCTACCGTAGGGATATTTCCCTTTAGCCATCTAGTTAGGGGTAGGGCGCCATTGGGTCTTAGCCTACGGTCGCATGGCTCGATACCAGCTCTGGACCCCGACTTTGAGTCGGGAATCTTTCGTGTTCATAGTACCATTTCCCTGGATCAAGTAGTTGGTACCCACGAATGCGATCGGATAATCAAGTGCGCATGCACGAATAGTCTTACAATACCATTATTACATAAATAGGCCCGAAGGCATTGTTCATCCCAGACCTTATGGTCCGAATACAATATAAAAAGAGTTTAGATAAGGCGGAAAGAGGGCATGCTTGTCCATTGCCACAGCAACGACCGGAGCTAAAGTCTAATATGCGCCGTCGTTCCTCGTCCTCCCGGTGGTAAGCATATGGATCTTCCGGCTCTTCAACTCCATCATGGAGGTTTGTGCATATAGCAAGGGTGAGTACCAACCGTACTCAGCAAGCCAACACGAATTTATGCATATGATAGGGTTATTCAAAGAACATGGCTAGGGTTACTTTTGCGTAAAGCCGTTTTCACAATTCTTTTCACAAGCCTATCGTCTAGCCAAAACAAGTTTTAAGTTCATAGTTCATTAACCCGGCGACGGTTCGTCTACCATCCATCGTGATTCCAAGGATGGCTTCCCGCCTCCGGTTCGTCATGATTTTCTGGGAGTCCACCCTTCTCACATTCTCGAGAAGTTGATCCACCGAATAAAATCATCATGCAAACCCATCCCAGCATTTTTAAGTTCAAAGTCTAGCCAAGCGAAAGTCTTGTCACGATGCTCAATATCCGCGAGCACGGCTATTCGAATAGATTGATTCACTCACACTGCGGTGGATGTACACTTTACCCGTACTCCGCGACGCCCAACAAATGAGCCTACGTCTCAACACATGAGACGGCCACGGCAAAGCCTTTCGATAACCTCACTTTGCAGCACCCGCTCCATGAACTTAAGCCCTCATGCACTCTAGCCGTCCTTTTCTAGCGGTGAGAGGAGTTCGGCGCACCGGGGTAAGGGAAGTCTTTCCAATCTTTAAGTTTAATTAACATCGTTTAATCCCACCATTCATAACAAAGGCCGCAGCCTCATCCTCGTCCCATAACCACATCATAGAGAACCATCTATGCAAGGATACTGCCTCCGCTCGGCTATCTAGTCAGCTAGGTCTATACCCATTCGAGAAGTACGATTGTACTGGCTCGTTTCCCGGCTATCTCATGGCTCGGTCCTTAATTGACCAGGGTTGGCACTTGCCTTTTCCGGAATCCACCCAAATCATCCGGCCGCCCAAGTCTAAAACATTTGTATAGTACTTTCAATTTTCATCAAACTTAATTCATCATGGTCATGTGGCGCTCATGTCTCCACATGCCGAATCTCAACTACCTTCCCTAAGGTAGTTGCCCAAGCACAAAGCTTTTTCATGAAGTCATGAGTATGCATAAATCTAAGTATAGCATGGCTAATTACCGAAGTTATGCTTCGGTTATTTGTATCACATCGCGAGTTACAAGGAGTAAATTCTAAAGGTAAACAATAGCAAGGTATGGCATAACAAGTATAGCTAACTCGGTAAAGCATGCATGTTTAGAGTTTAAAATAACATCATTTCGCAATTGGGATCGATATGTTCAAAGGGTGTGAAGACTTGCCTTGTTCGCACGCTTCTTGAGTGGGATTTCCTGCGGGGTCAGTGTTCGCCTCCTCGGTCGCTAATCATACGAGCGAAAAGGAAAAAAAATGGATTCCAATTAAAATCCGATAAGAACGAACGAAAAAGCATGAGAAATCATAAAGAACTCTCCAAACTATTTTCCCCTATGACCCTACTCGAGTCACGGAGGATTTTTATAACAAAATCGGCCGTAGCGACAAATTTCGACCTTTTAGGGTTTTTGTAAAAGGGGTCGATAAAACGACGAAGCGGAAATCTTGCGAATGTTGTTCAAGAGGTTCGTTGATATATCTTTGCCGAGTCCAGTGGTTAAGTATAGTTTAAAGAAAAGAAAAATAATATTAAATCTTCAAGAAAGTTTTACGTAAACGGGAGTTTTCCAAAAATCGTATATAGAAAATCATTTTACTCGAGGAAAAATACCGAGAAAACTATATATTTTTGCACAAATATTCCCCAAAATCCCTAAAAATATTCCCCAATTTTTCTAGAATTTTCCCTATTTTTTTCTAATTTTTCTCCCTTCTTTTCTTTTCTCTTTTTTTTCTTTTCTCTAGCCAAGATCGTACATTTCTCTCTCTCCCCCCTCGTCTACCCCCCGATCGGCGGCGCTCTGGGCCGACGACGACGGCGCGGGCGTACCGCCGGCGGCGACGGTGACGCTCGGACTTTGGGCGAAAATGGAATCATGGGACACTTCGATCGGCGGCGGCGGCGGCGGCTCCGTGATCGACGGGCGATGGCGAACACGGCGGCGACGCGGTTCGGCCAAAACCCGGCGTGGCTTCGGCGGTTTTCGGGGATGGCGAGGAGGCGAAGGGTTAGACTAGTGGCGGCGAGGTGTGGGGAAGAAAGGGAAGTTTGCCCACCCTTTTATACTCGGCGAGAGCGCACGGGATCGGTGGGAGAGCGGCCGGCACCGGCGAATGTCGAGCGGCCACGCGGCGGTCGGCTGCGGAGCGCGCGTGCGTTTGCACGTCGCGGCGGTGTGGCCGACGCGCGCGACCGTCCCGGCGACACCGTGTGTGCGAATCCGTGATGCCGGCGCGGCCGGCGTAGCGTGGCCGGCTGCATTGTACGGCGAGCGTGGACTCGGAGCTCGCGCGCGCACGTTGCACGGCGCGGCCGGCGAGCGGCATGGCGCGAGCGCGGCGAGCAGATGGCGAGCACATGCGCCGCGTACGGCGAATCCCCAACACGCGCCGGCGTGGCGACGGCATGGCGCGAGCGCGTGGCCGATGCGGGGCATGTGCGTGGGAGTGACGGCCTTGTGCGAGGACGTGGTGACGCGGCGACGTGGCGAGCGTCGCGTGGCGCGCAAGACGGCGTGGGACCGCGCGCGCGTCCGTTGCCCGGCGGCGGCGAGCGGCATGGCGCGGCACCGTTGCGCGCGCCGGCGTGGTCTGGCGGCCGCACGGCGCGGCTTGCTGGCTGGCGGCGACGCGACGGCGAGCGTACGGCGACGTTGACTCGGGCGCGGGACGGGAACGCGCGCGCAACGCGCGGCGTCGCGGTAAGGAGCGCGTGGTACGGCATGACCGGCGTCGAACACCTGGCAACAAATGAACAGTGCTCTTTCTCCTTTTTCCCGAATTTTGAAATCCTATTTTCTATTTCCATTTCCTTTCACTCTAAAAATTCAAAATAAATTTCAATATTTCCAAATAATTTTGAAATTATATTTTCAAACTTTTCCCCCACTTTTTATTTTTCAAAATATATTTTTCATATTTTTATTTCTTCTTTTAAAACCAATAAATTGGGGTCTTTGATTAATATAAGTTTCTAATTTCTCAAATATATTTTTACCATTCAAATATTTATTATTTTTCTTCCATCGAGTTAGGGTTTTAACCAAATATATTCTTTTCAAAGAATCTTTTGTAAATCTCCAAAATTAATATGTTTACCCTTCTTCAAATGTATATATATATATATATATTGTGAATTACTTCTCCCAGCAGGGATCTCAAAGCTTAGGGATTTTATTCAACTTCACCTCAAAGCAATTCCAAAAGAAATTCTTACGCAACTGAATTGGCAAATAAAATTGAAAAATACGATAAGAAGCAATGATTCCAAAAAGTTTTTGCGAGTTTCGATTTTCATGTTCCGAATTCTACTCCTTCGATTTTCAGGATGTTACAGTAACCCAAGCGAAAAAATACCAAAAAAATATTAGCTACAAACCGTGCAAGTGAACACTGGCTAGGTTTAACTAATACGTAGCCAACAAGAAAGAAACATGTAATAACGGATTAATCACTGTAATTAGCAAGACGAAAGGAGAAAAGGATTAACGAAGTGGAGGTGGCGGCGTGGGGTGTAATCAACTTCGCTTCCCCTACACCGTCACCGGCATCAACTTCGCCGTCAACCCCCGTCCGATGATTCCTACGCCATAATCACCCTACTTCCAGGCGAGCACTTCGTCCCGCACCGCCGGCTTGACGCATGCGCTCTCATCCGAGGCCTGCGGGAGTTCTCCTTCTTCGAAAAGAAGTTGTCGAAGAGCGACATCGCAGCGAACGGCGGTGCCCTCATCGTGATCCACAAGTCCAGCGTCGCCGAGCACGTCCTTCCGCCAATACCGGACCTCCGCATGATGGACCTGCAAGGCGGCCGCTGATAGTTTGGCCACACCTAGAGCGACACCGTCACGGACCGCTTCCACACGCTCGCCGCTGGCTGGAGCGCGTTCGTCAAGGCCAAGCGCCTCTGTGTCGGGGACACCGTGATCTTCATGCGTCGCGTCGCCTTGACAGCGTGTGAAAAATCTATTCTATTGTATTCTGATGTATCACATTGACTCTCTCATGGGGTATATATAAAGGTACATATGAGATAGATACTTGAAGTACAAAACAAGTTAAGATGGATTTATCTATATGATTATATCTCTAAAACTCTATCTTATCTTTAGGATTCTATTATCTCATCTCTATAGTTTAATTTGACTCTTATCTCTAACCATACATATCTGTACTTCTAACATGACGAGCTGCTTGTCGGGGTGCGGCGCAAGCCCTACGACGGCATGCCAGTCGGGATCCCCGCCAACCACGTAGCGGACGCGGGGTTCTACGTTGGGCCATCCGTTCAGGGTGACCTACTGCCCATGGCAGCGCACGGCGGAGTTTGTGGGTGCGCCGCGAGGAGGTGGAAGGCTCATCGCTGATCAGTCTCACTCCTGGGACGAGGGTGCGGTTACTGATGAACCCCAACGACACGCGCCGCCGCACCCAACGGGTCTACGGCACCGTCAGGGACGTCGACTCCAAACGCGCGTGGCGCATGCTCGAGGTATATATGCCTGCCAAATTAATTGTTCTTCGTTGATCACCGTTTCCATGATCGATATGCTTCTGGTTGTTGTTGATCGATCGATCTGATTGCATATATAGTTGAATTGCATGGTTAATGAATGGTTGCATATCTTGATCTGCAGGTTGAATGTGATCGTGGCTCCCCGCTCTATTCCACAATGAACAGACGAGTTAATTCTTGGCAAGTCCAACCCGTTCAGCTCGCTCCACAGAGTTCTGATGAGGAGGCAGCAACTACATCGACTGCGCACGCCGGAGATGCCACCACATCTGCTCCATCGTTTGCTAATGTCCCTAGAGATGTGTCCTCTTCTTCATCCACACCAGTTATTCCGGGTCGTGGCTCCGCCTTTCGCATTGTGAATCCTCAATATGGATCACATTCACCGGCCAACAACTCACCAAGCCATCAGTAGCAGTAGTGGTTTCTGATGGTGCGGCCGATGCTTCAAAATTGTTGTAGGCTAGGATCCTGAAGTAGTGAAACTACATACATGTATGTGAAAATTAGAGATAAACTTCCCAAGGTATATTCAAGTGAACTTTTTCATGGCTAATGTCTCGTTGACGTTCATGTCTTTGCTTGCAATGAAGATTTAGAAATAAACTTGAATAGGCTAATTGATCCAATTATTGATGCCACAAGATTGGTTTCCTCTCACACTATCTCACTTTATTTGATCCCATTTGCATTGTTGCGATCTATTAACTTAGTAAAGTTATTAAATTAGTAGAGAAGGCATAAGAACAGCCTAGAAATTCTCGTATTAATCGGAGAAAAAAATAAAGTCCATACACTAATATAATTTAAAAATATCTGAAATTTAAAATTTAAAAATAAGAAATATTAGAAGAAGAGACTAGAGTCCATCCATATATACAATATAGAACTAACTAAAATTCAAAATTAAAAAATTAAAAGTAGACATTAGAGTTTATATAGAAATACAATTTAAAAAATAACTAAAATTAAAAATTAAAAAATAAATAATATTAGGATAGGATTATAAGAGTCCATAAATACAATTTAGAAATAATAGAAATTAGAAATTTAAAAAATAAAGAATATTAGAAGAAGAGATTAAAGTTCATATAGGAATAAAATTCAAAAATAACTGTATTTCAAAAGTAAAAAAATAAGTAATATTAAAATATGTGTTTAGATTCCACACGAAAATATAACTAGAAATAACAAAAATTCAGAATTAAAAAATAATAAATGCCGAAAGAAAAGTCTCGTACATACATGCGTCACGTGAGCCGTTGGATCGATTGGACGGTCTCGTCTCATGATTTGAAGGGGTGAAGGAGGACCATCCGAATCCGTCACTGTCAGGGCCTTCTTCAACCTCGCGGCGACAGAGCCCTTGTAGAACCCGACGCCGCCGTCACCGAGTCGTTCCGGGTTCGAATTCCTCCTCTTCGGCTATAGAGCCCCGATCGAGGTCGCCTACAGTTTTTCCGCACCTCAGACCGAGCAGTGTTGAGCCCTAGCCTCGCGGCGCTTCGATCTCGCTGCCCTGCCGGCTGCCACGCTCAGTCCAGAAGCACCTGCAACTGTGCACAACTCCACCATCGGAACCGCAGGAAACATGGGGAAGCCCGCCCGGTCCGTCCCGTCCTCTAGACTCCGCCGGAAGACCGTCGCCGCCGTGAAGCCCAAGCGCGCTGCCGCCAAACCCTCGCCGTCGGCCGCCTCTCGCCGTCGTGGCGGTCGTGCTAACAAGTCCGCGATGGCGTCGTATCGAGCAGGGGACGGCGTGTTGCCCCGGATATGTTGCACGAGGTCCTGCTTCGCCTCCCCGCCAAGCCAATCTGCCGCCTCCGCGCCGTCTGCCGCTCGTGGAGGTCCTTCACCTCCGACCCGCTCTTCGTCGCCGCGCACGCCGCCCGCCACCCTCACACCGCCCTCCTCCTCGCTGTCGGCGTGGAGACCTCTCCTACCCCACGTATCAACCTCGTCGACCTGTCCGGCAACGTCGTCAAGCAGATCCCCTGCACGGGGAAAGGCAGGGTGATCAGGCAGAGCTCCGACGACCATGTGCTCCTCGAGGGCAGCGACGACCACATCATCCGCATACTCCACCCAACCTCCGCCTTAGCCTTACCTCGCCGTCGCACCAAAGACGGAGACCGCGTTTGGTTCGCGTTCGGCCAAACATCTCACAAAGGCGAGCACAAGCTACTCCGCGTCGTAGAGGCCATAGACTACACTCACGCATCGGAGATCATCACCACCAGCGATAGGAAACGGAAACCTCAGTGGAGGAAGATGGACAACCCGCCGGGCTACCTCGATTGGGGCTGCACCAATGGAGTTGTGTTCAGAGGCGCGGCTTACTTCGTCCTAAATTATTGCTATGCCGCGTCCTCCCTCATACAGACAGACTGCTTACCTTCCTTCGACCTTGAAAAGGAGCAATGGAGCATGTCCCTCCGAGGGCCTGCAAAGACGATTCTTCATGATGCTAATGGCACAGTAAACTATTCTGGCCTCGCCGACCATCTCATGTTAGCTGGACTGAAGGGCACTCTGTCTGCAGCGCATTGGAATGGTCACGATTCATTCGTGGATCTGTGGTTTCTGACTGATTTTGAGAAGGGGACGTGGTCGAAAGAATATAGGATTATTATTGTTGATTTTGTTTTCTTTGGGGCTGGATGTTATGTGAAAGTGCACCCTTTGCTTGTCACGGACGAGGGAGAGGTAGTACTTTGGTTGCTGGCAGGGACAAAAGCGATCGTGCAGATTTATAACACAGTAACTAAGATTTCCATGGATATAACTGAAACAAGTATCTATGCTGGAGTAGGTGTGTACACTGGAAGTCCGTTATGTCTATGGAGTGTGTGACAAGGTAAAGTTTGGTTTCATATCATCATGTAATTTATATTCATGCGGTCTCGTTTGGTTATACTAGAAAAATGTCTATGCGTTATGATGACGGGTCTTGTTGTTGGCTCGTGTGATGTGGCTAGCTTTCAGTTCACCGCGACCGTGAAATTGCTTCATCCTTTTAAACCATGAAAGAAAACCATACACTGAAATCATTGATCTGTGTGGTGTTCTATACATGTCAGGTGAAATGACTGACGAAAAATCCTATGGTATGTGGGAAGCGTGATCCATCCTATTACAACGCATCGCCAAAGATGCAATCTCCTGGCCCTCACCTTCATAGTTTGCATAATTGTCAGGTTTTTTCATTGTTGACATAAATAATATCTAACTGTTTGCGAATCTTAGCAACCGTAGAGCGGATTTCAGCCTTAAGCTTAAGGTTCTAGCACAACCGAGGGCTACTGGATGTTGAAAATAAGGGTACAGTATACTAGTCACTCATTCTAATAAGTTCTTTATCTATTAAATATTTCCTTAAAAACAATATATATTAATGATTACAGAGAGTAACTAACCTAAAAGAGACTTTTTTACGGTGCTTGCGAGGTATACTCGGTACCATTTGTTATCTCCATAGCCAAGAGCCCTCGTTCACCTCATATTATAACAAGATTGGATATAGGGATGGTGCTCTATACGTGTTTTTGGGTCAATCACTTTACTATTGATTTACTACTAGCAATATAAATTTGCATGTTGCCCACTGAAATTTAGAAACTGAGAAAGCTGGCAACAATAGATTATGCCTTATAGCCTAGGTTTCTGAATCCTGACGAGATGTTTGATTAGGTAAACTCATTATATTGTCTACACTAGTAGAGATCCTCTCCTCTGTGACGGGCCATCACATGCCTGAGATTTTCGGGCTGTCATAACGAAGTCATCTCAAACGGGCCTAAAAAGAGGCCGACAAAGATATACACGCACAGACATGTTAGATGTTTATAAAACTATAGCCCGACACAGATTACAATTATCAGTGACGGGCTCAATAAAACGTCCGATAAAGGTGACCAATGTTATCTTTGTCAGACACCCATAGAAGCCTGTCACCGATATGTACCATCGATGACGGGAGCAAAACTACAGCCCGAATGAGATAACAAGCCCGACATTATGGCCCGTCACCAATGAGTACATCGGTGACGGGCTTGAACACTGGCCTGACAAAGATAATTTTTATAGTCTATAAATATCCCTTTCACCAACTGTACTGGTTATCCTACAGTTGGGCACCGTATCCAACCACGCCACCACCGCCTCCTCCGTCCAGAATATGTAGATGGTTATTTTTTTTACAGATATTTTCCTTGAGATAGGTAACCCAAGCGAAAAAATACCAAAAAAAATATCAGCTACAAACCGTGCAAGTGAACACTGGCTAGGTTTAACTAATACGTAGCCAACAAGAAAGAAACCTGTAATAACGGATTAATCACTGTAATTAGCAAGACGAAAGGAGAAAAGGATTAACGAAGTGGAGGTGGCGGCGTGGGGTGTAATCAACTTCGCTTCCCCTACACCGTCACCGGCATCAACTTCGCCGTCAACCCCCGTCCGATGATTCCTACGCCATAATCACCCTACTTCCAGGCGAGCACTTCGTCCCGCACCGCCGGCTTGACGCATGCGCTCTCATCCGAGGCCTGCGGGAGTTCTCCTTCTTCGAAAAGAAGTTGTCGAAGAGCGACATCGCAGCGAACGGCGGTGCCCTCATCGTGATCCACAAGTCCAGCGTCGCCGAGCACGTCCTTCCGCCAATACCGGACCTCCGCATGATGGACCTGCAAGGCGGCCGCTGATAGTTTGGCCACACCTGGAGCGACACCGTGACGGACCACTTCCACACGCTCGCCGCTAGCTGGAGCGTGTTCGTCAAGGCCAAGCGCCTCTGCGTCGGGGACACCGTGATCTTCATGCGTCGTCCTGAGTTCATATAGCAATACAAATAACAAATAACAAAAATTTGAAAATTAAAAACAATAAATATTGGAGGAGTCTAGAGGCCATATAGAAATACAATTTAAAAATAACTGAAAATTTAAAATTTAAAAATAAAAAATATTGAAAGAGCACTTTAGAGTCCATATACAAATAAAATTTATAAATAATGAAAATTAGGAATTAAAAAATAATAAATATTAAAAGAGGAGTATAGAGTCCATATAGAAATACTTTAGAAATAACTAAAATTTAGAATAAAAACTAATTAATAACTATTATGTATATACATATAATATGAATATTACACTTTGATGATTAGTTTTTTAAGTTAGTATGGCATTTAAAATTATATTGTCATTTTTATATAGTTTAATAATAAAATATGAATATATATATATATGCTATTATATAAGAAAAATATAATGATGTTAGCCGTGTAATCGTGAGTCATTGTGCTAGTTCATACTGTTGATGGACTTATGGTTCGTTGATTACAGGACATAATCCATGCTCAATAACTGCTCTCCTTTTTTGGATGCATGAACCAATTTAAAAGGAATTAACCATTTGTTATTTTGGTGATTCAGTCAATTCATAAGAAAAACCAAGAGCGAAGGTAAGATGCATGTAACGCCTCGATTTCTCGAGCCGTTAACAATCTATTTTAATAAAATTCTAGTTTCAAAATGGTTCTTTTTGTGTGTGACTAAGTGTCTGTTTGGAGCTTTAGTCAGGGGACTAGAGATTAGTCCCTGGACTAAAAACTTTAGTCCTCTACTGTTTGGATCCAGAAACTAAAAGAGACTAAAGGTCATTAATCATAATGTACAAAGACAGTATTACCCCGTCCCAGTATCTGCAGCAGTACGTTGTCCGCCAGCACTGACAGTGGTGAAACCCCCTCCGTCACCGCCTCCTTCGCCTTCTTCTTCCCGCCGCCGCCCCTCAAACCTCCTCGTGCGCGGCGGGACCTGCGGCGGCGACGAGCACGGGACCTTCTGCGGCGACGAGCATGGACTGGCGACGGGCGCGGGACCTGCGACGGCGACGGGCGAGGACCGGCGGCGGCATGGGGCGCGGACCGGCAGTGGCGTGGGGCAAGGTCTGATTGCGGCGCTATGCGGGCGAGACTGGCTGGCGACGGCAGGCTGTGGAGGGTATCCGAAGGAAATGGTGCTTTTTAGTCCTAATTAGTACCTCTATTAGGGACTAATGGACTAATGTCATTTTAGTCCCTTTTAGTCCCTTCTGTTTGGGAGTTTAGGGACTAAAAGGGACTAAAATGGAGGGACTAATCCTTTTAGTCCCTCAACCAAACAGCCTCTAAGGCTAGTCTTTATGAAGTTTTATGGAGTATTTTATTGTAGACCCCCGTTGTTTGAACGGGAATCATTCGTGTTCGTAGTATCATTTCCCTGAATCAAGTAGTTTGGTACCCACGAATACAGTACTGAATTATCAGGTGCAAAGTGCACGAATAGTCTTACACCAAAAGTATTACTATAATAGGCCCGACGGCAATATCATTACATGTAGGACCTACTGGTCCGGATACAACCAAAATCAGAGATTAGATAAGATAGCAGACGAAAGGCAACTATTTGTTGATTGCCACAGGCAACGACCGGGGACTAAGACCTAGTAGGCGCTATCTCCTTCTTCGCCCACCTGGCAGTAAGCATAGGGGTCCTCCAGTTCTTTGTTTCCACCATCTGAAGGTTTGTGCGTATAGCAAGGGTGAGTACCCAACGTATTCAGCAAGCCAACACGGAATGATGCACATGATAGGGTCATTCAAAGGATGGCTGTGGTTCTTTTGCATAAAGCCAATTTTCGTAAATCTTTTCACAAACCTAATATCTAGCCAGGTCAAGTTTTATTACCATAGTTCATTAAGTCGGCGATGGTTCTGTCCACCATCCATTGTGATCCCAAGTATAGCTTCCCGCCACCGGATCGTCATGGTTTTTCTGGGGAGTCTACCCTTCTCGTATCTCGAGAAGTTGGTCCACCAGTACATAAAAATCATCATGAAAACCCATCCCATTATTTTAAAATTTATGAGTCTAGTCACAAGAGAAACTTGTCATGCCGCTCATTATCCGCGAGCACGGCTATTCGAATAGATTAGTTTACTCACACTGCAGTGAATGTACACTTTACCCGTACTCCGTAACTGCCCATTGAATGAGTCTACATCCCTTTATATGGGACGATCACGGCAAAGCCTTTCGATAACCTCACTTTGGCAGTACCCGCTCCATGAACTTAAACCCTCATGCACTCTAGTCGTCGTTTCCTAGCAGTGAGAGGAGTTCTGGCGTTCCCGGGGTAAGAGAAAGACTTGCTCCATCTTTGATCTTTCAACCTTCATGTTCCTTTCTTCATGTCTTCATTTCTTCATGTTTATCGTATGCCCGATCTCTTCCCAGGTACCGACCAGTGGTACATCCCCCACCGGTAGGCCCTTAACTTCCGTCCAGGCACCCCCCCAGTGGTAAGCCCCCACCGGTAGGCCCTTACCTCAACGCCTACACCTGAACCACTATGCAGGGATACTCCCTCCGCTCGGTTATTTACTCCGTTAGGTCTATACACATTCGAGAAGTACGGTTGTACTGGCTCGTTCCATGTTAAAAGTCTCATGGCTCGGTCCTTAATTGACCAGGGATGGTACTTGCCTTTGCCGGAATCCACCCAAATCCATCCATCCGCCCCAGTCTAAAAACATTGATTTTGTACTTTCATTTTTCCATCAAACTATTTTCATCATGTTCAAGGCAATGTGGCGCTCATGTCTCCACATGTCGTATCTCAACTACCTTCCCTAAGGTAGTTGCCCAAGCATATAGCTCTTTTGTAAAAATATGAGTATGCAAGATCCTAGTATAAGCATGGCTAAGCATTTTACCGAAGAAAGTCTCCGGTTATGTCACATCGAGGTTTACAAAGATTATAACTAAAGGTAATCAATATCAAGGCATGGCATAACAAGAATAGGTATTCCTTTTGTGTATAGCATGCACATTTTAGTTTGAGAATCAACACAAGTTCGCAAATAGGATCAATATGTTCAAAGGGAGTGATGACTTGTCTCGCGACCTTGTTGGCTTGAGTCTTCAATGTTCTTAATGGCTCCCTCGGACTCTACCGTACGTGCAAGAAATTCAATTGAATTCGATTAGAATTCAAATAAAATCCAATTAAAGCTAAATAAATTGCAAAAGCGGCTTCTAACACTAGGTTATGATTTTACGTAAGTTTAGGTTCGAGTTTTGGCAAAATCCGAGTTAGAACGAGCGAGTTACAAAGATTTGAAGTTTCGTATTAAACCGATTTAATTACTATGATGTGGTATTATTTTAAGTGAATATATTCAAAGTTTGAGCAATATTATGGTCGATGATTCGAAATATAATAAATAAAAGGAAAGGGTTAACTTTATATTTTATCAAAATTTTTATTGGGCCGACAAGCCCTAGGGTTGCAATTAATTCAAATCCTAAAATAATTTACTCTAAAGTGTGTCACTATGCTAAATGATTTAGAATTTAAATTCTCAAAATTTTATATGACAAGGTTTTAGGTTTTACTAACAAACTAAATTATATTTAAATTCCTAAATTATTCGTTCTAAACAAGATTGTACTTAATAATTTAAGAATTGAACTCAAAATAAATTCATATGATAAAATTGGGGTCTAATAGCAAACTAAGTCACAATTAAAATTCCTAATTTATAATTATTGCTATTTTGTATTGTCTCCAATACACTTTTATTTTAGGAGAGGAAATAGATTTTCACTTTAAATCTTTTTCAAAAACATTTCCTATTTTTTCTTTATTCTTCTTTTCTTTCCTCTTTTTTTTCTTCTCTTTCTTTTCTTTTCTTTTCTTTTCCTTTCTTTTCCCCCTTTCTTCCTTCTTCTCTCTACCTGCTTCCTCTGTTTCTTTCCCTCTTCTCTCTCCTACCTTTCTTCCCTTCCCTCACTCTTTCTCCTCCTTGCTTGCTTGGCCAAGCCAAGGCCGGGCGGCGCACGAGGGCGACGGCATGTGGCGAAGGAATAGGGGCAGGGGGCTTACCGGCGGCGTGTCGGCGACGGAGGCGGCGCGGCACGGCGCGGCGTGGCGGCGGCGAGGAGTGCGGCGCGCGGAGCTCCAGCCAGGGAGAGAAGAGGGAGCGTGGGGAGTGGACGTGGGGCGGTGGGGTGAGGGGCGAAAGGCTGCGCCTCCTTTTATAGGCGCGCCGGGGAAGGAACGGGCGGGCGGCGCGGGCCGGCGACAAGACGCGCGGCACGGGGCTCGGTGGCGACGGGATGGCGCTCGGCGGCACAGGGGTGCAAGGGGTCGGCGCGGCGATGGCAACGCGCGGCGATGGGATGGTGAGGGTGACGCGCGGCGCAGCGATGGCGACGTCGACACGGTGCGGGGCTCGGAGCGGCGCGGCAAGCGGGACGGGCGGTGCGGCGACAACGACGGCCAACGGTGTGGCAGGAGGGCGCGGGGCTCGACGCGGGGATGGGACGAGGCGCGGCGGCACGGGCTCGGCGGCGACGGACGGGCGGCCGAGCCGTGCGGTGACGCGACGCGCGTGCGCGGAACGTGAGGCGGGGTCGAACGGCTAGCGGCTAATGAACAGTAGATTTTTCTTATTTTTCTGATTTTCTTTTTTTCATTTTATTTATTTTTCTTTTTGTTGCTTTCCCTTTGTAATTTATTTGCTATTAACTCTTGGACTTATTTGTAGTTTTATTTAATACTTTTATGATTTGCTCTCTTTAATTTATATATATATATATATTCCTATATGTATTTTGCGTGTATAAATATATTCATATGTATATTTCCTCTTTTTATTTTAATTAGAAATTCTCGGCATTTTATCTTAATAATTTAATATTCCCAAAAGAAAATTTTATTAGTTCCTAGCTGTCCCAAATTTATTTTTTTAGAATTTATTTTAATTATTTCCTTTTTGAAATTTCTCTCTTTTTTTCCTTCTAGGTTTTAATCTTGCTCTAAATTTTTATCATTTTCAAAGTAATTATTTATTTATTTCAACTTGGCATCAAAGACTTGTGAATAAAAGGCAAATAAACACGATAAGATGCAATCAAACAGAAAATTTTTGCAAGTTCTAATTTTTATGTTTCGATTTTTAAAACTTCGGATTTTCAGGGTGTTACATTTATGAATATTAAATGAGATGTCACATTAGCATATTTATAGTTTTTGCATGAAAGGAGGAGAGAGAGGGGTATAGTTTCATAGGAATGACACTATAGAGCGTTAACCTTCCTTAGTTTTATGGTCTACTTTTTATTTGTTGCTTCATGAAACCGTGAAACCGGTGGAACTAAAAAAACTAAAATAACTTATGAAACTGTGCGATGAAACTATGCACTGAGAAAGACCTGTTTCATTGCCTATTTCGTAGTCTTGGAAACTAGAAGATGAAATCTTGCATTGAGACTGACCTAAGGACCTAAGTGCTAAGTGCCAATATCTCATTTAGCCCATCCTTGAAAACCCAAAAAATCTCATCCCAAGAATCCATCCATATCCCGAGACTTGAATTTTGTAATTCAAATGTCTCTCGAATTCCCAAATCCCTTTTTATCATCCAAACCCTAAAACATCTCCTTTGAAACCCTCCCTTGACTCCACATAATTTACCGAGTTCAAATCTTCCAAATAACCCTCAAACAAATTCCTTTAAAAATTCCCAAACTCTACCGATCAATTGGGCCAAACTCTCCCTTTCCCCTTCCTCTCTCTTTTTCTCTTGGAATAAATTCACTTTAAGTCCATTAATTTATCGTCGAGTCTAAAAATTTATCCCTAAACCATAATACCGGATATGACGCATTCCTCAACTCCCAAAACTAGTGCAAATAAGGTCTCAAGGTTGTTTGAACGGCAGTTTCAGCTGACATGGCACCTACGTGACTTGTTTGACTTGGTCTCGTCCTACGTGGCGGTGATGTGGCACTGGAAGCAAAATATAAAAGATATTTTTTAAAAAACCCATATGTTGGTGAGAGAAAAGATAAAAAATAGTGGGACCCACATGTTAGTGGGTCCCATCCTCCTCTCTATCTCCAGCGGATGGCGGCGTGTTGGCGCCTCCTTCCCCTTCTCCTCTCTCCCTCCCAACTGCTTCCTCCTCTGCATGTTTCTTCTCGCCGGTGGTCTCTTCCTCCATCGGCGGCCTGGTCAGAAGTGACGCTCTACATACAATGCACAGCGGCGGACCCGTCTGACAGGACACACGCGAAGAAGATGAAGAGGCAACAGCAACTGATGAGGGGCCACACCAGTCGCGGCGACGGAGGGAGGCTGCCAAGGCTGCGGTACGGGTACATCATGTGGTTGTACGTGGTGCGACTGATCCGATAGGTGAAGGTCCACATGATGAACCGATGGGTGCGGTGGTGATCGGCCTCCATGCTCGGACACTATGGTCATCAGCGACGGCAGCCAACTGGCGAAGGAGCTCGAGGAGGGAGGAGTGAGGGACGGGAGGTAGCTCGAGGAGGAAGTTGGAGACAACGGGGTCGACGGGGACGGCAAGTCCTCTGCGCATAAGCATGAATGAGGCGTCGACGGCGGTGGAGGGACGGAGATGACGGTGTGGGTTGTTGTTGTGGCGGTGCGATGACGGCGCGATTGAGTGGGTGATCATGGGTCGGTGGGATGCGCCTGCGCGCCAGGCATTATATAGGCGGACGCTGTGTAGAGTGCGTCGCGCTGCGCTATTGCACGGGCACACGGTTTTGGGTTAAAACTATTTAGAGTTGGAATGTAAATGACACACAGAATAGGCAAAATGAACTTATTGTTCTTTCATTGATCTATGGTTGTATATATATACATATGTAGTAGTAACTTTGCAAGTAGTGGGAAGTTAGGGATGAGAGAAACACTGCAGTTGTAACACTCCCCTTTGATCGAATTCATCTTGAGATCAATGAATAGCATTAATCCTCTAAAAATCCTGTTGGATAAAAATGAGGAAAAATACTTGATAGATATGCTGTTAAAAACTCCTTCAAACCCAATGGGAAAATAGGGAGAAAGTAATATAACATATAATATTTATTGTCTCATTGTAAATTCATATGAGAAAACCTTTGCAGGAGAAAACTCAAAGATAGTTTAGAGGATAATATATGTCATTGATATCTCTTTAAAAACCCCGATGGGAAAACAGAAAATACAACATGTATATGTCTAAGATACCTCCATATAAAAACCTTGATGGGAAAAATAGGAGATACGCCATATAAACTTGTATTGATATTGTCTCATTTAAAATCTTCTATGAGAAACCTGCATGAGGAAAACTCATAGAGAAAAAGAGTACAATATGATGTTTTCAACAGGTTATAGTTTCAAGAGGAGTCTCCCCTTGAACCATGCAACTCTTAAAGTCATCGCATACCAATCTCAATAATAGATTGTGAAATGTGAAAATTGGTAGAATATCGTGAAGTTATCACTTGATTTATTTTGCAAGATGTTTGTCTCCTCACTTTCGTGAGAATAACACATTTATATAAGGCAATATAGTGATATTGCTTATATATAACCTGTTTACATCCAAGCAACACAAGTTGCATTATCTTTGAAGATAATGGCTAGTGATTCGATGGAACCAAAAGTGACCATTCAATGAAGTCATACATGTTAATGTAATACTTCAGAATAAGGAGTGGAAGTGGCCACTAGAATCAAGTTTAATGACTCCCATGAGAACTTTACCACAATAACATCAGTGTATGGTCTAGCATTATGGGCATTAGATAGCCAGTACCTTTATACCCAACTATGATCATATCTTAATTCATATAACAATAAAATCAAGATCCTTTGTGTCATATAGATATCTGTGGATATCCTCTTTGACTCCCACCTTTAGGTGTTATAGACGTTGCGCTATTTCAAGCTATAGCAAGTATCTGTAGATGCAATATGCAAGATACATAAGTGCTTTCATGGCACTAAGATTATCACCCCTGGGTCTGAATGGATATTTATCCATGTTTAGGAATTGAATGACCAATAGTGTTGGAAGTATAATTGTCCAATATTATTTGGATGTTGGTAGACAATATCAATTGAATATTGAATGACTGATGTACATGCTTAAGCTATAGAGTTAAGCATAATTTGGTTTTACCCAAATGTGTCATCTCAAATTCTGTCTTATATGATGACTGCATGTTTTAATATGTGCCATATGAGATGTATAAAATCCAATGGGATTTTACTATGATCATACAGGTGAAATCATCGAGATGGGAGACATCGTTCTGTGAAAGGGTCTCATCTAATCAGTTGTACCACAATCAACTTGATTATCTTAAGTCATATAATGACTTGATTTGTACACAAATGTATATTGAGGTTTGTGTTTTGATTCAAAATACAAATTCCATTGGGACTTATAATTCGAATATATCCAAATCAAATTTTATCTGCCAATTATCGATATAGGAACATAATGTCCACACATACTAATGGGTATGTTATGCTAGGTCTCAGCAGAAACCATGTGCTACAAGCTCTCACTATTTCACCACTTTATGGATTTGAAAAATCCATAATGCTTCCATAGGGAATGCATTGTGAGGAGAAGTAATTTCATAGGTAATGACTCCTCACTATTGAGTGAAAGTAATTCTCCTTAATTGTCACCTTCAATTGATCCAATTTGAGTGTTTGAACACTGTGCCTAGGACTTGTGGTCTGACTTGTGGTCTGGATCTAGATAAGGTGCATAGCAATTTATAGTCTTTTGTATAATTGATTCAATGAAACCAATTAAGCTTGTGGAAATATATACCCTTTAAACTCCATGTCATTTCCCATAATAACAGAGTTAGGGTGTTTCAATGACCCAGCGCCTAAATTTGTGCACAAGTTGTACTGGGCTTTTGGATGTTAAATATCCACAGGCTTAGGATAGTAAATATCCATAGTGTCTATCAACCTTATGTTGATATGCATGTACTGTCTTGGAGAATTTTCTCCCCCTAATCCGAGAATACTTGCAAGAAGTTGTATCCCCATGTGGCCATACTTCTCCCCCTCTTATTGAGATTCAGGAGTTGAGTGGTTTTATTAGGTACCTCCACTCTTTCTGGCACATTCAACAGAAATTAGATTTAGTGACAAGTAAAATGTCACGCCCGGAAATTCATCCCAAATTTTCAGACTATTTTGCGTATTAAATCCCTATCCAGGAATCAACCAGGGTACACAAAATGATAAATTAATACATAGATCCAAATGTAAAATAAAGCATAAAATAAAAACACTTACTAAAGAGGCACTAAGCCCTCACACCCAAAAAGGACAGCAATAGAAAAGAAAGACGATCTAGCGGGGCTTCAGCTCCACTCCACAGACAAACTCAACTGGGGTCTGAGCCTTGGTCTTCTAACATCGTCTTCAACTCAGAAGCATTACACTTCTGAAAGGGGAAAAAACCGCAAGGCTGAGTATAACCACCATACGCAACAAGCCACATCGAGAAATGCAGACGTGCAAAGAGAGACAAGAGTGGCTTGGGCTATTTTGCATAAATGCAGTTGTAAACATTTATAGTTTAAAAACAGTAAACTATTGATTAAGTTGAATCATGTTTTATCCTTCACTGAACAACATTGTCCCACGTTGAACAGACCCAACCATTCCACCTGAACTAAACCAATTCCATTACGTCTAATTTTAAATAGTATGGAACTAATCATAGTAAATCTGGTCGATTGCCCATAGCCACGGGCATGGTTATTCGAATAGTTTTACTCTGATCAGAGGTGCGCAACATTACCCACAAGACACGATTCCACACATGTTACCATGTCCCAAAGTATCACCGCGATATTGCAAAGAGGAAATCGTGACAAGACCTTTCGCATAACTCCCCCTATCCAATCGTAACACACCAAGGTTTTGCCCCCACCCCTTGAAAGGCAATGGGCAGCCCCCCACGTGTCGCGGTGAATTTGGCAGCCGATCAACCCTTTTAACCGGGCCGACCCAACTCCATCACACCCACCCTCACTAGGGTACGTCGGCCAGAGGAAAGCTATACTACAAGTCAAGCAGTTGCCCATTATTGCTTGTGGTAAGCGTTGTAATTGTTTCAGGATTTCCCATGAACCGATTCTTAACTGTCATGGGTGCTACTATTTAAAACCATGCACCCATAGCCCATCATTATATCATACTTTAGTTGAGATAGTTATGACCAATAAGATATGGCCAGGTGTTTCGAGCTTGCAGCTCATTAGAGACTAGAATGAATAGTGTAATTGTCCCATTTAGTGAGTTAGTGGTAATTAAGCATGGCTAAACATATACTTCTAGCTAAAATTAACATCAGTGAGTAAAGCTAGTCAAATTAACACCCAAGGTTAACAAAGGACGGATAACAAGTAAATAAGGCTCAAACAAACAGATAGGTAATCTATCATTTCATGTAATTAGAAAAGCAATGCAATTTTATTTGCAACCAGTAAATCATTTATAAAAATAAGATCAATATGCTTCAAGGGAAG
The DNA here is from genome assembly GCA_019925245.2 of Oryza australiensis. NCBI lineage: Eukaryota > Viridiplantae > Streptophyta > Magnoliopsida > Poales > Poaceae > Oryza > Oryza australiensis. The sequence continues at coordinate 5,510,044 of JAIFGZ020000342.1, forward strand.
TGTGACTTGCCTTGTTTCTTCAACAGACTTCTGGACTCTTCTCCTTGCGAGCGTGAACTCTGGAAACGACCGAATCTACACGTTGGCACACAAAATGAGGAAAAACCCTAATAAAAACCAAATAACAATACATAAAAAGTAAACAAACATGTAGAGCTTAATTTTATATAAATTTTGCAATTTGAATGGCCCAATTTGGAGTTCGTATGGATTAGATATGAATTTTAGAAGTTTTGGAGCATTTAAATGAATTCTAGAAATTAAAATAATTTATGGTGTAACTTTTAATTATTTTTCAAAGAAAAAAGGCTCAGGATGTTGTCCGCAAAACAAGGGCTGATGTCAGCAGGCACGGGCGTGGGATGACGTCAGCGCGGCGGTGGCGCGGTCCACGGGCCGGTCCACCGTGGACTGGGTCCACGGCAGTCCACGGGCGGGCGAACCATGTGGCTCCGACGTGGCGCCAACACGGCAGCCACGCGGCCTCCACGCCGCGGCCACGTGGGTGACCGGATGGACAACCCGGATCTGTCCCGAGACAGATCGGACGGGTGAGGATGAAAGGGGCGTGACAGAAACTACCGCCGGCCAGCCGAGCAGCGCGGTGGCGGCGCTCGCGCCCCGATGGTCGCCGGTGGTGGCCATCAGCGCAACGGCGAGCGGCTGAGAGCGGCGGAGGAGCGGGAAAAAGAGAAAGGGAGAGGCGGCTTACTGACACTCGAGAAGGGACGGCGCGGTGACGGTGGTAGAGAGAACGGCTGGCACACAGGACCGGCGCGGGAGGTGGGCTCCGGCGGTTCCCGGCGGTGGCGGAGGTGCGACCGAGTGGAGGGGCGCGACGGAGCCCGAGGGAGGGGCGGCTCGGCTCGAGAGGCGGCGAGGTGGAGGGAAGCGACGACCGGAGGCAGAACCAGGCGGCATCAGCTCGGGTTAGCGGCGATGGGGGTGATTCGGCGACGGCCCGAGGACAGGAAGTTGCCGCCGGGGTTCGGTGTGATGCGGGGAAGACTAATGGCCTCGGTGTGCAACGGTGACGCTCGGAGCGACGACGTAGCGCGACCAGGAAGCGGCGGCGAGCGACGAAGCGAGGCCAAGCGTGGGGAGAGCAAATGAGGGCACAAGGAGCTTGGGCAGCGGAGGAAAAACGGAGAGGAGACCTCGAGGAGGGTATTTTATAGGCGCGGGGCGCGAGATTGGCCGGGGATGGCATGGATTTTGCGGCGAAGTCGGTTAGGCCGTGGCGGATAAAGCGGTTCGGTCGAGCGTGTGCGAGGATAAGGCGGCGTGAAATGCGAGGAAAGCGGGCGGCGGTTGTGGGCACGGAGATGGCGTGGGAACGCCAGGATATGGCGGCACGGCGGCGCGGTAGCAAGAAATGTGGGCGGGAGGTTGGGGATTACCTCGATAGGTGGGGCCCACCTATCGATGACTTGAGGAGAGAGGAGAAGGGATGACAAGCGAGGCCCATACGCCAGCGAGGGAGGGAGAGAAAGGGAGGAAAAACTGACTTGGTGCGTGGGAAATGAAGCGGGCCAGGCCAGCAGCGAGAGAAAGGAGGGAGTCGGGCTGGACTTTTGCACAAATGGGCCGAAAGCAGCCCATGCATAGAAAAAGGATTTTAAATTTGTTTTCCCGTTAAATTAATTAGATAAATGATCTTTGATTTTTTATAAATGTTTCCAATGCTCAAATAATTCCAAGAAAATTTCTAAAATTATATGGACACTCAAAATATTTCATAAAAATATCATCAACTCATTTAATTATTAATTTATTTATTTAAATAATTACTGAAGTAATTTTTGTATTATTAGAATTATTTCTAGAGCTCCAAAATTTCATAAAAAATTTCGAGAGTATTTTAGGACATGGAGAATATTTCAAAAATATTTTCACCCATGATTTTAAACTAAATTTACTTTCCTTAATAATTTCACTTGATTACTTTGTTTTTCTTTTATTTAATTTTTGAAAAATGATTTATTTAATGATTTTTAAATCCCGAACGAAAATCGGTTGTGACAAATCTACCCCCCTTACAGGAATCTCGTTTCGAGATTCGGGGCTAGAAAGGAAGTAGGTAGGGTGAGATTGGGTTGGCTTGCTAACTGCTATGGTTTCTTTTGTCTCACACTGACTAATTCTGACCGAACTTTGACAGCTGAACCTGTCGGCTTTAAGCTTGGTGTTCTATTGCTTTCCCAAACTGCATTGGCTAATTACGAACATTTCGACCCTGATCTGGCTTCAGAGGTTGAAAGCTCCTTAGACTGCACAGTTCAACACTGGCACCTTTGGTATTCTCAGAATTCACTATGTTGGCTCAAACTGATGGAGTTGTTCTTGAGCCCTTGAAACTGACTTCCGTGAAACCACGGACTCTGAATTTCGCTTCGAACTGCTCTTAACCTGAACGATAGGTGTTTCAAGAAACTGCTTGATCTGCTTTTACCTAAACTACGAGTGTCTTGAGTTATCGCTTATTTTGGCTGAACTGTTGACATGACCACTTGGGGTGTGCCTTAGATTCGAACCTGTTAACTTGAGATTGATGTAGCTCTGTTAACGGCTCATAACTAATTCCTTTGGTTGCAACCCATATGTTTCACAGGGCTTAACCTCCAAGAAAAACGGTTACGGGGTTAACCAAATTACAACCCAATGTGGCATTCTCTTTCTGATTCCTGGCATTATATTCTATGTGTGGTAAGAATCCCCCTAATGCCTGGAATCTCCCTCAAAGATGTATTCACCATACGGGCAATGAATGAATCCCCAAGTAGAGATCTGAGGTATTATTGAGTGATGGATAATGATACCTCGTGTAGACCTCCAATGCCCACGAATGTATGCTGCAGTGGCGATATCAATACGTGCAAAATGTTACTGATTCGCAGATGGAAAATGTTTTGGTTGTATAGCCAAATATCTACGTACTAAATATAACAGAGGGAGTCGTATGATTGTAGTATGGTATATTTGGATTTATGATGTGATGTGTAAATCCGCATGCCACCAACTATATGCTGGTAAATGGTAATTCTACTTTGGGTCTTTAAACAACAAGCTTGATTCTCTCAACGAGAGATTCAATTGGACCATTATATGCATAAACATAAGATACTTAATGATGTAGTCCTTAAAAACCAAACATTTCCATATAAATGGATTAGATCCCATGTCCACGATAATTTGCTCTAAATTGAAGAATTTGAGCAATGAGTTTGGCAAATTTGTGATACCTTATGACTAAGGCACACACTTAGAACTACATTGTAGATGCATAAATGTGCATTACATAATTTCATTATGGTCCATTAAATGGCAAATGAAGTCACGTGTATGTTCTTGAGTTTCTTCAAGAAATTTAGCAGCTCATATTGATGTTGTGACCAATAGAAATAATAATTTTTTCATCATCCTGAAGGTAGAATGATCAAGACAAATATGCCAAATCTTGATGGGATCAAGAGAGAAAATTATTTTGTACGCAACATATATTATGGGGGATTGATGTATGTATAATACACCCCAGATAATATGGAAGAAATTTGCACAATTATATAGTTTTCATATATGTTGCACTAAGTTGAGTGAAGATTTTCATCATCGCTCCTTAGTGTTGAGTTCCTATTTGAAAACCATGCAACTGAATACATGAGAACATCATAGGGTATTTGTAGAATCAGGATACATAGATATATCAGTGATTAATTGAATACCCATGGAGAGAGCGTAATCTCTCATAATTGTTTTAGTGGTACAGTGGTCCACTAAACAAGATTCATTTCTATATGGTAGAATCCCAAGTGATTCTATATAGATTGAGGCAGAATCCAAAAGACTTTGCACTCATATAGAATATATATATACCATGTATGAGATACATTATATTTTTAGTAATGGACAACATACTACATGTGGTAATACAATATTAGGCTAATAATATTTCCAATGGAAATATGAAGACTTCTGTAAGTGTTTGCTTGTTGAAGTGAACTTCAAATTGTTCCAAAGAACTCGCTTGCCTCCAATGAGTCGGAGGTATAGTTGAGCCAAATATTTGATTTGGCATTTCTGTGTATATGGACTATACAATCACATTTTTATAAAAAAAGGTGAGATTTGTCACACATGGTCCAAAGATTGAATGGACCATAGATCCTTGATAAACAAATGAATAAACATTCGTTTATACATCCTTTGCTGAAATCCAATTGAGAGACTTGCAAAAGGTAGATGGATCTCACTCCTTTGAATACACGAATTTGTAGAAATTCAAGTATTGGAGTTGCATTAAAAATGCAAAAACAAATGTGAAAATATCCAGAATAAACTGAGCATTTTTGTTGGGGTTGAGCAACAATAGCAGTGATGTCATATGCCCCCAACGATATTATTGATATCTTAACGCTCATGGTAGAAAAATAAATTTCATTCAAATGCAAGTATGGAAAAGTCAAAATTAAAAATATTAGCCATGTTCTCCATGAGTTGATCATGTATGGATTTACTTGGATAGTAAATTATATAGCAAGAAAGGCAAAATTTTGATGTTCAAGGTAATACTTGATTATAGACTAACCAGTCTATAAAGAACAGGTGGCAAAAATCACTGCTAATGGTTTGGAATTCATTCCTGTGGGAATAGATGAGATGATGTGAAATCATTTCCAAAACATAGGCTCTGTATATTATAGAAAGGTGTCACAAAATTACGCACCATAGATTGTTATTTATTTAAGCAAATGATTACTTAAATATCTTCAAATTCAAGATGATCTTGAATTGGCATATGCAAAATATTGTGAAATCAAGATGAATCTTGAATCACATGTAGCGTTTACCTCATATTGGATAGGCGACAGAAAATTACTACTATGACTATGATTAGTATTGATGCCAAGAAATAGTCTCAATCATTATGTATTAGCAAGTTAACACACAAAGGTGCATACCAAAATTGTCACCTTGTAGTAGGGGTGCATATCTCCAAATATGTGCAGGAGATGTCATCCCACTACCTAGACGGTGCTGATAATAATTAGGTTGATCACACTTTGAAGGTAGTCATATTTTAAGAAACATGACATGGACCTTATTGGTTGAGTCAACTCAGAGGTAGTCACTATGTTTATAAAAACATGGTGTAGACCTCCAACTATGAGACCATAGCTTTGAAAGTAAACACCCAAATGGTGTAAACCTTATGCAATTCATATTTAGATTGGGTAAGCACACGAGGATAGTCACTATACAACGGACATAGTGTAGATCCTATAGTAGTATTGAGATACTAGCTTGTGTCTAGTCAATGCAGAAGATGAATTATGGCACATAGACCTTTTGCAGTTCATATTCAAAATTGGATACGCACGAGGATCAAATCCAACCGTAGTACTATGGTACTACATTGTGTATGTCCAATTTTGAAAAAAATGAACAAAAGTAGTCACCATAAAGGTGAAAGTCATTTTTTCTAAAACTTGATATTGGGTACGCACAATGAGGATAATCACTAGAAGTGTAAATCTCACAGTAGTATTATGATAGTACCTTGTGTATGGCCAATATGCGAGGTTTCAAAACATTATATATAAATGATGAGGTAATCACATAAAATATTTGCATGTAATTTCTCATAAATTAAGTGCTTTGGCATATTTCAGCCCTTGCGTATACTCATGAATTTACACACAGGTAAATTAAGGTAATAATGCAAAATAATCATGGGGTTCATATCTTGTTATTTGGAAAATTAGGGGTAATCACACAGTAGTGTGAACCTCAATAATTGTGATATTGTCAATATTGGTATACACATTGTAGATAATCTCCATATGTGAAACACTAGAGTAGATCTCTCAATAGTAGGCAAAATAAATTGCTACTATAGGCATGGTCTCTAGGCTAACAAATTCTGGAAGAATAAGTTGCCGTGAATGCCTAAGGCTCTACTACTCTGTATATTATTATTGACAATAGAAGATAGTAATCAACTGATAGGTGTAGACCATTACTAATTTCTAAATATATCTATTTAGGAGAACACTTAGTAGGTAATCATCAAATCATGATATAGACCTCTCAGTAATGGACGAATATATTGTTGCAGTAGACATGGTCTTTGGGCTAATATATTCAAATGAACATATTGCATCCGATGTCTAAGTCTCCATTACCTTGTGTTGCATTCCCAAATTTATTAGAGATGTGAGTTTATTTTGCATTAAATAGTAATGAAATAACACTTAATTTAGAGAATGTATATTGTTAAAAATGCACTTTGGAAAACAAATTGCCAAATTAACCAATTGTATGTTTAGAAACGTGCGTGAGGCAGATACACTAAATCATACAAAATATTCTGGTCTGATAATCAATGCATAGAGTAAAAATACTATACGAAGGTACTAAAACAGAATTACTCAGGGCTATTGTGTAAATTTGTAATTCTAAGAAAAGAAAAATTAAGAATGAAAGAAAAACCCCGGGGGGTCTTGGGTCGCGCCAGCCCAAGTGCCAGCAAGCCCATAGGGGAACTTAGCCGCCGGGGGATCGTGGGCCACGGCCAGGCAAGCCAAAGCCGGCCAACCCCGGCCCAACCGGTCCATGCATAAAGGGGGACGGTTAGGGTTGAAACCCTAACCGCCCCCAATTTCCAGCCGTTGCCGCCGCACTTTTCGGGGTGGCGCCGCCGCACGGGCGCCGCCGCCACGCCTGGAAGCCGCCGCCACGCAGGAGGACGTCGTCGTGCGCGCCGTCTGTGCGTCGCGGCCACGCGGGTGGGCGCTGCCACCATACGCGGGGCCGTCGCCGCTGCACGCGAGGCCGCACGCCATGCGTGGTGCAGAGCACGCCGCCACTGTGCAAGGGCTGGGACGCGGTTGGCGTCGGGCGAGAGCGCCGCCGCCTCTGTGGGGGAGTGCCATCGTCGTCACCGCATGGGAGGACGACGCAACCGAGATGGAGGCGCCGCCGCCGTGGCTCGTTGGGGCGTCGCCGTCGCGCAGCATGGCTTCTCAGCCGGGCGGTGTGCGCACCGCCGCCGCCCCGCGCTAGGGCGCAGCAGCCGCCTCCGCGCGGGAGGGCGCCGCCGCCGGCGCTCGTTGAGGTTGGGGGCGCCGTCGCCGACGCCATCTCTCCCCCTTTTCCCCTCGACGGGTTCAAGTCGACGAATGGACGCGGCTCCCAACCTTGTCGGAGGAGGACCCCGCACCACCGGTTGCAGCAAAGCGCCGACGTGCCGACGCGACTGCAACCATGGATGGCAGAGTGCGAACTCCGTGTGCCTCCCACGGGCGGTGACGTGTAGGCATCGATCCATGGCCCGTTGGGATGAAGTTGCCATGGACGAAGAAGATCGCCGGAGATACATAGCAAGGCATTGTTACCTTCTGTTTGTTTCTGATTTTCGCTGGCGTTCACATCGGCCTTCGGCCTTCTTCTTCCTCTTTGTTCTACTGCCTTTTCTCTATTTCTTTCTCAGGGAAAGCAAGGTGTTGATAACGTGTTTAGAGTTGGAATGTAAATGACATACAGAATAGGCAAAATGAATTTCTTGTTTTTTTCATGATCTATGGTTGTATATATACACACATGTAGTAGTAACTTCCCAGCTAGTGGGAAGTTAGGGATGAGAGAAACACTACAGTTGTAACAAAAACCATGCCACTGCGTGTGGGCCCACGGGTACGCTTGATTTACGCAGTGTCATTTTTGCGTCAAGTCGTTTAGTCGTAGTCAATTTCTCGTTGAAGCCCAGGAATGTTTTCTGTCTTGTCTACAAATTGAACCATTTCTGGTGAAAGTTCGGCAATCCCACTCCAAAATCCGAAGAAGTATTATGTCGGTTTGGTAGGTATTTGATTTAGCAGTTGCCATGGAACTATAATGCAAGAAGCAAAAATACATCAGGACATGACTTTGGAATGTTCCACTAAAGTCATATATATTGCCACACAATTTTGAAACAAAAATCTATAGACAAAGCCGCATTTATTTCTTCTTAAATCAAATCTCCGTGACACGCTCAACTATATTCGAAATCATCGACTCTAAGTTCCTCCTTAGTGTCTGTTTTTTTTTAATGAAATACGTATTGAAATCATCCTAGCAGTCGAGGTAACTCTATGGAGGGTAAAATTTATATTGTTGGCTATCAAACATTTTTGGAGTCCTTTTTTTTGTCTAAACTAGACAAATCGGTTGTTTGTTGTCTCAACTTTTAGAAACGCATGAATGACACACTAAATTATGGAGTATTCCACGATAATTTTGATTGCAGTTTGTTGATATAGACCAAACTGAGCGGTATACTATTTACATCACCAAAATATGCATGATATGAGAACTTAAGCTATTGAATATCGCCACCATATTAGTGAAAATCATCACATATTTTTGCCACACAACATAATGTTACACACCTTCAAAGATGAAATGGTAGCATAAAAGGTAAGAAAACAGAGGAAAATTCACCGAAGATTCAGAACCGGCTTGAATGTGTCAGCTCAATGCATAGTATCAAATTGCACAAGCATACGAAGTTCTCGGTATTTATAACTCCTCGATTGCTATGACAACTTGCCTACCGTTTGTAGGAAATCTACTCCAGAAATGCGATCTAAAATCTGCAATTGCTATGACAGACATACACGTAGTTCCTACGAAATTCAGCCAAAAAGTCTCGAAAATAGAATTCACATCAAGCATCACCACAATCCACATACCTATGTATGATCTATCTTATGCAAAATATCTGCGCTATTCATGGAACGGCATGACCCAGACAGGTGGGGCCATCGCCACCTTAGGCCCGGCATTGTGGACGGAGTAGAGCTTCTGGCGGCGCACGACGCAGCACCGCACCGGCACGTCGTCGCCGGTGCGCACCCGCGCTCGTCGCGGGTGAAGTAGATGCAGTTGCCGGCGCACCACGGCAGGTGCCGCGCGTCGGCGAAGAACGCCGTGCCGCGGCCGACGAACAGCGTCCGCCCGCCGAAGTCCTTGGGGCGGCGCCAGAACCGCACCTCGTCGTCCCACCGGAACGCGCACAGGCCATCCTCCCACGTCCGGTAGGACAACTCGGTCCCGACGAGCACCAGCGCGCCGCCGTTGTACGCGGCGTCCTCGGTGATCCACCAGCGCGCGCTCCACACCCGCGTCATGCGTGGCCTGTCCGCAAACTTCTCGACCCGCGGCGGCGACGCGCTGCCGGCCGGCGGGACGACGACGCGCAGCACCATGCCGCCTTAGCACTCTGCCTAGAAGAAGCTGCCCTTGTGGTGCACCGCGCTCAGGACCTGGCGCAAGTCCCGCGGCACCAGGTGGTACTCCCAGCCCACCTCGACGCGCGTCCACGACGCGTCGCCCGGGCGCGCGAAGGCGAGACACTTGCCCCATCGGTAGACGCAGAGCGCGACGCAGTCGTCGGAGCCGGCAGGGCTGCAGGAGAGCGCGACCTCGGTGATGTAGGGGTTGCGCATGGATGCCTCCTCAACCTTGCACACGCGCTGCAGCGTCTCGGCGTCCGTCTCCATGGGAAGGCCCGCACGAATGCGCGCCTTCTCGGACGGCGTCAAACCCAGGAGGAAGCGCTCCTCGGGCGCGGCGACCTGGATCTCGAAGAGGGAGAACTCGTCGGGAAGGCGGAACTCGAGGTGCAGCAGAAGTGGGTGGGCGACGTGGATGGTGGCGGTGCCCGCGGCGCCGACGACTCCCTCGGGGCCCTTCCTGACCATGACGAGCCAGCCACGGGTGCTCCCGACGCAGCGCGCGCCGCGAGCGTGGTGGAACGCGATGTCTTGGCCTCGCCCGTCGGCGAGGCTGAGGAAGCGGCGGGAGGCCGGGTCGAGCGCCATCTACTCTGGAAGCAGCAACGCCGGCATGAGCCGCTGCGGCTCCACGATCACCCTGGGCCCGTCGCAGGGGAGCTCGAGCCACGGCTTGGAGAGGAAGGCGGCGCCGTCGAAGTCCGGGTTGCGCGGGAGGCGGCGGAAGACGTTGCGCAGGATGGGGCGCGGCGAGAGCTCCCAGCCGTCGGGGGAGGGGACGGGGACGCAGGCGCGGCCGGCGTCGTCGTGGTCGTGGCCGGACTCCTCCTCCACCTCCACTTACAGATCGGCGGGCTCCGCGGCCATTGGAGATCGAGCGGGTTGGCTGGAACGGAACGCGCGGCGCACCGGAGAAGGGAGGTTATGGAATGTTGTTGGGGGCGGCGCGTTCGTTGCCTTGAATGTGGCTGTGTTCATTACATGATCCTTCGTATATAAAACGAAACGACCGTTAAGAGTGTGATCAAAATATCAACTAAAATACTTAAAAATAAATTAATATGACTTTTAAAACAATTTATATATATATATTTTTAGAAAAACACTGTGTTTAGCATCTTGAATGTAAGAAGATGGGAGAGTAAAATTTAGAAAAGCACGAGAATAATACAGCCATAGGCTGGTAGGCGAGACTTGACGCTGCGTATAGAGTGTGGTTCGGGTGGCTCTGCAAATGTCTCGATTTGATGGGCACGAACACGCTGCGCTGGTGTCTTGCTAAGCAAGGGAATGCATTTGGTGAAGAGAAAAATATCTAGCATTAGCATTACCTGGCAAGATTGTTTTGTAGTAGTACTAAAGGCCCATTCGAGAATCGAGATATAGCTATGTTTTTTTAATTAAGATGAAATAGATTTTATTTGTTTTTTATTAGCATGTTTTTGACACGGCTAAATATTATGTTTCTTAAAAAACCCTTTGGCATCGAAGTTGTTCTAAAATAGTAAATAAATATATTTTTAAGTTTTGTAATAACTAAAACTCAATTAATTATTGTGGAGATTATGGCAATCGGGTATCCACACGGCAAGCTTATCCGACTGGAGATAGGGATAGGTTGGCCTACCAAATATGTAAACCAACTATGACTTGGGTATTACGTTGCCGATTAGATAAAGGCAACGGCTCATAGTCATAGTTTGGTAAGATTGAGAAACCGACTTAGAGTAAGATAGGGTTTCCGATCTGTAAGCCCACCTCCTAAGACTATATAAGGGGTAAGGGGCGTCCCTTGAGGGATATGCGACATCGGCTTTAGATCATATGCTTCATGAGAAGTTAGATGAGCTTTCAGCTTTAGATAGACAAGATCATGAGATCAATAAAGACACTCGGCGGATCGAATCCCCGAAACAGGAGTAGGGTATTACCTCACGAGAGGGCCTGAACCTGTCTAAATCCTCTTCTTCTTCTAACCCATTGTGCTTGGCGATCTTGACTGCACCCCCAAATTTCTATTGCCGAAACCGAGTTTCGACAGTTGGCGCGCCAGGTAGGGGCTTGCGCGTCGAGACTTCTTCAACAATCTCGCCAACAAGCGTGATGGGACCTCCTTCAGCGTTCGGCGACTTCGCCGCCAACTTCTTCGGCGACTCCTCCTTCGACTCGGATTCAAACCAGTCGGAAGGAAAGACCCGCTCGGCGCCGTTCGGGCTCCCCAATAGCGCCGAGATCTTCGACGACATCTTCAAGATCAAGATGCAATATACTTTCTCCGACGATGGACTACACTCAAAGCCATTCGGATTACCGAATACCGCCGAAATCTGCGTCAATTTTCTCACCTCCCCGACGGAGGCGATCTATTCGGACGAAGACCGCTCGGTGCCGTTTGGGTTATCAAACGCCGCCGAGATCTACAAGAAACTTCTCTCCCCGAGTCGGCGACGACCCACTCGGAGGAGCCCACATCCCCAAGCTCGACTGGACTAGAACGATCCGCACCGGCTACCCAGATCAAGGGAGGTCGCCGTCATCCTCCCATCATTCGGCTCCTGCTCATCTTCGGAGCTCAATGGATACCTCAGCCCCGCCGGCTTCGACGACCTCTGTGGCATCCCCTCAGACGAAGCCGACGACTCCGACTGCCGCATGGACTACGAGCCGAAGTGCTTTGATGTCCTCATGGCCGAGCCGGACGAGTCCGACTCAGCCATGGCCGGGAGGCTTGCCGAAGAAGAGCGAGCCAAGATTGAGCACGAGCGCAAGACGGCCGAAGAGGAGAAGCAACGCAAGGACGAGGCGACAAGAGGAAGCAGGATCTCGCGCCGCCGGACGATCTCGCCGGGAGGCCATCCTCCAAACACGAGTTCGCAACACCAACATCTTCCAAACGCCACAACGTAACGCCGTTGCCGCACTCACGCTCTTGGACACCGTCATTGAAACGGCACCCGCCAACATGACTCCGATACTCGACAAGATAAAGACCATCGTCGCAGCCACAGCTAACGGCCACCCCACCATCTCGGCACGAAGGCCGACTGAATCTGTGGCCGAAACGCTAGACAAGAGCCGGCTTCCGCCTCTAAGGTCAGGAGACTATAAGAGGCCCGAGCCAGATCAGTCGACGACCAGGCCAAGAGGCCCACCCCGCGAGTCCACGCCGAAGTACCGGAGAGCGACGGCCGACTCCCGCGACAAACGACATGGACGTCCACCCGTCCATCACCGCGTCCGCCGCAACAAATGCTCCAGCTACCCAACCAGCCAACCAAGACCCCGCCGAGTGATCTCGCGGAAGTCCTCGATCGCCGCTACCAGAGCGAGACCGACGCACTCGGGAAGATCGGAGGGGATCACCCGATAGCGGCGACGACGGAGTGCCGCTTTCACTCGGGAGCTTCGCCGAGTGCACCGCCGAATGGTTTTAAGCCAACAGAATAGAGAAATATGACGGCAAGACTGACCCCGAGTCATGGCTTACCGTGTATACTCTCGCCATCCGCGCAGCAGGCGGTGACAACAAGGCTATGGCCAATTACCTACCCGTGGCCCTCGCCAACTCAGCCAGGAACTGGCTCACGAGCCTACCGAGAGGCTCAATCGGCTCGTGGAGCGAGCTGCGGGACCACTTCATCGCCAACTTCCAGGGCACCTTCGAGAGGCCCGCACCCACTTCGATCTCTACAACGTCATCCAGAAGCCGGACGAACCTCTGAAGGACTACATCCGGCGCTTCTCCGAAAAACGCAACAAGATTCCCAACATCACCGACGACATCATCATCGCCGCCTTCCGTAAGGGAGTCCGTGATGAGCTGTTAATTGGAAAGTTTGGGCGCAAGCCACCGAAGACGGTGAAACAAATGTTCGAGACGGCGAACTCCTACGCCAAGTCCAACGATGCAATCAAGGCGGCACGCCAAGACCGGCCTGACAAAAGGGATGACAAGCATTCGGAAGGAAGCCGGCATCCGAGGAAGGATAACGGCAGCAAGAATCGGCCCAAAGATCGCAAGCGCCGCATGAAGACCTGGTTGCCACAACGTCCGATTCTCAACACCGTCGCCGAGTTGCGGCCTACGACGCGATCATGAACGATCATGAACGCTCGGTGCACGCATCATCTACAAGCAATTCACCGAGCAATATGCGGCACGCTTAAACAAGAAGCCGATCGATGAAGCCGGTCCATCGGGAACCAAGAAGAACAACTCGACTGAGAATTCAGAGCCTTTTCAAGACCACGTGGGTGAGCTGAATCACATCTTCGGGGGCCGCATGTTTATGAGTCCAAGAGGAAGCAAAAGCTGATGGACCGTGAGGTCGACGCGGCACAACCCGAAGTCCCACAACATCTACGATGGTCGGAGGTGGCCATCACGTTTAATCGCTCGGATCATCCTGACCAAGTGGTTCACCCAGGGCAGTATCCCTTGGTACTTGACCTGGTGGTTCGGAACATCAAGCTGAAGCGCGTCCTCATCGATGGGGGCAGCGTCCTCAATCTACTATTCGCTAAGACCCTGGATGGGATACAAATCCTGAGAACTGAGTTGAAGGCAAGCTCAGCCCCCTTCCACGGAGTGATCCCGGGGCTGTCGCCCACACCACTCGGGCACATCGCCTTTCCAATCACCTCCGGAGTTCGCGAGAATTTCCGAACGGAGAATACCACCTTCGGGTGGTTGACTTCAAAGACGGCCTACTACGCGATCATCGGAAGGCCCGCACTCGCCAAATTCATGGCGATACCACACTACACTTACCTCGCATGAAGAAACCCGGGCCTAACGGCGTCATTACCCCCGCAGCGACGCCAAACAAGCCTTCACTGCGACGAAGAAAGCTACGATATGGCCCAATCTTGTGAGAGATCACGTGGCCGGAAGAAATCCGACCGGCTACATCAACATCCGAAGAGGGTGAAATTTCTACAAAGAGGATAGCCAAGACACGACAAGGCGACGCCAAAACGAAGAAGATCTTCCTTGATCCCCGGCAAGATATCTTCAAGGACTTAGAAGATACCATCGTCGCAATGTTCGGGCGCGAGCTTTTATTGTCGATGATTTGTTTCTACGCAAGATCCGGACCACCAAGGACCATCACAAATTATCTCCACTATGGGAAGGACCATACATAATTGCCGAGGTGACTCGGCCAGAGCATTTCGACTAAAGCGCGAAGATGGATCTATGGTGGAGAACTCCTGGAATATTGAACATCTTCGACGATACTATGCTTAAATTGCCTTTTAGGCTTGGTGACATCGGACGAAAGTTACTTAAGAAATTTTCTATGAAGACTCGGGTCAAGGCATTAACATAAATAAGCTAGATACCTACAAGTTCACATCGGAGGCATAAAGAGACCAAGATGATTAGATGAAGTGGCGGGGACGACCTCGAAGCTTCGTAAAAAGACTTGAGGGTTTTTGCTAAGTCGTCTCGTGATTGGGCCGAGCCCATGAGAGACTTGCGGCCCGGCTAAGGTGTGGCTTGACACGTGTCCTTAGGGACTTAAGTGGATGGACTTAGCAGATGTGCCTTGGCAATATGCACGTGTTACATAGCCCAATACCTTTAAAATCCTTTCATACCGCGGTTTGCGTAACTTCATGAGAAGTTGGCACGATGCAATTTGAAAGGTGACAAACAGCTAAGCTTTTCATGGTGTCCCGATGACAGGGACTGTTTGGTTTATAAGCATTTGATTAAATGATTATATCAATGCTATTTTTCCACCTTGGTGAAGATCTTTTTAGATTAAGACCAATATTATGGCAGGAGCTATTTAATATTTTGGTCATATTTTTCGAATGACTGAAAAATTTGTTTACCCATGAGGGTTGATAAAGATTATTTGTCCCGAGATGACTCGGACAAGTTAACTCGGATGAGCATGAGCTTGCCGAGTGTTTTTACCCATGAGGGTTGATAAAGATTATTTGTCCCGAGATGACTCGGACAAGTTAACTCGGATGAGCATGAGCTTGCCGAGTGTTTTTTACCCACGAGGGTTGATTAAATAATTTGTTCCGAGATGACTCGGACAAGTTAACTCGGATAAGCATGAGCTTGCCGAGCGTTTGTTGCCCACGAGGGTCGGTTAAGCTATTTGCTCGAGATGACTCGGGCAAATCAACTCGGATAAGCATGAGTTTGCCGAGTGAATTAATTTCTTACCCATGAGGGCTAAATAAATTATTTGTTCCGAGACGACTCGGGCGAACTACTCGGATAAGCATGAGCTTGCCAAGTGATATGATTTTTTATGATTGCTTTAGCTTGAGCTAAGCGTTTATATGAGAATTATTTGTTCCGAGATGACTCGGGCAAATTTCCGGGATGACTCGGGAAGATCAGCTCGGATAAGCATGAGCTTACCGAGCGAATTGATTTCTTACCCATGAGGGATGATTGAAATATTTGTTCCGAGATGACTCGGGCAGATTCACTCGGATAGACATGAGCCTACCGAGTGCTTTCCATCCACTAGGGTTAATTGAGTTATTTGCTCGGGATGATTCGGGCAAATTCACTCTGACGAGCACGAGCTTGCCGAATGATGAGATTGCTTTAGCTTGAGCTAAGCATCTACATAAGAATGATTTTTTATAGTCCTTGACTATAAGTTTAGTCTATTTTTGACTAACCACATAGTCGGGAGCTACATTCTAATTAGGTGCATCGGAGATGCACCTAGATATTTATTTTTGAGAATTTTTTAGATATTTTCCAGCCCTTCACAGTCTTTGGAGCCACTAGGGAAGATTCAGCAGAGATGATGGAATCACTTGGTGCCGAAGCACTCACCAAAGAGATTTTGGCCGCGATCGTTTTGGTTTGAAGTTGAGTTGTCTCGTCGACCGAAAAGGACTCGGGGCTACTGTGGAGATTATGGCAACCGGGTATCCACACGGCAAGCTTATCCGACCGGAGATAGGGATAGGTTGTGCCTACCAAATATGTAAACCAACTATGACTTGGGTATTACGTTGCCGATTAGATAAAGGCAACGGCTCATAGTCATAGTTTGGTAAGATTGAGGAAACCGACTTAGAGTAAGATAGGGTTTCCGATCTGTAAGCCCACCTCCCAAGACTATATAAGGGGGGTAAGGGGCGTCCCTTGAGGGATATGCGACATCGGCTTTAGATCATATGTTTCATGAGAAGTTAGATGAGCTTTCAGCTTTAGATAGACAAGATCATGAGATCAATAAAGACACTCGGCGGATCGAATCCCCGAAACAGGAGTAGGGTATTACCTCACGAGAGGGCCTGAACCTGTCTAAATCATCTTCTTCTTCTAACCCATTGTGCTTGGCGATCTTGACTGCACCCCCAAATTTCTATTGCCGAAACCGAGTTTCGACAATTATGTACTAATTATTTCATTGTTTAATCTATCTCGAACATTACCAGAAGGACTATGAACAGAGGTTAAGTACGCAAGATGAGTCATTAAAACATGATTAATTAAATTTAATTTATTAAAAAATTTAAAAATAAATTTATTTATTTATTTTAAAAGCAACTTTTATATAAAAATCTTTACATAAATTTTACATAAACACTGTTTAACAATTTGAAAAACATATTAATAAAAATCAAGATAAAATATATATCTTAATTAAAAAATAATTGGGTTTAATTGCTAAAAAATTATTGTCCATAAAACTATGTGAATATGAAAGACAATTAGCTCTTATGCGGGATTGGGATCCGAGACTTCACTAATGTTGTTGAGACATAAGTGAATTGCTCTCACCTTGCTTTTTTTTTACATAAGATTAAGCTTCTGAGCTAAAATAATTAATCCAAGCATTCATATTTTTTTCCAAAATATATCAATTTCTCCATCTACATTCCCTTTTCAACCAATCAAAATCTCTCACCATTCAAATTTTCATCAACTTTTTCTTCTCAACCAATCATAATTTTTTCGTTTAAATCTAATTTTTCTTAATACTCATGTACCATCTAAATTTATTTATATTTTGGAACATTTATTACATATGGAGTACAACTTTCTTTTTCAAAAGAACATTTCAAGAAAGCCCAAACAGATCGCACGGAGTACAACTCGATACGGTATCTAAGTTAATCATACGGAGCAGATATCTTGAGTTTGAATTTTGGTTGACTTACTACATAAAGAAAATAGCCGGTGCGTTGTATACAACTAAAAAATTCTCTGACTAAAGAGTAAAACTGACACCCTCATACGAGGACAAACCAATTTTAAAAAATAGTATTGGCTGGACTGTTGATTGTTTGTAAAAGTAAAAGGCCCTGTCAGTTGGCCATGAGATGATTATAGCACAAAACGGCTTATTAGTAAAAACATGATTTATAGATAAATTTATTATATATATATATCCTTAACGATTTAAAGTCAATATAGAAAAAAGTATACTAAAAATATCCTAAAATCAATTTAAAATTAAATTTTAGCAGCAACTGGTTTTATATGGAGCAAACGATAAGGCTGAAAGTATTTTCCGGCTGAGAAGAGAAGCAGACTACTAGACCAGTTCACCCCATAATGTTCCATGGAAATCTCTAAATTCCACTGCACCCAGTCAAATGAGCATATAACATCTTCTAAGACATGGGGGATACCTCAATGCTTAAAATCCAAACAGAACTGAAATACAAAAATGTTCTCAGACCTGAACAAACCAAGACACTGGTATCAGTATAAGAATTTCTAGATTAAAGAGGATTCCTGGTTGGAAAAGATACCCCACGATAACAATTCAACCATCACTAACTAGTATTATTTTGTTTCAATATCTGAATACAGCCACTGAATCATACCCCTGAATCAAGGGTATCAATCACAACACAACCTCTAAAATGTACAACAAGGTTACCAACGATCTACTATATGAGTAAAATCTTAATCAACACACAAAGTTAACAATTCAAATAGAAATGCGGCGCACAATCAAGATAAGTACACTCGTATGTTTGGTTGTTTGTTCTTTTCAGAGAAGAATCATCTCCCTCGATCATCGGAGAAGGGCTCTGAGCACCTACTGACGCTTTGCATCAACAGCTTCCTTCAGTTTCCTCCCGAGGGCGAAGGCAAGAGGTGGAGGCACAGCATTGCCAATCTGCCTGTGCTTGCTCTGGATGTTGCCCGCGAACTGGTAGTTGTCAGGAAAGCCCTGCAGACAAGGATAGGTTAGTTAAACTGTCAGTACTGACTCCCCTCCAATGCAAATTATTTACAATATCTTTGAAGGCGGGAAGAGGAACGTTGGATGGATGGGCAGCAGTTTACCTGAGATCGCGCGCATTCACGGACTGTGATGATCCTATCCTGGTCAGGGTGGAAGCACATGCCAACCTTGCCCATTGGCTGTGGGTCTGTCACAGAAGTGGGGAAATTGCCCTCCCAATCCAACCTACCATACAGCCCTTTCCACTGGTTGTGCCTTTTAGCTGTGTTTGGCAAACACCAAGGGATCAGGTCCACCAATTGCCCTGATGATAGTTTCACCTGCACGTTCTCATAACGGTGAACATTCTGTCAATGCAAGGAATGTATGGAACAGCACAAAAGGAAGTGAGTGCAACCACAAGGTATATGGCGTTTACCTTCTCATCTGGTAGGTCATGCCAATCACAACCAGGACGCTTTGGAATGCGTTGGCATCTGATGAGATTTAGTTCATTCATCTCCTTAGATATGTGGTCATTCAACGCAATCGTGTTCCCTCTAATCTTTTTCTGGAACCAAGAGATAGGCTCACCACCATACTGCATTACAAAAGAGGGGAATCATTCAGTATATAAATCAAGAGCAGAAACAGGATAAAATGGAGCAGATAGCCAGATAGGAGAAACAGTTTTACCTCAAGTAGGAGTTTACTGGCGCCATTCTCCACCTTTGGTAGATCGCCTATTGTATCTCTAACTGTTATTGCACGGAAAGGAGCCCCACCAGCAGTGCTTCTGGCAGCTGCATAGTATTTACCATCAGGCAGATTTATTTTCAGCTCAGGGCTAGCAAACACATGCATTGGTTCTGGCCAATCAGGCAGAGTCTCTCCAGGTGCAGCAGCCCAAATGAATGCTCTTTTCCTGGACTGAGCAACACCAAAAGTCCCTGCCTCTAAAATTCCAAACCGGACCTAAGCAACAAGTAAACAGCTTCTGGTTATAATAAGATTCAGAACAAATGATGCACATAGGCATTTTAAGTAAATAATTAGAAGAATATTTACCTGGTATCCCATCTCCAGAAGAGATGCAACTGTCAGTCGGAATGTCTGTCCTTTGTTGAATGAAACAAAGTTCCTAACATTTTCTAAAAGAAAGAATCTGGGGCGGAAATATTCAGCGAAAGACAGGAATGCTAAAATCATCTCGCATTGAACTTTACTCCATGGGCTTTGGTTAAATCTGTTCATCCCAGAAAAGCCCTGAGTTGAGAAAAAATTTACAAATTCAAGTCAATTATCACATGGACTGAAGCACAAACGATTCGCTCGCCTAGGTATAGCAAAAAAAAATCCACTATCTAAAAGGTATAGCAAAACAATATACCTGACACGGAGGACCACCATTTATGAATTCTACTTCACCAGGGACAGGAAGGTTCGTTATATTCTCCTGGGAAAGTTTAGCTGCTTGCTCAGCAGCCTCAGAAGTTGAAATGCAATCATCAGCATGTCCACATTTGTCCATAATTGCCCTGCATAATCACAACAGTCCCAATTGAGCGATAGAAGTAAAAAAATCACAGAAAGAAATCAAGAATGTGCACCTACTTCAGAATCACGTTGCAGTTATCCACAAACACCGCAGCTTCTGGATGATTTTTGGTAAATGCTTCACCGGCTGGCTCCTCATATTCAATTGCCCACTTTGTAAACGATACACCTACGGAATTCAAATTGTAATAAATATCAGTCTGAAGGCCAACATGTTGATGATAAAACTAAACACCATTATTGAAGGCAAGTGCATACCAGCTTGCTGCAGTCCTTCTGATAAACCTCCACAGCCAGCGAAAATGTCAAGAGTTGCAAGACGGTTCTCTTTGGGCACCTTTGTACATTTATCTGAATCCACTTGATCACTCTCACAGATCTGCTTTCCTTTGTTCTTTTTCAAAGCGCCAGTTGTCTTTTGTTGCACAGACATGAGCTTAACATTTAGAGGCAACTGGTCCAATATATACAGCACACATTCAGTTAACTATGGAAACTAACATTTGCTGAATAAAAATGGTACACTAGCTATTAACTAACCTGCTTTAATGCTCCAGTGGCAGGATTATAGAAATGTTCACAGAAAAATTCATGTTCTACCATCACTGGAACATCCGAATTTGAGATGTCATTCTTCTTTTTGACCTCACATTTTCCCTCTATCATATCCACAGGCACTTTAACTATATCTTCACTATAGTATACCTGATGCAGAAAAAGTATCGAAGCCAAGATAAGGAGAAATATCTTGCAAACAGTGATAGTAATAAATGAATGATGACACCAGAATTCAAACATAGAGAAGAAGGGCAAAGAATGTAACCTCTCTGATGTCAGAAACATAAGCTTTGGCTGATGAAATGTCGTCTGGTCTGTAAAATCTTCTAACACTGATTTTTGCTGATGCTGGATGAATTTTTCTGGATCCAGCAGGTTCATGGACATCCAATAGATGGCAAACTACATAGGGCTTTAGACCCACATTTCGCCCTGCCTTGAAGGTTGCACGATCCTCCTCTTGAGAGAAAAACTCAGGTCTAACATACAGATAGTCATTGACATTGTAGGTAATGTTTCTGTAGATGAAGCTGTTCTTGGATAGTATTTTCAATTCATCACAATCCGGCTCTTTGTGCTGACAAGAGCTACAGAAACCATTACCAAGGGCCAGTTTATCATGAGGAAGGGAGAAAAATGCACCCTTCTCAGGCCAGTACAAGCTTTTGCATAAATATTCAATTGGCAAACCTTTCTTCTTCCTCTCTTCAGCTTTGGCACGCTCAATCTTGTCAGCTTCAGCATTCTCTTTTCTATACTTGTGACCCCAGGGCAATGATTGGAGATTGACAGACAACAATTCTTTGATATCATCTAACTCAAATTCTAAACATTCATTAGTTAAGAAAAGATCCCTTTCATTTGCAGCATTGCCAAGAACAGTCTCTGAACCTTTCTGAAGTAGTCTTCCATGAACCATTTTTGCTCCATTAAGTTTCTGGAACATGTACTCAACAAAGCAAATGACCAGTTCTCCTGAATCATCTTCTAGAGCAACTGTCCCTCCCACATTTATTCTGAGCTCTCGAACATAAGCACATTTGAAAAGAGCTTCTCCAGCAGCTGTATTACCAATGGCTTCACCTTCCCATCTAATTTCTTTGCATGTTTGTGACACCAACTTTCGAGACCGTGTTGATGGTGGAGTTTTTGAGACATTTTCCTCCTCAATCTGTGCTTCCTCTTCAGCATCCTCATCTTCATTTTCTTCCAGTTCATCGTCAATTTCTTTAGCTTCATTCGCATCTGTGTCCTTGGAATCTTCAGGGAAATGGTGTGCATAGTAATCACTCCATATCCTGTTAATCAACCTGGTTGTTGTTGCACGCATCACTTTTCTTCTTGATGCTGGCCCCATAGTTGCACTTGGGTTCAGATTCTCTCCCCTCATCACTTGAACCTTTTTCTTCATGACCAACTTTGTATGCCTTCTTTGCTCCATCTTCATCAAAAGACCAGTAGCAAATGCACTCCGCCGGATAGTCTCATCTGGAAAATCTGAGAACTGCTGAAGAATAATCTGTCCATGTACCACAATATATCTCTCAACCAGTACAATGTTAGATGATATAAATGCAGGGTTCCCTTTATCAAATTCTGCCACTTTCTTGATGACATCAGCAAAAGAAAGCTTTGAAGCACGACTTTGTTCTTTTAGTAGGGTTATGATGCTAACAGCAAGCCGTGCTGTTTTCAAGACAGGCTCACACCAAGGAGCATATTGCTTTGTAGGTTGCCGTAGCTTATACCTGAAATCACAAGCCAGATGTAAGCATCAATGTAGTGCAGGCAGAAGGAAAATTGTTTCCCAACACAAAAAAATTGTATAAAAATAGAAAAAATGTGTATCGAACAGATCCGGCTGGAGTACTTACCAGGCCACATCAGTTCGAATGGTTATGCAAATCATTGATCCACCAAATTCTATAACCCATTCCTTGATTGGGCTCAGATAAATTGAAACACCTGCATCCTGGTGGATAGAACTACTTGATGAAGAAGATTTTGCAGATTCAGCTGTAGAACAGCAACTGCCATCATCCTCTCTCATAAAACCAGATCCAAAGACAACTATATCATTTTCAGCACCTGCTTTCATGGGGATTAGTTCCAAAGGAATAAGCCTGGAGTCTGCATTGTATAAAGCCCAGTTGTTGAGGATCCTTACTGGCACATCAGAATACAAGCTATCTTCGCTGTCAAATATGTACTCATCCATTTCTTGACTAGAGGGTTTATAGTATGCAGGCAGAGGATAGTCATTGGCAATCTCAGCTTCACTAATTTTGATATAGACGTTTTTCTGGGAAGGTGTTCCACGTTTACCTCTCTGTTTCATCATCTTCCATTCTTCTTCTTGTTGCAACAATCTTGCTAATTTCTCATCGTCGTCTTCAGATACCTCTCTACACTCTGCATCATTAATCTTCAGGCTTCCATTTGAAATGTTAGGCCGCAGCTTGCTTACTTCCACTCTAGATTTGCACCCATCTCTTAGAGCAAGAAGAACTGGTAGTGTTGCAAACTTCTCATCATCAGTGTTTGCTGTCTCATCCAATCCAATAAGCTGGTTGTGTACAAACTCACCATTGGAGATCACAAAGTCTTTGGTCAGTGTACCACTGTAACCTTTGATAGCATTAATAGAGCGAACAACACTAGCAAGCAATTCTTCCAGACCCAGATTAGGATTCCCACCAACTGATCTTGCAAGTTTTCTGTAAACTTCAACACAGACCTGTGCCTTCTCATAGAAGTGGTCATAGTAAGATTTGTAATTGCCTGCTGGTTTCACACATTCGTAGTCAGCAACTTCTGTTGAGACCCAGACTACTGCAGTACCTTCATCATAACCAGATATTGCCCAGTCCTCAATTCGCCCAAATCCTTCACAGCGCACTCCTTTTTGACGATCTTTTTCTAAATCATCATCCATGGGCATGATAAGAGCTGTGATGAAAAAATCATCAATTTCTGACATTTCAAAGGGCTGCAGTTTCCCATCAGCATCATGCAAGATGAAATCAATCAATTTCCGACAAGGTCGCTGAACTTCTGGTCCTAATTTTGTCAGCTTTACAGCATCCATTTCTTCCTCTTCCATCTTATTTCCATTGATCACGACAACAGAGGATTTATCAGATACGCGTACAGATTTCTCTTTGAAATCAGAACACGCTGCTGCTCTCCTTGGCCTCTTGCAGGCAGCACGGCCATCACCCTTTCCAACTCCATTCATCTCTTTTGTGGCATCCAGAGGTCCCTCGTCCAGTTTGCCTTTGTCAGTAGTATCTTCATCCTTCTTTTGTGGCTTGGCTCTGCACCTTTTCTTTCCTGAAAACACCACCACTCAGCATGTTAATCAACAACTAAATTAAGAAGCAGAAATGCTGGGATATAGTAAAGACTTTAGGATGTAAAAATCAAACATGAAAGAAAAAATAAAGATGAAGGTTTTCGAGAAAAAAACAAAGATGAAGATGCATAAAGTGTACAAACAGGAAAGTATTGGTTCACCAACTGGAATAAATAATAGAATAAACTTTCACCAAATAAACCACAATCAGATAACAAATGTTTTCTATCAGTAACTTGAAAAACATAGGCATGTAGAAATTAAATGCAGCAACAAGATCCACAGCAAATAACATATATATCTACTATTACTATTCTGCTTTGCTGATGTACATCCGACGGTGAAATATGCATTTTTAACCTGCATTTACCTAATGCAAAATGACATGAGTGACAAGAAGCCATATTCAAATAAATAGGCATTTGGCAATCCATTTTTAGAGAAATTTTGGCACTCATTATGAATAATAGCAACAGCTGTCATTTTGTAAGTTAACAGAACTTCATTATTCTGTGTTGGATATAAGTCGCATACTAATGCCAAGTGAAGATTAAAAACAATTTCTGTATTTTTAGCATGAGTTTCATCAGTTTGTCAAATTTTTGGGAAACTTGCTGGTGGGCCACATCGATAACCTACCGTTATGGTATCATGTACATGCCAAACATGATTTTTTTAAAAAAATTTTGCACTTTTAATTTTTTTTATTTTAAAAATGAACCCTTTCAAAACTTATTTTTAGAATCTAAACCTTTTGGCCACCCCAATTTGCCTAGCATGGCAAAACATCACTGACACACCCCTTGCAATAGGCATAACAGTTTTATCCTACCATACCAGCCAGGGTGATATGGCCAAATAACGTTGCAAAGACAGTTAGATCGGTGTGGCAGTTTGGTCTTGCCATGCAAGACAAACTAGCATGGCCAAAAGATTCAAAATCTAAAAATAAGCTTTGAAAGGGTTTGTTTTTAAAGTTAAAAGGTTTAAAAGATAAAAAAATCATCAAACACATCCTAGGAATCATGATCAATGTCATGCTCACAAAGCATGCCAACTGGCTATTTGAGTAATTCAAGGATGGCAAAAACTCTTTTCCAAATCTGTTGGCTGCCACATTTATGCATTACAATACAGATGATGAGTAAACTAACCAAAAGTAGTCACTAGAAGCGTAGAACAATGTTGTGTTCCACGTGCTGGATACACGGGGACAATATTGTCCCTGCCTTGTTAAAATCTTTCAAAATTGCATTGTGTTACCTCGATCCCATTTGTTGACGCATAGATCCAGAACTTTTGATGACAAAATTATGTTAATTTATTTCCTTTGGACAAGGTAACATGCATTGTGATTAATTTACCTTATAAGTATGTAATAAGAATGCTTTCCAGAGGGCTGTCCAAGGTTCCTAACAAAAGATTTCTTAAGCCAATGTGATTAAGCTATGCTACCCATTGTTAATAAGCCACTCAACCCAAGGAATTGTTGTTTAGATAAGGGAAAGTGTAAATTCCAACCTCTACATCAACTAGGATTGCATACAACCAAGACCAGAAACAAACATAACATCACAAAACTTGCTAATGCTAAGACTGGTCAAGAAAAAAAGAAACATAGACCCACCATTGCAACCACTAGGCAACCAACCACAAGAGGGCAACAGTTGAAAAAGGTCCCTAGGGCTTTAGTATTAATGACAACACCTCCAAGAAGGGGCACAGCTCGCATCATCGTTGCTAGATCCAATCAGTGAAAATTAGATAGAAGGTTTTCACCTCCACTCCCATGGGCCAATTCTCCTACGCAATGCCTTTAGAAGGGAACATCAATTTGGTCTATTTCATCACCAGCTCCAACCAATGAAGGTAAGAACAAAGGTTTTCACCCTGAGGAGAGGTATCAGAGTTCAAGATTATGTCTCAGCGTGATCTCATTGCTAGATCCAACCAATGAACTGTCAAGATCTCTACCCCATCAGTCGCAAGAAAGTTCCACAAAGGAAGACCACTAGCCTACTGAGAGCCGTATGCCACCAACGACACAAAAAATAAGGTTGATGCAGAAGACAATGCCGCTGCCACCAGCAATTTGCTGGCAGCAGCAACAAGGAGATGCGATGTTTGATTCCCTTTGGAATGGCCTATGCTGCCTTCGAATCAGCCTTTTTTAGCAACACAGAGCAGTTGCAATTGGTTTTCTAATGCAACACCAGATTAAGCGAAAAGGCAGCATAATTGTCACCCTAACCAAAGTGGGAAGGCCACAAGCATTATATGCCTAGGCCCATGCCCAGTCCAACAGTTGGTGACAATAACTGCAGATGGTGATGGTGGCAAGTGTTTATATATATATATATATATATATATATATATATATATATATATATATATATATATATATATATATATATATATATATATATGCCTTGCGCTCCATTCAAGTTGAGGCTCCCCAAGACATCTCTACCTCTTACCAATTTTATATATATATATATATATATATATATATATATATATATATATATATATATATATATGCGCCTTGCGCTCCATTCAAGTTGAGGCTCCCCAAGACATCTCTACCTCTTACCAATTACACAACGAACTGACAACTTGATAATAGTGTACATTACTGTTCTTACACAAGTGTGAATTTGTGATGCTGAACTTGACTAGTGAAATTTGGTTAATACGGTTTAGCATTATGACACTAACTTTGCTTCAATGCATCATTGTTGTGGAACAAGAATGCTTTTGTTTATATAATTCAATGATTATTGATTAAAAGCATATCAGAAAGAGGAAGAATGGTGGGAGATTTAGCGTGTATTTCCGGTCAATATAGGCATATACGCCATCCCTTTTCATAATATATTTACAAAATGCATGTTTTTTATGATAGGGCAGACCCCTGGTCTTCTGCAAAAAAGACATCATGGCACGCTTGATCGAACCGGTAAAATACATGACATGTGGCAGATATCATCTGTCAAACAGGAGTCAAATGCCATCACAGATTTACATTCTCAAAGTCAAAGCAAAGGCATAAAAACCTATCCAGGTAAAAGTAGTGTATATCACAAGGTATTACTGGTAACGGTAAAGGAATATGTATCATGCCATAAATTGAGAAGGTGACACTTCATTGTCATACAGGACAAAAAACGAGGTAATTAAGAACAAGACCTGTGGTAACAGGAGAACGCGGAGTTTTCACCATATCTCCCTGTAAATTTAAAATTAGTTAGACATGTAGATTATATATTAGCACATAAATGCAGTAGCCTTGCTGCCATATTGAAATTAACAATGGAAAAAAGATCAAGTGAGCAACATAATTTATCAAAAGCAAATATATGCAATATATGCAAGGTATACTTCTACGCTATTCAACATCCAGAACAGAAGTGAAATTGTTGGTTTCAATAAATACTGTTTCTCTGTTCAACTATATTTTGGAGTAGCACAGAAATGATGCATAACATGTATCTCTCGTGCAGTTTGCAGTTCATTTAGTCACTATGCTAAAAAGTAGCATTCATTGAGCAAAAGCAAATTGTTAACATATATCATGGAAAGTAAAGATAATAATTGTGTAGAATCATCTAGAAAGGACAGCAAATAGGTCATGACACACACATGTCAAAAAAACCCACATCTAAATCAATGAATCATGCACTACTGAAGCCAGCAGATTACAAAAACTGATAATGAAGAAAAGATATACAAGTACACATATCAAGCCAACAGACGGTAAGGTAGTGATTTTTCATAAAACTACATCACTGGCCTTAAGATAACCCCAAAGCTTGATTAAAATCGGTCCACCATAAGATAGGAAAGCGGGGGAAACAAGTGAGCACTACTGAATGCATTAAACACACAGAGAAAGGTAGTGACAGAACCAACCACAAGAAAGCCCAATGTTCCAAACCATGCTATCACATTCAACCGATTAATACCAACAAGAAACTCTAAAATGAATTGCTGTAGACAACGTTTGGTTCTTCTGTTGCACAACTGTAGGTAGCAAATAAAGCGCCCAGCATCTTAACAACCCACTAATCGCAAACCCAAAATCACCACATCAGCAAAAAAAATAGCAACATAAATCACTCGAAATTCATTTGCTGTAAAAAGAAAGTGAATCCATCACAGAAATACCAATAAGATTGATGAACAAAGTTACCAGCTGAGGGCAATCGTATGCGGCAGAGTACCAAGGGGTGAATAATTGTTGATGAAGATTAAAAATCCACACACGGATTCGCTACCCCTGCTTTGCAGTTAACACCAGAAAAATTATCAGATGGGGAGAATATCTACTTAACTAACCTAGAAGTTGACTATTATGGGGAAAGCGACTCAACACTACTATTGAAAAAGACGTCGGACAGATTCATGGTAACAAGATTAATAACTGAACCAAACAGCACCACTAAACCACAGCGAAAGATTCATCAAAACAATCTTCTAAACCCCCAACATACCATACAGATTAATAGGACTACAAAAAGGCCGCGGCGGAGAAGCTTTAGTGAAGCAGCCCCAAATCTGAGGCGGCCTCAGATGAAGCTAAGCACGCCGAAGCAAACCCAAATCGGCTATTCCAGCACCAAGATGAATCTCTAGAGCCCACATCAGAAGCCCCACTTTGTGAAGCGCAATTAAAAAAAACCCGACCAAAATGTCCGGGGATAGTGGAAGGCACGGTCCCCGAGGCAACGGATGGATTAATCCCAACCTCCACCAAGACACGCCCCGTCCCGTTCAAGGGGGAAAAAAACAGGGGAACCGGAACAGTAGACGTGATTTCGCTGGCTAATCCAGCAACAAATCCTTCACACCTAGAATTCCCCCTAAATCACACATCAACCAACACAAACAGAACGGATTTGCTAAGCAAAACCCCTCCTAAAATCAAATCCTCACCTAAAACATCCGAATCCGCGGGCTAATCCACCATTCCCCAACTCGAAGCAACAGCAAACACCAAAATCTCGAAACGTTTCCCGTCGAATCTCCCCGTAAGTCACAGCACGAACAGCAGCCAGCAATGTAGGACTCAAATCCACTCCCTAAACCCTTCCCACACCCAGGAGGAACAAATCCCCAAACCTGGCCGCGCAACCTGGCGAAGCAGCAGTACGATTTCACCGCCCAAAAACCGCCCCCAAAACCCACAAATCGCCGACCGCCGATACGCGCGAAGCCAACCAGGCACAGATCGAGAAGCATCACCACCACCACAACGGTGGAAAGTTAAAAAAAAACTTACTACATCACAAGCTTACCCAGCCACGCGTCGACCGCAGCAGCTGGACCGAAGCGGGATTCGCCTCCCACGGTGACTCCCCTCACCGCCGGCGGCGGGGGGCGCAGGCGACGCAGCACGAGCACGACCACGAGACGAAGCAAAGCGGCGCAGGCGCGACAGAGCGAGCGGAAGGGGGACAGCGTTGCGGCGAGGGGGCTTTATAGCGACGAGCCGGGAGGGGAGCGAGCGGGCGGGCGGGGCGGCAGTTTCAGGTTTTTTTGGGAGGATTCGTGTTGGCGGCCGCGCGCGTGGAATGGATGAATGGGAAACGGCGCGGCGCGGCGCGGAGGACGGGGTTCCTTGGCGGGAGCCGCGGCGCCCAAAAAATTTTCGGGGCCGTTTCACACGGGGATTCGGAAATCGGGAGGATTTGGGCGTCTCGTAGGGGGAAAATGGTAGGAAGGTTTTTTTTTTTTGAAGGGGTTGAGAGCGGGATTTTGTTTTCGTTTTACATCCAAATTTGTCGAGTTTTGTTTCCGTTTGGCGAATTGCTTCTAAAATTGGCCCCATTCGAACGTTGTCGTTTCTATTTTTTGTACGAGCGTTGTGTCCAGCTAGGCATCGCTTTTGGTGACTTGTTTCTCAGGTTTTCTCTTGGTTCAAACGTCGGATTTGGCCTTTGGCTGGGTATGTTGCCTCATGGCTGCGGTGAGTCACACCAGGGATTGTCTTACCGCCGGTAATCGTCCTTACCATCAAGATATGGTAATGTTTCAGCAGTAAAATTTGACAAATTTCATTGAATTTAAATTTTTAAAAAAATTAAAAATCATGGAGGTAGTTCTTGAATTATTTTTGAAAAAGAACGATATAATATTATTTTTTAATTTAAATGGATATTAGGTTGGAAAATTAAAAAAGTTTACAATTGGATGGGGCAAAAATAGGCACTGTTCATTAGGCCTAACTCGGCCCAACTTTGAACCGTTGCTGAAACCACGGTTATTGTGCAAAACCGTGTGGTAACAGTGGCCAAACCATGCGGTTTTGGTTTCAAATTTTGCCAAACCGCGGTTACTACGTAAAACCGTGTGATAACCGTGGTCAAACCGTGCGGGTTCTAGCCAGCATTTTAAATTTTATAAAATACTACTTTTAACGAAGAAATCGTTAATATATATATGAAACGGTGACATATTCCATAACTATTAGTTATACCTATACCAATATAAAACGGTGATATATTCCATAACTATAAATATTAGTTATACCTGTACGGTCATATCATATGTGGAGCATAAATATAACCATTGGAGACAATAATCAAACCGTTGGAGACAATAACCGAACTGTAACCATATAAGTTGAGATATGATGCACTGGGAAAAAAGAGAGAAGAGGAGTGCTTGTGATGAGTCCTATACCTAATTCTTATGCATTGCTGATAGGAATTTTTTTTGGAAAGGATTGATGAGCAGGATTTTGTTTTCATTTTACATCCAAATTGGTCAAAATCTGTTTCCATTACAAAAATTGCTTATAAGCTTGGCCCTAATTTGAATGTTGCAGTTCCATTTTTTGGATTGGAGTTATCCAGCTAAGCATCTTTTTAGTGGCTTTGTTTCCGCTTATCTTGTTCAAACATCAGCTTTGGTTTGGATTTGTACTTTTCTTGCCTCATGGCTGTAGTGAGGCGTGCCCCGCTCATCATGTGTTCTTCCGGAGTAAGCTCTATACAGTTCTTTTGGTAGATAAACAGCTACAAATAATCAGGCCATCTCGTGTGGAGAGTAGAAATCTAGCCATTGGAGACAATAATCGAACTATATCATCAGATAAGTTGAACCATGTATAGATTATCCAGTATACTAATCTAATTGTTTAGCCTAAGCATGATCACCCTATGCAAAAGTTAGAGGTAAACTTATGGGCACCTTGAGAAGCCATTAGTGCAATGTTTGTGATCTTCTTGGCGATGACTGGAGTGGAAGTAGAAGATGAAGTCCCTCGAGTTGCTCCGGTGATCGTTAGTATAGACAAAGTAGTTGTAGTAGCAGCGCATACCAAATTGCCGACTTGATCCTAAAGGTGTCACCAGCGATGGGATGCAGTGTGGCGGGGGCGCTTAGGCCTGCACTTGCATTGATCAGGAATGACCACAAGTTTCCCCTCCAACACTTGTTCATATCAGGATTAGGGTTTAGCATGTCGGCGAGATTGAGACCAAGAGAGATGTCCTCCCCCATTTATTTTAGCACTAAGGAATCGGGGGCAGCTCCAAAAGGAACGAATTTGACACCACCATTCGCGATGCACAACTAAGGAATATTTCAATACGAATTTAATTGCGGTGATCACATTTAGACAATGGGTGGAAATGGTCTTTGGTGTGATCCCCTACTGGTTTCTAAACCGATATATCAAATTTCCCAACACCTTGTCTTGGAAAAAAAACTAACATCTTAGCTCATGAGATTTCTAGGATTTAGGATATAGGTGGTTCAACTTACTGAAAATTTTGTAAACACCACAAATGTAACAATGCCAATACATACAATATTAAAGAACAAAATAGACCAAAAGATCACCATGATATATTAATAAGACATATTAAAAACTAAAGTTAATAATTAAGTAAATTTTTTACTTAAAGAAGTTTATATAGCTAGAAAAGCTTGAAGAAGATTCTTATACTACTATATTGGTAAAGAAGCTGCTAATGGCTATAAAAGTGTCCATTATATCTTCTTCTGCCACAATCGACGGAGAAGGCAATTGAGAAACATTGTTCTTTGTTGCATATCCCAAAAAGAGATGTGATATCCCCATATCTTCTTCATGTTTTAACAGTCAACAATGCAAATAGTACAATTTGATATCATAATGGTTAAAACTGGAAATTAAAAGGAATAGTACAATCTAGAAGACATAAATACCTTTATAATGCTTCCATATAACTAAGAGCATCCACATTGTGGCACTTAGGCCAATCTCAATTGGAGGTTTCATCCCACTGTTTTCAAGACGTGAGAACGTTGGTAAGAGTGAATTAAACAAGCTCCCTCAATGGACTAGTTTCATTTCACTGTTTCGTATGATCATTTTAGTATTTAATGAGTCTCATTGTGCAAGATAAGATGAAACGAAAGAGAGAGGCTCTCAGTGGGGGTTTCACACTGTTTCCAAGATGGGATAAAACACAATATGCTCTCAGTAGAGATTTCAAGTATGTTTTATCTTTTTGAAAATAGTGCCCAAAAGGTTTCACCAAGATGAAACTCTTTTCATTCTCTCTCCTCCCAATTTTATGCACAAGCTGATGTGGCAAGCTATTAAATGTGCATAAAATCTCAAATAAAATCCCATTAAGACTGACCTTAAGGAAGCACTAGATAAGAGTGAAAAGGAAGATGTCGCAGCCATACATTACAATTGTTTTCCTAGCTGGTCTGGACCCATAGAGCATGATTCTAGTGGAGAAATAAAGTGTCATGGCCACACGTGTCAAACCTATTGTGTCTTTGTTCTGCATGTTGGAGAGAGCTAATGACTTTTCTTTATTTTATTTTAATATAGACGAGGCCCGGGATACTACATATGGTCAATTTACACATTGCATATATTCCTACCGATTGCTATATGTGACATGGGGCCTACGTCTAATACCCCTGCATCACTCATACACTAAGGCCCCGTTTGGTAGGGATTCTCCTTCCTGATTCTCAGCGGAATCAGTAAAATCCTTGTCAAATAGTTAGTTTGCAACTAATTCTGAGAAGAATTATTTCAAGTGATTCAGCAATTTTACATAGAGAATGAGAATCACCTGAAAACCAGTTTCTCCTCAGAATCACCTGAAACAAGTTTCTCCCAAGAATCACATGAAAATCACCTGAAATATTGTTCTAATTACTACTTTATTGTACCGATTTTGATTCTCTCCATAATCTGATTTAGGAGAATCAGAATCCATAATCAGATAATCACATAATCAAAAGCCCTACCAAACGGGTCATAAAGATGCTCCAAGTAGCTTCCTGCAACCTCGCATGTCCGATCGGTGGAAAACACGGTCCTCGAGGCAACATGCAGAGCCTCCGTTCTATTCTAGCAAGTGAAAGGTAGGGAACCAAAATAATACATGAGATTTAATCGAACAACAAATAAGGGTTTGAGGCAAGGTGATCCTTTATCCCCAGTCTTTTTAATATAGTTGTAAATATGTTATCTATCTTAATTAAGAGAGCTAGGGAAGATGGTCAAATTTCTGGAGTAGCTCTACATCTTGTGGATGATGGTCTATTTGCAATATGCAGATTATACATTGATTTATGGACCATGATTTAGAGAAAGCTAAGAACATAACATTATTATTATCAGTGTTCGAAAAAGATTTCATGTCTAAAAAATAATTTTTATAAGAGTGAGTTATTCTGTTGGCCAAGCAAAGGACTATCAAGAACAATATTCCTGTATATTTGGGTGTAGAATAGGAACATTTCCCATTAGATATCTTGGTATTCCTATGCATTTTAGGAAACTAGGTAATAAAGATTGGAAAGTAATCGAGAAAAGAATCGAGAAAAGGTTGAGTAGTTGGAGGGGCAAGCATATGTTTATGGGTGGGAGGTTGGTTTTGATAAATTCATTGTTATAGAGTTTAGCTATATGATTTTTTTAAGATTCCAAAAGAAGTTATTAAAAAAATAATTATTATAGATCAGGTTTCTTTTGACAAGGGGAAGATTAACAAGATGGGACATTATTGCTCAAACAAAAGGACCAGGGTGGACTAGGGAGGCATAATATAGAAATCCAGAACCATTGCTTGTTAAGCAAATTGCTGTTTAAATTGGTCAATGAGCAAGGGGTATGACAGGGCTTACTAAAGAGAAAATATATGCAAAATCAAACAATCACCCAAGTTGTGAGAAAACAAGAAGATTCTCATATTTGTTTGGCCTCATAAAGGTCAAGAATATATTTTTAAATTTGGGATCCTTGGTACTAAATGATAGGAAACAAGTAAGATTTTGAGAGGATAAATGGTTAGGAAATACTTTCTTTACGGACAGATATCTGTCTCTTTACAATATTGTTTGTAGGTCTCAGTTGAAGCGGTTACGAGTTCTATTCCGCTTAATATTTCCTTTAGAAAACCTTAGGTTCATAACTTGGTAAATTGGCATAATTTAGTTACTTCTATTGTGCATATTTAGTTGAATGACGAGTGTGACTTATTTAAATAGAATCTTCATCAAAATGGTTAATTCTCGGGTCATTAGATGTACTTAGCTCCACTAAATAACACCCATATTGAGAGGAACAAAGTTTTATGGAAATTAAAATGCCTCTTAATTTTTATGTGATATCTGTTCAAAGGGGTAATATTAATTAAGGACGATTTAACAAGAAGGAATAGGGATGACAATATGAGATGTTTTTTATGAAGAATAAAACTGTACCACATTTATTTTTTGAGTCCCATTTTGCTAGATTCCTTTGGAGAGAGCAGTACATATTATGGTTTGAATCCTCCAAATAATACGTCTTGTATTTCTGGGAATTGGCTTCTGGGCATTGACTCAAAAGCAAAAAAAAACATATTCAAGTAGGAACATCTGTTATATATTGGGCTCTATGGCGTAGTAGAAATAATATGGTTTTTGACAAATATCCAATGAAATCTTATATACATGTATTATTTAGGGCAACATACTTACTTCAGTCTGGGCACAACTACAAAGTTGTGATGAGGACAAAGAACTAATACATATTGCTTGTCGGAATCTGAAGATAACGGTCATGTAGATATTTGCCAACTTCCAATGGAGATTTACAAATAAACTTCAATAAATATCTTCTCTATTTTGTGTTGGTATTATTAGTTACTATCTAGTTATTTTTTGGTTTTTTATGCTCTCTATTGAGTGAAGTATGTAATGAGTGGCTCTAGCTTTTTTTTAAGAAAAGGCCATAATTTTTTCCATTGTCTAAAAAAATTGAGCAAAAAATCCGTCATGCCTAGAATTGCTCACCCCCATCCCAAACCAAGAACAACCGCAACACATGTAAAACGGGTTTGCTGCAAAACCACTCCTAGATAAAAAACCTAAATGAAAAACATGAAAAACTTCGAAGGCTTGCTTGGAAGACAAAACCAATATAAATTACGAGCCCATAAAATATTAAATTTCTTTTCAAAAGGCACAACTCACGATTTTATTTATTTATTTATTTTTAAAGGATTTAAAAATAAATTACCGTTTTGAAGTTTTACATGAGGGTGGGACATATAAATTACCCTAGTGAGAAATGTGACGTGGCAAACAGTGGAAGGGGCATGCCGTAGGACAATTTATTAATGAGAG
This sequence comes from Oryza australiensis, assembly GCA_019925245.2. Lineage (NCBI taxonomy): Eukaryota > Viridiplantae > Streptophyta > Magnoliopsida > Poales > Poaceae > Oryza > Oryza australiensis. Next base: position 5,545,596 of record JAIFGZ020000342.1, read on the forward strand.
GAAGCCACTGAAAAAAATTTCCTAATAGATTGACCTATCAGACTATTTGCAGCACCCTGATCATATTTTGCAGGCCGAGGGCATTTTGCACACGCCCCTCCTGACAATAAATCGCCTTACGGGAGGGTAAGAAGGGGCTATCTGCAAAATTACCACGACGCACTCTTTTCGTCATCCGTCACGTCACATTTCTCGCCCTACGGTGAGGCGATTTATATGCTCCATACTGCTGTAGGGCGAGAGAAGTATATTTCTGCAAAATTTTGAAATAGTAATTTATTTTTAAATTCTTTTTAAAAATAAATATAAAAATAAAAAAATCCATAACTCGCAGCTCTGTTGTGTTTGCGCCCATGTCGGCCTTAGTTGCGCAGTGCGAATGCTAACAGATCCATACGAAGCAATTTCGTTTCACTATCTTAGTATTTTCTCCGTTTTATAGTATACACTTTTTCTAGTCAAATTAATTTAAGTTTGATTAATTTTATAAAAAAATATAGCAATATTTCTAATACAAAACAAATATATTATCAAAATATATTATTTTTTTCTAATGAAACTTATTTAGCAAAATATCTTTCTCATCGAAATGCTAAAAGTATTTGGATAAAGGGTGTGTCTAAATCCATTAAAAATTATTTTTGTTTGAAAATGTTTTATGTTGATCAATTTGACAATGTCGGAATGATATAGTTTTCAATAAAAAAATTATTTAACCCCATACAGGTTATCAGGTTATCTTTGTGTCTTAAAGTTGGCTCATTTTTTATCTTTGATGCTTTCACAATAGAAGCATGGTACTATATGTGATGAAGTTATACTCTTAAAATCGGTAGGCAAGAGTCTTTTGTCTCATATTTTTTATCTTAAAATCCTTACAGATTGTACGTGTTTTATATTCGTTAGGAGGGAGATGAGGTTTGTCCCACAACCTTAATTTTTTATTTATCTTACTCATTAGCCGTATGTCTATTTGCAGAGATCGGAGACACAAATCATTTTCATTATCTTAAAAAAACTAATAGCTAATTTGAAATATTACTAATTTTTTATAAACTTATTCAAATAAAATAATTTAATTAAAAAATTAAGATGATATATGATATGAAACGAATGGAGTATACTACTTTGTCGAAATTTGTTACGACGAAATCTCGCAATATATAATTGGAAAATCGTGTAAAGAAAAGAATGTCTAATGGGCTGGCCTGTTAATCTGCACAGGCGTTCTTGACAGCTAGACCCACTTGGTAGTCAACCTGACCACGGTCCACGGCCACCTCCCGCGGCTTGAGCTTAAATCAATTGCATCGGCGAAAAAACCCTCTAATCTCGCGCTGAGCCCTAGCCGCTATAGGGGTGGGCGTTCGGTCATAACTAACTTTGGTCCGGTGAGATCGGTCTTTTAAAAGTTTGATTATTTGAAATTGGCTACCAAAGTTGTCTTCACAAGGATGAAGACCGATAGATCGATTAATCAAAACTTCGGTCTCGATTTTCGGTTAGACCGTAGAGACCGAACCAACATGCAGCCTACGGCAACTGGCAACCAACACAGCCTGTGGTTAGACGGTGGCACTCTGAGGCGGGTGCATGGCGGCACAGGGCACAGGTGGTGGCGCGGCGATGCCGACGAGCCGACAAGAGCTGACGACGGGGCAGTGGGGCGAGCTGCGTCGCCTGAGGCTAAGGGAGTAAGGAAGCGAGGGTTATTGGGTTAGGATTGTTGACTTGTTGTCTTGTAAAGATACACTTCTGACTAATGGGCTTGTCAGCCGTCCAGCCCATGAGCCCAATACTAACATAGGCCTATACTGTTTTTATATAAACCGGTTATATCGTATACTGGAGAAGATGACCAAACTAAAAAAACTTCGGTCTTCTCGACTGTCTGACCGAACTATCGACCAATGACGGAGACTTCCGTAGTTCGGGTTCGGGTCTCTGTTTTTTTTTTCCTGCCCACTCTTACTAGCCGCCGCGATAGTCACGAGAGGGCCGAGGGGAGGCGATCGAGGCGATGGACCTGGCTTCCTGGCTGCCTGACGACGTGCTCGCGGCCGTCCTTCGCCGCCTCCCGCCGCGGGGCCTCGCGGCGTTCCGCCTGCGTCTGCAAGGCATGGCGCGGCGTCGTCGACGTCCGCCGCCTGCTGCTCGTGGACCTCCTCCCGCTCTCGTTGAGTGGCATCCTCCTCAACCACCACGGGCGCCACCGTCTCCTGCCGCCTCGACTACACGGCGCCGCCGCCCGCGAGTGCGGCGTCGATGCCATGCCCCCCATCTAAGTCAAGGAGCACTGCAACGGCCTCCTCTTGCTCCACGATTGCGTGGTTAACCCCGTCACTCGACAGCGGGAGCTCTTGCCCCCGCGCCCAACGCCCCTTCCCCATCCACTCCTGGTTTTGTTAAGCATGCATTGTTATCCTGGTTTTGGGTTTGAGCTTTATGATAAGATCATATAATTCTGTTTTTGTTGCAGAATATCACCGTCGGACAATAAGTATCTAGTAATTAGAATGCCCACGGAAGATCGAGAAGATCGGCAATTTTATCTAGGAAAATCAATCGAGGGGATATACTGTGCATCAATACCATTGTTGAGGCCCCCAACTTCAGATTTGGTTACTTGATGACTGGTGTGGTCAGACCGAGTGGGTGTCGAAGCATGACATCGCCATTTCCCACATCCTGCCGAATCTGAACTATGATGAACAGCAGCGTGATGGACCTTGGAACTTACAACAATATAATTATAGGCCTTGTTATGATGATGATTACTATGTGGAGCACGAGCCAATAGTGGAAGAGAAATTTGAGAAATTCGAGTGGGACTCTGACAGTGATAATGTTCTTGAACCTGGAAGTAGGAGCAAGGATTGCTATATCTATTTCCTTGGATTTCATCCTTATAAAGAGATTGTCTCCTTGGGTGATGAATTTGACAAAGTGCTAGCCTATAATTGGAGTAGCTCAAAGCTTCAGGATTTGGGCAAGGTTTTCACAGAATTCTATATTCATCTTGCTACATACATGCACTACCACAAATTGGTACCATCGTCTGTCCCATACACTCCCTGCTGGTTGGGGGAGCTCCCAGAAAAGAAAAACTAAATTTGTAAGTTCGGCTAGAAGATTAGAATGCGCTTGTTGCGAGGTATTCGAAGATTCTAATAGCTAGTGTACTCTTGTCTATTCTTTTGATATTTTGTGGTACATAGATTGTTCCCTGAAAAACTAAATTCAGATATCTCCACTTCAAATTTCCTTATTTTCCCTACTGTTGCATGTCCGATTGATCCTGAATTGTTGCATCAACCACAGCTGAAAGAGCTGGTTGTTTTTCTATCTCAGCTGCAATGATTTCAGACACTCTTGAACCTGGTGGGCTCTTGAGGAATGCATATTCTTTTGGTGAGACTTGAGCCAAACAACAGAGGGTTGGCCTTGGTGGTGTTGTTCTAAAGTGGTTTGTGACTGTGTACTAAGCTAGAAATAATGGACAGTATACCTGTGAAGAGTGCATGGTTCCCCTGGTTTGACATGTATGCTGATTTGTTGATAGGAAATTGTTGGGATGCCTCTTTAAATAGGGGATAGGTAGCTATACTTGAGACAAAATTTGGATTTTGGGACAAGGGATCGAGCTTTCTTTCGCATGAAGGATGAGGTAGACATTTTTGGTGGCTGTCTTTGGACTTTTCATCATGAGAATATTCATTGTGTACCCTTGGAAAGTTATACAATCCCTTGCTTGCCCCTGAAATTTACTCGATCCCTTGTATACCCCCAAAATTTCCATTTGATCCCCTACATGCCCCTACCGTTAGGTTTAGTAGAATTCACTGGTTAGTTTGGTTGAAAATATCCATAATACCCCTGAGGTTGGAGGAGCTGAAAACTAAGCACATGTTTGGCAGCTGGCTTTGACAAAAGATTATTCATGACTGCACGATATTTGTTTCATGAGACTAAATAACTAGTGCATACAATTTTGAAGAAATTTAATGCATTTATCTTTTGTTATAGCATTCAATATTTTATGAAAATGTAATATGACAATGGATCTTTCAGACCACAAGCCTACAGAACAGCGCGGGGGAGGGGGTGTCCATCAATCTGTGTCAGATTTTGAATCTACTCAAATACCATTGCAATTCATCATCATATCAGGAGCATCAGTAGCACCAATTGATAGGAAGAAAATGAGAAGACATATGGAGCATCCACCTATTTACATCCAAAATTGGCATCTAGTGATTGAAACAAGGAAAATTGTCAATATTTGGAAATCTGCCGGTTTCCTTCGGAGAGGTCGGTCTGACCGCCATGTATAGGCCGGTCAGACTGGGCAGTGGGGTCGGTCAGACCGGTGGCATGTGGTCGGTCTGACCGGCAGAGTCCGAAACCTAGCCGAATTCATCGGTACTCGGGTTTCCTTCCTCCATACGGTATGTCTCGGATTTTCAAAGGTGTCTTCTCCGAATTGGACGTGTAGAAGGGCCTGTGAGGGGCAAGACCAATCCCTATTTAAGGGCCAAGGCCGGTTCAATTGGCATAACCAACACATACACAACCAAAACCAATCTAGTTTCTAGTTTTTAGCCAATTGACGTTCGTTTACTTTTTCTACATTAGTTTATCCATCTTTGTCGATTTGCGTCGTAAATCGTCCACCGCCGCTGCGAGAGTGCGACATCTCTTTGTAAGTTTGTCTTGAAAACTTTCCGTTCACCCACGAGACGAGTGTTTATCTATCTTTTTATCTAAATCGGCTTTGCTAGTCGGTTTAATCTATAAAACTTATCTTGCTTTAGTTCTTTGCTAGATCAAGGTGGTTGGTGACTCCGTATCACCGCAAGGCGTTTAGGTGAATCGATCGTGCTCGTGCCTTTTGTCAAAAAAGGTGTCAACACGATTTTTGGTGACTCCGCTGGGGAAGTTAAGTTTTTGGCCATCCAATCCGGCCGAAATCAATTTATGGATTGACAGGTGCTATATATCATTTGCCGAATTAATCTATTCAGCGGCGACGTTATTCGGTCAGTAGCTGAATTAATCTACTGAAGCTGGCCACCGCCATATTCCTACGTTGCGCCCAGGCCAGTTACTACAAGCACGCGCATGTGTCGAGGACATCAAGAGCAGCGGCACCAAAGATCATATCCACAGCCACCAGCGAGAGTAACCGAAGCAAACTCACGCGTGCCTTGACGCTCATTGTCTCGCCGAATTATATCCGGTGACCGTGTTCTGTTGGTCATTCAAAGCAACACACACAAAACCGTGCCGACTAGAATATGTAAAGGAACCAGCCTATTGTTGTCGGATTAATTTCTTTGCCGAAGTGGACCTGCTGTGCACAATTTACAAAGGAGACCAGGAGAAAAGCAGCACAGCAGTATCGATCGTTGCTTTCTTGCTGCGCACGGTGGCCGAAAGAAAAGATATCAGGCTATTAATCAAAGCCGATCTGTAGAGAGACAGGCAACAACATCATTATTTCCTTTTATTACCACACACGGTTATTGAGAAGAATAGAAAATCAACAAACTTTAGCTTTTGACAAAATTGGCTCAGTACAGTAACATACCAAGAAAATTCAAGACCGTATATTAATCTATTTGGTCAATTTTTGGTTATGAGCTATATGGCCGATATTAATCAAGTAATTTGTTCATCAACTATGACGAGCGGGAACAAGATCAGCAAGATTACATTGGAGGGGATGTTGGCAAGATCGCTCATCAAGACCCATCAAGGTGTGATTCTTAAGCCTGGACCTCCTCCTAGATTCGAGGTAACCTCCAATCCGCCCGATTCATCTATTGCTATTCAAAAAGTTAATGGTCGCTGTGTAGATGGATCTGCTACTTCTAGTTTTGCTTCTATACAATATGCTTATAATGATGTGGAGGGATCTATGGGTGTTTATACAGCCGATTGCACAGGAATTGGCTATATGCAGAACTTAGCCAACGGTCAGACCGCACATGATTCCGATCTCGACGGACTATGGGCCGCCGATCGGGTGCTTGGCCGGTCGACCGTGCCTACCATAGTCGGTCGAGCGTGCCCTATCTTGGCCGATCGGACCTCCCGCGGTCGGTCCGACCGCATCACGACCACCGGCCGACCGACTATGGGCCGATCGCACGGTGCTTGGCCGGTCAGCAGTGTGCCTACCATAGCCGGTGGCCGACCGTGCCTTGTCTTGGCCGAGATCGGACCTCTTACGGCCGGTCTGACCGCACCACTGACCACCGGTCAGACCGGTCCATGGGCCGATCAGACCGGGTGCTTGGCCGGTCAGACCGTGCCTACCATAGCCGGTCAGACCATGCCTTATCTTGGCCATATCGGACCTCCTACGGCCGGTCTGACCGCACCACTGACCACTGGTCAGACCGGTCCATGGGTCGGTCAGACCGGGTGCTTAGCCAGTCAAACCGGACTATCTATAACCGGTCAGACCGGTCCCCTGGAAGTTTCGACAGGTTTTCATACCATGACTAGCGGTATTGATTTTAATTATTATTCATTACCTGTTAATACTGTTAGTCATGTTATTCCACATACTCATGCTATTTGTGTCAATAGTTGCTATGAGCCAGTACAAAATCGTCAAGTAGATGGATTGGCACAAAACACGCATTATGGCTAGTATAATCATATTGTGCCGCCACAATCACATATTCCTAGGCCGCCAAATCCACAACCAAGGCCTGAGAATATGGAAGAATAAATTAGAAACATCATTAGAGAATCATTTGGAATTGAGCCAAGGGATCGTGCTGAGGTTCACCAAAAGCCGTATCCTAAATATTTTGATAATATCCCATATCCTCATGGTTTTAGAATACCTGAATTCACTAAGTTTAGTGGTGAAGATGGTAGGACTACATGAGAACACATAGGCCAATTTCTTGCACAATGTGGTGAAGCTAGTACCAATGATGTTCTCAAATTGTGTTTGTTTTCTTTGTCTTTGTCTGGTACTGCTTTTACATAGTTTATTTTTTTGCCGACAAATTCTACTCATACTTGGGCTCAATTAGAACAACAATTTTATGATTGCTTTTATACTGATGAACCTGAGCTTGAGTTGTCTAGTTTAACATCAGTTAGACAAAAATATGATGAATCTGTCATTAATTATATCAAAAGGTTTAGAGATGCTAGAAACCGATGTTTTTGTCTTAACATAACTCAAAAAGATTTGGCCAACATTGCATATAATGGATTGCTTGATTCAATTAAAGAGAGATTGGATGGCTAGATATTTCTTGATGTTGATCATGTGTTGCATGAAGCTCTGGCTCAGGAAAGCCGAGTGGATGATAATAGCTTAAATGCTAGTTTGAATGATAATGTATAACCAATATGGCCGAACCAAGCGTTGGTTCGGATTATGTTACTACTTGAACAATGATAGAATAACATGCATCGTCGAACCAAGTGATGGTTCGGATTGTGTTACTAGTTTGGACAAAGATGCATGTAAAGCTAAATCAAGTATTGGTTCGGATTATGTTGCTAGCTTAGATAATGACATCATTAAAAATATAGCCGAAATAAGTGACGGTTCGGATTGTATCACAGGCGATAATGAAATAGTATTGTCACCTAAGACCGAGTCACAGATCGGTCATGTGAATGTTGGAAAAGGTAGTGACAATGTCTTGCAGGGTAGTGATGAAATAGAGTTTAAAGCAAAATTGCATACATGTGAAAGGCCACATCCTGAACATATAGATTCAGTCCCACACCCGCAAGGATTTGAGGTGCCCAACTTCACAAGATTCACAGGTGAGGATGCTAGAACAACGATGGAGCATATCGACCAATTTATTGATCAATGTGTTAAGGCCGGTAATGATGATTGCTTAGGGTAAAGTTGTTTCCTCTTTCTTTGTCAAACTTTGCATCTACGTGGTTTAGTTTACTTGCTCCTAATTCAATTTCTACATGATCACAAATGGAGCATGAGTTTCATAATTATTTTAAGGATGCAAGCTTGATGGGGCAAAGATCGATTGATAATTCATCGGTCAATTGTGATACTATTTTGGTTACACAGATTGCTAGAACCGAAATTATTCATGATTATGTTCCTACTGTTCCATTGATTTTGACGACAAGAAAATATTGATTCGGTCTAGTCAAGCCGAGTCTACAAAAGGAAAAAAATGTTATTATTAGGGATCCTCGGCCCGAGATAATTAGAATCAATAATGTTAAGGCCGAAGATTGTAAGGTTACAAAAGATGAGTCATCTAGTTATATAAAGACTAAAAAGCCGAAGCTCACTTTTGAGACGCTTATGGCTAAATACAAGAAGGGATTAGCTGGTCAACGACTTGATAATCATACTAGTGATGCAAAAAGACTAAGATCGCTTCCTAGAAAGAGATTTGGTCAAACACCAAAACAATCAGAACCATCAACAATATCAACTCTATACGAGCCTCCGGTTGCGGCGCTATGGTATCCATATCCAATATCACTATACGGTTATCCTGTTATATATTATATGTCATGGATGCTTCAACCACCTATGCCGTTTCATAAAGAATGGAAAGAATCACCTAGGTCAGTACCAAAATATTCATATAACTCAAGACAAGACCGTTTCTCACAAAATAATCGGTTCGGTGGATCAAAGGCAAACAAGATGAAGAAGGTGTGGGTGAAAAAAAAAGTCAAAATCTCCGGAGGTTGATACTATCAAGGAGGAGTCTCAAGATGTTTAAGTACCTACTGGAGATGCGACAAAGGAGCTACAAGCAGAGAAGACCGAAGCCGACATCGTGATCGCCAACAATGGTGGTCGACTCGGGACAGCTTGAACGGTCTAACCGCCACCACGACCGGTCCGACCGAGCCATCGTGCCTGGCCCGACCGACGACTCACAAACTGGTCCTGACCGGGCCCGTGAGGCCGGTCAAACCGAGGGTATCCGAGATGAGTAAGAAAATTGAGGGCAACACGGGAGCTTTCGCTTCGACCCCAAATGTCAGAAATCATTGCTTGGCTCCTAGAAAACAACCACAGCCGAAGTGGATACCTTCCGGCTTATCTCGCTCTCAAAAGAGGAGGCTACAACGTCTTCGAGCCATAGGTCAAAAGGAAAAGAAGGCCGAAGATGTGGAGAACAAAACATGTGATAATTTGAAACCTCGAACAACATACAAGCAAGTGTGGAGACCCAAGGAAGAAAAACTTAAGAGACCGGTGATTTCCCAGAGTAGTGATAAATAAAATTCGATGAGAGAAGAATTATCGGTCATTAGAGGTAAGTCTCCTCCACATATTGCTATGGATGTTCGGTGTTTATCTTGCCTTCGAAATCGTGCGATCAAAAAAGCCGATTTTGCTCGGGGGGCAAGACATTAATATGCTCATGAAGAAATCAAGAAAGGTGAACGACGATGGGTACAACATCACATTTTTGAACCACCATTTGTTGGATGCTAAGGCAAGGTATGGATTTATCGTGTTCATCATTATAGTATGCCTATGCCATGTTAGAACGTTGCTTGTTATCTAGCACATGTGTGTTTTGCTTATCAAATTGATATTATGCATACATGTTGCAAATGCCAATTCTGAGTGGTGGAATTGGCAAGTTGGTATATAATTTATCTAAAGTATGATTTGGATCGTTGGTCTTTGATATTTATTAAAAGCCAAATCATGCATATTTTGATGAATCACCATAGAAAATATAGATTTCATAATTATTGCATCATGAAATTTTTGCTTCTTAGTAATTCGGCTAATGTCAATGATCAATATGATGATTTGTTCTAGAGTTGTTTTCTTTGGGAACATTGGCATTGTTATAATATTTTGCATACATATTTAAGCCGATTACTTACACTTGTAGTTTATTGAAATTCATGCATGCGAGACATATGACTTTGGTGATTCATTATTGATCATACTTCAAGTGGCTAAGTGTTTTGATGCCTTGATGATTATTGTTTCAAAAGCAACTTGGATTAGTGTTCATCTAGGCATATTAATTGCATGTTATAATTTTCATATGTGTGGAAAGAAGGAATTTTGGTCCAATAATTTGATATACCAAGCATGTGGCTATAATATCAAAAAAGGAGTATTTTTAATACTAGGAAAGCAGGTGCTTGATTTTAATTCTTTGGGGAAAATTGGCGAAGTCACAGACTACGGGCGGTCTGACCGGCGCATCACTGTCGGTCTGACCGCAGGTGGCCGGCGGTCTGACCGGCTTTGTGTGGCCGGTCTGACTGATGAGAGGTAGAGGTATGACTTGCATTGCATGGCCGGTCAGACTGGGTTTGAACAGGAAGCTAAGGGGCACGATACACTTGATTCAGAGGCCAAATTAATTGTAAATTAGGACATTTGTGTCCAGAGACAGAAGAAGAAGATCGAAGAACATCCCAAGTGGTGGCATGAGGTGTTTTCTGAAGTGTTATGGGCTCACAGAATATCTACACATGGTGCTACCAAGGTTACTCCTTTTGAGGTGGTCTATGCATAAGAGCAGTTTTGCCGGTAGAGGTGAATCTTGGCTCTCTTAGATATATAAAGCAAAATGATTTGTCGGTTGAAGACTACGTGACCTTGATGGGAAACAATCTTGATAGGGTGATCGACAAGCGTTTAAAAGCTTTGAAAGAGGAGAAGAGTGTGGATAAAGCTTACAACAAAAGCGTGAAAGCGGGATCATTTCAAGAAAATACTTAAAGAAATACTTCTCAAGCATTTGGCAAGATGCTTAGGAAGTCTTATGGCCGGTAATTACATTATCGCCCTGAGATAAACATGTTCTATGCTTTTAAATTCACGATGTTCATCATAAAAGGCAGGGGGCATATGTTTACACCCAAAATTGGCATCTAGTGATTGAAACAAGGAAAATTGCCAATATTTGAAAATCTGTCGGTTTCCTTCGGAGAGGCCGGTCTAACTGCCGTGTATAGGCTGGTCAGATCGGGCAGTGGGGCCGGTCAGACCGGTGGGCATGTGGTCGGTCTGACCGGCAGAGTCCGAAACCTAGCCGAATTCGTCGATACTCGGGTTTCCTTCCTCCATACGGTATGTCTCGGGTTTCCAAAGGTGTCTACCCCGAACTGGACGTGTAGAAGGGCCTGTGGAGGGCAAGACCAACCCCTGTTTAAGGGCAAGGCCGGTTCAATTGGCATAACCAACACATACACAACCAAAACCAATCTAGTTTCTAGTTTTTAGCCAATTGAATCGTTCGTTTACTTTTTCTACATTAGTTTGTTCATCTTTATCGATTTGCGTCATAAATCGTCCGCCACAACTGCGAGAGTGCGACATCTCTTTGTAAGTTTGTCTTGAAAACTACCCTTTCGCCCATGAGACGTGTGTTTATCTATCTTTTTATCTAAATCGGCTTTGCTAGCCGGTTTAATCTATAAAACCCATCTTGCTTTAGTTCTTTGCTAGATCAAGGTGGTTGGCAACTCCATATCACCGCAAGGCGTTTAGGTGAATTGATCATGCTCGTGCCTTTGTCAAAAAAGGTGCCAACACCACCATCAGCAATACACAAATCCATTACTTTTTAAATCATGAGCATAACGCCACAAGGCCCATAAGAGTGCAATGCCACATTAACAGCAAGCAATCCTCACAGTAGCAAAATATGATAAATTGCTTCACTTCATCACTTTCCAGGGCATCCCAACAACAAAATACATCAACTAGCTAAATTGAAGAGTTCACAAGCTAGCAAAATACATCAGCCACCATCACTGAAGAGTTCACAAGCTAAATTGACGTACCAAAAGAAAACTAAATCAGCTAGCTATATCCATAGTTTAGTCCATAAGATTTTTTTTACTTCTAGTGCCCATTGCATGGCTCAAACTTTTGCTACTTGTGCCCATAGTTGGGCTGTCAGCAGCAGCAGATGGTGGCCTTCCCTTTGTCTTCTTGGCCATTTTAGGTGCAAGAGGGGGTGTTTGCTCTCAAGGCATGTCAATGCTACAATCATGTTGGAAGGCTCAGGTTGGTTGGAGCCACTAAGTGATCTAGACCTAAAAAAAGAGTTGTGAATGAATTGGATAGAGCAGTACAAAACCAGCATATAATCGACATAATTACTTGCCTAACCGATTTACTTGAACCTGAGCTATTTTTCCTTGTCCTATTGTCCTCAGTGAGTGAATGGGTTGGCCAATATTAAAATTCTTCAGTTATGTAACAACTGATCTAAACTTATTACATAATAGAATAAAAACATAATATTAGCTAACCTAGAATAAAATAAAACAGAATAGTTGTCTATCAATGTATCTATCAACCAAATTGATTCCCACTATTGATTTTAGTGATCGGCAATATAATTTATAGGGCGCACTAGATCAAACAGAGATGGTAACACAGATGTTTATACTGGTTCAGGCTCTCAACAGAGGTAATACCCTACTCCAGTTGTATGTAGATTGGATCTGTATCCATGAGTGATCAGTTCATTTGTTACCTTATTAGGGTTTCCCGTCCCTCCTTATATAGTCACGGAGGCGACTGGCTAGATATGATAACGTAGCCTATAATCTGGGTACCTACCATCTATTTACATGGGATAAGATTGGTTGTCTTATCCTTAATCTCTTACTTCAAATACAAGTAAGCCAGATGGGCCAAACCCCATGTTATATGGCCCAAAGGCCATGTCGTGGGTACCCAGGTACCGTGTACCCCACACCCACTGAGCCATGAAGATATTGTTCTAAGCCTTGAATATGCCATCTAAGTGTATGTGGTGAACCAACTTGATGGTAAAGTGCAGTGAGCAAGCTTTTCTTGCAGAGAAAGGGGATGGTGGGCTCCACCACTCCGCTTTCTCTCTTCTATTCCAAGTGTCTGCACTTACCCACACCAATCAAACTAAGAAAAACTTCAGAATAGAAGAGGACTCACTTATCCACTACTACTACCTACAAAGAAGAAGAAATCAATGTAAGGAAGAAATAGAAGAGAATAAGTCAACCTGCTAGTGCTAAGGATGGATGCTCCTCGACAACATCGGGGAGGGGTGGGTGGGTTGGTGGGGAGAACGTCTAGAGCTCGGTCGTACAGGCGTCGTGGATGAGACCTCGAGCGTCGATGGGATTCTGAGCGGATGCGGAGCCGGAGGCATGACGGGAAGGTGACCCACAGCCGCGACAGGAAGGGGAGTCGCCGTCGCTGACCGGATGTGGAGCAGCTGCCACGACGGGATGCAGAGCTGTCGTCGACGGTGAATAGGGGAGCACGAGCAGTGACATGAGAAAGGTGGCGACACGCGGCGCCGTGCAAGTGGGAGATATTGGGGACGATTTGGGGATTAGATGTGGCAGCCTGTGTTACCTGGGGTTGCCAGCGGCATTTTCATTTTTTTTCTGAAAATACTGATAAGTTAACACATGCATGCACACAAATATTTGATGGAACCCTAACGGCAGGGCCATGTAAGGGATCCAATCAAAAATTCGGAGGTAAAGAAGGGATCGAGTAAGTTTCAGGGGCATGTAAGGGATTGGGTAACTTTTGAGGGGGATGTAAGGAATTTTCTCTTTTATCTTTGGAACCCATAAGCTATGTTTCACTACATCGATAGTGACCCACTTATGGGCTTTGTCCTAGATAAGCAAGGCACATGAGATGATTCTCTATTTGACGGTGAGATCAAAGAGAACCTTGCCAACTTGCCTCCCTAATCTCATGCTATAATGATGTCTGCACGGACAAGGGCAGATTTACTATATAAGCAATGAGGGCCTTGGCCCACGGTCAAAATTTACCTCTCATGTATACCCTAAGTTGTATGACCTATGATGAGTTCACTTGGCTTTCTAACTTGTTAAATGAGTTATAAAGTTATATGGTAAGTTACGATAATTATCATAATATAGGGCATGGTCACTTTCTTACCATTTTCAACCATTCCAAACTTTTGCAACACCAATTTTTTGTAAGGCAACAAACTAAACATATCATTACCAACACAACCTTACCAATTTTTGGTAATCCTAGAACTTTCCACTCTCAAAACTACTCCCAAAATTTTGTAAGGTATCAAACCAAACATTAGTATGCTACCCACCCCAATCTTTACCTCACCAAAAATTGGTAATATCAAAATTTAGCATTATGAAATATTGGTAAGTTTCTTTTTGCAATAAAGATGTATGCTCCCAGTCATTTTTTAGCCTATGTTCACCCCTGTGCATGGATAGGAAGGAAGCGTCCGGCCTCACAAAGCATCAGGATGAATGTGGTCAATGCCTCTTTGGGATTTCTCACTCGGGGATGGAACCATCCTTCTTGTAGTTGGCCAGAACCGCCCATGCTTCCAGGGCAAACTTCTAGCCAATGACTACACCATGCAGAAGTTTGCAAGCCCCCTGCAATGAGAGAGCAGTAATCGTTGTCAAAACCGAGAGTAGACGCCCCAGGGATCAGATGATTCTTGTTCTTGAATGCATAACATGATGTTCCATATGTCTTGAATCCTACAAGATACATGTTATCTACCTAAATGGCATGCATGGATATTCCATGGCCGTTAAGGATAATGTTCACATGGATGAAATAGTTCGGCACATAATTATGTGTGCCAAGCACAGGTCACTTCTAGATAGGGAGTCAGGTCATCTACAAGGTCAACGGTCGTTCCATCTCAAACATGAACACCTGGTACGTACACTCAAGCCCTAGTGTAATCTGTTCTGGTTCTTACAAGTTAATTTATACTGAGTGTGAAGCATTCTTATATGTTTTTGTTGTCCGCATTGACCACCACCAACACGAATAGGAACACTAGCTAGTACCTTATTGTTTCACTTATGCTTATGTTTATAAGCCAAAATTTAAATTTTTCAAGTTAATTTTAAATTTACTTAGTTTTTCATCATAGTTTATTTTACAACATTTTATAGAGGAAATATATAAGGTATACCTCTTATACATGGGTTTGTGTTATACGAAAATATCACATACCTAATGTTATACGATAATGCATCTTTAGATATAGTCATAAAGTGAGTCCGGAAGAAAATTGTCTTCGTCGGAATAGAGGGTGTCAAGTCCTACTCAGAGAAAAAGGTTTCCTCGGCTCGTATCTAACTCGGGCTCTTTGAGTTCTACTTAGAGAGGAAAGTGTTTGTCAGTACAAACACAAGGCCCCCCGTGAGGGAAAGATCATTGAATTACAAGCCGTAGCCAGAGCTACATTAAGAGACAATCCAAAGAAAGCCGAAGCCTAAAGTCGTTGATAAGATCTCGCTGAGTCGTATTCGGTCGATCTTATTTGGCGAGTCAGATTAGCTAGCCTATTCCTTCATTGTAATCTATGTGATGCATTTTTTCATAAATACATATAAACTGAAGTAAGGTTATTACTCAATCTGATGACCTGAACTAGTATAAACCTTTGTCCCTTGATTTTTTGCTACGATCTCACATATACATCTTGGTTCCAACGTTCCCCCTACTTTACATATATCGTTGTTGGGTATAACCCATTGATACATTTGCTTTTGAGTTGTTAAGAATATATTTTGTTAACTAATAAGCAATACGGATAAATATATGAATAAGCGAACTGATAGCGCTTCTAGTCCAGTTATCAACACCGTGATCTCTATTTTCAACCCTATTTATACCCATAATCTCAATTTCCCCAGCTGACAATGATATGACAATGTGATTGATCATACCTTCTATTGGCATCAAAGCACAAGGGAACCGAATTAAATATATTCAACCATGAAAGTTTAAGGGTTAATCAGAAGGATTAATCGGACTCTTTTTGCTTGCTCAGGTTCCATAATCTATCCAACAGCATGGCTACATATTCTCATTCAATCCATTCACTGATAACTCGTGAGTTATCTGAATGCTCAATCATCAAAAAATATTTTCACATAAACAGTACAGAAAGTTTACAAATCATACATGCATGACAGTATTGTTGTTTGAGAGGAATAGTAATTTATCCCATCAACTTAATTGGCATGCGGGGCAAATCCCTGGCCGGCCGTAGTATTAGAATTTTATTTTACTACGGTGTTCTTAAAATATACAACCTTTGACTATAATATATAGTCGAAGGGAGAAGCTACACCATCCACCAACACATACCACATCACAGAAATGATGCTCCAATTTGCTCATCATGTATTGTATATATATGTACATTAGTACATTACGCATGAACAATAACAAGCCACCTCCCCTCTTCAAAGCGCTAGCCCAACAATTTCCTACCAGCAAATTAACGTACATGTAAAACCAGGGAACCATGCACTCTTCGCAGGTATACTTACCAAGTGACAATTATTGATTTTTAGCGTAAGTACAGAGTCACAAACCACTCAATTAACTTGCAAACATAGCCTAGCTTGGCGCAACACCACCAAGCTCAAACCTCTGCTGCTGTTTGGTTCAACTCCCACCAGGATAGAGTGAGCTGTGAGCCTCATCGGTTGGCGTTATAAGCCATAACGGTTTATTAAATATAATAAAAAATAATTTATGGACAATTATATATATGTGTTATTAGCGATTAGGAAGTGTTGGTGCAGCTTAATGGGGCTACACCACTGCAGCACTCACATTTTTTGCTTTCATGGTGTCACTGTTGGTGCATCCGTTGTAGCAAGCTACATCGAACATATCTTTAAAAACTTACGTTGAAAAATAAATTATATTGAAAATATTCTAAAATTAACTCTAAACTATGTTTTAAAATTCAAAAATGTTGTTGGTGGTTTTTTTGGCACAAATTAGAGAGAAAAGCAACCAGCTCTTTCAGCCGTGGTCGATGCAGCAACTCAGGATCGATCTTACACGCAACAAGGGAAAATAAGAAGGTTTAAACTGAAGGTATCTAAAACAAACTCATTCTAATCTTATAGCTGAGCTTAAAATTTGGGTTTTTTTTGCAATTTTCGCAAGAAAAATATGCAAGGAGACGGATCAGTACAGAGGGCAAGAGCCCATTTGGCTAGTCTAAGCCGTCACGCACACCATGGCCTGCCGGGCCCACTCTGCCCGGCTTCATATGCCCGCCAAACCCGGTGCGGTCAAGCAGCTGCCAGTAAATCCACTGAGCTCATATTTTCGTTTATGCTTATATTTAAATCAAAATTTCAATTTTAAAATTTAAATTTAAAATGTATTTGTGGTTTTTACCATAGTTTATTTTACTGCATTTGCTTTTTGATGTTTGTTTTTAATCGTTAAGAACACATATACAAAAGTTTTATCTATAAATTATTTTTAAAAGAGTAAATTTCATAAAATACATATACTATATCAAACTATCACAAAACCATGGATTTAAGACATTATTTAATAAAATTATAAATTTAGCATTAAAGTTATCATAAAACTATAGATTTAAAGTCAAGTATCACAAAACTACAAATTCAAGTAACAAAATTACCTCACAACAACAAGTTTAGCACCAATTCAATCGCAAACTGTAACGTTACTTTAGTACTAACTCTGTAGATTTGTGATATAATGATTTAACTCTGTAATCTTTTAATAACATGGTTAAAATATCTATAATTTTATGAAATTTACTCTTTTTAAAAATACTAATAAGCCACCCAAATAAGCATATGGCTGCAGCGGATTGTCGGCGGTGGTGAAGCCTGCAGTGGCATCGAGCCTTAATTAACACTCGCTACCGACAATATTTTCTTCTAATTTCTTTTTCTCAAGCTAAAATTATGCACGCTGGCCGCCGGCGCGTTGCAAACCTCCACGCATGAGGTGGTAGAGCTAGCCAGAAACAATCAAATCTGAATTCTGATGGGAGGCGAAATTACCAAAGCTGAAGTAGAATCGCTGCGAGCAAAATGCCAAAATCACGGGAGCAAGCATGGCAAGCTAGCAATCAAGCCAGTCGACGGCGATCACGGCCAAAAGAGAGACGGAGAAAAGCAAACGCAACGGCTACGCCTCGGACGCGATCGATCGTACCGTACGTGGGTCCCGTCCAGATGGCCGCGCGCGTGCGGCGTACGACGTGCGCTTTCCGCTCGTGTGTCACCTGGCCTGGCCCCTGCGTGCGCCCATCGATCAATCGATCGCGAGTGAGTACGTGCACCGCGCGGTGGTGTGGTTCGACAACCTCGACACGAGTTGTCACCGGATGGTGGAGGTGAAGCAGACAGCACAACAACCACGGATGGGCCAGCAAAAACTGGAGACGGCTGCCGATGAAACGTTCGATTCGATGTAAATCGTTGAACCATCGTTTTAAATATTATTTTAATAAAAATATTTTAGATGTTTCATTTAATAGAAAATGCTACAGTAAAAAATCATAATCATGCACTATCTTGTTATAAATATTTAATTGTACAATGATATAATGAGTTTGAAATTTGGATACTAATTGAAGAGAAAAAATCATCTAAAATTTAAAATTTATACATATATGCATGCAGCGTGGGCCAAACAAGTGTCCGATAATAACTGTTGTATTACACGCTCGGCGCAAAGCATTTTCCGAAAAAATAACTTCAATCGTCAGCGGGTCTCGCCATTTTCAAACCGTACATCGCCAGAGAAACTAAGTCCGATGACGACTTTGGGGGCACTGTTCGAGTTCGAGTGTTCGGACTATCAGGTCGCCGGCGTAGCTACGTTGAGGCTACATGGCACACAGGACGGGGATCCAATCTGCAAAATGTTGCAAAATGTACACGGTAGTGTAGTGTACGATTTTTCTTTTGTTTTTGAAAAAAACACTACTGAAGAAGTGATTTTTGATCTACTGGCCAAAATCCATAATAGTCCCGATTCCTATTGGAACAGAGACTAGAAAACGTTTTTAGTCCCGGTTAAAAAAGACAATGATTCTCTATGACCTTTAGTCTCGGTTGGTATTATGAATCGGAACTAAATATTATCTTTAGTCTCAGTTAGATTCTTGTCAGAATCTGTCAGGCCGGCGGCCATCTTTAGTCCGTGTTTATAACACCAACCGAGACTAAAGATCCTATCTTTTGTCATGGTTGGTGTTACCAACCGGTACTAAAGATCATAACATCAACCAGGACTAAAGTGAAAGTTCTTTTCTTAACCTTTTCAGTTAAAAATATGGTTTGTTGTAAATGAATGGGCATAATTTTGCTGCATGATTCAAATGACCTGAAATTAATTTGAGAGGATCCGTAAATGAAAAAAGGTGGTGTTGTGTGAGGATGGGTGATTGAAGATAGAAGAAAACTTTGATCATTATATTGTAATTACAAATTACCATATTGTTATTAACTAGTGATTCTCAATATACAATTTTTTTATATTGTTTTGGTGATAATATACAAATAGGAGGGATCTACAATATTGATAAAAACATCACTTCTTCAGATACCTTTCGTTGTATTGTCACTAGAACCTTCCGTGCCATAGTCTTTGCATATTTCAGTTTTAAAGTCCGTCGTGTTGAGTTTGTGTCCTGATCGAGGTCTTGTTACTGATTAGATCGTGTTAGAGTTCAGTTTGTGTTTTCCCCTTTGTTTCCATCAAACCCTAGCCGTGCCTCTAGTTTGTACGCGTGTAACAAGTTTTTGCGTGCATTGTTCCCGTTTCGTCCTTTAATTCGGAGTCGGTTTTTAAAACGACCGTAACTTTCGCATATAGACTTCGATTGAGACGTTTCATATATGAAAATCGATTAGAAAATTTTTTTGGATATGTTCGTCCACCGCTTTGCTGCGTTCGGTGAGTTTATTTTCCCTAAAAATGGCTCAGAAGATTGTTTTTTTGAGCCCGAAAGCTTTTTGTCGATTCTAAGCGTGTCTTCTGAAGTTTTCACCGACCACGTCTTTCACTTGTTTAGGCTCAAATTTTCTGTGGTTACCTCTTGTGTGCTCCTAAGTCAACAAAAAAATAAAAAAAATAAAAATAAAAAGTTGAATTTTTCAAAAAAAAAGGTCAACAGCAGATGAAAAGAAAAAATAGAGGGGCAAAAGAGAAACAATATCTAGAGGAGCACATCAATGTCTAGGATTATCTATATTTGATCAAATTTTAACGCAATACTTATTATAGTTTTAAACATATATTTAATGAATTAATTTGGCCCTATTTAATGGATTATTTAATTGTTAACTCTAGCCGGGACCAAATAAATTTGGAAAGTAGCGGAAAATTATCTTAAGTCCCGGTTGGTGGCTACACCGAGACTAAAGATGAATTATAAATAGCGAAAAGTTATCTTTAGTCCTGGTTGGTGCCATCAACCAGGACTAAAGTTGAATTAGAAATAGCGAAAAATTATCTTTAGTCTCGTTTGGTGCCACCAACCGGGATTAAAAATTGGATCTTTAGTCCCAGTTGATGCCACCAACCGGGACTAATATATCGTTAGCTGAGCAGCTGCTCCCTAATACTGTCGTTTCATGGGCCACCCTATTACAAATTCTAGAGACACCCGATAATTTTTGTTTTATGTTTATTATTAAGGCCGCACCACCATGATTGTATAGTTGTTGCGTCATATTACTTTCTGTTGGGATTAAATTACGAGAGAATGGCGATATGAGCATAGCTCAACTGGATAGGTTTCTTGTGGTGTAACATGTTCGTCCGGATTCAAGTAGCAGACTTTGACACGGGTGTTCGCATTTACGGTTAATTATTTTTTAGTGGTAGACGATGTAACCATCGACAATGAGGCTTATGTGGTGACTTTGTCAATTTCAAGATATGTCGGTCTAGTCTTTCAAAGGTGTTCATAGGGATAAGGTGAGTGTGCGCGTATTATGAGCATCTACGTTTGTGCCATGTTTCTCAAAATAAAATTACGAGAGAATAGAAGATCTTTATCAATTTAGTACTACCTCCGTCACAAAATATAACAACTTTTAGCTATATATCTAGTTAAATTACGAGAGAATAGAAGTTTATCAGTCTAGTACTACCTCTGTCATATGTATATAGTTATATTTTGGAACCAATTGAGATATACTTGAATTCTAGGGACCAAAAAGCGCAGGTGTGCCGGTGACGTGCTGAAGGGGCAGGGATGGCTTGTTGACAAAGGCATGTCGTTGTGACGGTTGTGTGTTGGCAGTGATCAAAGGGTGGTGGCCGACTTGGTGCAAGTGGGCTATGGCGATGGGAGAGGAAGACTCCAATGCAAGCCCGATGGTTCTTTGGGCCATGATCGATGACGTCTTAGGAGCTACAATCCTCATTGGGAGCATTGTTGAAGTGTCTTTCTCCTACCTAGTTGGGTTCTTCGAGTTAAAACCATGTCCAAGAATTTTTGGGCGGGCACCATTGACGTTTTTAGCATTTCAACCTTACTAGACACATCGTCTTTAGAGGCTCGAATCTTCCGTTCCTGCCTCAAGATATATGGTCATCTGTGACGACACTCTTTGAAGTTACGATGGCGGTGGACCTGTGTGAGGGACAAATGGATCTTTCTTCTCTCTTGCCCTCTCCCTCTAGACTTCTAGGCCATGGTGATGATTAGGAGCCCACATTCTCTGCAATTAGCTATCTAGTGGTTGGTGATAGGTAATGCTTCTGTGGCCCTTGCTGTCCTGGCGGTGAGTGGTCATGCATAGCGATGACTGATTTGGTGCTAGGTTCTTTCCTGAGATGGGTGCAAGGGTGTAGTTGGCACATGATTTTTTTTCTTTTTCTTGTTTATAGCTTCTTAAGGCTATAATTTGTACTACTTTCATTGTAAAATATAAGTAGTTTTAGGGTTAAACATAGGTGTCAGTGTGAAGGATAAGACATACTATCTATACATGGGTTCATGGTATACGAAAATACCATATACCTAATAGTATATAAGAAGATATTCTTTAGTTAAGAAAATACGACGGATAAATAAGGAAATTATCTTTCTGGAATAGAAGGTGTTCCCGATAAGGACGAAGAAGCGGAGTCATTCGAACACTACAAGAACTACTCGGATCATATCCATACTTGTCTCCCTAGTTCTACTTGGACAAGAGGACATCCAAAAGTATAAATACAAGACCTCCTAAAAAGAAAGGGGCACGCTAACATGGAATACAAGCCTAGGCAAATCTAATACGGAGCTACAAAGCCGACAAGAGGGATCTAGAGTTACCTTCAGTCTCATCGAGTTCATATTCAAGAAATAAGACTACACTAGACGTTGACTACATGTGAAAGTTCCATGACGCCAAGCCGACGGAGGCTAGATTAGGTCATACCAAATATTGTATTTGTGTGATTCTGATATATGAAAGCAACATCGGCTTTGGTCAACAGGAGTAGGACTATTACCTATCAGTTAAGAGGCCCAAACCTGTATAAAAATCTTTGTCTTCCGTTTTTTACCTCAATCTCGCGTATAACATGGTTCCAACGATCCCCATATTCTACAAACACCGTCTGCGGATATAGCCCATTGACAGTGGTGTGCCAAGTAGGGGACTTGGTGCTTCAAGGTTTCGACGAGATGAGTTCAAGAGCTAGATTTTCAATGATCATCTAATCATTTGGATTTAATGCATTGGATTTCCAGCTGATGTATGTTTTAACCATCAGGATCAACATTTTTATATCATATTATTATCGACCGATTGGTTTGTTGGATATTTGCTTCATTGTATTTATATGAGCTGATTGGTTCATTATCTTACTACATTATTAAGTCGATTGCTTTTATATCATTATTTATCAATGTCGGAATCTACTTTAGACATATAGCCAATTGTTTAAAACCCTATTGACATCGTCTAGCATCGCTATATCGGCTATCGACTAGCATCAACAACTATTGGACATCGGCTACCACGCTATCGGTCAATTCTACATCAAGCTATCGGTTATCGATTGATACATATTTTTTGGATCTCTCAGCAAGACCCATGCTTCGTTTCATCGACACCAACCTGTTGACCGGTCAACCTTACATCTTGTCAGTTACAGGATCAATCTGACTGACACGCCCGTATCTCATCAATATTTCAGGACCTACATTGGAGCTAAAAAGATCTCCTATGCCATTGTGTGTATCGA
Organism: Oryza australiensis; assembly: GCA_019925245.2. NCBI lineage: Eukaryota > Viridiplantae > Streptophyta > Magnoliopsida > Poales > Poaceae > Oryza > Oryza australiensis. Next base: position 5,568,631 of record JAIFGZ020000342.1, read on the forward strand.
CATGATTCGTGTCAACACAGATTTAACATCATCGGCTAGGCACGAATTTTTCGTCAACAACCTGGTTTCCGACCAACGGTTGTAGCAATACTCTCACCACCTCTATGAGTGACCAACGGTTGTAGCGATCCTCTCATCACCTCTACGAGTGGTCGAGGTATGGCTACACACTTGGTCCTCGACCAGCATGGTAGCGATCCTTCCACTACCTCTACGAGTGGTCAAGGTACGACTACACACCTGGTTCTCAACCAATGTGGTAGCGATCTCATCATTCGCATGCATTAACCTCTGTAAGTATTTATATTTGTCAAATGTGCAATATTTGTCTATTGATCCCATGTTCTTATATCACTACGTCTCGAAGTCGTTTTCTATCGTCCTCTTACGTTAGCCTGACTAGTCATCGGGTCTCAGCACCTTGGTCGGTGCTAAGGGTCAAATGACCATGTCAGACTCGGTCATGTCAGAACACCCACCGTAACATATTAACTAGCGATATACACGGGAGTTGGTTTTTTCAACTTCACGGCTAGGGGCTAGGAATTCGCAGCTTCAGCATAATCTTGCTATAAGATTCAAGCTGCTTTTGTGTACAACTTTTCATAAAACCAGCTGAGAGCTAGGAAGAGTACACAAAATTCTATTCAGTTGAGGGCAACTCTAGTGAGAGTACTCGTTTATTGTCACATATATAATTTATTTTTAATATTTTTAGTTCATATCATATATTTTCAATTCATATCATATTAGTCTTGAGCGTTTGCTTGGGGGCTTTTTATCTAACAATTCGTTCTGAGTAAGTGATTTTAGGAAGGTCAGATAACGGAACAAAAATATATACTAGTCCTAAGACACAACAGTCAGGAATTCATTTCGATTAAATGGACGCTGGATTAGTGATTTCAACTCTTAGTATATACAAGAAGATGTCCCATGACAGAGCAGAGTCAAAAAGGTTGGTCACACTTTGTGCTGACTACAGGAAGCTTAGAACGACAACTCTATAGCATGGTCACATACCTTGTATGAGTCTGAGAACCTACATACGACGATTAAAGATGGTGCTTTACATCACAAAGTACAATAGAAGAAAGAGAGATCACCGATGGAATTTTTGCGAATTTGTTTATGGTAGTTTGAGTTTTTAACTTTAATCCAAATTCAACCGATGGTTATGTTCTCCGATCAAGGCTGGGCAGTTAACTTAGTCACATACTCCACACCTTCTCCGCCGTCCAAAAATGGTTAGGTGAGTTTAACAACTATTGTTCTAAGGTCTTTGGTCGAGGAACATCGACTAGTTCATTTGCATTGAAGTTGGGGGCTACTGTTAGTGTCAAGGATAAGACATACGTTCTACACACTGGTTTGTGGTATACGAAAATAATATATGAGAATGTATTCTTTGATTAAGAAAATACGATGGATTAAAAAGAAAAAATATCTTTCCGGAATAGAAGGTGTTCTGGATAAGAAAAGAGAACCGGAGTCTTATTCAGACACTACAAGGATTACTCGGATCGTATTCATATACTTATCTTTCTAGTTCTACTTGCACAAGAGGACATCCAAGGATATAAATACAAGACCCATAGGAGAAGAGAGACAAGCTAACACGGAATACAAGCCTAGACAAACCTAATATGGTACTACAAAGCCGACAAAAGGGATCTAGCTCTAATCTCGCCGAGTTCATATTCTTCCTTATTCGAGGAAGAAGACCACTAGCCGTCGACTACATGTGGAAGCTCCATGCCGCCAAGCCAACATAGACTAAATTAGGTCATTTTAAATATTGTATTCTTGTGATTCTGATATATAAAGGCCTTCGGCCAACAAGAATAAGTCTATTGCTTATCAGTTAAGGGGCCTAAACGTGTATAAAAATACTTTCTCTCCCATCTTTTTTTATCTCAATCTCACGTATACCCAGATTCGAATGATCCCTATACTCTACAAATATCATTTGCAGGTATAGCCTATTAATAATATATATTATTAAAAAATAGGTAGCTTTAAATAGATAAAAGTTATGGTTGCTTTAAAAGAGAAAATAGGTAAAAAAATTTAGATGAAAGATTACGATTGGTTGAAAAACTGTATATGATCACGTTGTTATATTTTCGTTCAAATTTCGAATGCTATGAGGTTGTAATATTTTGAAATGGAGAAACTGATTTTTTTTCATGACATATTAATAGAAACTTGGAGTTTTTTGCTGTTTGTTAAAAAAGAAATTCAGATGACCGAATTCCACCGTAAAGATGCGAACCATCTTCGCCATAAATCTTATATATTTTAATTCCTATATATAAGCTATATTATAATCATAATATAGTTGATGTGAAATTATATTATAGTTATATTTGAATTTTTTCATAAAAAATTTGCTGCAGTGTTTTAACTGTCCCGGCCTTGAGTCTAAATCCGGCTTCGTCATTGCGTGCATACTTAGCGGGCCATTGCGCAAGCTTAGCCGGCAGGCAGAGGGGGTCGCATCGCATCCATGCATGCATGCGTGCACGCACACGCATCGGCATCGCACGTCCAGGCCCCCGCGCGCGCGACGGGGAGCGCGTCGGCGTCCGATTAATTGGCTGCGCCGCGCGCGGCCACGCCCACGACGCTGCGTGTGCTCGTACAGTGGTAGCGTGGTTTGTGTCGGGAGGGGACCGAGGGAGGCGGTCATTAACCGTGGCCGCGCGCGAAACGGACGGAACGTCACGTACGTACGTGGCGAGGCCGGTGGCGTACGCCGTGTGTCGGGGTGAGTGGGCGAGCCGACGAGATGAGTCGCACTGGAGTCAAAAAGTGTGGAGCACTGGAGTTTATGGCAGTGGCGGGCCCAATGTCCAGTGATCCTGGGTTGGGTTCCTGTCCATGCTCATTCCACTTATTTTAGCTGGACTCAAGTCTAATGGACCAGGTCAGACCATACTCACTTTTAAGTTGGTTTAAACTATTAAAATTTTTTGGACCAGTCACTGACTTTATGGCTGGCCGTATCAGGATGTATATGCACGCATGATACATCCACGCATGCATGGTGCCGTAACACCTCTCTTCCTGGACAAGCTCGTTCGACATGAAACGTGCGTCGAACCAAGGGAAAATGGGTCATACACACATTTACGCGCGCTGTGTTCTTTCCTAAGGTTATGAAACCCTTTCCTTTTCACACGCAAAACCCTAAGGTTACATTGGACAAGTTAGATGTAAGAGTAGTTATTTGATCAATGCCCCCTTTGAAACGTAGTTATTTGTGCATTTATCAATTCTAGTACCCTATAGAAATAAAAAAAAACAAAAGAGAGATAAGAAGATAACTTTGATAGTATGGCACGAAACGAGCTTTCTAGAGGCTAGACCTCTTGTTTATTAATTTTCCTATGAATGAATAAAAATATGTATCTAAGGAAAAATCATCAATCAGAGAGAAAAAAAAGGGTAGAAATGCCTTCACCTTGTGCCGGTCACCGCTCCCCCACCCCTCTGCTCGTGATGGTCCAAAGGTTAGAGAAGGAAGGGGAGGGTCGCATAGAGAGGAGGACGTAGATGATGGCTACCATGACATCTCCTTCTTCCTCGACTCCTTCATCCTCTTAGAACTCATGGCAGCCTGATCTGCAGGCGACTTGATTTCACAAAATCTTAGGAATATAGAAAAAGACTATCTAAAATATTTTCGTAAATATTTTGGGTGAAAAACTTTCAAATATAAGTTATACTATAATTACATCCGTACGATAACTTGTATATAAATATTAGAAAATTATGTATGTATAAAGCTATAGATGTTACGATGTAGTTGTAGCGTAATTATAATTATATCATAGATAATTATAGATGTTAAAAATTTTAAAAAACTTACGATAATTTTTAGCAATTGCCTTCAAATAAAGCGATTCAATGCCATAGTTTTATCTAAAAGGCTACACTTGGTTTCACAAAAAAATTAAAGAAAAATAATAGAAAATAAAATGCTACTTGATTTAGCAGCATTGAGGTACCTACATACTCTCGCTCATAATTGGGAGTAGATTCTCGTCCATTGAAGGAATGTCATCTCGTATATTTTTTTATAAAATTTGATATAAATAGTTGTGAAAAATTCAATAATAAAATAATGTAAGTATAGGTCCATCAAAAGTCAAATTTAAATTTAACCTACACATAAAAAAACATTCAGATGTAAACAACATGCAACTATTCATACGTTAAATTTGTTTTTTATATCTCGATTTATCAATTGAGTTTGAATAAAATTTTTATAAAGTTATATAGATATGTTATATGATTATTATAAGTTTTTTTTAAAAAAATTTACAACCGTTTAGATAATTTTTAAGTAAATACGAGATATTCCCTCGAGCATCAGTTTTCCCTCACAGTTGTATAAAGTTGTATAAAATCGATCTGGCTTTTTGTCGATTGGCCAGCACAGCACGTACGCATGATGGTGTCTTGTCTTTTGGGAAAAAGGAGGCACAGCAGTGTCACAGCACAGGCAGGTTTATGTATGCATATATGCCCGTGACAGCGAGACGGCTACCAAAAGCCCCGACCTAATTAGCCACCCTGATCATCATCACCATCCGCCTTAGACTGTGTTTTTTCCAATTTAAGCTTAGCTACTCTTTATTTTCTATTAACCCATTTTTAAACTAATAAATGATACATTTTGAATAAAAAACTTTTTATACAAATTTTATTTTAAAAATCTAATAAATTTATTCATTATTTTTTATATATTAATACTTAATTAATTATATACTAATTATAATTATAATTATGTTTGTGAGACTAATTAATCGTTTCAATCAGAACAGCCTTAGCTAGCTACCAGCCATTTCCCCCGTTGATTTTTCTTCTCCTCTGCCATCCATCGAATGCTAATTTGGACGATGTGCATCCTGTTTTTGTCACTGACAGCTACGCACATTCATGCGTGCTTAGCTCGCACGTACGTATAATTATAAGAAGCTAGTGTACGTGTGTGCTTATTTTGTTCTCTCTGTGCAAGAGGGGACAAACTATTATTCTTCGTGTTTGTACGTATGCATGCTAGCTGATCGATATTAATTACCTCTCGCCCATCTAAAATATATCATTTTTAACGTTTAAATTTATTGTAAAATATAGCTAACTTCTTAATGTACTTTCTCGTCTTATGAAACATAACAAAATTTTATATTAACTAGATCATAACAATTTCTTATTTAATTTAGCTAATTTCCGTAAAGAAACTCTAAAAATTAATTGACTCATTGAAAAAAGTGTTCTCTCCTTTTTTTAAGAAGGGGAAATTAATTATCGATCGTGTTATGTGTATGTAGAGACAGTAGTAGTAGATCGACTAATGATGCTGCATTTGGATGTTTGTTTAACTATAAGATAAATTTAGTCGCTAGCTGCATTTTTTGCTCGTGCTCTTTATATATGCAATATAATCAACTTGCGATTTCTTCTAATCGTCAGTAGGTTCCTTTCGGCTAGCCTTTTTATATACACAAACTAATAACCAAATGATCGATGTTTGCTAAAACTTGTACTAGTACAAAAATAAAAGACGAACTGAATTTGCGGGGGGAATAATCATTATGCATGGATTTGATGATGGGTGTACCAGAATGGTTGGAACACGTTCATGTGCACACACGCAAAGGCATGAACACTAGTGACTAGTACACGACCAATATATTCCGTGCGTGCGAAGGATGTGTGTGGCATGAGTCCAAAGTTGCATAATGTTGTTGTAGAGGAATTGTAACGGACAAAGCCTATCCACTCGTTAGAGCTTTCTTTTTTAATAAAAAACGAAAACACCTTTAGCAGATTGGCTCTGCAAATTCGAAAATTGACGAAGCTCCAATATGTCCTGCTGTTAATGGATACATTACTAAAAAATATTAGCTATAAACACAAGAATTCACCTTATAAATTCATCTGGATGGTGGCCCGACTGCTCAAATGAGCGAGTGGTTAATCTTCTAGACTCTGGAAAAAGGCTTATTTGACTTCATAATGATGTTTTTATCTTTTTTATACAAATTTCAATATATGCATGTAAGACTGAATTAAGCACACGAACTATCACAGGAAATTTTGAAAACGATTCTTAATACATTTATGTTCTATGGAATTTATAGAGAGAAAAAAAAGACATATACCGAAGGAAGTAAATTAATATGCTTTTAGAGTATTTCATGTGGTAAAATAAGCTGAAATATATTTTTATTCAGTATGTGCTCAAGCAAAACAATTCGAGTGAGTCAGGTATACCTTTTCCTTCTATAACAAATGGACTTCTCTACATACAGTAGTATATACTATTACGAATTATCAACTTGTAAGTAGCCATCAGTTCTCCGAAGCAGCATCTAACTGAAAATTGGCACGATATATACTCCATTTCATCAAGTAGAGGAATAAAATAACAAAGCCCATACTGTGTCTGCCATGATGAGCACCGTGTCCAATCAGAAAATCGAATAACCACTTTTAAATGAGCCACATGTAGGCATACAGGGAAACTCCGAGCATCTAACTGCATTTCCCGTGTCGATTCCTTGTCCACATCATTTGACTAACTCTGATTAAAATCTGATTAAAAATTAACACAGAGCATTATAAAGTCAATCTCTTTATGATTGTTTCATGCCTATTAAATATATTGACATAACACTATATTACTTCAGAGAAATGATGAGAGTTTTATAAAAGTAAAGATAATTTTATGAGGATAAAATTCTTTTGTACTGTTTCTAGATATGTTGAAAACTACTAAGAACCTATTTTGATACGGTTCTGAATTTAAAAAACGGACAAAAACATTTATAGTGATTCATATGTGATTCTCGAAGAAACATTTTTTTAAAAACTGATGAAACTATCTAAAGAATGTTTTTTATTTTTAGTTTAAAACAAGAGACCTTTTTACTGATTCTTAAAAAAACATTTAGATTCTCGAATAAACAGGAAACTAATTCTCGCAGCTAAACATGCCGCGGCGCCGCACCCACCGCCGCCACGTGTGCTCCGCGCATTGGGCGGAGGGGCCCCGACCGCACGCGTGACGCGCGGGCCCACCTGTCCGTCACATGGGCATCCTCCTCCGCCCGCGAGCCAGCCAACTCACCCGACCCGGCAGGGAATCCCACCACCCCATATCCCGTCCAAAGCCAACCCGGGCCCACCTGTCGGCCCGTGGCCCCACACCGTCCCACCTGTCCCGTGGGCCCCACCGCCCCTCCCCGACCGTGCGACATGTACCTGCGCGCCACCATTTAAAACCAATCCCTCCCACGAAGCCTTCGTCCTCATCTCATCTTCTTCTCCAAATTCCTCTTCCACATCTCTTCTTTCTGTCAAGAAACAGTAGCTAGCTACCTAGCCATGGCTTCTTCATCTTCTCTCAGGAGCACCAGCGGCCTCGCCTCCGCGGAGACCGACGCCGACAACCTCTGCGCGACCGAGCTCCGCCTCGGCCCGCCAGGAAGCATCACCACCACCGGTGCCGAGCCGGCGGCGAAGAAGTCCGTCGGGGCGAAGCGCGCGCTAGGGAGCACGGACAGCGTGACCTCCGGCACAGGCCCTTCCGCCACCGCCGGCGACGAGCACGACGACACCGCCGCACCGGCCAAGTAAGTTCACAACCCCTAATGACCCTGCACAAACTCAAACACATGTAACAACAACAACAACACATAACTAACCATGGTTAAAATTCTCCTTGGTTCAGGGCACAGGTGGTAGGGTGGCCACCAGTGAGGGCATACCGGAGGAACACCTTCCATCAGGCCGCCGCTGCCACCGCCGCCACCACGGCGGCAACCAAGAAGGGTGGTGATGAACATCATCAGCAGCAGAAGCAGCAGGGAGGAGGGCTGTATGTAAAGGTGAGCATGGATGGGGCACCATACCTGAGGAAGGTTGATCTCAAGATGTGCAAGGGCTACAGGGAGCTGAGGGAGGCACTGGATCTGCTCTTCACCAAGTGCTTCTCTGCCGCCTCTGACGGATGCAGCGATGGCCAGTACACCATCGCCTATGAGGACAAGGACGGTGACCTCATGCTCGTCGGAGATGTGCCCTGGGAGTAAGTGCCATCATCATCAGATATTCAGCATATTCAGATAACATGTTATCAGTTTCTTCAGATCTATGGATTTTTGCATCATCAACATGTGTGTCTAACTTTAGGTTGCTCTGTTTTCTTTTGCAGAATGTTCATCTCTTCCTGCAAGAAGCTGAGGATCATGAAGGGCTCTGAAGCCAGGTGATGGTCTGATCTGATGGATGATTAAGGAATCACAGTCTAAGACGCCACATGAGAATGTTTGATGGATCGGTGATCATGAATCACACGACATGAGATGCATGGGCCATGGGGTCAAGAAGGGAGCAGAGGACTAGAAGAGCCCTGATGGCTTGTGCTCTTCGTTGCTGTACAGAGAGTTTGGGCAGTGCCTGTTTCAGTATTTCTGAATCCAAGAGGGACAAGATGTATGAACGGTGTATATAGTCTTTTAGTTAGGCTCTTTTTTTCAGTTTGAGTTTTGTATGGGAGAAGGATGGAAAATATGAAAAAAAGGGAGAAATTTGACTTAAGCTTGGTCATTTCTCTACACCAAAGATACCCTGTTTCTCTGTGTTCATATCATAAATATAGTACCAAGCCATTATTTGTCAGATCAGGGGTTACTTATTCAGATCTGAATAAGTTCAAAGGCATTTCAAGGCAATATACCTGGTCTGAATGAACACACACACACAAACGATTTCATTTTATTGGTGATCAAATCAAAGGCAGCAGGATTTATGCCTTAAAGGACCAATCAAGTGCTTAACCTGCAGGCCATTGGTTCGAACTCTGAAGAAGATAAGGCCCTTGCTTGGCTGCCTGGCCACACTGCCAAGCAGATGCAGATGCACGGATGAATCAGCACAAACTCCATGGAAGAATCACCTCGAAAGAATAAATAAAAACTCCATAGAAGAACCCAAATTCACAGAAAGCCACGCATGCTGCCTTGCTGCTTCCACAGGGGAGCAGTTCATGGCACACCATATGCAGTCTGCACCAGCAAGAGAAGGAAAAGGACACAAAAATTCTTTCAAAAATACTCACATATCACAGCTGATGATGATGATTATTCAGAGGACAAGATGATGCGTATGCATGCTGGCTTGGTGCCCCCACCTTCCAGGAATTCTCCTGCACCCAGAATATCACGCTGCCCGAGCCATGGCCTGCAGCTGCAGCTGCAACAGTGAGGAAATGTACTGAAAAAAACGACAGCCGACCACCTGCCATCATATGATCAGAAATCCAGAGGTTAGGAGGAGCCATGTGATCTGATCAGCACTGGGGGAAGCAGACGATAATGTTGATGTTAATCTCTGAAAAAGCAAGGTACAAATGATAGCAATGTGAAGGTGAAAATGTGACCATGTTACTGGTTCTGTTGCAAACTTGCAATGCTTTTTCTGATAGAGACGATCTGTCATTAGACCCACAAATGTAAGTGTGAATCGGACATCTAGGGGACAGCACGATAATCATGTATGGTTTACAGGTCATGGAGTTATGGTGTAGGGAACTGATTCCTGTTCCGTGATGCTTCCACACAAGGCCCATGAACTGAGTTCACAAGCCAAGCAAAATGGCTTGCTTGTTGTGTTAACAATAACACAAGTTGAAGGGAGATGATAAAGTTCATGTTCGGATAACAAAAATATACTAGACTACAACTGTTTCCATATAAATGAAGATTATTTTTGCCCGTAAACTAGTACGACAAAAAAGTTAACTAGTGAAGGGATGCACAAAAACAATCTCTCAATAACAATTTCAATTTCAAGTTAAGAAGAAGAGAATTACCCAAATTCCGGCCAATATCCAATTCACATATGCTTCAAGTTTTCGTTGTGCATCTGCCAGCCATGTATCATAGCATGCAACCATCTTTTTTTTTCCTGAAGGAATCACAAGTTCACAACCTGCAAGCCTGCAACTGGACATGAAGAATATCATGGACAGTGATGGAATCCGTGAAGAATATCACGGACAATGATGGAATCGGTGTTCCTCAACCTCAACTCTCTGACCCAAACTACTACTATTCGTGCACAACAAACTCTTCACGGATGTGCCAAAATGGAGCTGTTCAGAAATACCATGAACACAAATTATTCAGTTGAGCGCAAATATTCAGATCAAAAGTACCAAGCTTCACGGGGATGATGTCGTTCGGCGTGCTGTTCCTGGATCAGTCAGGGTTGCAGTTCTCTGTGCCGCCGGAGGCGGAGCACGCCCGTTCCTCGTGGCCCCCGCGTCGCGCGCCATCCCCATCGCCACCGACGACGCTCGGACGCTGGGGAGAGAAGAAGAGGACCAGCCCTACTTGTGCGTCGCGGAACGCCGCGGCGAGGATGGCTCCAGGAGGAAGAAGAGCGTTGCGAGAGGAGCGCGGGGGGATGCCCGCGCGCCGGAGACCCGGCGGCCGGCGAGGCGAGGGGGAGAGGAGTCGCCGGTTCGTGAGATCGGAGTGGGACACCGACACGTGGGCCCGAACATGTCAGTAGGAGCCCCCTTCTGTCCGTGCAATTTCGTATGCGCACTTTTATCATATAGACCCTTGAATTATTCTGTATTATGATCTCCACCTTCCCTTAGCTTTGGATTGTAACCAACGATCCAAACCTGGCGTGCTGTGGCCTCACTTTAGCCGTTGGAAACTTCAGATTATCCGTATGATCCAATACTTTTCATACAATTACAAACTGATCCTCGCGTCTCGAGTGCACTCGTGTACGAGCGTGTTGATGTGTACGCTTAGCTACGCTAGCAAGCGAGCGTCTTCAGTTGGAACTTTGGATGGCCCGTTCAACGCTGACGTCACGTCTATAGTAATCCCGTGCAAGGCTGCGTTCGTTTGGGAGGAACCCAACCCTCCCACCAAGCAGTGGAGAGGATTAAACCCATAATTAATTAAATATTAGCTAAAAATTTAAAAATAAATTGATATGATTTAACAACTTTTTTGTAGAAAATGTTTAAAAAACAATGTTTAGCAGTTTAAAAAATATGAGCATGGAAACTAAGTGTTAACGTATTTTGAATTCGGTTAAGAAAAGAAGTCGATTGATAGAAATATATATAGATAAAACTGAATTTAAGGATGAATCGTGAAGACGATTTTATATTTTTATTATATCTTTTAAATAGATCGGATTAGTTATTTTTTATTTTTTTTGTTAGAAAAATTTATCTCGTGTCCGATTTGGACTGTATAAACCCGATGATATAAATATATACACTTGATGTCTTTGTAAGTTATCATTCACAGCTCTATACAATAAAATTTTGGTGCATCGTCAACCTTTCGATGGGTTTTTGTTTTCGAGCAGGACTGCATCCATTAAGTTCGATCTCTGACGAAAAATCAAGTTCGGGGCCTTGCTCTCAGGTTGGGTTGCATTGGTTATGTTTGATCTCCAATGAAAAAATAAGTTTCACCAACTTTGTTTATATTGATCTAGTTAAGACTTTTTCAGTTTAGTCTGATATTCTAATTGGGTATTTATGAACGTTGCATATTTTTTATCGGTTTGGTTAGGATTTTCTCGGTTAAGTTTGATATTCTAACTAAACTGTTAGAAGCATTATTTAACCGATATATGTTTAGAGTCGTATTGACTTAGTCAGGACTTCCTCAGTCAGGTCTGATATTGTGATTAGATGGTATCTCTTTAACCATATTGTTGTTTTAGATTAATTCATTATATACATCATGTTTGTGTTGATTTATCGGCTAAATAAGTTTTTCTTATTATCTTTAGTTTTATATTGTCTCGGTTGGGTCAGATATATTAGTTGCTGCTAATAAGTTTAATTCTAGGAAGTCGATAGATTTTTATAATGAGTTATCATTATTATGAGTTCTAGCTACCAGATGTATTAGTTAGTTAGCTGATAAACATGTAAATCTACCTGCATCGGATCTTAAGACGATGAATGCTTTAACTATCATATCTGCATTGACCAATTAGTTTATTGGTTCAATTCTTTCTATTATTTTTGTTAGTTGCATGATAAAAAATTTAAAACCTGCATTGAAACCTGCATTGAAGTTAAGCAAATCTTGTTTTTGTTTGTTGGACAAATTTTGTGTTAACAAAAAGTGTCCAAACAACACAACCTAAGGTGGCGTGTATGTTAGCAGTGAGCCCCGTCCATTAAACACGTTTTTAAAAACACATTACAAATACAATCAACCACAACACACGTACACTTTATCAATATAAACATATTTAAAAGAATATATCTTAAGATTGATAAAATCCATACACTTTATTAATATGAGCATATTTAAAAGACTAAATTGATATATCTTAAAATTGATAAAATCATCATAAAATTCTTTGTTGTCGACGAGTATATCGTTTACCATTAAACATATTTTACACAAACGAAAAAATAAGAAAGTATCGATTCCTTTCATAAATGTACTCATTTGCATAGAAAATGTTCACGCTTTTGATAGGAGGTTTAAATTATTCTGTAAAGTTTTGAGTCAAAACCATCGTATGCCGAGAAGAAAGTTTCACGTTTAGCTGGGTAGATAGTACTCTCCAGGTTTCTAGAGCTTATTATTTACAAATAAAGTGTTTCGTTTCTGGTTAATTGTGTAAATACAATACTGCCACATACCCTTATGTTCTCTTAAATAATAACTAGAGCAAACCAGACTGTCTGGTTGAAAACTTTCTATTGTTCCAATCAAATTTCCTACTTTACAATCTTTGCTGCAGACATGGAGGCAATAGTGTTACTGGTGTCAGGTGACATCGACGCCATTCAGCTAACACTGTGTGTTGATCAGCATCTTGTAGGCAGTGACCCCATCAGCCGAAGCTTACTGACCCCAGTGAAACTGACGAAGATATATATTAAATTAATATACGTAAAACAAAAACTAATTAAATTTTAATTATTAAAAATTTAATAAATTAACATATTTAATATTTCAAAACAATTTTTATATAAAAGTTTTCGTACGAAAAACGTAAAAAGTACGATAAAGAATATGATAAATTTTAAATTTTAATCAGAAAGAACATAACTCATGGATTAAAAACTAAACACTGCAGAGCTTATATTAACTAGTACTAAAACAATTAAACTGGTGTCAGGACTTAGGAGTACTCGGCCCATTTTCTTTCAGCTTTGTTACAACGTGGTCAACCCATCACCAATGACAGTTAGCTATTTCAGTTTTGTAGTGTGTCACAATGACTATGTATGAGAGAACAATTAATGATTATAAACGAAAAATGCATCGTTTGCACATTCAATTTAGGACTGCAAATCTACAAATATCGAATTACACCGGGATGCATGACTATGCTTCTCAAATTAGCAAGCAAGTTCCTCTACTAGATTAGGCATGCTTTAATGAATAACCAACTTCGCTTCCGTGACCAAAATAAGCACTGTTATTATGCCTATTTAGCACGGTTTTAATTCCTAAATTTTCATCGGAATAAAAAGTTTACTGTATAGATAAGCATAGCAAGTTTTATAAGAGAGATGGATGCTATCTCTATTTTTATTCACATCATCAACTCATAACTATAAAGATAACATATATAATATAATAGATTACATCTATATCAATTCTAATACATTAGCTCTAATATTTATTTGTCTAATCTACTTTTGTTCTCTTTTCTTTTGTCTTGAATTTTATGTGAAGGCTACATTTTATATGAGAGGTGACTCCTTATCTCTTTTAGGTCTTCTATCATCCGTCTCATCATTTAAATCTATGTGACATTAAATGGATTGTGTTTGGATGCTTATAATACTTGCTCATATTATAAAGTGTGAAATAAGTAACCAAATATAATGATCCAATTTATTCGTAGCTCTAACTCCAAAAGTTTTCGAGCTAAAGATAACGAACATCGGGAGTCTATTGAACATGTATCTATATTCTATCGACACATTCTAAAATATAAGAAATTTTAATTGAATATGACGTATGCTAGTACTATCAAGATTCGTTCCGACGTATCTAGTCAATTTTGGCCGGCATCCGAGAAGCCAGCGCAATCTCAATTGATCTGGTCGGCCTTGCATGCTCTTCTGCGGACGAGCCTTCCCAACCTAAGGGGTGTTTGATAGGGCTCTAAATCATGACTTTAACTTTTAGTTTTAGCTGAAGCTGAAGTCTGAAGCTGATAAAAAATAGTTCCATCTTGCTAGTTTATGTTCTATCTAGATTTGTTTGACAGTATTTCAACTTTACTCTAACAGAATATAACAAAATAGCTGACCTAAACACCCTCTTACTGAAGCCTGCACAGGAAGATCCATCAAACACGTAAGCGATCGTTCGACTGTTGGTCTTGTGCACTTTTGTTCCATTCATCTCAGTAGCAAACACAACAGTTGGGAGTGCGGGAGAAGGTGATCTCGGAGAAAGAATGCAACGAAGGCATCGTACTGGCCCTTCATGGCAGCTGGACTATCTATGCCCCTACGTGTTTGATGAAATGCTTAAGTAGCACTAGCATCATCTCCTGTTTACCTTTTTATAATTATTAACAAAATGTACATGCTTTGTTATGGATAAAATAATATATAATATATCATAGACAAAATATATTTTTTATTAAATAGGTTAGTATTTAAATATATGGTATTTATTTATTTGAAACAAATACCGAACTATTTCATAATATTAAAAAAATAAAAATATGATAGGTTACTTTGTGAAAACTGCTAAAGAAGTAATGGGGTGGCAGCAATAAATTCACACCCACCATCATTAGTGTCTTTTAAAGACAGTGTCGTCTTTTAAAGAAGCATAGATTTCTACCCTGTTAGGCTTGCACTTCGATTTAGCACTATTTTATGGTTGTGACTGCCCAGTACTTGCTTGCACATATATTTCACCGAAACTCCAGTTTATCCTTTTTATATAATTTATTTTTGCTGCATTTTGATCTGTAATTGGTGGATGCAGCTACCATGCTGTCTAGCTGCATGTTAGGACATAAAAGACTGGTTTTATGCACACAGTTCTTCTTGAGATCACACTACGATTTTCCGAACTTTATGTGTGCTTCAGCTCTCTCAGTACGTTAAACTGGACTCAAATGACGTAGCTGCTATCTACTGATGTTCATGCTCCACAGTCCTCTGGGCACCATTGTTGGCAGATGCACCTCTGTCCTCTCCAGATAAGAATCAGTAAAAGACTCATCTGCAGGTCAGTGTGTTGTTATTGTTTTGTGTGTCAACATGATGGCAGTGTTTATCAAATGTAAACTCAGCTAACATCCCTCTCCTGGAGCTAACACCATGACACAAGAATGGCTTGGTCTCTTCCTCTCTGTTAGGTACACCAGATATCCGATGAAATGCCTTTATGGCAAAATTTGGTGATGGATTTCTAGATTCCTCGCACTATTATGCTGTGAATATTGAATGCTTTTCTTTGCACGGTAAGTTGTATTTAGTTTTTTTGCTTGTAAATAATGGTAGCAATTTCCAAAAGATGTGTAATTAAGAATGTCTTTTGCAGTGTAGAAACCAATGGGAGCTCTAAAAAATCTGCAGCGTAATAACCTGCACTTTGGTGCATAGAACTATAAAAATCAGTTTTTAAAGAAATCAAAACAAACGCAGAGGACCAGCACTTTGGGCAATTAGAGACTTCATGACAGTAAATTTTAATTTCAAGCTGGTTAACTCCATATCGTAGTAACCTGCTGGTTTTTCTCAAAAATTTCCTGGCTACACTTGGGAAACTGAAATGAAGGGAAACCATCAATGTTTGGAAGCTAAACTGCCATTATTTGCTTATGGAAAGTTGGAAAAGCAATGACTGAATATTCTATTATCTCAACGGACATCACCAACGATTGCAAAGCTTTGGAATGCAACAGCTTGAGAGGTGCAGTGCTAATTATCTTTCTAATGTTTAACATTATATTGCTATACTAGATGCTAGGTATTTGGTTCTTGATCTGTTTGGAAAATTTTCACATGTACATGAAACAAATGTCATTCAGTATTCATACAGCTACCTACTTTGCTTTCCAAGGGGAGAAGAAAGAAGGAATATGCATCATGCATGTGACTCCTGTTGTTTATCCGATTATTTTTATTCTATTTTTGCCCATGATCATTTGTTTGTTAAAATGCGTTGACTGGATGGAGCGTTTATAATTTCCTGACCATTTGTTTGCTAAAGTGCTTCAGATATATCATTAATATATTTTCCATTAATTTGCTTCGCTTGTCAGCAAATGTAAGCCTGTATAGAGATTACTGAGATGATTTAAGTGAAAAAATCCCTGATTATTTGGTGTCATATTATCTTTTTATATGCATGTTAGATTTTTTTTCATTCTGATGTTTCATTATTGGTTGCAGCTGGTTATGCAGATATTAAATAATAAATTGACCTTTCTACAGGTTTACTATATTCTAGACATGCCATTCATTTTCATATCATTGTTGTTAAATTAAATTTGAAAGTGTGTCGTAACTGGTGTTTAGATGAAAGTTATAATCAGTTGTAACTGGACGTTTGGTGATATTGGGTGTTTAGAAATCGTAACTGGTGTTTAGATGAAAGTTACAACCAGTTGCTGATGTAACAATATAACAAAAACAACAGTTGCAAGAAGTTGCAACTATATTTTCCATGAAGTCTCATCTAGTACCACTCTTGTCTAAGCATGCTAACTTTAGAGTTTTAATAGGATCCGCTGCTTTAGTGGGATCTGGTGTTTTTGTGTCTAGTTCAAGCGTGTGCGTGATGATATGGTTTGGACGCCCGAAGGATTTCTGTTGCGCGCGCGTGGCTCCTGTGCAATACAGGGCTAAAATGCACTTAGGGTGTATACATATATAAATGAGTTATGACATCAGAGACAAGAGCATGTTTGGTTTAGCTTTCTGGTGGCTTTTCAGCCTGAAAAGTCAGAAGTTGGACCAAATAGGTAATTTTTTAATCTGGCTTTTGAAAAATCAAAAGCTAGAATTGAATTTAAAAAGCCTAGAAGCCAGAAACTCATTTTGGACAACTTTTCTGGCTTCTGATGGAAAAGTTAAAAGTAATTACCTGTTTATCATCGTTAAAAAACGGTTTTGTTCTAAACAAGTCAACTCAAAAGCTATTCCGCAAACTGTCTCTAATTTCTAGCTTTTGGCTTCTGAAGTTTCATCTTTTCAAAAACCAAAAGATAAAAAGATATCTTTTAATTTTTAAAAAGCTGAACCACACATGGCCCGTAATTTCTGGATCCGCCTCTGGTACGATTGATTGCTGCAGATCCGAGTCCACAGTTGGGTCACGTATTGGGCGTATAGGAAACCACTGTGTGGCCCATATGTGCAGCTAGCTACTGGCTAAGCACTTGCAACTCTGTTAAGGCATGGGGGAAAAGCCCAGTACAGCCTAACACTTGCCGTTCTGCTCATGAACAAGATAGATAACTCGATGGTTGTAAAACGGACATACGAAGAAGCTGCATGCAAAATAAGTAATCTTAGCTGCACGTTAAACTAGTAACCTTAGATGGAAAATATGATTGAAAATGGCTAGCAAAACAATATAATAAAAGCCAAAATATAGTGCAAAGGCAAAGGACAAGCTTTATTCTAATTTCCTGCTCGGATCTAAATATGACCTTGTTTGATATTTTAGTCAGAGGACTAAAGATTAGTCTCTGAACTAAAAAAAATTAATCTTTTCAGGTTTGGTTACAGGGACTAAAAGAAACTAAAACTCATTAATTACACTATACAAAAACCATATTATCCCTATTTACGGGAGAGAGTGTGTTGCAAAAAGTATCTATTAAAAAATAACACTTTACTCCTAATTAGCTTCTCTAATAGGGACTAATAAACTAATGGTATTTTAATCACTTTTAGTTCCTCCTGTTTGAGAGTTCAGGAACTAAAATGAAAGGTTTTTTAGTCTCTCAACCAAACAGTACCTATACCGACAAATGTAAATCAGTTTTTAACAGCTAAGATTACATCAAAAAATTTCAGGTAGACAACCTTATCCTCTCCCCTCACCTCTCCTCTCTCTTAGGTGCAAGGCCTCGCTACTCTTACCCCTTTCACCTCCTTGAAACCTTAATTTATAGTTTCTCTGCTAGAGTTTCGACACCGTCGAGCGCCACTACTGCCATTGCCGGTGGGTCTTCAATCTTTAGTCACAAATACAGTTTATCCCTCTTCCTCAGCTAGATGTTGAAGATGATTAATTAGAGTCACATGAAATCTAGCACTCCCGTTCATGCTCTCCCTATAATTAATCGGAGACGAATAACTCTACACAACTTGTCTCTCATGATACTACAAATAGAGGGGGAAGAGCGAAGGTGTGGCTGAAAAAAATGCACCAACTTATCTAAAAAAAACCGGTAACAGTAAAAAAAAGAAACAACAAAATTCGGAGCGATTTTGGTGAAAAAAAAAAGGAAAACTGATTGTGGATTCACGGGCGCACAGGCTCGTGAGCCTAGGCCATAAAAGGAAAGAGAAAACTGATCGCTCACCGAAATCACAGCTAAAGATCGCTCGTTAGCAATGTCAGGGTCATGCATTTATCCGCACAAAAATGTTGATCTGCACGTACACCCGTCTCGTTAAAAAAAAAGGAGAAACGCTAACTTGGCTCACTAAAATCGGAACAGTAAAAAAGGAAAATAAAAACAACCGTAAAAGGAAATTTCGGAGCAATTTCTAACAGAAAATTAGCGATAAAAAAAGAAATTGAAGTGATCATGTGGGGCGCGATCGTCCGTCCATTAGCAGTTTCGCATTGAATCATATATAGAGATTGATTTGTGTACAATACGCTGTAACATAAACACGGATTGATTTCAAGATTATATATGTACAAAATTGAAACCCCTTCATTTCGCAGTTCTTGTTTTGCCACCTCTATCCTCCTTGCTTATACAGAAACGGTTAAGAAAAAAGCCTCTAATTAATCAATTCACAGCATAGAACAGAAGCAAAGAAGTGCACCAACCTAACCCTTCTGCTCACTTCCAAGAACTGCCAATCTACAACGTTCTTGATCACGTTGGGGTTCTGCGCCTCCCGCCGCTGCCGTCGAGACGGTTTCCGACGACGACTTCGGCTGCTCCATGCCCATGGTAAATCGATGGAATTGCTTGCTTAATTTGGGGATGAACTGGAGAGAGAAGACGAGAAGAAGATGAACAGGAGAGAGAAGAGAGGAAAAAGATAGGGACAATTTGGTACATAAATTCTAGAAACTGTGGTAAAAGGATAAGTAGTTTATATATCTTAAACTATAATGATACGGTTCCATTGTACGGTTACGAATAGTAATGACATATTATAAAATGGAGTTATAATGACATAATTTGAAATGGAGGTATAATGACATAGATCTAATTAACCTTATAATCAAAATAACAAACAAACAGGATGCCAAATTATCAAATTTTACCAAATATAAATATGAATCACACATCAAGAAGACAACACGATAATCACATCAGGTTTACTTGTCATGAAGTTCTGCAGAAAAGTAACTGATTCTTGGTCCTCCACATAAGTCTTATGAATTGAGAGTTCACAACAGGCAAAATAACATGCATGTTTATGTAGGGTGTGAGGCAACTTTTTAATCCTTCCAGCTCAAGGGGATGTCCATTCATTTATCTAAAAATTATCCAAATAGTAATATTTTTTTAAAAAATCAGTAATATTCATACAACATATATATACTGCCTCATACAAATAACAATAACATAATCGACGAAAACGAGACCAATTAATAAAATTTAAGACTTTAGATAAAGAATGTCTAATATGTACTGTAACCGTTACTCTAAAAGTGAAGATTATTTTGACTAGTAACTACTAAGATAATTAACCAAATTCCTGGGCAGTCGGCATTCGCTCTAGGTTTTCGTTATGCCATCTGCCATGTATGATGTATCACAACCTGCAATTGGACATGACGAATATAAAGTGCAGGGATGTAATTTGTTTTCCTCAACTCACTGACCCAAAAAATTAGTCGATCGTGCACAACATAGTCAGCAGTCAGCGTGAATGTGCCAATCTGGAGCTGTTCGTAAATACTCTCTGAAGATAGAAGATTCAATTGAGGGCAAATATTCAGAGCAAATATTCAGATCAAAACCAATTAGTTTGAAAACAATAGAAGAAATCCTTATATTGTGGTCATGTGCATCATTCAGATAACTGCGGTTGGTATCATACTCAACAAGTATTGTTTTTTGTGCAAACTTTTCTGGCAGTGTAAATAGGGAGCACCAGAAAACGTGTTTATGGCACGGTGATAAATCAAGTCCTCCAGTTCTATCAACCAGGTCTCAAAAACCTCGTTGTGTAGTACCTAAGGCAAGGTGCTGACTTCCAAGACCTTTTGTCGATCGTAAATACTTCAAAATATAATCACAACCATCTTTAATCTGAAAGACCAAAAAATAATTAGTATTATTTTCTTATTTGGATCACTCTAATAATAAATATAATAATATATCCAATAAAATTAAAGATTTTATTAAAAAATTAAAAAATAATAATTTAGTGAAGAAAAAGTGTTAGTTAATTGCATACATGCACGTTTTGTATTATAAAACATATAAAAATAATTATGTATTATATTTTGAAATGGAGAAATTGAGATGCTTTTGGGATGTTCCTCATATTTGATGGAGTTTTCTTTAAAAAAGAGAGGACCTGTTTGTTTTGATGTGTTAAGCTTCAACTTACACCTATAGATTACACCTATAGAGTTGTTTTTTTCGCATATTGTTTATTTTCTAGTGGTTAATACATTATATTTATAAAAGATACAATGTTTCATTTATTTATAAAACTTACAGTGCCCCACAATTATATTTAAAGGGTCGAGGTCAGACCCTAGTATTGCTAGTATTGCTTTTGTCGTAATTCATACTAGTCAAATTGGTCTTGACAGCGCAACCCATCTATCTATGCTAAAGGTGGAAAAGAGAGAGGACAAGCAACATTGTCACTTCCTTTGGGCTGGCACTAGAGATATCTCAAGAGAAAAATGCAAGGTGAATTGGATAAAGACTGCTTGCCAATCAAGCATGAAGGGTTGAGTATCTTAAACCTGAAAAAATTTACACAAGTTTTAAGTATACGATAGCTTTAGCATGAATGGACTGATCCGAACAAACCATGGGTGATCCTTAAAACACCGTGTGACGAAAGTGACAACACGTTTTTCATGGTAGCAATAAATGTGATTATTGGTAATGGAAATACCGCTCGTTTTTTGGACTCGCGAAAAAAAACCAAAGATCTGGCGCCGCTAGAATTTTTGAAACAGAAAAATTTCAACCGACGACAAAACTTCTCAGAAATTAACTGATGGTGGGAAACTAATTAACCATACGTGCACTATGCAGAAACGTCTAGATATTATCTTCCTGAAATCACTTGAAAAGCGACGAAGCTAGCTTAATTAAGCCGTACTGTTGCTAGCTCCTGGCTGCGTTTTTAAGCTTGCAGCAACTAAACACAAATATTGGGATCGTGAAAGGAGCCAGCACCATTGGGACGCTGTAATAAGGCAGGTAAAGTGCATCTCGTCCGCCGTGCTCTTTAACCTTGACGATCCACACGGCCACGCCGGCCTCCATCGCGAGGAAGACGACGATGGACAAGCCCTGCTAAGAGTGAACAAAACTTGCTGAGCACAATGCATCACACCAATCTAATCTAATTAATCTAATTAGTATTCTCTTTATTTTTTAATATATAATGTCATTAATTTTTAATGATATTTAACTATCCATCTTATTATAAAAAATAAAAATTAATATAGATGTTATTTATTTTGTTGTGACTTGTTTTATTATTAAACAAACTTCAAGTCATCTTATATTTTTACATATAAACATTATATTTTTAACTATGATAAAAAAACCAAATGTTATGAAAAATATTAACAGTATCATATATTAAAAAACTTATACTGCTAGTGTGCAGGAGCATGTTCTTATTACTCAATCCGTAGAAAAACATGTGACATGTTCTGTTTGTTCGGTTAAGACAAAACTTTGACCAATATTTACTCTGTTTAGTATATAATTTTATGACATAAAACTAGCGTTATTATTTTGTATTCGAAAGTGATTATACTTTACTTTTGTATCACATAGACAATATATTAGTGAAGCAATTGTTATTCTAACAAATAAAGTACACCTTATAGAAAACAAAATACACCTTATTACGTTTCATAATTGACACTTTTATTGGTAGCATTGCTTTAGTTTGATCATCCCCGTTGTATTAAAATACATTATAAGTAGTAAGAAAAAATCCATAACAATAAAGAATATTACATGGCAAAAATATAAACATATAATCCCGTTCATCGTAACCAAAAGTTTTAAAAGATAACACGGTCAAACTAGAACAATGCCAGTCAAAATTGAAAAGCATTATGAAACGGAGGGAAGTAATTTGATAAGGTTGTAGATCATGCAGCCAAAAAAAAAACAATGTACCCGAAAAAAATGCATCCATGGCGCCGTCACGGGACATGGATCGCAGACCGACTCACAGTCACCACAAGCTTGCTCCTGCTGACCACGGCCGTCCATGGCGATCGCCGGCGGGAGCTCCGACGACGGCGGCGGCAGCGTCCGGCGATGTTGCTACTAGTAGCTGACTGGTCGAGCGAGGAGGAGAGATGCCGTGTTACCTATCAACATGGCGCGCCCATGCTTATTATATATATAAGCATCGATCGAAATTAATCTCGGAATCGCCTTCAAATCGAGGGTGCAAATCAGGCGATGTTCCTTATTTGCGCGATTGCCTCGCAAAACGCTCGAGATTTATACTTAAATCTATCCATCTTGTGGTGTTAATTACCATCTAAAGTGAAAATGGTGGTAAAACTGGAGGAAATCTCATGGAGCTGTGGGTATCAAGGCGGAGCACAAACTGAAAACCGCAAATTAAGATGTAATGTAATCTCAAAGTTTTATTTTCTTAACATACTTCTGATCTGAAGATTTTAGTGGAGCCCATGATAATTTCGTCAGATAATTACATGCCCAACTCCTATGCTTCGGAACAACACAACCTTCCTTTTCTCCTTAACTTGGAAATGCATTTTTCTTTGGTGGAGGGAAGCCTACAATTGTTCATGCTTGAGTCCTACGAACTTGTCTGCAGGAGACGGATACATGAATAGTACAGAGCCCTACTCGTAAGACTAAATATCTATTGAAAGTATGCTTCAAAATTTTCAGAAATAGAAAATAAAATGCAAACTTTCTGTAAATTATCCTAGTTCAATTCTACTTTTGAGAAAATTCTGGCTTCGTCACTGCTACTAGCAGGGTGAAAAGGAGACATATATGCATAAGAGTATTCAATTTTTCACACACATTTGACATGCAATTTCTCTGGTAGGGCGAAAGAACTGTTTGAACAGTTTGAAATAGAAACAGAAAAGTTTGAAACAAAATGCAGTCCCTGGTAATTTTGACAGATTGCGAAATCTCAAGCTTTCAGGCAAGGCTGAAGGCTTGAAACTGTTCTTTCGCCATGCTCGTTTGCATGGCTGTATCCAAAAGATGACGTCAGGGTGCGAGAAGCACAAGCTGCAAGATGACGCAAGCAACACGCGGCAGCAACGGGTACTGTTCGGTCAGTCACCAGAGCTCAGACACCAAGCGTGGTATGATACGATGAACAAGAACAAACAATTGAACATCATGAGAGTGCGCCAGGATTTACTTTTAGGGTAAACTGGGGATATATCCTTTTCGGTTCCTACGAAACTTTAACCAATTTATATTACTTAAAAAAATATTAGTAATGATGATGTTTGTGTTATTATATCACATTTACCGCTAACATTTGAATCTCACAATCTATACGATTACATAATCCTCCAACAAGTCATCTCTTATTTCATTCATTGTTGGCTCTCTCTAAATTTCAAAAAAACCTATCTGTTCAATAAAAAATTATAAAAATATCACTTGAACTAAATATATACTTAATTGCTTACGTGACTTAATAAGTTAGAAGCTCAATTTAAATATATAGTTAATTGCTTAATTGACTCAATAAGTTAATAAGTTAGAAGCTCATTTTTTTTTCTTGTTACAACACATGGACTCTTGGTTAGTTTCTGCAAAAATCCTACAAATTCTTTTGAGTTTCATATCTGTTTACGGGTCCCAAAACTTTTTCATGAATATTATAATTGACATTTGTAGTTTCACTGACAAAGCCGGTCAACCTTGGTCCTGTAATTGTCAATTTGTCATGCCAGCTATAATTTCCTTCACATTCTTTATACAGAGATATAATGAAAAAAGATCTCCACATCACTTTATCCATACAGTTCTTGAAGGATTCAGAATGTAGAAGAAAACGAAGCTTTAAGCTGACTGATAGGAGGCTCAAGTTCAAAGCAATGCCAAATCAATCAACCACCTTTCCAGGCACATCTCATTAGTGCTATAGTATAACATAGCACCACCACTAACAACAACCATTGCTCACCAAATTAAAGCACCCAATTTGAGCTTTTCTACAAAATAAAGAAGGGGGGGGGGAGCAAAAAGTTACCAAAGTATTTAACACATGATATTGTTGCCTTGTTAAACACAAAGTGCATATGTCAAAAAGATTAATACAGCACCAGCACACTGGATCAAACAATTGAATTTAACATCTGGAGTTCTGGACCACCAGCAGCAATAGAACCAGGTTATAGTGTTATCTTTCTCCAACATAATTCGAAAGAAGCTTGCATGCGCAAATGGCGGCAATATATGCTATGGCAATCTGGAAAGGTACAGAAAGGGTGAAAGGGTGCCAGTATTTTTCACTTGTCTCAGACAAGTAGAATATACACTGGATACAATTCTTTTTTCAATGATAATACAAGTAGTACAAATAATTGCACCAAACAATTCAGGCCTTTTGTAAAGTAAGGCTCAGGGTATTAGGAAAAAAGAGGGGCAACATATTTAAACAGCCCTTTATGACCTGCCTATGATCTATATGATCTATCCAACGGTGGAATCCTGACATGGTACTCAACAGTAAGTCAATAACCCGGAAGCATCCATCAACGTTCAAATATCCATGATTGGTGACAACCACAGTGGCAAGTAAACTCAAAAGAGAGAACCTGGAAATTCCGTGTGATCGCCGGCAATGTACAGTGCAAGAACAGCTGTAATCCACAACAAAGATGGCAGTACAAATCCTAAACACATGTTAAGTCAGCACAGATGATATATATAGTTTCATGAGTGAACCAATAATGCAAGAGGCGCTAAAACTTTAAGAGGGCAGGTTCTTATCAAGACTATGACTTGCAGACAGAAAAGTAAAGCACATAAGGAGCACGCTCCCACTAGCAACCAGATTAATACACGCTTCGCCTCCATTGACTATCCATTGCCGCTTTGGAAAAATAGACAAGAAATAGCACCACCGTTCACCGTCAACATCATCTTCCATCTGAACATTCTTTTAAATTGTGTCAACCATTTGTGCAGACTTACACACATACATCAGCCTCTTTTCATTAGTCCAAACATCCACTACCAAAAGACTGACCGACCCCACCACAAAGTGTATGGCTAGTGCACTACAGACCCAAAAGGAAACAATATGAGAGCATGCCAGACTCTTTGGTAGCTCTACCCATCACTCACACTCGATAGGGGCATTGAAAGATGTAGGAGCATGAGAACATCGCTTACCATATCTTTGCAATCAAAGCACCTTTGAAGAAAAAGAAGAAAAGAGGAGGCGACATCATATTACCATGGGTACTACTTTAAGAGGAGAGGATCCTTAGGCCTTTTCCAGTTAGCAAATCAAATGTCCAGTATATCCTACACTGTGGATAGGTCGACGCCTAGTAGTAGTAGGTGTGCATGCTAGTGTTGTTGTTACTATACTATGAAGGAGTGTTGGGTTCAGGCTTCACTGAGTGTCCGTCCTGCGAATGCTGTGTGTCATAGATTGCCATTGCAAGAGAGATTGGCATCATGCATAGTGCTTTGGATTGGAGGAATTGCATTGCTGCTCCGATGTCTTCTTCCATCAGCTTCGCTACCTGCTTTTCTGTGCCATCGGTTGACCACTTCTCCCAAATCTGTTGTTTGCTGCCACTGTCACTTGCTTCCCCCTAATGCCATTCAAGCAAGATTTAGTTTAAAGATCAAGATATTGTGTGGCTGACAGACAAGGGCATGCAAACAATGTGGCACAAGACAAAACATGATTATGCAAGAAAGAATTACTGTCATGTTGTATTGTAGTATCTTTAGTAGTCTCCAGTGTCAAGTAATCCATGCTTTCAAGGTGCAAAATTGTTGAATGGCTACGTTCAAGTTTGGTTGCTGACAAGAGGTGCATCTAACAATATAAACAGATGGGTGTTTCCTTGGTAGATCTACAAAATATAGCTAAATATTTGAACTAGTCAACTCATTAGTAAATATAAAGTACTTGTTAGTGCAAGCAAAATAGTATGCTTGTTGCCGACAGTCAGAAAACCCTAGCAATGTATGCTGACACATATAAACAAATAATCAAACAAAAGAAAGCACAGCAAAACGGAAAATAAGAAGGCAGAAAGATGAGAAGAGCAAAGAAACTAGGCAACGGCAGAAAATTGACATCTAGAGAAAACATGAGGACAGAAAGAAGGTAAGAAGAGCAAATAAACTACACATAACAGAACATTGACATTAGTAAAGACTTCTAAGACATAGTGATCATGTGTTATGTTTTTATAAGAAACAGATACATACAATCTGTCGCAACTAGCCCACCCCTCTTAATTGAAGAGTCCAACATAAGCTACTGGTGCAAAAGTCCATAATCATCAGAAGGCTACCTTACATCTGAAAAAAGAATGTTACCTTAACTGAGATTGGAATATCAGCAACCAGCTGCGCAACTGCACCAGCACCACCCAGCCTGCTCATACTCAGAACCTAACATTGTAGAATAATGATGATCCATGTCAAACATATATAAACATTAGCTGTTAGCTATGGATGTGCTATTATAAGAAACAATGAAATAGTACAGAAGAAACATACATACCTTTACTTGAAGCCGAAGAAACTTCACATAATCAAGGATTTCATCTAGCATAGCTGCCCTATCTGTCTGCATAGTTCAAAAGTAATACAAGAATTTTTAATTTGACTTCTATTGCATCAGAAGAGATTACTCTATATAGATCAAACACAATTTTCAAATAATTGGATAATCAGAGGGCACACAGAAGTGACCCAAAGGGCAAGTATTTTTGCTATATCAAGCATCACATTAATGTTGAACATGGATATATAATCATCTCTGAAGATATTCATGTTCATTAGCTGAAAGAATTAGAAAAGCAATGAAAAAACTCTGCTATCAGGACATCATAGCCCTGGACCACCTTCTAAAAATTCCATCGATGGCAGGCATTGAAACTTGCAAGTATTTAGCTTATAATGTCAATAAAAAATGTAATGCATCATTACCTTGTTTGTGTTGGGGACCAAGTCCTGCAGGGCCCTCATCCTTTCGGCTATTCTCTCTCTCCTTAGCTGCATTGAACAGATAGAAGTTAAAGAAAATACCTAGAAGAATAAGGAAAATAACTTCTAGGGGAAAAAATGCAGCTAGAAATAACATGGTCCGCTAAACTTAGAAGGGACCAGCAAGAGGTTAGCCTTTCCATCTTTAATGACTATTAGTAATATAATAGTCAAGCTACAAGGAGTATACACCCTTAAACCGCAATTATTAGATACCTTGAGACAATCATAGCACATTCACTACAAAACAAGGTTCCAATTTGATATAACAATTGCCAAAAGTTGGTGACTTCCAATACACTACAACATCATGGTTGTAGTAGCCTATGATGATGCTTAAACCACACACCATGCAACTCCACCGCAATATCTGCCCAACACTTGGCTAAGAAGACAAACATTTTCCCTAAAAACCACCCATTACTTGTACCTTAATCTAACTTGCAATCGCAAAAAATTCGGCGGCAAGCTATCTTCTTCACAACAGAAAAGGCACCGAAAATCACTCGGTTGCTACCACAATAGCAAGCATTCATTCAATGAATATATGTGCAACATGGTCGAATTTGCCGTAGCAACACAGTTCTTGGTAGCCAGGGTGGTCGGTTCATTAATCATTACCCTCTCAGCGATACTGTGGGGATCAGTGGCCTGTCCGCGGCGCGCCCGCACCTTCGGCCGGGGCGCCGGTGGCTGCTGCGGCTGTGGCGCCGCCATGGCCCCCTCACCGGGCTTCGGCTGCGAGTGGAACACCTGCGCATTAGACACGAATCATGGAGAGAGTTAGTATTCCTTCCAAGCAAAGCACACGGCTTCCACCCAATTCAGGCCCAGGGATTTATCCTATGTGCGAGCGTGACTGCTCCGACCTGGGGAGGCGGCGGCGCGCGGAGGTGCGGCGGCTGGACTCCGGAGGCGCCGCCGAACACCGGCGCGAAGAGGCCGGCGAGCTGCACGGGGTCCCGGTCCTGCAAGAACCCAAATTCAGTCACTCCTGTCACCACAGAGGCGTAGCACGACGGCCAATTCCGAGGGGGACGGGGGAGCTCACCGTCCTGCCGCCGGCGGCGCCCTCGGCGGCGGCGGCGTCGAGGCTGAGCGCGAGCGGGAAGGGGTGGTGGTCACCCGACCCGAGGCCGATGCCGCCGCCGCCGCCGCCACCACCACCGGCAGCCGAGGGGATGCTGAAGAAGTGGTCAAAGAAGTCGTCCTCGGCTCCTCCGGTCGGCGGCTGCTGCCCCGCCATGGATGGGCACCAAACCGAACCACCACTCTCCTCCTCCTCCGCGTACAAGGGCCCCACCCGTCGTCCTCGGTGAGGCGCGAGCTCGAGCTCCTGGCGCCACGCGCGCGAAGAGCGAAGAGAGAGAGAGAGAGAGTGGGGCTTCTTCTTCCTCGGGGAGCGTGTGGGGGAGGAGTGAGGAGAGAGGGGGAAGGCGTTGTCTTCTCTTCTCTTCTTTAGTAGAGGTCGGAGGAGAGAGAAAGGGAGATGGGTTGTGGGCCGTGGGCTGTGGGCCAATGGGCCTAGGAAGAGAGGCTTTGGGATAAAGGCCCAGATAGGAGATTATAATATGAGATATCCCTGGGGTGGAATATGCAATTATTCTTTTCAAGAAAGGCCTTTCTTGTCATTAATTATTGGCAGTATGATTCTTTACTAGTAGTACTACTCTCTTTTGAGAATGGCTTTTGCGTGTGTGAAAGCTGCAAATTGAGGGTTTGGAATTAAATAATGAATGCTTGAAACACCACTAAAAATTCTTTTTTTTCCTTTCACGTCGACCTATTAATACGATCATTAACATTTCTCTTGAGATGACGTAATATATAAGTAGCATAAAATGTCTCGTTCTATGAGAAAAATCCGGCTTTCATTATCTTATTGTTGTTTACCGTTCACCATAAAAAATTTAATTGATTTGGTGTTTTTATTATAATTTATTTTCTAAGTACTACTACGAATAAATACAAATTTTACTAACAACTTTTTTACTGCTTTATACAGCACGTAACCTATATTAAATTTTACTTTGGACTATATTTTATTACCAATGTTTCGCTTTGAATCGTTCAGTAATATTTTTTTTAAGATAGGATAAGTTAACCATTGTTATATTTTGGATCACACTGGCTTCTCAGCCATATAAACAGTTTCGAGTACATCAGCTTTGTTAATGAAATCTGATAAGTGTATGTAGAGGTATAAAAAGTTGAATGTAAATAGATAAAAGAGATGATCCATAATACAACAAAGATAAAATTATTTGGTCTAAAGTAGAAATAATGGTTAAAGGGTGGTTTAAAACGAAACATTGATAATAAAAAATGATTCAAAGTAAAATTACTCCATATTATATTGAGAGAATTTATTATATCACTGCTTATCCAAATTTGACATTGTCTCTTCGAACGATTTTATTAATTATTTTATAATGTGTCATTGGGTTGGGAATTCTTTTCAAAAATACCTACAATACAATACCTTATGTACTTACAAGATTAGCAATTGATATGTCTCATTAGAAGTTTTTAAAAAATGAAAAATTTTATATGAACTCTTTACACAACATGGATGTTTGCATATAAGTTTCAAGTTTTTTGCATTTCTATTTTTAAACTTATCTATTATATACTATATAAAAGATTTTTTTGTTGTTTTTAATGTAAAACATCTTTCATACGCTATATAAGACATTTTTGTGCTATTATCTTTTGTGTAAACAAATTCTCTTTCATATACCACACAAAAAAATTTTCTAAAAACTAAATATATCATAAAAAACTCGAAAAATCATATTTTTAAACTTTCATATTATGTAAGGAGGCCACATAAAAGTTTTCATATTTTTTAAAACTTCTAATGAGATAAATCAATTGTTAACCTGGTATCTCTTTAAGGGTATTTTGGGTATTTTTTTTAAAAAAAAGCTTAGCCCAATAACATATTATAAAACAATTAATAAAATCATCAGTATATTATATAAAAAATATCAATGGTAAATTGTTGAACTATAATAAACTACTACCAGGAGCAGCTAAGCACCAGGCCACCAAATCAAGCACCATGACGTGCACAGTATTTTGAGCTCCAAATGCCAATGGGCCGAACCAAATCCGGCCGGCGATGAGATAGGCCAGGCTCCGTGTACGGCGCGACGTACCGGGCCGGCCTCTTGTCCCGTCGTCC
The DNA here is from genome assembly GCA_019925245.2 of Oryza australiensis. NCBI lineage: Eukaryota > Viridiplantae > Streptophyta > Magnoliopsida > Poales > Poaceae > Oryza > Oryza australiensis. The sequence continues at coordinate 5,599,487 of JAIFGZ020000342.1, forward strand.
GGCCGTCGGGTTGTTGGTTTCACCAACCGCCCGCCGGAGATCAGTCAAAACAATCGAGCAGCTAAAGCTGCCGGACGACGCTGCTGACCGGCCGGAGCAGCCGATCTCGAGTCTCGATTGAACCGGGCAAAGGACAAGGCCAAAGCTTCTTGCGTTTCGTTTTTCCCCTAACGTTTCTCGCATCGGTCAAAGGTCAAGACAAGACAAGAAGAAGATGATTTCTGCACGTTTGACAAGTACTCTACACTAGCCAGCAGTAGAACAAAAAAAAAAGGACGGGAAAACGTTTGTAGCATATGATGCATGAGGATCAGGGTGGAGTGGACACATGCAACGGCAGCACGGCGTCGTCCATTTCACTTTCTATGTTCTTTCGTCGACACCGGGAGAGAGCCGGCACGTCTGTTATCCTTTTTTTTTTACCTATCCTGTTTTTGCCCTTAGAGTGAAAGCTATATAGTCTATTACACCGCACGATACCGTGTAATATTGTGTAAGTTATGTTATTTTAAGGCAAATTTTATTACATGGTAAATTTATGGTTTTATCTTTTACATACGATCAAAATCAATCTTTAAGGACTATACTATTAGAATATAGTTATTCTTTTGCTGGTCACTGTGGCCATGAGAATATTCATTTCCGATTAACTATGAGAAAAAATTATGCAAAAGGTCAAAAATACCCTAGCACATATGTCAGTTTTCTCATCTGTTTCTCGGCAAGCCGTTATGACGCAGATGGCATCACAAGGGAGAAGGTCTGCTGCTGCCTCATCCACCAAGCTTGAATTCAAGCTCTACACTGTTGCCTCCGCAAAACACTGCCTCCTCAAGCTTTGTCGCTTGCAACAGGACACGGCTCGGGTAGAAAAGCGGAGGAAGCAGATCTCGATGACAAGCCAGTGTGGTTGCGGATGAAGTGAACCTCAGCGTCGAGGCGACAAAGAAGGTGGAGCTCGAGCTCGACTATGAGCGGGTGTGATCCCTGTTGCTCACTGTTGAGGTGGTTTCTTTCAAATTTGGAGGTGATGGATCTATTTATCCTTAAACTCAAATTCGTGAGACAGAGGAATCATGATCAACGGTGTGTCATCGACAAGATTCCCATCGAAGGAGGTGTCTAAGCTAGAGTTCTGTCGAAATCGTCTAGACAACACGACTCTCGTGTGCAAGATGTCATGGAGAGCAGATGTCATGGAGCTTCTCGAGGAGATGAAGGCAAGGGGCCATCATGGCTTGTCGAAGAGATCGGGAGAAAGAGAGAAGAGAGACGAGAGAATTGGCATATGTGGCCATGTGTATTTCTTACATTCTATATAATTTTACTCTCCTACTTAACCAAAAATATTTTTTATGGACGTGACAACAACAAATAACCATATTTGAACTTTAAGAGTTTATTTTTTTAAGATTGAATTTTATCCTGTTATGTTAAAGAACTAAAATTTAAGTTATGATGGGCCGATGTTCATCATGTATATTTTAATATCAAAATTTACAAAGTTGGACCTCCCTTCAACTTAATTTTAACTAGACCAAAAGAAATGTTTTCAAACGAAACTGTGGTACTACAGTAATAATGCAATGTACTCCGTGCCTACCAACACGAATCAGTAAGAATCGAATGGCAAACTCATGTTTTCATATTGCACGTGCCACACAATGAATAACGACGGGCCCCATGAGGTGGGCCCACCAGAGTAACTGACATGTGGGCCCATCAGGAGGTGCCGGTCCGGCTCGTCCATTCCGGCCACACCAACCCCTCCCCATCGCTAGCCCAAAACTCCACTGCTCGTATTAATACCGACCCAACACTGGTTGACACAATCGCCGCCTCCCCCTCCCCTCCGCATTCATCCGACGAGAGAGGCCAGCCACCGCGCGCGCTCGCCGGCGACGTCGACCACCCATGGCGTTCGCGCTCAAGGCCTCATCCGCCGCGTCGGCATCGGCGGCGTCGGCCACCTCCTCGGCCTCGTCGCTCTCCGTCGCCGCGGCGCCCGGGAGGCGCGGCGGCGCGGCGGGGAGGGTCTCGTTCCTCCGCGGGGGTCCCGCGCCCATGGTGGCAATCAGGGCGGAGGCGTCCGTCGTCGGGGAGGACGAGCGCGTCATCTCCGGCACCTTCACCAAGCTCAAGGAGCAGGGGAAGGTGAGCTCTCCATTCCGTGCGTATTTCCGTTTTTTTTTCCCTCACGTTCCTCGTCGATTCGGTGGGCGCGATGAGCCGATTCGTCATCTCCGCGCGTGCTGGGTAGGGCTTGGGCTCTCGCGGTGTGATCTCCTCTCCCGTTTGCTCGCGATGGATTTGTTTCGTCGCGGTTCTGGATTGGTTAGGTTGATGGGGATTAGGGCGATGTATCGTTGAATCGTGATGCGGTGGCATAATTTCATTTCTTAGTGCGTACGATTGGATGGATTTGCATCCGGTGATGCAGGCCCCGGATAATGGATAGCATTATCCAGTTTTTGCATTGTTCCACCTCGGTCCGGATTTCTGATGATATGGAATCATCTTGAAGGAAAAAAATTAAATTGCTGTGATTACTGTTGGATAAACCCAATCACCTTCCCTATGTTATTTGTGATATAGTACGAGGTGCTATGCGATAGTGTTCTCCGTTGCCAAATGGATTTCGTAATTTTACCATATTTCATTTCCTCTGCAATTTTTAGCAGCACATCACTCGGTCCCTCCATATGACATGTAGTATTGGTGATATGCATCCATCTCAACATCGAGTTCTTCCCCCCACCCCCCCTTCTGCAATCCACTTTATGTTTGTTTATTCTGTTATGTTTGAAAACTTTCAGACCGCGTTCATTCCATTCATCACTGCTGGTGACCCTGACTTGGCAACTACAGCAAAAGCATTGAAGATTCTTGATGCTTGTGGTTCGGATCTGATCGAATTGGGTGTGCCTTACTCTGACCCATTGGCTGACGGCCCCGTCATTCAGGTATACCATGAAAAACCTCTGTTATTGTTCTATGGTATTTGATAGTGTTTGTGCGTCTTGGTTATGAGTTTTAACCATTTCATTGCATCATTTCAGGCTTCTGCTACACGTGCACTATCAAAAGGCACCACATTTGAGGATGTTATCTCTATGGTAAAGGAGGTGATACCTGAGCTGTCATGCCCTGTAGCGCTTTTCACTTATTATAACCCGATTCTGAAGCGTGGCATCGCAAACTTCATGACTGTTGTAAAAGAAGCTGGTGTGCATGGTAATGTTATAGATATTTTTCTGTTATGAATTTACCATTGCTATTTTATATAAAATGCCATTCAATAACCCACCTAATTAACTAGAAGGGTTACTCCATTTCATCTCTTGCATTTCAATTTGGATTTTAGCCTTAATTTAGGCATTCTGAAAATTAAAACTTGTATAACAACATAGATAAATTTACACCACTGATATTTGTAAAGAGTGTCATCTCATCAGACTCCCACTTATAGGTTATTGCTATGTGTACATTCTCGCACCTCAATGTTTAGAGTTATAGACTATAGAGTAAACCTAACAATATGGTACTGTTTCACTGTTTGTAAAGGTACCTCTTTTGTTGTGACTATCAAGTTTCTTATGGATTACCGTGTTGCAGGTCTTGTGGTACCTGATGTTCCTCTGGAAGAGACAGATGTTCTGAGGAGCGAAGCCGCTAAGAACAACCTAGAGCTGGTAGGTCCACTCTCATGCTATGAACCTTTTTAAAAAGCTATAATATCGTTCTTTCAGTATTGCTTTGCTGCAACCGTGCATAACTGAGTAATTAATTTTTTAGTGCATGGGTCTGACTCCTGAACTTCCATAATTCTATTCTTTTCTCTTCATATATACAAGATGCTTGTTTCCATGTGGTAGTAGCAAACTTACTTATCGCCAGTTATTTGAATTTTGGTGCTGATTAACAAGAATATTGTGTCTTTTTGTCTATGAGTATGTAATTTGTGCCCACATCATTTTTGGTTATGCCATTTCAGTTAATGAATATGATTTATTTGCATGGATGCCTACAGGTGCTACTGACAACACCAACTACTCCAACAGAAAGAATGGAGAAAATTACAAAAGCTTCTGAAGGATTTATTTATCTTGTGAGCTTCTATGTCCTTTTAACTACTCCCTCTGTCTCAAAATATAACAACTTTTAGCCTTCAGAATTTGTCCCAAAATATAACTTCTTCACCAACATTTTCTTTCCAATCAATCACAACCCTCCACCATTCAGTTTTTCCACCTACCTTCATTTCTCATCCAATCACAATCTTCTTCCATTTAATTTTACCTATTTTCTTAATAACCGTGTCTAACTCTAAAAAATCATTATATTATGAGACGGAGGTAGTAATTTACAAAATCCATGACCCTGTTCTCATATAGTAGCATTTTGCACCTCAAAGACCTACACGTTCTAAAATATGAACTGAATGCTCATGCAGTCATGCAGCTGTTCTCCTCGGTCCCATAATAAGCACCATTGTAGGATTCAAAATTTGTCCCATAATAAATGTCATCCTATTCACAATTTTTTCCTCCAACCACTCTTCATTCAAATTTCTCCCCATCTTACCCTCTACCTACCTTCCCACTCTCAGTCCCGTCCATTTAATCAAGGGTATTTAGGTAATTTGTTTGTCCTACTAATTTGGTCTTCAAATCCTAGAACTACACTTAATGTGGGACAGAGGATGGAGGGAGTATCCTGGAAAGTAAAGTATAATTTGAAAAGATGAGGGACCTCAGTATTTTACCTGTCACTTCCCATTCACACTGCATTGCTGGAAATTTATTACATCGAATCTCAAGAATCTGTTTGCTGATAGCGAACTAGATTCATAATGGGTTTGTTGCTAACTCCTATGTTATTCAGGTAAGCACTGTTGGAGTTACAGGTGCACGTGCAAATGTCAGTGCCAAGGTGCAATCACTTCTCCAGGATATCAAGCAGGTATGTATCATTCATTGTCAGTGAATTGGTGTTGGCATCTCCTCTTTTTTTTTTTAAAAAAAAAAAGATATAACATTCAACGATGCTTATAGAAGCTCTTGTTCTTTTCTAGGTCACGGACAAAGCTGTGGCTGTAGGGTTCGGTATATCGACTCCAGAGCATGTGAAGCAGGTAAATCATACTCAAGAACTTTATGCTCAAAACAGTATGTGTTTTACCCCCACCCCCTCCCCCCAATTCTTTGCATGACCTTTGTCGCTTCATCCTTTGTAATGCAGATTGCAGGATGGGGTGCAGATGGTGTGATCATCGGGAGCGCTATGGTGAGGCAATTGGGCGAAGCTGCTTCCCCCGAAGAAGGATTGAAGAAGCTAGAAGAGCTAGCCAAGAGCCTGAAGGCCGCATTGCCCTGAAACAAGCAGTTCCATGAGGAAAGAAAATACAGTCCATTTTTTTGTAGTCAGGTTTGAAGCATAGTATTGGGAGCATGACTATTGCTATTGGGGTTTTCGGGATTACTGTTGTCTGTTGAAAATAATTAAATCCTTGTCTTAGTTGCTTGAACGAATAAATCAAGGTAAGAATGATACTAAATGTTGCGAAAAGTGCCTAACACTGATTTCGTTGTCATTGGTGCAAATATCGAAGAGTGGATATAAATAGAGAAAATAATGTCATGATGACGAATGTTTAGCTGAATGATTTATGTCATTCTGAAACCCAGCAATCTAACGATACGAGCCCATTCTGTGAATGGATGAGGCGGCACGATATTGGTTCTGAAAATGACGTTGCTCTTGGGCTCTTGGCTGTATTTTGTCTAATACCAAGTCCAAAGTATCCATCGTGTTTAACATTTTCTTTTCGAGATTGCGTTTATCATTTTACCTTGACTTACCAAGTCAACATGACTTGGCTGAAACTTTTTTTTAAGATTTGAAGGAATAGATGTTCTTCTAAATATTTTTTTAAAATTATGAACTTATAAAATATTAAACATGATACCTTAAGGTTAAAATCATATACTTTTTATCACTGTTGTATTTCTGACTCTGAAATATACATTTCTGGTCCTGCGCTGCAGGCACTTTGGATTGTAGCCACGTACCAGATGATTTGTCCTACCTCTTTTATGTGCTTACTGCAATTGGCTGCCAATGATATTACTTGCTCATTTTAATAAAAATTAGACAATCTAAGCAGACTATACCGACCAGTTCTGTAGTGAAATGAAAAGTCAATTACTTGTCAAGTTAAACCTCGGATTTGTGGCGACCTTCCAACAAAAGTAAAGCAAAAGTCCATGCTTTGACAAATATTAGTAGTCTATGTTTTGCAAAGCAAACTTCTATTTTGCATCTTTGTTCTTCATACTGTTATTAACGTGTGAAATGACAAGAATGCCCTCGAGAGAATATCATAAGGTTTATGCCAAAGGTTACACATGATCCCAAACACATACATGAACATGACAAAACCAAGATGGTATTGAAGTACAAATATAAGAATAATTTTTCCATGCTAGTTCCTACTCACAACCCACCACAGCCTGAGGAAGGCTTTGTAGTTAGGACAGGTGGTAGAAAGATTTTGATTTATACAAATCTTTGTCAAGAGAAAGGAACCATTGGCTTTATCCTGCCTTTTTGTTCTTGGATAGGGGGACATTACAGGGGAAAGGAGGAGGTTCTCCTCACACTCCACCACAGAAGGCCAGGAGCAAGCAATGATATTCCCCTTTTCGAAAAATATGAAGTGCAAAAAGAGGGAGAATTTAGAGATCTATGTCTTGGCTTTGGTCACAAAACCCTTATCGGATAAGTGTCGTATTCTGTCCTCCAAATATGCTGTGTGCTTGTTGTGTAGGTTTATTGAATTGAGTAATGGTCATGATCACAAGAGACATAACCTATCATGGGATTAATAATTATTGATTAGAGATAAGTATAAGATAAATCGATTATTTAGATACAAACATTTTTTGTTTCCTTATAAAAGCATAAATATTAGTTTTTTGGTACCTATCTAGTTGGTTTATGTGTAACTAAACCTTACATTGTATCAAAATCAATTTATAAATTCACCACATATTTCTCATAGCTCACATCTTTTTGAGAACATGATAAACTCGTTACATTGTGCTAAACTAGATGGAGACTTTAGCACATGTTCATCTTTTGTTAACATTTTATCATCGTCGATCTTTTGTTAACATTTTACCATCGCTGTTTACAAATACTTGTTAGCTTTGCCTATATATGTAGCCAACGCTATGATATATAATTTGTCTATTCTCTCAATTTGTCTGTTCTCTAAAGATTTTTCAAGTTTAAAACAAATTAATATGTGTGGTTGTGGGCGAACTAATCTATCGTTGAGAGGAAATGTGTTAAAGTACATGCATGGAAAAGCTTATGAAATTATTACAAATAGTCATCATGCCTCATTGTACATGCTTGTAGTGCGTAACCAAATTCTTTAACTTTTCGCATGCTATAAAGATTCAAAGTTGCAAATGTGAATGTGAGGTTGATCAACGAAATACACAATAATACATGACAACAAAAACATTTGCAAAGATAATAAAACATGTAGTGCAAAAAAATAGTGATAGTGCTATGGTACACATTTTAACAAATTTCTTTACTTTTTAAACTTTGTAAAGACTACGAGAATGCTCGTACTTTGTTAAGGGATTAAAAAGAGAATCATATGGTACTGCATATTCACGTGAGAAAAATTAATATGGCTGCATCATTATATATTAGGCGATATACAATAGTTTGTACTTTTGATTTTTGATAATAACCGTGTGATTTTTTTATTATCTTAATAATCATGAAAAAGATTGGGAAAAACCCTCAAATTCATCTTAAAATCTAATTCTAAAGTTTAAATTTTGATGCAGTTACCTACTCTCTCTAGTTGAAACAAAACATGCTTCTATTACTCTCTTCTCTTTTTAATTTAGAATTTAGAAGTATATGTCATTGATAGAGAAGCGGATCCTCTGACTGTTCACCGTGATTGACACGTGGACTCATGACCCCCACGTGTCAGCCATCAGATCATACGAAAGTTACATTAGAGAATCTTAATCCTATTGACATAGGTGGTGGTGACAGATTCACTATGACCACTCTTTTAAAGTGGTATAGATAAATTAAGATCTAAAACTAAATATAAAGTAATGAATAAAATTTAATTAGCTAATGTGGAAATGGCATGGAGCTCGTGTTCTGTGTATGGTCCTAATGTTTAAGGATAAAATACATGTGTGCTCGAGTATAAGGATAAAAGACTAGTATGTAATAAATAAGCTAGAGAACATAAGAAAATAAAAACTTAACATGGCGAAAATGAGCTTAAGCAACATATATTGCACATTCAGCTGATCTTGTTATTCCTCCTTAATTTTAAATTTCATGTCCCCATTTTGATTGTCGCATCGGATTGATTAACCACATTATACCTATGCATTCTTGTGATATCTGAAAATAAACACGAAAACCAACCGAGTAAAGAGGAGGGGGAGAAAAAAGTTAGCAGAAGGCATGGATGATACGTGTCAATAAGCTGCTAGCATAATTATGTGTAGGGCACGTTTCTTAGGACAATGTCATAAAGTTACAAACTGAAATGTCATTGTTAGGTCAGTTTGATAATAATCAGTTTGGATTACTATAGACACTTGTCATAGTAAATAGATGGATCATGTCTTAAATAGCATCACTACTCTTCACGATATGTCTCTACTACCCTTTCTGTTAATCCTTTTTCTCTTTTCCTGTAGAAAGCCATTTGTCCTATATTGTCATCTGTCAAATTAATGATGCGTAATCGACACCCTCCCTCAAAACTTTGATTAGATAAAAACAGATAAAAATCATGCCTTTTTATGACCTTGCCAAAATTATGCTACACATGTGCTAGAGACACCATGCTGTCGTAGCTTACTTACACGCTTTCTGTTAACCTTTTTTTCCTAATAAAACATACTCGTCTGTATCGTTGTTATGATTTTGATCATGCTTGTTTTGCTTTTATATCCACTGAAAACCTCTATTAACACGTCCAAATTATCCATATCGGTATTATCACTCAAGATCGTGTGGGTTGTTTTACTTTTTTATGTTTCTTGAAGCTTCTAAAGAGGAGACAAACCTATATAAATAGGAGAGGAGAGAACCCTACCAACTCAGTTCAAAATTGAAAAAAAGAAAAGAGAAAAAGAGAGAGAGAGAGAGAGAGAAAAAAAACATGGGTTGCGTAGCCGTAGCTTTCCCACCATTTCCTTCTCTCCGAAGCCTCCTTCTCTCCGCTTCCTCCCGCGAAATCAAATTCCAAAACTTTTGATCGAATTTCTCCCAAACTTTCCAAGCGTTTCGCCCCGATTCCGGTTCGAAAACCTCGCGAATTCATTTTAAACTCGTTCGAGAGCGAGAGCGCAATGGAGCACGTGTTCGCCGTCGAGGAGATCCCCGACCCGCTGTGGGCCCCGCCGCCTCCGCCTCCGCCTCCGCCGCCGGTGCAGCCTCCGGCGGACGACGGAGTGGATGACGCCGGCGTGGTGAGCGGCGGCGGGATGCTGGAGCGGTGCCCGTCGGGGTGGAACCTCGAGAGGTTTCTGGAGGAGCTCGACGGCGTCCCCGCACCGGCGGCGAGCCCGGACGGCGCGGCGATTTACCCTAGCCCGATGACGGCGGAGGCGGAGGCGGCGCGCGGGAGTAGGGGATACGGCGATCATGGGGCGTTGGGGCTGATGCCCTCGCCCGCGCCTCCTGCGCCGCCGGCGAGCGCGGTGATGGATCCCGTGGAGTACAACGCGATGCTGAAGCGGAAGCTGGACGAGGACCTCGCCGCCGTCGCCATGTGGAGGGTACGGCACTTACACTTGCACTTACACATCCATCTCTCTCGAGCGCTGCTGCTGCTTGCTTCATGGCTTGTACAGTTGTGCTGGTGATTCGCCATTTGGGGTGGTGATGATGGGATGGCTGTGTCGTAATTAAGTGCAATCTTTAGGGCATTTCCTGCGATTAGTGTGGCTAGATGGTCGCAATTTAGATAAATTAACTTTATTAAGAACTGTGGACGTACATATCCGCGTCATGTCATGGTAAGCCCTAGTCTCTTACTCTATACGTCTTTTTATCCGAGTGAGCTGAGACACACTGTAATATTATCGAAATAGGAGTAAAATATTTAAATCATTCTCGCGTATAGATTTATGATCAATATGGATCAGGATTGCATGGAGGTTTAGCGGCTTTATGTGACCTGTTGGAGCCGTGCTATTGCTCGAGTGCACAGTTAATAGTTTGATTCAATGATGATTATATAGATCATAGGTCATTGTGCAGGCAGTATGGTTCATGTAATATTTTCAGAAATTCTGTATTTTACCTTATTTGCGTCACTTTCCCTTTATTATTATTACTTTTAGGAATTATTAGGTCACATAACCTTGGAAAGTTTTATTATTTTAGTAGCAAAAGAAAATTGTTAGTAAATTGGAATGTGATAATTTGGGTTTAACAGTCCCAGTTAGGACCTATATATTCTCAATACTCGTCGGTCGATTGGAGATGGGGAAGCATATGTTTTTATGTTAAATTTCTAAATGGAGCATATAAGTTATTTTTTTAATTCACTTTGCAATTGGATGCCATACTTTGAACTTATTATATGGGTCCAGTTTACAAGTAACTACAGAACAACCCATTGATCTGAGCTTTTGGTAATTGACTATAATTATTTACAATGTTAAACAGTTTCATATAATACCATTAGAACTAGTTAACTATGGGATTGTGTGTTTAGCTCCATTCAACAGTTACTAGGTCCTTTTACATACTGATTTCAATTTTTGGCATCTCCATCCATCCACAGGCCTCTGGTGCAATACATTCAGAGAGTCCTCTAGGCAATAAAATATTACTGAGTACAGTCGCTTCCAGCCTGAGTTCACAGAAGTGCATTGAAGGTATACTATGCATTCTTGTGCTTAGTTAAATCTTCTCAGTACCTATGAGTTACTTATGATGAGTAATGGCTAATGTTGTCAGCAAAGTTAATTGTTTGCAAATGTTGATTGAGCTTTCTCCTATTTTAATACATCCAGGTAATGGAATACTAGTGCAGAACAAGTCCAGTCTTGGCCCAACTGGAGGATCAGGCCTATATGTCAATCAAAATACAGATGCTCATGCCAAACAAGCTACGAGCGGTTCATCAAGGGAGCCATCGCCATCAGAGGACGATGATATGGAAGGAGAAGCAGAGGCAATTGGAAATATGATCCTTGATGAAGAAGATAAAGTGAAGAAAAGGTAATGTTTGATATTTATTCTTTTGCCTGTGTAGTTTTTATTGTTCAATTCAACACATATAAAAAGTAAACACTGAGCATTAACATTAGAAATTAGGGGGCTTGTGCATCTGTTGTTTTCTTTTTTTTTTGTTCTTAGAAGTAGCTTGGAGTAATATGCTTTAGATTATCAAAATAATGGACTGGATGCATTTGATTTATATACGATATTCTTTACTTTTTCTTAGAAATGCTGGAGCCACTGTTTAGGCTTCCTCATGTGGAATAGACAATGTATAACTGACTGAAAATTTTGGTAATGCTGATTACAAAGTTATTAAGGATAAATATTGTTTCCATGCAAGAAGTTATTCGCCTATCCATGCAAAGGAGGAAAATGCAATGTGCCTGAGTAGAATAATTCAGGATACATTTACTTCTTGCTCTACATAACATGCTGGGAACATCATGTGCAGACAGTGCAGTTGTCTAGTTGCTTGTTATACATATGAAAAATTGGGTTTGTCTGCAGGGGTCCTTTTCTTGTAGCAGTCAGACATTCATGTCTTGGCCTTTTTGTGTAAGAAATACAGCCAAACATTTGAGTTTTGAGCTTGTGTTCTTGTTCGATTTCAGGAAGGAATCCAATCGAGAGTCGGCTAGACGCTCAAGAAGCAGAAAGGCGGCTCGCCTAAAAGATCTGGAGGAGCAGGTCTGGTATTTTAAACTGCTACATTTGACTGCACAACAAAGTTTTGGTATATGTAACAAAGTGTAACTGTTGCTAAATCATTGCAGGTATCACTATTAAGGGTTGAAAACTCTTCTTTGTTGAGGCGTCTTGCTGATGCAAATCAGAAGTACAGTGCTGCTGCTATAGACAATAGGGTATTAATGGCAGACATTGAAGCCCTAAGAGCAAAGGTATGCAACTGTTTAAGTGCCTTTAAGCGCTCAAATGAATCGAATCCTGCCAGTGACAGCTCTCTCGCAAATAAGTATCCATGTGCATTGAATCTGTAAAGGGTCTCATATCCTCTTGAATTGTTACAACAGTAGATTTCTAGTCAGTATTGTGCATTTGTCATGGAGTAGGAAACGATTCTACAATCTACATATCCATACCAAATTTTCTTGGACTGAACTTCTGAAATCTGTTCTTAAAATTTGGTACAGGAGATATTGTAAATGTTGTCCTCTTACTTCATTTGAAGGATAAGTTGTTTGCCATCTATCATTACCTGCAACAATTAGACTCAGTTAACTAGCTTCTTTTTGTCTTGAAACAAACCGGGTGTAACTACTTTTTTCCTGCAACGTACCAGGTGTAAATAATCGCTTGCCGAATGGTGATAACCAATTCACACAATGGATCACAATCAATTTTAACAAAGAACCTGAGCTACACTACACTACTGCGGTGTCGTATCTTATAGCCATATGCTTCTAGCCCACCACTGAAAATTCATGAATCAGGCTATGTGGATAACTATCTTAAGATCACTGCAGGTGAGGATGGCAGAGGAGAGTGTGAAGATGGTCACAGGGGCTAGACAACTTCACCAGGCCATTCCTGACATGCCATCTCCCCTCACTGTGAACTCCGATGCTTCTGTGCCGATCCAGAACAACCACCCAATGAACTACTTCTCCAATCCAAACAATGCCGGTGTTAACGGCTTCATGCATGAGATTTCTGCAGCATTTCAGATTGCTGATTCTCTCGAGAAGATTGACCCAACAGATCCACTGCATCTGCAGCAGCAGCAGCAGATGGCGAGCTTGCAGCATCTTCAGAACGGAGCTTGTGGTGGTGGCGACGCGAGTTCGAATGGGTACGCGACATGGGGATCATCTCTGATGGATGCGAGTGAGCTTGTCAACATGGAGCTTCAGTAGTAGGAGCATATCCTAACAACATGATGAGAGCATTTGGGTGCAAAATTGCAACCTGCAAATGCTGTTTTGTAGTAGTAGTTGTAGCTGTTGCTGTTGTTGCCTGAAACTGTAGTTTCTATGGATTTTGGACTTGCTGAGGAACATCTGCGGCTGTTGTTGTTTCAAACTGAGAAATGAGGGACATGGTGGTCTCCCTTTAATATAGCGAAAAATGGTTGGAAATATGGGGTATTGTGTTTGTTCTCCATTTTTGAATGTTTAACTTGTTGGCTGGAACCGCATGTTGCGAAAAACAGTTTTTAAAACTGTTAGATTAGAATCGAATTTGCCAAATTTTAGTTGATAGTTTTTTTTTAAAAAATAGTACGGACATAAGTTGATTGGCAATTGCTGAGCTTTTATGCAAGCTTATTATACACATAATTTGGGTCCACACGTGCAAAAATAATGTTAAATATCCCTGTGGATTTTTTTAAGTGCAGATACAAGTTAAAAAGAAAAAAAATAAACCGAGTGCTATGGCAGCCATTTGCCATACCTTAGTTTTATAATCGTCAGAGCCTGTTGGCCCTAGTTTATATTACACTCCAAAACGAATGAATTTTATAGCTTGATTTTTATATTGCTAAATTTTTTTATTAATCTAGTTAAACTTAAAAATGATTAAAATTTTTTTAAAATAATTTGTAATATAAAACGGAAGGAGTAGCAACCACTGAAAAAAAGAGCCGTATAAAGCAACTGTGAAAACTCCTAAAATTATATTGAAAAACAACTCAAAAAAATGGATTGCCCACCTAAAACCAACATTTGGGCATTTGGTAAGTTTGATGTCCACTATGTAAATGTACGGGCTTCTCACTGCCATATGGGCCCCGTTTGTCTGGGCTGCTAATACTCGTTCACACCAAAGTAATCAGTAGATATATATGATCGTTTTTTATTTATAGTATCGTAATATTGAGATAATAACATAAGATCAGCACACTATCAAATTTTAAAAGTACATATTTTATATAAAATATATATTATATTATATAAATTAAAAATATTTATATCTATATCTATAACTATCTATAAAACAAGTAGTGTTTCTACTTAAAATTTTTCTCCGCCCGACTATTTAAAAAACCCTTGAGTGTTTATAAAATTAACCCACAGTCCACTAAAAAAAGGGAGAGCTTGGATGAAAAAATCTCCGCGCCCTCCCGCCCATCCCCATCCGCGTCGCGCACCGTGCGGCGCTGCGCCCCTCCTCCCGTCGCGCCGGAGCTCCCGTGTGCGCCCGTGCCCTCCCTCCCGTCCCCATCCGCGCCACGTCCCGACTTCACCCGTTGTAACGCACGACACAATTGCTAGTAATATTAATTTTGATAAATTTAATTGGTTTTTAATATTTTTTAGATAATAGAAGCTTTATTTAGACTATGTTAATTTACATAATACAATTTAAGCGAGTCACTCTCCGACCTCTCGCATAAAATGCACAGAGTCAAAAAAAAGAAAAAAAACCATTAGAACAATCCCAAGCACAAAAGTGAGACAAAAATGACTTATCAATCCGAAGACTAACCGTTACCCATGCTTCGGGTAAAAACTTCGTGTCACCTGGTTCACATCGTGATACCATCATAATATAGTATTCCGTTGTCCAGGTTTTTAATATAAATTTAAATATATTTTTTATATTATTAATATTTTTTATTTTAAATAACTTTTTAGATAGTAGAATTCGTAGAATCAAAATACTCTAGACTTCGTAATCGTAAAATCATATGAAAATAAATAAAAATAAATAATAAAATCGAGATACCATAAAAATTAAAATATTAAATGAGATCGATATCATTTAAGTAATTAAGTTTAGTAGGATCATAGTATCATATAAATACGGATCGAGATAAGACTATCTTCAATGGTCCTGACCCAAATAGATGAGGCATTTATCTAGATCACGTAGAGAAAAAGATCACCGATCCAAACCTTACTTTTTCCAACAGCTGACCCAAAAGAGATAGGCATCCGCCCTTTTGGTGGATTCGTTGTGGGTCCTATTCCCGTCATCTGTGCTGAACGCCTCACTCCAATACCTTATCACGGTTTTGCATCGATGAGAGAAATGCATTTTTACGTCTAGTTGATGTCGGTAGCCCAAAATGGTTATAGTGAATGAGTCATCAACGCCGTTGATGAATGTTTTAGATATGCATTGTACCGGACTCATTTTGCTTTTGGGTCGTCCTTTGCCTACTCCGTTGGAGTCGGTCTAACGACAGGTTGGTTCGCAGTTCGCACACAGCTAAACCAGGTGACGTCGAACCCACACTCACCAATCCATCCGTCTCGCCCCAAACCGGTGGGCCGCCGCCGCCGCCGCCGCCGATTCATCGAGTGACGGAGAGAGGGGTTGGGAGTGCGGAGGAGAGAGAGAGAGGGGCTCGCGGCCGGGGCCGGGCATGTCGTCGATTGGGACGTCGAAGGGGGTCCTGGAGATCGCCAAGTTCGGGGTGTACGTCTCCGTCCCCGTGGCGCTCACCTACCTCGTCGCGACCGACTCCAAGACCCTCAAGAAGCTCATGGGTCTCGTAAGCAAGCGCTCTCGCTTTCTCCCCCTCCTCTCTCTCTCTCGTCTTGATTCCCCTTTCTGTTCTGTTCGGTTCTCTAGATCAGGAATCGATGGGTCGGTGTATATGTTGAGGATTTTGCCCTTTTAATTAGATGTATGGTTCTTGAGGATGACGATGTGAGGATTGAGATTAATGCTATCCCCTTTCTGTTCGGTTCCTTAGATCAGGATTTCTCGATTGGTCGATGGATCGGGTGTCGATTTTGCCCTTTTAGTTAGATTTATTATGGTTCTTAAGGATGACGAGGTGAGGATTGAGATTAATGCTAGGGTTTAGGCGCATTTGGGCTCGGTTTCTTCTTGCCTAGAAGAGGAAGAAATGAGACTAGTACAAAATTGGTAGATAGTGGAGAGTAGTGCTTTGACATGACCATGAGCTGAAATGCTGAATTATAAGGAGTGGTGATGTCTGATGGTGCCGTCGATGAATGCGGCGATGTCTAATTTGACATTATGAATTCATTCACACACTTTCATAGGATGAATTGGCTATTTTTTTGGTTGATCCAGATTGCAGAATCATGATGGACTGCTGTTGAACAATGCATGCAGATGCAGTGCTATTCCCTTTCTGGTTTAGCAAATTGTGTGGGCTTCGTTTGTAATTTGTTCGCCTTGATGCTACTATGGAACTTAGAGAGGGAGCTTGACTGTGTCAAGCATGTGAATTCATCAATCATATTTTTTGCCGGGCCGGAAATCATCAATCATGTTTATCTGCCAGTGAGAAACTTTGTTCAATTTGTGGGCATCATTGTTAATATTGTGGGGGTGTGCATGGGGCATATATCTGCTTATGTGTGGTTCGTCGATAGATTATTGTATTATGACATTTCTTTTGCTGGTGTATACTTCTTTACATCTGCTTCGTGTTTGAATTACCAAATTCCCTTCTCGATGGTGATTTACAGAAGTTTGAGCTAATGCTCTGTATGCTCCTACTGCAGCGTGAATACGTGGTATATCCTCCCGAAGGTCCACGTCCACCACCACCAGAAGAACTTCGTGAAAGGGCTCGCGAGATAGCTCGAAAGAGGCAACAACAACAACAACAATAAATACATGGACCATGATCACTTCGGACTCTCACCATTTGATGACAAAACTATGAGTCCAAAGAGGAAGTTCAGAAAAAGAGAAAACAAGTTGACTGTTTTTATCAATATGTGACTGTATGATCATCAATAACATACTTTCTTGCTGCTGTAAGATTTGAAATAAACACAACTTCTGTAAAATCCGTAAGAAACACAGTAGTAGCTTCATCAATAACTTCTTTCTGTTCCCCTGAATTTAAAAACCGGTTTGTTCTGATGGTTCGTGAAATTTCAGCTGCTCTGGACTGTACACTACCAGATCTTCTTAGTTATTATCTAGTGTGCCATAATATACAAAGAATGATCTTTACATTGAAGGAAAGTATGGTTGTATTTCTTTGTTGCTATAAGCTTTTCAATATAGAACAAAGATTGATTATCGTTCATACATTAGCATTTGCTTTGCTTGGTGGGTCAGTAAGACTAAGAGCCATACATGAGTTGAGCCTAAATATTCCCTTCTTGGATTGCAAGAGAAGCTTTCTTGCAGCGTGTGTATAGGGCCAACATCCTTTTGCTATCTACTATTCATCGTGTTGCCAAATGGCTGAAAAGAATGAGATCCATTGCTAGTACACGGCAAAGGATCTTGTCATGGATGTTTTCAGCGATTTGCATCATGCATCGCCATTTTTTGTACCTTCAGGATTAATCTGTTCTTGGGCGACTGGAGCTTCCGTAAGAACCTCTGTACAGAGGAAGCAATGATCTTCCTATTCGTTTCCTGACACCGAGGCAGCGCCAGTAAACAGCTAAAAATGATAGCCCAACAACAATTGGGATCACCCATCTGCACAAGACAAACATCATAACAGTGAGCAAGGAAGGCAAAACAAAAATTACATACATGTTGTGTACTTCACAGAGAGAAGAAACTTACCTGTCAATATCAAGAACTGGGTTATACACAATGGTTTCCCAAGAAGAGACGATCATGTGCCAGATGGGGTTGTAGTACAGCAATTCTGACGACCAGAATAATCTCGTATATGTCTCTAAGAAGATGAATATCACCCATGCAGCAACTTCGAGTAAAAAGAACTTGATCACGAAGCGCGCAATCACAATCATGACCAAGGAGAATGTCACCAGCCAATTGAATAGTTTGTTGTTATACTCCTTGATGAAAAGAGCACGAGACCTTGCGAGCATCTGTAACCATGCAGAGATAAGGTTATCATCAAGGAGTATATAAGTTCAAGAAAGATCGGTGCAGGAATACATAACACAAGTAAAGAACATATAGTTGGACATAAATTGAGTTTCAGGCAAAACTTACAACATATCAGAACGTGCTGGTGTAGTGGTATTTACCAGGGAAAAGAAGAGGAAGGAAGGTGAATAAAAATGTTTTACTTTCGAATTCTACATATGGACAATCATCTCTCTGCTTTTCCCTTTTGCTATTCATAATGGGTGAAATTGTACCTACTACATGAAACCTTGACTCTATTTGACTTCTAAAAATGCTCACATAAGTAGCGGAGAAAAACTACCTACTCTGTCATAAGAACTACTGGTCAAAGTTGCAACAGTACTGATCAATGGTGACAGTTAGTATATAGGAATGGAGGGAGTATTGAAAAACTTAATGTAACAACTGATAGTCAAAGGTGATATGCTACTTTTGTAACTGGATACACCTAACAATTCCATGTATTACTACATTATCCCTAAATCGATCTAAATTTTGTAACTGGGTACAAAATCCATTGGTTCTTTCCCATAATAGAAGATGTCTCAAGTTAAAAGAGATGGACCTTTGACATCCGACGTTCATAGCTTTCCTTGGCAGGCCCCACACACTCCATTTCAAAACTCTGGTTACAGCGAAGAAATCCAGCATTAAATTTTGCCATCGAAGGAAGCTTCAAGGATTGAAGGTGTTCCATTTTATTTTCACACTCTGAAAACCTTGCTTCGCACAGCTTCGATGACTGATACTCATTGGCAAAACCAAAGTTTCCGAAGACCTAAAAAGAAGACCCAGTTAAACACATTGAAGATATATTATCCATTTTGCATAGGTTGTAAGTAACAAGAGATTTATTTTTCCTAAAAGGAATGCTTCAAATGTAATAATCTCACCAGAAATACCCTACAAAATCTGTAAAAATTTCCGTTCATGTTCCAAACAAAGCATCTGAGCACAAAAGGCATGGAAAGAAATCCAACTTGTTTCTCCACAAAAGATGTACTACCACTACACAATGAACTATCAAACTTGATTTATGGCTATTAGTAATTAATAATATAATTTTATGACAAAATATGAAGAATCAAGCTTTTCTTATGTGAAGAACTGAAGACCATAGCACCTCAGTGCGATATAATGTTTATAGCATATATACTTCAATCCATATTCACATTCATATTAACATAAAAATTGCATCAATGCCGTTGTTTTATTATCTGAAAATGGAATACAACATTAAACACGCATGAATAATTATTGTCAGGCAAACCTTTTTCATCTCTTCATCAAGCTTGAGGATGGATCGGGTAGTATGATGTTTACCGAAATGCTGCTTATCAAAGAGCTTTCTAGCTTCATCCTCTGCCAAATTGTGAATCAGCTGAAGTTTATCCACTGATACTGGTAGACCCACTCTTTCCATTCTTTCATTATACAACTTTAAGCAGCGCTCAAGAATTGCCTTATTGAATACTTCAACAAGTGATCCTGTTGATGGAATTTCACCTTTATTCAACGCCTCAAGTATCTAAAATAAAGGTAAGCAACTTCAGATAACAGCTCACAAGAGTTTTAAGATTAATAAGATGCATAAAAAAACAAGCCAAGAGGTATTACCTGCCTTAGGAAAGAAACAAACTCCTTTCCATTTAGAGTTCTACCCTGCACAAGTTTTGGTTTTATCATGGAAGTAACAATTTGCTTCAACTCATCTCTCCTTTCTATATATAATGGGTCCAGTTCTTGATCGTCCATGTCACATAGCTTTGTTCTTTGAAGATGAGGCTGGCAAAAAAGTTCATAATGTAATAACTTAGTGATGTAAAGATCACAGCACATAATCATCAAATGAGCATATATGTTAAAAGGTAGCTCAATACCAAAGAATTTTATGAATTGTGATAGTAATGATGTTAAATGCATAAATCACTTTTCCCTAAAAACACATATCTCATGTTTTCCCCCCACCATGATCATGTTTTCACAAACCTGGGGTAAGCTAAAAGCAGTGCTGTTATCGCCCATAAATGCCAGAGAGTCTCTGATTCGGTTGACCTAAAATAACATGAAAACCATGTTTCTTCAAACAAATTAGTATGCCATATCTTCCAGTTATTAGCATATAGCTCGAACCAATTGTACCTCATCAATATATTTGTCTCCTGCAGCAATACATAAAAATAGGTTAATTCAAGATCTCCACTTTACAACTGTAAAAGGAATTGCTCCATGAAGAAAGAAAGGAAGGAAATAAATATCGTCATGATAAAATCTATTAATAAGGTAACTTGAACTAACCATTGTTGTTAGGCACCCGTTGGAGAGCTTCATCAACCATTTGCTGGACAGATTTTCCTTCTGCCTCATGAAAGTTAACAATGTCAAAAGAAGTTTAATATCCTAAAAACAAAACAGCAACAATAAACGGTGAAATGCAAAATATAGACATTTGACCAAAATAAAGCACGAAACCTGTATATTTCCACTATTGCTAATATACAGCACATATTGAGTTATTAACTAGTCCCTCTGTACCGCAACGTAAGTCCAACCTCACCATGTACAAACATTAATAACGGGCAATTAGAACTTTTTATGGTCCGACTTGTGATTTATTGTCTATTCCTGTCATGAAAATCTAATTCCCATCTAGTATTCAGAACATGCTGAAAAGAATACTTGATTATCAAAATAAAATTGTTCGTATGTAACACAAACAGAAACTTACGGAGGAAATCCCTCTGGATCAGCCACAGTAGTTTTGCTGGCTCAAAAGCAACATCTTGCCCCTACAGAGACAAGCAATGTAACTTTGACATAGTTTTCTAGTTTACATAATTCTAACACTTAGGGTTAAGTATTACCTTCACTCTGGAGTCAACAAATGCAGACAGAGAAGTGGAAATTTTGTTAGAACATTAGGGAGGCACTTAGTAAATCGTAAGCTCCAAATAGGAATGGCAGAAAACAAACCTTCCATAGAATTCTTCAGCAATTTCAACAGCAAATGAGAGTCTAGATATATCAGCTTCACGAATCTATGATCAAGATAAGTCAAGTTAACAGCTGTCAAATGAGAGAATGGAGGTGAGCACGTCATGAGCCAGAGAAACACACCGTCTCTGGAAGATTGTAGATAAGAATAGAACTTAAAACAGTTGCCAGAGCAAATATCCTGCAGCAAAAACAAAAGAACCAACAGTCCATTTGTCACCACTTAAATTCCAATTCAGACTTAATGTGCATTTCATCTATAAGCAACAAACCTATCATCATATACATTTGATTTTCCGATACTCTCAAATCCCTCAGTGTCCAGGTAAAGGACAGACACTTTGGAGCCATCGACATCTAACTCAATAGGAGTACCCCAGACCCATATACCTTCAAAATGTGGAGCAGAGTGTTAGAATCCTTCAATTAGGATAAGGGATCATTTAGGATAACATTACAAAGTTGCCATTGGCATCACCGAACCTTTTGTTTTGGTATCTCGCATGTGTCCAACTCCAAAACCTGCAGATCCAATTTATCATTCCATTATTCCAAGTACCCTCTTTCCCTGATGTATGTAAGGCAGGAACTCGTTGTACCTTTATTGCATGTTAGAGAGAGAAGCTGATTGAGAAGAAAAGATTTTCCAGATCGATATGGCCCAATAACCTGATTTGAGAGTCAGAGACATATAACTCAGCACGCACCACGACAAAGAAGTAAATATAGTGCCTTGGCATTTGTTGGGAAAAGCGAAAATATCAGGTATTTATGTGAGCTACAGCCCCTTTAAACATACAGCGACAGCAGCTATCGGTGTTTCGATTCTTTTAATTGCCTCCAAACCTTCTTTTGCAAGACGGAGTTTAGTGTGACCATGATCTGGTTCAACGATTGGAAACCTGCACAACTACCTTTGTTAAAAAAAAAGCCAAAACCACAATATTTTTTTAGTCTACTGTTTGATAAATATGAGTGTTGTATCAAATGATGTTTTCCGTCTGAACAAGTAAATGAAACACAACTACTGCATGATGCTAGTAGTACCAGCAGTATACATGCTGTACTCTCATTCACTCAGCATTAAGTCGAACAAGCAGACCTATGATGATTCTGTTAAGTAACCAAGTCTACAATCTTTTATCAAAACAAGAAGGTGCCTTCATTTGGTTAGATCATCTGCGAGTTTTAAAGCAGGTTATCAGTTATCACTTCTTCTTTTTTTTAAAAAAAAATGGAATGGTTCATCATTCTGTTTGCTATTGCCCCAAGTGCTTTAAAATTTTCCATCTTCATTATGTGTTTTCCCTTTCATAATTATCCACAAACATAGGTGAAACTTAGCAAGTTGACATCCATTCAGTAACAAAGTATATACCCATTACGCTTAATTAGGCCGGTTGATGCAGGTAGCAACACACCGGCTACCTACTCCACATCTCACATGAAAACATGATTATGTATATCCAGTTGGTTTCTCATTTCAACCATGCATCAGCAGTTACCTGCTCCCCTCCAATATCTGATTTCCCACAAAATTAAACTCTAGTGCTCATTTCCTGTGTGGTGCGAAAGAAAAATAAGTCTCAATTTGGCTGTTCTACAAATCCATAGCATGGCAGCATCGCGTGCAAGTGATGAACACCAAAAATGCACCAGAATCGCTCTGTAATCTCAACCCCGTTAAGCTAGGCAGCAACAGAATGCAACCAAAAGCAGAGTCCGATGCTATACGATTGAAAACACACTGGTAAATCGCACTTACGCGCGTTCGAGCTCGTCTTGATCAGGATCCTGCGCAGCCGCCGCCACGGCGGCGAGCATCCACAGCACCGCAACCGCCGAACCGCGACTCCGCCACCCCATCCGCGCGCGCTCCCTCCCTCCCGCTCAGATCCTCCTCCACCGCTCCACGCCGCGCAATCAACCTGCCGCCGACGGAACGGAACTCCACCGATCACCTCCGCCCGCCGCGCGCGCGCACCGAAATGGCCTCAACTCCTCTCCTCACGTCGGCTTGGGGGTCGAGGGCGAGATGGATCGATCCGGGAGGGGCCAGCAAGCACCCCGCGGAGGGGGAAGGGTTGATATAGCGGTAGAGGATTTGGGGATTGGACGCGGAGGCGGGTTTCCTTCTCCGGCGCGAGGTTGCTTGGAGGCGGGAGGGAAGGAGACGTCGACGTGAGGTGGTCGGCGCCGCGCGGGGAGGCGACGCCAAGAGGAAGGAGATGGCTTTGGCTTCGTTAATCCATCGTTTCAAATGGAGGTTTTCTTTTTTATTCAAAAAATAAAATCCATTTTACCCCTTGACTGTTTTTATTGGTTTCTCCCTCCGTTCTAAAATACAACGCCATTAATTTTTTCATAACATTTTAAACCTTCAATTTATTAAAAAATTTAATATAAATCAATAAAAATATAAGTTAAAATTATAATTTTTTATTATAGAATTAATCACATCAAAATAAATAATATTATGTATATATAATATCAATAGTCAAATCAAAGATATTTTTTCTCTCATTTTACACCTCTAATGATATTTTTGTTTTTTCCTTCTTCTTGTATAAGTTGTATTTTGTATTTTACAATGAGATTTGATATAGCTTAATTTTATTATTATTTTTTATGTAGATTGGAACAAGGATACTACCAAGTTTTAAATTTAAAAAAATAGTAATAATATTTTCTAAAGTATTTAAAACTTTGATGATGGTGATATCTATGCTCTATAAAATTTTAATTAAAATACTACTCAAATAAAGAAGGGAAATGCTATTAACTGAACTCATTTTAATATTTTGAGATAAAAATGGGCTTAAAATTAGTTTAGGTTTAAGTGTGAAATGGGCCTTATTTTTATTTGCTTTTTGTTGTTGCTAATCCGCGATTAGTGCAAATTGTGGAAGCCTGATTGATGCCACGTGTCAGCCGGGGACACATGTGTGTGGAATGGGCCATGGGCTGGGAGGATCTATGAGCGGTGGGCCTGATAGTGTGGATATGTCCAAAGCCCAGTATAGCACCAGAAGATGTGTGCGTTTGTTGTGTTGTTCTGGCCGGCCGGCTCGGCCGTTGGCTGGTTCAATACTTTGTGTTAACCTCAAATTTAACATCTAGAGACAAAATAGAAAAAATATGATCAGATTTGAAAGAACATGGTTTTCATCATGTGAGAACGGTGTGACTGGCCGGTTAATCTATGTCGAATTTCGTCATGTCTTGAGTTTCTTTGCTTAGAAAAGTATTTTTCAGTTTTTAATTGTTCTTTACCCCGAGTTAAATGTGAATGAGGTCCTATGAAAGGCCGGTTTAATTGAGTCATCATTTTACTTCCAACACAATTAATTAATTAAATTGTTTTTCAATATTGTATCTACTTTTGCCTAGTGCTAGCCTAGTTTTCATTTATCTTCATCGATTTACGTTGAAAACCATTCGTCCTCGTCGTGAGAGTGTGAATCATTTTTTTAGGTTTGTCTCAGAAATCTTCCGTTAAATCATAAGACGGGTGTTTACCCATATTCCACCTAAATGGACTTTACAAAACTATCTTAGTTTGATTTAGTGCAGATCGAGGTGGTTGACGATTTCGTGTCACCGTAAAGTATTAAGTGTTTCCATCATGTTTGGCAGCGCGACAAAAAAGTTACCAACATTTTGCTTGAGTCAGCTCATGCGTTTTTTTTCAAGATAATGGAATAACACACAGCTTTTGTTTTAAAAGAAATTAATAACCACTTATTATAAATATTGTTCGTTTAACATAGAGCTGCTAAAAAGTCAAATATGAGGAGGCAATAAGTCTCACAAGCTTTATAACAGAAGGACTGATTGACATATGTCATACATCCATATTTTTTTATAATTGACAAACCGAGACCTTTTTCAAATAGAACATTTGTCCAGCTGTCTCAAAAAGTATATTAATACATATTGCTTACGTAGGCCAAACAAGCCACCAAGCCAAATGAGCTGTTTGCGAGCTATCTCAGGCTCGGCTTGTTTCAGTTACAAGTTACAAAGTAGAGTTAGGATGCGTTCGTTTTGTTGAAAAAAAGAAGTATTACGGAACTTTAGTAATGCTAAAGTTTTTCATTGCCAAATTTTGATAAAGTAAAATAAGATTAGATAGTGTTTTGTTATGACGCCTTACTAAATTTTTATAAAGTTTTAGAGTGAAAAGTCCCGGTGTTAGCTAAATTTGTATCGATAATCGTTCGTTTGATTTGTTGCCACCAAATTTAAAAAGTTTGAAAATAGCAACAAATTGAAGGCTCATCTCGTACTACTACAGAAATTATTTTTTGGACGAGGCCTCCGGTAGATTACAGGCGGATCATAAGTGGTTACGTCTGAAAAATTAGTCCTTAGGGACCGATTGCATTATTCTGTATCCACATAAGCGACCACACACAATAATATTTTGTGTGATTCACTTAAACGATCGCACACGATAATGCTGCATTATTTCGTGTGGTCCACTTAAGCGACCGCACGAGATAATCTATTTTCCTGTGCGGTCTCTTAAATGGGTCGCACGTGATGATGAGCTCATATATTTTTATAAATCAATTTAAAAATGTAAGGTTTTAATTATCTATAAATCTATTGAATTTTTTATCTAATTCTTGGATATAGGATTGAATAAAATATAGAAGCACATATATATATTTTCTTTTTTAACGTTATTTGGGTACTCGCAGTTCAATTCGAAATTAATTTCGAAAAGCACTAAAAAATTCATTTAATTGTTAAAAATAGTATATTATATCAAAAAATTTAAAATTCCTCTGAAACAACATATACGTAGCCTAATCCACATAAAAAATTTATAGGAGTGCGCAATAAAATATTTCTATAGGTTTATTCACAAGGGTCCATTATGCAATTACTTAGAAAATAGAAAAATATTTTTTCACAAAACAAGTAGCAATATAATTTCATATGTCGTAACATTGAGGTAATGTTAAGGTTATGTCCAAATTTGAGGTGCATACAAGTTCAAAAATATTATATGTTATGCAAACTTTAATTTTTTAGTTAAGTTATATAAGATAGTGTGAGAAGTTTAACCATCTCGTGAACAATATATATTCTTACTTAACCAAAATCAATTGAATTTTTATGGCAATGTTACAGACCAAAATTAAGTTGTTATGTCAATTTATAGAATTTTTTGACTAAATTTAGATATTATTACAATTTTTATAAACCAATTTAGAGATGTAATGTTTTAATTATCTATAGCAATCTATTGAATTCTCCATCTAGGTACGGGATAAAATCAAATATAGTGCACATATATATTTTTTGTTTCTTTTTAACCTTATTTGGGGTACTCGCATCTTAATTCGGAATTAATTTCGAAAAGCACGTAAAAATTTATTTAATTTTAAAAAATAGTAGATGACTTCAAAAAATTTGAAACTCCTCTGAAACAACATATACGCAGTCTATTACATGTAAAAGATTTATGAGGGTATATAATAAAATATTTCTTTAGGTTCATTCACAATGATCCATTACGGTATTACTTAGAAATAGAAAAAACATTTTATGATATTGAGTTAACGTTAAGGTTATGTACAAATTTGAGATGCATATAAGTTCATAATTTTAAGTGTCAATATAAGTTCATATGTTATGATATTGAGTTAACGTTAAGGTTATGTATAAATTTAAGATGCATATAAGTTCATAATTTTTTATAAAATATATAAGTTTATTTAGATAAAACTATAACAGAGGTGTAACCATTTATGGACAACGTATAGTCTCACTTGATCAAAACTGATTGAATTTTTTATGACAGTGTTATGGACCAAAATTAAGCTGTCATATAAATTTATAAAATTTTCTGACCAAATTTAGATATTATTACAATTTTGGATTTGGTAGTCCAATTTAGAGAGGCAAGGTTTTAATTATCTATAAAAACCATTAAATTCTCCATCTAATTATAGATTGGAAATGAGATATAATCAAATATATGGGAGCACATATATATTTTTTGTTTTTAAATCTTATTTGGGGTACTCACAGTTCAATTCGAATTAATTTGAAAAACACGCTGAAATTCATTTAATTGCTAAAAATTAGTATATTACTTAAAAATTGAAATTCCTCCGGAACAACATATAAGTAGTATAATCCATGTAAAAAATTTATAGGAGTATGTAATAAAATATTTTTATATGTTCATTCACAAGGGTCCATTATGTAAATAATTAGTTTTATAGATTATCACATATGGGCGGTTTAAGTACCCGCACGGGGAAAGATAGTTTTTTCGTACGGGCCGCTTAAGCCGCTCGCATAGAAATCTTTCTGTGCGGGTTCTTAAGCCGCCCGTACACGATGATCACCACCGCCTATATAGGAGTCCGCGCGGGCTCCGAAATTTTCTAACTCCTCATGAATCCTAGATCCCGTCGCGGCTTCCTCATCGACCCGCTGCCTCCACCGCCGCCTCCTTCGCTGCTCGCCTTCACCGCCGTTGGCCTCCACCATCGCCTCCACCGACCACGGCCGCCTCCTCCACCGCTGGCCTCCATCGACCGCGACCGCCTCGTCCGCCGTCGGCCTCCACCGTCGCCTCCATGGACTGTGGCCGCCTCGTCCGCCGTTGGCCCTCCACCACCGCCTCCACCGACCGCGGCCGCCTCCTCCACCGCCGGCCTCCATCGTGGGCCTCCACCGCCGCCTCCATCGACCGTGACCGCCTCGTCCGTCGTCGGCCTCCACTGTCGCCTCCACCGACCGCGGCCACCTCCTTCACCACTGGCCTTCGCCGCCGCCTCCTCCAACCGCGGTCGCCTCCTACTTGCTGACCGTTGTCGGCTCCTCACCGACCGCCCGTCGCCGTCTTCCTCACCGACCCGACCGCCTCCATCGCCGCCGCCCCACCAATCGCCACCTCCACCGCCACCGTCGCTTTGTTGTAAAATTATATATGTGAAATTTGTTATAAAATTATACATGTAAAATTTGTTGTAAGATCGTGATGATATGAAATTATTTTTGTGTAATTTGTGATGTTTGTTGATTTAATTATATCATTCAATAATTCAATAATTTAATAATTATATATGTACTATAGGATGAATCTATCTTCCGATGCGGTTATATTAAGTGGCCCATACGGGATAATAGATCTTCCCGTGCAGACCTTTTAAGCCGCCCACACGAGATAATAAATTTTTCTGTGCGGTTAGACCATCCACACGCGAAAATTTGATTTTTTTTCATACCTTCTCGTGTGTGTGAGCTGACCTTCCGTAAAAAAAATTATCTTTCGACCCACACAGAAAAAGCGAGTCTGCAGTAGTCGTATACGAGTCCAAGATGGTCCATTGACCCAAAACTCGAACTAAATTTGCAGCCCTAAATGGGAGGTCCTAATTTGTAAGTTACATTAGAAACGTAACTTTATAAATTTTAGTATGGAGGGACTATATTAATTAAAAATAATAATATGCCAAACAGCCTAAGGCTTAAGGGGCACACAGGAAAAAAATGCATTTACTAGAAAAGCACTCCAACTACATTTATTTATTATTCTCAAATATAATGAATAATGCTTGGGCTCACGCTTCACCGTTGATGCACAGTTTTATATATATATATATATATATATATATATATATATATATATATATATATATATATATATATATATATACTCATGACCAGATTCGTCCTTAATTATTTTTATTTACTCCCCTGATGCACATTAACAAAATGAGACAGCGTACTTGCTGCCAGTACAGGAAGTACAAGCTAGCTGATTCACATCAGGTGGGGTAAATAAGATTTAACAGCTATCCTCCAAAACCGGAGCAGTTACTGGTACTGGACTAGGACTACTGGTGCTCTGATAGTGCAACAGAAAGCGAGTTAATGGCTTCACGGGTACTGACTGACCAAACATCTACTAGTACTGCCTTCATGGCAAATCATAAACACTTGTAGATGTTCTAGTAACAAAGATACTCCTAGGTTGGTTACAAAATATTTAATACTGATGATTGTATTTATGACCAATTAACTTTTAATAGTAGAGACGTATCTATTCTCCACATATGCAAAATCAGTCTTTGAAGATCCTTGTAAGGGTTAGGATATACATATCATAAAAAATCTATTTTATTATATTCTGATATATTACGTTGACTTTCTCATGAGGTATATATAGAGATATATATGAAGTAGAGACTTAGAGTACAAGACAAGTTAAGATTGATTTATCTCTAGGATTATATCTGTAGTACTTTATCTTATCTCTAGGATTCTATCTCTGGGACTTTATCTTATCTCTATAATTTAATTTGACTCTTATCTCTAATCATACATATCTGTACTTCTAACATTCTCCCTCAGTCGTAACGAGAGTCAAGTGAACGATTGCGACTGAATTTAAAATATTTTATTTATTCATCTTCTTCGACTCACCATTATCGATTGCATCTCTGATGGACGGTCCTCCACCTGGTGCCTGCGTCCCCTTCAGTGTCGTCCCTTGACTCTCCTCTATTTTCTCCCGTAGTCATAGCGAGAGTGTCATAGACGATAGTGTAACACCCTAAAAATCGGGGATTTAAAAATCGAAAACTAAAATTTGGGACTTACAAAAAACTTTTGGTATTATTGCATCTTGTCATGTTCATCGCCTCTTGTCTATAAGTTTTGTCGCGTGATATAGATAAAATAAAAATTTATTTAAAGAATGAAAAGCCGAGGGAGTTTAAATCCAAAAAGAAAGGAAATGTTTTTTTAAAAAAATAAAGATCCAAAATAAACAAAACAAAAATTTATTAATTATAAAAAGATATATAGGAAAGTCTAGGGTTGATTTTGAATCAAAAATCATATTTTGGAAAAGTTAAAATATAGAGTTGAGGGAATAATATGTAAGACTTGGGAATCTATAAAAATTATCTGAAAAGTATATAACTTTGGTGTAGACAATAAAATAGTGATTGAAAAGATAATTAATATCCAAATATGAATAAAAAAAAATTTAGGAAAGAAAATATGAAGTTGAGAAAGTAATGTTAATCAAAAATCCTAACTTTTAAATTTAAAAGAAAGGAATGAATAAATTAGGGATGAAAGTATATTTTGAACATTGAAAAGTGGGAGAAAAATTTGAAAATGTATTTTTAAATTAATCTTGGGAATATCAGAACTTGTTTTGAATTTTTAGAAGGAAAGGAAAAACAATTGGGAAAATAGGAAAGTAATTCGGGAAAATAAAAAAAAATAGCACTGTTCATTGTCGGCCACGTGTTCGACCCGGCCCCCTTGCCATGCGCGCGCGCGTTGCGCGCCCGGTCACACCACGCCGTCCCCACCCGCGCGTCGCATCCGCACGCCGCGCCACGCCCGGCCCCGCCCGCACGCACGCCGCGCCGACCCGACCGCCTCGCGCAGGAGCCGCCACGCACCGCGCCGCCCGCAGCCGCCCGTGCCGCGCGCCGCCACCGCGCCTCGCGCCCGTGCCCATGCCCTCTCGCGCGTGCTCGCACCATGCGCCGCCCGGCCTCCTCGCTTGCGCCGCGCGCCGCGCGCGCTCGCGCTCGCAACCGCGCTCGTGCCCCGCGCCCCGACCGCATGCCGCGCTGCCGCGTCGCCCACGCCCGCCGTGCCGCGCCCGGCCCCCGAGCTTGCGCCGCGCCATGCCGCGCGCCGCACGCGCCGCCCGGACCCCCATTTGCTCTCGCCGCGCCGTGCGCTATAAAGTGAGGGCCCGAGCTCCTTCTCCCCCACCACGTCGTTTCCCGCTCCTCCTCCTTGCTCCCCGTCGCGCCACCCCCTTGCCGCGCGCCCGCCCGCGCTGCCGTTGACGCGGTGCCAACCAAAGCGCACCGCCGCTCACTCGTCGTCGCGCTCCCGTGTCACCGCATTGCGCCGACCTCGCCGCCGGTGAGCCCCCCTCCTCTCCTCTTCTCCCCGCCTCGACAGCCGCCGCCCCATGCCTTGCCCCTGCGTCGGCTCACTTAGGGAAAGAAGAAGAACAGGAGAGGGGAAGGAAAGAAAAGAGGAAAGAAAAGAGGAAAGAAAAGTAGGGAAAAAGAGAAAGAAAAGAAAAGGGAAAATTGGGAAAAAATTTTGGGAAATTTTTGGAAAAAAATTAGGAAAATTTTTGAGGCTATTTCAGAAAATCTCGGGAAAAATTACATATTTTTCTTCAAAATAAATTTGGTTTTCAAAAATAATTCGGACCGATTATCAAACATGTTTTCCAAATTATTTAATCATAGCATTCATTTATCCTTCAGAAAATTATTATGTCATAAATTGATCTCCAAAATATTATTATTGATCTATATATTTGCTAGACTTAAAACCTAGAGTATTAGTATAATACTTAGCTGCCTTGATTATTTTTGGGATCGATTACTATTAACCCTAGGTAGTACTATCCGAAACTTATTGATTGTCGCATAATTTATTCGTTCGGGATTTTGTTTACAATTTAATTCATCATCACATAATATTTATCATATAGATTTTCTAAAAGTCGAAATCCAACCGATATGCAAGTCTAGCTTCTATCAAGTAATTTCGATTTAGATTATTAGAAACCCTAGGACTTCTCGAACCAAGAAATAATTCGATGAAATTGAAAGATAAACATTTTCTTTTATTAATTGAATCATCAACTCTAGTATTTCTCAAACTTTAAGCATATTAAAATAAATATCGCATCCTTCTTAACAAAAGCAGATTCAATGCAAAACTTCAAATCCTTATAACCCTTTCGCTCTAACCCGGATTTCGTCAAAACTCGAGCCTAGGTTCGCATAAAGTCATAGCCTAGTGTTAGGAGCCGCTATTGCGATTTACTTGGTTTTCTTTTGGATGTTACTGGATTCTACTTGAATTCTAATTGAATTCAAATTTGGTTTCTCGCACGTACGATTAGCGTCCGAGGAAGGCGTTGAGTACACAGAAGACCCTAACCAACAAGTGTGCGAGCAAGGCAAGTCAACACATCCCTTTGGACATATTGATCCTACTTTGTGAAATGATGTTGTTTTCAACTACAAATTGCATGCTATACACAAACGAGTACCTATTCTTGATATATCCTGCCTTGATATTGAATACCCTTAGAAATATTCTTTGTAACCTTCGATGTGATACAACCGGAGGTTATCTTCGGTAAAATGCTTAGCCACGCTTATACTAGATTCTTGCATACTCATGATTTTACAAATAAGCCTAGTGCTTGGGCAACTATCTTGGGAAGATGGTTGAGACACGGCAAGTGGAGACATGAGCGCCACGTTGCCTTGAACATGTTGGAAATGGCTTTGATGAAAAATGAAAATACAAACCAATGTTTGTAGCGGGCGGATGGATGGATTTGGGTGGATTCCGGAAAAGGCTAGTACCGTCCCGGTCGGTTAAGGACCGAGCCATGAGACTACAACTTAGAACGAGCCGTCAACCGTACTTCTCGAATGGGTATAGACCTAGCTGATTAAATATCCGAGCGGAGGCGGTATCCTTGCATAGTAGGTTCGGTGTTGGCGTTGAGGTAAGGGCTCGTCGGTGGGGGTGCACCACCGGTGGGTGCCTGGACGATAGTTAAGGGCCTTCCAGGGGGTGTACCGCTGGTTGGTACAGGCAGAGATCGGGCATGCGATCAACATGCAGAAAGGAAGACATGAAGAAAAGGACATGAAGATGGAAAGTTCAAGGATAGAGCAATTCTTTCTCTTACCCGGAACGCTGAACTCCTCTCACTGCTAGGAAATGACGGCTAGAGTGCATGAGGGCTTAAGTTCATGGAGCGGCACGCCAAAGTGAGGTTATTGAAAGGCTTTGCCGTGACCGTCCCATATAGAGGGATGTAAGCTCATTCAATGAGTAGTTGCGGAGTACGGGTAAAGTGTACATCCACTTGCAAGTGTGAGTTAATCAATCTATTCGAATAGCCGTGCTCGGGTTAATGAGCGACGTGACAAGTGTTTCCCGTGGCTAGACTCATAAATCTTAAAATGATGGGTGGGATTGCATAATGATTTTCATGTGCTGGGAACCCAACTTCTCTATGGGAGAAGGGGAAGACACCGAAAACCATGACGAATCGGAGGCGGAAAGCTATCCTTGGGATCACAATGGATGGTGGAGAACCGTCGCCGACTTAATATACTATGGACCTAAAACCTGATCGGCTAGATGTTAGGTTTGTGAAATGATTTGTGAAAATTGGCTTTGCGCAAATAAACCATAGCCATCCTTTGAATGACCCTATCATGTGCATCATTCCGTGTTGGTTTGCTGAGTACGTTGGGTACTCACCCTTGCTATACGCACAAACCTCCAGATGAAGAAAATGAGGAAGACCCGTACACATACTACTAGGAGGAATGAAGGCAATGGAGCGCAACAGTCTTAGTCCCGTCGCCTGCTCGTGGCAATCGGCATGCCGCCTTCCGTCCGCTATCTTATCAAATTTCTTTTCGGTTGTATCCGGACCGGTAGGTCCTATATGTATTGGATATTGCCTTCGGGCCTATTATTGTAATAATTTCGTTGTAAGACTATTCGTGCACTTTGCACTGGTAATTGTAACCGTATTCGTGGGTACCAAACTACTCGATCCAGGGATAAGGTACTATGAACACGAATGATTCCCGTCCTCAAAAACGGGGTCTACGAGCTGGTATCGAGCTGCGACCGTAGGATAAGACCAACGGCGCCCCACCCCTTTATAGCTGGTCAAAGGAAATATCCCTACATAGGATTATTTTGGAAATACAAACTATTTTCACCAAACAAACATATTTTTCTCTCTTACCCCAATTTCTCTACAAACATTTGATTCTACCTTTCTCTAAACCTAAACTATCTTCAAAAATAGATATAGGACTGTGACCCTGTTAAAGCTTGAGAGATTGTTTATTCCACCCGCTAAAGCAATAAGAGTGCATAGGAACAAGGTCCCAACCGAGCTTAACTGTCCTTCGATTTCTTTCTCTCTCGACGATAGATGGGAAAGAACAAGGGCAAGAAATCAAGATCTCAAGCAATCTCATGGATCAACACGAGCGACCCTATGGACATTCCACCCTCTTTCCCTATGAATCCAACCTTAGCCCGGATAATGGCTAGCCGGACACAATTGATGATCATGATGGTGCAGCTAATGCAACGACACCTTCAAGTTTTGGGTTCGTGTCCGAGCAACGTCGGCACGTTCCGACTCAAGCCTTGATGACTCCTGCGAATATACTCGTCAAGGCCACAGAGAGCGAAACGCCAAATCCACCATTAGGAGGGAAGGAAACACTTGGCCCCGCTACGGCCTCATGGAACAAGGATATGGAATAAGGAACAGGCGAGGGAAAAACACACGGAACCCCGATCGAGGAGAGATACAATGCGGAAGGAAGGACAAGGAATTCAATCCAACGACCGGCCAAGGGCTTAGTTCGCCATCCAACTCCAGGAAGAGGAAGTCACCAAAATGGACCACAGGTGGTATGGCGGGATGATCATCACGAGCACAGTGTGTACCCCCGAAGATGCCGAGGAGATTCCCGACGTCTAAAGAGGAATGTGCACGCTTCAACGTGGAGAGTTAGGACACTATGCCAATGACGCCCTAGAACAACTACCGCACCGTTTCGCACTCCAACACCTATCCTGGCTGCCCCAAGGAAAAGGAATGTGACTTGCTTCAACGTGAGGAATTTGGGCACTATGCCAACCAATGCCCCAAGCCACACAAGACACCTCCTCTTACTGGTGCCAATGCAACGACCATAGGTGGCAACCCCAGATCGGGCGATAGCTCAAACAACTAGACAAGGAGTCTGCATCAACTCTGGTCTTGCTTTGGATGGAGTCAAGACAGCAATGACCGTACCCTTTCCCCTTTATATATGAAGATCCTAGACCGATGTTGTTGTCCTTATATTATGTTGTGTGGGACTGTGCATGGCAGTCCGATGTACCCCTCCTATGATGTAACGTTTATGAACTAATATAAAGTTCTATGTTATATCTTAAACGAGTTTATATCACCATGCTTGTTGTGTGCAAAAGATCACTTAAGAACAACTGGAAGATCACTGAAAAAAAAAATCGATTAGAACCATGACATTGGTCGATCCAATCATTTACCTCATCTATATTCCTCAGATGGTGCACCGCCGCAGAGCCTCAGCAGCTACGGAGAACCCGCCGGAGCCTAACCCCTCCACCCTAGCGGAAGTCATGGCTTCACAAACCCAACTGCTTCAAGCCATTGCCAACAACCAAGGACAACGAGGAGGATCAAGCCTAGGCGAGTTTATGCGAGCCAAACCGCCAACGTTCTCCATGGCAGAGGAACCAATGGATGCTGAAGATTGGTTGAGGGTAATAGAAAAGAAGTTGACTCTCGTCCGAGTACGGGAAGCCGACGAGTCATCTTCGCCACTAATCACTGGAAGGTCCTGCAAGTGATCGGTGGGACACCTACAAAGAGACTCGGGCAGAAGATGCCGGAGAACCGACATGGGAAGAATTCACGGCTGCTTTCCGTGAAAATTTCGTACCAGCCGCGGTTATGAGGATGAAGAAAAATGAGTTCCGTAGGCTGCGCCAAGGAAACACCACGGTACAAGAGTATCTTAACAAGTTCACGCAGCTTGCCCGTTACGCCACAAGCGATCTGGCAGACGAGGAGGAAAAGATGGACAAGTTTATTGAAGGACTGAACGATGAGTTAAGAGGACCGATGATCGGTCAGGACCACGCTAGCTTTCAGAGCCTCATCAACAAGGTCGTAAGGCTCGAGCATGATCAAAGGACGGTTGAAAACAACCGGAAGAGAAGACTTGCTCTAGCCCACCCGATTCAAGGAACACCCCAAACGACCCAAAGGAGCAACACCAACAGTTGGAAGCCACCGTCACAATGACCAATCGCCCGTTGCACCCGCAACGCCAGCAGCCACCCGCCACCGCGCCCCGACACCTACCTTGGCGACCCCAAGACTTAAGAACGTGAACTGCTTCAACTGCGGGGAATATGGACATTTCGCCAATCACTGCCCTAAGCCACGTAACACCCCCATCCGTACTGGAGCCAACGCCATTGCTGTAAGAGGGACCCCGCCCGGCACTGGACTGACGTTCGGGACACCCCAACCGAAGGAGACCACCACAGAATCCGCCATGGCCAAGTGAACCATGTGCGTGCTTGAAGAGGCCCGGGAGGACCGGATCGTGCTAATGGGTACGCTCTCCAACCATTCGCACCAAGTTAAAGTTTTGTTCGGTTTCAAAACTTCGCATTCTTTCATAACCTCGAGGACGAGCACAGGGCCATGGACCGAGACTCGATGTTGTGTGAGCGAGCCACGGGAATATTTACGCTACTATCCATGGCCAGTATGCCAGTAAGGTCAGGATTACCCGGACATATTTCCGAAGGATTTGTTGATTATGGCTAAAGCAAAAGCCTAAAATTGTTTAAGGGGGGTAGAGTGACGTGACCATGGATCTTTAAATTATGCCCCATGTTAAAGCTAGAAGAAACCAAACCTTCTTCGGCTAGTCTTCCATCAACCATACCTGCGATCACAATCGTACCATATAAGGTCACTACCTATCTATGCAATAAAGGTCTGTAAAACTTTGGAGTAGCAAGTCTATTATACAACTTAAGAAAAGCTTAGCGATAAACATACTAAATATTGTATGTTTGAAAGATCGTTCTTTAGACAGACACCGCCACCACCTGTTAGTCAATTGGACATTACGCCTATTCTCAGCAGAACGAGTTATAGATGGATCTAAGTCTCCTCAAAACATAATCAGTTTCGTATACTTTACATAGGAAACTAGTTGGAACGCTAGTAGCAATCCTAGCAATCAATGTCATCCAACCACTCTTTTGACAAGCAAAACCCAACAACAACATAAACCACCCGAGCACCAGTTTAGACAAAACATCCAATGTGCTCCTGATATAAAGACAAAAGGGAGATTCAGGCTGTGGTCGCCAGATCCATACATAAGGGGACAAATTACAGGGACCATCCATTGACTACCTAATCTATTAGTAACCCCAGAAAAGAGAGAAAAACAATGGGTGCCAACACGACGAGAAGACAAACCGCCTCACAAAGGAAATCCTGGTAACCATCCTCTGTCGCATCCCGCCACAGCCTCCAAACAAAAACAGTGGGTATAGCACCCAAGCCAGCAAAGTACTAATAGCCGCTCCGACATACCACACTTGTGCCCACACCCATCGCCAGCAAGAACCCCTTTCGCTAGAATGCGGCTTCCATGGCCGAAGAACCTCGACACCACTATCCTCCGAGCATCATCTCCGGCGACGAATCCACCCATCGCCCGAACCGATGAGGAAACATCTCCTTCCACCCTAGAGCCTGCGACCGCAAGTCCTAACCGCCGACGAAGTCTGCCTCTGCCAAGAACCTGTCGCTCTACTTCGCCTTCGTCATGGAGCCCTCGCTCCATCCCTCCTTCACTCGAACTACTTCGCCTCCACTCACTCTCCGATCTGCCGGCTGGGACAAGTGTGAGAGACAAGCCACCTCTCTCTCCCTTTCCTTATAAATGAAGCAAGGGCATACATCAAGAGATTCCTTATGAAAATATTAGATTAATATAACCACTAAGCCTAGAGTACCCAGAAAGGTTTAAAAAAAAGATAATATAGTTATCTGAAACAAAGAATCGCAAAGACACTGTAGGGATCACCTTAAGAACTCCGTGATAGATTCCCGCCTTATTATAAATAATCATCCTATCCATCGTTTGTTGGGATGAAGTCCTAAATAGATCAGTCTTATATGAACGAACAGACTTACAACCACAACCCAACCCAAATCTCGGGGACGAGATTTATTTTAAGGGGTAGGTTTGTAACACCCTAAAAATCGGGGATTTAAAAATCGAAAACTAAAATTTGGGACTTACAAAAAACTTTTGGTATTATTGCATCTTGTCATGTTCATCGCCTCTTGTCTATAAGTTTTGTCGCGTGATATAGATAAAATAAAAATTTATTTAAAGAATGAAAAGCCGAGGAGTTTGAAATCCAAAAAGAAAGGAAATGTTTTTTTAAAAAAAATAAAGATCCAAAATAAACAAAACAAAAATTTATTAATTATAAAAAGATATATAGGAAAGTCTAGGGTTGATTTTGAATCAAAAATCATATTTTGGAAAAGTTAAAATATAGAGTTGAGGGAATAATATGTAAGACTTGGGAATCTATAAAAATTATCCGAAAAGTATATAACTTTGGTGTAGACAATAAAATAGTGATTGAAAAGATAATTAATATCCAAATATGAATAAAAAAAATTTAGGAAAGAAAATATGAAGTTGAGAAAGTAATGTTAATCAAAAATCCTAACTTTTAAATTTAAAAGAAAGGAATGAATAAATTAGGGATGAAAGTATATTTTGAACATTGAAAAGTGGGAGAAAAATTTGAAAATGTATTTTTAAATTAATCTTGGGAATATCGAACTTGTTTTGAATTTTTAGAAGGAAAGGAAAAACAATTGGGAAAATAGGAAAGTAATTCGGGAAAATAAAAAAAAATAGCACTGTTCATTGTCGGCCACGTGTTCGACCCGGTCCCCCTTGCGCGCGCGCGCTGCGCGCCCGGTCACACCACGCCGTCCCCACCGCGCGTCGCATCCGCACGCCGCGCCACGCCCGCCCCGCCCGCACGCACGCCGCGCCGACCCGACCGCCGCGCGCGTGCGCTCACGCACCGCGCCGCCCGCAGCCGCCCGTGCCGCGCGCCGCCACCGCCGCCCTCGCGCCCCGTGCCCATGCCCTCTCGCGCGTGCTCGCACCATGCGCCGCCCGGCCCTCTGCTGCGCGCGCGCGCCGCCGCTCGCAACCGCGCCGTGCCCCGCGCCCGACCGCATGCCGCCGCGCCGCGTCGCCCACGCCCCGCGTGCCGCGCTGCCCCCCGAGCTTGCGCCGCGCCATGCCGCGCGCCGCACGCGCCGCCCGACCCCCATTTGCTCTCGCCGCGCCGTGCGCTATAAAGTGAGGGCCCGAGCTCCTTCTCCCCCACCACGTCGTTTCCCGCTCCTCCTCCTTGCTCCCCGTCGCGCCACCCCCTTGCCGCGCAGCCGCCCGCCGCGCCGTTGACGCGGTGCCAACCAAAGCGCACCGCCGCTCACTCGTCGTCGCTGCTCCCGTGTCACCGCATTGCGCCGACCTCGCCGCCGGTGAGCCCCCCCTCCTCTCCTCTTCTCCCCTGCCTCGACAGCCAGCCGCCCCCATGCCTTGCCCCTGCGTCGGCTCACTTAGGGAAAGAAGAAGAACAGAGCAGGGGAAGGAAAGAAAAGAGGAAAGAAAAGAGGAAAGAAAAGTAGGGAAAAAGAGAAAGAAAAGAAAAGGGGAAAATTGGGAAAAATTTTGGGAAATTTTTGGAAAAAAAAAATTAGGAAAATTTTTGAGGCTATTTCAGGAAAATCTCTGGGAAAAATTACATATTTTTCTTCAAAATAAATTTGGTTTTCAAAAATAATTCGGGACCGATTATCAAACATGTTTTCCAAATTATTTAATCATAGCATTCATTTATCCTTCACAGAAAATTATTATGTCATAAATTGATCTCCAAAATATTATTATTGATCTATATATTTGCTAGACTTAAAACCTAGAGTATTAGTATAATACTTAGCTGCCTTGATTATTTTTGGGATCGATTACTATTAACCCTAGGTAGTACTATCCGAAACTTATTGATTGTCGCATAATTTATTCGTTCGGGATTTTGTTTACAATTTAATTCATCATCACATAATATTTATCATATAGATTTTCTAAAAGTCGAAATCCAACCGATATGCAAGTCTAGCTTCTATCAAGTAATTTCGATTTAGATTATTAGAAACCCTAGGACTTCTCGAACCAAGAAATAATTCGATGAAATTGAAAGATAAACATTTTCTTTTATTAATTGAATCATCAACTCTAGTATTTCTCAAACTTTAAGCATATTAAAATAAATATCGCATCCTTCTTAACAAAAGCAGATTCAATGCAAAACTTCAAATCCTTATAACCCTTTCGCTCTAACCCGGATTTCGTCAAAACTCGAGCCTAGGTTCGCATAAAGTCATAGCCTAGTGTTAGGAGCCGCTATTGCGATTTACTTGGTTTTCTTTTGGATGTTTTGGATTCTACTTGAATTCTAATTGAATTCAAATTTGGTTTCTCGCACGTACGATTAGCGTCCGAGGAAGGCGTTGAGTACACGAAGACCCTAACCAACAAGTGTGCGAGCAAGGCAAGTCAACACATCCCTTTGGACATATTGATCCTACTTTGTGAAATGATGTTGTTTTCAACTACAAATTGCATGCTATACACAAACGAGTACCTATTCTTGATATATCCCGCCTTGATATTGAATACCCTTAGAAATATTCTTTGTAACCTTCGATGTGATACAACCGGAGGTTATCTTGATAAAATGCTTAGCCACGCTTATACTAGATTCTTGCATACTCATGATTTTACAAATAAGCCTAGTGCTTGGGCAACTATCTTGGGAAGATGGTTGAGACACGGCAAGTGGAGACATGAGCGCCACGTTGCCTTGAACATGTTGGAAATGGCTTTGATGAAAAATGAAAATACAAACCAATGTTTGTAGACTGGGCGGATGGATGGATTTGGGTGGATTCCGGAAAAGGCTAGTACCGTCCCCGGTCGGTTAAGGACCGAGCCATGAGACTACAACTTAGAACGAGCCGCACAACCGTATTTCTCGAATGGGTATAGACCTAGCCGATTAAATATCCGAGCGGAGGCGTATCCTTGCATAGTAGGTTCAGGTGTTGGCGTTGAGGTAAGGGCTCGTCGGTGGGGGTGCACCACCGGTGGGTGCCTCGGACGATAGTTAAGGGCCTTCCGGCAGGGGTGTACCGCTGGTTGGTACGGCAGAGATCGGGCATGCGATCAACATGCGAAAGGAAGACATGAAGAAAAGGACATGAAGATGGAAAGTTCAAGGATAGAGCAATTCTTTCTCTTACCCCGGAACGCTGAACTCCTCTCACCGCTAGGAAATGACGGCTAGAGTGCATGAGGGCTTAAGTTCATGGAGCGGGTGCACGCCAAAGTGAGGTTATTGAAAGGCTTTGCCGTGACCGTCCCATATAGAGGGATGTAAGCTCATTCAATGAGTAGTTGCGGAGTACGGGTAAAGTGTACATCCACCGCAGTGTGAGTTAATCAATCTATTCGAATAGCCGTGCTCGCGGTTAATGAGCGACGTGACAAGTGTTTCCCGTGGCTAGACTCATAAATCTTAAAATGATGGGTGGGATTGCATAATGATTTTCATGTCTGGGAACCCAACTTCTCTATCGGGAGAAGGGGAAGACACCCCGAAAACCATGACGAATCGGAGGCGGAAAGCTATCCTTGGGATCACAATGGATGGTGGACAGAACCGTCGCCGACTTAATATACTATGGACCTAAAACCTGATCTCGGCTAGATGTTAGGTTTGTGAAATGATTTGTGAAAATTGGCTTTGCGCAAATAAACCATAGCCATCCTTTGAATGACCCTATCATGTGCATCATTCCGTGTTGGTTTGCCGAGTACGTTGGGTACTCACCCTTGCTATACGCACAAACCTCCGGATGAAGAAAATGAGGAAGACCCGTACACATACTACTAGGAGGAATGAAGGCAATGGAGCGCAACAGTCTTAGTCCCGTCGTTGCTCGTGGCAATCGGCATGCTGCTGCCTTCCGTCTGCTATCTTATCAAATTTCTGTTTTCGGTTGTATCTGGACCGGTAGGTCCTATATGTATTGGATATTGCCTTCGGGCCTATTATTGTAATAATTTCGTTGTAAGACTATTCGTGCACTTTGCACCTGGTAATTCAGAACTGTATTCGTGGGTACCAAACTACTCGATCCAGGGATAAGGTACTATGAACACGAATGATTCCCGTCCTCAAAAACGGGGGTCTACAGATAGCGATGACACGAACGCTTTGACTGGAGTTGCTGTAGATGATTTTTGTTGTTACGTTTGGCGATGTAGTCGATCATGTAGTAGTCGTGGTCGTGGTAGTCATGGTAGTTGATGTAGACGCACATAGTCGAAGGCGAAAAAAACTGTAATTGTTAGCGTCTTGCACCTTGTAGATATCAAAGGATGTTGTTGAGAACGTCTTGCGAATGTCAGAGGGCAATTGTTAGCATCTTGCACCTTGTAGATATCAGAGGATGCTGTTGAGAACGTCTTGCAAATGTCAGAGGACGTCGTTGGCGATGAGGCCACCACTTTGGTTGGTCCTCTTTGTGCTTTGTAAGTGGTCATCACTGTAGTGATGCCGGATTGATGTAGTCGTTGCCATCGTAGGTGACATGGTCGATATTGTTGATAAAGCATCTTGCAGATTAATCTGTCAGAGGACATTGGTGTCCATCCATATGGACGAAGCGGCGGTGGCATATTACCATGTTGATGAAGACCACTAGTGATATAGTGTCGGTGAAGACGGATAT
Organism: Oryza australiensis; assembly: GCA_019925245.2. Classification (NCBI taxonomy): domain Eukaryota; kingdom Viridiplantae; phylum Streptophyta; class Magnoliopsida; order Poales; family Poaceae; genus Oryza; species Oryza australiensis. Next base: position 5,642,118 of record JAIFGZ020000342.1, read on the forward strand.
GTTGATGATGTAGAGAAGCTCGGTGAAGTTGATCATATTGTTGATGTAGTCGTGGGTATTGATGTGGGGATGTGATAATTTTCTATGTATTTCTTTGCGCATGACCAGCCTGTGGATGGATGCTGATGACATCATGTTGATGTCACGATGATGCACTTGTGACATGGTGACCGGAATTTACGTTTTGAAGATACAGTGGTGATCGAGGCCACGTTCATATGGATTCTTCTCTGTATAGATACCCGGTGATGACGCGGTTTTCGGTAGATATAGATTGGATGGAACTAGATGGCTTCGGCTTGTGGATGATTGCGTAGTGTATGCATGCAGCACATGTTCTATAAGCATGCATGGTCATCACCAATCAATTGTGCGAGAAGAAGTTGATCTTGAACATGTGCAGCATATATATGAGATGCATGTATATGGTGTAGGCCTTCTTCATCCCTGGTCTGCACAGTCAAGAACAGAAAAAGTAGCGCCAGGCCGTCGGGAAGTCGCTGGATGAAGATACGCACCACGGGAGGAAATCTTGAAAATGCCGTCGCTGCTCCCAAGATCGGATGATGGTGTTTTATTTGATCGTGGTTAATAGAAATTGATCTACTGCTAATACTGCTAAAATCTAAACTATAAAAATTTATAATAGGTAATAGATACGATGCCCCTGAAAGATTATAATAGATACGATGCCCCCGAAAGATTATAGGATTGATCGAGCGAAAGCTAAGAACGGATCAAGCAACGTTGATCTAAGACTCTGATACCATGTAAAAAATATATTACGTTGATTCTCTCATAAGTATATATAAAGGTACATATAAGATAGAGACATGGAGTATAAATATAAGTTAAGATGGATTTATCTTTTCTATAACTCTATCTTATCTCTAGAATTCTATCTTTAGGATTTTATCTTATCTCTATAATTTAATTTGACTTTTATCTTTAACCATATATGTCTGTACTTCTAACATATCTATATATATTTATTTATTGAGATACATATTTATTGAGATGAGTGTGTGCACTTATTGTCTATGTCTCGTTTGATGTTGGGAGCATGATTAGAGATAAGATGAGAAGAAAATGATCGAGCGAATGATCGATGGGATAGGTATAAAATGAAATGCTTGTATTTTGGCATGAGATTCAAATACTAGAATTGCTTCTATTTTACTTTCTTCATCTAACAAAGACTTCATTTCTAACAATTCTTAAATATTATCATTTGTTATATTTCGTAGGTCTAATAAATCCGTATATCTTAGTCCGATTGACTATATAACTTTTAAAACTAAAATATTTATATCACAAATTTTATACGATATTTGACTACATACATTAACTGACATTAGGTTTAGAGCAGATAGCGAGCTCTATATTATCCTCACATCATCATACTCTCAAATTGATCATAGTATAATATTTTATATAGATCATCGTATTTGTATTCATTTACTCAGTCTATTCGTTATTTATGCATTGAAATAAATAAGATTTGCTATTAGCTAAGAAATAATAACGATAATACATGTATCGAGTTTGTTGGTAGAGCAATGTAGTACGAGAGAGTTATTAATTTTTTATTAAAATGTACCATCAATTAAAAAGAGAAAGTATATAGCACAAAGACGTACCGTACGTATATTGCACGGATCCCAAGGCAAAGGAGGCAACTCCTGAAGCCACTTGCCTGCACCTGCACGGTCATGTGTACAGGTCGATGGAGTAGCAATTTTTAAGCACGGGGAAAATGCTCCACTCAAGATCAGCTGACTTTTGGGATGAGGTGACAACTATGCATCGTAAGTTAGTAACTATGCACCGTGCTCCACTAAGGCCCTGTTTATTTTTTTTAAGTATAAACTTTACATTTAAATTTTTTAGGAAGTAAATTTTACATCAAGAGTGGTGTTTACTTTCTCTGTGTAAAGTTTTTAGATGTTATAAAAATGACATATTTACCCATAGCGCCTCTTCTCCTCCTCTTCCTCCTTGGCGGCCTCTGCGCCCTCTTCTCCCTCGCCTCCTGGACGGCGCTGTCAACGGCGAGCAGCAGCGGGTGGAGCACCGAGTACGGGGATGCCGGGGTGAAGAACGATGGGGACTGCGGCACCGCCGACGACGCCAGCGTGGCCGGGGGAGATCCGGGGGAGATCCAGTGGCTGCTCCAGCAGGCGGAGCCGGCAACCGTCGCCGCGACGGGGACGGGGACCATACCGGCGTCGGCGTTGGCCTCCGTCGCCGCCTCGGCCACCGTGGCGTTCACCATCGAGGCCCCGACGCCTGCGCCCACTAGCGCCTCCGCGGCCGTCGCGCCGGCCATCGGCGCCACCATGGTCTCGTTCGGCGCCAGGGAAAAAAGGAGATCCGGGGGATGCGGATGAGGCATGCGGGGTGCAGGGCAGGGGTGTCCAGCGCACCTTCCAAGAAAAAATTACACCTTTTTGACCTCAAATCCTCTCAAATCCAAAAACTTTACATGTCAAGTTTAAACCCACCTGTTTACTTCTAAAATCCTCAAAAATGATCAAAATCCTAAATTTTTATAGAATTTTACAGCAAGTAAATATGGTCTAATTGGACCATTACAATGGCTCTGTGCATGATGGGTTGATGTCATGACTATCTCTAAAATTAAGCCCCCCTTCTAAGTAAATTATTTATTAGATTAGTTGCTTCATGCATGCATGCATGCTTAGATCATTTGTCATGGAGTATATATGGTTTATAACCTATAGCATTTAATTTATTTATCCTTTTGTTGATAAGTAGACCATCCATTTTATTTTTATCTGCATTTTTATCATTTTAGAACGTTAAAAATAAGAATATAACAAAGGCACCGTCGATGTTGACGACGGAGGAAACAAGCCATCAGAGTTCATAGTCCATACACGTGATCAACTATACGTTGGTAGGTCAAATATGGGTGATGATGAGGTATGGTCGTCAGAGTGAAGGGTAACGGTGGAGTGGAGAAACGATACGCCGCAATGTGAGCACCACTGAAGAGGTCGGAAAGCATATATTTCATTTTCTCAAAAGTTTTTTTATATGAGACGGTCATATCTATAGTTTTTATATGTTAAATTGATTTTTTATCAAAATCTTAGTAGCTATGTTAATACTAACATACTCATTGGTTAAATACATGCATGCATATAATCTCTTGATTTTGATAGATGGGGAATGAGTTATTTTTTTATCTTGGTGAAAAAATTATGCATTAAATTCTAGACAGGAAATACGTAGTTGTATATCATGCACGGTCTGGTAATTAAAAAACCTAAATGTGTTTGATCGGATCGATTTTCGACAACCGGGTAATTAGGTTCATCAAACACTCTTTTGAGGTTTGGTTTTCATGCGAGGAGAAATATCCGGTAAAAACTAGTTAAATATTAGAAACTCATAAAAATCATATTTATAAGTTTTATATATTAATATTAATACTAAAAAGATAAAGAGATAGATGTAGATATGAAATACATTCTTATTCAATCTCAAATCTAAACTTAATTTTATTTTAGAGAAAAAATAACAAATTTCAGATAAACAGTGTCATGTTACTATTTATCTAAAATTTATTTTTTTCTCAAATAAAGTTGAGTTTGAAGTTAAGATTTGATGAAAATATATTTCATATATACATCTATCTCTAATATTTTTTCATGAATTGGTTTTCATGATTTTTCAGTACGTGTCTAATTTTTACAAGATATGATCTTTGACCTCTTGTTATGACAAACAAATCGCAATTATATGTACCATATGATATGAAATGAATAGAGTAGGAACCTATCATCCATCATATTTTTCAAATGGCCTACTCGAATTCACATAAGCATGTTGAAAAAAAGTTGATTGGGGTTTTTGATAGAACAGTTTTGAGGGGCGTAAGGTAGAGGCAGGGTTACCTTTTCGCTTTCAAAACAAAAATCGTTTTTCACCGGTTTACCAAAAAACCGACCAAAAAATGATTGGCTTTCCATCAACGCCATACAAAAACCGACTAATACCAGTCAGTTTTCACAAACCGATGACAAATGTTCTTATGAAAATCGACCAGTTTTTATGAACGAAAATCGACCGGTTTTTATGAACCCTGATTAAAAGACAACCATGCATTTCACAAATCATAAGAGGTAGATGCTATTAGCCCATATTAAATCTAGATTAACTATAAGCTTTGCTCTAATTTTCTTTCTTTCCTCTTTCTCTCATTATAAATTTAATATAAATATCTTGTACCATGTATACAGCTAACTCTTGCATAAGAGCCGACAATTTTTCTCCTTCTTATATATATATATAAAGAATTATATGTTTGTCTACTCGTTTACTTTTTACCACCCATGTGTTCTAAAATGGGCCCCTCGTGACTGGCTAATTCCAACCCTCCATCTTATCTAGTATCTATAGAATTAATTATGTTATTATGTAAGCAAAAAGCTGATGTGATAGGAGAAAGAGGAAAAGTTGAAAAAATCAGGTCTAATTGTTGATGAGAAATTCGATTCCCACGCACTGGCCTGAGCCTAAGAGATTTGCTTTACTCCAGTGTAGGTCTAAATTGGTCGCCTCTGGTGAATTGAGGGCGTGCCAGTTGGTTTGATCCTGTAACCAACAAGAAATAACAAATAGACATTAAGTTGAAATTAGATCCTACGGGATCGGCTGAAGGCATCAATTTATACATAATTACTATCTCAAAGCGCACTTAAACTAAGTGATTTGAATAGATTCGTTATGTCGAGACAGTATAAATTACTTAGGCTAAAAGCGTGTTAAGGTAATAAATATCTGCATTGATAACTTAGCCGATATTATAGATCTAATGTAAATCGGCTAATACTCCGATACATTTTATAAAAAAATATTAATCTGATCTAAATATGCTAAGACTAGATCAATCGGCTGTCAGCATAGCATGACAAATTGATATCGGCTTAGGGCACTTAGATAGATTAAGATCTTAATATAAAAGACAGTTTTAATATATTTAATAGCAATTAAAACTAAAGATAACTAAAACAGATAAGACTGGCTGAAACTTCAGTGCTGTCTCTAATGGTAAACATTAAACTAAACAGATCTTAATAATTCTAAGAGTGACTTAATAGGTCGATTAGATGCAATATTAAGTATAACAAGAAACATCAGATCTGTATGAGTCAATGTGAACCTCTCGAGACGGTAGACACAACATATAATCCAATTCAACCCCTAGATCTATCCTTATTGGCTGCGATCTTGCGAGAGGAACCAGCTGATTGTAGGACAGATCTAGAAATTGCTCTAGATTATAGGCCACGTATGATAAATTGCGCAGTTTATACCATCAGAACTAGAGTATCATGACGATGGAAACACTAGTCCCTTTGATACAAACCACTAATGACAAATCATTACCTTGTTTGGAGATCAGAAACGATGCAGCCCGAACAAGAGCAGGAACTCGTCTAAAATAAAAATGGTGGCAATGCGTCGAAATTGATTGATTGTATGTTTGTTGTTTTTTTACAAAGAGCCCTCGGGTCTTATTTATACCCAGGCATAACAATATTCGTGTAAGACACGGTTTCTACCTTATCTACTATTTACAGTATGACAATATCTCGAGACGCAACCCTATGTCGCATTACAAAAGGAATATCTATACAAATCCCTATTTTACAGATACAATTGCCGTTACAGGACTCTATTCATAAATGACAATATCTTTAACAAACATTTAGGAACCGAATCTAACATTTATCTTTAAGCTTCCTTATCGAGACCAGTTCCATCTTCATCCTCAAATCGGAATCGGCTATCGGCTATCCTTATCCGATTCAGCCTTAGCCGACTAGTTTTCCAGCCGATTTGGTCCTAGCCGATGCGGCCTCTGTTTCTCCGTAGATCACACTTTCGATCCGACTCCGCTTCAATCTTTGCCTTGAACCCAGGGATTTGGTTACCAAATTTGGTCATTAACACATGTTCCCCAAGTCCGTAATATGATAGTATTGCGGATTTGACGCTGTTTCAACTTCTCGCGCAAACTTCGCCCTAATCCGTTTCGGCTATCACAAAATTTTTTTAAATAACACCTGCCTTGCGTCGAACCAAGCCACACTGTCACTTTTACATCCTCAAGCCCTAGCCATAAAAAAAACTTTTCGTCTCCTTGGCGACCCTATCGGAACCCGAAGCGCGACCTCACCGACGAACTCTTCCGCGACGACGATCCCCTCCATTAATGGCGTCCTCAAGCACTCGCTCCGACATAGCTCAGGCAGAATACTCGGAGGTAAGTTCCATCGGCTATAGCCTCTTATTCCAGAGATGACCCCATCGGTAAGTGTTTTCTCTTGTTAGTCCCTTTCGGCTATTACTTGTATATTTGACTAACCGTGCTTCATTCTTCTGCAGACAACTGATGCCTCCCCTCCGCACACAAGCAATACAGGAGTAGCAATCCTCTACGCTCCTGGTGTACTGTCTGGCAGCTACGGGCTAGCCTCGTCGATTATCGGCTTCCAAGCGCCGAAAGTAAACACACTTCTTCATGGCCAAACCCGTGAGCCATTGCATCGGCGAAGAGATCGAAGTCGTCGTCGGCTGCTACCCCGGCTGTAGAGAAAAAGAAACGGGCCTCGAAGAAGCCGAAACCAACCCCAGCCGACGACTTGCCTCCAGTCGATCCAGACGTGGACGCCGTCCTTGAAGAAGAAGTTAGGGATGAGGAGATGGACCAAGCTATCGATGATGCCGCAGCCGAATCGAGCTCTTCAAACAAATACGCTCAGACTCCATCGGCTGAACAAACCATCGAAAAGACTCTGAGCCCTCCGAAGCGTGCTCCTCGCTCCCAACCGATAAACACCTTTCATCACTTGATCTTATTACCTTTTCCAAGTTTTATGTTTCATCGGCTTTCTGTGTCTGTAGGTGAAGAAACTGGCTGCCAAGAAAAAGACGGCCCCTCCTCCCCCAGTAAGTTCTACCATCCTTCATTTTCCTCTTATCAACACAGCCGATTTCTGACTTGTATCTTTTTTAGCCTCCTCGTGCTCCGACACCTGCCCCCCACGCATCGAGCGAGAACACACCAGCGGCTGCAGGTGATGGTGATGCCGAAGACGTGGCTACCTCAGTCCCAGTTGCCCAAGTAAGTTCTGTTCAACTTCATAAATTGGCTTATTAGTTTTGTCGACTCTTCTAATTGTCTTCTGTCTTGTAGTATGTAGCCGATCTTTTGGACTTCGACCTCTCAGAGTTTCTAGACCCTGATGAAGATACCGACAAGGCCATGGTACTGTCGGATGAGGACCTACAAGCTACCCTGTCGGACATAGCCAAACGGCTGGAGTGCTCCCTCGACTTCTTGGTCACCGACTGCGGCTCCATCCGTAGTCGGTTTGAAGACATCCAGGATCGGCTGCTAGATCAACTGGCCGACACCATCGCACCGGCCACCTTCATGGAAGCGCATCGGCACAAATTCGAGTGAGCCAAGCAGAGAATAGCCGATTGCCGAGAGAACCAAGGGCTGGAGGCCACCATCAGAGCCAGCCAACAAGAAATCACCACCGAGAAGGCCAAGTTCGATGCCTTGAAGACCGAGCCGATTGCCAAGCTTGATCAGCTTTGCAAGCATCGGGAAGAACTAATAGTTGAACTTGCTAACGTTGAAGCTGACATCCTGGCCAAGGAACAGCGTGTGGCCGGCCTGCCGAAAGAAATCGAGGACCAACGAGCGAAGATCAAGGCGGCCGTATCACATTTATCCGATATGGCCAGGGCGATGAAACCGATCCCAGGGAATAATGCAGCCGACGCTAAGGTGATCGCAAAGATAGACGAAATTCGCCGTAGGGCGATATCGGCCATTACCAACTTCCTCTCGCGCTGAACTTCTTGTAATAGTTGGCTAGGAATTCTTGTACCTCAAACTTGCAGTTCATCTTGTAATCGGCTCAAACTCTTTTGTACTCAATTTGATCAACGCCACTCATGTGCATGCTTTCCAACCACGCCTTGAATGTTTCGGAAACTTCAAACTCAAAAAATTTGCTAAGTCTGATTTTGGATAATATACATGTATGCCCCCTTAATTTTGTTGATGGTATCCTTAGCATTAACAAAATTATCAAATCAAAAATCTTATCGCCATCGGCTAGGCTGAGCCGATGTAGAAAAATTAGGGGAAAACGTGGCGTGAAAAACATCCTAAAGGTGATGCTTGTGACCCACAACGCATCGGCTAACACGAATCGGAACAACCATAGCCGAATCATAAATTGATCCAAACACTTGGGTAAAATTTCTTCAAATACTTGCCATTGAGAGCCCTTTCAAATACTTCTCCATCTAATCCTTCTAGCATATAGGCCCCTTTAGAGACGCATTTGTGGATCTTCAAAGACCCTTCCCAATTCGGTGACCACTTGTCGAACTTATTATCCCTTAATTAAATCGGCAATATTAATTGCCAAACGAGCTCGCCCTCTTCAAACGTCTTAGGCACAACTTTCTTGTTATAGTGACGGGCTACTCGCTCCTTGTCCCTTGTCACCTTCTCCAAGGCCCTCATTCTTGACAAAATCAAATCTTCTGATTCATCCACTATCAAGTTGTAATAATCGTTGGTTGTAAGCTGATCTTGTAGCCGAATCCTTCTGGAGCCGACGATTGTTTCCCATGGCAACACTGCTTCTTGTCCATAGACCAGTTTATATGGAGGCACTTGGATAGATCCGTGGCAAGCCACTCGATAGGCCCAAAGTGACTCGGCTAATCGGCTGTGCCATTGCTTGGGGTATTCAGCGATCTTTCTCTTTATCAGCTTGATTAGACTTTTGTTTGAAACCTCTACTTGCCCGTTAGCCTGAGCATAATAGGGTGAAGAATTGAGTAACTTGATTCTCATGTCGTCGGCAATCTGGACGAACTCATCCGATAGGAAAATAGATCCCTGATCCGTAGTTATAGTTTGAGGGATGCCAAATCGGTATATGATGTGCTCCTTAACCAACTCAATTGCGTCCCTAGAATCGACCTTCTTCAAAGGAATTGCTTCCACCCGCTTGGTAAAATAATCTGTTGCCACCAATATAAACTTGTGTCCTTTACTCGAGGGTGGATTGATTTGGCCGATCATGTCGATTCCCCAACTTCTGAACGACCAAGGCTTGATGATTGGGTTCATAGCCAATGTTGGTGCTCTCTGGATAGCTCCAAACCTCTGACAATCCTGGCAGCCTTTATAGTACTTGAAACAATCTTCCAGCATCGTCGGCCAAAAATACCCTGCTCTTTGAAGTAGCCACTTTATTTTGTGAGCCGATTGATGCATGCCACAAATTCCCTCTTGCACTTCTCCGATAGCCACCGTGGCTTGATCGGCACTGAAACACTTAAGCAACACGCCATCAATCGTTCGATAATACAAATCTTCGTCGAGCAAGACATATCTCAAAGCCTTATAGCGTAATTTCCTTGAAGCCAACTGCGAGGGGTTTCGTAAGTAGTTGTAGACATCAAATCTCCAGTCGTCGGCTGTCATGTTGGCAATCTCTACTTCAATATCTTTCGTCATTTGCCTGTAGCTTGATGCCCCCTAAGCTAAATCATTGGCTTCTGCATTCTGTTCTTTGGGGATGTGCTTCAAAGTCACTAGCTGAAAGTTGTCCATCAACTCTCGGTATCTTTGATAGTAGACCATCAGCACGTCATTCTTGCATTCAAATTCTCCTGACAGCTGGCTGATGACCAACAGTGAATCTCCCATTATTTCGATGGCATCGGCTTCAACCTTCTTGAGTAGTTGTAGTCCCTTAAGTACGGCTTCATACTCGACTTGGTTGTTTGTGGCATGGGGCGTGATTGAAAAAACAAACTTAAAGCTTGCCCCATGGGAGAAATTATTACCAAGCCGATTCCGCAACCAGTGGTGCAAACCGAACCATCAAAAGTTAGAGTCCAAGACATAATTTCTACTGAGCCGATTGAATCATCCCTATGTTCTACTGTGAAATCGGCTATAAATTGTCCTTTTATTGCCTTGGGTGCCTGATAGCGTAGATCAAATTCTGTTAACGCAAAAATCCATTTCCCAACCCGTCCTTTTAGCACTGGAGCCGATAGCATGTATTTTATTACATCATTTTTGCATACCACGATGCACTCATTGGATAACAAGTAATGCCTCAACTTTGTGCATGAACAATACAGGCAAAGACACAATTTCTCTACTGGTGAATACCTTGTTTCTGTATCTAGAAGCCGTCGGCTGAGATAAAAGATGGTCTTTTCCTTCCCTTCAATCTCTTGAATCAAAACCGAGCCGATGGACTTTTTGTCGACGACAGATATAACTTGAATGATATGCCTTTCTGTGGAGAAATCAAAACTAGAGGTGAGCTTAAGTAATCCTTGATATTGTCCAACGCCTTTTGCTGCTCTGCCCCCCAAGTGAATGCTTGGTTGGATTTTAGCCGAAGCAATGGTGTGAACGGTTCCATCTTTTCTGAAAGATTGGCGATGAATCGTCTGATGAAGTTGATTTTGCCGATCAAAGATTGCAATTGCTTCTTGTCTCTCGGAGGCTGAATTGCCTTGATAGCATTTATGCTCCTTGGTGTAACCTCTATTCCTCTCTCATGAGCAAGAAACCCTAAAAATTGCTCGGCCGACATGCCGAACGCACACTAGTGGGTTCATTTTTAGGCCATACTTTCTCGTTCTCTCCAAAACCTGTCTCAGATCGGCTATGTGGTCTTCCATTTCCCTGGATTTGACGACAACATCATCAATGTAGATCTCCACTAGAGAGCCGATCATATCATGAAAAATATAGTTCATGGCCCTTTGACAAGTTGCTACAGTATTCTTCAAGCCAAATGTCATGACAACCCATTCGTATAAGCCGATTGCTCCTGGGCATCTGAAAGCAGTCTTGTGGATATCTTCTTCGGCCATGAAAATCTGATTGTAACCTGCATTGCCATCCATAAAGCTTATGATTTTGTGGCCGGAAACAGCATCCACGAGGAAATCGGCTATGGGCATTGGGTATTCTTCCTTTGGGGTAGCTTTGTTTAGGTCACTGAAATCAATACACACCCTAAGTTTGTCATTTTTCTTCATTACTGGAACTATGTTTGAAACCCACTCCGCATATCGATAGGCCGGAGTAAATCCAACATCGTATAGCCGAGTGATTTCGGCTTTAATCGCATCATACATGTCGGCTTTAAATCTCCTGGGAGACTGTTTGTACTGCCAATATCCAGGCTTTATAGGCAGCCGATGCACAATAATGGATGGGCTAAGACCAGGCATATTGAAATACTCCCAAGCAAAACAATATTTATATTTTTTAATAACTCGATAAGCTTGGATCTAAAACGAGAAGACAATTTTTTGCTAATATATGTCGGCCTAGGCCTATCTCCTGGACCTATATCAATCTCTTCTAACTCATCGGCCGACATAAAACCCTGCCCAAGTTTGTCGTCGTTGTCGTCCATGGTGTTCTTGCTGTAGACGCTCGAGCCCTCCACGACGCCTTCAAAGTAATAATTGAGGCTCTTCGTTTTCAATAGGTTGTATAGCAGAATCGAACACCTTTAGAAAATTAGCTTGCCAGATTTTGCTGGACAGACAATCGATATCGTCAATTTCCCAATGCGACAAATCGGCATTAGCGACGTTCACCGACTGTCGTTGGCACGATCTCGACCTTTTCGCCTTGCCATTGGATCAAACTTTGATGCATTATGGAAGGGACGCAACAGTTTGCGTGAATCTAGTCCCTCCCAAGCAGTAGGTTGTACGATCCCTTCCCGTCAATGACAAAAAATATCGTGGGCACGGTCTTGTTGCCGATGGTCAGCTCCACATTCAAAACACCCTTGGCTTCCGATGGATTGCCGCCGAAGTCTTTGAGAACGTTTGTCTTGATTAGATCTTTGGCTCCTTTGCCCAGCTTCCTGAAGGTGGCATAGGACATCAAGTTGACTGCGGTCCCTCCATCGACCAACATCTTCGACATCGGCTTTCCGTTAACAAATCCTTTCACATAAAGTGGCTTGAGGTGCCGATTCTCAGTCCCCTCTTGTTTTTCGAAAACAGCTTGCTCTGGGAAAAGAGCTGTCTTGCCAAGGTATCCTCCACGTTGTCTGCATCGGCTTCTATAACATCGAACTTGGCTGGCAGTACAAAGACCATGTTAACCGATGCAACAACTTTTCCTTTTCCTTTTGCCGCCCTCCTAGCTTGGTCGGCTGGGGCCGCTTGTTTCTTAACGCGCCATCGCTTTGTGCCCTACCGACGTTGTTGTTGTTGGATTATCCGCCGTACTTCTTCCTCCTGCCCCTCGCTCTTGAGCCGCTGGATGCTTCTCTTTTATGTTTTGGTAAAGAGATTCGAAGGGCACCGTTGGGGGTTGGCCGATTGCTTGTCGTCGGCCTTTTCTTGATCTTCTTTCTGGAAGAAGTCTTGGTGGATGGGGCCGAGCTGATCATGAATAGAAGGCTTATGTTGGTTGAGCCGAACGGCTCGGGAAACGAATCGGTTAGAACTCTCCAGTTGTGGTTCCCTGTATTCGTCTTCTCTGTAATCACTGCACGCCGGGCAATTTTCGAGGGTTGGCAACTTCATTCCTTGCTCCCAGCAGAACCTGAAGAAATCACAATGCCAATGTGGATCACAACCGTCGTGGAGGCGGTATTACGCCATGCCCAGCCGATCCGGCGCCCTTTGGTTTGGCCTGCCATGTTGGCTCTCTTCTTCCTCCTAGATCCTACGTTGGAATCGCAACAGGTTGTCCTGCCTGGGCCGACGATCGGCCAATCGTGCGTTGGTGTGGACCATGTTGATTGACGCAGTCATATCTCCAATCGGCTCTCTATGGGGTGATCCTGAGTCGACGCTAACTGTTTTGGCTAAACTGTACGTCATTCAGTGCTACCGATCAGCTCGCCCGTGGCCGGTTTGGACCATATTGACCAGGAAGGGGTTGCCATCAACCTTCATCGGCTTAGCTGATTCTTCGAACTTTATCTTCCCAGCTTCAATGGCCGATTGGATTTGCTTCCTGAACACCTTGCAATCGTTCGTGCCGTGGGAGGTGGTGTTGTGTCACTTGCAGTATTTTTTTCTTTTTGAGCTCATCGGCTGATGGGATAATGTGGTTGTCTGGTAGTCGAATTTGCTTCTCCTTCAGCAGCAGATCGAAGATCCTGTCGGCTTTAGTGATATCAAAGTCATATTTCTTTTCCTTGGCCAACCTTTTCAACCATTGCAGGTTATTGCTTTCTTGTTCCTGGTCCACTCGGCTGCTGCCACCTCCGCATCGCTGTCGTTTGATTCTGTGTCAGTTGCGTAGGCGACGTGGGCGACTTTTTTGAAGGCCTTCTTAGATTCTTGAAATCTCTGCTCGTGGGCCGTCACTTTCTGGGCCAAGTGGGCCAGGCTGTCGAAGTCTTGAGCCAAAAACCTTTCGCGGATTGGCGGCAAAAGACCATGAAATGCCAAATCGGCCAACTGGGAGTCTAATAAGATCAGATTGTAGCATCGGTTCCTCATTTCTCTGAAACGTTGAATATAATCTTGGACCGATTCTTCGTGCTTCTGTCTGATGCTGGTTAAGTCCGACAATTTCATCTCATGGTTGCCGGAATAGAAGTAGCTGTGGAATTGTTTCTCCAGATCGCCCAGCTCTGTATTGAGTTCTGTGGCAGCGACGAGAACCAGGTAAAAGCCGATCCAGACAATGAGAGCGGGAACAGGCGGACTCTGAGCGCGTCTGTAGCCGATGCTTCCCCACATTGAGCCAGGACTCGGCTGACGTGTTCGTAAGTAGATACGTTGTCCTGCCCAGAGCACTTGGAGAAGTTTGGCACCTTGTACCAGTTTGGTAGTGGTACTGTCTCGAAGTGTTCCGGATACGGATATCGGTACATGTAACCAAAGTCCTTTGGCTTGAGACCGAATTGATCACGCATTACATCGGCAATCAGATCGGCCCAAGGTCTGCTATCTTCATCTTGGGGTATCGGCTTGTATTGTTCATACGACATGGGTCCTTGCTGATACTGAAGTGGTGGTGGCGTTTACGGCCGATACTGGTGATCATGTTGGCCCCCGGATATTGGTATTGGAGTTGGTTAACAACGGGAGGCGGCTGATTCGCTAGTGGTGACTGCTTAGGAGGGAGCCGATGGCCACCGGAGTTGTGATGTGGCCCTGGAACGAGGTTGTCAACCGGCTCGGGTCGTCGATTGAGATCAAACATGCTCGCCAATTGCTCCTGGGAAGGAGGCTATCGTCGATTCAGGATGAAGGGCTGCGGCCTTGAAGCCGATCCGTGCACGTTGGGCTGGATCGAGGCCCCTCCTGGTGGATTTGGCTGCGCTGGCGACGGTGTCAGCCGATTTTGGGTTGCCAACACCCTGTAGCCCGGGAATTGACCGTCGGTGAAGTAGGTTGGCCCTCTTTGCAGCTGATCAGCTATCTTTGAATCAACCACGGTGGCTATCATATTGTTGAGAGTGTTGACCTGTATCGCACTTTGGTTGATAAGGGCGTGATGCACAGCCGAATCGATTCGGTCTTGTAAGTGTGTAGTTCCGAATCGTCTTGTTCTTGTTTAACATCCTCTATTTTCTTCTTTCCCTTCTTGTCTTTCTCAGAGGACGTGTTGAGGTCTTCGAGCCTGAATATTAACTTCTGGAGGACAGCCCCAGACCTGGTCTGGGTGAAGGAATGCAGGTAATTAGCCTGCAGTTGCTAAACCATCTGTTTGTAGTCGGCTAGTTGCTCAGCTAACAGTTGTTCAATCCTCATCGGGATGACGTTTTCCTCGTTGATTTCTAGGTTCTTGTCGCTGGACATTGTGTTGAACTCGGAAGTCTGCACTTGGTCCCACTGGAGGTGCCAAAAGCATGTTGATGAGAAATTCAATTCCCATGCACTAGCCTGAGAGATTTGCTTTACTCCAGTGTAGGTCCAAATTGGTCACCTCTGGTGAATTGAGGGCGTGCCAGTTGGTTTGATCCTGTAACCAACAAGAAACAAAAAATAGGCATTAAGTTGAAATTAGATCCTACAGGATCGGCTGAAGGCATCAATTTACACATAATTACTATCTCAAAGTGCACTTAAACTAAGTGATTGGGATAGATCGGCTATGCCGAGACAGTATAAATCACTTAGGCTAAAAACATGTTTTAGGGTAATAATTATCTGCATTGATAACTTAGCCGATACTGCAAATCTAATGTGAATCGGCTAATACTCCGATACATTTTATAAAAAGATATTAATCTGATCTAAATGTGCTAAACCTAGATCAATCGGCTGTCAGCATAGCATGATAGATTGATATCGGCTTAGGGCACTTAGATTGATTAAGATCTTAATATAAAAGACAGTTTTAATATATCTAATAGCAATTAAAACTAAAGATAACTAAAACATATAAGGCTGGCTGAAACTTCAGCGCTGTCTCTAATGGTAAACATTAAACTAAACAGATCTTAATAATTCTAAGAGCGACTTAATAGGTCGATTAGATGCAACATTAAGTACAAAAAAACATCAGATCTGTATGAGTCAATATGAACCTCTCGAGACAGTAGACACGACATATAATCCAATTCAACCCCTAGATCTATCCTTATCGGCTGCGATCTTCAGAGAGGAACCAGCTGATTGTAGGACAGATCTAGAAATTGCTCTAGATTATATGTCATGTATGATAAATTGTGCAGTTTATACCATCAGAACTAGAGTATCATGATGATGAAAACACTAGTCCCTTTGATACAAACCACTAATGATAAATCATTACCTTGTTTGGAGATCAGAAACGATGCAGCCCGAACAAGAGCAGGAACTCGTCTAAAATAAAAAAGGGTGACAATGCGTCGAAATTGATTGATTGTATGTTTGTTGTTTTTTACAAAGAACTCTCGATATCTTATTTATACCCAGGCATAACAATATCCGTGTAAGACACGGTTTCTACCTTATCTACTATTTACAGTACGACAATATCTCGGGACGCAGCCCCATGTCGCATTACAAAAGGAATATCTATACAAATCCCTATTTTACAGATACAATTGCCATTACAGGACTCTATCCATAGATGGCAATATCTTTAACCAACATTTGGGAACCGAATCTAACATTTATCTTCAAGCTTCCTTATCGGGACTGGTTCCATCTTCATCCTCGAATCGGAATCGGCTATCGGCTATCCTTATCTGATTCGGCCTTAGCCGACTAGTTTCCTAGCCGATTTGGTCCTAGCTGATTTGGCCTCTGTTTCTCCGCAGATCACACTTCCGATTTGACTCCGCATCAATCTTGGGCTTGAACCCAAGGATTTGGTTACCAAATTTGATCGTTAATACTAATGCAAGAAATCAGGTCTACACGTTATCCAAGACTAAAGAAACTACTAAACATGGGTTGGGGCTGTAGTAGGGTTGGGGCTGTAGTAATTTTTTCTCATTGTTTTATGTGTCAAAGTGACCAATAAGGCCAATCTCAATGGGGTTTTATTTGATATTTCATGCACATTTAATAGACTGTCACATCAGCCTTTGCATGAAATTAGAAAGAGAGAGAATGGAAAGAGTTTCATCTTGGTGAAACTTTTCAGGCACTGTTTTTAAAAAGATGAAACACACTTAAAATCTTCACTAAGAGCGTATTGTGTTTTATCCTGTCTTAAAAACAGTGTGAAACCCCCATTAAAAGTCTCTTTCGTTTTATCTTGTCTTGGAAAATGAGACTCATTAAATACTAAAATGATTCTACGAAACAATGAAATAAAACTATTTCATCGAGAGAGTTTGTTTCATTCACTCTTACCAACATTCTCACGTTTTGGAAACAATGAGATAAAACCTTTCATTGAGATTGGCCTAAAGAAAGAAGAGAGTATTTATTAACTATTCATGTAAAAAAATTATGAGTTATAAAGTATAGTTTTTAAAGAAGATATTTTATTAGCCATACGACATAAACATTGTGTTAGACAAATTGCCCTAACCCACTGTGGAGATTATGGCAATCGGATATCCACATGGCAAGCTTATCTGACTGGAGATAGGGATAGGTTGCGCCTACCAAATATGTAAACCAACTATGACTTGGGTATTACGTTGCGATTAGATAAGACAACGGCTCATAGTCACGGTTTGGTAAGATTGAGGAATCCGACTTAGAGTAAGATAGGGTTTCCGATTTGTAAGCCTGCCTCCCAAGACTATATAAGGGGGGTAAGCGGCGTCCCTTGAGGGATATGAGTTTATGAGTTTCTAGAGCTACAGATCTTGAGATCAATAGACACTCGGCGGATCGAATCCCCGAAACAGGAGTGGGTATTACCTCACGAGAGGGCCTGAACCTGTCTAAATTTCTTGTTTTCCTTCTAACCCATTGAGCTTGGCGATCTTGACAGCACCCCCAAATTTCTATTGCCGAAATCGAGTTTCGACAGTTGGCGCGCCAGGTAGGGGAACCACGCGTCAAGACTTCTACAATCTCGCCGACAAGCGCGATGGGATCTTCTTCAAGCTTCAGCGACTTCGCCTCCAACGACTTCGGCAAGTTCTCCTCCTTCGACTCGGATTCGGACCAGTCGGGAAGGGAAACACACTCGGCGCCGTTCGGGCTCCCGAACAACGCCAAGATCTACGACGAAATCTTAGAGTCCAAGATACAGTCCATCCACTCCGACGAAGGAACTCACTAAGCACCGATCAGGCTACCGAATGCCGCCAAGATCTGCAGCGGTCTTCTCATCTCTCCGTTGGAACCAATCTACTCGGAAGAAAACCTCTCGGCGCCGTTTGGATTACCAAACACCGCCGAGATCTACTACAAGCTCCTCCCCTCCGAATCAAGATTGATCCACTCGAGGGGATCCACGTCCTCAAGCTCTGACTCGGACTGGAACAATCCAGATTCGAACTACCCGGGCTCAAGGGAGATCCCCGTCATCCTCCAGCCATTCGGCTCATGCTCATCCTCGGAGCTCAATGAGTATCTCAGCTCTTCAGGCTTTGACGACCTTTATGGCATCCCCTCGGACGAAGCCAACGACTCCGATTGCGACAAGGACTACGAGCCGAAGTGCTTTGACGTCCTCATGGCTGAGGTGGCCGAGACCGACTCAGCCATGGCCCGCAGGCTTGCGGAAGAAGAACGAGCCAGAATTGAGCAAGAGCGCAAGCTGGCCGAAGAGGAGAAGAAGCGCAAAGAGGAAGCCGACAGAAGGAAGCAGGATCTAAGGGCAGCCGGACGATCCGCTCAAGAGGCTATACTTCAAACGCGGGTCCGCAACACCAATATCTTTTAGACGCCACGCGAACGCCGCGCCCTCACTCTCCGGACACCGTTATCGAGACGGCGCCCGACGTAACCCCAATCCTAGACAAGATCAAGACCATCGTTACGGCCACGGCCAACGGTCATCCCTCTACCTCAGCATGAAGGCCGATTGAATCCGTGGCAGAAACGCCCGACAGAAGCCGACTCCCGCCGCTAAAGTCAAGGGATTACAAGAGGCCCAAGCCAAACCGGTCGGCAACCAGGTCAAGAGGCCCACGCCACGATTCCACGCACAAGCATCTGGAGCAAACGGCCGACTCCCGCGAGAAGCAACATGGACGCCCACCCGTCCACCACCGTGTCCGCCACAACAACAGCTCCGCTTACCGAAGCAGCCTGCCGAGGACCCCGCCGAGTGATCTGCGGGAAGTCCTCGATCGTCGCTACCAAGAACGGGATCAACGCACCCAGGAAGATCGAAGGGGATCACCCGACAGAATGACGACGGAGTACCGCCTTTCACTGGAAGCTTGCGAGTGCATTGGCCGAACGGGTTCAAGCCAACCGGAATCGAGAAGTACGATGGCAAGACCGACCCCGAGTCGTGGCTGACCGTGTACACTCTCGCCATCCGTGCAGCTGGAGGCGACAACAAGGCCATGGCCAATTACCTGCCTGTGGCCCTCGCCAACTCAGCCAGGAACTGGCTCACAAGCCTGCCAAGAGGCTCAATCGGCTCGTGGAGTGAGCTAAGGGATCACTTCATCGCCAACTTCCAGGGCACCTTCGAAAGGCCTGGAACCCACTTCGACCTGTACAACGTCATTCAGAAGCCGGACGAACCTCTGAAGGACTACATCCGGCGCTTCTCCGAAAAGCGCAACAAGATCCCTAACATTACCGACGACATCATCATCGTCGCCTTCCCGAAAGGAGTCCGTGATGAGCTGTTGATCGGAAAGTTTGGGCGCAAGCCACCGAAGACGGTGAAGCAGATGTTTGAGACGACAAATTCCTACGCCAAATCTAACGATGCCATCAAAGCGGTGCGCCAAGACCGGCCCGACAGGAGGGACGACAAGCAGGCGGAAGGAAGTCGGAATCCTAAGAAGGATAACGGCAACAACAACCAGGGCCAAATGGACAGCAAGCGTCGACCCGAAGATCTAGCTGCCGCAACCTCCAACTCCCAACGCCGCCCCCGAGTCGCGGCCTACGACGCCATCATGAACGCTCAGTGCACGCATCATCCCAATCACAAGCACGCGGCTAAGGACTGCTTTATTTATAAACAGTTCGCCGAGCAATATGCGGCACAGCTCAACAAGAAGCCGACTGATGAAGCCGGTCCATCGGGCGCCAAGAAGAACAACACGGCTGAGAATGCCGAGCCCTTTGAAGACCCCGTGGGCGAGCTGAATCACATCTTCGGGGGACCGCAAGCCTATGAGTCCAAGAGGAAACAGAAGCTAATTGATCGCGAGGTCAACGCGGTGCAACCCGAGGTCCCACAATACCTACGATGGTCGGAGGTGGCCATCACTTTTGACCGCTCGGATCATCCCGACCGAGTGGTTCACCCGGGGCGCTATCCACTCGTCCTGGACCCGGTGGTTCGCAACATCAAGCTCAAGCGCGTTCTCATCGATGGGGGCAGCGTCCTCAACATTTTGTTCGCCAAGACCTTGGACGAGATGCAGATCCCGAGGGCCGAACTGAAGGCAAGCTCAGCCCCCTTCCATGGAGTTATCCCGGGGCTGTCATCTACGCCACTTGGGCACTTCGCCCTTCCGGTCACCTTCGGAGTTCGAGAGAATTTCCGAACGAAGAACATCACTTTCAGGTGGCCGACTTCGAGACGGCTTACCACGCAATCATCGGAAGGCCTGCACTCGCCAAGTTCATGGCGATACCCCATTACACCTACCTCTGCATGAAGATGCCGGGTCCCAACGGCGTCATCACTCTTCGCAGTGACGTGAAGCAAGCCTTCACCTACGACAAGGAGAGCTGCGACATGGCCCAATCTCGCGAGAGATCACGTGGCCAGCAAGAAATCCGATTGGCCGCGTCGACTTCGGCAGAGGGTGAAATCCTCGCGAAGAAGATAGCCAAATCAGGAACCGGCGACGCCAAGACCAAGAAGATCTCCCTCGATCCATCGGATCCCTCGAAAACTGCTGTAATCGGCGCTAAACTAGATCCTAAATAGGAAAGCGCGCTCGTCACCTTCCTCCAAATTAATAAAAATGTTTTTGCTTGGAAACCATCTGATATGCCTGGAATTCCTAGGGAGGTGATCGAGCACTCTTTACACGTCAAAGATGACACAAAGCCAATCAAACAACGATTACGTAGGTTCGCGCAGGATCGAAAAGACGCCATCAAAGAAGAGCTCACAAAGCTCTTAGCCGCTGGTTTTATCAAAGAAGTTCTCCGTCTCGACTGGTTGGCCAACCCAGTTCTGGTCCGTAAAAAGACGGGGCAATGGCGCATATGCGTTGACTACACCGACCTCAACAAAGCCTGCCCCAAAGATCCATTCGAGCTGCCTCGCATCGACCAAGTCATAGATTCAACAGCCGGCTGCCAACTCTAGAGTTTTTGGACTGTTACTTGGGCTATCACCAAATCAGCTTGAAGGAATCCGACTGCCTGAAGACATCGTTCATCACGCCGTTTGGAGACTACTGCTACAATTTCAACCTAAAGAACGCCGGGGCCACATACCAACGCATGATCCAGAGGTGTTTTCAGACGCAAATTGGGAAGAACGTGGAAGCTTATGTCAACGATGTCGTCATCAAGACCAAGCAGAAAGAAGACCTGATTGCCGACCTAGAAGAAACCTTCGCAAATATTCGGGCCTTCAGAATGAAGTTAAACCCGGAGAAGTGCACTTTCGGCGTTCCATCAGGCAAACTGCTCGGCTTCATGGTGTCACATCGTAGCATTGAAGCCAATCCAGAAAAAATCAATGCTATCTTGAACATGAAGCCCCCGAGTAACCAGAAGGATGTCCGGAAGCTCACCGCCGCATGGCGGTGCTAAGCCGATTCATCTCTCGACTCGGCGAACGAGGCATGCCCTTCTTCAGTTGTCAAGAAAACGGACGACTTCCAATGGACCACGGGAGCCCACAGGGCCTTTGAAGATTTTAAAGAATTCCTCACAACGCCGCCCGTCCTAGCCTCACCTCAGCCCCAGGAGCCCCTGCTACTGTACGTTTCAGCCACTCACCAAGTGGTTAGTACGTCCTCGTGGTCGAGCGCGAAGAAGAAGGGCGCGTCCAGAAGATTCAGAGGCCGATCTACTTTGTTAGCGAAGTGCTGGCAGGAGCCAAAATTCGCTACCCTCAGGTACAAAAATTGCTATATGGTGTTCTGATAACCGCGAGGAAATTGGCGCACTATTTTCAGGGTCACTCGGTCACCGTCATCACTTCCTTTCCACTCGGCGATGTCATCCACAACCAGGAGGCAACTGGGCGCATCGCGAAGTGGGCCCTGGAGCTGATGCCGCTGGACTTAACTTTTAAGGCGAGGACGTCTGTAAAGTCACAAGCCCTGGCGGACTTCTTGGCCGAGTGGACCGAACAGCAAGAAGATGTACCTCGGGAAGACCTTCAATATTGGACCATGCACTTTGACGGATCCAAGAGGATCACCGGCTTGGGAGCAGGAGTTGTGATGATCTCCCCGACTGGGGAAAGGCTAAGATACGTCCTCCACCTCCACTTCTCCGCCTCACATAACGTCGCCGAGTACGAAGCCCTGCTACATGGACTGCGGCTCGCAGTTTCACTCGGGATACATTGGCTCATCGTGAAAGGGGATTCCCAGCTGGTCGTGAACCAAGTAATGAAGGACTGGTCCTGTCTAAACGACACCATGGAGGCCTATCGACAGGAGGTCCGCAAACTTGAAGACAAGTTTGACGGACTCGAGCTATCACACGTCCTAAGACACAACAACGAAGCGTGACGAGTTGGCGCAGTTCGGGTCCAAACGTGAAGCCGCCCAACAGACTTTTTATCGAGCACCTCTATGAGCCAACCGTTGCGGCAAAACCAACTCCCAACGAACAAGCTGCAAACGAAGTTGCCATGATTGACGCCGACTGGAGGACACCACTCATCAAATTTTTAACACATCAAGAGCTGCCGGAAGACCGGGATGAGGCAGAACGCGTCTGACGTCGTTGCCAAGCTTACGTCATGGTCGACTCCGATTTATACAAGAGAAGTCCCTCCGGAGTCCTGATGAGATGCATCACACCCGAGGAAGGACGACAGCTACTCCAAGACATCCACTCGGGCATATGCGGAAGCCACGCGGCAGCACGCACCTTGGTGGGCAAA
The DNA here is from genome assembly GCA_019925245.2 of Oryza australiensis. Taxonomy (NCBI): domain Eukaryota; kingdom Viridiplantae; phylum Streptophyta; class Magnoliopsida; order Poales; family Poaceae; genus Oryza; species Oryza australiensis. The sequence goes on from JAIFGZ020000342.1 coordinate 5,664,820, forward strand.
GTCTACAGATAAGGTTTTTTCTGGCTTACCGCGGTCTTCGACGCGGACAAAGTGGTACGAACCTATGAAGGTTGCCAATTCTTCGCCCGACAGAGCCATGTCCCAGCCCAAGAGCTACAAATAATTCCATTATCCTGGCCGTTTGCGGTATGGGGCCTAGACATGGTCGGCCCTTTCAAGAAGGCTCCAGGAGGATTCACGCACCTATTCGTCGCAATCGACAAGTTCTCCAAGTGGATCGAAGCTAAGCCGGTTGCCACAATTACTGCTGATAAGGCACGGGACTTCATCCTCAACATCGTGCACCGGTTCGGCGTCCCAAACAGAATTATAACCGACAATGGGACTCAATTCACAGCAGGCATCTTCAAAGAATTCTGCGAAGACTTTGGGATCAAAATCTGCCATGCGTCGGTCGCACATCCCAAAAGCAATGGACAAGTCGAGCGTGCCAACGGCATGGTCCTTCAAGGCATTAAGGCCCGCGTGTTTGATCGCCTAATTCCTTATGCCGGCTGGGTTCAAGAGCTCCCCTCAATTCTATGGTCCTTGCGGACCACACCCAGTCGGGCTACCGGCCAAACTCCTTTCTTTTTGGTTTATGGCGCAGAGCCATGTTGCCAAACGAGATGGAGTATGAATCCCTCCGAGTCTGCAGCTTCAACGATGAATGATATGACCCAGACCGAGTGGATGACCTCACCCGATTGGAAGAGGCCCATGAGGCAGCCCTCATCCAGTCGGCAAAATATCTTCAAGGGCTTAGACGATACCACAGTCGCAACGTTCGAGCACGAGCTTTTATCGATGGCGATCTGGTTCTACGCAAGATTCAAACCACCAAGGACCATCACAAGTTATCCCCCTTATGGGAAGGACCATATATAATTGTCGAGGTGACTCGGCCAGGCGCATACCGATTAAAGCGTGAAGACGGATCTATGGTGGAGAACTCCTGGAACATCGAGCATCTTCGACGATACTACGCTTAAATTGCCTTAAATTTTATGCTCTTTTTGACTGCTAAACTCAAGCAAGATGACTTCTTAAGTTAGCAGTCGGGGGCTGTACATATGTCAATAAAGCATAGTTTTCTTCACCAACTTATGCATATTCGGTTTATCATTGTTTAATGTTCCTTGATTCGAGTTCAATGCATAAGGACTGAGAATTTTTCGATGACTTAATCAGGCTTAGGCTTGGTGACAGTCGGACAAAAATTACTTAAGAAATTTTACATAAAAACTCAAATCAAGGCGTTAACATAAATAGACTGAATATTTACAGGATGCATCAGAACGTCACAATCATACAATGTTTACAAGACAATTAGGGCCGGAAGTTGTTTACTACATCAATAGCAATCTTCTTGGCCGATTCCTGCGCATCGCTGATCAAGTCCAGGGCTTGCTCATCCGAGGTGCCGTCGACGAAGCCTTCCCCGACTGAGTTGACATCTACCCGGGGGTAGAGTGACTTGGTCTGTGCAAGGGCAAGGCCAGCCCCCATGGTAGCAGCTTCAGAGATGTTGGCCAAGTACTGGTCGGGGGCTCTCCACAGCTTATCAAAGATCTCGACTGGGTCTAATGAGCTGGCCCCGACCCCCTGATGAAACAGGGACAGCAGGATCGACGTTGTCGCGTTAGCAACATCTTCCCTGACCTTTCCGGCTTGTTTGACCCTCTCAAGCAAAACGTCGTATTGGGCCCGGGTCTTCACTTTGTGAGCTGCCAAAGGAACATGATCACGCAAAGCACTCGAAGACAGAGCAGTACAACGAACATTGTTTTGAAGAAGCTCACCTTCAAACTCGGTCTCCAGCTCGGCCTTCCTGAGGCTGACTGCCTCCAGCTCGACTTGGAGCGAGTAGACCTCCGATGAATTTTCTACAACAAGAAAGGTTATTAGCAACCAAAATCAACACAGAAGCCATAAAGAGACTGAGAGGGTTAAGCTTACTCCCGACTGAACCCCGGAGGTCGAGGTTCTCCTCTCGGAGTTCGGCTATTTCTCTCCTCAGGGCTGCCTCCCTCGATGCGGCCTCTTCTTGAGTGGTCTTCAATTTTTCTTTGGACGTCCTCCGGGAGTTTAGATGCGGGACCAACTTCTCGAGCGCGTCGGACTTGGCCATTGATCGGCAGTACTCTTCGCACGCAAGATCCGAAGTTGGCCACGGAAAAGAAATGATGATGCAACAACAAGAAAAGGATCAAGACTTACGTTGAGTAGCCGAGTCGCTTCATTCAAGCTGTTCACAAGCGCATCTCTTTCTTCGCTTTCCGTTTGTTTATCTAAGATGATGCCTTGCCTCTGGCCTTCCGAATCCCGCCACTCGATCTTGATCGGGGGAACCCAGGTTTCAGAAGACTATAACCTGGGAATCTCTTCCACTGTGGCTGGGTAGATCAGGAGGAACAGATGAAGATACGAGAGAGTTAAACTGAAGATTAAAGACGAAATGTTAATTCAAGACTTACCGGTTTCGGCGGCCGAATCCTTAGTTGGTGCAGCTCGGCTGGTCTTTTCCTTCTGAATTTTAACCGACCGGTCTTTAGTCGTGGCCCTTTTGGCCGCAATGGGGTTTCTCCGCGCCGACTCGGTTTCCTGGGGTGTCCTACCGGTCGGGGCTCCTCCTTGGGATATCTTCGCTGGGAGGCGAGGGCTTTCCACCCGGAGCGCTCTCGCTCGGGAGAGGGCTCCGGGGTTTTGGTTCCGCTAGCGTGGATGCCTCGGATGCTGCAGCAGGCGTTGGCCCTTCACTCTTCCCAGCAGGGTCTATATCTTCGGGCCTCCTGCCAAACGAACGACGAGCACAGTCGGAACGAAGACAAAGAAATTTTCGAAGAGCTTAACTTCAGTCATAAGGCGTACCTGGATGATCGGCGGATCTTAGGCGCCGCTTTTGGTGACGGCCTTGGAGGGGTTGCTTCGGCTGGAGGGGCTGGGACGTCATCGTCCGAGTCATCGATGATGAGCCTCCTCTTGCTCGCCCATTTGCTAATATCCTCACTCGGAGCCGCCCTTTTCCCGGCTGGATCACTCTGGATCTTCACGCTGCCGGTTGGCTTCTTGGCAGGCCGAGTCGACATGTCATCATGAGGAGTTTTGTATGGCTTCGAAATGATGGAGGCATTTTCCTGTAAGAAAGATTCTTATAACACTGAGAAACGTGACATCAAGATTGCAAGGCAATGAAAGAGTTAAGTCGGCTTACCGGAGAAGGAGGTCGATACAGACTGAAGGGGAGGACTGGCAGCATGAGGCTGCGTTCGACTGCAATTCCAGTCGAGAAGTCCTTGTACATTCGGATCTTCAAGATCTCGAAGCTGAGGGAGTCGCGGTCTTCCCGATTGGGGTCCTTCTCGCCCTCGTACTCGAAGGCTGGCTTCGATCGCTCCTTAATTGGTGCCAGTCGGCTCCTGATGAAGTGCCGAGTGATTTGCTCGCCGCGAAGACATTTTTGCTTCATCTTCAAGATCTTCGCTAGCAACTTGTTGGCTTCATCCCAGTCTTGGGCTACTGGCACGCTCCAAGTAGGCCTGGGCATGGGAGGAAGGCCAACGAAGTTTGGCACGCTGGGCTCAAGATTGGAAATATAGAACCAGCTTGCATGCCAACCCTTGTTGGAGGATTTCAAAGGTTGAGAAAAATACTCCTTGCGGAGGGATCCGCGGAGTTGGAAAGCTACCCCACCGACGACGCAGGGCTGGTCCTTATTCGGATGTGGCTTAAAGGATGGGAATTTGAGATGGGGGTCTGAGAGGATGGATGCGGAGGTTAGCTGTGAGCGAAGCGCAGGCTTCTGGATCGGTGGATTGGGCGCGCGCAAGGGCTTAGGGTTCTCCGCTGCAAGCTGATGAATAGTGTTGCGATTGGGGAATTTTCTGGGAAGACGAAGTGGCGGGGATGACCTCGAGGCTTTGTATAAAGATTTGAGGGTTGCGCTAGGTTTTCTCGCAATAGGGCCGAGCCCATAAGAGACCTGCGGCTCAGCTAAGGTGTAGCCTGACGTGTGTCCTTAGGGACTTAAGTGGATGAACTTAAGCAGATTTGCTTTGGCAATATGCACGTATCTGAGTGCCCTGTACCTTTGAAAATCCTTTCATACCGTGGTTTGCTCAACTTCATAAGAAGTTAGCATGATGTAATTTGAAAGGTGACAAACAGTAAAACTTTTTATAGCTGCCTTAATGACAGGGACTGTTTGATTTTTGAGCATTTGATTAAATGATTATATCAATGCTATTTTTCCACCTTGGTGAAGATCTTTTTAGATTGAGACCAATATTATGCAGGAGCTATTTAATATTTTGGTCGTATTTTTCAGACGACTGAAAAACTTGTTTACCTATGAGGGATGATTAAATATTTGATCCGAGACGACTCGGGTAGCTTCACTCGGATAAGCATGAGCTTACCGAGTGCTTTTTCACCCCCGATGGTTGATTGAGTTATTTATTCTGAGATGACTCGGGCAAATTCACTCGGACGAGCGTGAGCTTGCCGAGTGATGAGATTTTTTATGATTGCTTTAGCATGAGCTAAGCATTTATATGAGTGTGATTATTTATAGTTCTTGACTGTATGTTTGGTCTGTTTTTGGCTAATCGCACAGTCGGGGGCTACACCTAATTAGGTGTATCAAGAGATGCATCTAGGTATTTATTTTTTTGGATATTTTCCAACCCTTCACAGTCTTTGGAGCCATTCAGGAGATTCAGACAGAGGTGATGGAATCACTCGGCGCCAGAAGCACTCGGCCAATGAGTTGTTTGGCTGTGTACTATCTGGGTTCAAGGCTGAGTTATCTCGTCGACTGCAAAGGACTCGAGGGCTACTGTGGAGATTATGACAATCGGATATCCACATGGCAAGCTTATCCGACTGGAGATAGGGATAGGTTGCGCCTACCAAATATGTAAACCAACTATGACTTGGGTATTACGTTGCCGATTAGATAAGACAACGGTTCATAGTCACGGTTTGGTAAGATTGAGAAAACCGACTTAGAGTAAGATAGTGTTTCCAATTTGTAAGTACGCCTTCTAAGACTATATAAGGGGGGTAAGAGGCGTTTCTTGAGGGATATGAGTTTATGAGTTTTTAGATCTACAGATCTTGACATCAATAGACACTCAGCGGATCGAATCCTCGAAACAGGAGTAGGATATTACCTCACGAGAGGGCCTGAACCTGTCTAAATTCTTGTTTTCCTTCTAACCCATCGAGCTTGGTGATCTTGATAGCACCCCAAATTTCTATTATCGAAACCGAGTTTCGACATCCACTATTATTTTTCTCTAAATCCGTGAACGTGGTTTCCAAAGCTTAGGTAAAAATAAAACTACCAAGCACGATGCACCGCTCGTCTTCCATGCTCGAGGCATGCAAAACATCACTAGAGTTGGTTTATTTCACCGTTCCTCGCGTTAACTTTTTACCCCCACCACGCGTCCACAAAAACTTGGATTCGCCGAACTGCTCCCAACTCCCAATCTATCCCGGCAAACGAAAAATTTCTCGATTTCTATTCAAACTAATGGCAAAGTTTTGAAACATCGGTTGAAGCACAATGTTTATTTTTTACCAATGCGTGGTAACAAAAAAAGTAAACGAGGTACTAGTAAAAAAAGAAGTCCACAGAGTTTGTGGGGGCCGCAGAGCGCAGCACACGCACGCCATCGTCATGGGACGGCCGGTGCGTCTCCCGAGGCGACACGAGTGCACCGCATTGCTGCTGGTCTGCTGCTGCTGCCGCCGCCCGCACGCCAGCTGGTGGGGCCCACGTGGGCCACCGCTGCCTCTTCCCCCGGTGTATGACACCGGGCCCCACTCGCAAAAAGTAACCGTCACCCGCTCGGTTAAAGTGGAAAGATTAAACTTTACTCTACTCGAGAACTAACTAATAACGGATTAATTAGTGAGAGCATCTGTGTTCCAAAAATGGTTGGAATTACTCTAAAAAAATTTCAGCTGTGATTAGCCAAGTAGTTACGCTGAAGATGAATTTAAAAACAACCAGTACATAATTAATTAAGTTTAATTATTATAAATTTAAAAATAAATTTATTTACATTTTACAGTAATTTTTATATAAAAAGTTTTCGCACAATGCTTTAGAAACGTGCTATAAAATTTTTATCTTTATTAAAAGAAACACCACTTAACCACTTAATAGTCCGTATTTACATCTTTTTAATTCTGCTCCTACTGGCTGCTCTGATGATACAACTGATAGTATGATAGTACCGCTAGTGATTAAGATCTGATTAAGCAACCTGATAATGTTGCATATCTCTTTTTCATCTTCGTCCTCTTCTTCTCAACAATAGGGGGCAACAAGACTGCTATGCTCCTTGCACTTCCCTTTTGTGGAAACCAAAATTTGTTCTAGAAAAAAAAGGAAAAAATGGAGGTGTTTTCTGTAAGTGTCTTTTTCCAAAAAATCGGAAAAAAACCTGAGAAAACACCATGAGCTAAGCCTCGGATGGATCAAGGCGGCCATGGAAAAAGGTGGAAAAGAAAAGAGGGGAAATTGGGGAGGGAGTAGAGTAGAGTGATTTGCTTGACGACGTGAGCTGGTTAATTAGCTAGTGGAGTAGTGTGAGTGCTTCGCCGCGGTTAGAGCACGGCGGCGAGCCCGGTCACCACCTTCCCCTTGGGGTGCGGCGGCGTCGGCCTCTTCTTGCTAGCCGCCTCCGGCTCGTCCACCGGGCGCCACGGCGATGGGGACACCACCACGGCGATCTTCTTCGCCTCGACCTCGTCGTCGTTGTCGCCGTCGCAGGCGGCGGTGGCACTGAGCCCCGGCGGGGTCTTGGCGTCGAAGCGTAGCTCGAACTCGCCGGAGAAGCTGGAGAGAGATACCGGAGTGGGCGGGGGCGACGGCGGCGGTGGCTTGTCGGAGCAGCGGAGGATTTGCGGGGAGAGCCACTTGGCACGCATGTACTCCGGCTTGCGCCATGGTGGGACGTGGAGGCCCTTCTTCCTCAGGCTCTGCCGCGCGGCCTCCGCCACGACGGCGACGATCTGCCCGAGGCGGTCCGGCGTCCCAACGAACAGCGGCGGCAGCGCCTGCAGCGCCGCGCGGTACGTCTTGGTCGACCGCGCCACCTCGAACTCCGACCGGAAGTCCACCTCCACCACCAGCCGTGTCGCCCCTGCCGCCGACACAACCGCGTCGATGTACTCATGCTCGCCTGCACAGTTTCCCGCCCACCGTCGCCGCCGGTCAGCGCCGGCGATTCTGCACACGGCGTGGTAGCAGTAGTAGCATCGAATTGGGGGCGAGGTTTACCTGCGGGGTAGGAGGGGGTCTTGTCCCACCGCGACTTGCACACGGCGGCGTCGTAGCCGAGGGCGGCGAGGCCGTCGGCGACGGCGCGGCGGACGTCGGCCTTCTTCTTGCCGCCCTTGCGGCACCTCTCGGCGATCCTCGATGCGTCGGCGAGGAGGTTCCTTTCCGCCACGCTCGCGCTCTGCACCAAGCCCTGCGACACAAAAAACGGAGAAAAAACAAGACGCGTTGATCACTCCGGCGAGCAATCGCGGAAACACCGGTGACTCGAGCCGGCATAGAGCCCTATACCTTTAACGCGTCAAGGCGTCGCCGGCGGCGGCCGACGCGGCGGCGGTGGAGTCGGAGGGAGGAAGTCAAACTCCTCGTCGTCGCTGCCGTCCCCGCCGCCGCTGCCGTTGAAGCAGTTGCCGCAGCGGCCACGCGGGGGCCGCTCCACGGCGGCGGTGGAATCCTCCATGAAGCTGAGCACCATCCGGTCCAACCCCACCGACCCCACCTCCGTCTCCGCCGCCCTCTCCTCCTTCTCCTTCCCGTCCCCGCCGCTCAGCCGCTCCGGCGCCGCGGACACCCGCACCAGCAGCCTCCGAAACCTCGACACCCTCGCCGGAGCCGCCGCCGCCGCCGGCGGCGGTGGCTTCGTATCCATCCCGCACTGCAACTGGGTCCTCAACTGCAACAACAACGGCATCGACCAACCGATCCCTCCCACACCCAACCACCGTCCTTTCCAAACCAAGAATGGCAGGTATGCGCAAGCGCAACCAGCCAACCAACTGACTTGCCAAGAAGAAACAAACAAGAAGGCGTCCTACTCCACGCGCGATTGCCGTTCGCCGGCGGCCATCTCTCTCGCCGGGGAGTTCGCCGGAAAAGTTCGTTAAGTGAGACGACGACGATGTCGAGGGGGACGACGACGAGTTGCTCGCGAGGTTTTTATAAAGTGAGGGAAGAGGAGGGGGGAGGTGGGTGACGTGGCGTAGTGGGTGGAGAGGACGTTGACAGGTGGGGCCGGCGGGTGGCTCACGGTATTGTCGCCGTTGTGGGGGAGGGGGGAGTGGACTCCGTGGGCGCCACTGAAATGACGGGCTTGCCCCTCGGTGGGCGGCGCTGTGCAGGGGTAGGATTGGGATTTCACGTGCTGATGGGAATGCCGTGTGGTGGTTTTGGTTTTTCTAATAGGGGGTTTTGGACTTTTTTTTGTTTATTAGAGCGGTTGATAAATTTTGTTGTGCTTTTTTTCAACTCCCTAAATAATATAAGAAAGAAAAAATTAACCATCTTCAATAGTTTGATAAATTTTATTCTTCATTCATACTATTTTGCCAATAACAATTTAGGTTGATTTTTAAGTTTCTATAGCCCAAAGACATAACCTTTGATAAAAATACAAACATTATTTTTTAATATATAATATTATTATTTATTAAAAAAGTTAGTATGAGGGAAACTTGCCACATGAAGTTGTGTTTATTTTTATTTGAAATAAAACTTGCATAAGGGATATATTTTTTTCCTCATTCTAATATGTAAATAGTAATATTATCGTTCTCAATTCTTTAAACATTTTTAACTTGCTTATAAATATTATATTATATTATATTATAGATACAATTTAATATAAGAAGTAGAGTATAGTCAAACACGATAGTAGTCACACACATAAAAAAGGATCAAATTGCTCAAGGATGCATCTTCCCATCCTTCTCATCTAGCGTGCATAAGTACACACAATAGAGTCCAATTTGTCAAGTTTCCAAAAATGAGAAGGCCATTTGTCAAATTGTTGGAGATGAATTTTTGTTGTTTTTCTAAAAAAAGAAAAAGGAAAGCTATTTGTCAAACTCTTAAAGATGCTCTTATCTGCCGTGCTTAAGCATACGAGTATACATTTTAACTATTCCTCCGTGGTTGTTTTGGCTTTTTACGCGAAACTTTTTAGTTTGATCAAACTTATAAAAAAATTAGCAAAATCTACTAAACCAAATTAGTCTTATTAAATGTAATATTGAATATATTTTGATAATATATTTGTTTTGTATTAAAAATATTACTATATTTTTTTATAAATTTGATTAAACTTATAAAAAATTAACTTAAAAATCGAAGCAACTTATAATACATGAATGAAAACGAAGAATGTGTGTGTGTGTATATATATATATATTGAAATAAGTAATATACTTTCAATATATTTTTCCATAAAACGAAAAGTGTAATTTTAACTTAAGACTTTTTCACTTCCATTCTATGAGGTCAAAAGTCAAGCCCAAATGAAAAAAATTGATAAAAAACCTTTGATTTAATTTTAAAAACAAAGTTCTACAATTTAAAATTATAAGTCACAACACAAACAAGCAAACCTTTTCGTGGTTTTGGAGGCCTGGTAAGAAAAAGTAGCCACCGAGGGCTTGTTATAATCTGGAAGACTCTTTTATGTCATTTATAGCATAACTTACTTGAATCTCAAAATTAGCTAAACAGAGAAAAAAAAGTACAATATTTTTCTATATAAAACATTAATAGTTTTGTCCCAATCAAAATAAGCATATTCAATTTTGATGATAGTTCCGGTAAAAAAACCAAACATCAAACATAAAATAAAACAAGCCATATGAAATTATTCAAAAAATAATAAAAATGGATATATCGATGCATATAGAAGTTAGTGAATTTGAGAACCGACAGAGCATGTCCAACGATGTTTTTAACTGAATCTCTAAAATCTAAATCTGCTTTTGAGAATTTCCTTGAAAAAGTGGTTTCAACATAGACTTTATATGAATCTATATATAGGGTTCTGTAAACTACGAATCTCATTCCCAAAACTAGAAATATAAATTTGGTTCTCTAAAATTGCTATCGCTAGCGTGAGGATATATTTTGGCGCGATATCCTGGCGCACGCGACCGTGTGAATATTTCGATCTATTTCGCGGCGCGAACGAGCGGGCACGACGGACGGCGTGGCGTCGGCGCTGCTCAGGCTTCCGGCGGGCGGCGGGCGCGGCGGCTGGCGCGGACGGGCGCGGTGGACGGCGCGGCGACGAGGCAGCGCTGTTCGGGCGACGCGGCGGTGCGCCGACGTCTGCCGTTGCTCTGGGCTTCGTGACGGACGAGCGTGACGGCAGACGGGCTCTCGACGCTTGACGCGCCACGCAGCGGCGGACGGGCAATGCCGCGGCGAGCGGGCGACGCAGCTGATGCGCGACGCGGCGAGTGGGCGCAACAGGTAGGCTTTCTTCGCCGCCGCCGCCCGTGAAGGAACAGAAGAAAAAGGAGAAAAAAGAAGAGAAGAACAAGTTGGTACATGAATAATCTATCGAACGTCCCTGTCGATCGCCTGCCGAACGCCCCTGTCGATTGTCCCCTGGCACAGCGATGCGCCAATGCCCCTGTTGTGTCGCGCCCCAGAAAAAAAGACGCGAGATTGATATCCTAATGATATATAGGGTCCAGTTAATTATAAAATAGAGAATTAGTTTAGAGAATATGATGTATTAATTTTTGATTTCATACTCTTTTTAGGAATTCTCTATATGATCTTTTTAGAGAATTGGTTTTTGATAATCTGTTGAATATGCTCTTACACCGCTAATAGCGGTCATATCCACCGTCACGGTTGTTCACATGATAATATGATATTGTAATTAATAACTGTCATCTTTTAAGCATGTGTTCGTTAGTTTATTTTCCTAACTTAAATCACTATCTCACACGCATATTTCTCAGACTACTAAACAATTATTTTAAAAAAATTCTTAAAAAATGTTGCTTTAAAAATTATATAAATTTATTTGAAATTTTGAAACAATATTTTATTTAATTATGTGTTAATGTATATTTTGTTTTATGTGTCGGAGAGGAGGGGTTCCTAACCCCCCAACACACCCTAAAAACGCTATCGCTATCTATTTTGACAGGTAATAACTATGTTGACTTGAAAATGCTATATTTGAAATGTACCTTGAAAAATGATATTAACAGTAGAATAATGATTAAAAATGGCACAATCGCTCCTCCAAAAAAGGCACAATCATTTTGGTTTAGTCTATTCATGGGATAAGATATACTTCATATATTTGACTTCGATATATAACAATATCATATACTTGATATTTGGAAAGGTATATTTTGATTAAGAAAATACGACAAATATAGAAACAAATTATCTTCTCAAGATATAAGGTGTCAGAGTCCTATTAAAAAAACAAGGTCTCTTTAGTCTCTATCCCATAGTTCTTCGAGTTCTACTTGAATGAATCAACGCTATAAATATAAGACCTCCAGAAGAAAAAGGAACAAATGCCAATAAAATACAAGCTTAGACAAACCCAATACGAAATGACAAAGCCGACATGAGCAATCCTTCAATCTCGCCAAATTCATATTTGAGAAAGAAGGCTACACTAGCTGTCGATTATATGAGAGTTTCATTGCGCTAAGCCACATATATTAGATTACGTCATCTCATATATTATACCCGTGTGATTCTAATATATAAAGATAACATCGGTTTTGGCCAATAGGAGTAAAGTTATTATATGTATTCTCCCGTCTCTTTTATCTCAATTTTATATATACCTTGATTTCAACGATCTTTATATTTTACAAATACTGTCTTTAAAAATAGCATGTCGATAGTTGCTACTGTAATTCTACTTACTATGTAGTATCGTAGAACTAGTCTCAAAGTATTCGTTGGGTTTATTTGTAGCTCTAAACATCCTTTGAGGTAGAGCAAACAAGGTTATTTACGAGCCATCTTATTATGGTTGAAGAGTACAAACAGTGTTTTGAAGCCATTGATTTGTCTTAAAGAAAAAGATTAGTTATACACCATTCAATATTTTTTTAAATAAACTTTCAAATATAATTGTAACTACACTAAAACTATATAACTAATATAAATTTAAATAAAAAACTCATGGTTGTTTGGCTAACATAGCGGGCTTCCACACGAAAGGTCCTGGGTTCAACCCTCACGCACGCGTAGCGAAATTTTTTTGTCTCTCTTAGTGCCATCTGACGGTGCACAAAACTAAAGCCCCAAAATCTGAAAATTTTTAGGATTTTAATTTTTTTATTTTGAAACTAAATATTTATGGGTAAAGAAGCCCATCAACCTCAACAGCGCACCAAAAAAAGCAGCTAGCAACGGCGCAGCAGCAATAGCGTATTTGTTTTTTATTCTCTAAGAACAGCATCAACAGATAAAATTAGTTTTTTTAGAGACATATATATAATTATTTTTTTATGAGACATGCTATTTTATATGTTAATATGGACACGTTAGTTTTTTTAACATCAGACAAAAAATTTAGATATAAAACTAAACACTTTATTTTTTTATAAAGTTTACATTCAAACGTTTTGGATGTAAAGTTTTAAAAAAACAGGAACTAAACATGACCTAAAAGTTTCGTGGGAAAAATAGGTTTGGAGTTTTCTAGTAAATCCGTAAAAATAACTCCTAATTTAGCCTTCCCACTCTATACAACATATAAGAAAAATCTATGGGTTGAAGCTACATTAAACTGGCAGTATAAGTGACTGTCACACGTTGAAGTCTACACCACAAAAAAATTACTGACTAATTATTAAATACCAGCACAATGACCAATTTGACAGCGATAATTTGATGCTTAAGTACACGAGCCAACCCACTGATCGATCTACACAAACAAGCCCTCCCAAAATCTACAGTTCATCTGGGCCCAGCTGGTGGGCTCCACACTCCCCAGCTCGCTTTCGCTTGGACGGGGGCGATTCGGCCAAGTACACGTGGCGCGGCCTCAGGAAGCCACAGGCAGGCCACAGGCGCATCTCGCGCACGGGATGATGCCTTCCGTACGCGGTAGGGATCGGCGTTTTTCCCCCTCAAAACAGACTCCCCAAATGTCAGCATGGTCGCATCGATTGTTTGCGGCTAATTATAAATCATAACGATTTATTAATAATAAAAATAATTTGAAAACAATAATTTTATATAATATTTTTATTATGTATTTTTAGCAACTTAAAAAATAAAATCTGAAAGAACTACATTGAAAAAAACATTAAAATCAATTTAATATTTTGGTATTGGTTTATTTTTAATAAACTTTCAAAAGAATACAAGCTAAATTTGATCATATTGTGTTGGCGTTCAACGGTTTTTGAACAATATTAATGAAAATCGAAAAATCAATGACTCTCAACCGAACGGTGAACCGCCGCGCGCACCAAAGAGAGATGATGTGCGTGTCCGATACGTTTGTTTAGTTCATGCTTTCATTTGGTACAACTTTTTTTCGTCTTTTGATAGCAACACTATCTCATTTGCCTTGCTAGACACCACATTTTGATTTTTAATACATGAATGAATGAATATCATGATATATTTGAGTGTTTTGTAGGACTTGTGAAATATCAATACCAACAACCTTTTAATACCAATTTCAATTGTTCCGTTGATCACTTGATCCAAGTAATATATGCCTGGTACCTTAGTTGTTTCCTATTTTGTTCGAAGTAAATAACTTTGTTTGAAGATTTATACATTACTCACGGAATCTAAATTAAAGAATCCTTGGTTAACTAAAAAAATCACAAAGAGTATGGTTTAAACGTACTTGTCCAAATTCGTTTTATTAATGTGTATAAATTGTCCCATGCGTTTTCTTATTCCCCTTGCTATAGTTTTCATCCATGGATGCTTATATACTATTGATAATATGATTTTGATTTTTATGTTTTTTTCAATTAATGAAACTACAAGAGAAACCGTCGCATCATTATGGTCGCCTTGTGAATATTGTTTGTCACTTTCACTTGATTGTTCTCTTTTAAGGTGTCTGCTTCAGGTAGGTACTGGTGCATGCACAATAATCCTTTGGAGAAAGGATAGGAAAAATCTAAATTGCACCAAACAATCATTTCTAATACTACTTGTTACTTTTATCTTGATCAAATTTCCAATATATAGTTTTAATATTATATTTTATCAATTGTATATTTTATCTTTTTTTCTAAAAAGCAACTAGTCAAAATAACGATATCATGATATGGAAGCGAGCTTCAATTCCCATTACTTTTGCATATACAATTACCAACATATGAAAATTTGAAGCATGTAGTAGTTGTTTTCATCTATTTTCTACCACTACTTGAATATATCACTTATTAGGGTCTTTGCTTTTTCTCAGATGATTTTTTTACTTGACTTATTGTATCAATGGCCGCTAGGGCCACAGAATTGATAATTGGGAGAATGAGGCCTAGCTAAGAGTGGTAATTTGAACCTATCTGCTGACACAACGCTTTGATTCTTTATGGATCATTCACTAATAACTACTATTAATTCCTTCTCCCTCTGAAAACCGGTAGCTAGACTTTTAGGAAACCATGGTTTTTGGTTTGATATGCTATTATGTTGTATACCCAACTAACCAAGCTAGCTAGTTCTGTCTACCTTTTCCTTCTTTACTAAGGCTAGTTCTTTTCCACAATTCAACATAATTTCTCGTTTTCCATTAACATATTTTTTAAACTAATAAATAAATAATTTTATAAAAAATTATATAAAAGTATTTTTAAAAATATTTTTAAAATTTATAATAGTTAATATGTAATTAATCATATGTGGACGATCTGGTCTATTTTTTTTACTTGCGAACAGCTAGAGCGAACTGCACGTTCCAATTGGTCCTAATTCTTGATCACCCATATGACATATATTTTCCTTATCTGGATAGTTTGTACCATTAGGCCTTCATATCTGGACTTTCTGTACTTCTAAGGTTGAAAAGATGTTTTGGGCACAATGTTAAAATTTGCATAACTAAACTAATTAAAAAAATCCTTAGTCCAAAACAGAACTATATCATGATTTTCTCAAAGCGTAAAAAAGCACATAGAAGGCGAGAAATTAATTGACGCCCTAAAGAGACTTGACTGGTAGGTTCATCCTGCCATGATTTTTCTATATAAGGAGGGAGTTGCTTCGGTACACCTCTTTCCAAAAGTTCACTAATTTCATATCAAGGTAGTTAATATTAGGTGAGCGCAAATCTGGATGAAGCATATGACAAAATTTTAGGTTGAAGCTTATATATAGATATTGATTTATTTTTAAATCTAATGCAGAGATTTGCACTCACCAAACATACTTTGCTTTGAGATTCATATGCCTTATTTTTAAAATAAGTGCACAAAGTACACTCCACAGTCCAATTAGTATGAGTGATTTAATTTGAACCATATATAATCAAACATGTTAAACACTAATATGTCCTTTTCTTTTTAGCAAGGACACCAATTATGCATTCTAACTCACTAAAAAGTCACAAACTATAGAGACAACACCTCACTCGCACTTCTTTTTCTCATCATCATTATTAATGGATAAGCAAAAGGGACAATGATTTAGTTGTGTAACTACTGGTTTTTCCCTTGATGACGTCTGCTTAATTATTGTTTGATGGGTATATGCTGCATTGGTTAGGCAATCACAACCTAAAATGATTAATTACAGTGGATCTGCAAAATAATGTAGTAGTCTCCCATCAACTGCTGGGGTAGTTGTAAGTCATTGACATTGTCCAAGTTTAGCCATAAAACAAAGAGGAAAACAGGGAATCTCTAGTAACAAAAAAATGTTAGAAAAATATACATCCCTTTTTTTTACTTGAATCTAAATCCCAACTATAATCCTATCCAACTATTCACTATATATTCTATTCAGTTTTGAGGAAGTTGGCTGTTTTGTCCCACCAAATTATGTCTTATATTTTTTTTCATTTTTTTAAGTATTCAAACTCATCAGTTGTGTGCGCAACTTAAAAAGGTTGAGATGTAGTGTAAACCATTTTTATTATCTTAAAGAATAGTTTGAGGAAGTCTGCATGAAGAGAGTATATATCCCCCATCACTATAATCTAGTTTAAAAATATATGTTAGGTAATTCATGGAACCTATTTACCTGATAACACGAAAGGTAACTCCCTAATATAATTAGCATATCCAAAGCCTCCGAAAAGATAATCCCAAGATTTTGCATGTATATGTCAGCTTTCCGTTCGTGTCTTGAAAATATTATTCGGTACTCATCTTGATTTGTAACTTAAAGTTATACTATATTCCAATTTCCTGTCCATGGAAAGGAATTGCGATTAAGTTGACTATCTAGTTCAATTCTTGTGGACCAATGTGTCACCGTTAATTTGTAAACAGTTTAATTAATGTAGTACAAGTTTGGCATATTCTATGACGATCTCATCTTGTTAATAATTTACACCAAATCATATATTTGGGGAGTTTAGCTTACACAAGTACGTTCATATATTGATAATGGTAATTGATTATTATTTATATTATCACATCCATTCGTGTAGTAATAATTTAATTCACATATTTATTTTTTGCAATTTCACATAGGACATTTTAGTTTGAGCATGCGTGACGCATCCATAACTTTAGTTTAACTTTATGGTAATTAATTTAACTCTGGTTTGATAGAGGTGTCATCTCTAGTCTACACATGGGTTTGCGTTGTCAGGTTCTGAGTAAGGACGTTGTCGACAACTGGTTTGCTAATTAATCTATCTTAAGAAATTGAGAACTTTTAATGTGATCCTGCCGTCATTGGCGTCATGCCCTGGTAAAATAAGCCCTTATCTGAAATGATCTGCTTCTGCTTGATTGACTGGTTTCTGGATGAACTAATAGTAATATCGATGCGTAAACTCAACAATGTTGGTTTGTTTAACTTACAATGAAGTATAATGCTCTTCATAAATTCGACCAATGCATTATAGTTACAGCCACATCAATTGATCAAAAGCTGATTATATACCAAAATAACTTATTAGCAATTAAAAATAATTTATGAGTAAAATTTTAAAATATGTGTTTTTATCAACTTAAAGTTAAAGTAAAAAAGAAACCACGTTAAAAATAACTTAAAATTAACTCAAAAATTAAATTTTGGCGGTGGATGATTCTTTATATATAGGTCAAAATGCTCTTAGATTATTGTACTCCAAAAATATTGAAAGGACTACCCATGATACCGGAAACCATAAAAACCGCCGTACGTCGAGTGCGGCACGGCATCCACACGGTTTCGTTTGAATAATTTCATGCGAATTCAAAAAATTTTAAAAAAATTCATTTTATCACAAAAATATATTTATTTTTTATAAAAAATAAAATTCACGTGGTTTGCCGCGAAAACCACGGTATATGACGCGGTTTTCGCGTGGTTTGGACAAAAACCGTGGCACGGTACTGATTTGAATTTGGTTCAAATTTAAATTATGTTTTTTGCGTTTTTGGCACGGATTTTATGGTATTTGGCTGTGGTTTTTGGCGCAGTTTTTGCACGGTAGGGACAAAAACCGCGGCATGTTCAAATTCAAAACGATATAATATTTATCTCATTACGGTTTTCGTGGTTTTTGTGTCTACCATCGGGTTGTGATAGCATGCTCCCGTGATATATAAAACCTGCTACTCACTGAGTGGGTAGAGGATCATAGGTTGCACCAGCAAGAAAGGCAGATTGATCACTGTAAAGATCATTGTAACTTATAAGCATGAGTGCAGTTCTTCAAGTGTTCTAAGGCCTAGCAGTATTAATTAGGACCTAAGGTATAGGCATTCTGAAACCATAATGAGTTTTGCAGAACATTGTAAATTCAGGCGATAAGGCCCTATAAACAAATTGAACACCTTCATAAGAGAATATCACATCAGCTACAGCTTACTTCCAAGTAAAAGGAAGACAGTGCTATACTGCTACCTCTCTCATCAGTCAGCAGCAATGTTGCTCTCATCAAGATTTTGCAAGATTTAGATCAGTTTAGTTAATATGAAGAATCACAACAATGAACATTGTTTTTTTGTTGTTCAAGTTGATATATAGTATAAATAATCTAGCTTCAGAAGGTAATGTATCATTAATAAAAAAACTAAGTATAGGACTTTTTCCTTTTTTATACCTTTCCATTTTGTATCTCTATTAAATAAAATTCGCACCGTCTTGTGCCGATTCTTAAAAAAATTAAAAATTAAGATAAACTTTGTTTAATATGAATTCAGTATGTACCAGTTGGTTAATATTGAATACTTGAGTGGTTGAAGAATGACTTTCATATGGTCAAGCCCCACAAAACTAGAGTACAAGTAAGTGCATTGTGATGATATATTGGCAGAGAAATTATTACACTAACCATGCACATATACAAAGGCAACACTAGACATGTAGAGTGATTTCCTCTCAAAGAAATGCAGTGTAGTGATTTGGTAGGGAAATCATGAAGGATGCATGCATGATTTGCCCCAAGAGCTTTTTCTCACATGAAATAGCAGTACTACAAAAGTCATGAAAGGTCACTTTCATTTGCACTTAATAGTGGGGTCACTATGACTATAACATGTCCTGGGCCCACATGCAGTGTGGAATGCAGGACAAGAAAGGGCTAATTGAATGCATCATAGATGTGAGCTCCACCAGCAGGCAGATGATACTGCTAGCTAGTCTAGCTTAGCTCTAAAGAATGCTTCTACTTTCTTCTAGGCTTTGTCACTTTTCTCTTGTCCTTTATTTCCATTTACTTAATTGTCTTATAATTTGTACAATGACCTCCGATATGAATACATGAGTAAATAATAGAGTAGTGTATCCATGAATACATAAACTGAATTTGCTTTATTGCACATTTCAATGGGTCAATAATTGAGTGTAAACTTGTATGGTGCCACAACTTTGATCTAGCAAAGTAGCAAGTATGTTTACAGATATATGTTAACGTTACAAATTACAACATTTTCAAGTGGATAATCAATAAACCCAGAGAGAGTGTACAAAAGAAAGAGGATAACAATGACTCCATTTCTTTTTAGGTTAATCTTGATGGAGCATAGGTTTTGCAACCACACAATATTACGCATACACGTATAAACGATTGCGACCTATCTATTTTTCAATATATAAATAGGAATATACTGGGAATTCAAGATTCTAGATGAATGAGAGAAACAGTGGCCTCACCAGCCACACACCACTTTCACTTCACAAAATGTAAAATCCTTTTTTTTTTTCACCTTCTCCCTCATGAAAGCAATGCCATTTTGGAGCCTTTGTTTGATCGCCACAAAGCCATCTGCTCCCACGCTAAGCCCTTGATAGGGATAGATGTGATGATGATATCTTATAGGAGATAATGAGAGGTTTTTGGTCTAATTAATTACAGAAGAGGGAGAGAGATTATGGATAGCTTTGTGTCAAGTTAAAGTGTATGTTGCAATTCATGTCTTCTTGCAAATGTGTCTGTGTCAGTGTGTGTGGGTTTGATGTATATGGCTTTCTCATCTTATCTCCATGGCGCCATTAGATGTGGGCTTAGTTTCCTAGGTCGGCTGTTTGGTTCTGACTTGAGAGTGTTGGTTTTGTGGCTAAAATGCTAAATTGGTTGTATCATCAACTTTTCTATGAATGTCTACATGCCTCCATATGCATTTGGACAAAAACTCATACACACTATGTAAAAGTCATTTTAGACCTTAAAGTTGATCATATAATATTACTGTTTCTTGCATGCATCTCATCTAATAAACATGGAAAATTTGACACATATACTATGATGCCATCAATCACTCCACAAATATAAAATAAAGCTAAGTTTAATTAATTAATACGCCATCAAGGAACATAAATCTCACAATTAAATTTTTAATTTTCCTCAGCATATGTATATTACAACTATTAATAATATTGCTATACTCGCGACATTGCCAAGGTATAAACATTGTGAAACGACATGGATAACATTGCGAGGAAACCATTAGATTTTCACACAAATGCATGAAAACTTTGTGCCTTTAAATATGCTAAAAAGTATAAATTAATCATGGCTCATCCCGAGCAACTACTCGTTTTGCTTTATTGAAAGGTTAGCAACAAAATAACAAAATAGCTTAGCCACTACTCGTTAAGTCACAAAATTAATAAACATTATCAAATGTATGTACTCATCTATTTCTTTCTATAAGGCACACTACTGGAGAAACGGTTTTTCCATGTGGGCCGAAAGACATCTTTCCGTGCAGAAGGCCTGCCCGCATGCGCGAAAAGGTCTGAAAAAAGTTCATTTTCGCGTGCGGGCAGCCCAACCGCACGGGAAGATCGATTATCTCGTGCGGTCGGCTTAAGCGGCCCGCAAGGGAAGATCGATCTTCCCGTGCAGTTGTCTAAGCGGCCCGCACGGGAAGATAGAATATTTCGTACGGGCCGCTTAGATGACTGCACGGGAAGATGGTCGTGCCTATTATTTTATGTACAACGTTCTGTTAACTAGCTATTGTCCTCTCTCTCTCTTCTCTCCTCTCCTCTCTCTCTTCTCTCCTCTCCTCTCCTCTCCTCTCCTCTCCTCTCTCTCAGTAATGTTAAATGGGTCAATATATATATTTTTTGCGTACGAGAAAAAAAGACATTAAATATTATTTCCTCATAAAAGATATATATAACACAGATTGATCATGCGTAATGTATACATATCAAGCTAGTTTCGTCTCGCAAATTAACATAAGTCTAGCTAGCAACAAATTTACAAATTATTTAATGGCGGTGCTCTTTTTCCCACTCCCTAAGTCGTTTGAATTTATCGTCCGTCATCAGCTCGCTCTCCAGATCGTAGAAATCGTCCAAATGGTTGCAGACATCGCGACGGATGAAGCGGCAAAGATCTGCAACCAAGTTAAGCATGGTTCTATCGTCGAACCGGTTCGCTACAACTAGAACTTCCGTGATCTGTTTAAGAAAAAATAGTACACATATACATACAATTAGGAAAATTATACAAGATCGATAACATGTAGAAAGATATATTTCTCTGATGAACTTACTTCTTCGAACTTAGTAGTGTATCTCCCGTAGATTCTGAGCATCTCACACACGTATTTCTCGCAAAGGTTAGTGCCTGGTGGTTGCTTATAACAACTTATGAATTTTGTGAACGAATGGACTAGACAGTTGTAATATGATGTATATAAGAGGTGTACATGTGAGCACAATGTTTACCCTAAAGAAGGATGATCGGAAAGCGAGAATCGGTTGCGATTCGAATCATCTTTCACATCGAAGGAAATCATAAGTCTATAGCTAGCCTATGCATGCATGTGATAAAGCGACATCGCTCATTCGTGATGGCTCCCTGTGCCCTCGAGGTGTGCTTTCTCGTTTTCGGTAGCATTAATGTTCAAGTTCTCGTTGCTAATGTCTTGGCCGAATTCTCGTGAATTGTCATATCTTGATCGACGCCTTCTTCTGTCTTCTTCACGATCTTGGTCTCTTCAACATGTCATGATCCATCGTAGTAGCCTTCTTCATCGATCTTGGTCTCTTCAACATGTCATGATCCGATCTTAGTCTTTTTTCTTGCTCTTCTCCCTTTGTTTCATACTCTTTCTGTATTGCTCTTTCTTAGAGTACGGCGTTGATACTCGTATATCTCCATCAAACGGGTGTCATGAATGACCGTTTTCATGCATGCAAGGAGGATGATAAATTTTCCT
Organism: Oryza australiensis; assembly: GCA_019925245.2. Lineage (NCBI taxonomy): Eukaryota > Viridiplantae > Streptophyta > Magnoliopsida > Poales > Poaceae > Oryza > Oryza australiensis. The sequence goes on from JAIFGZ020000342.1 coordinate 5,686,672, forward strand.
GGGTCAGTGCACTTGATTTTACACCCAATTATTCTTTTGGGAAACGGTCATGCCCTGTTGCTTCCCAATGATGTCATTGGGTGTAAAATCAAGTGTCCTGACTCAGAAAAATTTAGCATCCTCCTTGCATGCATGAAAACGGTCATCCATGACTCCCGGTTTGATGGAGATACATGAGTACTGCTACGCCGTACTCTAAGAAAGAGCAATACAGAAAGATTATGAAACAAAGGGAGAAGAGCAAGAAAAAAGACCAAGATCGGATCGTGACATGTTGAATGATCAAGACGATGAAGAAGGCTACTACGATGGATCATGACATGTTGAAAAGACCAAGATCGGTGAAAAGGCAGAAAAAGCGTCAGGCAAGATATGACAATTCACCAGAATTCGGCCTAAGACATCAGCAACGAGAAGTTGAACATTAATGCTGCTGAAAACAGAGAAAGCACAGCTCTAAATCACGGGGAGTCATCACGGAATAAGGTGGCTGTCAGATTTTTATCACAATCTATATATGTAAAAGAGAAGAAGAATGAAAAATATATTTCTTTCCTTCTTCTTCTCTTTATTAGAGATGAGAGATAAAAATACATATGTTATCTTATTTTGTCCGTGAGAAGAGGTGAGATAGGGGGAGAAGAGATGAGAGATGAGAGACCGAGGAGAGAGGGAGATTAGATTTGTAGGCCGTTCGGTAGGGGTGGGTATATGTGTTTGAAAATTTAAAAATCTAACCTAAAATCTAGGGGTGGGTATATGTGTTTGAAAATTTAAAAATCTAACCTAAAATCTAAAATTCATCAAAAATATTCACATGAACTAATCTCCACGAACGAACGAACACTCGTTCATTCGCTCGTCCGTCCGTTCGTTCACATCAACGACCGACCGAACGAACGACCGTACACTCTTTCATTCGCTCGTCCGTCCGTCCGTTCACATCAACGACCGACCGAACGAACGACCGAAAACTCGTTCGTTCGTTCGTCCGTCCGTCCGTCCGTTCACATCAACGACCGAATGACTGAACACTCGTTCGTTCGTTCGCTCGTCTGTTCGTTCACGTCCATCTTTTCAAAAAAAAAATCACAGCAACTATTTCACATGAAAAAAATCATCAAATATATAACAGTCCATTTTACATTTCCATCAAAATTAACTATAGTTCCATCAAATAAATAATAGTCCATTTTACAATCGCCTAAAATTTATAATCATGCATAGATTGTCATGTCACTGAAATATATAGTACTACCACTACTATTCTCTGCACATTCACATGCATATATTTTCATCGGAACATGTTTGTTACCACAAGTAACAAACACACTGAAGTTTGCATCATTGTTGTTACTAATTATTAGTAGTTTTATGTGCACCTATTCAAACAAAAACATACATTCATAATGTACTCACTAGTCTCTTATCTAAAATATAGCACTAGCTAGTTTGTCCTAGAATTCATGTATTATATATTCATCATTTTGATATATTGGTAATTATAATTTATTTCTATATACTTTTACAATGCATGGCTCATCATTTCCTACGCATATCAATATTAAAACAAAAATCCATATATTGCATGATTTGTACCGTGGCGGTGGCGGCGGCGGAGGGGGACGTTCTCCGGTGGTACGGTGGAGCGGCTGGCGGCGGTTGGCAGCGGAGGGGAGGACGTTCTCCGGTGGCACGGTGGAGCGGCTAGCAGCGGTTGGCGTCCGGCGGGGAGGCATCGGGTGGCGACTGGCGGCCGGCGGGGAGGAGTTGGTTGAGGCCGGCGGCTGACGGCGTCGGTGCCATGCGTGGTCGAGGTCGGTGAGGCCGGCGTCGGCGTCGGTGAAGCTAGCCTTCGCCGTCGCCCTCGCCGTCTCTTTCTCCGTCTCCTACTGCGCCGCCTCCTCCTCCGCCCGCTCGGCGACGTCTCCCTCGCCGCGATCCGTAGCCGCCAACCTCCTCTCCGTGCTCGCCGGCCCGAGCGCCGAGGCGAGGTAGACGTTGCGGGCGGTAGGGGCGAGGGAAATGCGCGGTGAGTGGATGCTGGCGGTCTCGGTGAGGTCGGTGCAGGGGCGCGGGCGGCTAGAAAGGCGGCGGATCTAGGGGAAAATTTCGGTAGCCTGGCGGCGCTAGATCTGTTTTCGCCGGGGACTTGGAAAATTTTTGAGAGCCCGCGCGTTATTATATAGGCGGCGATTATCGTGTGCGGGCGGCTTAAAGGACCGCACGGGATAATGATCTTCCGTGCGGGCGGATTAAGCGGCCCGCACGGAAAAATTTTCCCGTGCGGGCCGCTTAAACGATCGCACGGGAAAATGTTTTCCCGTGCGGTCCTTTAAGCCGCCCGCACGGGAAGATATTTTCCCGTGCGGGCCGTTAGGCCGCCCGCACGCGATAGTCGCCCCCTCTCCAACTTTTGCACCAAAATGGAAATTAATGAAAAAATTATCAAACAGATTCAAAAATTACCAAAAATTTCCATACGTCAATATATGCTAATTATTGCCTATGAAAAAAATTTTGAAATCAAATGATAATTCGGCCATCACTTACTCTCTAAATCTAACCAATCCTTCTCAACACTTCTAATCTTCTCTGCAGAATCTTTGGTTTTGTGAGCGTCGTATGTGATAAAATATTCAAAACCTTCTCAATTTTTTCGCAGCCTCTACGTATAATATCATGACATCCACACAATTTAAATGATTTTTTGACTTCGTTTGCTATTTATATAATTTTAAAATCATTCGGTCAATAGGTTCCTAATCATGTTTCTTGAAGAAAAATTCAAAATTTATTCTCATTTACAGGATAATGACTCAAGCAGGTCTAAACAACATGAATATAATTTTTTCACTAATTTTATTCTATTTTTTTAATCACTTCCAGTTCAAATGTGAGACTTGGCAAAAAAATTCATGAAAACAAAATAAATCAAAGAAATATAGCAAAACCAATCAAAAAATTATCAAACTTTATAATTAGGAGTAATATTTTGTATTTACATAGTAGATAAAGTTTGGAGGGTGGAGAAGAAATTTTTTTTAAAAAATTTGCCGAGTGCGAGGGCCCTTAAGCCGACCGCACGCGATAACGTATCTAATAAAATATTCGAAACCCTCTCAATTTTTTACCACAGCCTCTACGTATAATATCATGACATCCACACAATTTTTATGATTTTCGACTTTGTTTGCTATTATATAATTTTAAAATCATTCGGTCAATAGGTTCCTAATAATGTTTCATGAAGAAAAAATTTCTATTTTTTCCTATTTACAGGATAATGACTCAAGCAGGTCTAAACAACATCAATATACAAAAAAACAAACTAGCGTTTTACAATTTTTGGATTAACATCCTTCCGCACGGATGCAAACTTTGATTCGTCGAGGACACTTTCAATGTGTTTCATCTGCGTAGAAAGATCTGTGAATAACGAAATGGTGTCGTATTGATTATAGTCGGACGCATCTTCAATGTTGTCAATACCAATGATGTGTTGCTTGCCCGATACAATAATTCCATCTTTTCATCGGAAGGATCATTCACATAGAAAACTTGTGCAACACGCTCGGCAAGGACCCATGGATCATCCTTGTGTCCAATTTTACTCCGTTCAGCACACATAAATCCAATTTTATCTACCATGCTGTCTTTCACCCATTGGCATCTGAGAACAGGGATCTGAATGTTTAAACCGTAGTCAAGTTCCCATATTTCTTGTATGATCCCATAGTATGATTTCCTCTGCCCTGTTGCGTCCAACGTTTCGACACGAACCCCACTGTTCTGCGCTGAGTTTTTCTTGTCTTTGCTGTTGGTATAAAAAGAGTATTCGCCGATGTCGTACCCTTGCCATGAGGTCACAAGGCTTGTTGGGCCAGCTGCAAGTCTTTCTATCGTTTTTTCCTCGAGTGATTCACCAGACGATACATTTTGATCCTTAAGCCATTGGGGGAAAGTGCGCTTCTGTTCTTTCGAAACCCAATCATCGGATCGCCCAGGATTGCATGCTCTGATCTCGGAAGTGTGTTGCTCAATGTAGGGCGCAACGATGGCGAGTTGTTGAAGAACACTGCTGTGTGCACCTGATACCGCTTTGTAATCGTTGTCGTAGAAGCATTTTCTTTCTACCGTACCCTTCCCAGATAATCTTCCATCATATCAAGGCATCGGTATCCCAATGGGGTTGGCATCTTTCATATAATCTAGGCAACACTCGACAACCTCCTCAGTTGTGTAACCCTCTATCATCGAGCCCTCCGGATGAGCACGATTACGGACATACCCTTTCAGAACAGCCATGTATCGCTCATACACCCACATTTGATGTAGGTATAGAGGACTAAGTTCAATAATTTGAGGGACAATGTGAACAATGAGATGTTCCATCATGTCGAAGTAAGATAGAGGAAAAAACATCTCTAGCTGGCAAGTTGTCTCGACTGCGAATTTCTGAAGGGGTCCTAGTTCTTCTAGATCAAAAACTTTCTGTGATACTCGATTAAAAAAATAGCACAGCTTTGTTATCACAACCTTGGTGTGCACTAGTTTCACCACCCTTATAGCGATAGGGAGAAACACCGTAAGCATCTTATGACAGTCGTGAGCGTTGTATCCAGAAATCGACAAATCTTTCATTGATACTAGCTTCCGGATATTCGATGAGAATCCAGTCGGCACTTTCAATCCACGAAGACATTTACAGAAAGTTTTTTCTCTTCTAGTGTCATTGAGTAGCATGCCGGAGGAATCTCAATCTTACCATTCGTTAGATCTATTGGGTGAAGATCTTTCCTTATGCCCAAATTGACCAGGTCGTTACATAACTTTAACCCTGAAGGGTTACGCGGAGGCTACGCTAGCCGAAGACAAAAACTTTTCTACCGCGCAAACCAGGAACACTTGCAAGGGCCGATAGATCGTTACCGATTGGAGTATGCAGCGAAAACAACCAATCGGGCTATCCGATCTCGGGAAGTCTGGCCGGCCGATGACACGATTCGGGGACAACTGATTCAAGAATCGCCCGATTCGCCAATGTAGCTGATTCGCGAGTCGTCCTCGACCGCGTTCTCGCGCCTCTCTCCGATGCACTCGACCGCAACCGATTCCACCACAGCCGATTCGTAACCGATCAACAGCGCGCAACGTAGCAGCACCTCTACCGGTATCCACACGTCCGGGGACAGAATGCCAAACACCCGTGTGCTAGCACGCGATGCAAGGCTAGGGTTTGGCTCGAAGGTGGGGAGGGTTTCCGTGGAGATTGATCTCGCCGACTTCTAAGGCCGCGTATGATCAGATTGATTTCGGCGCAATGCGATTCAATTGACGTACCTCAGCTCTCCACCCCTCACCCGTTTATATAAAGTTGGCCGACTGGGACTAGTGGCCGATCAGGACTCTATTTTGAATCGGATCTCATCTGAATCTTAGAGTTGGCCGCCCATACGTCGTAAGACCATAGGACTCTATCCGATCGGATCCCTATCCGATCGAACCGTATCCGAGTCCAACTCGAATGTCTGTTCTTATCCCCTTAAGCGTGCGACCCTGTAGGTTCAGGTATACTTGGTTTCGGCTATAGTCTAACTTAGCCGATCGTCGGCTCGAGTCCAACTCAGCCGACCTATCAATAGCGACGCCTAGCAGCACATATTGACACCATAGTATACAAGAATGTAATATTGACTTTGAACCTGTAATGTGTACACAAATCCCTTTGTCTCACGATACCAATTAAGCTATAGGCAAGATGTGTGTCATCCCTTCAATAGCTTAACCATTCACTCAAACCGTATTGGATTATCTGTCTGTTGATTGACTCCTCAATCAACTTAGCATGGCCATGCATTTCCATAATCCATTATCTCAAGGGGCTACAGATATCTCTCCAAAGAAGGGGCAAATTCCATCTTGATCACTCACATCCCACTCCATGTTTCATAGCAAACCCGAAAACTACCTTTATAACTACCCAGTTACGGAATAGCGTTTGGTAGTCCCAAAGTAGGCTACTACACATGTTGGAATCCATGGTGATCTCAGTCTAAGGACTTTATACCAACACTACCTGAGACCAACTAATGGCGCATTAATTCCTGTAGTGTCTCATGGTGGGTCTATCCAACAATGTGTTCTCTAACACATGTGTCCATGTTTATTGATTTGGTATCTCCATACCCATGATCTATGAGACATGATCATCAATCAATAAACATGCCGATCTTAGAATCATATTAGTTCCAATAATATGATATATGATCAGGGATCATTTAAAAATAGATTCATACATATAGAGTCTCATAAATAAGTCACGTACTTATTGATCAATACAAGATGTCTATTTCATGAAACTGAATAACACTTTATTTATAAATACATAAACATTGACCATGATATCCAACAACTCCATGTTACCTCTAGGGCATATCACTAACAAACACATCCTTTGTTTTACTAGGGATGTCAAGTAAAGTCCCGATGGTGCTGTCGAACACGTTTTTCTCGAGGTGCATAACATCGATGGCATGACGAATCTCCAGGTCTTTCCAGTACGTCAGGTACTTGAAAACGATTGAATGTTTCTTGAAGGGCAGCGTGTTTTCTACCACTTCTTTCTTCCTCTTGCCTGAAGCTCTCTTTCCCTTGCTGAACACGACCTTTATGTTCTTTGTCAGCTTGAACACCGTAGAACCATTCTTTGCTTCGGGGGCAGTACTTACCTCGACAGTTTTGTCAAAAAAGGTAGCCATCGCACGATACCTATGCTTCTGTGGTAAGAAACGACGATGACGCATGTAAACTAAGTTTTTTGACGAGGTCAGGTATATGTACGGTGTGTTGTCCAGACATATCAGACATCCGGTCTTTCCTTTAATCTGTCCGGATAGGGAAAAATTGGCTGGTAGATCGTTATAGTAACGAATATGATAGCACGCAAAGCAAAATACTCCTGGCGGTATGTATCAAATAATCGTAGACCCTCTTCCCATATTTCTTGCATATCCTCCATCAAAGGTTCAAGAAACACATCTAAGTCGATACCAGGCTATTTTGGCCCTTGTATAAGGATAGTCAACAAAATGTACTTTCACTTCTGACATAACCATGTCGGAAGGTTATACATAGTGAGCAGAACTGGCCAAGTGTTGTGCGAGCTGCTTAGGTCACCGAACGGATTCATTCCATCCGTGCTCAACACAAACCTGACATTTCTCAGATCATTTGCAAATTCTGGGTGCTTCGAATCAAAGTTTTTCCACTGTCGAGCATCGGTGGGATGTCGAATCATACCATCCGTCTTTTGACCCTCTTGATGCCATCTCATCAACTCGGTGTCGGTGGGGTTCGAGAACAATCGCTTCATTCGATCTTTGACTGGCAAGTACCACATCACCATGGACGGAATCTTTTTCCCTGGCTCGACCAATGAATTTGGTTTGGCAATGTCACTATCGGTGGCACTGTTATCCTTTTTGTACCTATTCGCCCCACAAGTTGGACACTTGTCCAAGTCAGCGTATTCCTTGCGATAAAGTACACAGTGATTAATACATGCATGGATCTTTTCCATACCAAGTGATAATTGACATATCAGTTTCTTGGCTTGATAGGTGTTAGTTGGCAACAAGTTAGGCTTAGGAAGCATAGCTCTCAGGAGACCCATCAAGTCGTTGAAACTAGTATCAGACCATCCGTGTCTGGCCTTCAATCTAAGAAATTCTAGCACCGACCGCAACACTATATAATCCATATCACATCCCTTTGCTTGATCGTATAAAAGATCTTTTGCTGCTTTCTGCAACGCCTCCCAATTGTTTAAATATCTTGCTTTCTCTGTTAGGACCTCTGGTTCAGTGTGCCGCAACAAATCCTTAAGATCAAGATCAATATCAACCTCTGCCTCGTCAAAACCAGAGCCGCCAAAATCACCCATCGTTTCACGAGACATGTCCTCAATTATAAAATTCTCTACCTCATCGAAACAAATATCAGGATTCTCTTCCAGAGGGGCGACTTCCCCGTGATAAGTTCAAACTGTGTATTTCTCCATAAATCCACGCTGAATTATGTGTCCGAGAATTACATTCGGATCTTTCAACATCTTCTGATTCTTGCAATCCACGCAAGGACAAAAAAATACCGTTCCTATTCTCCCTCAAAGCGTGTGCCTTAGCCTTATCAATAAATGTTAATGCTTCTCTCATGTACACGGGATGAATTCTCCGTGTCTCATACATCCATATCTGATCCATCTAAAAACAGTGATAGCATAAATTAATATTATATTGTCAGTGTTTCTAAATAAACAAATTAAACTTAAATCCTATAAATAATAAAAACAAAGTAAAATATTTGACAAATAATAAAAACAGTGACAACATAAATTAATATTACACAGCAAATAATAATAATGAGACAAAAGTAGTTACCAAAAAATGGTTTAATAAAAAAACAAAATATTTGATCTACAAATTAAAAAAAATAGCTCAACACATATACAATTCAAACAAGTTTAAATATCTTCACATTCAACCGATGATAGTTTACAAAAATGGAAGCAAATGAAGTAGATGATCAAGCACATTACCTTTTATATTGATTTCAATTGAAGATTTAAAGTCTATAGCCTTCCACAAAATAAAATGCCTATTATTTGGAGAGAGAAAAACCGAGTTAAAAAAGTTCAAATATCTTCGCATTCGACCAATAAAAATTTTTAAAAATGGAAGCAAATGGAAGAGGAGATCAAGTATGATACCTTTTTGTATTAACTCTAATTGAAAAATTCAAGTTCAAAACCTTCCCCCCTATAATTGCCTTTTTTGGAGAGAGAAAACACTAGGGTAGATACGCCACTGTCGGGTTGAGCAGGAAATTTATTGCGTCACTGTTGGGCATCATCGCATGCGGTCCTCTTAAAAGCTCACACGAGAAAATGAATTATCCCTTACGAGTCCTTAAGTGGACCGCACGGGATAATGCGCTATTATCCCGTATGGTCGGTTAAGTGGACCGCATGGGATAATCGCATTATCCCGTGCGGTCCACTTAAGTGACCGCATGGGATAATAGCCCGTGCGGTCGCTTAAGTGGCCCGCACGGGATAATGCATTATCCCATGCGGGCCAATTGCAGGCCCCCCCGGGAACGGTTTTTTCAGGCGCGGGCTCTTATGGCCCGCCTATGACCTATTGGGGGCATCGTCCAGAAAAATCGTTTCTCCAGTAGTGACATATAGTTTTTCTCATCTTGTTTCAAATATAAAGCATGCATACCAATTTATATCTGGTTTTCCTTGTTTGCCCCTATTTATTGCGAGTCTCTCTTTAATATAAAAAGTAGCCAAGTTTGTTATAACAAAAAATTCAGATGAAAAAGGTATTGTCCTTGGAAAAACAAAGACTATTTTACTCCATCAAAACTATTCTTAACCTCTAAACTATTTTTGACTCATTTTATACCCAAAAAGACAGTCCACTTTACTCCATAGCCATATTTATCTTTTTTTTCTATATAAATCATATTTTGCACTAAAATTTGGTAGGATGATAGGTGCATTATAACTCACATCTCAATATTTTCAAAATTTATTATCACTGTGTTATATAAGTTGAAAGCACAAAGACTAATTTAAACAACGATTTTTAAAATTCAAGCAATCAATCATGAATATTGAGATATTTTTGAGCTTTGATAATGGTGTCATATAAGGCTCTCAAAATTTCAGCTTATATATGACTTGTATAAAGAGGAAAACAAAGAGAAAGAGAAAGAGAAAGAGAAATGTTATTAAGAGTAAATCGAACTTTTTTAGGGTAATTAGTTTAAAAGGTTAAATAATTTAATTGAATAGCTTGAGAAAGTAAAATGGAATTTTTTCTTTGAGCTATTGATTGTCCAAGAGCTAATTATAACAACAACAACATATTAACGACTAAAAATAATTTATAAACAAAACTTATATATATTAGCAACTTAAAAAGACAAAACTAAAAAACTTTATTGAAAATACTCTAAGATTAATTTTAAAATTTAAATTCTAACAGAGGTTAACTATTTTTAGATAAACGATGAGACCCTTATACTTATGTACTTATGTAGTAATATTTTTTGGATGTTGGTAAAAACATGATGTGTCATAATAAAAGTTATGACTTATTTACTTTACAAAGCCAAAAACGATATCTTTTATGTCGGAGTAACACGCGTGACACGTCTTAAGCTCCCACATTGTTTCTCATGAACAACGACCACGCCATCGATCCTATGCAATAATTCGTCCCTCCAAGAAAGTAACTTATAAACTACGTGATTCATCGTTTGCACGCGTGCGAAAACGACCATTTAATTTGCCGGCAAATAAGCTTCTATTCCATGACACTTACCACTAAGAATTAAAGGAACACGTTTTTAAAAAAAAAACCAAAATTTTGACTGTCGCTGCAGACAGCTGGTTGCTGTATGCATTGCGTTGTCATTGCCGACCTGAGATAAGTTTTGTAAAGAATTTTTCTTTTTATTTTTTTGTAAGGAAAAAGTTCGTTTTATTTTGTTGGAGCAACCCCAAACTATATTTTGACTCATTTTACACCTCTCTAACTAGTTAGATAACGGTTTATTTTGCCTTGTACATAATGATATTTCTTCTTCTTTCTCTCTCTAGGTAAGACATATTTTGTACGGAAGAATATACTGTGTTTATAAGAAATGATATTTATTGTTTAGGGACATTTTAAGGGACTCGATCGAGATTCAATTTTGACGTCTCTTTCAGATTGGGAAGACGCACGAATAATTAAGGGATGGTCGAGAGATGAACAGACCATAAAAAAAATCTGATCATTCTTCGAAGTGCTAAAACATCATGATTTCCTATAGTTTACAGTATGTACCACTATCCAAATTCAATTGTCTTTGCACTTTGGCCACTTTTGATTTGTAGAAAAAAGTAAGAAATTTAGAGGATTTTAATCATGTAGACAAAATCCCTTTAAAAAAGATTAAATCCTATCTATTATTAAAATTCCTATGGAATGGACAAACATGTTGAGATTTTGAAGGAATGAAAGTTAGCAAGAGGTTTAATATATTTATTAACTTTTCTTTAATAAGTTTATCTCTTTCATCTGATTTGTTGGACTTTCCTGTGGTTTAATCGGATGACTATTTCTACGTTTTTTTTCATGTATGTGTTTTACGATCTCTGTCTTATACTTACATTTCATTCAAAATTCTGTATTTTTCATATTTCTTCCCGTTTTTCAGTCCCAAAAAAAAAGTGCCCTTAAAGTATCTCTATAATTTTGACTGTCATGATACTCCGAAAACTTCTTATAATGTAGTCATATCATTTGTCTACTTATAAGACCTACTCAGCTCTTCTGCTCTTTAATACTTAGATCGGTTCTTATACTTCTATGAATTTGGCTATAAATTTAGAAAGTGTTTATTTGGATTTATAGTCACAAATAAAGTTAATTTTTTACCGATGCAGTAGGATTCAGAAACTGTTTAAATGGCTAGGACGACGTTGTACAATCATAAAAACAATAATTAAATATGATAAAAAAACCTGAATCTAGTGATAAAAAAGACCATTCAAAAGTCACAGCTTGAGCGTTTGGCAGCGGTTGAGACGAGCAGCTGACCAATTAACCTTGAGGACACTTCTAAAAGCAATACAATGAGACGTACGACCATACGACCGCGACGTCTACGTATACGTCCGTGTACATCGACACCTTGTACGTGAGCGGCCGGTTAATCATTTTTTCACAGCCTAGTAAATTGATTTACTTTCTCTAAAAATTACTCACAAGCAAGACTCACACACTCACAGTATTGTACCAGAGTAAAAAAAAAGTAGAGGGAGGGCCAGTTGCCCATCTTGATATGGATCCGGTTCATCTGCAGTCTCTAGGGTGCACTGCAATCAGTCACACTAGGTCCATCCGATGTAAATGCAACGATCAGATCATCCAAGAATATTGTTCAACCAAAAAAAACATTGCGTGTTTACTGTAGCTCCGAGATTGTAATTAGCTTCAAATCTGAACCCTCCATATGAAAAATGGATGGCCAAGATCACATGCAGTCCCTAGTGTAACTGCATATGATCTCAGTCCTCTTGGTGTAGCGTCCGGACCGTTAGGTTGGTTATGCTTATGACTAATAAGCCGTAAAAATGTTAATGACCACACCTATATTTTACTTTCATGCGATATCGTCCTAGCTTTGTAAGAAAAGTTCAAACCAAAGTTAATAGCGCTCAGACATCCATCCTTATATGATGCTGTGCACATCAAGTTAGCTAGCATGGTACTTAACTATATGTGTAGTTAAATTTAAAATGTTAACTCGTATGTAACTGTTAACGTTAAAATTTGATAAGCCCCGAAGTCCTTATCGGCTAAAGGTTAGGACCGGCTCAGAGTCAGTATCGGCTTGGAGTTCTGCATCAGCCGATGGGAGTTTTTTGTTATCCATATCTTCAGCAGTCGGATTCTTGTTAGTTTCGGTTTGAGAAGATCTTATCCAGAAGAAACCGAGTCCAGGAAGGATACGGCTTGTATCTATTAATTAGGAAGAGATTGTTAGTTTCTTATTTTATCTTTAGGAAAATATGTTTAGTGTCCGATAAGGACTTTATCTATTTCTTTTTATCTTTAGAAAAGTTTGGATTGTAATCTGTTAGGATCTTTGTCACCCTACGGGTATAAATATATAAGCCCAGGGTTCATGTAACATATCTCTCGATCAATACAACTCGGCGCATCGCCACCTTTCTTTTATCTGTTCTACTTTGTCATCCGGTGGAACTTAGCACCTGACGCGGGGCTGCATCGGCTTCGATCTCCGGCGAAGGGTAAGTCCAAAGTCCCGCCGGATCGACGATCATATTGACTACGTCGGCGTTGTCCAAGGCTGCATCAGTATATTCGACCACTTGGATTGCTTCGATTCGGTTGATATCTTTGCCTGATTATTTATCATATGTCTCTGTTGAATCTAATTTTAGTATCTCGATTTGGCTTTATCGGCTGTCTCTCGTTTTAGGGTTTCTGCCGATACCGGCTAAATCGTTATATTAGATTAGATTAGCTTAGGCATCTATCACCCTGAAAATCAGCCAAGAGCTTGATTGTCTAGATATTACTTCTCTTTTCATACTTAGTGCTGCATCAGTTTGATCTACTAAGTCGTGATTAGAACCGTAATTTCTAGCCTGCCTGTTGACTGCCACTAGGGGTTTCATCGGGGTTTCAGCCGGTGAGTTATCTGGATATCGCATCGGCTGCAAGGATTGTACACAAGTTGGATCTAGCCGATTGCGCGAAGGCTTCGTTGAATATTTGATCATTTGGATTTAATGACATCGGACTTCTAGCCGATGTGTGTTTTAATCTTTAAGTCAATGTCTACTTCATCATGTAATTGGTTCATACAATGTTATATATCATCATGTTATTATCAGCCGATCACCTTTATATAGAAGTCTCTAAGTACACAGTAGATGGATTAGAACTCTTAACTACATTGGTTGATATCGGGATCTCTTCGACCAATCGGTTATTCTCGGATATTAGCCGATCGGCTGATACATTTTATAATTGGTTGCTTTACATGACTTGTCGTGGCGGGATCAAACCGACTAGCACTTCCGCGCTTCATCGATTCTAGGACCTGCACTGGAGCTAAACAGATCTCTCAAGCCGACGTGTTGATTTTTTGCGTCAACAGTAACTAATAGAAATATTTACATATTAATAGAAATATTTACATATTAAAATATTAAAATGTTTATGTAACTTATATGTAACTAATAGCTCGGTTGGTTAGTAGCGGCTGTCTTCATATATGAGGTCACGACTCATAAAGTTTATAGTTTTTTTATTATTCATTTGCACAAACTTTAAAGTAGATCTAACCGTCTAAAAATTGAAACTTTTCTTGCAGAAAATCTGTCGCAAGAAATCTAGCAAAACCGCAAGTGCCAAACTGTTGTTTGCTCTGCTGCTCCATTGATGCTCATTGCAAATGGGAGCAGGCAGCATGCAGGCCGCTGCTTTCCTCTCTCTATATATTTAGTACCTAACAAAATTTATACCTACTGTATATAGTTGCTACCCGTTAAACACCTAAAACTTAACATTGCAGCATAGAAATTATTAATATACGTCCTAAAATCTAGCATATAAGCATACCACATTAATCCATTAAACACCTAAAACATTCAAACATAGTAATTACATTTACAATTTATTACATTTTAAAGTTCAACATAGAAGCATGCTAATAAATCATCGTTCTTTATATCATTTTTACGATGTTTTAACCTAAATCTACCTATCATTTCTATAGCATTTAACATATATTCATCCATATATTTCACAGCGTGGAGCATTTGGTAGATATGAAAAGTTCAGCTAATTATTAGAAAGATCAACTAAAAGCTACAATCACAATATGCAATATGACAAGAAAACTAAAGATCTTCAACATGGAGGTGTAGTCGTCTCCACACGAATAATGAGGTCATGAAGATGAAAAATCAGGTAGGGACTATCTTGACGACGGAGGGTGGATGACGAGGATCTAGGGAGACATGAGGTGGAAAGGAATTGAAGGGAATAGAGTGCAAGAAAGGGGAGCTAGAGATGCGCTTTGACACGGTGAGACAAAAGGGTATTTTTGTCCTACTTAATGAGGGAATCATGAAAGTGGACAAATATACTTAAAAAGTAGAAATTTTAGGTTGTATTGAAGTGCATCACAACCATTGATGTTATAAAATAAAACTTGGGATAAACTGATTTCACCAAATTAAATGGGTGTAATCTGATACAAGTGTGCGTTGCAACACATAGCAGGTATTAGTGTAAATTTTAGAGAACATCATATTTTAGTCACAACTATAAAAATCCATACATATTATGACTTGCAACATATCAAACAGGTTTTATGGTTTAAAGACTCTATAAACTCACCTTCATTAATACAAATCTCAATTAATTTTAACATATTTGAAACAATATTATTCGATCACGTTCCTCAAAAAATGAACAATATAAATTTTCATAGACACTTTATATTTTAAATATTTAAGTAAATGCACGTTCTACGTATATAGTGGTGAGGTTTTTACTAAGCCATAATATCTAAGTTTATGTGTTATTGGTTATATTAATTTTGTTGACCATAATCATTAGTCAAAGCTTAATAATTTTGATTGAGTAAAGTCAACATATCATGTATTCTAATACAGAGAGAGTACAATGCGACAATCGTATCAAAGTTTTAAAACGAAATCTGATGGTATCGAAGTGATCATCTGAGGAGGGGTACAGCTCTCAACATACGTTTCAATCCCTAGTATTGTTAAAACAAAACTGATTCAAAAATTCATCTTATCAAATTCAAACCGCTAGAACCATGCATGCATGGAGACACGTTGGCTTGGCAGGTAAAAGAAAAACCTCTAAGCTGCCGTCGCCATCATCATGCATGGCGATGGCGTCATGGCAGGAGCACCGGACTCGATGTCGCCATTGCCATGCATCTTGTAGTGCTCCTCCATGGTGGGCTTGGGCTTCACTTTGCGGTGGTTGGTGATGGCAATGGCGACGTCGTTGGGGAAGAGGCTGCGGAGCACGACGGCGTGCACGACGGTGGTGGCGAAGAGGCACCCGACGGTGAGTGTGGCGGCGGCGGCGAGCGCGACGCAGAGCGCCCTGGTGAGGCGGGTGTCCTCCACCTCCGCCGCGTAGCGGATGGTCGCGACGGCGGCGCTGGTCATCGGGAACGTGTACGCCCACCACGCCAGCGAGAACCTGACCCCGCTGAAGAAGCTGACGCGCACGGCGAGCGACGCGTAGAGGAACATGGCGACGAAATAGGCGAGCCTTGATCCGAGCCCGAACTCGCCGGCGATGGCCGCCCACGCCACGGACGCCACGCTCGGCGTCGCCACGAAGAGGAAGAACACCGGGTGCAGCTCCCTCGGCAGCGCCTCATTCGTCGGCAGCCGCTGGTACAGCGTCACGAACAGCACGCCGTAGTGCGCCAGCCCGACGGTGAAGAAGAAGACGGGGCCCTCCCTGAGCCCCATGGACTCGCCCAGCAGCGCGCCGACGAAGTTGCCCACGACGGACAGGTGGTTCGACGGGTTCGCCACCATTGACAGCCGCCTCTGACCACTCGACATCCACTGGCCATAGATCTTGAGCTCCAGGCACAGAATGGGCGTCATGAGCGCGTACCAGAGCCACGCCGGCAGCGCCGCCGTCGACTCCGCGACGGAACACGGCACGCCGATGGCGAGGAAGAGGCAGGCGATCCACGGCGCGAAGAAGAAGTTCACCCTGACGGGGTGGAGGTACTCGCGGCGGACGGCCTCGTAGAAGAAGACCACCTTGCAGGCGTAGACGGCGGAGACGGCGCAGGTGAGCGCGACGGAGAGCCACCACAGCACAAGGTTCACGTCGGCGGCGACGTGCAGGTACCTCGTCGCCGGCGACTCCGCGATCCTCTTCCACAGGATCGCCTGGCTGCCCATCCCAAGGCAGATCCCGAACGCCGACACCGGGAACCGCAGCAAGAATGGCCATGTCCTATCCACTGGCAGCTCCAGATCCTCCTCCGACTTAAACAGTTAATAATACAGATATAAATATCTTATTTATGTATTATTGTTGGTTGCTTTTGTTGACAAATTTTCTTGTAAAAAATCAAGGATAAATTACCTTGAGCTGGTCTAGTTCAGGGCCCTCCAGGGCGGCGAAGAAGCGGCCAACCTCGGGAGTGGACACGGTGCGACAATGGTGGTGATGGTCCATGGCAGCAGTGGCGGCATCCTCCATGGCTTGCCCTGAAGGTGAAGGGATGTCCGGCCCGACGCCCGTCAGGTGGCTGATCTGCCTCTCGAGTCTCCCCGACCACGTCTTGAACGAGTCATAACGCTTGTCCCGGCTCATCGCCCGGGCGCCACCGGTGGAAGCCGGAGATGACGACCGAAATGTTGTCTCGTCCGTGAGCCGGCCGCTGTTGCTCCGCGACGTTGGCGAGCGCTGTTGTAGCTTTTGTGTCATGTTCGCCGCCATGGCTTGCCTCCGGAGATCTATGCCCGATGAGTCACCGACACCGGCAGCAGCAGCAGCAAAGCCGGTTGGTGTTGCCGGCAGGCTGATGGACACAACCTGCTTCGACCGAGAGGAGTCCGGTGAGTCAAGCGGCGAGAATATCACCTCGCTTTGCCGTGGCACGCGGCCATGGAGTGGCGGCAACTGTAAAAGGAGACAAACGACGACGACGACGATGAGTTACCTAACCCTTCATGTGAGAGGCGGATCTAAGAGTGGGGCCGGGGGCTAACCCCGTTAGCTTTTTCATCAATTTTTTAGGTTTATATGTATTGCAAAGAGAGATTGAAGGTAAAAGAAGATGACTTTAGCCCATGCTATAAAA
This sequence comes from Oryza australiensis, assembly GCA_019925245.2. Classification (NCBI taxonomy): domain Eukaryota; kingdom Viridiplantae; phylum Streptophyta; class Magnoliopsida; order Poales; family Poaceae; genus Oryza; species Oryza australiensis. Next base: position 5,704,147 of record JAIFGZ020000342.1, read on the forward strand.
TATCTCTAGATTCGTCACTGTTTCATGTTCATGTTCACCATGACATAATTTATGGATTGATCGATCCAAAGTCCAAGGTGACTCACCGGTGCAAGGGATGTCACGTTGGGGTGCCGGAGAGGGCGCAAGCTAGGTGGACGGCAAGAGTTTGTGGCCATGGCATCAAAGCCTGCAAGGTCATTGGAGGCCTCAACATTAGCAACAAGCAACTGTCCGTTGTCTGCTTTGGTGACGTTGGCCTCCATATCGGTGTGACCTGCGCCAAACACATAAACTATTAAACTATTAAGTTGCCCACACCAATCAGTTCAATACAAAAGCTGAATTAAGTTAACGAATGAATACTTATTTTCCAACGCTTCCCCGTACTCTATATTGGAACACTCCCCCTCACTCAAGGTTACCTTAGGCAATGCTCCCTTATATCTCAAACATGGAATAGGAATGGCTTGTAAGATTTTATTTAATTGTGCTAACCAGGATTTGAACTTAAAACATCTAACTCTCATAGCATGCACCAACTAATTCAACACAAAAAATCTTAAGTTAACGGAGAAAGATGGACAAAACACTTATATTCTAACACAAACAAAATTCTAACAATAGTTTTGCTAGGAAATTTGAAAAAAAAACAATTTGGAGCAAATCCTCCACAAAATAATCGGTCTAGTTATGAACAGTCTGGTGAAGGCATACCGGATAGCTTGGTATGAGCGATGAAGCCTAGATGCACAGAGATTCGCATACGGAACTTATTCAAATTGGCGTAGCATATTCGTCGAGATTGAGTTTGTGTCAAATATTTTTACATTTTGGTTAGCAGTAGGATTTGTAGTTGAACTCTTATTTTAGACTATTTTAAATAGAGATGCATCTCATCTGAGATGACTGCATGACTAGACAAGAAAACGACTAGGCGGCCTAAGCCCTAACGGTCGTTGATTCCTTATACGTGGTAATTATTCAAGTTCGGAGAGGAGGGTTCATAACTAGTGAGCATGAGATATATATGTTTTGGCTGAATCTTATTAACAAATCGTCTCAGTATTATTAACTTTAAATTTTTTTATGGCATATTCTGCTTTATTTAACTACCGATGCTGCTATCGGTGGCAGTTTTATAACAGCAAAAGAATTAGGTATTTGACAAATAACACCTTTCTATGTGATAGAGCTATTCTTGAGGCCAAGATTATTGTTTTGCATGAGGTGATACACAACAAGCTGAAAATAAGAGGTATCAAAACGATAAGCATTATTTCCAAGTAGAATTCGGAGAAGGGGTACTAACGGACCTTCCTGTTTGAGGTGATGCTGAAGAATTAAAGGCTTCACTCGTCGATGGATTCAATGGATTTCATTCCAGGCGATTGAAGGGAGCATGCATCGTGACAAGCGATGAAAGGAGTACTTCAGAACTTATAGAGGTCTGCCACTTGTTTTGTTCAACTTGGTACGAGGTGCTCTTGCTGCTATAGTGCAGGCATTAATACATGATTTGTACAACTGATGAATTAGTCCAACATCTCCTTGGCTCCTCATTCATCTTCAATTTGTAGACGACCTGTCATGTTCAATTAAACTCTTTTATATATATGTATATATGTATACATATATATATATACACATATGTATATATATATATACACGTAGGGATGTTTGCATGGAGCGTTTATGTTATATCGGATGTTTGGACATTAATTTGAAGGACTAATCATGAATTAATTATAAAAATAATTATAGAATCGGTAGCTAATTCGTGAGACGAATTTATTAAGCCTAAGTAATTCATAATTAGCAAATGTTTACTGTAGCATCAGATCGTTAAATCATGATGTAATTAGGCTTATTAGATTCATCTCACGAATTAACCTAAGTTTTATAAATAATCTAAAATAACATCTAAACATTCGATGTGACAGAAACTAAAATTTTATTTGCTCAACCAAACACCCCCATAGTTTTTCTAAGTCCAGTGGAGTTGGATGTTGGTATCGGCTAGGTTATTGATCTTGTTCTTTGCTTTTTCTGACGAAGTCGAAGTCGCCCGGTATTAATGTCCGGGATTGAAGAAATGGACCAAATTAGAAGAGTGTAGATGCTGAATTATGAGCTTTGATCCTTTCAACTAAAACACTAAGCTGTATGAATTGGTGACGAAAACCTAATACAAGCTTGTTTGATTTGTGTAATCCGGAAAATTGACTAGGAAACTTGGAAAAGCAGAATGTTGGACGGTGTGATGATCAAGGTTTTTGAAAGTGGTTTTAGTAATAAAAAGACACATGGTTTGATGACTAGGGTTTTGAAAACAGGTTTTTGTCATGGTCCAGATCAGGTACGTACACAAGTCGATGAAGTCAGTGTTTGCGAAATGAGCGTATCGTTAGATTCATGTAACGAAATATATTTCAATTTAAGTTGTAGATTTGACACGACAACTAATATTAATAACTAAATGTTTTTTATAAACGATATGCTCGTCGATAGTGAGCTTTTCATGATTTTGTCAATTTCGATATACTAGCTTAGCTTCTTTTTAGATGTGTTCAAGGTAGATGTACACAATACATGAGCATTTGGCTTCAATTACAGGATTTGTTAGCAACCAATTCCATTTGTTTTGCTGCTGGTCTTCTCAAGGATAACAAATTAACAAGCTGATAAGTGACAAACTGAATCAAAACAGATGGAGTCGATCACTGTCGCTATTATTCTCTGCTTCACGCGCTGTCTTCTGGCTAATTCGTCGCTCGTACGTAATCCCGACCGACAGTCTTTAATAATTAGAAAAAAAAAAGAAAACACAGACCGTTAACTGGCTAAGTTTACTGCTGGTTACCCGAATTTACAGGACGAAAATTCTAACTGAATTTTGAATTTTTTTTATCAGCAACTAGGAGGTTAACTTAACCAGATGAAATTTTCTAAATATTACTTTAAAACTTGAACAATTAATTTAAAGTTACGTAATGAGTCTCTGGCTCTATATAGTTACAGGACAATATTTTGAATCCTTGTGATGATGGGGAACAGATGATTTTTCACACTACAACAATTCAAATGACAAGTTAGCTAATTACTCCCTCCGATCATTAATATATGAATTTTTACACTATTATTCATTTATATATATAAATATGATGTTTTTATACTATTATTCATTAATGATATTACCATCAATCCGCAATCACGAAAATAACCGATTAATCTCTACCACTTATAATACACTTTAGCAATGGTTTAGATCTAACCTCTTTCTTTAACTCACTCATAATTTAACGGACAAAAATCAGAGTCATTTCATATTATTTTTTATTTTATTATGTGCATGCATGTATGGATTTGTTTTTTTAGCTTGCAATGTATGCAGGTTATCCAAGATTTATTTTTTGGCTTGCATGTCTAATTGGATTTAATGAGAAGTGATCGATTATTTTATTGTAGCGTTAGCTACTAGTTATATTTATGATACGAGACTTAACTCATGCCTTGACAGAAATTAAAATTTAGAAACCGATACATGCTCAAATCAACCCAATGACCTAGAACCCGCACGAGGAGAGCAAGTCTTGGCTTATTCAACGTAATATCTCAGTTCTGGACTGGTGCAAATTGCTAATGGCTTGTGGGCTTCACTTCTGGTTTTGGCTTCCCAATGTACAAAGGACGTGTACAGCACCGATAAATCTATTCCATCTTCCACACTTTAAAAGTTTATACTTCGGTATAAGCATTTCTTCGTCTATTTTCTCAAATCATAATAATCTTTCAGTCAATTTCTTTATCTAATTCTTCGTCCCAATCAACCACAGTCATTTTTTACTTTAACCTTATTTTATGTTAAAACCACCAAAAATGCTTTTTATTTTATTTTTTAGTTTAACTAAAATTATAGAAAGATATAGTCGCATTACCAATCAAAACAAATATATCATAAAAATATATTTAATTATAGATTTAATAAAACTAATTTAATATTTAAAAAATATTTAAAGGTACAAATAACATAATTAAATATTAAAAATAAAAAAAATGATGCTGACGAAGAAAGATGAGGGAAGCTTGGGAAGCATAATTCCTAATCCGCAGGAGAAAAAGAACACGTCTAGCTAAACCCTAGGTCAATGGATAAAATGTTATGAGCTAATACACAAAACGTCAATGAATTTGGTGGACAGGCGAGACGACTAGTAACAGAAGTGTGCATTAATACGTTTGGTGGAGGGCTGAGACTTTGACATTTGCAGGAGACTCGTAAAAGCAGTCATAATCCACAAGAGAGTCATCAATTCTAAAATAAATTAATAATAGTAAATATGCTCATGCATTGTAACGGACATCATTTTAAGTTCAATTTATTTTTTTCGTTATGTCTTCAGCTGTTGTCTATTTTAGCATTGGGTCTGTGGGTTAATTTTATAAACATTCAAGGGGTTTTCTGCAAAATTACCATGTAGACTGCGGGTTAATTTTATAAACACTCAAGGGTTTTCTGCAAAATAGCCAGACGGACAAAAATGTCTGGACAAAAATTTTTGTTGGAAACATAGATTAGAAGGATGTGACTCTCTTAATTCATTGACATATTTCCTTTTTATTTGATTTATTTCGATTTAAGCCGTAAAGGGTGCCTACTTCGACTCGATCGACTGCAAATCAATTCATCAATATGGCTTCGATCAGATTCATCGATGAAACTCATGCGAATAATAAGTTCGGCCCCCTTTTTATTCACTCCCCTATTAAAATGTTCTGCTCCCTTGTTCTCATTTACTTTGATAGTATTGGTTAATGTTGTTTTAAATATGACCAGGAAATAGTTTTGGAAATATAATATTTTGACAAAGAAATTGTATGGCTATATTTAGCATGCAACATACTTTGATAGTTTAATATATCAAGAACTGTTTACAACATTGTTTCTGAAATATGTGGTTAAAGTTTGCGGCAATGTTAGATTTTGATTATGAAAAGTATATGTTAATAAGTACTCAATTCAATTCAAATTCTAAGATGTTTTAGTTTTTATATTTTTTTAAATTTCATCACGTTTATAAAAACACGAAGCAACGCACCAAATTAATTTTATTAAATTCATTACTGAATATATTTTTGGAAGTAAATTTCACTTTAGTCTATATTTTATTACCAATATTTAACACCGTTTAACTAATGTTTTCAATGCGAATTAGCATTTTATCTTTGTAACACTTTACATCACTCTTAACTATTTTCTCCATCTATATCTAATCTGTCATATGTCAAAGATATGACAAAGAAATAGTCTTACATTTAGTTGTAAAAGTTTATTAAAAGTTTATTGACAAATAAAAGTCGACATACTCAAAGATCTATGTTTGAAAAAAGAGTCTCCAAAATAAAATAAAATAAAAGTAAAAAATATCCGATCCAAAATAAAGTTTAAAGTGAAACGTCAATAATAAAAAATAATCATACATGTTTTGGGCTGAAAACGCTACGTTTTCTTTAAATATGATCAGACTAAAAGAAGTTTTGACTTACTAGAACAGAGGGTTTCAAACGAAGCGAGTATTTAAAAACGGGGTATTTGGTAGACTTGGGAGACTTGCACTAGCAGGAGGCTCATGTAACTCGTTGCAGTGTTCGTTAAGATGTTTGATATACGGCTGAGACTTGAGATTAGCATAAGAATGTCATGACTACCACCTGGTCAAACCCTGTTGCGAACATAATTCTCCCATTTTTCACACCCCCAATAAAATATTTTATGTCCTCTTACGATCCTACTTGTGGGTTGTGACAGATGCCAAACAAACGTACCAATGCAAAACCATTTAAACAAACGTACCAATACCCTGCATACATACATGTGTAAAAAAAAAGGTAAATATTTTACTCAAAAGAGTCACTAGTTTAGCCAAAGTCCATATGAAAGTAAAACTCAGTTCTGACTTGATGTGCAAGAAGTATTTAAAGAATCTTTGCCGGCTGTAGCAGGGAGTAATTTCTGATAAGGAAAATTCTTGCTTAGCTTAAATAGAAGGGTTTATTAGTAAATACATAGCTTAGAGTAGTAAGTGACAAAATAGTGCATGGTCTTATACATCAGGCTAAATAGCATAGAGTTTACAATGGGCTGGAAGTTGCAGCATTATTGTTGTAACATTCTCTGGTTTTGTTGTCTAACACAATGGAGAACAAACGAATAAATTTCAAACCAGAAATCCGCCCATAAGATGATGTCTACTAAAGCCGTGTTTCGTTTTGGGCACAAGAAACAAACACGAGAGGGAAGCATGATGATTCTCAAGGTACGTTCATGACCTGGATGGACTGAAGCATGTCGGAGAGCGCGATGACCAGGTCGCCAGACTGGATCATGCCCCTGGCCTTGAGCAGCGAGAAGGTACGGTTCAGGTTGCTCTCCATGTCATCCGAGAAGCTGAGGCGGAAGGGGATGAGACCCCATTGAAGGTTCAGCCGTCTTCGCACAGATGTCGAGGTTGTGAAGGCGAAAATCGGGCAGTCAGGACGGCACCGTGAGAGCAGTGAGGCCATGTGGCCAGTCTTTGTGTAGACGAAAACGGCATCTACCTCCAATTTGTTGGCTGCAACTCAAACTAATTCTGATTAGACCTAGCCCAGATATGCAGATGGCAAAATTCAATGGGGCAATGCCAATAATGAAAAAGATGTAACAGCAAAGAAAAAACAATTCATATATACAGAAGTCACTACAAAATAGAAGTAGAGTTGGCAGTGGTTACCCATTTTAGCAGCCGAAATGCAGATTTCTTCTGATATTTTGTCAGAGAAGGAAGATGAAACACCTGTAAGTTCCAATTCCTCATGGCGCTTCTCCTCTCTCCACCACTTCTCAATCCTTAGGCTCACACTTCTGAGGACACTAAGAGCTTTCTCTGGATATCTTCCCATTGCTGACTCACCTGAAAGCATAAGCGCATCTGCACGCTGACGAACTGCTTCAGAAACATCAGCAACCTCGGCCCTGGTGGGCGTAGGATACTCAATCATCGATTCAAGAAGCTGGGATGCAACAATGACTGGCTTGTTGAGCTGCCTGCACAGTTTAACTATCTTTTGTTGTATTGAGGGGACTTGCTCCAAGGGAATTTGTGCCCCCATATCCCCTCTGGCTACCATGGCACCATCCGAAGCACGAATTATCTCCTCCAAGTTCCTCAAAGAATCAATGCTCTCGATCTTTGCAATGACTGCTATATCACTGATGAGTGATAATATACAATAACCATAAAGGTCAGTACAAAGGAAACTATTGTTTCAGGAATGCAATGTCTAGTTTTTTTTAATAGAAGTATATGTAATCTCTCTTGGTCTTTTTGGACATATAAACACTATACCACAAATGTGTATGATCTATTTTCTTAAGCCGTCCTAATTCATTCACCTTATTAATCATGTCCACTCTTCTAGAAATAAAACAATACACATGAAGCAACCTAAAAGTGAATGGCTACACTAATGCTAATCTAAACTAAAATAGTACAAAGTATATATCGATTCAGTTTTTTGCTTGAACAGGTGGAGTAACCAAGCCAATCTTCAACACATCAGAACTTACGGGCCATAGTCCACTTGGCCCTACTACAAATCTAAAATAAATGATTGGAGAAACTAGCAACAAGGAGATCATATATCATAATAAAACCAAGATTTTTGGTGCAAAACAGTTGACACTGCAGCAAGTTATGGCTGACTCAACATTCAAGTAAGAACTAGCTAAACACAGTACATTCATACTAAGCTGATCTTCTGAGGGGTAGCTGGCTGAAAAGCTTACCCAACTGGTAACACATAATATTGGACAAGAACCAGAAGCAACACATGCACAAGAGTTAGATGGTGACAGAAATATTAGTCATACATATGGTGCCATCCGTTCAACCATCAAACCATTTACTTAGCAACATGGAGGTATGAGCTCAATCAAGAAGAGAATATTATACTCATGTTACCTGCCACGGCTCCTTGCAGCTATATAGCTTTTCAGATGGTTAATTACTTCTGCAGATTTGACAAATGAAACTGCAATAAAATCTACGCCTTCAGAAATTCCAAAGTCTATGTCAAGCCAATCCTGTAGAAGTTGCATCAAAATAAGAATCATCATTTCTCAACAACATTAACTTTTGGTAACAGTCCATAAAGCTTTCTAAGAAATGGATGATGGACTTTTTCAAATATATGCAGATATTATTCACTATTACAACACAATGATTTGAGTAAACCAGGTAATTCATTTGGGCTGACCTCAGCAGTAACATGTAAAACATGAACTGTTTGTGCAACAAAATGACATAACCATTCAGCATATTTTTGGATTACAGGCTTGCAGCAACAAATCTGCCATGCTAGTGAGTTTACCTTTGATGAAATGGTAGGAAGCATAGCATTCCTCTCACGGACAATACTACCATCCCGCCAAAATGTAAGATTGGCACGTGGCAGCAACAAACCAGGATCTGTGCAACGGCACTTGACATCTGGTCCTAATTTCTCAACAACCTCAAACCGAGCCATGCCACCATCAACAAGAAGCTCATCACCAACTCTCACATCTGTGTAGTATTCGGAAAACACATTACAGTGGGCAATAGAAATATAAATAAGACCAACAGAAGAGATCTGCTCTTGGAAAATAACCTTCAGCGAAGCCTTCGTAGTTCACATGAATAGTTCGTTCTGGGGGAGGTGCCTCAAAAGATCTTACGCTAAATGTCCATATTTCTCCATCCTGCGAAATCCAACAAAAGAAAAATAATTAAAATAAACAACTATTAGAGGGGCATATTGCCACCAAGAAAACACAAGAATGAACCAATAAAAGGCATGGCTAGAAAAAAGTAAAGTTGTTATCATTGGATATGACTAGGAGGGAGCGCTAGATAGCGGTCAAGACACTTGTATTATGACTAAATGAACAGAATGATGCAAGAATGTTATTTTTGAGAGTGGTGAGCCAGTCACACGAGAGAATTCATTAATCTCTAAGACTATGTCATGGTTCATTGGCATAGGTGATACAGAAACTTTTGGGCATCAGATATTGTTAACTTCAATTCTTTACTTTGTTTTACATGAAACTTCGATTCTTTACTGGAGCAAGAACAGAGCTTATGACTGCCAAACCATTAAGTCAATAAAACTCAAACTACAGATGCCTACATGCTTCTGCTGCATAAATCTAATAAAGAGAATTCAGATGTGTTCTTTTTCAGCTGGAAAGCAAGATTTACAGGAACAAGAGCCTGTTAGGGATGTACAACACATATACATGGATAATAGCTGGCACTTAGGCCAAACTAACTGTGTTTCTCTGCCAGCGTGCTCCACATAATAACAAGGAGGCCAGCACTTGGAATGGTTACACGCTTAAATAGCTGGTCAATTATCTTCTTGACGGGTCTATAAAATGGTAGTCCCATAAGGGGCTGGAGCACTTGCTCAAGTGACTTTATGATGTGGCTCTCTCTTTTCCATCTACCTAAGAATCTCTTACATTCACTGCAACTGCAGTAGAATCTGGACATTTTCATGTTATCACCCAACTTGCGATAAAGTTGCGCAAAATCCAAACTGGTATCACTCCAGGAAATTTTGAGTGCTAGTAGCATTTCATGACAGAATATTCCATAACAATGCTAATTTTTCCCCCTTACTGTGCAAATATGCACATGAGCTCAAATCTAGATCTACCGAGTCACGGTGTCAAGACATCTTCTTTCTCCGAATTACAGGTCGAATAAAGCACGCATTCCTCATTAGTAGGATGAATTCACGTATTTGGTAAGTTGGTAGCACTACGCACGCAGTACTAGCGAATTCCGTCGAACGCATGAAAGCAAACACTAGCAAGGCAGCAATGCCAAGGCAGAATCCAGCGGCAGGAGCTCACCTCCGCCTTGGCGGCCGCGGCGCCGCCGAGGTCACCCATGTGGATCTCGCTCCCCTCGGTGTCCATCATGACGGCGACGGCGAACCCCTTCTCCTCGTTGAGCCTCCGCACGGCGCGGATGACCCCACGGTGCCACTCCCGGTCCCCGTGGCACATGTTGACGCGTGCCACGTTCATCCCGCCGACGGCCAGCGCCTCCAGCTCGTCGGCGCCGCAGGTGGCGGGGCCCACGGTGCAGACGAGCTTGGTGCGGCGCGTGCTCCGGAACCCGTTCTCCCTCAGGTCGGCCTCCGTGGCCACGTCGACGTCGATGTGCGACGACGAGGACGCCGCCGCCGCCGCCGCCGCGGACGGAGGCGCCACGAGGATCCCGTTGGGGTTAGGGAAGTCGGCGTTCCCGGAGCCGCTGCTGCAGCTGGCCGTGAGACGGGCGAGGCGGCGGCCGGGGAGGCGGAGGCTGGTGGGCGGGAGTGGGGCCCCCGTGGAGGGCTTCCTCGGGGCGGTGAGGTGAAGGAGGGTGTGAGCCGCAGCGGCGGTGGCGGTGGCCATGGCGGCGGCGGCGGCGGCGGCGGCGGCGGCGGCGGAGATTTTTACGGGGTTTTGTGTTGAGGCGTTGGATTTGGGCGGAGATTGCGAGGTGAAGTGGGGAGAAGAGGGGAGAGTAGAGTAGAGACGGCTTTTGATGGCGTGGAGAGTGACGTGGCAGGAAGACTGGACCACGTGCGCGACTGACCGAGTGAGCTGGCTGCTTCACACTCCGGTCCAGCGCGTATTTGACACAGGGTAAACGGAGAATGCTAACGTTAAATCGTCTGACGCCGTGTTATTGAGAAATATTTTTAAAAATTATTTTAATAAAAATATTTTAAATGTTTTATTTATTATAGAAAAATATTATAATAAAAAATCATTGGAATATAGTTACGTGAAATTTTGTTGTGAAATTTTGTTATAAAAATTTAATTGTAACAAATTCAATAATTATTAAAATTCAAATAAATAATTTAAAAGAAAAACTATTTAAAATTTGAAATTTATACATGCAACGCGAGCAGACGGTTCACCAAATTGTTCGAATTTCGTCCGAAGATCCCTCAAAACCATTCGGTTTGGATCGAATTTCGGACAAAAAATCATTGTATTTTGTGAGGTTCGCATTTCAACAACCCAGGGCAGGCATGGCAACCCAGTCGAGGTTTGTGTGGATGAAATTTCATCCTTAATTCAAGTTGCCAGTGATTCAATCTCGTGCCATTTATGCAACAGCACGAACCAAGACTTCTTCAATCATTGACAGTAACAGAGTTTGGTTAACTAGCAAATCGTTTCACAGTCATCGCAATGGTTCCAGGATTAAAGCAATGGCACGATCAAATTTTCCTCAATCAGGACAACCACAAAACCAAATCACAACCAATTTAGGCTTGCACGGCATGCCCAATTGCCCACTGACCCGATTTCACACCAATACTTGAAACAAATTCAGCTAACCAAAAAAGCAAATAGAACATAACGTAAGCTTAACACTGTGAATGGTATCAGCACCATGGTGACTGGGCAAGCCTGCCCATGAACAATATGATACCATGATACAAGATCACCGCATCAAAATACAGAACATCACAGAGGAACATGAAGTGCAAACATAATTTAGATAGCTGGTCCAAACCACATCATACTCTATGTTCTCACGACAGCACATTAACAAAACAGCGAGAGACTAGTCTCAAAATCCCACAGATAACTTCTTATGGAGATGATCAGACAAAAACAGATTGATAAATCCTTGAGATAAGATTCAGTAACGCTGCTACTCAAAACTTAAAACAAGACAACGCTCACTGCGTCACTCCGAGCCACTTTGAGAAGTTGTCGAACTCAGCATAGTCACTGTCTGAGATCATGGTCTTGTACCATGCCTTTCCTGCAGCCTTAACCTTAGCAGCCTCCTCCTACAATGGATCAAAAGGAATTTTCAGTTAGAACAAAAGGCACAACGAGATTGAAGTCTCCTAATGGTTAAGGACTAAATTACTATGGCAAAGGTACAGCAAATGAAATACTGATGGCAGGGTCAAACAGAAGGGACAAGAAACTAAGAGATCCATGTACAGATACAACAACAAACTTAGATCCATGACAAATATAAAACACAGCCAAATAAATGACCTTCTATTGCCAAGAACACAAACCACCATTTCACTGTAAACAACAACAAAGTGTAGCTCAAACAGAACAAATTTAGAATATTAATATTGCATGAAACATGAATAGTACATGAAACATAAACTTGAACACATAGAGACATACTTTCAGACAAAGAAAAAAACGAACTTACACAACTGTATGTTATCATGAATCAATTTACGTTTTTGAAGGCCTCTAGGACAACAATGAAACTTTAAGAACATAAAACTGACACTGAGCTATTCCTATGAGGTCAATAACTTGTAAGCAATACAAACTTGGTTTACCACAGACATCATGAGACAAAAGAATGCTCAACTAAACATCAAGCAACAAACTCATTAGAATCTCTTACTGCATTATTTTCTACATGTTTGAAACAAACAGAAAGCATGAATATTAAAACAACTTTACCTATTAACAAGAATAACACCACTTTGTATCGATTATGATATTAACAAATTAACATCCATGAAGAACTATGCATCATAAACAGCAAGTACGGGCTAACAAAATGATTCAGAACGCCATCTATACAAATAGATCATACAAAGCAGTACAAACTAACGAACTTATAACACAAACATCCACACATTTGTTTTGACTACCATGAAAGTCTAACTATAGATCTACATAACTAATCAGATGGTCTAAAAATTAATAGTCGTTTCATAATAACTGTATCAACAAAGTTGAAAGCAGAGGAAGTTATACCGGGCTAAGCTTGGTCCTCTTGGAGTCAAGCTTCTCCTTCCTGGCCTTGATGCGGGCAGCCTCAGCAAGGGTGGCCATCTTGCGGGCGGTGCCGAAGTAGGGGTTGAGCTTGAGCACAGCGGCAACATTCTTGAGCGGGTTCTTCCTCTTCTCCCTGCGCTTCACCTCCTTGTTGAGGGGCTTCACCACAGACTGCACCTCATCAGAGTTGATGATCCTGCCAAGATCAGCATTGGCCATCTTGGGCCTTGGCAGAATGAAGCCCTTCTTCTTCAGCGAAGGCGCGTCGAAGGTGCCATACACCTCCTCAAGCTTCTTGAAGGCGCTCTCGGTCCAGATCACGAAGCGCCCAAGGTGGCCACCCGGTGCGAGGTCGAGCAGGTTGAGGCGCTCGACGTTGGCGACATCCACGCCGGGCAGGTTGCGGAAGGCCTTGACGATCTTGGATCCCTCGGTGCCATAGACGATGAGCGGGCCCTTGCGGTTGATGTAGCGGCGGTTGCGCATCTTACCCTTGCCGGGGCGGATGCCGACGGAGTCCTTGGCCTTCTCGGCGTCGGCGTAGGCGCCGACCTGCTTCAGGATCTTGATGGCCTGGGAGGTCTTCTCGATGGACTCAGCTGAGTCGGAAATAACGAGGGGGAGCTCGGGGACGGTCTCGATCCGGTGACCGCGGGCGAGGACGAGGGAAGGGACGGCGGTGGCGGCGAGCGCGGAGGCGACAGCGACGCGGCGGAGGTGGATGTTGACGCGGCGGTGCCACTTGCGCCATGTCTTGGTCGGCGCGAACATGCGCCCGCCACGGCACATGTTGCCGAAGGCTCCCTGGCCTGCACGGTGGGTGCCGCCGCCGGGGACACGCGGGATACGCGAAACCGCGCGGCCGGTGCCCCACGACTCCGCCGAGGTCTGGTGGCCAGCGCGGCGGGATACGGCGTAGGGCTGCCGCTTGTTGCAGGAGAGCAGCCTGTGGACGAAGCGGACCACGTCGGGGCGGAGCGGCGCGCGGAACACCTCGGCGAGGGCGAGGTTGCTGCTGTTGTCGGTCGCCATGTCGCCCTCCAGGGCCTTCACGGAGACGAGGGGGCGGGTTTGGGTGGCCATGGCAGCGGCGGCGGCGGCGGCGGCTAGGGTTTTGCGGTGGCGCGGGTGTGCGAATGGAGGCGGGGCGCGAGGGAGAGAGATTATATAGGTGGAGGTTGCTAGGGTTTGGGCGATGGGGTTGACGCGGCGAGATCTCGACCGTCGGTTTGGATTGAGCGGCGCGGATTTGGTTTGGGATCGAGTGGGCTGGGCCTTGTTGTTTGATGAGATGGGCCGTTTCGAATTTTTTGCATTTTTATTTTTTTAAAGATTTACAAAAATAACTTGCGAGTTTGAAAAATTTCAAAACTAATCTCCTCCCGCCCTCCTGGGGGCGTGAAGGGAAAACGCCCTTCCCGAGGGCAAAAATCCGACGTGGCAGACGGCCCCGACGGCCGTCTGCGCGGTGGCATTTTGCGGCGCCCTTCCCGCCTCGGAAGGCGTTTTTCACTCTGCACGGGGCCGCCGCAAAATGCCAGGAGGCCGGCCTTTTGCAGGCGGCCTCTTCCCGCCCTTGGTAAGGGCGTTTTTCACCTGTGCACGTGGGCCGCCGCAAAAGGCCCGCGCCGCATTTTTGCGAGTGGCTTCCTTCCCGCCCTTACCAAGGGCGTTTTTCACTGTGCTTACAACTTATTATTGGTCATTTAAGTTGAAGATATTTTATAATTTTTTGAAATGATTGAATGACTTTAAATATTATTAAAACTTATTATTGGTCATTTGTAATCCAAATAAATTCTCCTCAAGCAAAAAATAATAATTGGTTCACGTAATATATTTTTGCATCTAAATAAAATCATTACCGTGGACCAAAATATATGTAGGCTCCAGATATTACAATGTGAACCTAACATATTTGAATAATATTTTAGTTCGGTTATAAAATTTAGAAATTCAAACAAAGTAGCATGGCTATAATCACATTTTAATTTTGAAAATTATCAATTAGTTCAAACAATTCGTAGAAGTTCTCAACTACATATTAATTTCTTGAGACCTACTACACTGTTGGGCTATTTTAAGAACTCACTGTTTTTAAACTTTTCTTAAATAACTAAATTGTTGTGTAACTTTGACCATTAGTTTCGTCATTAGTATTTTTCTACCTATATGATTTTTCATGTTTTCAAACCAAACACATTGAGATTTATCGATGGTTAACGTTTTAAGAGTTTGATCATCAATAAATCTCAAAATATGGAGGAGCATATGTTGTTTGCATTACCTGTGAACAAATTATTTTAACCAAGTTAACTTAGTTGCAATGGTTAAGCGTTGTTTGTCACAGTGTTACATAACCCATTAGGTACGGATGATGCAATACAACTAACTCATCCCCCACGAGTGAAGGCTCGGCTACCTACGGAACCGTTCAAGGGCGATAAGCTTGTCATCAATTTTCTCTTTCCTTCTCGGCGTTGTACTCCTTTTGAGTTTCACATTTAGTTACTTTTAAGCCGTTATATTGGGAATGACATTGTCGATCCACCTAGTGAATCCACACCTTCTTTGAATGCCCCGGTAAAAAACACATGTAATCGCTAGAGAGCCACTAGAGCGAAGACGTTTGCATAATTGATAAAATGAAAGACGTACAACGAAGTCGTTGTCTAAGTTGGGGCAAATGAAATATCTCCGACCATATGTTCGTGGTTCAAATGAGGTAGCCATCTTGCAACGATCCCTACAACCGCACATAGGACGCTCCGACCATTTAGGAAAACCCGGTTGTTCCTCCATGCTAAGCTTGCGATTTCGACGCGACGTTCATACTCCATCCAAGCCTGAATGAATTGTTCGAGACTCGGGTTGTGTTACCGTCCGACCGATCAGGTGTTTAACCGTATCGATCCAATCTTTGTATGGACACCGACGTACATCCTCCCGGTTGCACATTTTTGATGGTCGGAGTTAAAAATGGAACAAGCGAAAAGGTTAAAGAAAGAAAAATTATACTCACGACAAAATCGTCATCCGCAATCTCTGGACACACGAAGCATCTTTGTCCTCTAGTTGCTTGTCTTATGGATCTTACCACTTGGCAACGTAGACCACAAGTGGCATTCGGGCGTTCCCGCCATGTGGGTAGTGCCACTGATCCATAGGCCGTCCAAAGCTTCGCGAACTCAACGTTGGTACTCGGCCTTCCGTTGAAGGTAGTCCGACCTTGTTTCGCTAAGTGGGTAGTAACGTGTTCCGTCGGTTCGTGGGTTCTCCGTATCTATCCACTCAACGAAGTTGCACACCCGACGATATGCCCGCATGAGGTGTTAACACGATGTACAATCAAGTTAGCGTTTCGCGTGAAGATTTTGTAGATGAAAGCTGCGAGATAAGCCATACCGATCAATGTTGGCGCATTGGAAAAATCGTCTCCCCGGTTTCGCGAGGAGGGACGACGTAAGTATGCAGCCATCTCCACAATGGCATAACGGACGGTCACACCATGGTGGAATAAAACCGCTCAAAGGATGGAGTCGCCAGTGGAGACGCTCAAGGAATGGATGATATGAAGATCTCATTGCAGGAGTAAATGTAGAAAAGAGAATGCGATTTGAAGAGTTCGTATTTGGATCTAGGCAATATATAGTGCGGGAGGTGACGGTTCACATCTATGTATCGTTTATGTCCGTCACGGGGCAATGTATCGAGACGTATCATGTAGGATTGTCACGGGGCAAAAGTTGATAGCGACGTATCGTGCGGTGACTATCACGGGGCAAAAGTTGATAGCGACGTATCGTGCGGGACTATCACGGGCGTAAGCCGATAGTGATGTCTCGTGCGGTGTCTAATCGGCCGAAAGTTTTTTTGTCGTTAGTAAGAGTATCATGCAAGCGAACGATACGGAAGGATCTCGTGACATGTGAGTGCGACGAATGCAGACATAGATATACAAACATCAAACACAAAATAAATATTTACAATTTGTACAAACCGTTGCACACAGCCTACGACGAGGCCTCTTACCCCTATCCCTCCTAGGCCGTGCTCGACGTGCCCCCGAGAGTACGTCGCCCGTCCGGGGCACGCCACGACTAGCACGGACATCCGGCACGGCGTCTCCCGTGGCGGGTCCCGGCTCGTGGTAGAGGTGCTCCACCGAGCCGAGAGGAGGCGAGTACGCCCGATCCGGGTCCTCCAGTCGTCGAAGTCATCGCCCGTACCGACCCCCTCGTCGCCTCCCCGGACCCGCCCGCCGCGCGTCGACGAAGTCCCCGACCGGAAAATCCCCGCCGAGTAGAATCCTCCCGTATGTAAGCAATGTGAAGCATCAATGACTTAAACTAACACGCGTGAAGTAATCATCGGACGACGCTTGCTCACCTCCCGGCGACCGGGGACGAGGAACGGAGGATCCGCTCGCTCCAAAGCAAAGCTCGCAGTCCGGGCCGAGTAGCGAAAGGCCGAGGGATCGACGATCCACTCGCGCCGCCGTATCCCCGCTCGGTAGCGTCGGACCTAGGCGACATTCGGTTCGTTAGATCACGTTGTAGGGTTGACACAATGAAAATGAGCGGAACTAACTCGTGGAAGGACCGCGCGTGTGGTGACCATCCGGCACGGACCGCGTGGACGAGGACTGTAACACCCGTGGAGGAACCGCGTCGACGGCAGAACGACACGAGAAGATCCGCAAGATCTTCCGTGCCGTCGTCGCATCCGCTCGAAGGTCATCCTCTGTTCCACCTCGTTCGGTGAATGCTCGTCCGCCTCGCATCACCGAGTCGATTTCGGCATTCAATGCCCGTGCGGCGTCGGCCTACAAAAATCAAAACAAGTTAGGTTTTTCGCTCCAATAAAAAACATAATGACGTACAAAGGCTTTAATGCGGACAAATCATGACGTACCCCAACGAAGTAGTCCCTGGTCTCGGTGCTCGGGGTAGGTGTCCGTGATCGCGCCCGGTGTTGCCGCTGCGTGGCCGGTGTGAAGGTCACTCGCGGGCGCGTCCGCGGTAGGTACCACCGAAGGTAGGCGGTGTAGTTCTCCTGAGTGGGCGTAGATCTCGCCGATCACCTCCTCGTGGCTATCGCCCACCCGCCACGTATTGCCGCATACGTGGTTCCTGGAGGAGCCTCCCGCCGTCCCCGTCGAGACAACCTGCGTACACAGCAAAGGTCGACTATAGTTCCATTTAATTTGACACAATAGTACTACATTTGAAATAGAAATACTCACCGGTGGTCCCGGTGGGGAACGGCAACCGTACGTCTACCGGAATCCTCGGCGCATCCGAACCGCCTCATCACTCGGCCGGGCAAGTGAGGCTCGACGGTGATGTCGTACACCATCGGGATCAACGTCATCCAAGAGGCCGAGTCGCGCGTGCACAACGTCGAGAGGCCTAGAGGCGCCCGAGCCGCGACCGCCGCTGCGTGTACGGCTCCCGGACAACGTCGTACTTGAGACGGTCCAACTCGAACACGAAATCCGGTAGCTCCGTCTCACTGAGCGTGGGCGTAACAACGCTGCGATAATAAAAAATCAAATGGTTACAAGTTTTGTTCAACACAATTTAAATATTTGAAAGAAATATGACTTTGTACTTACGTTGCGTCGAAACCAGATTAACCCATCGTAGGCCTCGGCCGGGTTCTCGAAAGCCGGCGCTACGTCGACGGAGAGGTGTCGACGACCGGTCGGCCGATCGCGAACCGCTCCGCAGCCCCACACTGTAAGAGAAGGGAGACTGTGAAGATCGCTCCGGATCGTCTTCGTGCACGCGTCGCACGCCCACGGTAGGTGGCTGCGAGCACGGCCGAACCCCAACTCCACCGAGGCACGCCGCCTATCTCCGCGTCCGCTATCGACCGGCGTAGTGGATCGGCCCTCTCTGCAGTGTTCCCCGACGTGTTGGTGAACATCACCCACCGAACAACCAAAAGGTCGCTCCAACGAGCGTCGCACGGAGTACTCGTCGGCGTCGGGGTGGAGCTTGTCGGCCTACAAAGGACAAAACCATGTTAACAAACATCGATGTAATGAAAATACCGAAGTCTTGAAGTTAACTTACCGTGAACCGCATAATCCAAGTCTTCGTAGGCCCGGTGGTCGCGTAAGGGTAGATCGACGAACACTGGGAGCCCCGTAGCCTCATCACCCGAGCAAAGCGCGCAGTGATGTCCTCCTCCATCCACCAACACCGTCCACAGCCCGACGCCTCTAGGCTAGTGGTAGCCCTAGCGGTAGGAGACGTCCTGCGGCGTCGAGCCATCTCCCCACAAGGAAGATGGAAGGTGTGCGTCTCGAGACGCCACCGATCCACCAAAGCAGCTATCAGGGACCGGTCCGCATCGAACCGTCTGGCCTGGTCGTGATCGTGGGCACGCGCCTCAACGAGTCTGCAGAGAGCGATCAGGCCAGACTCATGTAACCTGCATATCATACAGATAGTGCAATATTAGTATCAAGCACAGTGTTCCTGCAATAAGTGATAAGAGTTTGAACGTACCGCTCAACGTGTCGCGGATCGACACGCAACAACTCGCGCGACGGCCATGGACGAAAGGTGGTCACCGAGCACCCCGCACCGCCGACAAGTACGACTCGTGCGCCCCGTCCACCTGTCTCGCCGAAAAGCGCCGGTGTATCGTCCGCCATACCCGCATGAATACATGAAGCACACAATAAGCAATTTAGAAGAAAAATCAAAACAACATTAATACATGACATAAATGGTCCATTATATCTCAACATAAAAAAGGTTCACGTCTTAATTCAAACTAACAAACACAACATATAAGTATCACAACAACAATAAACCAGTTTACGTCTCACAATGATAAAAATTACACGCACGACAGATGGCAACAACATGACAAATAGTACAAATATCAGATCACCACTACATTGAAAAGGAGCAAACAAAATAATCAAGCCATTGCATCTCCAGTGGACGACGTAGTCGCTGCACGAGCACGTCTAGGACGTGGTCGTCTCGTTGTTGTTCCTTCTCCAGAAGGACGGCTACCATCGGAGGGCTGTCCGGAAAGTCCTGAACCTTCGACGGTTGAAGTTTCTGAATTCTTCGGACATTTTTTGTATGTATGTCCGCGCTCATCGCATTTGCTGCAACGTAGGGTCCTTCCCCCGGCCTCGGACTCGTCCATGTCGTTTCTGATGCGTCTCGACTGACGACGTCCCTTTTTCATCCTTAACTTCGATGGATCTGGAATGTAGAACACTTGTGGCCGCAGTGTTGTGTACGATCCAGATATCCCAAAACCATATATCTCCTCCTTCCACGTATGAAAAATTGCTTCTTTCCTGTAGTACGGTGACACATAAATATCCGGAACTATGCCGCAGTCCCACTGCGGCAAGGACGTGTGAGCAAGGCGGATGTCTAAGCTTCGGCTTCATACCGCAGCTACAACCACCATCCGCATGAAGCACACATTCCCGCACGCTTGAACACGGTTGATGCCTCGCCTTCTCCCGTCGACACACATGATCTCGCATCGAAGAACTTGGGTTCCTTGGGGATTACTCGTGCTTCATAGCCTTCGAATTTTGTCTTGCATATATTTCGTCACCACGTTGCCAAATACAATTTTGTTGTCGACCATTAAAGGGGATATTTTCTTAAATCTATCCCTAAAATATGCCTGCGTGCCATGAAGGATAAATTCCACAATACCCACCAATGGAAGCCCCCTAACTCCTCGCATCACCCGGTTGTACACCTCGGCCGGTTCGTTGTCATTATACCATATCGAGCTCCATCGGTGTCATACAACGAGACCACTTTTCTTTCGGTTCATTCTCTATCCAAGTGGGAGAAATTACGTATTGATGGTGCAGACCTCCTTCTCATTGTTGGCGGGTCATTATGCAATGGACCAAGAGGTACAAGCAGCTCGTCAACTGTGGCAAACGAGATTGCTCGTCGGTTTGTTTCGTTGTCGCTCATCCAACCTTCTCCACATCTCATTGAATTTTTCTCTTGATTTTGACCACATAGCCTCTTGAATAGATCCATCGGTGCTTGTTCTTGAATTGTTTGTAGAAATTGGCTCCCATATGACGCATGCACCACCTACTCCGAACATCATGCCACCTAGCCGGAAGTCCCCTCTCCGGCCAACCATTCGAAGGTAGTCGATTGCCCTCAGCATGCCGACATGACGATCATGTATGAGACAAACATTGGGCCTCATACGAACGACTTGGCATCGAACTCTCTCCAAGAACCAATACCAGCTTTCGGTGTTCTCACTCTCGACAAATGCAAACGCCATAGGTAACACCGGTTGTTCCCATCCGCTCCAATCGCCGCGCATTCGACTCTCGTATTTCCGCCGAAAGGTTCCATCTATGCACAGCACGGGCGACAGTGAACAAATGCGTTGATGCAAGCACCAATCGAGAAAAAGGCTCTTTGCAGCACGCTCTTGCTCGAATCAGTAGATGATGGAAATGTCTGAATGTCGTAGTAGGTAGTGGGGTTTCTCTGAGCAATGGTGGCTAATAGACGAGGTAAATTGTCATACGATGCTTCAAATGTGCCATACCTCATCTCCAATATCTTTTGTTTCGCCCTCCAAGCCTTCGCATAGCTAATAGTATACTTGAATTTGTTCTCAATGTGCTTAATAATGGAGCCCGGTTCAAAATCCGTGTTTTTAACAACATGGTCAGTACATCTCACCGGCAACAAACGCCGAGGTGATGTTGCGGTGGTACTTATCTACCCCGCAAGATGACATGTGTGCTCACCAACAATGCTCACTTTCCAATAGTCATTCCATTTTCCCTTGTATGCATGAACGCGCCACGGACAATCATCCTTCATACACTTCACATCATACACATAGTTCGTAGACTTCACCACCCTAAACTCTCTATGCAAAGACACCGCCCAATGCTTCACGCCTCTTTCATGTCTTCCTTATGAGCATACCTAGCACCCTGGATGACCTCGTTATCCTTGTATTCAAATGAAACATGCTGCCCTTCCGAGATAACAAGCCGAGAGAAATCGGCTTGTTCCCAATCGACGGCATGACATCTTCTTCCTCGTCCGATGATTCATCGCCCTCCGCCTCGCTCATTTTAGAATCCTCCCTCTCCATTTCTTCAACAATTGCTTCGATTCTCTCTCCCTCGTCCGCCACGCCAATCGCCTCCTCTAAGCTTGCTTCATTGCTTGGACCTTCGCCATACTCTGTTTACATTGTATTACCGCTATCGATTTCGTGCAAGGCCACAAAAATAACAAGGGGCCAGGACCTTTCAAGTGCCATGTCCACATAACGTCTCCACGACTCGGTGTTATCAATAGGCATAAGTTCCCAATAATATCCTCTCGTTGCACGACTAACTACAACGGATAGAGACATTGTTTTCACTCTTGTATCCACTTTAAATCCACGTAGCAACCAACTATACACCGACTCAAATGTTTTCTCGCCCGGCCTATCGATGCCCTTTGATTTCATCCTAAATTCGACAAATCTACACCTTTCGGACCGTATCTAACGTTGCCTTCACCGTGAACTATCTCGAAATATGATCTTACTTGCCATAGTGCCTGACAAACAAATTGAAACTGAGTTTATTCCATACTACGAATATATTTCCTAGATGATTATGTACCTAACTTAATTTCTTTAACAATATGTTCTCTGGTCTACATCTTAAATTTTCCCAAATCGATTTGTTCGTTCCATCTACCGCCAATCGTAACTCGTTCATTTCAGTTTGCCAAAATTTATAAACTAAATTTAATTAACTCGTAGTATATATCTAAACATATTTTGATCATCAACAAAATTATACGTACGATTTTCTATAGTGCTTACCATCTGCACACATAATTTACACTTACATCCAAACACATTCTACCTAAGTTGATCTATCTATTCTACCTATGTTAATGTCCATTAAATATCCTTGTTGATCTATCTATTCTTCCTATGTTACTTTCGATTAGATTATCTACATTGATCTAAATTAAACCATCTGTTTTACAAATCTATAACAAATTATTCAATACCTATTCAAATATTACAAATTTATATTTTTCCTAATATTTCATTTACATACTAGCTAACAAACAAAATAATGACGAGATATTGCATTTACCTCCAATGAAGTACGCAATCCAGCGGGGCTTCACCGCGCTCCTCCTCTTCCTCACCTCTCTCTCTCGTTCTTTTTCGGATTTGGAAAGGTGTAAATGAGGTTGAAATGATTGAGAGTCGGCATATATCGGCCGGTAAAAACGCCCTTGCAGAGGGCGGGAAGGGCCGCCGCAAATTGCCGGGCGGCCGTGGCAATTTGGCGGCCCCTGTAAGCACGGTGAAAACGCCCTTGGTAAGGGCGGGAAGGGGCCGCCTACAAAAATGCCAGCGCGGCCGGCCTTTTTGCGGCGGCCCCCGTGCACGGTGAAAACGCCCTTACCAAGGGCGGGAAGGGGCCGCCGCAAAAGGCCGGCCTCCCCGGCATTTTTGCAGCGGCCCTCGTGCACGTGAAAAACGCCCTTCCCAAGGACGGAGAAGGGGCCGCCGCAAAAATGCCACCGCGCGGCGACGGCCGTGCGGGGCCGTCGCCACGTCGGATTTTTCGCCCTCGGGAGGGCGTTTTTTCCCTTCACGCCCTCCCAGAGGGCGGGAGGAGATTAGTTTTGAAATTTTTCAAACTCGCAAGTTATTTTTGTAAATCTTTAAAAAAAAATTAAAAATGCAAAAAATTCTCGGATGTTGTGGCATCGCAGTTGTTTCTTGCTTTGGATTTTGAATTTGGCCCATAACTCTAAATATAGAGCAGGTCTCGCTGAAATTTCAGGATTTTTTTTGAGAGGAAGACGGTGGGAAAAATCCCCACAGAAACAAATTAATAAGTAAAAGGAGGTTAAAGATCAACTTATAGCAGAGTTAGGGGGTTAGGATGGGTTAGATACAAGAAGCAGATTGGAGATTAACTAAAAGCATCTAGCCAAGGATAGAAAGCATCTCTAGAAGAGGTTTTGAACCGAGCTGATTGGTAATAGCCTTGGGTCCAGAAGTTGTGCAACCATCTAGACAGAGAGTGATCCTTTCTATTAAAGACCTTGTCATTTCGATCTTTCAAATTTCCCAAAGAGCAATCGACATACTTCAAAACCGAAGTTGTGATCATTAGTTTGGTAAAGTCTATCTTCAATCGATAGAGTTAGATCCCAGGTTTTATTGATTCGGTACCAGCATTAATTTGCAAATGGGCAAGCGAAGAAAAGGTGATCGATGGATTCTTCAACATTAAGAGTACACATGACACAAAGATCATTATCCATGTGCCCAATGTGCCTTCTGGTGAGCATCACCTTGGTGTTGAGACGGTCCAAAAGAATCAACCAAATAAAGAACTTAATTCTTGGTGTGCACTGAGATTTCCACAATTTGCCGTAGATTAGATGAGCTTGCACCAACTTATACACTAAGTCATAAAACTTCTTGGAGGTGTAATCTTTCCCCTAGATTGGTTTCCAGGAATCCTTGGCATTTTCATTATAGGCAAGTTGTTGGAGTTTTGATTGTAGACTTTCTAATTCTTCGGAGGCCTGGAGTGAAATGGGGAGCACGAATACAGAGTCTAGATCCCATACTATATCAGTTTTTGCACCGAGACTGTGTCAGATACAGCAAAAGAGTAGAGTCTAGGATAAGCTTGATAGAGGGGAGGCTCTATCCAAGGGTCCATCCAAAAGCTAACTATGGAACCATTCCCCAGTTCACAACGAGGCGATTGCTCTATAGATCCCATTAAGTCAAAAAACATCTTTCCACCAAAAGGAGCCCACCTCCCGCGATGTGTTTATTATTGTAATATTTGAACCAAACAAGTTGAGTCCAAGGAATATCCTCTCTGTTATAAAACTTATGTAGTTGTCTTAAGAGAAGAGTGTCATTTTGAAGTTTGAGGTTAATGACTCCTAGTCCTCCCTTCTTTTTTTGTCTTTGGACTGCTTCCCAAGCTACTAAATTACCTCCTTGTTTCTTTTCTGTGTTCCCACGCCATAAACATTGCTTTCTAGCTCGATCAATGCAATCAATAACACCAGCAGAAAGCTTGATGGAGCAGAGAGCGTATGTAGAGATCGGTGTTAAGACCGAATTGAGCAGCTGTAATCTGCCTGAAAGAGATAACCACAAAGAACTACCTGATAATCTTCTTTCGATTCTGTCCATTATAGGCGTTAGATCTTCCATCCTATGTTTGGTGGTTCCCATGGGTAATCCTAAGTAAGTAAAAGGCAAATTTCCCGATTTGCAACCAAAGGTGGAAGCCAAGTGATCCAACCTATCCTGACTCACGTTGATCGGTAACATTTGGGATTTACTGAAATTCACCTTTAGCCCTATTGCAACATAGAAGTTGTTTAAGAGTCCTTTCAGGAAGAGAAGTTTTCTAGAGTCCGCTTGCATGATGAGAAGGGTGTCATTCGCATATTGGATTATGGGAAAATCTTCTATTGGCTACGCGATTGGTATTTTGAGAAGGCCTTGAGAGACTGCTCTATTACTTGGAGCAGGTCAGCTGCCAGGATAAAAAGGAGCGGTGAAAGTGAATCACCTTGGCGAACTCCCCATTTGCACTGAAAAAACTTGCCTGGAACTCCATTGAGGAGAATAGTCGATCGTCCCGTAGCCAAGATTGTGCTGATCCAATTAATCCATCTCAAAGGGAAACCCAGATGTGTCATGACTTGGATGATGGTTAGATGCTCCACTATGTCGAATGCCTTTCCAAAGTCCAACTTGAGGATAATTGCCAGTTTTTTAGAGCGGTGGCAATGATGGATGTACTCAAAACTCCAGGCAATGCAGTCCTGGATAGCCCTATTTCTAATAAAGCCATACTGATTACGGTGAATTAGTTTTGTGATACAGTTTGTAGACGATCAGCTAAAATTTTTGTGAGAAGTTTGAGGCTAACATTCATTAGAGATATTGGCCAAAAGTCATGCACAGTGTTGGGATTGGCGGTCTTGAGGACAAGAGCAATAAAGGAAGTGTTAATAGAGCTTAAAGAGATTGCCCTAGAATGAAAGTCATTGCAGAGCCTGTAAAAATCATGCTTGATTATCGGCCAGCATTTTTTCATGAACAAACCATTAAAACCGTCTGAGCCTAGTGCTTTATCCGCATGCATTTTGCACACTATAGAGTCAATTTTTGTTTGTGAAAACGAATCAATCAGGGAATCAAGTCCTTCTACTGGAGTGAGGAGAGTTTGGAGGTTAAAAACCATGATCGGTCGTCTGCGATTCCCATCCTGTTCTTAAAAGATGACCAGAGAAGACCGCTTTCCCCTCATGATCCGAGATCTCAATGCCCTGTTCATTTACTATGTGTGGAATGAGATTCCGTCTATAGGAGATTGTTGCCATAGCATGAAAGAATTTCATGCACTCGTCCCCAAAGCGGACTCTGTTAACTGTGTACCTTTTTTCTGTAGAGGTTTTTGAAATGAAGCAAGTTTTGCAACTGATATTTGATGAGGGCACGAAGATTGTTCTTGGGGAAGAATATACCTCTTCTTTCTTCCAAAGAGTCAAGAAACTCTATCACCAAATTACTATTAGCAATCAGTAGATTGAGATTTGATAAATTCTGGCTCCATGTTTTTAGATCTGATCTTAGCTTTTTGAGTTTAAGAGAGATACTTTTCGCTGGATCACTAACTGCCAGTGAAGCTGACCAACTGTCTTGAACTGTTTGCATGAACGTGTCATGTTCCACCCAGAAGTTTTCAAACCTGAAGACATTGGATTTCGGGATTTTTGTACTGATAGCCACCTTGCATGGTGTATGATCTGAGGTTGTCTTTGCTAAGGGATAAACTTCTGTATTTAGAAAAGCTATAGTCCAGTTTGGAGAAGTGAAAAACTAGTCCAATTGTTCCAGGAGTGGATTCGTCTGCATGTTACTCCAAGTAAAGGCCCTGCCTTTTAAAGGAAGCTCAATAAGCCCTAAGTGACCAATAGCATCATTAAAGATGAGAGTATCCAAGAGATTACCACCCAACTTGTTTCTGTTACTGAGATACCTATAGAAATTAAAATCACCAAGAAAAATCCAGTTTGAATCATCATTTATCTGGTGGCCTTTAAACCATTCAATGAAAGCCGATATGTCCGGTTCCACACACGGGCCATATATATTTGTTAGGAACCATTGATCATTATTGAAGGTAGAAACAAAACGGATGGTGAGGCCAAAGTTATTTGCGTCCATAACCTGTCCAAAAAACAGCGAACTAGTCCAAATAACAAGCAAACCACCTAAAGCACCAGAGGAAGGAACAAACTCAAAGCGATCAAAACGACGGGGGGCAATCTTTTGAATAAAACTGGGGTCGAAAGAGTCTCGTTTCGTCTCTTGAATACAAACCACTGAACTATTACTCTCCTCTATCTTGTCTTGAATGGCTGCCCACTTGTTAGGGGAGTTGATACCACGAACATTCCAGCATAAGATGTTCCAATTACGTGAATTCATGGAATAACACAGCAAAAGAGAGGGTAACATCCCACCAAGACTAGCAAAATAGGAACCAAAATCTATCGGCCAAACCCGATAATACAGAATTAGTTCAAGATGACAGTAGATAATAAAATCACATAACGAAAGTCTAAGAATGAGATCTGTCCAGCATAACAAGTAACTACTAAAAGAGTTTAATCTTTGGAGGATAAAAAGAGAGATAGTTTTCGGCGAGTGATCAGCGTTCAACATCGTTGACATCAGGGTTTTTGGGCGTAGGCGCTTGGAGAAGCACCTCATCGGATAGCTCGCTAGGAGTTATTCCGCAATTTATCCCCCAGTCGCGTAGGATCTCCAAGGGGATTGGTTCAGTTGCTCCAGTATCAGCATCAATCAAGACTGGGCAGAGCTTGCGTCTCTTGGTCTCTAGCTTCATAGTGCGATAGCCATCTGTTTTGTTAATGCGAGCACTGCGCTTGACGCTTCCTTCTGCCAGGTATTTGGAACGGTCTGAAATCACCTTTGGCAAGCCAAGATCAGACTTTTTCTTGTGTATCTGACTGGGTTGGCCTTCTGATCGATGATGTGGGCTTCTTTGGGTTGGGCTCTCACAAGCTATTTGAACTTTTCTATGAGCAAGGCTTGCCTCAAGAATTGTTGGCCAAAGTTGTAAAGCTAGGGCCTGTTTGCAAGGCTACCAGATAACTATTTCTTTCCTTGATGAAGGAGCCGTAGAGGAGCTAGATTGTAACACATCAGCAGAGATTACAAAAGGAGCCAGTTGAGTAGAAACCTTGTCAGTCCCCTGTAGGATGTTTGGAAAGCTGGCACTCGGCAGGTCCCTTCTGTGGAAGATCGAGATTGTAGCGCAACGGCTAAGAGTCGCTTGAAATCGAGCTTGCTCTTTGCTGGTTAGAGACAGAGTTTCCTTAGAGGAGGTGTCCCTAGCACGGAGGGCCGCAGCAAGTTCTTCAATTGATATATCCGGCCCATTGCCACGCAGATACTCCATGGAAGAACCTGACATATCCAAATCAGTTGATTCTTCTAGCCCTTCCCAAGCAGGCCAGGGGTCTTGGGCTTCTCCATCTGGATTTTTGTTGTGGGCAATAGGCTGGTGCTGGTGCTGCCACTGGTTGTGCTGTGCCGGGAAGTGCTATTCATCCCCAAGGAATCCCTGATTCAGTGCAGCTCCATGCTGCTCAGCCTGCCAATTGGGGGCACCCGGGTTCGGTCCGAAGACAATTGGTGGGAACTCTGGGTGTGGTTCTCCATCAAAGGGGACTGGATCCTCATCTGCAAGGAAATCGTCGGGGAAATGTCCATTGAGGATATAAACAGGGATAGTCCAGGACTTGCCTGCACCCCCAAACAGGGTACCACTGGAGAAAACAAGACTTCGAGGGACTCTGTCAGGGCTCAACACTAAGGCACGCACAAGAATTCTTGATTTGTTCTGGTCTTGAAACCAATCCGTAAGGCGGCCAAAAGGGGAAATAGCAGATTTTATTGTTGATAGTACGAGTTTTATATTATATAGTAGGAAAAATTATAAAATTATAGCTTCGGAAGGCTACAATCAGGAAAAGTAAAACAAAACCACCACCACTTGCCGACAGTCCCAAAGCTTAAGACCACACCGACCACAGCTAAGCGGAATCGAGCGCCATCCCCACGCCTAGACACGAAGCCACCACTGAAATGTCGTGCAGACTTTTAGTTGAAAAGGGAGGGATTTCGAGTTGAATATTGAACCCACTGTTGTTTGAAAGTTCATTTGCTCTAGAGTTAAGAATTTTCATTCATGTTCAAAAACAAAATCATTAGCCATGTTTGAAAGTAAAAGTAAATGAGAAACAAAATGGTCCTATATTGCTTAAGAATTAAATGCCACGATATATCTATGTACGAAATTCGTCAAACTGAATTATATGGACTCTTGACTTTCCATTCGTACAACAGATAGATTCAGTAGTGTG
This sequence comes from Oryza australiensis, assembly GCA_019925245.2. NCBI lineage: Eukaryota > Viridiplantae > Streptophyta > Magnoliopsida > Poales > Poaceae > Oryza > Oryza australiensis. Next base: position 5,733,505 of record JAIFGZ020000342.1, read on the forward strand.
CAGTATAATTTGATGTTCGGCTATCGCCCTATATCCCGCCACATTTGAATAGTTTGATTTTCATTATTCATGTGTTCGGAATTGTAGATGTCTCATCTTCCAAATGATTTCAACCAAATGATTGCCCTTGTTAAAACGATTGGTGAAAGGTCGGAATTAATGGGTTTTCTAGTATAAGTTTGCATTGGTAAGTTTCGTTCTCAAGAGTGTGTATGTTCACTTAGTTTTTTTTAAGTTCAAACAAGGTGCATTACATGCTTCACTTAGTTTTTTTAAAGTTCAAACAAAGACGCATTACATGCTTTATATTTTTTGATGCGATATTCTGAGTTTATTGACACAGAAGCAATATTTTTACTAGTGGTCACATTTAAGCCGCTCATGCAAAGCTCAAGTTTGTTAGGGATTTCTCGAAACCAACGGCAGCAGCTCCCAAAATTCTTCACGTAGATGTCTCAACTAATGTATTTTGCCTAATCATCTTACTCTTTTTTTAAAAAAATCATGATTTTTCAAGAAGATTTGGATGGGATTTAGGAAACAATTCTAGGGTCTACGAGACCGCCAACTGGGGCATACAAAATATACCAAATATGTAATATTATTTAAATATATTTTTAATAATACAACAGTAAATACTCGCTTGATTAGAAAGTATACGAGAGAGGATCAACAATATTAATATAAAGTGTATGTACATAATTGGATTAACTCATCCATCACCAAATAGGAGACACTATCATTTTCACCACTGAAGTTTCTACACAAATGCAATTTTGAAACTAACCTTCCATAAAAAAGATAAATCTACAACTAAGAATCCTTCAACCACCAATCTATGTCTATTATTGACATATTAGCTTACTAAAAAAATATCAAGCAAAACGAAACTTGATGTATTTTTTCCTCCTCTCCATTCCTTTTGTCCCTATTATGTGTTCCTTATGTGTTCCGTATCTAGCAAAAATAAGCTCGGTTGAGAAACCACATCTGGTGTCCAATCGAGATTCGGTCAAATTACTTGAATCTAGTTCAACATTTAAGAAAATATTGTTGTCACAAGTATACAACTCGTGATGAAATCAATAGAGGTGTCATGGGTAAGAGACAATGTGCCCAGTGGTGGATCTAGCGGGGGGCTCTAGCCCCCCTACCGCCGGAGAACCCCTTAACCCCTTAGAAATTTCAGCAATGGGAGAAAGAAGCTATGGGAGAAAAAAAGAGAAGGAAGAAGTAGAGATGTAGAAGATGACTCATGGACCGTTCGATCGAAGATCAACGATTTAGATTAGAAGCCACATACCCCTTCGCTAGTTTTGCTTAAGAAATCATGGTCTATTTTGTATTTAACCCTTAGTCCGTAGCAGTTCAAAAATATTTATGTTTTAGTCCATAACTCTTATCAGATAACCCTTCAACTCCTTAATAAATACTCTCACGGTCCACCCCTTGTTGTTTTACATGATACACCTCCGATCTGTATACATAATTATGTATAGGTCTATTTTTTGTATTTAAAACCCTCTAAACTATGTTTTCTTGCCAACCAACCCCTAGAACTTGTTTTATACATAACTTTCTCGTTTTAAATCTGATAGTGTGATTTTCGTGATCACGTGTTTGTAGTTCTGTGTAGATTAATTTAAAATTTTTGTGATCACGTGTTTGTAGTTCTATGTAGATTAATTTAAAATCTCTTGTCCACTCTATCTTCATTGATTGATGTATTGTTCTAATTAATAGTAAATTATTTATATGTATGACTTGATTTGGATGTTTGTATGGTGTTTTTTTGAAATCAGAAACTTCATTACTGCTCAGCCCCGGCTAAATCGCTAGCGACCAGCTCCTCAAGATGTTGAGGTACATCATCCTAGATAGCATGAGATGAACTGGGCAAATTACAACCGATCGATGCTAATTCATGAGCCAGCTTATTACAAGATCGAGGACAATGGCTAATTTGGCATAAAAGAAACTCGGAACCCATCAGATGTTGCACTTCTAATATCATCCCACCCAGCAGCGACATTCTGTACTCATCTCCCTCTAAAGCATGCTTCACTGTGAGTGCATCAGTCTCCAGTATTATACTCGATGTGCCCATTGCTGTCGCTATTTTTAGCCCTTCCAAACATCCGAGAAGCTCCGCATGGAAAGCATTTTGCAGGAAAAGTTCTCGTGCTGCTCTAGCTTTATGCACCGCCCCCCAATGATCTCTTATGATGAAACCCCAACCGCCCTCACCTGTTTGCTTCAGGAAAGCGCCATCAGTGTTTAATTTCAGGATATCAGTACTCGGCCTACCCCATTTGGGAAGCTGTTGCTTGTTCGACAAAATTTGACGTGGCACAGGTTTTGGCGTAGAGCTCAACTGTGATCTGCTTGCTAACGTTGCAGCTGTGTATGCAACCGCTACACTCGGCCTCCTTCTTCCCTCCTCCCTCAATTTGTTTCGCTCATTCCACCACATCCAGAGAAAGAGAACAACCAAAATTTGTGTCTTTGATTCTAGTTTCAGTACCTTCTCCACCATATCTGTTCCCGAGATCGCTTCTTCAAGCTCACATATGATTGCCTCCAAGTTCAGAGCACACCATGCTTCTTTGACTGCCTTGCATTTAAAAATCAGGTGATTCCCATCCTCATCAAACCTCCCACACATATAACAGCGGGTATCAATAATCATCCCCTTCCTTCTTAAAACTCTTCTGAAAGCTAAAGTATTATGGCTTAGACACCATAAAAAGTGCTTCACCTTCGGCATACACTCAATTTTCCACAACTGTTTCCACAGAGTAACGCTTCCTTCACTGCTCTCAGCTTCCCCGTCCTTCCCATGATTTTGGTTTCGCCTCAGCACATCTTTGTGCACTCGGTAAGCTGACTTAACCGAGAAGCAGCCTCTCTCATCAAAGTGCCATACAATGACGTCATTCCTATCAATATGCACCGGTAAAGTACAAATCACCTTGACATCTTCCTCCCAAAAAGTTTGGTTCAGGAGCTGCATGTCCCAGGACTCGGTCACAAGGTCGAAGTTCATCCACACGTTGAATTAGATTTCGGCCTCTAGGGGTGATCGGCTTTCTTGTCACTCCCCGTGGCACCCATGGATCACTCCATATATCAATGCTTTGTCCATTTCCAACATGCCAGATGACACCTTCTTTCAAAACTTGTACTCCCTGCATGATACTTCTCCACGTATACGAACATCCATCTTTTATTTTCGCATTCAGGAGTGTACAGTTTGGATACTACTTTGATTTTAAAATTCTTGCCCACAAGGAATTTGGATTATGGATTAGCCGCCAACCTTGCTTAGCCAACATAGCCATATTAAAGGAGTATAAATCCCTGAAACCCAAACCTCCTTCGTCCTTTGGTTGCGTCAACTTCTCCCAACTTACCCAGTGAATACTTCTCTCCTTATCTTGATTATTCCACCAAAACTTTGCGATCATTGCACTAATTTGATGGCACATTTCCTTTGTGATATCAAAGCAGACCATTGCGAAGATAGGGATAGCTTGTGCAACTGCCTTAATAAGTATTTATTTTCCTGCCTTAGACAACACCTTCTCTTTCCATCCCTGAATGCGCTGCCACACTCTCTCTTTTAAGTAGGCGAACACATTTGATGGGATTTGCCCACGTAAACTGGTAAACCCAAGTATTTCTCGCTTCTAGTTTTTGATCGGATGGACAACTCGTCCATGACCTTTCTTCTCTGGGCGACACCAGTGTTGGGACTAAACATTACTGCTGACTTCTCCGTGTTAATCACTTGTCCTGAACACACCTCATAAATTATCAGAACCTCCTTTAGCTTCGCAGCATTTTCCTCATTTGCCTTGCATAAGATCAGTGAGTCGTCAGCAAACAACAAATGTGACATCGTCGGGGCACCTATGCATACTCGGATTCCTTGCAGTTTCCCTTCCATCTCCGCCTTTGTTAGCAATGCCGAAAAGCCTTCCGCGCACAGGAGAAATAAATATGGAGACATGGGGTCTCCCTGTCTTAAACCTCGCTCTGGCACAACTTCCTCCGACAGTTCACATTCACCATGATACGATATTTCACCGATGTAACACAATTCATCACCAAGTCCACCCACTGCTGTGCAAAACCCAGAAGTGACATCATATCACGAAGAAATGACCACTCCACTCGGTCGTAAGCTTTACTCATATCAAGCTTAATCGCTGCATAACCATCCTTTCCTTTCTTTCTTCTATTTAGAAAATGTGTCATATCATATGCAATGAGGATATTATATGTTATTAAGCGACTGGGAACAAAAACACTATGTGATTGTGAGATAATTTTAGGCAGCACCGTTTTCAATCTATTCGAGATCACCTTGGAGACAATTTTGTAAATTACATTGCACAAGCTTATGGGTCGGAGGTCTTTTATTTGTACTGGTCTTCTCACCTTCGGTATCAAAACAGTTGTAGTATCATTCCATTTACTTGGCATAGCTCCCCCCTTAAGACATTGAGAACTGCTTCCACCACATCATCACCAACAAACTCCCAGAACTCCTTGTAGAAAAGTGCTGGATTACCATCTGGACCTGGTGCTTTTAAGTTCCCAATTGACTTCAGAGCAGTCCACAGCTCTTCTCTTGTGTAATCACTCAACAAATTATTGTTCATTTCATTCGTCACTTTCTTGCGCACGTAGTCCAACAAACTTTGGGTATTGTGGTTGCTCGATGACCTGAATAGTTGGGAGAAATGATTCTTTATAAGAACCCTCTTCTGTACTTCATCTTCTACCCAGCTCCCATCCTCTTTTTGCAGTTTGCCAATCTATTTCTCCTCTTTCTTTTAGTGCACGATGCATGAAAAAAGGTTGTATTTCTGTCTCCATGCTGCAACCATTTAATATGTGCTCTTTGCTTCCAGTACAAATCGAATTGTTCCTTGGCTTTATCTAATCTGTATCTCAGCACGCCCTCCCTAGACATCATCTCTTGGTTCAGAACATCACGCCTACATCTTTCTAGTTCGTTGTTTAAAGTTTTAACCCGCTTCCCCAAGCTTCCCAGCACATTTGCTCCCCACCTAAATAAGTCTCTCGCCATCATCTCAAGAGCGTCATACACAGGCAGGTTTCCTCTCTCCTTAGCAGCTTCCCACGCCACCTTCACCACCGCTTTACACTCCTCCTCTTCCACCCACGCTGCCTCAAAATGGTAAGCGCCATTCCCTCCAACCCTTCTTTTCTCCTCCTCTCCCGCGTCGATCACTATAGGCCGATGATCAAAATGTTGAGGGTCACCATGAATCACTGTCGCATGTGGGAAACATCTCCTACCACTCGTGATTGGCTACCGCGCATTCAAGGCGCTCTCTAATATACCCTTCCACTTTATGATTATTGTTCCTCCATGTAAAACAATCCCCATCAAAACCTAGGTCTTCCACACCACATGCCTCCAACACATCTCGAAAACTATCCATCTGTTGTTGGTGCCTTGGCCTCCCCCCTTCCTTCTCATGGGCATAGAGGATCTCATTGAAATCACCCGCCATCAACCACGGTTTTTCTGGCACCGTGGTTAAGGATCCGATCATGTCCCATGTTCTCCACCGGAGATCCATCTAAGGTTCTCCATACACCCCAGTGAACCTCCATTCTCCCCCATTCTCATCTTTCACATCCATGCCGATGTGGTACTTAGAATAAGTCCTGAACGCCTGTTGACGCCAAATCCGTACCGCCACTGGTGTGCCACAAGATGTGTCAACGTTGAATCCCACATTGGCCTGAGAGATCTGCTTAGCTCCAGTGCAGGTCCTAAAATCATTGAAGCGCGGGCGTTGCTAGTCAGTTTGATCCTGCCACTGACAAGATATACAAAACAGCAGAGCATAAATCATATCGGCCGATAGCGTGATTCCAGCTGATGTCGATGTCAACCGATGTAGTTAGGGCTTTGAATAATCGGTTATATGTCTGATGTAGATTTCAACACTTGTGTAAACAATGATATAAAGATAATCGGCTAATGGTAATGTAATAAGATAATAAACCAATCGGCAGACAATGGTATGATAGAATAAATATTGATATGATGGTTAAAGCATACATTGGCTGGAGGCCCGATGTCATTAAATCCAAAAGATAAGCAAAAAACGATGAATACTCTATTGTCATCGGCTAAAAACCAACTCATATGCAATCCTTATGAGCCGATGCAACGTCCAGATAACTCATCGGCTGAAACCCTGATGAAACCCTTAGTGACAGTCAACAGGTAGGCTAGAGATTACGGTTCTAATCATGACTTAGTAGGTCAAACTGAATTAATGCATCACTAAGTATGGAAAGAAATACAATATCTAAACAATCAAGCCCTTGACTAGTTTTCAGGGTGGTAGATGTTCAAACTAATCTAATCTAGTAAATAGTTTAGCCAGTATCGACAGAAACCCTAGAGACAACCGATAGAGCTAAATTGAGATAATAGGACTAGATTAACAGAGACATATGATAAGACCGGCTAACCCTCCAGTGAAACATTAGTATGAACCTATCGGCTTAACAAAGACTTAGATTATCACTAACAATCTAGTAGGTCGGACCTAACAGATGCAACATGAGATTATATATGATAATCTAATACTCGATGAGCCGATAGATCTGTCTAATGTGATGGATATAACAAATCTACCTAAAGCGGCATTACATTTATAGAAACATCGACTTGATCAAAATATCGAACCTAACCGAGAAAGTCCTAACTAAGCCGATGTATCTATGAACGGTAATGAAACTAAAGATAGATATGATATACCTGGGCCGGCGGGACCTTGGACTTACCCCTTCGCCGAAAATCGAAGTCGATGCAGCCCCGCGTTGGGTGCCAAGTTCCGCCGGATGATGGACAAAGTAGCCAAAAGTAAATAGGTAGTGATGCGCCGAGTTATATTGATCGTGAGGATTGATTACATGAACCCCGGGCTTACATATTTATATCCGCAGGCTAACAGAGATCCTAACATATTACAAATCCAAACTTTCCTAAAGATAAAAGGAAACAAACCGAATCCTTATTGGATTCTAACACACTTTCCTAAAGATAAAATAGAAAGCTAACAAACTCTTCCTAATTAATAGATACAAGCCGCATCCTTCCTGAACTCGGTTTCTTCTGAATAAGATCTTCCCAAACCGAATCTAACAAGAATCCGACTGTTGAAGATATTGATCCTCCATCGGCTGACGCAGAACTCTCAGCCGATTCTGCTTTGAGCCGATATAAACACTTAGCCGATGGAGACTCTAGGGCTTACCAAATTTTGGCGTTAACAACGCCACATCAACTCCTCTCCTCCACAACACTGCAAGTCCCCCCTTTTCCTTCACAATCCTTCACCACCATATTCACCAATCCCAAAGACCAACGAAACCACTGCATCCTCCGCTCGTCAAGTTTTGTTTTAAAAGAAGAGAATATCCGCTCCTCGGACTGGAGCTCAGAGTCCCCGAACCGCCGGCGGTTACCTGCACTCGCGGTCCACGCCACAATCTTCATTGGGACTTGCAGGGCTGTTCTGACAGCCCCGTGCTCAAAAATTTTGTGACGCCTCTCACCTCCCCCTACTAACTCCCTTCAGCTTCTTCTGCTCCTTCTCTAATTCAACGGCCTCCTCCGCCAAGCTCCTCTTTCTGGTGATCAGAACATTCTTGTCTGCCATCTTTGATTTGTCTCGGCCCTCCTCCCTATGGTACCTTCTAAATTTGCGCATGGCGTTCATCTGGCCCTCCCCCTTTTTTCCTTCTCCTGAGTTATGCCGCAGTTCGCTATCTCTCGCCACCCCTCCCGTTTCTTCCACGATACTTTCCGTAACTCTCTCTCCACCATCTACCTCATCAAGCACCATGTTCTGTACCTCACCAGTTGTAGGCGTCACAAACTCCAAAGACTTTTTCACCTTACTATTCTTCAAACAATCCTCCATCGCATCTTTAATTTTTGGCGGGTTGTTTTCCTCATCTTCCTCTCCCTTCTGCAACAAATCAAAATTTGCTTTGCCACCATCCTTTTGCCATGTGAGGCTATCACTACGTGATCTACCTCCACTCCCCCCATTTCCCGAATCCTTTTGGAACCACAAACCTGAGCCCCCTGTAGACCCCCGTTTTTGAGGACGGGAATCATTCGTGTTCATAGTACCTTATCCCTGGATCGAGTAGTTTGGTACCCACGAATACAGTTCTGAATTACCAGGTACAAAGTGCACGAATAGTCTTACAACGAAATTATTACAATAATAGGCCCGTAGGCAATATCCAATACATATAGGACCTACCGGTCCGGATACAACCGAAAACAGAAATTAGATGAGATAGCAGACGGAAGGCAGCAGCATGCCGATTGCCACAGGCAACGACTGGGGACTAAGACCTATTGCGCTCCATTGTCTTCATTCCTCCTGGTAGTAGGCATAGGGGTTTTCCTCATCTCCTTCATCTGGAGGTTTGTGCGTATAGCAAGGGTGAGTACCCAACGTACTCAGCAAGCCAACACGGAATGATGCACATGATAGGGTCATTCAAAGGATGGCTATGGTTTATTTGCGCAAAGCCAATTTTCACAAATCATTTCACAAACCTAACATCTAGCCGATCGGTTTTAGGTCCATAGTATATTAAATCGGCGACGGTTCGTCCACCATCCATTGTGATCCCAAGGATAGCTTCCCACCTCCGATTCGTCATGGTTTTCGGGGTGTCTTCCCCTTCTCTCGATAGAGAAGTTGGTTTCCCAAGCACATAAAAATCATTATGCAATCCCACCCATCATTTTAAAATTTATGAGTCTAGCCACGGGAAACACTTGTCGCGTCGCTCATTAACCGCGAGCACGGCTATTCGAATAGATTGATTAACTCACACTGCAGTGGATGTACACTTTACCCGTACTCCGTGACAGCCCAACAAATGAGCAAACGCCTCAACACATGAGACGGTCACGGCAAAGCCTTTCGATAACCTTGCTTTAGCGCCGCTCCATGAACTTAAGCCCTCATGCACTCTAGCCGTCATTTCCTAGCAGTGAGAGGAGTTCTGGCGTTCCCGGGGTAAGAGAAAGAATTGCTCTATCCTTGAACTTTTCCATCTTCATGTCCTTTTCTTCATGTCTTCATTTCTTCATATTGATCGCATGCCCGATCTCTCGCCTGTGTACCAACCAGCGGTACACCCCCGCCGGAAGGCCCTTAACTATCGTCCGTGCACCCACCAGTGGTACACCCCCACCGGCAAGCCCTTACCTCAACGCCAACACCTAAACCTACTATGCAAGGATACTGCCTCCGCTCGGATATTTAATCGCTAGGTCTATACCCATTCGAGAAGTACGGTTGTACCGGCTCGTTCTAAGTTGTAGTCTCATGGCTCGGTCCTTAATCGACTGTGGACTCGGTACTAGCCTTTTCCGGAATCCACCCAAATCCATCCATCCGCCCCAGTCTAAAAACATTGGTTTGTATTTTCATTTTTCATCAAAGCCATTTCCAACATGATCAAGGCAACGTGGCGCTCATGTCTCCACTTGCCGTGTCTCAACCATCTTCCCAAGATAGTTGCCCAAGCACGAGGCTTATTTGTAAAATCATGAGTATGCAAGAATCTAGTATAAGCGTGGCTAAGCATTTTACCGAAGATAACCTCCAGTTGCATCACATCGAAGGTTTACAAAGAATATTTCTAAGGGTATTCAATATCAAGGCAGGATATATCAAGAATAGGTACTCATTTGGGTATAGCATGCAATTTGTAATTGAAAACAACATCATTTCACAAAGTAGGATCAATATGTTCAAAGGGATGTGTTGACTTGCCTTGCTCGCACACTTGTTGGTTGGGGTCTTCGCGTACTCAACGCCTTCCTGGACGCTAATTGTACATGCGAGAAATCAAATTTGAATTCGATTAGAATTCAAATAGAATCCAGTAAGATCCAAAAGAAAACCAAGTAAATCGCAATAGCGGCTCCTAACACTAGGCTATGACTCTACGCGAACCTAGGCTCGAGTTTCGACGAAATCCGGGTTAGAGCGAAAGGGTTATAAGGATTCGAAGTTTTGTATTGAATCCGATTTTGTTAAGAAGGATGCGATTTTTATTTTAATATGCTTAAAGTTTGAGAAATACTAGAGTTGATGATTCAATTAAAAAAGAAGAAGTGATTACCTTTCAATCTCATCAAGTTATTTCTCGGGTCGAGAAATCCTAGGGTTAACAATAACCGGATCTCAAAATATTTTGATCGATGATTCAAGAATATTAGGCGAAAAGAAATGGTTAACTCCATTGTATTTCCAAATTTTGTTGGACCGATAATCTCTAGAATTTAATAATCGGATCCGTGAATAATTAATCCTAAAGTTCGACACTATTTAAGTAATTCAAAGTTTGAATTTTTGAAAGAAATTCATATAATAGAATTTTATTAATATTTAGACTATAATAAATTTCTACTTCAATTCATGCGATAATTGCTCTCTTAAGATTATTGGATTTTTTAGCCTTTAATTAACCCCAAATTTTATTTTAGAAAAGTATATTATTGCTTCAAAGTTTCCTAAATAATTCCCCAAAAATATTCCCCAATTTTTTAGAATTTTTCCCTATTTTTTTCTAATTTTTCCCTCCTTTTCTTTTCTTTTTCTTCTTTTCTTTTTTTTTTACCCAAGATCGTGCCTTTCTCTCTCCTCTACCCCCTCGTCTACCCCCGCCTCGCTCGTCCGAACCGGCGGCGATGGCGCGGCGGAGAGGACAGCGGCGCACGATGGATGGCGCGCCCAAGATGGAAAATGGGACGGCGCGGGGCTCACCTAGCGGCGGCGGTGACGGCGAACGGCGCGCGGTGGATGGCGGCGAACGGCGGCGCACACGGTTCGGCAACCGCGGCGACGGCGAACTCGGCAACTCCGGCGACGGCGAGGGAGAAAAGAGGAGGAGAAGGCGACGGCCGTGGCTTGGGAAATGAGGGGCTTTGCCCTTATTTATAGGCGCACACGGAGAGAGGTCGAGAGAGGGAGCGCGGGGTCCGGCGGGCGGCGACGGCTGCGTGCGCCACGTGAGCGGGTCTCGGCGGGGTCCGCGCGCGTGGGGAACACGGCGACGTGGCGCGGCTTGCGGCACGGCATGCGCGCGGCGAAGCGGGCGGCGCGGCGCGGCGTGTCGCACGGGCGACGAGCGCGCGGCGCGGCGGCGGCTACGGCGGCGGGCGCAGGCGCGCGCGGCGCGGGCGGCGGCGGCGTGTGCACGCACGGGCGACACGCGGTGAACGACGTGCGCGCGGCGGCGGGCCGGGCGCGTGCGGTACGCGCGGGAGACACGCGGCGCGCGGAACGGGCCGCGCGACGCGGTCCGGCCCTGGGACTCGGTCGAACACTTGCCGAGTAATGAACAGTGTAGTTTTCATTTTTCCCGAATTAAATTCCCAATTTCTCATTTCTATTTTCTTCCACCCTAAAAATTCAAAATAAATTCTAATTTTCCCAAAATAATTATGAAATTATATTTTCAAACTTTTCCCCTACTTTTTATTATTCAAATATATTTTTTTATATTTATTTCATTTCTTCTCTTAAATTTAGTAAATTAGGGTCTTTGGTTAAAATAAGCTTATAAACTCATATTTCCTTTTCAACAATATTTTTATCATCCAAATCCAAATATTTACCATTTTTCCCCACCGTTAGGGTTTAACCAAAATATATTCTCTTCAAAGAATCTTTCATAAATCCCCAAAATTATATATTTATCCTCTTCCAAAAATATATTTTTAATTATTTCTCTCAGCTGGGATTTCGAAGTTTAGGGTTTTTATCCAACTTCACATCAAAGTAATTCCTGAAGAAACTCTTATGCAACTGAACTGGCAATTAAGATCAAAAACACGATAAGAAGCAATGAATTCAAAAGCTTTTTGTAAGTTCCGATTTTTAAATTCCGATTTTAAATTCTCCGATTTTCAGGGTGTTACAAACCTACCCCCCTTAAAATAAATCTCGTCCCGAGATTTGGGTTGGGCTGAGGTTGGAGGTCTGTTGGTTCATATATGACTGATCCATTTAGGGCTTCAACAAACGATGGATAGGATGATTGTTTATGATGAGGCGGAAATCTATCACGGAGTTCTTAAGGTGATCCCTACTGTGTATTTGTGATTCTTTGTTTCAGATAACAATATTATCTTTTTTTAAAGAAACCCCTCTAGGTACTCTAGGCTTAGTGGTTCTATTAATCTAATATTTCCGTAGGGAATCTTTTGATGTGTGCCCTTGCTTCATTTTTTTTAAAGGAAAGGGGAGAGAGAGGTGGCTTGTCTCTCACACTTGTCCCAGCTAGCAGATTAGAGAGTGAGTGGAGGCAAAGCAGCTCGAGTGAAGGAGGGATGGAGCGAGGGCTCCATGACGAAGGCGAAGTAGAGCGACAGGTTCTTGGCAGAGGCAGACTTCGTCGGCGGTTAGGGCTTGTGGTCGTAGGCTCTAGGGTGGAAGAAGATGTTTCCTCATCGGTTCAGGCGATGGGTGGATTCGTCGCCGGAGACGATGCTCGGAGGATAGTGGTGTCGAGGTTCTTCGGCCATGGAGGCTACATTCTGGCGAAAGGGGTTGCTGCCTGGCGATGGGTGTGGGCAAAAGTGTGGTATGTCGGAGCGGCTATTAGTACCTTACTAGCTTGGGTGCTATATCCACTGGTTTTTGTTTGGAGGCTGTGGCGGAACGCGACAGGGGATGGTTACCAGGATTTCCTCTGTGAGGTGGTTTGTCTCCTCGTCGTATTGGCACCCATTGTTTTTCTCTTTTCCGGGGTTACTAATAGATTAGGTAGTCAATGGGTGGTTCCTGAAATTTGTCCCCTTATGTATGGATCCGCGGCCACCGCTCGAATCTCTCTTTTGTCTTTATATCGGGAGCATATTGGATGTTTTGTCTAAACCGGTGCTCGGGTGGTTTAGGTTGTTGTTGGGTTTTGCTTGTCAAAAGAGTGGTTGGATGACATTGATTGCTAGGATTGCTACTAGTGTTCCAACTAGTTTTCTATGTAAAGTATACGAAACTGATTATGTTTTGAGGGGGCTTAGATCCATCTATAACCTGTTCTGCTGAGAATAGGCGTAATGTCCAATTGACTAACAGATGGTGGCGGTGTCTGTCTGATGAACGATCTTTCAAACATACAATATTTAGTATGTCTATTGCTAAGCCTTTCTTAAGTTGTACAATAGACTTGCTACTCCAAAATTTCAGAGACCTTTATTGCATAGATGGGTAGTGACCTTTATGGTATGATTGTGATCCCGGGTATGGTTGACGGAAGACTATCCGAAGAAGGTTTGGTTTCTTCTAGCTTTAACATGGGGCACAATTTAAAGATCCATGGTCATGTCACTCTACCCCCCTTAAAAATAATTTTTTTAAGCTTTGCCTTAGGCATAATCAACAAATTCTTAGGAAATATGTCCGGGTAATCCTGATCTTACCGGCCAATCGGTGGTGGTAGTAGGGTAGATAATCCCGTGGCGTGCTCACGCAACATCGAGTTTCGGTCCATGGTTATACTTGTTGGCGAAGTCCATGGGGTGGACATGGTGACTATCTCTTGGTCACAGTTTATAACTATCTTGTTATCAGTCAACTGGTCCATGTTAGAATGATACTGAGGATTTGGGGTGGTATCATGATATTTGAAGAAAACACCATGCCTCTATTTCCAATGGGCATATTAATGCTGGCACGGGGTATGGCTATGTCTCTCCTTAGTGAAGGTATCATTATGGGTCTTTTACGGTCTATCTGACATAGGTTACGTTCTGTGCTTGATCTCGAGGTTAAGAAAGAATGCGAAGTTTGAAACCAAACAAAACTTTAACTTAGTGCGAATGGATGGAGAACATACCCATTAGCACGATCCGGTCCTCCCGGGCCTCTTCAGCATGCACATGATTCACTTGGCCATGGCGGATTCCTGTGGTGGCCTCCTTCGGTGGGGTGTCCCGGCATCTGCGTCCAGTACCGGGGTAGGGGTTCCTCTCAAGCAATGGCGTTGGCTCCAAGACGGACGGGGTGTTACGTGGCTTAGGCGGTGATTGGCGAAATGTCCATATTCCCCACAGTTGAAGCAGTTCACGTTCTTAAGTCTTGGGGTTGCCAAGGTAGGTACCGGGAGCGGAAAGGGGTGGCGTGTGGCCGTCGGCGTTGCGGTGCAACGGGCGATTGGTCATTGTGACGGTGGCTCCCAACCTGTTGGTGTTGCTCCTTTGGGTCGTGGGCGTTCCTTGAATCGGGCGGGCTAGAGCAAGTCTTCTCTTCCGGTTGTTTTCAACCGTCCTCCGATCATGCTCAAGCCTTACGACCTTGTTGATGAGGCTCGGAAGCTAGCGTGATCCCGACCGATCATCGGTCCTCTTAACTCATCGTTCATCCTTCAATAAACTTGTCCATCTTTTCCTCTTCGTCTGCCAGATCGCTTGTGGCGTAACGGGCAAGCTGCGTGAATTTGTTAAGGTACTCTTGTACCGTGGTGTTTCCTTGGCGCAGCCTGCGGAACTCATTTTTCTTCATCCTCATAACCGCGGGGTACAAAATTTTCACGGAAGGGCGTGAATTCTTCCCATGTCGGTTCTCCGGCATCTTCAGCCCGTGTCTCTTTGTAGGTGTCCCACCGTCACTTGCGGGACCTTCCGGTGATTAGTGGCGAAGATGACTCTGTCAGCTTCCCGTACTTGGACGAGAGTCAACGTCTTCTCTATTACCCTCAACCAATCTTCAGCATCCATTGGTTCCTCTGCCATGGAGAATGTTGGCGGTTTGGCTCGCATAAACTTGCCTAGGCTTGATCCTCCGTGGTGTCCTTGGTTGTTGGCAATGGCTTGAAGCAATTGGGTTTGCGAAGCCATGACTTCCGCTAGGGTGGAGGGGTTAGGCTCCGGCGGGTTCTCCGTAGCTGCTGAGGCTCTGCGACGGTGCACCATCTGAGGGATATATATGAGGTAAATAATTGGATCGACTAATGTCATGGTTCTAATCGATTTTTAAGTGATCTTCAAGTTGTTCTTAAGTGATCTTTTGCACACAACAAGCATGGTGTTATAAACTCGTTTAAGGTATAACATAGAACTTTATATTAGTTCATAAACGTTACATTATAGGAGGGGTACATCGGGCTGCCATGCACAGTCCCACACAACATAATACAATGACAACAACATCGGTCTAGGATCTTCATATATAAAGGGGAAAGGATACGATCATTGCTGTCTTGACTCCATCGAAAGCAAGACCAGAGTTGATGCAGATTCCTTGTCTAGTTGTTTGAGCTGTCGCCCGATCTGGGGTTGCCACCTATGGCTGTTGCATTGGCACCGGTAAGAGGAGGGGTGTTGTGTGGCTTGGGGCATTGGTTGGCATAGTGCCCAAATTCTTCACAGTTGAAGCAAGTCACATTCCTTTTCCTTGAGGCTACCAGGATAGGTGTTGGAGTGCGAAACGGTGCGATAGTTGTCCTAGGGCAGTCATTGGCATAGTGCCCTAACTCTCCACAGTTGAAGCAGTACACATTCCTCTTTAGACGTCGGGGAATCTCCTCAGCATCTTCAGGGGTACACACTGTGCTCATGATGATCATCCTGCCAGTACCACCTGTGGTCCATTTTGGTGACTTCCTCTTCCTGAAGTTGGATGGCGAACTAAGCCCTTGGCCGGTCATTGGATTGAATTCCTTGTCCTTCCTTCCGCACTGTATCTCTCCCTCGATCGGGGTTCCGGTGTGTTTTTCCCCTGCACTGTTCCTTATTCCATATCCTTGTTCCATGAAGCCGTAGCGGGGGCCAAGTGTTTCCTTCCCTCCTAATGGTGGATTTGGCGTTTCTGCTTTCTGTGGGCTTGACAGTATATTCGCAGGAGTCATCAAGGCTTGAGTCGGAATGTACCGACGTTGCTCTGGACACGAACCCAAAACTTGAAGGTGTCGTTGCATTTGTTGCACCATCATGATCATCAATTGTATCTGGCTAGCCATTATCTGGGCTAAGGTCGGATTCATAGGGAAAGAGGGTGGAATGTCCATAGGGTCGCTCTGTGTTGATCCATGAGATTGTTGAGATCTTGATTTCCTGCCCTTGTTCTTTCCCATCTATTGTCAGAGAAAGAAAGAAATCAGAAGAAAGGTTAAGCTCTGGTTGGGACCTTATTCCTGTGTACTCTTATTGCTTTAGCGGGTGGAATAAACAATCTCCCAAGTTTTAACAGGGTCACAGTCCTATATCTATTTTTGAAGATAGTTTAGGGTTTAGAAAAAGGTAAAATCAAATGTTTGTAGAGAAATTGGGGGGTGAGAGAGAAAATATGTTTGCCTTGTGAAAATAGTTTGTATTTCCAAAATAATCCTATGTAGGGATATTTCCCTTTGACCAGCTATAAATGGGTGGGGCGCCGTTGGTCTTATCCTACGGTCGCACCGCTCGATACCAGCTCTGTAGACCCCGTTTTTGAGGATGGGAATCATTCGTGTTCATAGTACCTTATCCCGGATCGAGTAGTTTGGTACCCACGAATACGGTTCGAATTACTGTGTACAAAGTGCACGAATAGTCTTACAACGAAATTATTACAATAATAGGCCCGTAGGCAATATCCAATACATATAGGACCTACCGGTCCGGATACAACCGAAAATGAAATTAGATGAGATAGCGGATGGAAGGCAGAAGCATGCCGATTGCCACAGCAACGACGGGGACTAAGACCTATTGCGCTCCATTGTCTTCATTCCTCCCGGTAGTAGGCATAGGGGTTTTCCTCATCTCCTTCATCTGGAGGTTTGTGCGTATAGCAAGGGTGAGTACCCAACGTACTCAGCAAGCCAACACGGAATGATGCACATGATAGGGTCATTCAAAGGATGGCTATGGTTTATTTGCGCAAAGCCAATTTTCACAAATCATTTCACAAACCTAACATCTAGCCAGATCAGGTTTTAGGTCCATAGTATATTAAATCGGCGACGGTTCTGTCCACCATCCATTGTGATCCCAAGGATAGCTTCCCGCCTCCGATTCGTCATGGTTTTCTGGGGTGTCTTCCCCCTTCTCTCAGATAGAGAAATTGGTTTCCCAGCACATAAAATCATTATGCAATCCCACCCATCATTTTAAAATTTATGAGTCTAGCCACGGAAACACTTGTCGCGTCGCTCATTAACGCGAGCACGGCTATTCGAATAGATTGATTAACTCACACCGCGTGGATGTACACTTTACCCGTACTCCGTGACAGCCCAACAAATGAGCAAACGCCTCAACACATGAGACGGTCACGGCAAAGCCTTTCGATAACCTTGCTTTGGCAGTACCCGCTCCATGAACTTAAGCCCTCATGCACTCTAGCCGTCATTTCCTAGCAGTGAGAGGAGTTCTGGCGTTCCCGGGGTAAGAGAAAGAATTGCTCTATCCTTGAACTTTTCCATCTTCATGTCCTTTTCTTCATGTCTTCATTTCTTCATATTGATCGCATGCCCGATCTCTGCCCAGGTACCAACCAGCGGTACACCCCCTGCTGGAAGGCCCTTAACTATCGTCCAGGCACCCACCAGTGGTACACCCCCACCGGCAAGCCCTTACCTCAACGCCAACACCTAAACCTACTATGCAAGGATACTGCCTCCGCTCGGATATTTAATCAGCTAGGTCTATACCCATTCGAGAAGTACGGTTGTACTGGCTCGTTCTAAGTTGTAGTCTCATGGCTCGGTCCTTAACCGACGGGGACGGTACTAGCCTTTTCCGGAATCCACCCAAATCCATCCATCCGCCCCGTCTAAAAACATTGGTTTGTATTTTCATTTTTCATCAAAGCCATTTCCAACATGATCAAGGCAACGTGGCGCTCATGTCTCCACTTGCCGTGTCTCAACCATCTTCCCAAGATAGTTGCCCAAGCACGAGGCTTATTTGTAAAATCATGAGTATGCAAGAATCTAGTATAAGCGTGGCTAAGCATTTTACCGAAGATAACCTCCGGTTGCATCACATCGAAGGTTTACAAAGAATATTTCTAAGGGTATTCAATATCAAGGCAGGATATATCAAGAATAGGTACTCATTTGGGTATAGCATGCAATTTGTAATTGAAAACAACATCATTTCACAAAGTAGGATCAATATGTTCAAAGGGATGTGTTGACTTGCCTTGCTCGCACACTTGTTGGTTGGGGTCTTCTGCGTACTCAACGCCTTCCTCGGACGCTAATTGTACGTGCGAGAAATCAAATTTGAATTCGATTAGAATTCAAATAGAATCCAGTAAGATCCAAAAGAAAACCAAGTAAATCGCAATAGCGGCTCCTAACACTAGGCTATGACTCTACGCGAACCTAGGCTCGAGTTTCGACGAAATCCGGGTTAGAGCGAAAGGGTTATAAGGATTCGAAGTTTTGTATTGAATCCGATTTTGTTAAGAAGGATGCGATTTTTATTTTAATATGCTTAAAGTTTGAGAAATACTAGAGTTGATGATTCAATTAAAAAAAGAAGAAGTGATTACCTTTCAATCTCATCAAGTTATTTCTCGGGTCGAGAAATCCTAGGGTTAACAATAACCGGATCTCAAAATATTTTGATCGATGATTCAAGAATATTAGGCGAAAAGAAATGGTTAACTCCATTGTATTTCCAAATTTTGTTGGACCGATAATCTCTAGAATTTAATAATCGGATCCGTGAATAATTAATCCTAAAGTTCGACACTATTTAAGTAATTCAAAGTTTGAATTTTTGAAAGAAATTCATATAATAGAATTTTATTAATATTTAGACTATAATAAATTTCTACTTCAATTCATGCGATAATTGCTCTCTTAAGATTATTGGATTTTTTTAGCCTTTAATTAACCCCAAATTTTATTTTAGAAAAGTATATTATTGCTTCAAAGTTTCTGAATAATTCCCCAAAAATATTCCCCAATTTTTTTAGAATTTTTCCCTATTTTTTTCTAATTTTTCCCTCCTTTTCTTTTCTTTTTCTTCTTTTTTCTTTTTTTTACTCTAACCTGTGCCTTTTCTCTCTCCTCTACCCCTCGTCTACCCCCGCTTGCCCGCTCGTCGAACCAGGCGGCGATGGCGCGGCGGTAGAGGGCAGCGCGGCAGCGATGGCGCGGCCCAAGATGGAAAATGGGACGGCGCGGGGCTCACCTAGCGGCGGCGGGTGACGGCGAACGGCGGTGTGCGGTGGATGGCGCGAACGGCGCGCACATGGTTCGGCAACGCAGCGCGACGGGCTCGGCAACTCCGGCGACGGCGAGGAGAAAAGAGGAGGAGAAGGCGACGGCGTGGCTTGGGAAATGAGGGGCTTTGCCCTTATTTATAGGCGCACACGGGAGAGAGGTCGAGAGGGGCGCGGGGTCCGGCGGGCGACGGCTGCGTGCGCCACGTGACGGCGGGTCTCGGCGGGGTTCGGCGCGCGTGGGGAACACGGCGACGTGGCGCGGCTTGCGGCACGGCATGCGCGCGGCGAAGGGCGGCTGCGGCGTCGGCGTGTCGCACGGGCGACAGGGCGCGCGGCGCGCGGCGGCTACGGCGGCGGGCGCGGGCGACGCGGCGCGGGGCGAGGCGGCGTGTGCACGCACGGCGACACGCGGTGAACGACGTGCGCGCGCGGCGGGCGGGCGCGGTGCTGGTACGCGCGGGAGACACGCGGCGCGCGGAACGGGGCCGGCGCGACGCGGTCCGGGCCCTGGACTCGGTCGAACACTTGCCGAGTAATGAACAGTGCGGTTTTCATTTTTCCCGAATTAAATTCCTAATTTCTCATTTCTATTTTCTTCCACCCTAAAAATTCAAAATAAATTCTAATATTCCCAAAATAATTATGAAATTATATTTTCAAACTTTTTCCCTACTTTTTATTATTCAAATATATTTTTTTATATTTATTTCATTTCTTCTCTTAAATTTAGTAAATTAGGGTCTTTGGTTAAAATAAGCTTATAAACTCATATTTCCTTTTCAACAATATTTTTATCATCCAAATCCAAATATTTACCATTTTTCCCCACCAGTTAGGGTTTAACCAAAATATATTCTCTTCAAAGAATCTTTCATAAATCCCCAAAATTATATATTTATCCTCTTCCAAAAATATATTTTTAATTATTTCTCTCAGCTGGGATTTCAAAGTTTAGGGTTTTTATCCAACTTCACATCAAAGTAATTCCTGAAGAAACTCTTATGCAACTGAACTGGCAATTAAGATCGAAAAACACGATAAGAAGCAATGAATTCAAAAGCTTTTTGTAAGTTCCGATTTTTAAATTCCGATTTTAAATTCTCCGATTTTCAGGGTGTTACACCCCCTCTCCACCTCGACGATCTGCCCACATTCTCCTGTCCTCTCCTCATCTCCCCTCGATCTTCTTCTTTGGTGGTATATAGCGCAGCTCCTTGTCGAAAGGTACTTTCTCCCCAGTAGCGACCTTTTGAGACACATCTTATCCGTATGGCCAATGGTACCACAAACGTAGCAGAAATCTGGAAGATACTCATACTGCAGCGGACACCATCGATTCCCTCCTCCCCCACCTCCACAACTATCACCTGACGTAAAGTTTTTCGTATATCCAATCTTACTTTCACTCTCAGGAAGCGCCATGCTGCCAGGTCACCATTCCCACAATCTGTCTCCATGAAGGCTCCAATCTCATTCCCCAACTTCTGTGCTACCGCCTTGTTCATCAGTCCCATTGGGAGTCGTTCGATCCGGATCCAGATCGGGATCGAAGAGAAATATACTTCATCAAGTGACTTAGAACCATCAAAGTCTGCGACCACCAAAAGTTCTTTGGAGATCATCCATGGTCCATCTTCCAAAGCTCTCCTTTTTCCTGATGCATGATGGAAGGTAAACAAGAAGCAATTATCCCCTGACTCCTTACAATCAATCCCCTTCATTGGGCACCAAATCCACCTCACTGCCTGTTCAATTGTTTCCGCCCTAGTTTCCTTCTTCGAGAGTAGTTTTCCAAAAGCCATGAACAAACCTTCTGACGAACCCCCCTCTGCATTGTCGCCAATACGCACACTCTTCTTCTCTGCCTCCGACAGCTTCAAACTCTTCAGCATACTCTCCATCCCCTCCATGACTCCCTTTTGCCTTCAAAAAACGTCCCAACTCAGGCCACAAGAACTTGGGTTAGGGTTTTTGAGGTGGACGGTACGACGAACCAATCCCAGATCAATACCCAGGATCCGAAGCGGAGAGAAAACAGGAAGATATGATCAGGGAGATCAACAAGGACAAGAGAAAGAAACAGATCTAGGGAAGGAAAAACTGACGTGATCTCGAGTCGCCTAAGAGAGCCCTAGACGCCGAGACTTACGCGGTTATTTATGTTTGTATGATGTTATGATCACATATAGACGAAAAGTTATATGAGTTAATTGAAGATGAAATCTTGAGAACCACCATTTATAACCAGCATTTAAATGTGATAGTTCAGTCTTTCCTTAATATTTTTTCTAGATCTGCCACTGAATAAGCCTATGATCAACAATACGGTGAAATGGTTAGCATTCATCAATCTTCTACTTGTTCTGACGAATTTTACCAATTTAAACTTCGAATAACAAACTAAACTTAAGTGAAAAATCAGGGGGGTCGTCAAATAATAGGCACTAGGCGGAATTTGTGGTAGCATGCACGCGGGTTGCTTCCTTCCACGATCACTTGCAAGGCAAAGCAAACTAACAAACAACTATGAAGAAATAAATAAAATAGGAATAAACATCGCTTATTAAACTTTTAAATTTTACGGTTTTAAAATCTTTTTTAAATATAAATTTATTAAAATGCTACTTTAAATCTAATTTTAGCTCTATAATAATGAATTAACTTGTTTTTACCTTCAATTATTTAACTATATCAGCTTAGTATGCCCTAAATTGCTAGGGACGATGTCCTAACCTTACCTCTAATAAGTGTTATCTCTGGACAATGAACACGTCACCTATGATATGATAGGTGTAATGCATTACTCACCCTACTTATGATACTGTGATGTCACTAGCATTAACACCTCAACAAACTCATATCAAGCTTGGCGCCAAATGTGGTATTTCCAAAAAAAAACAACATATAAGTGATTTATATTTGCAACAAAGGATGAATAAATACAACACTACTTCTTCCATTCAAGTATATAAAGCATTTTTTTTATAAATTTTAATAAAAGAATAAGGTTAAATGAGATATGGTGGATGAGAAGGTAGTTGGAGCTAATATGAAAAGAAAATTAAATGACGTGCGAGTGCGACTGATACGAAGTACTTTGAATTATTGGAGTAGTACTCTAGAACTTCTATTTTGATATGAAATTTAATAAATACTAAATGTGCTTATACTTTAGAGTTTTAGGAAGAAAATGCATGTGGTTTATACCAGAGAAAATCTATTCGATGCTATTGAGTTTGTTTCCATTTGTCAAGTTATCACTGACATTGTCTTTTTTATAATATATCGATAACTTTATCGATTGTTTTACAAAATGTTATTGGGTTGTTTGTTTTATTAAATACAAAAATACCTTTACAGACATATAATATTACCAGATGATTTATCTCATTAGAATTTTTTTAAATAATAGAGTTTTTTATGTGACCATCTCACACAACATGATAGTTGGTATATTGGTATATAAGTTTAACTTTTTTCTTTAAATCTCAGTGGCATATAGACTTAGTACTTACTTCATTTCATAATAAATAATAAGTTTACTTTTATCTCCTTTATTTTTTATTTTTAGTAATTTTCGTATCAAAGTTTATAAAAGTAAGAAAATAATTGTATTAAAAATAGATAAATTAAAATATAGTCACATTGGATTTGTTAAAACAGGATATTCTGGTCTTTTGATTTTATATTGGTATACGTAATATGAGTGGAAAATAAATTTATTTTAAAAAAACAATAGTAAAGAAAACAATATTTTTAAGGGGAAAAAGTGCACATGGACATGTGTCAGCGCATAAAAACACACCAGGAGACGGGGACAGCGACGCCTCGTTCGGAAACCCACCCCCTACCAAAGTACACAAAACTTCTTCTCCCCGCGCGGCGCGGCGCGGCGCGACGCGAGCGCGATGGAACCGACGCGCCGTTGCGTCCCCGGCCATCTCGCTACCGCTGCCGCCTCGCCGTTTCCCCTCCGCCGCCGCCACCGCCACCGCCGCCCTCGCTGCCGCTGCCGTCCGCGCTGATGCCCCCAAGAAGCGTCGCCTCTTCACGCCGATCCCTCACCACGCCGCCACCACACCAGCCCCCGCCGTCGAGGCCACCGTAGCGATCCCCGCCTCGACCCCGCCGCCTCCTCACGCCGACGTGGCGGGGTCCTCCACCTCCACGGAGACGTCGATGCCTCCAGTGGTACCCGGAGCGGAGCCCTCGACGGCGCCGCCTCTCGCTGTCGATGATGCGGCGGCGAGGTTGCCGTCGTCGGCGGCGCGGAGGGTTCGGAAGGTGGTTAAAAAGGTCATCGTCAAGAAGATTGTCCCCAAGGGCACTTTCTCCGCTCGAAAGGCCGCGGCTGCCGCGGCGGCCGCCGGAGCAGCATCATCGGAGACAAGGGGAGAAGCCCCAACCGACGACCCAGCAAGTGATCAGGACGGTGGAGTTGGAAATGAGCAAAATTTGGATGAATCCAAACCGGCCACGGATTGCAATGCCGTTGCGGTGGTGGAAGAATCGGTGTGTGAGGAAGAGGAGGTGGTGGTGGTGGGGGAAAAAACCGCAGAGCCGGCAACCGGCTGTGGTGGTGATGGTTATGTAGGGGAGGGAGTGGAGCCGGAGGAGGCGGCGGGGATGTCGGAGCGGCAGAAGAGGATGACCATGGAGGTGTTTGTTGGTGGGCTTCACCGGGACGCCAAGGAAGAGGATGTGAGGGCGGTGTTCGCCAAGGCAGGGGCAATCACTGAGGTCCGGATGATAATGAATCCTCTTGCAGGGAAGAACAAGGGGTACTGCTTCGTGCGCTACCGCGAGGCCTCGCAGGCGAAGAAGGCCATTGCTGAATTTGGCAATGTGAAGGTAGTGCCAGTAGCCCAGCACACTTGGTTTGATTTATCATCACAGTAATTCTGCACCAGAGCTGATTGCTCTATGACCTGTGCATTAGTAGAATCGTCAATGCAGTTGTTCCAGCAACCCCTAATTGAACATGCCACATTGATCTTAATTCTTACCTTGATTACCATTTGTTCTGATTGTCTCATCATAGCACAAATCCATAAACTTCTACATGTATTTCTTATATATTTGGTTGCTTCATTATTATGCAGTGCCAATATTCTGTGATAAAAATCTTAGCTTGTTAAATTTGGGATGAATACAGACCAGGTCTTGTAGTCCCACATACTGCTGTAATGAATAGTACTTGTCACACCTCTTTCTCCATATTGATTTTGTTCATGCAAACTCTATTACAGATTTGTGGGAAGCTCTGTCGAGCTGCAGCTCCAGTTGGGAATGATAGAATTTTTCTTGGGAACATCAACAAGAAATGGAAAAAAGAAGATGTGAGTAACATTTCCATTTTTATATTCTGATTGACTTGATTGGGTGCTAGCCTGAATTTTCCCTGAATTTCATTTTTTGCATTCTCATTTGTTGCTCTTCAAAGCAGGTCATCAAGCTGCTAAAGAAAATCGGAATTGAGAACATTGATTCTGTAACACTTATGTCTGATTCAAATAATCCAGTCTATAATCGTGGTTTTGCATTTCTTGAACTGGAGACCAGTAGAGATGCACGGATGGCATACAAAAAGCTTTCACAGAAAAATGCTTTTGGCAAAGGCCTAAATATAAGAGTTGCATGGGCTGAACCATTGAATGATCCAGATGAGAAAGATATGCAGGTCTCTCTCTCCAACATACTGCCTATGTGTGTCATGCACTTAGCTTTTCTACAGATCATATCATATGCATATGGTGGTTCTGTGACTCTAATAAGACTAGAAACTGCAAATGAATGTCACATCAGCTGATCGTATTCGTTTTAACCTTTTCTTTTGAAGACAACCTCCACTTTCTTTCAGTGTAGTCAACGTATTGGCATTCTTGCCACTTATCAAATATTATTTTGCATAAGGCACAGGTTGTGTCTTACTGGTTTCGTTGCTATCACAATTGTATCCTGGATATACATCGGTATACTTGCTGTAACTGTTTATGCTTAAGTTCTGACACAAAAATTTTCTGTTCTTTTAAGGGCATTCCTGTATCTCTGTATTGCTGATGATTTGGCCTCATTGACGATCGTAGAGTTTAGTTTTTTCACTATCAACCTTTTACCCTATGGTCCTTAATACTATTGGTGCTTACAGATGTCAACTGTTCTATTTCAACCTGGATACATCATTCATGATGTTGCTTTATCTAAACCTTGGAACAAATTTCTCTCCTTTTGTTCTGTCTTAATTGTTTCATATCTCTGTTGGATGGAAAAATCAGTTTGATTAGTAGGTCCACATCATCTGTGAACAGTGGTTCTTGGACCTTCATATGTTTGGCCCTTGGTTTGAAATGCATTGCCGTCCTCCTTGTTACATAAATAAGTTAACCATTTGTTTCCACTTGTTGACATACTAGGCTTTATCGATATCACCCTTTCAAGTCCTTTGATCATATCTGAACATCTCATCCTAACAACGTATTTGATTTTGCTTCCAATGGCTAGTGGTCAGTCACCATTTCCCTGAGAACTCTAAGTACTCTGATGCACTGTTTGTTCCATCTAGGTTAAATCGATTTTTGTGGATGGGATACCAACGTCCTGGGATCATGCTGAGCTGAAAGAAATCTTCAAGAAACATGGGAAGATAGAAAGTGTGGTTCTGTCACGTGATATGCCGTCAGCTAAAAGAAAGGACTTTGCCTTTATTAATTACATTACTCATGAGGCTGCAATCTCGTGTCTTGAATCTTTTGACAAGGAAGAGTTCAGTGAGAATGACTCAAAGGTCTTTTCTCGACTTGGATTAAATCAGAGTAGTAGTTTACAATTGATAGGATTTTTACATCTTTTGGTGCATCCCAGGTGAATATAAAAGTTTCACTGGCTAAACCTGCCCAACAGAGCAAGCAGATTAAGGAAGACCATAAATCTAGTATTAGTGGGAAAGGCAAAATGAAGACTTCTAAAAGTGAGTCATTCCCAATTCCTTCCATCTTGTCGTCTATTTCCAATTGTTTGACCCATCTGTGGCTGCCAGCTTTCTCCTCTGTAAATATTAATTACATTAATTACCCAGCTTCATTATAATCTGAAGATTTATAGCTCAAGACACGTAAATCTTCAGATTTTAATGAAAGAGCAAGATAAACCCCAAGTATCATAACAAGTGCCATATCAAACATACTTTAGCATTTGGGTGAATCTGAATTTGCAAACCGTTCCGTGGTTACAACGGCTCAGTTTTCTGCGACCAAAGTCAACACATACGGAAGGCCCAACTAAGAGTGGTCAAAGTCAAATCATGAATTCATAATCCTCCATATTTAATATGCCAACAGACCCTTGGCCAAAAAACCAAGCAATTGCCTCCATTTGCATGTTCTTGACCTTTTCCTTAGATCGAAAAACAAAATTAGTGCAAAATGCAAATGGATATAAGGTAGCAATTGCCTCCATTTGCATGTTCTTGACCTTTTCCTTAGATCGAAAAACAAAATTAGTGCAAAATGCAAATGGATATAAGGTGGATGATTATTTATTAACTGATTGGTTGATTGGGTGAATTGTATGCATGTTGCATTTGTTCTCGAAATGGACAGGTAGTATAACAGTTCTCATATTTATTTTCAGAAACAATTGCTCTTATGTGGAAAACTAGCTAGCTGGTTTCATGATGTCATGATGCCTGACAATTTTGATCTGTGTAATGACTGGCTTATAGCATATTCTCTAATATCTACTTCACCTGTGTAAATTAGACAGATGTCTTTCATAAACCGTTTCCCCTGAACAAATAAATCATCTGAATGCATGTGAAGCCCCTACTAGCTGTTTGATAAAATCCAGCCATAGTTGGATGGTGTTGTCTTAGTTTTCACTAGGCTGCAAAATCTGCTAGCTGTTTCATGCTGCCACTCTGGCTATGTGCACTCCTATTCTGTTGTCTTTGCTCCACTTCTACAATTTAGCATGTAGTCCAATACAATATATTTTTGAAGTTTTGCCATATTGTTTTCTCTTTAAAATCCCTAACAGCTGATGTTTTCGTCCTCTAAACAGTAAGATACCCTGTTCAAGATTATACCCACATTTATTCTGGAGAGAAGCGTCCCTTTTCAACACTGGTAGGTTAAACCATATCGTCTTGAAAAACTGCATACTGATCTTTTAATCACATAGTTTTGATTTTAATCCAGGGTGATGCTTATTATCCATTGAGAGGTCATTCTTGTCATCGTCATGAGGGTAGTACCTATACTACAGCATCATCAAGGTGATCTGAAATTCTAAACTATCCCCATATGTCATATTATTTATCAGAATAGAGTAGCGGATTCTTTCTCACTTAATCATTTTGCATCCTCATATGTCAGCTATGGTGCGCTGCCCCCTGGTACTGCTGAATCTTCTCTTCCACATTATCATGACAGCAATAGATATCCTCCACACCTAGGTATGTTATACAGTGTGTCTGGTGCTAATAATTAATGAAGGACTCCTCCATATGGACTAATATATGTAATGTATCACGCATTTTCAGCTTCTTATTATGGACTTACAGGAATACCAATCAGTACTGAGGTATGTTTTCGTACGGTAAATTCTCTAGATCTTCTGGAACCTGTGGATACACCTTCAACTTGTTAAATGTTTCCTGATTTCTGACATTTAATTTTGTTGTTGCCATACAACATATAACTTGACCATTTGTATCTCACTTTGTTCAGGTGAGACAATCAAGTTCTTGCCAACCAGCGCAGTCGTATCGAAGCAGGCATGGCAAAAAATGTAAGGGTAACTTCCATATATGAAAGCGGTATTGAGCACACTTAAATCTCGACATCTTATCTTTGCGTTGATTCATGAACTGCAGCAGGTTGACTGCATGATAATGACGAATATTTTCCAACTCAGATGATGGTTTTTGTGGATTCGCTGCGTGAGAAGTCCGTAGTTGAACCATGGCAGAAGACTGAATACTTAAAGTTAATGGCATCACTATTGGTGCATTATACAGTTTAGTGAATGCTTTTTTGGGGATGATAGTCTTAGTTTGGAACATGGGAATTTCAGTTGGAGTTTTGCTTTAGCTGTATATTTCCCTGTAGGGATCCATGAAATTCCCGTGTTCCGAAACAGGCCCTTCTTATGTAGCAAGAAGTGTTGCGTTTGTCTTAAACTGATACAATATGGCCATTGTACAAATGAAACTGAAAAGTGCTTCTGAATCCAACTTTGAAAATTATCCACGCATATCTGTCTGCTGTGATGTTTTCCTTTTTTGCCGGGTTGGCCTAAAAAATTGGCCATCCAATTTCATTAAGAAACTTGGGAAAAAAAGGGTGTAACAACTTGTTCACTACGGCGGCGCAGCGCCGATTTTAGCTTTCAGTTGAGCGTAGCTAAAGAAACGAGCGAGGATAAAGCAATCAAAGCTTCAGTTGCTGTGATGTTTTCTTGGGAGTCCTTAATTGTGAAGAATTGTTGAACAATCATAGCACTAGCAGTATCTTCGTAGTATTTCTATAGGGCACATGTGCATTACTCCCTGACCGAGAGGCAATCACAGCATGCTGTAGACACACCACACCAAGTTTCTTTCCTGGCCCTTGGAGTTGGAGGTGCCTAGCTAAAAACACTTAACCCTAATTAAGAGGGAGTAGTACGTAGTAGTAGAGTGTATACCTCCTAAGCACAATAATAAAAGTCCGTTTCAGGCACCTAATTTTTTTGTTAATTACAATATTGTAGTATTTGTGAAATACTCACATGATCTATTGGAAACAGTCCATTTTACCACCCTTAGATATGTGCCGAGTTTAATTTATATCCCTTAACAACAATAACAATAGCGTGTGTAGAAGCTCTACCTTTTAATTATTAGGACTAGACCTTTCTATTGTCTTCAAGGATATTTTTTTTCTTACGTTGTCATCTATGTGGCACGTGACCACGCCTTTGATCTACGTGATGGCTACATAATGTTTATATGAAAATAAAAAAATAAAAATATCAATAGAACCTATATTCATATAGTAAATGTCCGCACCCTTCTTCTCGTCGTCGTGAAGAGCATAATAGTGGGAGAGAAAGGAGAAGGGGGCATAGGATGACAGTGGGTCCCTTCCTAAGAGATTTTACATGTGGGTCCATGTATTTTTTAAATCTTTTTACTTACGGTAATGATGATACGTAAACTCTACGTGTACGTGTACCATTTAGGAGGATGACCAAGTCAATGTGTCATATAGAAGGAAAACGTGAGGGAGGTAAATTAGCCCCCCCTTTTTTTAATGGTAGAGAGAGGCTTGGTTTCTTGTTTTGCGGTCGGACTGATTCTTCTACAGTGGAAGGACGAAAAATGGACCTTTTCATTATTCCTTTTATACCTCATGGGAAAGCGTGGGCCGCACGTGGGCTGGGAAACGCATTGGCCGGCCCGGCCTGAAACTATCGGCCGCACGTCGAGACGCGTTTTCCCGCCGAAGCTATAGGCCGCCGCACAGCAGATGCACGCACCGGAGAACCGAATTTTTAGCATATTTAATTTTTTTAAAGATTTATAAAAATAATTTTAGGTTTGAAAAAATTATAAAAGTAATCTTCCATCGTTTTTCGGAATTCGGAAGGTCGAGATCTAAAATCACCCTCTCAAAGGACGATTTTGCTGACATGGCAGACAGTCGTTGATGGGTGCCGTCTGTCGCGTCGCAGCTATTTTGTAAAATCGCGGGCGATTTTTGACTGTAGAAATAGGGGGCCACCTGCAAAAGGGCAGCCGCCCAAGCAATTTTGTAGACGACCCCTTGTCGCCTTTGCAGAAGGCAATTTTTCGTAATCTCGCCCTCTGTAAGGGTGATCTTTTCCTGGATGGCCCCACAGGGAACCCTAAACCCTAAATGGCCTATACAGATTGCCTTTTCCCAATAATTCATCCACAGTATGTATTATTTGCAATGTAAAGGAAGTTTTGGTAAATGATAGTTTGTATGAACTGTGTAGGATGGTAAGGTGTTCTACACGATGTAAGTGTGTAGGGGGCATATGTTTCATAAGAAATACTGCACGTAATTAAACTGCGGAACCTATGCCATGCATACATGATGCAAATAAATCGGACCCGACGAGTCGAGCCTCGGCTTTCCTACGGAACTCTTCTACGACGATCAGCGTGTCTTCCATTTTCCGTTTCCTTCTCACCGTTGTACTCTGTTTAGGGATGGCAACAGGGCGGGTTCGGTTCGGGTAGAGTCTCTGGGCACCCAAAATCGAAACCCGAATCTAAAACCCGAAACCGAAACCGAAACCGAAACCGATTCGGGTGAAAATCCATCACCAAAACCGAAACCCGCGGATACCCGAAACCCGACGGATTAACCGAAACCCAAATTTTTAACCGAAATTCAAAACCAAAACCCGAATTTTTCACTGCATCATGTGATAGATTAGAGATATTAGGGTGAGGCAGAGAGGAGAAGGGGGCGGCTAGGGTTACCAATACCCAGGGACGGCGACGCGCGCCGTGCACCGTGCGCGGGTGGAGGAGGCGGGTTGAGGGCGGCCGGCGGCACGCGGCTGGGGGACGGCTGGCGGCACGCGGGTGGAGGAGGCTGGGGGACGGCCGGCGCGCTGGGGAACGGCCGACGCGGCGTGCGGGTGGAGGAGGCTGGGGCGCGGCTGGGCGACGCGGGGTGAGGGCGGCGGCGGCTAGGGTTGGCGCCGCGAGTCGCGCGATGAGAGAACCAGAGTCACGCGTGCGCGTGGGCTGGGGTGTCGGGCCGGTCTCTGGTTGAGACTAGGGATGGATGAGGTGGGGTCGTGGGGAGTGGGACTGACTAGAGATTTTTGGGTCGGGTTTGAGTTATCCGTGGGTTAAATATAATAACCGAACCAAACCCGAAATATTTTGGGTATCCGAAACCGCAAACCCGTGGGCAAAAAACGGGCACCAAAACCGAAACCCGAAACACCGAAACCCGTGGGTACCCAAACCGAAACCGAACCATTGCCATCCCTAACTCTGTTTGTGTTTCGCATTCAATTACTTCTAGGCCATTCTATTGGGGAATAACTTGTCGATCCACATAGTAAATCCACATCTCCTTTAAATGCCCTGGTAAAGAAACACATGTAGTCAATTACAGTGGCAATACAATGAAGACGTTAGTAGGATTGATAAAACAAAAGACGTACAACGAAGTCGTTGTCTAAGTTGGGGCAAATGAAATATCTCCTGTCATATGTTCGTGGTTCAAAGGAGGTATCCATCTTGCAACGATCCCTACAACCGCACCTGGGACACTCTGACCATTTAGGGAAACCTAGTGGGTTGTTCCTCCAATCTAAGCTTGCGATTTTGATCCGACGTTCATACTCCATCCATGCTTGAATGAATTGTTTGGTCGACTCAGGTTGCGTTACCGTCGGACCGATCGAAGCAGGTCTAACCGTATCGATCCACTCTTCGAATCGACACTGATGTACATCCTCCTGGTTGTATATTTGTGACGTAAGGGGTTTGAAAATAAAACAAGTGATTAGCTTGACCAGGAAAAAATGATACTCACGACAAAATCGTTGTCCACAATCTCAGGACACACGAAGCATCTTTGTCCTTGAGTTTCATGTCTAATGGACCTTATCACCTGAAAACGGAGACCACAATGGCATTCTAGACGTTCTCGCCATGTGGGTAGTGCGAGCTGATTCAGAGGCCAATCCAAAGATTCTGCAGCAACTCGATGCTGGTACTTAGCCTTCCGCTGAAGGTAGTCTGACCTTGTTTCGCTAAGTGGGTAGTAACGTGTTCCGTCGGTTCGTGGGTTCTCCGTATCTATCCACTCAACGAAGTTGCACACCCGATGATATGCTTGCGTAAGATGTTACATGATGTAGGATCAAGTTAGCATTTTGTGTATTCAAAATTGGTACTAGAAATTGGAGCACATAAGTCATACCCGATCCATGTTGGCGCATTGGAAGAATCACCTTCCCTGAGTTTCCGAGGTGAGGGATGACGTAAGTATACATGCATCCCCACAATGGCACAACGAACGGTCACACCATATTGGAATAAAACTGTCCAGAGGATGGAGTCGCCAATCGAGACGCTCAGCAAATGGATGATCCATTCTACGTACAAGTGTAGGAAAAAGAAGGAAGATATGAAGAGCTCATATTCGGACCTACGTAATATATAGTGGAGGAAGCAGAGGCACATCTCCATGTAACGTGAGTTCACTTATTGCACAGATTTGACAACACGTTCACGCACTTGCGCAAATTGAATGATTCTGTCGAAGAAAGCATCGGCAAAAGCTGAGTCGGGACGCCTTCACGCGTCGAAAGATGATAGCGACGTATCGTAAACGTTTGTCACGGGCCAAAAGCTAATAGCGACCAATCGTAGACGTCTGTCACGCGTCGAAAGTTTTTCGTCGTTTCGTTGAGTAGATGTAGCAAATGACATCAAAGGTTCTCGTGACATATGAGTGCGACAACCAAACAAAGTTATATACAAAGAGGTAACACAAAGTTACTAAGTGTAAATATTACAAACAGGTAGCGCTCATATTCTACTGGCGAGGCCTCTTACCCCTACCCCTCCTAGCCTGCGCCCTAACGTGCCCTTGAGAGTACGTCAACCTCTCAGCGGGCACGACACGACCAGCGTGGACATCTGGTGCGGGCGTCTCCTGTGGCTGCTCCTGGCTCTGTGGTGGTGGTGCTCTACCAAGTTGAGAGGCGTTGATAACGTCATGGTCTTGGTCCTCCAGGTCGTCGAAGTCGTCGCCCGCATCGGACCCCCCTGCGTCGCCCGTACCGAACCTGCCCACCTCCGACGATGATGCACCCGAACGAAAAATCTCCGCCGAGTAGTATCCTCCTGGAGATGTCAAATGTTAAGCAACAATCATGAGAACTACTACGTTTGTAGTACTCGTCGGACGACGCTTGCTCACCTCACGGCTGACTGTCACACCCTGAGCTGTTTTTCCCTTTTAAAATCCTAAACGAAAAATCACAAAGGAAATAGTTGGAAATTAACCTAGAGCAAATAAATAATTTTTAAAATACAAACTCTAATTGGAAATGGCATGGTAGGATTTTTCCTAAATTCTACATGTCAAAAATACACTAACAAGATTTTAAGTGGAATTTTTCGAGCATTAGAAATATTTTTAACCAATTAAAATCAATATCGGAATTAATAAATCCCGAAAAAACCTTTTCTCTCTCCTCCGTCCTTTTCCAGCTCTTTTCGGCTTTTGGGCCGCCGGCCTGGTCCTTCCCACGCGCGTGCCCACGCCACCCCTCTCTCTCTCACGGGACGGCCGAAGGCCCGCTCCCAGGTGCACGCGACTTTGCTCGCGCGTGAGCCGCGGCACTCCGCCGCCCCGCGCCGCCGCCCGGATGGCGCCGGCCGTCCTCCGGCCACCGTACACCGTTGCCGGCCGACCGCAACGCCCGTACCCCTCTCCCGGTCGTCCGATCTGCCTCGGCAGATCAGAGCCGTCCGTCCCCGCCTACCCGCGTGGCACGCCATGTGGCCGCCATGTCGGTGCCACGTGTGCGCCACATGGTGCACCGCCCCTCTCGGCCCGTGGATTCGGTCCACCGTGGACCGGCGCTCTCGCGGCCGATGATGTCAGCCCTAGCACTGACGTAATTTCGGGATTTATTGCGCAATAAATTATTAAGGATTTTCATACTTTAGTAAAAACACAGTTAATTTTCTAAAATTCATATCCTTTCAATTCGAGCTCCGTTTAAAGCCCATTCAAATTTCATTAAATTCATAAAAATGCCAAGAATCCATTAAGAATGGTTTTGTTCCTGTTTCAGCAGTTTTTCAACCTGTTTGTTGAAGTGTCTTGTTTGTCGTGTAGATCCCGGTAGTTCCTCCGATCCCGTGTACTTCGAAGTCATCGCGGAGTTTCCTCAGTCCGAAGAACAAGGCAAGTCATGCTATATTATTGATCATATTTCTCACATTTGCTAAAATACCCTGTTTATTCTATTAAACTGCATTTATTTTGAAATATTATTTTATGGGGAATATTACACCTTATAGTTAGTATTAAGCCCTAGTCTTGCCACCCTAAACCTTTGATATATTGGGGCAACAACATGACTAGTTTATAGGCCTAGGTTATGCTTAGAGCTGCTTAGACTCACTAGCACACTAAATGGGTCATTATCTAATCAACATTATTTTGGACACATGAAATTAAGGATATAATCTGAGGACTTTGTGGACCGAACTAATAACTAAAACCCTGACAACTAGTGGGCTGTGGGCGCTGTGGTTTTGATAGTGACACCCATAGCATTTAAGGACCGGTTCATGGGAAACCTCGGAAGAATGACCATACAAACCACAAGCCAAAATGGGCAACGGTGGGTCCCGTAGTGTAGCCTTTCCTAGCCGACGAACCCTGGCAAGGGTGAGCATGATGGAGTTGCAGTCAGCCGGGAGCTTACCAGTTGTTGGGCTACCGGATTCACCGCGACACTCGGGGGGCTGCCCACGGCCCAGGAATGAGAGTGGGGGTGAAACCTTGGTGTGGTTCGCTTGGTTAGCGGGGAGGGTTATACGAAAGGGCATAACACAGTCCCTTTCCAGGGTACCGTGGCGGTATTTTGGCACACGGGAGATCGTGTTGTGGGGCTGTGTCTTGTGGGTACAGATGTACACCTCTGATCAGAGTAAAACTATTCAAATAGTCGTGCCCGCGGTTATGGGCGATCGACCGAATTCAACGTGATTAGTCTCACACGGCTAAAAACATGCTTTATGGAACTTGACTAGTATAGATGGATGATTTGGGCCTGTTGCAACGTGGGGATAACGTTGGACAATGTTGGATTTAATATGAATTAATTAACCACTATTTTTCCATGTTCAAATCTCCCCTTATTTGTGAAAATCCTAGCTATTTGCGCAAAAAAGCAAACATTAGCCAAATCCTTGTCTTCCCTTGCATTCGTACCTCCTCTCTTTCGGTATGACTTGCTGAGTACGTGGAAGAACTCATCCTTGCTTCTTCACCAGAATTAGAGCAAGAAGCTGAAGAAGTTGAAGTCGAGTAGGCTTTGTCCTGCACTCTGGAAGATGCATGTGGAGTAGCCGAAGCCGTGCTGCAAGCATCAAGATTAGGCTTAGATCCTTTTCTTTTTTCGCTGCTCTTTTGTAATTTTTTTTGTAATGTTTTTAAGACATGGAACTATAATATCAACAATTATTGTATGTGTACCCTGGCTGGTCCTGGACAGGGATTTTAATACACATATAGCTTCAGAAATTCTGGTTTGAATTTCTGGGCGTGGCACTGACTGAAGGGAGGAGGGACGGACGAACCGCTCGCTCCATCAAAGTCCAATGTGCTGGGCCGAGTTATGAACGGCCGAAGGATCAACGATCCACTCGCTCCAGCAAAACCTCCTGTCGGCAGAGTCGGACCTACGAGACATTCAGTTTGTTATAACATGGTCAATGTTTCGCGTAGTGAAAATGTACGGAACTAACCTGTGGATGCAGCAGCATCGTGCGATGTCGATCCTGGTGCCGGGCCGCGTGGACGTGGAACCGCAGCAGCCGACGGAGGTATCACATCCATGGCCGAACGACAGGAGAAGATGCGCAAGATCAAACGCATCTTCATCTACATCCACTCGAACGTCAACCTCTGCTCAACGTCGTTTAGGTGTAGTCCAGCGTCCAACCTCAGCATCACCGCGTTGATGTCGGCATTCATGGCGCATGTGGCGTTGGCCTGCGGAAATCATTAGTAATTAGGTTTTTCACTCTCATATATACCAACCGCGTATTACGAAAGTAAGAAGTCCGAGATACATGGACGTAATTGTTAGTGATATGCCCTAGAGGCAACATGGAGATGTTGGATATCACGTCAATATTTATGTATAAATGAATAAAGTGTTATTTATTTGAAATAGACATCTTGTATTGATCAATAAGTACGTGACTTATTTATGAGACTCTTTATGTATGAATCTATTTCTAAACGATCCCTGATCATATATCATATTGTTGGAACAAATATGATTCTAAGATCGGCATGTTTATTGATTGATGATCATGTCACATAGATCATGGGTATGGAGATACCAAATCAATAAACATGGACACATGTGTTGGAGAACACATTGTTGGATAGACCCACCATGAGACACTACAGGAATTAATGTGCCATTAGTTGGTCTCAGGTAGTGTTGGTACAAAGTCCTTAGACCTGAGATCACCATGGATTCCAACATGTGTAGTAGCCTACTTTGGTACTACCAAACGCTATTCCGTAGCTGGGTAGTTATAAAGGTAGTTTTCGGGTTTGCTATGAAACATGGAGTGGGATGTGAGTGATCAAGATGGAATTTGCCCCTCCTTTGGAGAGATATCTCGGGCCCTCGAGGTAATGGATTATGGAAATGCATGGCCATGCTAAGTTGATTGAGGAGTCAATCAAAGACGGATAATCCAATACGGTTCGAGTGAATGGTTAAGCTATTGAAGGGATGGCACACATCTTGCCTATAGCTTAACCGGTATCGTGAGGCAAAGGGATTTGTGTACACATTACAGGTTCGAGCCGATATTATTCTTGTATACTATGGTGTCAATATGTGCTGCTAGGCGCCGCTGTTTGTGTGTCGGCTGAGTTGGACTCGAGCCAACGATCGGCTAAGTTAGACTATAGCCGAAAGCGAGTATACCTGAACCTACATGGTCGCACGCTTAAGGGGATAGAATAGATATTCGAGTTGGACTCGGATACGGCTCGATCGGATAGGGATCCGATCGGATAGAGTCCTATGGGCTTACGACGTGTGGGCGGCCGACTCTATGAGATATGGATGAGATCCGATTCAAAAATAGAGTCCTGATCGGCCACTAGTCCCAGTCGGCCAACTCTATATAAAGAGGCGAGGGGTGGAGAGTTTCTGTATCGCGTTGAACCGAATCCGCAACAAAAGTCGTCGAGATCAATCTCCACGGAAACCCTCCCCACTTTCGAGCCAAACCCTAGCCTTGCATCGCGTGCTAGCACACGGGTGTACGACGTTCTGTCCCCGGACGTGTGGATACCGGTAGAGGCGCTGCTACGTTGCGTGCTGTTGATCGGCTTCGGATCGGCTGCAGTCGGGCGCATCTGAGCAAGGCGCAAGAACGTGACCGGACGACTCCGCGAATCGGCTGTCCCCGGGAATCGGCTGTCGGCTTGCGGGAATCGGCTACACAGTTCCAGATCGGATAGCCCTGATTGGCTGTTTCCGCTGCATACTCCAATCGGTAACGATCTATCGGCCCTTACTTGCAAGTGTTCCTGGTTTGCGCGGTAGAAAAATTTTTGTTTTCGGCTAGCGTAGCTTCCGCGTAACCCTTCAGTACCCCCAAGAAGTAGTCCTGGTCACGATGCGTGGGGTAGGTGTCTGTGACGCCTGCCTGGTGGAGCTGTGGAGCGGTCGGGGTGAAGGTCATGCGGGCACGCGTGCACGCCAAAGATACGTAGTGTAGTTCTCCTCGAAGTGGGGGAAGAGCTCGACAATCACCTCCTCGGTGGCTAACAACCAGTCCTCCACGTACGGGTTGATCTGAGGTACCTATAGTGTCCCTGCCTACTATCCCCGTTGAGTCAACCTGCAAAGAACATAATGGTTATCGAACGTTCAAAAGTAGTCGACATAGTAGTAGTAAAGTTGAAAGAGAAGTACTCACTGGTGGTCCTGAGGGGACCGGAATCGGTACGTTCACTAGAAACCCCTGCCTCAGTCCGAACTGCCTCATAACACGGTAAGGGCAGTGAGGCTCGACGTATATGTCGAACACCAACGACACCACCGTCAACCAATAGGGCGCGTCATGTGTGCACAAGGAAGACAGACCTAGAGGTGCTCTCCCGACGACTGCATGTTGCGTGTAGGGCTCCCAGACGACGTCCGAAGGTTGCAGACGGTCGAACTCGAAGATGAACTCCGGGTAGCTCCGTCTGACCTGGACGTGGGCGTAACGTTGTTGCGACAGACAGAGAACCAACTGGTCAGAACATAAGTCTCACATAATCTGCAATTTGAAATCAACACCTGTACTTACGTTCCGACGACACCAGTACGTGCCTATCGTCGGCCCATTGGCTGGGTCGTCGGCCGTGGGTCCTGGCTCGTAGGTCGCGGTGTCCATGATCGGTCGGTCGATCGTGAACCGCTCAACTTCAGAGAGCTGAATAAGGAGAGGGCAGCCCGCGAATATCGCTCCTGGATCTGTCTTGCAGCAGGCCTCACACAGTGCACGATATGTGGCTGCGAGGACTGCCGAACCCCAGCTCCACTGCGGCACGCAACCTAGCTCCGCATCCGCGATCACCCGGGCATAGTGGATCAGGCCCTTGTGTACGGCGTGGCCTGTGGTGCTGGTGAACATCACCCAGCCGAACATCCACAGTAGATACGCCTCTAAGGAGCGTCTCAGCGAGTACTCGTTGGTGTCGGGGTGGAGCTTATCGGTCTACATCAAAAAGCAAACGATGTTAAAAATCATAAGATTTCTGAAAAATAACAAAGTGTAAATGTTAACTTACTGTGAACTACAACAGTCAAGCTTTCGTAGGCCCGGCGGTGGTGTACGTGTTCAGCGGAGCAACTGCTGGGATCCCAGGTAGCCTCATCACGGGAGCGAATCGCTCCGTGATATCGTCCCTCCAACCACCCCCATCGTCCACTGGGCCGACAGCCTCTCCGGCTAGTGGAAGCCCTAGCAGGTACGTAACGTCCTGCAACGTGGGTGCCATCTCCCCACAGGGTAGATGGAAGGCGTGCGTCTCCGGCCGCCACCGATCTACCAAAGTAGCCAGCAGCGATCGGTCCGCATCCCAGCGCTTCGCCGGGTCGTTCTCGTCCGCCTGCGCCTCAACAAGCCTACATATCGCGATCAGGCCTGCCTCACGCAACCTACATACCGTCAAGTTGAACATTTGTACCACAAATGTGCAGTGAAGCCAAAAAAATGCAATCAAGTAAATAAATTTGAGCATACCATGGAACGTGTCGCGGATCGACACGCACCAACTCGCGCGACGGGCATGGATGAAAGGTGGTAAGCTGTGCACCCTGCACCGTCGAAAAGTAGGACCGGTGGTTCCTATCCAGTCCCCTGTTGAGGAGAGCTAGTGTATCGTGTGCCATACCTGCATACATAAGAGTGATTAGAAATAATCAATTCATAACAAAAAAATTACAACATGAACTAGCCATTCAAGAATTGTTCAAACATTATAAAAATTGTTCATCAAAATGGTAATTCAAAATGCTAAAGACACATTACACAAATGACAACAACATTACAATAGTTCATGTCTCACAAGGATAAATATTACACACATGACAAATGACAACCACTAGACTAAAAGGCTCACAGAAATAATAAAGCCATTGCATCGCTAGCCAACGACGTAGTCGCTGCACGAGAACGGCTAGGATGTGGTCGCCTCGTTGTTGTTCCTTCTCCCGATGGACGGATGCCATCGGTTGACTGTCCAGATAGACCCGCACCTGGGATGGTTGGAGCTTCTGAATTCTTCGGGCATTTCTTGTAAGTATGCCCGCGCTCATCGCATTTGCTACACCGTAGAGTCCTCCCCCAGCCTCCGACACGTCCATGTCATTTCTGATGCATCTCGACTGACGCCGTCCCTTTTTCAGCCTTAACTTCGACGGATCTGGAATGTAGAACACTTGTGGCCTTAGAGTTATGTAAGATCTAGATATCTCGAACCCATATATCTCCTCCTTCCATGTATGAAATATTGCCTCTTTCCTGTAGTAGGGTGACACATAGATATCGGGAAGTATGCTGCAATCCCCAGCTACTGCAAGTACGTGTGAGCAAGGCAGATTTCTAAGCTTGGGCTTCATGCAGCTGCAACTGCAACCGCCCGCCGCATGAAGCACACATTCCTTCACAGCTTGGACGTGGTTGATGCCACGCCTTCTCCTGTCGACACACATGATCTCGTACCTATGAACTTGGGTACCTTGGGGAATAACTCTATGCTTCATAGCCTTTGCTATTTTGTCTTGCATATACTTCGTCACCACATTCCCAAATACAATGTTGTTATCAGTCATCAAAGGGGCAATTTTCTTGTATCTATCCCTGAAGTATGCCTGTGTGCCATGAAGGATAAATTCCACAATACCGACCAATGGGAGTCCTCGCACTCCTCGCATCACCCAGTTGTACACCTTGGTCAGGTTGGTTGTCATTATACCATATTAAGACCCGTCAGTGTCATACAACAGAGGCCACTTTTTTTTCGGTTCATTCTCTATCTAGTGTGAGAAATTACGTATTGATGATGCATACCTCCTTCTCATTGTTGGCGGGTCATCATGTAGTGGACCAAGAGGTACTGGAGGCTCGTCATCCTGTGGCCGATGAGATTGCTCATCGGTTTGCTTCGTTGTCAGCTCGTCCAACCTCCTCCACAACTCATTGAATTTTTTTTCTTGGTTCTGATCACATAGCCTCTTGAAGAGATCCAATAGGTGCTTGTTCTTGAATTGCTTGTACAAATTGGCTCTCATATGACGCATGCACCACCTACTCCGAACATCATGCCACATAGCTAGAAGTCCCCTCTCCGACCAACCATTCTGCAGGTAGTCAATTGCCTTCAACATGCCCGCATGACGATCATGAATGAGGCAAACATTGAGCCTCATACGCACGAATTGGCAGCGAACTCTCTCCAGGAACCAATACCAGCTTTCAGTGTTCTCACTTTCGACAAATGCAAACACCATAGGTAACACCTGGTTGTTCTCATCGGCTCCAATCACCGTCAATATCTGACCTCTATATCTGCCTGTCAGAAAGGTTCCATCTATGCACAACACAGGACGACAGTGCACAAATGCGTTGATGCAAGCACCCAGCGAGAAAAAGGCTCTTTGCAGCACGCTCTTGCTCGGGTCATTAGACGACGGAAATGTCTGAATGTCGTAGTAGGTATTGGGGTTTCTCTGAGCAATGGTGGCTAACAGACGAGGCAAATGTCATAGGATGCTTCAAATGTGCCATACCTCATCTCCAAAATCTTTTGTTTCGCCCTCCAGGCCTTGGAATAGCTTATGTATACTTGAATTTGTTTTCAATGTGCCTAATAATAGAGCCCGGTTCAAAGTCCGTGTTACAAACAACATCGCTGTACATCTCACCAGCAACAAAAGCTGAGGTGATGTTGCGGTGATACTTATCAACCCCTGGAAACCAACATGTGTGCTCATCAACAATGCTCACTTTCCAATAGTCATTCCATTTTACCTTATATGCATGAACACGTCACGGACAATCATCCTTCGTGCACTTCACATCATACACATAGTTGGTAGACTTCACCACCCTAAACTCTCTATGCAAGGAGACCGCCCAATGCTTCACCACCTCTTTCATGTCTTCCTTATGAGCATACCTGGCACCCTGGATTATCTCGTTATCCTTGTACTCAAAGGATACTTGCTGCCCCCTGAGATAACAAGTTGAGAGAAATCAACTTTTGTCCAATCAACTAGCATTACATCTTCTTCCTCGTCCGATGATTCATCGCCCTCCGCCTGCTCATTTTCAGAATCTTCCCTCTCCATTTCCTCAACAATTGCCTCGATTCTCTCCCCCTCGTCCGCCACGCCAATCGCCTCCTCCAACCTTGCTTCATTACCCCCAGTTCGCGTCGTTGGTCCAACATTCTCCATGACATTGCTAGGACCTTGACCATCATCTGTTTGCACTCTAACACTGCTATCAATTTCATGCAATGCCACAAAAATAACAAGGGGCCAAGACCTTTCAAAAGCCATCTCCACATAACGTCTCCAGGACTCAGTGTTATCTATAGGCATTAGTTTCCAATAATATCCTTCTGTTGCACGACTGACTACAACGGACAAGGACATTGTGTTCACTCTTGTATCCACTTTAAATCCACGTAGCAATCAACTATAGACTAACTCAAATGTTTTATCGGCTGGCCTATCGATGCCCTTCGATTTTATCCTAAATTCTGACAGATCAACACCATCTGGACTATATCTAATGTTGCCTTCACCGTGAACTATCTGAAATATGACCTTACTTGCCATTGTGCATGATTAACAGATTGAAACTGAGTTTATTTCATACTACGAATATGTTGCCTAGATCAATTTGTGGCTAAGTTAAATTCTATAACAATATGTTCTCTGTTCTAGATCTTTAAATATATTGAATCGGTTTGTTCATCTAGATCTACCGCCAATCGTACTTATTTTCTACATATGTTCATCCAAATCCGTCAAATTGCCTCAAACAAATTATGCCGTAATTTATAAATCAAGAACTAAGTGCTACACATCTATTCAAATATTTAACAAAATTCTACACAAAAAAATGTATACATAGATAAAGATATATCCTACATATGTTCACCTAAATCGGTTTGTCCTATGTCAAATTGGCTAAATAAATCATGCCCTAATTTTTAAATCCAGATCATATTGCTACACATCTATTCAAATAATAGACATAGATTAGAATATATTCTACGTATGTTCATCTAAATTGGTTTGTCCTAGGTCAAACTCCCTAAATTAAATTGTGTCCTAATTTATAAATCTAGATCTGATTTCTAAACTACTATTCAAATATTCAAAAAATATTCTATTTTTTCTAATATTCTACAAAAATAAATAACACAAACTCATTGAATGTGGGACATTGTATTTATCGGGATCGAGTAGGCACACCGACGGGCTTCGCCGCTCTCCTTCTTCCTCACCCCTCTCTTTGTTTTTTTCTAGAGCTTCGAGCGCCACAAATGACTCGCCTCCTCGGTGAACTGGAATTATATATGGTGGCACCCAAAAATCGCCCTTGCGAGGGCGAGTTTACCAAAAATCGCCCTCTGCAAGGGCGGCAAGGGGCCGCCGCAAAATTGCCAGGGCGGTCGCCCTTTTGTAGGTGGCCCCCTATTTCTACAGTCAAAAATTGCCCTTGCCGAGGGCGGCAAGGGGCAATTTTACAAAAATGGCCACGGCGCGGCAAACGGCGCCCAACGGTCATATGTCACGTCAGCAAAATACCAGGAGGATGTACATCAGTGTCGATTCGAAGAGTGGATCGATACGGTTAGACCTGCTTCGATCGGTCCGACGGTAACGCAACCTGAGTCGACCAGACAATTCATTCAAACATGGATGGAGTACGAGCGTTGGACCGAAATCACAAGCTTAGATTGGAGGAACAACCCACTAGATTTCCCTAAATGGTCGGAGCGTCCCAGGTGCGATTGTAGGGATCGTTGCAAGATGGATACCTCCTTTGAACCACGAACATATGACATGAGATATTTCATTTTCCCAACTTAGACAACGACTTCGTTGTACATCTTTTATTTTATCAATCCCGCTAACGTCTTCATTGTATTGCCACTGTAATTGACTACATGTGTTTCTTTACCAGGGCATTTAAACGAGGTGTGGATTTACTATGTGGATCGACAATGTCATTCCCCAATATAACGGCCTAAAAGTAACTGAATGCGAAACACAAACAGAGTACAACGGCGAGAAGGAAAGGAAAAATAGAAGACACGCTGATCGTCGTAGAAGAGTTCCGTAGGAAAGCCGAGGCTCGACTCGTCGGGTCCGATTTATTTGTATCATGTATGCATGGCATAGGTTCCGCAATTTAATTACATGCAATATTCTTATGAAACATATGCCCCCTACACAATTACATCGTGTAGAACTCCTTACCATCCTACACAGTTCATACAAACTATCATTTACCAAAACTTCCTTTAGATTGCAAATAATACATATTGTGGATGAATTATTGGGAAAAAGCAATATGTATAGGCCATTTAGGGTTTAGGGTTCCCTGTGGGGCCATCCAGGAAAAAAGCGCCCTTAAAGAGGGCGAGATTACGAAAAATCGCCTTCTGCAAAGGCGACAAGGGGTTGTCTGTAAAATTACCTGTGCGGCTGCCCTTTTGCAGGCGGCCCCCTATTTCTACAGTAAAAAATCGCCCGCGATTTTACAAAATGGCTGCGGCGCGATAGACGGCACCCAACGGTCGTCTGCCACGTCAGCAAAATTGCCCTGTGAGAGGGCGATCTTTAAATCTCACCCTCCCGAAGGGCGATGGGAGATTACTT
Source organism: Oryza australiensis (assembly GCA_019925245.2). NCBI lineage: Eukaryota > Viridiplantae > Streptophyta > Magnoliopsida > Poales > Poaceae > Oryza > Oryza australiensis. The sequence continues at coordinate 5,777,976 of JAIFGZ020000342.1, forward strand.
TTGCAATTTTTTCAAACCTAAAATTATTTTTGCAAATCTTTAAAAATATTAAATATGCTAAAAATTGCCGGAAAACCCGCCTTCCCAAAAAAGCAGCAGGAGCAAAGCAAAAACCCCATTGAGCCCCTTCACTCTTGTCTTGCATCCCAAAAGGGAAACCCCCTTTCGTCCTGCTCGCTCCGCTCCCCCTCCTCCTCCCCGACTCCGCCTGCTGCGCCACCGACGGCTAGGGTTTATCCACCGGTTCGCCTTCCTCGCCGGGTGGTGAGTGGGTGTGTGGGGGTGGGTTTCTGGCCTTCGTCTCCGGGCGCTGGGGAGCACAAGGTAAAATTTATGTGTTCATGTGTTGGATCGTGGTTCCCGACTTGAGGATTTCTTGTTCCAACACCGCACATGATGTTGTTTTGTATTATTTTGCGCATTTGGCATGTTCACTGTTCTGGCCAAAATTAGTATATATGTGCTAGCCTCTTTTTCCAAGCATGATATATACATCTGAATTTAATTTGTGATTTGTTGTAGTTCAGCTCCACATTATGTGCACTGCACAATGTTAGATTTGTATATACACTATAACAAGCTGACAACAAGATGAAAACACTACTAGATTTTAACCTCAACTAGTTACGCCTACAGAGTACTCGAGTTGTAGTATGTTGATTACTCTAGTAATTATCAGTGTCCTACTTTGATCTGTCTACTTACATTAATAAGTTCTAGTATGTCGATTACTGTACTTACCTTAATAAGTTACGCCTACAGAGTACTAAAGTTCTAGTAGATTACTCTAGTACTTTGATTTCTGCATGATCACATAAGCAATATAGAGTATTGCTTACCTTAATAATAATTGACTCATTTAATTTCTGCACTTGTTCAAATTGCAAGCATTGTATGGAATGAACTTTATAATCTGCAATTACACCATAATATTCTTATAGTTACGCAGTAAGTATATGTGCACTTTAGCTATAACTAAGTAATTTTTTTAACTGTGGAGAAAATAGACCGGAGGTTTACCTGAGTGTTCGGGCGGTCTGACTGGGTTACCCGATGGTCAGACCGGCTGACTCTGGGTAGGAGTCGGTTTCGGGTTGTTTTCGTTGGATTTCTAGATTTCTTTATGGATATGACTTCTAGATGATTTCTATTCGTATGGTTACTGTTGTTATGCTAATATGAGTCAAGTTTGGATGAACTTGTGCTCGGAATATGGTTTCTTTGTCGTATATGTGCAGGTATCGCTTGAGGCCTCGGGATAGTGTTGTCGGTGATGGATCGGAGTCGACTTGGGAGAAGTGGAGGTCCAGAGATCAAGAAATCACGCGGGATACTAAAAGGCTAGAGGATAATGCACGTGGAAGATGGAGAATCCATATAGTATATGAGAGGAATCGTGTACGTATGGAAAGAGGAGTCGAATTTGGAAGGGAGTTCGGATTCGAGAAGGATTTGGGAAGATGGATTGAGATAAGGGAGAGAGTGATTGAGTCCTACTGGGAATAGGAGTTCTTGAGTCCTATTGGGAATAGGAGTGGAAGAGAGTGCTTGAGTTCTATTGGGAATAGGAGTTCTTGAATCCTATTCTTAATAGGAGTTCTACACCTACTTTGAGTAGGAGGTTTTTGTGGTATAAATAGAGAGGGAGGGTGTGCCCTCCTGGTATCGGTTTTAGAGAGACACAAGTTGAGAGAAAGTTAGGTTTTCAAGTTTAGTTCGAGATTTTGGTGAGGAGTGTTGTTGTTGCACTTTGTAAACACTAGTTGATGCAATAAAGTCGAAAGTTCTAAATCTACATCTTCGAGTTTGTCATCTACCGGTGTTTCTGGATCCCAACGGTCTAACCGCAGGCTAGGCAGCGGTCTGACCGATGGGAAAGTGGCGATCTGACCGCATGTGTTTCGGCGGTCTCACCGGCACAGTAACGGCGATCTGACCGACGACATGAGAGTGGTTTGACCGGCGGCGATAGGACTACGTCGAGAACTCCATTGATTCGAGGGTAACTTTTATTTCCGCTAAAAGTTTTTTAGGTTTTGGTTTTTCCCTACCATTCACCCCCTCTGGTAGGTTTGCTTGGCCTTGTTCGATCCTGCACAAAATCTGTACAACTAAGTACAAATGAACAGGTCGTGCTGGACAGCTTGGAGTTATCTTTCACTGGTATGCCCATGAGGTATGATGCTCTTCCTCTTTGTTGATTAATATCTGTTGAACAACAATAATTTGAAATCAAATCACATTACATGTAAGCTTGAATCCTTACATGCCTTCTTGAAGAATCGTGCATTGGAGAAAATTGAAGTATACCTTCATAACATGGTGTTTGTTGCTACACCCAGAGGTTACTTGGGTTTTCAGGGGATCTTAGGTTACATCATTGAGAATCGCTTAGCTAGTTTCTCTTGGAATGGGCAGTTTGAGCTGGAAGATATTCTAGTCTGCAATGGTGATAAATTCATTATTACCAAGCCACCTCAGCAATTTGAGTTGGCTGAGGCTATTCCTGAGGAGACAACAAAGTCATTTCAAACTGATCTCACTAAGATCTGCAATTGTCTCACTTATTACTTCAGTATTGACGGTATGATGCCGCCATACTTCCCTGCACTGTTCACCATGTTGCTAAACATCCCGGAGGATGCCTGTGTGAGCAAGACGATGCTAGAGATTGTTTATGAGTTCATTATCCATCATCCTGCTACTAAACCACCAAATCGTAGTTGCTAATCTTTTCTCTGGTATACATGGAGGTTGTAGTGACACAACTCACTTTTTCAGAACAATTTGTAGAATCAAATGTGTTTAATTTATATTTTGTGTGATGAAACATTGGTGATTTAATATTTTATGTGCGGTCAGACCGGAGGTATGCGCACGGTGTGATCGACGGTGTGCGCACGGTCAGACCGGCCGACTCCGACTCACGGTCGGTCGGACCGACTGTGTTCTGTTCGGTTTTGGTTTCGGTTTATCTTTTCGGTTACAGATTGTTTTTTCGTGGATTTGACTTCTAGATGGTTTATATGTGTACGGTTACTATTGTTATGTTAATGTGAATCAAGTTTGGACAAACTTGTGCTTGGAATATGGTTTCTTTATCGTATATGTGCAGGTATCGCTTGAGGCCTCGGGATAGTGTTGCCGGTGATGGATCGGAGTCGACTTGAGAGAAGTGGACGTCCAGAGATCAAGAGATCATGTGGGATACTAAAAGGCTAGAGGATAATGCACGTGAAAGATGGAGAATCCATACGGTATACGAGAGGAATCGTGTACGTATGGAAAAAGGTGTCGAATTTGGAAGAGAGTCCGGATTCGGGAAGATGGATTGAGATAAGGAAAGAGATAAGGCGAAAGCTGACAAGAGTGGGTTTCCTATGTTGATTAGAAGTCCTAATTCGTGAGGAATTCGTGGACCTACTTTGTGTATAAATAGAGAGGGAGGGTGTGCCTCCTAGATATCGATTAATCGCTTTACAAGAGAGAAGTTGAGAGTATAGCTAGGGTTTTGAGTTAGGTCGAGTTTTTGGTGAGGAGTGTTGTTTTTGCACTTTGTAAACACTAGTTGATGCAATAAAGTCGAAAGTGCTAATCTACATCTTCGTGTTTGTCATCTACTGGTGTTTCTGGATCCCGACAGTCTGACCGGTGGGAAAGCGGCGGTCTGACCGCAGGTGTTTCGACGGTCTGACCGGTGCAGTAACGGTGGTCTGACAGACCATAGAAGAGCAGTTTGACCGGCGGTGACAGGACTACTTCGAGAACTCCATTGATTCGAGGGCAACTTTTATTTCCACAAAAAGTTTTTGGGTTTTGGTTTTCCCTACCATTCACCCTCCTCTGGTAGGCTTGTTTGGTCTTGTTCGATCCTACACAATCTTACAATGCATTGACACTGATTGGATCATCGATGTGTGACAAGAGAGGAATGCAGTGTTAAATGGTGTACTGACATATGAGGAGGAGGAGCACCGAAAAAGGTTAGCACGACAGGGCCAGATTGAAACAGAGCCAATGGGTATTAGCTATTGTAATACTTTGGAGTCATTTGTTGGATTTGTACGACATGTCTTTCAGCATGGTACAAATAGGACCAAGGAAAGTAATTCACATCGCTGGATTATTAATGCTGATGGTAATGTTGAACCTTTGGAGAAGTTTGGGCCACGTTTACAGCGTGTGCGCCGTCTTGATGAGCTAATCACCATGACAGCGATTTCACTAGGCGAACATGTTCTGCAAGTGATTTATGAGCTTCTAAAGAAGTTCGCTATGCATGGGATGGTTGAAAATGTCTGGAAGGATTACAAAAGATCCAGGTATAATATATTCTTCTGAAATTTGCTTGTTTCTTTGGTTCTTTTTGTCTAAGACTTCAAATTTCATTCAGTTACCAGAAGTCATTGGATGATGATGATAGTGCTCAGTAGGGCTGCTGGAGGTGTCACACTGCAAGAATGGCTTGTTATTCACAATAATTCCAAATTTACATGGTCAACTCATGGAACTCTAAGAGATGAATATGATAAATGCGAAAGTGAATGTGATATCCAAAAGATATTAATTTTAGGTCTCATACTGACATGCCAGTTCTAGTTTTGAGAAATTCCATCTTTGGACAACATATATTACTGTCTTCTTTTTTTGCTCTGCAGTTTGGTCTTAAGAAAGCAAAGCCGCGATTCGCTGGTTTCAATGATGGACCACCAGTTTTGTGGGATGGTAGCAATTCTAGACTCTGACGACGAAACTTTTTTGTGATAGTAGAAATTTGAGCCATCATGTTCATGTTGTAAATTTAAATGAAGTTGCTGAGGACGACAAGGGTGAGGAATGAGGCCGAGGAGGATCAAGAGAAGGAACGCGTAGTGTGCAGGGATGGAGACGTCAAACCATGAGCAGTGACGGATCTAGTAGGGAGGCTAGGGCCTCGGGGCCCTAGCCCCCTACCGTCGGAGAGCCCCCTTAGCCCCCCCTAGAAATTTCAGCCATGGGAGAAACATGGGAGAAAGAGAGAAGGAAGAAGGAAAGAAAGAGAAGGAAGGAGAGTGGTGAGAGGTAGAAGACAACTCGTGGACCGTTCGATCGAAGATCAACGGTCTAGATTAGAAGCCACATATCCCTTCGCTACTTTTGTTTAAAAAACCCTGGCCTACTTTGTATTTAACCCTCAGTCCGTAGTAGTTCAAAATTATTTATGTTTTGGTCCCTAACTCTTACCAGATAACCCCTCAACTCCACAGTAAATACTCTCACAGTCCACCTTTATTGTTTTACATGCTATACCTTCGATTTGTCTACATAATTTTGTATAGGTCCATTTTTTTGCATTTTAAACCCTCTAAACTCTATTTTTTTATCAACCAGCCCCTAGAACTTGTTTTACACATAACTTTCTCGTTTTAAATCCGATTTGTGTGATTTTCATGCTCACGTGCTCGTAGTTCTACGTAGATTAATTTAAAATCTCTTGTCCACTCTATCTTCATTGATTGACGTATTGTTCTAATTAATAGTAAATTGTTTGCATGTATGGCTTGATTTGGATATTTGTGTGGTGCTATTAATCACATATTGATGAGGACCAGCGTTAACAATAAGCATTTGAATATGGTAGTTCAGCCCCCTTAATATTTTTTCTAGATCCGCCACTGCTGCAGGTGTAGGGGAGGAGGCCGGCGGTGATTGGACTGTCGGTGGATTTTGGTGGTGACAATGAGAGATCAGCCAGTGCAAAGGAGCCATCGGCTATGGGCACGACCAGGTGCATGATCACACTATGCATGCGTACTGAAATGCTGAATGGCTGAATGGCACGAAGCCATCGATCATCGGAGAATTTTCTTGCTTGAATCGGTGACTATTGAGAGATATATGGATGTAGCTTGTAATCTGGTGTAAATAATTGCCTATGTAACAAATTGATAGTGTATAGCATTTTATTTTCTTAAACATAGGTCCTTGAAAGGAGCTAAAAAAACCATATAGTAGTTCCTGGACAAAGCGAAGCACGGTGATGTCGATAGCCGGGCTCTTTGCCATGCACGTCACCAGCGCAACAACCTCCTTGTCATCGCTCCCACAGTCCCATCGAAGGAGAGCGTCGTTGTTTTGCTGCAGTCTTGTCGTTGTCATGCTGCTTCTCTTCAACCTCGTGCCATCGTGCTGCCGCCTAGAAGGGGATACATAGAGGAGATAGGGAAGTAAGGAGTGAGAGGGGATGACATATGAGCTCCCCATTGTATCTTTTTTTAATTTTTGTGATGACTAGGCTGCCACGTGAACGCCACGTCAGCGATAACCACCAACTATACTCTATTAATACTCTATTAAGGGAGTAGTTTTGCATGGTTTTAATAATTGGAGAAGTCGTTATACTTGGTTTTATGGTTGAGGGATACAAGCCAAATTTAGCCTATTTTTATTAAGTCAAATTAAACTTTTTCCTAAATTAAAATACACCGACCTCCGTACTAAACATACCGTACTCTCATCCTAGTTCTAAACTTTTAAAATATATTTCGATGAGACGTCTACTCGTTTATTCAAATACCATCTAAATAGTAACTAAAAAATCTTGATAACATTTCTACAATTTACATACTCCTATAGTATAAAAAAATCAAGTCAAAAACTCACAAATTGAGGAAAATAAAAGACAAATCAAGTATATTTGAATAAGTATTTATTTTATTTCTTGATGTGTGGATCGAATTTGAATATTATTTTTCGTGATTGGTAGATGTTATTATACTCTACATTATTATTTTTAAAAAAATCACAACCATTTATGTTGAATTTGAGAGAAAAGGGTATATGACATTCACTCAAGGTATTAGAATGCTCTCCCCACATATGAACGCCAATTTTGTTAAATGTATCACACATGTCTAAATGCTACATGAGAAAATGGCACGTGATGCAAAGGATCATGATCATTTGGGCCAAGTATACAGCAAAAATCGCAGTCAGACATGCAAGAAAGAATTTCATAGAGTTCTGAACAAAAGTTGTTCACAATTGATGGATTTGAGAAAACAACAAGACTATGCTTGTCTCAGCATAGTATGGGAGAGCAGGGTAATTTGGGCAGGACCATTTATATATTTCACAGGCAATTAATTTACAAATCAAACAACTATACAGAGTGAATTTGTTTTAAAAAATAATATATAGAGAGTGTAAGTAGCAACCAAGATACTTCCTCTATATCTTGGTTATCTAGAGGAAGACATTCATAGACGGAGATGAAGGTGATGCTTATCTAGAGGAAGATGCCAAGCTCATCAGCGAGGCACAGAGCCACCATGCCGAAGAAGTCATGCACCGATAGAGTCTACGCTGATGAGCTCGAATATAATGGAGCTAAAGCCGATTTACATCGGGAGTTTGTCATGACAGATCAGGCGGGCAGGGATAACAACATGGAGCTCATCGCGCGCCAGCCGCAATTGCCCGTGTTGCGGCACACGTGAGGGAGCTCATGGCATCTCCATTGGGTCCGAGCTGCTGCTGCGGGGTGAATAGGCAACGGAGCTCGCATAGGGGAATCTCGCCGGCGTCATGGTTCGACGATCTCATCGTCGATGCAGCCGCAGATGCTGAAGAGAGGGGAGGGAAGGTAGAGGAAGAAGGTGATGTGGCATTTTTTATTATTTTTAATAAGATGTCATGTTATCCAAAACAACCATCCACACTGTCAAAGGATCTCACTTGAATTGTTTTGCTAGGATGAAAGGTGAAAATCTTTGATATTATGGTTTTTGGAATGTTAATTGAACTCGATGTAACAATCACGATGACATGTGTACTTATTTCTTTTCACATTTTAGATTAACCGACAATACTACCTTTTATTTTATTCTCCATGCCAACAGTGTCAGACGCACTAACCCGTACCGACCCTTCAACAGGAGGCAACAGCAATAGAAATAGCCAAGGTTACCAATCCCTACCATGATCGACAGGTTGGTACTGCCGCCGCCCGCACGTCATCTGGATTCCCAATTCCTACGACGCAACATCCCACATTGCCATCGCCATCGCCTGTCCTGAAGAATCAAGGATTCAAGGCTCATGCTACATGCGGTGTCAGCTGTCGAGGTGATCAAGTGACAGGTGAGCAGCAGCAACACGATTCTATCTGTTGGTTGCTGCCATGTTCCCATGCACAGTGCATGCACCTTGCTATGTGATACGTGTAGGATCAAATACAAGAACCAAGCCAATCAGAAGGGGGTGAATGGTTGGAACATCAAAAACCAAAAACTTTTATCGAAAATAAAAGTTACCCTCATAGCCGATGGAGATCCTAGCATAGTTAGTCTGACTGACATGTATGCACCGGTATAACCGCTCCTTTGCTGCCAGTCTGATCGGTGTTGTCTGGCTGGTCTGACCGTCGCCCCCTTGCCTGCTGCTGCTTGCTGCCACCGTGTGACCGCTTGCCCGCCGCTGGTTAGACTGTCACCTTCCTGCTGGTTAGACTGCCTGTAGTACTTCGTTCAAACCGTTGGGATCCAGAAAAACACGTATCGACGAAACTCTTGAAAATAGATCAACTTTATTACATCAATATGTGTTTACAAAGTGTATCTAAAGCACTCCTCTCTCAACTCACGAACTAGAATCTAAGCCTCGAAGCAAACTCTAACTTTTTTCTCCCAAAAAGTCGATATCTTCTAGTTTCAACCCCTTATCGATTTATACCCTCAACATGGCTGCTCCTAACCATGAATCCAACTAGAACTAGGACTCCTAATCACATAGGAAACCTAACAAACTAAGAAAACAACATCCCCATACAACTCAAAACTCCAAACTTTCCAAACTTAAACTCCAATCCAAATTTGACTCCTCTTTCCATACGCACACAACACCACGTGAATTCCATATAGAAACCTTCACCTCCACATGCATCGTTCTCTAGCCTGAGCATCCTGCATGATATCCTTGACTGTCTGGACCTCAACTTCTCCCAAGTCCAGTCCCGATTCATCGCTTGCTATAATCCCATGGCCTCAAGCAACACCTGCACATGAACAACAAAGAAGCTCCATATCTGAGTACAATTGCACACCAACATGACTCACATAAACACACAATAGTATCACATACGAATAGAAACCATCTAGAAGTCAGAAACATAAAGTAATCTCGAAATTTCACGAAAACAACCCGAAACCGACTTCCTCCCTGTCGAAACTCGGTTTCGATAATAGAAAATTGGGGGTGCAGTCAAGATCGCCAAGCTCGATGGGTTAGATGGAAAACAAGATTTAGATAGGTTCAGGCCCTCTCGTGAGGTAATACCCTACTCCTGTTTCAGGGATTCGATCCGCCGAGTGTATATTGATCTCAAGATCTGAGGCTGAAAGCTAATAGCTCATAAAAACTATCCCTCAAGGGACGCCCCTTACCCCCCTTATATAGTCTTGGGAGGCGGGCTTACAGATCGAAAACCCTATCTTACTCTAAGTCAGTTTCCTCAATCTTACCAAACTGTGACTATGAGCCATTGCCTTATCTAATCAGCAACGTGATACCCAAGTCATAGTTGGTTTACATATTTGGTAGACGCAACCTATCCCTATCTCTAGTCGGATAAGCTTGTCATGTGGATATCCGATTGCCATAATCTTCACATTAGCCCCCGTGTCCTTTGCAGTCGACGAGATAACTCAGCCTCGAACCAAGACAGTACACGACCAAACAACTTTTTGGCCGAGTGCTTCTGGCGCCGAGCGATTCCATCATCTCTGCCCGAATCTCCCGAGTGGCTCCAAAGACTGTGAAGGGCTAAAAAATATCCAAAAAATAAATACCTAGGTGCATCTCTCGATGCACCTAATTAGGTGTAGCCCCGACTGTGTGGTTAGCCAAAAATAGACCAAACATACAGTCAAGAACTATAAAAAATCATTCTCATGTAGATGCTTAGCTCAAGCTAAAGCAACCATAAAAAATCACTCGGCAAGCTCGTGCTTGTCCGAGTGAATTTGCCCGAGTCATTTCAGGACAAATAACTCAATTAACCCTCATGAGTAAAAAGCACTCGGTAAGCTCATGTTTATCCGAGTGGATCTGCCCGAGTTATCTCGGAACAAATATTTTAATCATCCCTCATGGGTAAATAAGTTTTTCAGTCATCTGAAAAATGCGACCAAAATATTAAATAGCTCCTGCCATAATATTGGTCTTAATCTAAAAAAGATCTTCACCAAGGTAGAAAATTAGCATTGATATAATCATTTAATCAACTGCTTAAAAATCAAACAGTCCCTGTCATCAAGGCAGCCATGAAAAGCTTCACTGTTTGTCACCTTTCAAATTGCATCATGCTAACTTCTCATGAAGTTGAGCAAACCATGGTATGAAAGGATTTCCGAAGGTACAGGGCACTCAGACACGTGCATATTGCCAAAGCAAATCTGCTTAAGTTCATCCAGTTAAGTCCCTAAGGACACGCGTCAGGCCACACCTTAGCTGGGCCGTAGGTCTCTCATGGGCTCAGCCCAATCACGAGAAAACCTAGCGCAACCCTCAAATTTCTTACAAAGCCTCGAGGTCATCCCCGCCACTTCGTCTTCCCAGAAAAAATTCCCTAATCGCAACACTGTTCACCAGCTTGCAGCGGAGAACCCTAAGCTCTTGCTCGCACCCAATCCACCGGTCTAGAAGCTCACGCTTCTTTACCAGCCAGCCTCTGCATCCATCTTTTCAAATCCCCATCTCAAATCCCTAGCCCTCGAGCCAGATCTATTTCCCCCAAAACCACATTCATGGCGGGAGAGAAGAAGATCCCTTTTGAGCAGTGGGCTACGTCGGATGTCAGGGAATCCACCCTCAAGGAGATGGTGAAGCACGGAGTCCTTCCCCCTAAGGAAATCGTGGGCTGGCGCCCGGCGGCCGGTGAGGAGTTCCCCACTCCGAACACCGGTGAGCTCGTTGTTTTCACTTCTTTCTTTTACTGCGGCTTCAGTATCCCCACCTCTAAGTTCTTTAGGGGACTTCTTGACTACTATGGCCTTCAACTCTATCACTTGAACCCCAACTCTATGCTTCACATCGCTCTTTTCATCCATGTGTGTGAAGCTTTCCTTGGCATTCTCCCCCACTTTCAACTCTTCCGACGCATGTTCTACCTTAAGTCGCATCCAAATAAGGATCAACCTTGCGTCGTCGGTGGAGCGGGTTTCCAACTCCGCGGATCCCTCCGCAAGGAGTATTTCTCTCTCCCCTTGAAATCCTCCAACAAGGGCTGGCACGCGAGCTGGTTCTACGTTAACAATCTTGAACCCAGCCTGCCCAACTTCGTTGGCCTTCCCCCCGTGCCCAGGCCTACCTGGAGCACTGTACCAGTAGCCCAAGACTGGGATGAAGCCAACAAGTTGCTAGCGACAATCTTGGAGATGAAGCAAAAAGGTCTTCGCGGTGAGCAAATCACTCGGCACTTTATCAGGAGCCGACTGGCACCGATCAAGGAACGATCCAAGCCAGCCTTCGAATACGAGGGCGAGAGGGACCCCAATCGGGAAGATCATGATTCCCTCGGCTTCGAGATCTTGAAGATCCGCATGTACAAGGTCTTCTCGATTGGAATTGCAGTTGAACGCAACCTCATGCTGCCAGTCCTCCCATACAGCCTATATCGCCCTCCTCCTCCGATAAGCCGACTTAACTCTTTCATTGCCTTGCAATATTGATGTCACACTTCTTAGTGTTGTAAGAATCTTTCTTGCAGGAAAATGCCTCCATCATTTCGAAGCCGTACAAAATTCCTCACGATGACGCGCCGACTCGGCCTGCCAAGAAACCAACCGGTGGCGTGAAGATCCAGAGCGATCCAGCCGGGAAGAGGGCAGCCCCGAGTGAAGACATCAGTAAACGGGCGAGCAAGAGGAGGCTGATCATCGATGACTCGGACGACGATGTCCCGGCCCCTCAAGCCGAAGCGACCCCTCCAAGGCCGTCACCGAAGGCAGCGCCCAAAATCCGTCGATCGACCAGGTACATCTTATGATCAAAATCAAGTTGTTTGTTGAAAATTCCTTTGTTTTCATTCCGACTGCGCTTGTCATTCGTTTGGCAGGAGGCCTCAAGATATAGACCCTGCTGGGAAGAGTGAGGGACCAACGCCAGCTGCAGCGACCGAGGCATCAAGGCCTGCGGAGCCAAAACCCCGGAGCCCTCTCCCGAGCGAGAGCGCTCCGGGTGGAAGGACCTCACCTTCCAGCAAAGATACCCCAAGGAGGGAGCCCCCGACCGCTAGCCGGGATACCCCGACTGGAAACCAGTTGGCCGCAGAAGAGCCCCCAGCCGTTACTCGAAGGGCCCCGACTGAAGACCCGTCGGGCCAAAGCCAGGAAAGGAAGGGCAGCCGGGCAGTGCCGGTCAAAGACCCAGCCACCGAAACCCGTAAGTCTTGAATCAATCTCTTAACTTTTCAATCTCTAGTAGATTCTTTTGTATCTTCATCTGCTCCTTCTGATCCATTCAGCCACAGCAGAGGAGATTGCCAGGTTGCAGTCCTCTGAAACCTGGGTTCCTCCGATCAAGATTGAGTGGCGGGATTCAGAAGGCCAGAGATAAGGCATCATCTTGAATAAGCAAATGGAAAGCGAAGAAAGAGATGTGCTTGTAAGCAGCCTGAATGAAGCGACTCGGCTACTAAACGTAAGTCCTAATCCTTTTTTGTTGTAGCTTCATCATCTCTTTTCAGTCGGCCAACTTCAGATCTTGCGTGCAGAGGGAGTACTGCCGATCAATGGCCAAGTCCGATGCACTCGAGAAATTGGTCCCACATCTGAACTCTCTGGAGAACATCCAGCCAAGAATTAAAGACCACTCGAGAGGAAGCTGCATCGAGGAAAGCGGCCCTGAGGAGAGAAATAGCCGAACTCCGAGAGGAGAACCTCGACATCTGGGGTTCAGTTGGGAGTAAGCTTATCCTCTTGGTCTTTTTATGCCTTTAACTGTATTCTGTGCTGATCTTGGTTGTTGACGACCTTCTTGTTGTAGAAAATTTATCGGAGGTCCACTTGCTTCAAACCCAGCTAGAAGAAGTCAGCCTCAGCAAGGCTGAGCTGGAGACCGAGTTTGAAGGTGAGCTTCTTCAAAACAATGTTCGTTGTGTCGCTTTATCTTTGAATGCTTTGCGTGATCATATGTCTCTTGGCAGCTTACAAGGTCAAGACCCGAACCCAATACGATGTTCTGCTTGAAAGGGTCAAACAAGCCGGAAAGGTCAGGGAAGATGTTGCCAACGCGGCGACGCCGATCCTGCTATTCTTGTTCCATCACGGAGTCGGGACCAGCTCATTGGACCCAGTCAAGATCTTCGACAAGCTCTGGAGGGCTCCCGATCAGCACTTGGCTAATATCTCCGAAGCAGCTATCATGGGAGCGGGCTTTGCCCTTGCACAGACGAAGTCGCTCTATCCTCGAGTGGACATTGATTCAGTCGGGGAGGGCTTCGCTGATGGCACTTCATATGAGCAAGCCCTTGAATTAATTAGTGAAGCACAGGAATTGGTCAAAAAGGTGGCCACCGATGTAGTGAACCACTTCCGACCTTGATTGTATTGTGGAACATTGTATGCAACTTTTTGATGTAAACTTTGTAAATATTCAGCTTATTTATGTTAACGCCTTGATCCGAGTTTTTATGTAAAATTTCTTAAGTAATTTTCGTCCGACTGTCACCAAGCCTAAGCTTGATTAGGTCATCAAAAAATTCTCAGTCCTTAAACATTGAACTCAAATCAAGGAACATTAGACAATGATAAACCAAATATGCACAGGTTGCCGAAAAAACCATGCTTTATTGACATATGTGTAGCCCCCGACTGCTAACTCAAGAAGTCCTCTTGCTTGAGGTTGGCAGTCAAGAAGAACATGAGACTTAAGGCAATTTAAGCATAGTATCGTTGAAGATGCTCGATGTTCCAGGAGTTCTCCACCATAGATCTGTCTTCACGCTTTAATCAGTATGCACCTGGCCGAGTCACCTCATCAATTATATACGGTCCTTCCCATAAGGGGGATAACTTGTGACGGTCCTTGGTGGTCTGAATCTTGCGTAGAACCAGATCGCCAACGATAAAAGCTCATGCTCGAACGTTGCGACTGTGGTATCGTCTGAGCCCTTGAAGATATTTTGCCGACTGGATGAGGGCTGTCTCACGGGCCTCTTCCAATCAGGTGAGGTCATCCACTCGGTCTGGGTCGTAGCGTTCGTCGTTGAAGCTGCGGACTCGGAGGGATTCGTACTCCATTTTGTTTGGTAACATGGCTTCTGCGCCATAAACCAAAAATAAAGGAGTTTGGCCAGTAGCCCGACTGGGCGTGGTCCGCAGAGACCATAGAACCGAGGGGAGCTCTTGAACCCACTTGCCTGCATAAGGACTTAGGCGATCAAACACGCGAGCCTTGATGCCTTGAAGAACCATGCCGTTGGCACGCTCAACTTGACCATTGCTTTTGGGATGTGCGACCGACGCATAGCAGATTTTGATCCCAAGGTCTTCGCAGAATTCTTTGAAGATGCCTCCTGTGAATTGAGTCCCATTGTCGGTTATAATTCTGTTTGGGACGCCGAACCGGTGCACGATGTTGAGGATGAAGTCCCGTGCCTTGTCAGCGGTAATTGTAGCAACCGGCCTAGCTTCGATCCACTTGGAGAACTTGTCGATTGCGACGAATAGGTGTGTGAATCCTCCTGGAGCCTTCTTGAAGGGGCCGACCATGTCTAAGCCCCATACCGCAAACGGCCAGGATAATGGAATTGTTTGTAGCTCTTGGGCTAGGACATGGCTCTGTCGGGCGAAGAATTGGCAACCTTCACAAGTACGTACCACTTTCTCAGCGTCGGAGACCGCCGTGAGTCAGAAGAAACCTTGTCTGTAGGCTTTGCCCACCAAGGTGCGTGCTGCCGCGTGGCTTCCGCATATGCCCGAGTGGATGTCTTGGAGTAGCTGTCGTCCTTCCTCAGGTGTGATGCATTTCATCAGGACTCCGGAGGGACTTCTCTTGTATAAATCAGAATCAACCATGACGTAAGCTTGACAACGACGTCGGACACGTTCTGCCTCATCCCGGTCTTCCGGCAGCTCTTGCTCAGTTAAAAATTTGATGAGTGGTGTCCTCCAGTCGGCGTCGATCATGGCGGCTTCGTTTGCAGTTTGCTCGTTGGGAGTTGGTTTGGCTGCAATGGTTGGTTCGTAGAGATGCTCCACAAAAACATCTGTTGGAGCAGCTTCACGCTTGGATCCGAACTGCGCCAACTCGTCAGCTGCCTCATTGTTATGTATTAAGACATGGGATAGCTCCAATCCATCAAAATTGTCTTCAAGTTTGCGAACTTCCTGCCGGTAGGCCTCCATGGTGTCGTTTAGATAAGACCAGTCCTTCATCACTTGGTTCACAATAAGCTGGGAATCCCCTTTCATGATGAGCCGACGTATCCCGAGTGAAACTGCGAGCCGTAGTCCATGTAGCAGGGCTTCGTACTCGGCGACGTTGTGTGAGGCGGAGAAGTGAAGGTGGAGGACATATCTTAGTCTTTCCCAGTTGGGGAGATCAGCACGACTCCTGCTCCCAAGCCGGTGATCCTCTTGGATCCGTCGAAGTGCATGGTCCAGTATTGAAGGTCTTCTCGAGGTACATCTTCTTGTTGTTCGGTCTACTCGGACAAGAAATCCGCCAGGGCTTGTGACTTTACAGACGTCCTCGCCTTAAAAGTTAAGTCCAGCGGCATCAGCTCCAGGGCCCACTTCACGATGCGCCCAGTTGCCTCCTGGTTCTGGATGACATCGCCGAGTGGAAAGGAAGTAACGACGGTGACCGAGTGACCCTGAAAATAGTGCGCCAATTTCCTCGCGGTTATCAGAACACCATATAGCAATTTTTGTACCTGAGGGTAGCGAATTTTGGCTCCTGCCAGCACTTCGCTAACAAAGTAGATCGGCCTCTGAATCTTCTGTACCCGCCCTTCTTCTTCACGCTCGACTACGAGGACCGTACTAACCACTTGGTGAGTGGCTGAAACGTACAGTAGCAGGGGCTCCTGGGGCTGAGGTAAAGCTAGGACGGGCGGCGTCGTGAGAAATTCTTTAAAATATTCGAAGGCTTTGTGGGCTTCCGTAGTCCATTGGAAATCGTCGGTTTTCTTCAGCAGCTTGAAGAAAGGCATGCCGCGTTCGCCGAGTCGAGAGATGAAGCGACTTAGCGCTGCCATGCAGCCAGTGAGCTTCTGGACGTCCTTCTGGTTACTTAGGGGCTTCATGCTCAGGATACAATTGATTTTTTCTAGATTGGCTTCAATGCCGCGATGTGACACCATGAAGCCGAGCAGTTTGCCTGATGGGACGCCGAAAGTACACTTTTCCGGGTTCAACTTCATTCTGAAGGCCCGAATATTTGCGAAGGTTTCTTCTAGGTCGGCAATCAGGTCTTCTTTCTGCTTGGTCTTGATGACGACATCGTCGACATAAGCTTCCACGTTCTTCCCAATCTACGTCTGAAAACACCTCTGGATCATGCGTTGGTATGTGGCCCCGACGTTCTTCAGGCCGAAAGGCATTGTGATGTAGCAGTAGGCCCCAAACGGCGTGATGAACGATGTCTTCAGGCAGTCGGATTCCTTCAAGCTGATTTGGTGGTAGCCCGAGTAACAGTCCAAAAAGCTTAAGAGTTGGCAGCCGGCTGTTGAGTCCACGACTTGGTCGATACGAGGCAGCCCGAATGGACCTTTGGGGCAGGCTTTGTTGAGGTCGGTGTAGTCAACGCACATGCGCCATTGCCCCGTCTTTTTCTGGACCAGAACCGGGTTGGCCAACCAGTCGAGATGTAGGACTTCCTTGATAAAACCGACGGCTAAGAGCTTTGTGAGCTCTTCCTTGATGGCATCTTTTTGATCCTGCACGAACCTACGTAATTGTTGCTTAATCGGTTTTGCGTCATCTTTGACGTGCAAAGAGTGCTCGATCACCTCCCTAGGAATTCCGGGCATATCAAATGGTTTCCAAGCAAAAACATCTTTATTATTTTGGAGGAAGGTGACAAGCACGCTTTCCTATTTAGGATCTAGTTCAGCGCCGATTACAGCAGTTTTTGAGGGATCCGATGGATCAAGAGAGATCTTCTTGGTTTTGGCGTCGTCGGTTCCCGATTTGGCTATCTTCTTCGCGGGGATTTCACCCTCCGCCGAAGTCGATGCGGCCAATCGGATTTCTTGCTGGCCACGTGATCTCTCACGAGATTAGGCCATGTCGCAGCTCTCCTTGTCGCAGGTGAAGGTTTGCTTTACGTCGCTGCGCAAGGTGATGACGCCGTTCGGACCCGGCATCTTCATGCAGAGGTAGGTGTAATGGGGTATCGCCATGAACTTGGCGAGTGCAGGCCTTTCGATGATTGCGTGGTAAGCCGTCTCGAAGTCGGCCACCTCGAAAGTAATGTTCTCCGTCCGAAAATTCTCTCGAACTTCGAAGGTGACTGGAAGGGCGATGTGCCCGAGTGGCGTAGATGACAGCCCCGGGATAACTCCATGGAAGGGGGCTGAGCTTGCCTTTAGTTCGGCTCTCGGGATTTGCATCTTGTCCAAGGTCTTGGCGACCAAAATATTGAGGGCACTGCCCCCATCGATGAGGACGCGCTTGAGCTTGATGTTGCGGACCACCGGGTCCAAGACGAGTGGATAGTGCCCCGGGTGAACCACTCGGTCGGGATGATCCGAGCGGTCAAAAGTGATGGCCACCTCCGATAGGTACTGTGGGACCTCGGGTTGCGCCACGTTGACCTCGCGGTCAGTTAGCTTCTATTTCCTCTTGGATTCATAGGCTTGCGGCCCCCCGAAGATGTGATTTAGCTCGCCCACGGGGTCTTGAAAGGGCTCGACATTTCCAGCCGGGTTGTTCTGCTTGGCGTCCGATGGACCGGCTTCATCAGTCGGCTTCTTGTTGAGCTGTGCCGCATATTGCTCGGTGAACTGTTTATAAATAAAGTAGTCCTTAGTCGCGTGCTTGTGATTGGGGTGATGCGTGCACTGAGCGTTCATGACGGCGTCGTAGGTCGCGACTCGGGGGCGACGTTGGAAGTTGGACGTCGCGGCAACTAGGTCTTCAGGTCGACGCTTGCGGTCCTTCTGGCCCTGGTTGTTGTTGCCGTTGTCCTTCTTAGGATGCCGGCTTCCTCCCGATTGCTTGTCATTCCTCCTGTCAGGCCGGTCTTGGCGCACCGCTTTGATTGCGTCGCTGGACTTGGCGTATGAGTTCGCCGTCTCGAACATCTGCTTCACCGTCTTCGGTGGCTTGCGCCCAAGTTTCCCGATCAACAGCTCATCACGGGCTCCCTTCTGGAAAGCGGCAATGATGATGTCGTCGGTGATGTTGGGGATCTTGTTGCGCTTTTTGGAGAACCGCCGGATGTAGTCCTTCAAAGGTTCGTTCGGCTTCTGGATGACGTTATATAGGTCGAAGTGGGTTCCAGGTCTCTCGAAGGTACCCTGGAAATTGGCGATGAAGTGGTCCCTTAACTCGCTCCACAAGCCGATCGAGCCTCGTGGCAAGCTCGTGAGCCAGTTCCTGGCCGAGTTAGCAAGGGCAACAGGCAGGTAATTGGCCATGGCCTTATTGTCGCCTCCTGCCGCTTGGATGGCGAGGGTGTACACGGTCAGCCATGACTTGGGGTCGGTCTTGCCGTCGTACTTCTCGATTCCAGTCGGCTTGAAACCATTTGGCCAATGCACTCGACGAAGGTCCCGAGTGAAAGCTGGTACTCCGTTGTCATTACTGTCGGGCGATCCCCTTCGGTCTTCCCGGGAGCGTTGATCCGGTTCTTGGTAGCGACGATCGAGGACTTCCCGCAGATCACTCGGCGGGGTCCTCGGCAAGCTGCTTCGGTAATCGGACCTGTTGTTGTGGCGGACCCGGTGGTGGACGGGTGGACGTCCATGTTGCTTCTCGCAGGAGTCGGTCGTTTGCTCCTGATGCTTGCGCGTGGTATCGTGGCGTGGGTCTCTTGACTTAGTCGCCGTCCGGTCTGGCTTGGGCCTCCGGTAATCCTTTGACCTCAGCGGTGGGAGCCGACTTCTATCAGGCGTTTCTGCCACTGTCACGACCCGATTTTTGTTCAGGATTAAAAATCATTAAATAATTTATTTTCTAGAAATTAAATAAAATGAAAAGCATATTAATCAAGTGAAAGTATTAAGGAAATAAAAATTTCCTTTAAACCTCTTTTAGATGTTGAACCTAGAGGAAAACCCAGTTGCTCGTCAACCGGTGAAAGTCAAGTCAAGCCTCAAGCTTCAAGCAAGAAGATCAAGCCAAGCCGCCCCGCGTTAGCGTTTCTCAAGGATCAAGTGAAGTCTTTCGGGAGCGTACCTAAACCCAATCTTCCCTGGAAGTGTAGTATCGGTAGTTCCTAGGTCGTGTGGTGTTTGCTGTGTGCAGGTGTATGGCTTACATCAGTGGTGGGGATGTGACCATACTAGGTTGTTTGCCTAATCAACTTGAACCCTAAAAGTCTACTCACATCATATCAGTATTAAGTGGGTTAAGGTCTTATCTTTAGCAACCTCTCTTTTCCACCACTTTCATCTCGGCAGCAGTTGGTCAGTGCCAAAGCGAATAAGGACAACAATAAGAACAACAGTATCAACAGCAAGAGATGCAAGCTCAGATGCAAGTTCTGGGTCAATATCAAAATCAAGGCCAGTTTACCTCAATGCAAGCACCTATTACTCCCACCAGTGTACCACCAAGTTTCTAGAAGACGATGGCACCAATCCCGCCATCATGTTGGAAGGAAATGCATACCATCGACTATGATTACACCGAGCAAGGTCAGGATATAAGAAACAGTTCATGGGACATGAACGCCAGGACATCAGCCGAAGATGAGATGAAGTGCTCAAGAAGGAAGGAAGGTTCTGGTCAACTTATCATCAAGAGTTTTGGTATGCCTCAGTCAATCCAAAAGCAAAGCAGTCTTGTCAACCGTTAGGTCTGATGGGAAAGTCACCAGATAGCCAGAATGGCAAGAGGAATTAGAGTCACCGTTACGTGGAACTTTCCATCGTCAACTGGATGTGGTGTTCTAAACCTTCCCGAATGAATGAGCATCCTTAGTATTTTATTTCTATGGACTGACCAAGAACCAAGTCTACACATTAGAGTTCCAAAGAAAACAAAGAAGTTGATTATTCTCAAGGGTAGTAACCTCATCAGTCACAGTCAGGCGAAAGCTCCACTACCTTGGTAAGGTGAACTCGAAGTAAACTTGGTCTACCTCAAAAAGGTTCCGCTTGGAGGCTCAACCAGGCAAGACGATTGGGCAGGACCCCAAGGAGTCAACTGCCAGGTATTGGCAGGGTCACAACATCTCAAGCCAACACGTTAAGTTGTGAAGTACACCTGAACTACTAAGTCAACAATCCAGTCTAAGGAAGCAACAACTAAAAACATCCATAGTCAAGATAAGAGGCAGATGAAGCAGTTTCTTGGAGTTCTTGTCATTCGGACTAGGAGCAGTTCCGAGAACATTCCAAATCTGCGAATTTACTAAGGTCAATTAAAAGGTTTCAAGAAAACCCCATCAAGCTCCTATTCAACGGGGTCAATTCTTAGAGTACCGATGTTGCCAACGTTAGTTGAGCACTCCAAGGAAAGAAAGATGTTTCAACTCCTGCAATCAGATCAGGGTCAGAGCGAAGAGAATCAACCAGTGTGAGTCAGAAAGAAATCGCAGAAGTTAGCAGACCAACCCAACCCCACTATACCTTCTTTCTTTCTAGCCCCGAATCTCGGGACGAGATTCCTGTAAGGGGGTAGGTTTGTCACGACCCGATTTTTGTTCAGGATTAAAAATCATTAAATAATTCATTTTCTAGAAATTAAATAAAATGAAAAGCATATTAATCAAGTGAAAGTATTAAGGAAATAAAAATTTCCTTTAAAAATCATGGCTGGAAATATTTTTTTAAATATTCTCCATTCCATAATGTACTCTTCGAAATTTTTGTGAAATTTTGGAGCTCGAGAAATAATTTTAATAATACAAAGAGAATTTAAGTAATTATTTAAATAAAATAATTAATTAGTAAATAATATGGTTGAATTTTTCTTAAATACTTTGAGTGTTCATCTAATTTCAAAATTTTTCTTGGAATTATTTGAGCAATGGAAGTATAGATAAAAATTCAAGGAAGTTTGGAAGAAAAAGTCTGCTTTGCCTCCCTGGCGCTACAGTGCATCTTCAACCTCTAGGCAGCAGCCAGCCGACTGTTCTCTCTCCCGTGCAGACTCAAGTGCCCGCCGCCCTCTTGATCTCCCTCCCTGTTCGTTTTCCCTCCAATTAACTCACAAAAATCGGTTCCTCTCCTCCTCATCATCATTTCCCCATGTTTTCCCCAATTATTAGTGCTCTAATTCACCGGATTGAACTCCCTTTGAGTGGCAAGCTCCCGGCCATTCCCCCCCGGCGCCCTTCCCCTCCCTCCCCGGCCTATAAAAGGGAGCCCCCAGCCCCCTCTTCACTCCCCTCACACCACCTCGAGCTCCCTTGCTCTCCCTCCAGCCCTTCGCTCGGCTTCCTCTCTCCTTGGCACCGGCGAACTTCGGCGGCCCATCCCTGTCATGCCGAGCAGCACAAGACCTTGCCACCACCTCCATCAGCGCCGCAGCAACCTCCTCTCCCCCGGCCTCGCCTCCGTTTCGTCCGGAGACCGCCGTGCCGGCCTGCCCATCCACCTCACCGGCGCAACTTCGATCGGCCTTTCCTCCTCGCCCGTGAGCCGGTTGGCTGTGCCATCGCCACCTACGGCATTGCAGCATCGTCCTCAACCTCGTCCAAGGCCCGTTTTCGCCTGGAATACACCGAAACCCCGCTGCCCGTGGTGCCTCTCCATCGGCCTCGCCGGCGTCACTCCGGCAGCCCCTGCCGCCTTGCCGGAGTGTTATCTGACGTCGTCATATCCTTCCCCGGTATCGTGGCGTCGTCTCCTTTGCCGGCCTCCGCTTGGTTTGTCGTTTGTCGCCAGTGTCCCGTGATCGTCCTTGCCGGTACCATCTTCGGCAAGCCATTCTTCCTTGCCGGCACGTCACCCCGTGGCCTCGTCGTCTCCGTTAACGGCAACGCGGCAGCGCGTTCCACACCGTCCTCACCACCGTGCGGCCGCCATAGACTGCCGTCGTCGTCCTCTCACCGTTCCCGGTTGTTTTCGTCCTCGTCCCCCGCGTCGGCACCAGTACGCTGGCTTTTCATCCGCTCACCGTTGTGCGCCCGATGAGTTCCTTCCTCCTCTCTCCGCACTCACTCGCGACGGGGTCCTTGCCCACCGTCGTCATCCTACTCTTTTCCTTCCAAAAATAATTAAAAATTGCCTAATAAATCAATTTAATTTCAGAATCCATTTAAATGGTCCAAAACTTCTAAAATTCGTATCTAATCCATACAAACTCCAAAATTCAAATTGCAAAATTCATATAAAATTGAGCTCTACATGTTTGTTTACTTTTCTTATATTGTTTATTTGGTTTCTATTAGGGTTTTCCTTATTTTGCGTGTCAGCGTGTAGACTTCGTCGTTTCGGAGGTTCGTGCTCGCGAGGAAAAGAAGATTTGTTCGAAGGAGCAAGGCAAGTCATGTCATTTTGATCATATTGCTATCCCAGTTTACGAAATTATGTTTATTTAAATTATTGGATTTCGCTTTATTAAATTCCCGCGTCTATCACTGTTTTATTTAGCCTTACCGATTCTCCTTGTTATAGCCCTATTACTTGTATTATTATGATCCTTGATAACCCTAGGAAAAATAAAACTAGTGAGCACTCTAAGTATGTGGTACTCACTAGCAAACTTAGGAATATGTTTAGACATGCTTGAATAGAAACAATTAGATGTTTTCAATAATTAGACTAAGGAATAACTTGTAAATGATAGAAATTTTGGTTGTTTAGCCGTGGCAATAAATGTCCCCTTCAAAATTCCCCAAAGATGTTTTCTGCTGGGCACGGGGTGCTTGGTTTTGCTAGTCGCACCTCGGCCGTCATAAGGACCGGTCTTCGGGCCTCTGTTGCAAAGCATTTCCGTACTACCACCTGTCTAATGGGTAAGGCTTAACACGTCGACTAGTACGGTCAGAAACAAAAAAAGACACGGATAGGGATGGATGAAGCCCTAGGAAGGGTTGAAGCCCATGGGCTGACATCTCTGGCAAGTGAAGACTCAGAACGAGTCGAGATGCCTGGGGGCATAGACTGTCTGCTCGACCCAGGGCACCTGGCGAGGGAAGTCTATGTCGGTCTTCTTTGTTTAGGGCATTACTAAGCGATGAGTTATGTCATGGCTTCCGTCCGTATGCCATGGTGGCATGTGGCACGTCGCAACACGTGAGGAAGACATGTCTGGTGGGTAAAGATGTACACCTCTGATCAGAGTAAATCTATTCGAATAGCCGCGCCCTCGGTTATGGGCAAGCCGAGCAATGTACCCAAGTTAGAATTTATTTCTGTTTAAAACTAAAAGAATTGGAGTTAGCACTTGTTGGCCTGGGTTAAGGCAAGATCGCGTTGGTGCACGACTTGATAATAATTTGACTAGAGATAGGCTCGAGTTTATTGAAATGCCTTAAAATATTTAAATGCTTTGAAATGCTGGTTTTCTGCAAAATAGCCCTATATATATGAATTCTTTGTACCCCCTTGCATTATATTTGCATTCTTCCGGCATGGCTTGTTGAGTACGGTGGTTGTACTCAGCCTTGCAATTCCTTCCCCCTTTCAGAAGTGTAGTGACTTTGAGTTGAAGACGGTGTTAGAGGACCAAGGCTCAGACTCCAGTTGAGTTTGCCTATGGAGTGGAGCTGAAGCCCCGTTAGGATCGTCTTTTTCCGCTGCCGCTGCTTTCTTTCGAGTGTGAGGACTAAGAGCCTCTTCTGTAAGTATATTTATACGCTTTAATTTATGTTTGGATCTGTGTATTGATTTGTCATTTTGTGTACCCTGGCTGGTCCTGGACAGGGAATTAATACACAAAATAGTCTGGAAATTTAGGATAAATTTCCGGACGTGACAGCCACGGACTCAGTCGGTCTTCGGGCTGAGGAAGAAGGAAGACCATTGGCCGTAGCCGCGACGATGGTCTTGATTTTGTCCAAGATCGGCGTTACGTCGGGGGGCGCCGTCTCGATCACGGTGTCCAGGAGTGTGAGGGTAGCGACAGCGTTCTGTTGCGACGTCTGGAAGACGTTGGTGTTGCGGACTCGCGTTTGAAGTATGGCCTCCTGAGCGGATCGTCTGGCTGCCCTCAGATCCTGCTTTCTTCTGTCGGCTTCCTCCTTGCGCTTCTTCTCTTCTTCTGCTAGCTTGCGCTCTTGCTCAAGTCTGGCTCGTTCTTCTTCCGCGAGCCTACGGGCCATGGCTGAGTCGTTCTCGGCCACCTCAGCCATGAGGACGTCAAAGCACTTTGGCTCGTAGTCCTTGTCGCAGTCGGAGTCGTCAGCTTCGTCCGAGGGGATGCCGTAAAGGTTGTCAAAACCTGAGGAGCTGAGGTACTCGTCGAGCTTCGAGGATGAGCATGACCCGAACGGTTGGAGGATGACCGCGACTTCCATTGAGCCCGGGTGGTTCGGATCTGGATCATTCCAGTCCGAGTCGGAGCTTAATGACATGGATCCCTCCGAGTGGGTCGATCTTGACTCGGGGGAGAGAAGCTTGCAGTAGATCTCAGCGACGTTTGGTAATCCAAACGACGCCGAGAGGTTTTCTTCCGAGTAGATTGGCTCCGACGGGGAGATGAGAAGACCGCTGCAGATTTCAGCGGCGTTCGGTAGCCCGAACGGCGCCGAGTGAGTTCTTTCGTCAGAGTGGATGGATTGCATCTTGGAATCCAAGATTTCGTCGTAGATCTTGGTGTTGTTCGGGAGCCCAAACGGTGCCGAGTGGGTTTCTCCTCCCGACTGATCCGAATCCGAGTCGAAGGAGGAGAACTTGTTGAAGTCGTTGGCGGTGAAGTCGCCGATGCCTGAAGAAGATCCCATCGTGCTTTCCGGCGAGATTGTCAAAGAAGTCTTGACGCGCGGGCCCCTACCTGGCGCGCCAACTGTCGAAACTCGATTTCGGCAATAGAAAATTGGGGGTGCAGTCAAGATCGCCAAGCTCGATGGGTTAAATGGAAAACAAGGTTTACACAGGTTCAGGCCCTCTCGTGAGGTAATACCCTACTCCTGTTTCAGGGATTCGATCCGCCGAGTGTATATTGATCTCAAGATCTGAGGCTGAAAGCTAATAGCTCATAAAAACAAATCCCTCAAGGGACGCCCCTTATCCCCCCTTATATAGCCTTGGGAGGTGGGCTTACAGATCGGAAACCCTATCTTACTCTAAGTCGGTTTCCTCAATCTTACCAAACCGTGACTATGAGCCGTTGCCTTATCTAATCGGCAATGTGATACCCAAGTCATAGTTGGTTTACATATTTGGCATACGCAACATATCCCTATCTCTAGTCGGATAAGCTTGCCATGTGGATATCCGATTGTCATAATCTCCACACTCCCGAAGTCTATCGGTCTGACCGTCGGGCTACCCGGTCAGACCGCCCTAACACCACCAGTCTGACCGACGGCACCCGCTCGGTCTGACCGGCTTCCCAGAGCCGACAACTCCGTTCGCTAACCAAAAACACTATTCATCGTATTTTCCAAAACACTCACCTTTGACAATTTGTTCATCACCAAGATTAAATCAACACCTTAATTTCACAATCTCTTCCTTGATGAACACATTGGCAACATCTCAAAATGCAAATTGGTGTTTTTTTAAAAAAATGAATCAAAAAGCACAAACGACTCAAAAATCCACAAAAGTGAAAAGAAAAACAAGAAAAACTCTTCCCCTTTTGAAAAGAAAGAATTCCTCCCCATATACGTAAAATCGACTATTTTTTAAATCAAAACAATTGAATTCTCCCCTTTCAAGAAGCATGCATTTTGTATATTTCTCTCCCTTTGATAATGATTTCATCAACAATGCAAAAGAGAAATAATAACCAATAAAACACAAAAGTCATGATGTCATGATTACCACTTTTATTTTTTGGTTTTCTTCTTTTGAGAGCTTTGAAGTGTACCTTAAGCAATTCATGGTCATGTGTTGCAAGACAAAGAGAGATAAACTCATCAACTAGTTAACAAGCATACATTAGAGTATAAACATGAATCAAATATATTATAATTAAGCTCAAATCAGCAATAAAAAATTCATGATTTCAAACAATTTATAATGCAACGTACTCACTAGTACATAGGTTGAAAGAAAACCCTACATATAGACCTATTGAATTATTACTCATTCTCAAATTAGCTCCTTCACAAAAATAATAACCAAGACAACTTTCAGCATTTATTCGAGCTTTTTTGCTCATTTTGACATTGAACATTTAACATAAAATCTCTTAATTATTTTGAGTACGTCTTTGTCATCAAGACTATTTCCAAGGATTTGACCCATTATTTTCCTCACCGTGAATACGTCTGTGTCGTCAAAACTGTTTCCAAGGATTCGATATTCATTTTTACCTCTTTTAGAAGTAAATACAAGCAAATTTTGCACTTGCGACATTTGGAACAATTAAAGAGCAATTTGAGGAATAACAATCCAACAAGCATATATATATATAAGCATTAGCCATCCAAACTAAACACTAGATTCAATATTGCATATTTACTTTATTCAAGTAAAAGAATTGAAGTGTCATGTATCATCACCCTTAAAAGCAATATCTAAGGCTCATATAAAGACTAAAATGCATACATGCTAACATAGCAACAAATACACCTCAATTATATTGCTAGCAAGCACAAGAATATACTAAAGGTATAAAGCAAAGCTCGTCTTTTCTCATTTTTTTCTTTATTTTCAGATTTAGAGCAATGCATCAAATTAAACATGAATGCACAGAAAAAAAACATAAACTCCCCCTAAAATTAACCTCCAATTCTCCCAAAAAAATTAAGAAGAAATCAAAGATTTTGAAAAAGACATCCAATTACCAATGATATCACCAAGGTTCTGATGAACTAACATATATTCACTTGTATTAATCAAAATTACTACCTCAAACACTAGCATATGAAAAGTTAATAAACAAAAAAGTAGAACAAAATTATGTCAATCCAAAAGTAAATTGATATTACCTTGAAAAACAATCGTTGTCTCCACGTTGAATGCACATAGGAAGTATGCCTCCAAAATACCTATGAACGAGAAGATGTTAAGGCCTCTGTGTTGAATTTAGATAAAATAAATTTTGGAATCCAACACTGAGTCACATGATCAATAGAACCAGTAGGTACAAATGCATGAACAAAAGCAGAACCAAACTTACCTAAAAACCTATCTTGTCGCCTTACAAAAGTCCGATTTGAACGCTGCACGAAATTGCCCCGAGGCTGGTCTGACCGCTACTATCTAGCTGGTCCGACCGTCGGTTCACCTACGGTCGACCGTCGGTCAATGTCGATCGACCATGCTCCTTGAACGAAAACCCAATTTTTGTCATCTTTGTGTTGCAAATGCAATTTCTCTTTCTTTTTTCTCTGTTTACGGGCAAGTCTAAAACAAAAACCAACCAAATGTCCATCTTTTTCACAAAAAGAACAAGTGTACTTCTCACGACAAGAAGTTTTTGAAGTAGGTGGTTTTGAAATTGATAGTTTTGTAATCAAAGACTTTGTTTCTTGAATATTAGAAGAAAGAGAAGGCAAAATCCCAGCAGATTTAAATATCGTTTTATTTGGTTCGGGTTTTGTCAAAACTTCACCTTTTTCAGTTATGCTCAAAACATCAGGTTGCTGATTTGTAAAATAGGCACGAGTATCAAAACCTACACCCTGATTGTAAGTGCTCACTTTTGATTGATCCAAAATAATGTTAAGTTTCTTTTACCATCAAAAAACCGTTTCAAAGAACTTTTCAAATAATAAACTTGTTTTGTCAAATTTGCATAATACTCATAATCAACCAAAACACCTTTTTTCTTGTGACAATTAGAACAAGAAAGCACCTCATCAGATTTCACAAGATTCTCCATATACTTAACACGCCCTAAAGCATCTTTCAATTTTATCTCATTCAAAAAACATGTTGAGCAATTTTGAGAAACCAAAGCATTCTTGTGTTGTTTAATCTTTTTGCACTCAAAACATTGAACAAAGAACTTGAACAAAAAGAAACTTTATTTTTTTAAACATTCTTTGTCAAATTCAACTCATTAACAACATGAGCATGCAAAGCAAATCCAAGAGCAAAAGAAGACTCAAGTTTTTTTATAATTTTCAATCTCAGATTCTAGTCTCAAGCAATTAACAGAATTGACATCTCGCAAGGTAGCAATTTTAGAAAATAAAGCTTCACAAGATTTGCAATCATCATTATTAGGAACCATAGATTTTATTCTATCAATTTCAGCTTTTAGAATCTTAATAGTGTGATCACTCTCATTAAGCAAATTAGAACATGTTTTAAGTTTCTTAGCAAATTTAAAAGCAGCACGTTCTAATGATCATAACTAAGTTTGTCTTTACTATCAGATTCATCAACATCAAAGTCTGCATTACGAGCAATAAAAGCTAAATCAACAACTTGCTTACCTTTGCCACTGCTTCCATCCTCAGACTCCGATTCATCACTGTTGAAAGCTTCTATCAATTCTCGGATTAGCCTTTGCCTGCGACTCTTCTTCTTCTCCTTCTTATTTTCCCTCTTGTCCACTTCCTCTTCCTTGATTGCCTTCTTGCGGTTAGGACAATTGAACTTAATGTGATTTAACTCGCCACACTCAAAGCATCGAACAGGTCCACCTCGCTTCCTGTTCTTTACTTTTTCAAAAGCTCAAGAAAGTTTGTTAGTAATCAAAACCAAGTCCTCCTCGAATTGTTCGAGTTGATCATCAGACATGGCATTAAAAGAACGTTCAAAGACGATGAAGAAGAAACATCAGTAGTAGAAGTCGAAGAAGACACCAAAGCACTGGGTTTAGAATCAACCATGCGGGAAAGAATATTTATCTCATGAGTTTTAACTTGTGTAAAGAGAATCCAAAGCCAAAGCAATGTTAACAGATTCCTGAATTGAAGTCACTTTCATCTCCCAGATTGACATATCAAGACCGTTCAAAAAGTATCGAGAAATCTCAGATTGAGTATAAGTTGCATTATAAGAATCATCAACAGATTTAAGATTACTCAAAACTTTATTAAAGCGCGAAGATACTCATCCAAAGCCTCTACAGATTTTATCTCAAATTTCATGTAGTCCTTTTTAAAAACATCTTTGCGTAATTTCTTGATATTGGAAGTCCCTTGGTGAAAATCAGATAAAGCCATCCAAATCTCATGCACGGTTTCAAGATGAGAAACACGATCAAAATCCGAACGAGGAATTCCCTTAAGCAAAATATTGCGAACTTTGCAATTATTTTCATATCGGTCTTTAAAACAACAATATAAATCGAGCAAGAATTTCATAAGGATTTACAACTTTTAGCCAAATATCATAACTCTCAGAAATAATGTAAGATTTCATCTTTTGACACCAATAGGGAAAATCAACTCCATCAAAAATATGCGTCTTGGTCGAAAACTTATTAGCCATGGAAAAAACTCAAGATCAATAAAGATCGAGAAGAACAAACGTGGCTCTGATACCACTTGTAGGATCGAATACAAGAACCATGCCAACCGAGGGGGAGGGTGAATGGTTGGAATACAAAAAATCAAAAACTTTTAGCGAAAATAAAAGTTACCCTCATAGCCGATGGAGATCCCGGCGTAGCTGGTCCGACCGTCGTGTACACACCGGTCGACCACTCTTTTGTCGCCGATCTAACCAATGTTGTTCGGCCGGTCTAACCATCGCCTCCCTGCATGTTGCTGCTTGCCACCACTGGTCTGACCGCTTGCCCATCGTCGGTTAGACCACTACCTTCCCATCGGTTAGACCACCCGTAGTACTTCGGTCAAACCGTCGGGATCCAGAAAAACACGTATCGATGAAACTCTTGAAAGGATATCAACTTTATTGCAAAACTACTAGAATGACCATTTAGATGGATCGCAAGAAAATGTGCGAATTGGACGAGAGAGATATACTCAAATGAAGTTTTACCTAGAGGTTCGAGCTCTTGCTATTTTTTCTAGGCCAAATAGGAAAATTTTCCTATAGGATCGAAATCAACTCTATCGTTTGCTCTTCAACCTATCAGCCCCAACCAAAATTTATATTTAAAACCAAGTTGATTTTGATTTTTATCATACTTCCAGCATTAACTTTTAAGTTGCTAAAAGTACTCAGATTAATTTTTGTCGCTCATAAGCGTGCCTAGCGGCTTGTAGCCACACGAGCTAGCTTGCCCGCACCTCCCCCATCGTTGAGCCACCCGCGCCTCCCCCGTCGTTGAGCCACCATGAGCCATTGGGTCCTTCTCCTAGAAGAGAGTGAGTCCGCCACCCCCACGTCTCCCTGCCGCCACTACTCATCCCTCATCGCTAAGCCCACCGATCCTGTGCCACTGGGTATGCCTCCCCCAAGAGAGCGAGTCCGTCGCCCCTGTCTCTTCCCGCCACCAAGCCCACCTGATCGATGAGCAATAGCTTCCTATACCCTCGTACTCGATGGCGCATCACCTGCACCTCCTCGCCTTTGGATCGTACCGCTCGTCCCCTTTGTTGCCCTGCCTTCGGCCACAAGCCCAATGCCCCTACGTCGTCGCAAGTGAGAGGATGACGAGCTCTGCCGCCTGGGAGAGCTTCTGCTTGATTGCTCCACCTAGAGAGAGATTGAGTAGGACAGAAAAGGGGATGAAGTAAGAAGACATGTGCAATTTGGTCTAAAAAAACTTTAAAAAGATATGAAGGGGTATGTAGTTGCATATCTCCAATACTTACAAAATTGTAATGGTATGGTCCCAAATCGTTAAATAGTAATAACATATTTAAAGCCATGAAATATAATGACGTGATTCCATTAACCCTAAATAAAAATTTTTATTGTTGTAGTTGAATCGTGTTTTTAAACAAAACTTCTATAAAATTTCTATGTTAGGAGACACCCAAATGTAATACATTAACTTTATAAGAATGTAGCCCCCATATTTGGCTAGATGTGAAATAAATACCAAAATAAATTGCAGTAAAATAATGTCAATCTAAAATTGAGTTCATGACCTCACCTTTTTGAGTTGGAGGAAGGATCATACGCGGACTATTTAGAGATGGCCCACGAGGCCTTCTTCTCTCCAGAAAAATGCAGTCTTACGTATATGCATTAGTATTTTCTTTAAATCAATATTGTAAAAGGCATTTTTGCTTTATAAAAATAAGTTGTAACCAACAAATAAATGTGTATTTATGTGCAACCGTAGAAGTGTAAAGTGGGTATAGAACACATCATCGCCAACTCAGCAGAGATATTCTGACATGGATAACCTCTACAGCTCTACCCGCTTAGGCCTGCAAATTATAGAGATAACCACTCTAATATATCGTCAGTCTACACACATGCAAAATTTCCACCACAAGCCATTTGTTCTAATTTTGGTTTTGGCTTTACCAATGAATCAAAAAATTAGTAAGAAATTAGCAGTTTAACATAAATAATGTCTATTTTATCTTTTGTTTTTATTATAAATATTATATAGAATTCTATAAATATATAAAAAATCGCAGAAGGGCAAGTTTCCTTGTGGCGTGCACGACCGCGTGGGTGGTGCCCCCACGCATGGTTAATTTTTCATGATTTTTTTATTTTTTTATTTTAGAAATTAAATCTTCCAATTGAATTGAAAGTTTTGTATTTGAGTTGAAAGTTTTTAAAATTTGAATTCAATGTTTTGATTTTTAAGATGAAAGTTTTTAAATTTGAGTTGAACATTTTAAATTTTAAGATAAAATTTTTTAAATCCGAGATGAAAGTTTTCAAGTCTTGACTTATTTTTTGTAAATCTTAGTTAAAAGTTTTTAAAATTGAGTTGAAAATTTAAATCTTGAGTTAAAACTTTACTATCCTTTAAAAGTTTTCAAATCTAATCTAAGTTAAAAGTTTCAAATATTAAATTAAAAGTTTTTAAATGTTGACTCAAAAGTTTTTA
Organism: Oryza australiensis; assembly: GCA_019925245.2. Classification (NCBI taxonomy): domain Eukaryota; kingdom Viridiplantae; phylum Streptophyta; class Magnoliopsida; order Poales; family Poaceae; genus Oryza; species Oryza australiensis. Next base: position 5,810,129 of record JAIFGZ020000342.1, read on the forward strand.
ACTATAAAAAGAAAAAAGATTACATAAGATGTGCGCTACTTATTTTGCTACCCATATATCCCAAACATATGAGCCTCGCAAGATCTAAGATGGTCAGCCACAAATTTTCATGTCAATTTGCATAACTTTAAAGAGTATTATTCGTAATCTTTTGAGAGCAGATCAATGAATATTTGCCTGAGTTTCCTCGCACAAACGATTGAATTAGTTTCATGGAACTTAACTTTTTTTCTGCCAAAAAAATAAAATAAAAACAAGGAGATATGAACAACCGAATAAAGCAGGGTAGGAGACCAAAAGGAGTGACATACAACTATATTCGCTTGCTCTTGTCTCCCAAACAAAAGACAAAAATAAAATGAAATAAAAGATAAACAAATAAATCATTTTAGCAGAAGCATGAGCATTACCATGATACCATCAGATCAATCTTTTTCAGAATTACAATTGCCAGTAATGTTTTTTTACAAACACATCGGAAATGTTTGAAAAGAAGAAAAAAACAATAGTTCCCATGACAAAAACGCAAGGAACAGGAAAGCAAGAACTGAAAGAAACAGCCAATCCACAGGGCAAAGCCAGCACACCGTTTTCTCCTACGGTTAGGCACGGAATTAGGCGCTCCGATTTCTTCCTGGCCGCCGGATTAATCTTCCCCTCTCTCGAGGTTGGTCACCTTCGCTTCGATGCACCAAATTTCTGATTTTTTTCCGCATAATTTTTGCGTTGGGCTTCTATTTTAGGGTGTTTGGAGGTGACGAAATTGCTTGTTAGCTTCTTTATTTCTTTCTATTTCTTGCGTGAATTGGATTGGAGGAACAGACGAGTTGGGGTTAATCCCGATTTAGGAGTTGCTTGTTAATCTGAAGAGGGGAAAACTGTTTTCATTTTGAGAATCTTGGATCGGCGAGGCGAGGCGAGGCGAGTTCATCCGTTGGCTTGTTGTTGCAGGTGAGGAGTGGTTGATGCTGGTTTCTTGGATTTCTTGCACTCCAACTCTTCCATTTTGGTCTAGATTGCGCGTTAAAAATCCCATCTTGGAGTCCCTCGTGTTGGTGATTTCAACTTGAGCTGCTGCTGTTCGTGATTCCTACTCGATGATGCCTTCTGATTTGGTTTCACCAAACTTAGGAAAAAAGGAGTTTTTGATGTGTTTTTGGACGTATTCGGATCCTAATGTGTTGTTATTCATGGGCTAGAACAGTTCAGAATCAAAATCTGTCCTGGTTTCTTTCGACCGTGAAGCTTGGGTGTTTACAAGGGAATTTGGGCTGAGACGAAATTTCTAGTTCAGTGCTACAAATTTTTGGATCACAGATTCAATCAATCCAACAGGTTTTTTAATTGATTCTTTATTTTAAAGCTCCTGTTTTGCATATTTAGTGTGGTCCAAATTGGATCTTTGAGTTCATGTACTGTGTCTTGATTGGGCTTTTCAATGTTATGGAATCTGTATGCTTTTAGTTGAAGTTATATGCCATCTGATCCAGACAACAGATTGATTGATTGGTCTACCCCATCTGACAGATTAGAAGAGATTTGACTTTTCCTAGGAAAAAAGTTACCAGCTTCTGGGAATTCTTCCATGTATGTACTTCTGGATATCATGAGTTGTTCCTAGTTCTTAGCTAAAAATCGGAATTCAGAAGTGGAAATTTCTCTGAATCATGTACTAGGTAATTTTGGTTGAAATGCAGTAGATAGGGAGTGAATCCTTTTCCGCGATTAACTAATTGCTTGGGTAGAATGTCTAGTTGATTTAGCTTTTATTTAGGCTTCCTTTTGTACATTTGTACTACAGGATACCAGTCATTGCTGCTCAGAGCATGGAAACAGGAAGCTCTTATAGTGTAGTAGATTGTACCTGGAGTCCTGGACTTGTGAAGCTTAAATGATGCATAATAAGTCACAGTCCTGCAGTTTAGTCATCTGCTCCCCCTTTGTTCAGCTTCCAACTTTGAGTTGTAGAAGTTGGTCCGATTCTGTTTGATTGCTAAAAGGAGAAGGAAAAAGAAGTCGGTCCAAGTTCTGATCTTGTTCATTCTAGATTTGCTCTGTTCATAGCTAATAGTTTTGTGAACGCATCTCCGAATAAGGGACAATATCTTGCTTCTGATAGTGTACTAGTTGTCCACGAACCATACTTAATGAAATACTTTTGTAGTTCATGTCAACTCTTGAATGTTTAACACAACCCCAACTGACAATCAGGTGCATTTGTTGGACTTTGGTCAATTTACTTGCATACTTACACATCAAGATGCGAGAATTGTGCGCCCATGCCTTTTGTTCTATATTTTGTTGCCTGATTCATTGAGCGTTGCTTGCTTCCGTTGTTGTTCTATGGCCTCAACAAATGATGTTACAAGTTAGTGTGGTACCTTGCAAACTAATCTGATTGGACTCAGCACTATACCTCCAGGGTAGTTCTTTTATTCGGTGACTGTAAGGTCTCCTAGATTTTCTTCTTCACATAAAATTTAGCAGATCTTTGGAGAGATTTAATCAATGACAATGCCTCTATCCCACTTGTTTGCTTTACCTAGAAATACAGTTGTATATACTTTGACAAAATGGCATCTTTGTTTTCTTATCTATTCATGTTTTCTTATCCTTTCAGTTGTGCAAGTGCTTCCTTTTACTTTTCTAATGGTCTGCCTTTTGTAAGCAGGGTCAGGTTCTTAGTGAGAGATGATGAAACTAAAAGGTACAAGGCTACAGACCTTCCAGGATAACAATCTAAACTTTGCTGCTGAAGGGACGGCTGCAGCGAAGAAGGACGATGTTAGGACGCATCGGCCAGTTGGTATGAGAAAAGGCAGATGGGTTCTTGGTGACATAACTGAGGTTTTGGATCGTAATTCATGGAAGCTTGGGAAGATCGCAAAGGTGCTGAAGGATGACTATTTCGTCATCAGGGTAACAGGTTGCATGCGAATGAGAGAATTCCACATATCTTGCTTGAGGTTTCCACATGCCTATCATGGCAAGCAGTCAGCTGTCATAGACAAAGTGAGTACTGATCCCCACGCGTTGCTCTTTATTACAGTAGCTAGTCGTTTCGGTACTTCAATTCGTTGCGTGGTTAGCTCATGTTCTTCCATGTTTGTGCTTCGTAGTAGTGCATATATGATTATTAGTGGATTCTTTGAAGTTCTTATGAAGAGATTATGTTAGTATGTTTGTCGAATTTGCAAAAGACTCCATTGAGTGTATTTGAACTTCAACAGATGATTTAGATTCTTGATTTGAAAATCTGTAAAGCTTGTTATTGCTTCCGCTAGTGTGATTTATTTCCAATAATCATTTGGTTACAAGTTGGAACTGGCAAGATTGATAAGACAGCAGCCGAAACTTATTTGACATCGGTAGTATGACATGGCATGCTCAAGTACTATATTTCATTACTAGTTGGGTGTAAATATTGCAAATTTAGTTAAATGACTGAAATTTTGTTCACCTCTCTAGTTTCACTCATGTTTCTTCAACAAGTATTTCATTGACATGATAATCAAAAAGTCACCGCTTCCTTTTCAGGTCAGAGAGCAGAGTGAAAAACAGACCCAACGTGTTAATCATATGTTTCGTCATTCAAAAAAGGTGATGGAACAGGATCATCGCTCCAATGAAGCTAATCATCACATCACTAAGAAGCACAAAGCGATCAATCTCTGTCCTTCCTCTAGGGCGAGAAATGTGAAGAAAAAACTAGAACCAAGTAGCATGCCACCAGATGATTTAATTACAGGAGCAAGCAAGAAAAGGAGAGCATATGCACATGAAGTTCATCAGCAAACCAAGAAACCACAGCCTTTGAAAGTGTCTGCTAAGAATGACGTCTACAGAGATCGCTTGTGTAGACCTTTTAGTGATAGATACAATGATCTTGCCAAGAACAACACAACCAAGAGAAAACCAGACAGCAAAGTTCCTCCATCCCAAATGCCTCTTCAAGTTAGAGAAGAAAACGAGTGTTCGGTTGCCAGTTGCAGTGTGAATTTCTCAGAACACTCGATGAACACTGACACGCAACCTGTCGGATTCGGGAACAGCTTCCCTGATGATGCCATGTCCGCATGTCCATCCATGCTTAGGCAGGAGGGTGACAATGTTTATGGCTGTGATTTCAAAATGGACGTCCATGAGCTGGAGCTACAAGCATACCAATCAACAGTGAGAGCTTTCTATGCATTGGGACCCCTGACATGGGAGCAAGAGTCACTTCTGACAAATCTGCGCCTTTCTCTTAACATCACAAATGAGGAACACTTGCTTCAGTTGAGACACCTATTATCTTCTTGAACCATTGAATCTTCTCCAATATCAGATAAGTTGAGAGCTGAAGTCTATACATCTAACGGTTTTCGCAAGAACGGTGCGCTGTTCCTCTCCATCTTGTAGATATCTCTGGAGCTTACTGCCCCCTACCCACCTTGATTGTGTTGTAAATATAAAAGCGTTTGCGGAAATTTTAGTGGTAGTTATTGTATTTCACCAAACTTTTGTTGTTAGAAGTAAATGAGATTTTGATGTTTTTTACCTTCAGGAGAATTAACAGCTACCGCGAAATTATGGTTTCACTTTCAGGAGAATGAAAACCTACTTTGAAATTTTCGTACTTGAATTCTGGTCCATGGTGTTATTGGTTCAGATCCGAATATTTGATACAACAGCTGCATACACTCTTCACTTGATTATCACTCTGCCCATGTCTTCCTAGAAAATCTTGACAGACTAAAATCTGATTTAGAATCAACCTGGAAGATGAAAATTTATTGGATAATACCGAATGAACAGAATTTCATTCCCATATATGTGCTTTCTTCAGCCACAGTTATAAAATGGCTCCACATATGCAATCAGTACACACATACTCTTTATCTGAACAACGGATAAACATCACTTTGTCTTTATGAGAGAGTTGTGGGCTGCAAGTGACAGAATTTAAAAGAGTGACAGAATTAAAAAAGAAACTGCAAGTGACAGTGCACTGAATGCTGAAAACATATATGCTTGTGCCCTTTTCTCTCCCTCTCAATGAAAGAAAATGTTTGGATTTTGTGTCAACTATCAAATGGTGGCCCATTGTCATTGTTATTGTCACTATTCATGAGAAAGATTGAGGGCTTCATTTCAGAGAGAGTAGACGTATCCACATGCCCTGAAGTTCAAGTTTTTCATCTTAGCTTCGGCGGAGTTTAGAAGTCCTATATGTAATTTGTTCAAACTAAAATTCAAGTTTTTTTCCCCGAGGAAAAATTCATGGTCTGTTTTGCAACTTTAAGGAATGGGATTGGGAGTTTATGACTTTCTTTGGCTACAGAGATGAGAATGATGTAGAGTTCAAAATGGGAGATAGATTTTAAGTGATGATGGAATATGGATTGTCCAAATTCAACTTGTTATACTTGAAGAGTAAATTCCCTCTAAACTCTTGCCATCCCAAGTATTGAATAGGTATAAGAACGCTTAGCCCTAGTAGCAGACTCAAGATTGGCCTAAGACCCGGGTCAGCCCATGGAGACTTGGGCCTTGTGTGCTGTTTACATGGTGAAAAAAAATACCATCCTAATGGGCCTTCATGCCTAGGTCTCGGCCCACGGCCCAGGTACACACGAGGCCTGGGTCCACCCCTACCTTAGGCTAAGTTCGGCACTGTCATTTCTTACCTTATACCTCTCATTTTTCGCGCGTGTATTTTCCAATCTGCTAAATAGAGTGTTTTTTAAAATATATATATATATAAAGTTACGTTAAAAATTATATTAATTTATTTTCTAAAATTTTTGTTTTTCGTGCTGGATAGAGAGAGTTTTGAACTATTGACCGTCAACCTTAGGCTAAAACTATCACATCCAAAACCCCAAGAGAACACTTAATAGTTCTCTACTGTATTTCAACTTCCAGTCCATTCTAACAACTTCTCCTGAGCAAACGTACCTTCAAGGAATTTTTTGGGAGTTAGAAGTCGAAGACATGGATGGAGCACTTATTGAGAAGCAAAATTTGGTGAGAACTGATGAGACGATTCAAGCGGTTTGTTGACGTTTTTGGTCACATGTTATGCATAAATCCTTTCATAAAATAACTTATTTAAGGTATTCGTAGATATAAAAAAATTAAGTTTTTAAAAAACGCTGTTTTTATAGTCTATATATACATATACTATAAGTCATAATGAGTAAATTGTATCTGTAATATATAAATTTAATTTAATAGGTAGTATAATTTAGCGAACCAACATACAAAACGCTCATTCGGTGGTATAGAAAAATATAAATTATTTCCCTTCGAACAAAATTAACGCTAAGGGTGACTGCGTGAGACAGAATTTCGTTTTACGTCGAAATTTCACGTGAAATAGGACTGGTTTAATTTTATATAAATATACATATTTAACAAAAATTTATTGTATTGTCGTAGAATAAAAGTACGAGATCGACGTGACTTTGTGCGACGAATATGCAAGACCACTTGGCATCACGTGATGAAGACGTGAGACCGCTTACGGTGAAGACGCGACCAACTTTTTGTACTTTTTATTTTTAAAAAAAATTATCACAAATAGACCTTTTATATTTTTAATTCAGAAAATGAACCTCGAGTTTGGCGTCGTTGATATTAGCGTCGATCTTAACGTGAACAACGTCAAAGAATGCCATATACTATGTAAGTTATTAAGTTATTAGTTATTTGTTTTAATATAGGTCAGCACCAAGATCTATGGTGCCGAGCTCGACGCCGATAACAACGACGTCGAGCTCGGCATTAATATCGACGGCGTCGAGATGTATAAACTCAACGTCAATAAGACGTATTCATTTTTCGAATTAAAAGAGACTATTTGTAATATTTTTTTTAAAAAAAACAAAACGTAAAAAATTCAAAAGACGCGAGACCGCTCAACCTGCACGAGACCGCGACTTCGTATCCCTAGTACACGATTAACAGCGTCATTAGCAATTAAGTATTATTATTATTTAATCAATATCATTAGTAATTAATTAATGTTAATTGATTTGATTAATTACTAATTAATATACCATATGGCGAGCGGGCGAAGCGATACGGACTAATTATTATTAATTAATTCATTAATTAATCACTAATTATGTTGATTAATCACTAATCAATATACTTCTCGTGAGCTGAGCAAGCGAGACGCGCCGTTGGTCTCGCACGTTCGCCGTGTGTAGGGTGGGCATTCGGTAAAAACTGTTCGTTTTTTTTCTATTTAAAATTCGGTTTCACACGAATGAACACTCGATCGGTTTTTATAAAAACGGAAAACTGCAAACTTCGGGTTCGGTTTTTCGGTTCGGTTTACGGTTTTTAGAAAAAAACGAAGAACAGCATCAGTGGCCTTGATTGCGCGGAGGGAGGCAGTCGGCCCGGCCGGCCGACGGTGGCGTGGCGCGGAGGGAGGGGGAAGGCGAGCGGCGCGACGCGGACACGAAGGAGGCCGGCGGCGGCACGGCACGGACGTGAAGGAGGCCGGCCGGCGGCGGCGCGCCACGAGAGGAGGGGCGGGGAAAGGCACGGTGCGGCCGCGCGACAGAGGAGAGGTGGGGCGGCGGCACGCGCCAGCCATGGAGGAGGCGGTCGGCGTGCGTACGCGTAGGGGAGGAAAGGCACGGCGCGCGGCCGTACGGTGGAGGGCAAGAAGCGGGCGGTGGTGGCGCGGCGTGCGGAGGAAGGGGGCCGGCGGCGCGCGGAGGGAGGGGGCCGGCGGCGGCGTGTGTTGTGCGGAGATGGAGGTCCGCGTCGAATCGCCGATGGCAGCGCTGTGCAGGCGAGAGAGATGGAGGACGGCGTGCTGGGCCGCCTGTGCGGGCGAGAGATGGGTTCGGTTTTTTTCGGGTATTCGGTTTTCGTACATAAAAACCGAACCCGCATCGAATTACTCGGTTTATGCAACGGCAAGAACCGAAACCGAAAACCGAAAACCGAAAAACCAAAAATTTCGGTTCAGTTCGACGCGGTTCGGTTTTTTTCGGTTCTCGGTTGGAAAATGCCCACCCCTAGCCCTGTGACATCGTGGTGGGTCCTACGATCTCACGGCACCGTCATAGCACGTCATCAAGCTGTCGTTATTTTTACACAACTATTCAATGATATTGTATTGTTTTCACGCGTCTTTTCAATAATAACGATATATTTATAATCTATATCTATATCTATAACTGTCTATAAAGCAAGTAGTATTTCTACCCAAAATTTTCGTCCGTCTGGCTATTTTGCAGAAACCTCTTGAGTATTTATAAATTTAACCCACAGTCCCAATGCTGAAAAAAGAGAGCTTGAATAAAAAAAGACCTCATGCGCCCTTCCGTCCCTGCGCCCCTCCCTTCTGTCCCTATCCGCGTCACGTCCCGCGCCGCGTCCCGCGTCGCGCCTGCGCCCCTCCCTCCCATCGCTGCTTGGAGCTCCAGCGCCACGCCCCACGCCGTGTCCCTCCTTCCCGTCCTCATCTGTGTCGTGCCCCGATTTTACCCGTTGTAACGCACGGGCATAGTTGCTAATTTATGTTAAAAAATTGTATCTCGGATGTCTCTAAGGGAAAAATAAATGAAATATTTTCATATTTAATTCAACACTTCTACACCCTAGGAAACGGGAAGTCAATCTGGGCCGTCCACGTCAGAAGAAGTTGGAAGCCACGTGTACGTTCTCTCCTTCTTTTCTCGCAAGAGGAAAAAAAAAGAAAATAGATTAAAAAAAGGTAGAAAGGGCTCTTCGCATCTTCTTCCTCCTCTCGCGCCGCCGGCCAATCGCCGGCAACCTCACCCCGCCTCGCCGGAGAGACCCCGTCGGCTCGCCGCTCCCCTTTTCGGCCTCCTCCCCCGGCCCCGCATCCATTTCTTTCTCCAGCGAGGTAAGTTCTCCCTCAAACCGCCCTTCTTCCTCGTCTCCGGCGGCTTCCACTCCCGGATCCGCCGCCGCCGTCTCCCCGGGCCTCTCTGTAATACCGGAGTCACCGGTGAAAACCTTCACGCCGCCACCCAGAGCATGCAGAGGTGGAGAAATTGAAGTAGGAAAAAAATGATCACTCCTCCCGTCGCCGGCGACACCTTGGCCGGAGCGCCGCCGCCGAGTCAGGATGAGGATGCTCCGCCGTACGGCTCGGTGGTCCTCGGCGGAACCTTCGACCGCCTCCACGACGGCCACCGTCGCCTCCTCAAGGTGCGGTGCTGCGAGCTTGGAAAAAAAGACAAAAGAGGATTTTTTTTTCTTCTACTGAAGAACCATGCTTGGTATCGTCCTCCTTGACGAATAACGAATTTCGATTTGGTGGGTGTGTAGGCCTCGGCGGATTTGGCAACGGATCGGATCGTGGTGGGCGTCTGCACAGGCCCCATGCTCGCCAAGAAAGAGGTAGAAATCTCCACCGATTTTCACAGGTTATTGGAGCCTGTAATGTTAGCTGCTGGTTGTGTTCTTGATTTCCACCCTCTGTGTGTGCCTGCAGTATGCTGAGTTGATTGAGCCTGTCGAAAAGCGCATGAAGGCTGTGGAGGATTACATCAAGGTGCTAGCTAATCTTGCCTACTTTGTTATGTGGAGTGGAGTAGTAAAGATTTACAAAGGATTGGGGCATTGGGTGATGACTAGTGGACGCAGTTTGCATGAATGAGGTTACTGAACTGCTGCTCATTGCTATTGAGATGCCGTGAGAGTGTGAATATTTAACTTTAAAAAAAGAAAATCAAAGGTGTAATTTTCAGTTTATATGGGAGGGGTGTTTTTTGATTTGCCAGTTTCTGCTTAATTCTGGTACGATGACATGTCAGTAAACCTTAGATTTCGCACATGAGAATTAACTGTTCTTGTGTGGCATGCTACTTTAGGTGAGTGGTAAGAAGTTATACAGTGAATTGGTTTGGTGAAGAGTTATGTGGCAATTTAGGGCCGACTTCCTGTGAATTTTATTCCATAATTTCCTTGTACTGAAGACCTGTTCCTAGTCGTCTACTTTTTAGAAAAATAACATTTACCATGGTTAACTTTATGAATAGTTTCTGGAAAGGAGATTAGCTATGCTTAAATTTTGTAATTGCATGCTTCTTAACCTGTAAGGGTTATCAGTTTCACATAAGTACATACCCAATTCAGCATGTTCATACTTAGGAGAAGCTGCCAAAAGTGAAACTGCTGCTTCTGGGATGCTCCATTATGATGTTTGTTGAAAGCTCATGATTGGTTTCGTATAAAATGCAGTCTGTTAAACCAGAACTGATAGTACAAGTGGAGCCTATTGAGGATCCTTATGGCCCATCCATTATTGATGATAAGTTGGATGCCATTATTGTCAGGTATGGAGAATTTGATCGTCTCTTATCTGACATTAAGTCTCTGTAACTTTTTCCCTTTATTATTCCATGCATGCATTCTGACCAAAAATTGTAATTCATTCGTCAAAAAGCTTCCAAACTGTATTAAAACTGTATGAAATATGCCATGCTCAAATAATGTAGAGTTGTCTGTGCTTACTTTATATTTTCTCTGTTTGTTATTCCTCATTTGACATAGCAATGCTGCTTATGATCAGTAAGGAGACATTAAATGGCGGACTTGCCGTAAATAGGAAAAGAGAAGAAAGACTACCTCTGCTGAAGGTGTGGTGTTCATTTTCCCTAGAATTCTTTAAAAAAAACAAATCAAACCTGGTACGAGTACAACATATGCTTCATACTGATCCAAATATTGATGAACTGAGTTGCAGGTTGAGGTTGTTGATCTTCTTTCTGGAGGAGCAGAGGGTGAGAAATTGAGTTCATCTGCTTTAAGGAAGCTTGAAGCAGAGAAAGCTAATCAGCGAGAAGGAGCAGCACCTAAAGGTGCTTAGGGAGTAAAGTGATTCTGGTTGGCTGTATACCAAAATCGAGTGATGTATACTGAAATCGAGTGAATTGCATTTTGGACCCTTTTTTTACTAAAATATCATTTTGGACCACCCCTTTTTCCCTTTTGCTTCATTTTGAACCTCTTTTGACCTTCTCCTTGAGCTTAGGCGCATCTCCAGTGCCAGTAGTCAGGCAGGGCAAGGGCGGTGGTTGCGGAATGGTGGACATGGCGTGACCAAGGAGATAATGCTATTGCCAGAGCTGGAGAGGAAGAAAAAAGGGGTTCCAAAGTGAAGCAAAAGGTGGTCCAAAGTGGAAATAGTGTATAAAAGGGGTCCAAAGTGAAACTTTGGTAACAAGAGGCAGTCCAAGCTGCAACACACTCAACTAAATCCTGAGTGATCCTCCCTAGGCTAAACAAATAATCAGAAAATGGCTGTTTGGTTACCTTTTTGAGGAATTGTGTTTAAAACTCGTCCCAGCTCCCAGGTCCCTGTAAAAGTATTACTTCAGTCTGAATGATATAGCTGTACAAACTCAACCTTAGCTCCTGGAAACTTCCTCACTAACCTATTTTACACATATTTTGTATTGCCTACCGTTGCCATGTGAATGTAAAAATGGAAGTCAACTTGCCGTTATTTGGAGTAATGGTAAATCAACTATAAATGAATTTGCTGCCCCTTCTGTGATGTACCCATGTGATGTATACTTCATCAGAGCTCATGCGATATAATTCTTTGCTTCATTTCTGCTCTAGTGTTGTTCTCATGTTCCTCACATAGACCAGGTATGCTCAATTTACTTTGGTTGATCATGAGTTCTCCTTGGTTATAGAACTATAAATTTATCTCAAAGACAATTTTTGATGGCACTAGAGCTCTATAGTCATTTACAGATCAAAAGTAGAAAGGTGTCACTATTACCCTTTTTTTTATACTTAACTAGCAAGATCTATAAACATGTTTTATTTGTCCACATTAGAGTGGAGAGGTTTATACCTATCAATTTGGATTATGTAGATTAGGATTTCCAAAATCTGGGTTTTTTCTATGGTAGCATTTCACCAATTTTAATTTGTGAGCTTAAAGAAATCCATATATTTACACAATAAAATATTTTCTTTTGCAGAAGTAATTGTGTAATCACATGTGCCCTGTTAATCTTCCTTAGAACTGGAAATTATGGGTACTTCAAATGATACTTATATTTTAGTAATTTTATTGGCAGCTCTTGTAACTTCTATTTTGAACGTGTGTTATTGCAAAAAATAAGCTGTTTATGTACCATAAACCCAACAAAGTAGGTTTAATGTTTGGATGAAAACTAAAAGGACTGCAAGATGCCAAGTAGCAAGTCCCTCCTACATTATTGTCCTGAATTGTCATCCATAGGTTCACAATCCCCAACCTACATGTCCCCATTAATGGAGCAACTAGAGGAGATGAAGACAAACAAAGCCATCAGCATCCTGAATTCCTGATGGAATAGAAGCTTAAGCCTTTTTTTCATCACGAAAAAGGTCTACACTGTACACAACAACACACACACATGCTTGCACACATGGCTGCTGCATGTTGTCAAGTTCCTGTGGCTTGGCAGCAGAGGTGACCATGGCCAAGAACTTGCTTCCTCTCTCCTGCATCGTGGAAGCATTAATATGTGATGTACTGATATCTATTTATGTTCATTTTAAATCTATCAAGAAATCTCACAGATGTAAGCATAGGAGTTGCCGAGTCCATTTCTTGTTAGTTGATTCTTTCATACAAAAAACCAGGATTCTCTTGTCCTATACATTTAGAGCAAACAACAATGAAGGAAATGGTTTCTTCCTCTACATTTAGATTTCCCAGTGGGTTAGGATTCTTGGGGCCTTCCAAGATAGGTTTGATTCCTTTGAGAATTAGAAGTGGTGTGAGATCAAGGGTAAAGTATATCGCACCAAAGTGCATGGTCTCCTCTGCTAGGCCAGCATCACAACCTAGGTTCATACAACACAAGAAGGAAGCATTCTGGTTGTATAGGTTCCTTTCCATTGTGTATGACCATGTCATAAACCCGGGGCATTGGACCGAGAACATGAGGGATGATGCATTGAAACCTGCTGAACTCTACCACCATGGGCTCAAGGTTGTCGATGTTGGTGGTGGCACCGGGTTCACCGCATTGGTGATCGTCAAGCATGTGGACAATGAGAATGTCACACTGCTAGACCAGTCACCACACCAGCTTGAGAAGGCCAGGCAGAAGGCGACCTCCCCTTCCCGACCGACAGATTTGATCGCTATGTCTCTGCTGGGAGGTGATTCTCTAATATCCTTTTCATACTGCAGTTTTTACAGTATTTTCTCAATTGTTTTTCCCATGAGCAACCCATGAAGGTTTATTATGTCTTGGTTAACACGGCATATAGCAATGCAGATTCATTCTTATAATTTGACTACAAGAAGATGCGACATGCAAGATTTATTACTTACTAGGATAAATATTAAACATTTTTTGTGCTTTCTTGTAAAGATATGTGTTCAGAATGGTGAAGTTAATTGATTCTTGGTTGTGTCTACTAGGATAAAGCAATATGCTGTATGTGTGGGCCACATCTTAAGTTTGGTCAAGAATACTCTTAGCTGTACAATAGAACTTTGTTACACTTCACATGTGAACTGTACAATAGAACTTTTTACATCCATTGTCAACTAATGCCATTTTTTTGTCATTGCCTATTCTTAATTGATATTGGTATCTGAACTGCTGTACCAATCAAAGAAAAATACCTGTTAATATATGTTTGTATGTTCGCACTGGTGTGGCTCTAGTAAATGGTAATGCTAGTGATTCAATCTTAGTCATCATTAATCATTACTGGTGCCATACTTACGAATGGTGTTTTTTGCCAGCATCGAATACTGGCCTGATTCGCAACGAGGAATCAAGGAAGCCTACAGGGTCCTGAAGCTCGGTGGAGTCGCCTGTTTGATTGGCCTGGTTCACCCAACCTTTTGGCTATCATGCTTCTTCGACGACATGTGGATGTTCTTCCCCAAGGAAGAAGAGTACATAGAATTGTTCCAGAAGGCAGGGTTCCAGGATGTCATCAAGATCAAGAGAATTGGGCCCAATTGGTGTAACTGATCATGGGGTGCTCTGTTACAGGCGTGAAGCGATCGCCTGGCGATTCCCTATTGCAGGTATTCTTTGCATCTCAAATGTATTCTGGCTTTATATCAACTCAGAATTGCTGTCGTGTTACAAACAATCAAATGTTAAGAGCATCTAGATTTGTTTACAGTTAGCCAAACACACCTGGGTTCCGTGACATGCTAAGCTCACACTGACGTGCTTTGATTTGTTGTCTGGTTTTTCACCTTTTGTTCTTGTTGCAGCTTGGTCCAAAAGCTGAGGATGTTGAGAAACCAGTGAATCCTTTCGCCTTCATCTTCCGCTTCGTCGTCGGGACAATTTGCGCTTCTTATTATGTGCTGTTACCTGTCTACATGTGGATCAAAGATCAGGTTGTTCCAAAGGACCAGCCCATTTAACTGTTACCTGATGCCAAATTGCCAAGCAAATGTCAACAAAATGAGTAAATGACCGTGAAAGTTGTTGTATTATGCTTCTGTTACATGTTAGGCACTGAATACTCCAATTCTCATGTTGTGTTGCTGCTCATATATACTGCATTTTGGTTTATACGATGAACCTTTTAAAAAAAATTCGGGGGCATAAGCTCATTTTAGTTTTTACGATGAACAGTTTTAAAAAAAAATCCAGGGCATGAGCATCCAGATGCATCATCCGCCAGGCTAAAGCATGAAAGTTTGCCCCTTTGATTTGTAGGGGAAAACATAGAAATTTTGGAATATTTTAATTCTATAGAAAAGTTTTCTATGAGGACCTTTGAAACAAAGAATTAAATCTTATTTTATCTTTTAAAATTTCTATGGAACGGACAATCCTAGAGATTTTGGACAGCAAAAGCTTCAACCTCGTGAGAGAAAATTTCATTTGAGTCTATCTCTCTCTCATTCGATTCCCATTCGATTTTTTAGTAAGAGCTTCAACCTCGTGAGAGAAAATTTCATTTGAAACTCTCTCATTCGATTCTCATTCGATTTTTGTGTTTTTTCTGCGGTTATCATTTCTGTGTTTTTGCTGCGTTCTGTTTTTTGTTTTGCACTTGTGTCAGTGTGAAGAATAAGTTATATCATTTATACATCGGAATAAGTTATATATATAGAAATATCAAATTACCTAATAAATAGAAGAAAACTGTCTTCTCGAAATAGAAAGTGTTAGAGTTATATTTGAGAAAGACAATATCTCCTCCTTAAAGCCTGTATTTTATTCTATTTTGGTTCTTTGAGTTCTGTTTGCAGGAGTTGATCTATGTTATAAATACAAGATTCTCTCGTGGAGGGGGAACATCCGACCATAAGCCATAGCTATCAGTCACAACGAGAAGTAAGACGAAGAAAGCCAGAGCCAAATTCGTCGATTAGATCTTGTCGGACCGTTCTTAATGGATCTTAGTCGACGATTTAGTTTAGCTATCTTATTCTCCTTTTGTAATTCGTGTGATATTCTTTCATATATTCATATAAATTTTTGTCTCGTATTTTCTCGCATATTCCTTATTCCAACGATCTTCATGCTCTTTAGATACCAGTTTTTCAGGTATAGCCTGTTGACAACTTGTATACCTATCAGAATCTTTTTCTTTTCCTTCTTTTTCCATTCTTGCTATTCAAAGGTCCCTTACCGTTTGAGATGGATTCATGTCATATTTGCCCCTTTAATTCGTAGGGAAAACATACAAATTTTAGGGGATTTTAATTCTATAGAAAAATTCCTATAGAATGAACAATACTATTTTGAAGAAAACTTTATAAGAGCTTCAACCTCTTAAAAAAATTCTGAGTTTCTCTCTCCTATTCCTGTGTTTTTTCAGTCAAATCAAATGGTTATTTCTATATATTTTTTCTGTATTTTGTAATCCTCGTTAAAAAAATCTTATGTTTGTTCTATTCCTCTATTTTTTATTACTGCAATTAAAAAAGGAGGCCAAAATAGGATCCCTCGGGATCTGAAAGATAAGAACAGAGTCGACTGCAATGCAGGAATTAGAAATTAATTTATCAGTTCACATCTCTTTTTTTTTGGCAAGATAGGAAAAGCTCATGGGTTCAAAACAAGAAACGTGTCAACACAAAAATTTAAACAAAGCTACTCAAAATGCTCTTTTAAACAGGCTTTAATAGGACAAGAAACAGTACACAAGCTTCCATTAGAAATAAAAAAAAAGAGTAGATTTACTGAAATTGTACTTACGATACGGTGCGAAGCATTTTTAGAACTTAGAAATCACAATATCATATCCAAATAGAAGATGCATAAAAACGTTACAAAAGAAGAGTACATTAAGTCATTAACTACATCATTCTTAAAGAGTACTCAATACTAAGCTACCATGGAACATAGGGTTTCCAACTCCTGATATCACATCTCAACTTCTGATATCACATCTCAGTATGAAACCAAGCCTTTACTTCCAGCAGGGCTACTGGATCTTGAACTGCTGCTGCGCCTGCGGTTATATTTTGAGCTCCCCTTTTTGGCTGGAGGAGCATCTGGCGATCTGGACCTCGAGCGATCATGGCTCTTCGACCTGGATCTCGACCTTCCTCTATTGACAGGAGGGCTGCTGTTACGGTGATCGGGGTCACCACCATCCTGACCTGATCGAAACCTGCTTCTTACGTCTCGCCTCTGGAGCTCCGCTGGGCTGCGGCTGCGGCTGCGCTTGCGCCTTGGACTGGGGCGGCGATATACTCCACGCTCACGGTGCCTCAATGGACTGCGTGACCTGCTCCTGCCATGGTCTCTCCCCGGGTACCTGGGCAATGTTTCGGAGTTCTTAAAAAATTGTATAGCTCATGAGCCATTGCTAAATGTTCATGTGACAAAGCTTCTTGACCTAAACAAAATATATCTATGTTAACATGTAACCCAGTTTGAGGTTTGTCCATGCATAGCATCAGCTATCTACCTAAGAAAAGAATTGGCATGAAATAGAAGGCAATGAAAGCAAGTTATGAACTTGGGTAATATTTAAAATTAACTAAATTCTTGAAGTGCTGAACTAATAGAAACAAACTGTTCCAATGCCAATTGTAAAATTCCATAACATCCTCAATATGAGGCCACAGGAGGAAAAACATTTAAAGAAATGCCCAATTGAATATATAGTAATATTCAACTACATCATATTATAGTTATTGATGTCGCTCTTGTTAACCCCATGAAGGCATGAACTCATGAAGAGTACAACTATATTCAAAATAGTCCATCCACTCCACCCAATCAATTGGTACTGGCCACTAGGTGTCTAGTAGAAAGCAGACTGGAGTTCCAAGGACAGTCAGAAGAATACCAACCTGGACGGACTACTGGCTCTTGGGGAACCATGATATCTTCTTACAGGTGAGCGTGCACTGTAGGGACCATTTCTTCCATACCTGGACATGATGGGACATCCAAACAATAAATCAATCATCATTTTTTTAAAGAAGATGTGGTAGATAATCCAACTACAGTACCTATTAAAATGATTCCACCTATCATTTCTTCCTTCATTGTAACGAGACCGAAGGGGGGGACGCTCTGGAGAAGGTGTCCTGTATCGACGTGCAAATGCATACTGCTGAGTAAAACCACGCCCTTTCCTGACACGTTGAGGCTGTCCGTTGTCTGTAGAGCCCATTGCTAAATCTTTACCATTCGTTGGCACAGGTTCAGCTCTAGATATACCAACCTCTGCAGCATCAGCACCATTGTTGCCATCTACTTTTGTTAAATTTGCATCAGTCCTAATAGGACTGATCCTAGCGGTTGCACCAGGATCATCCCTGCAATTATAAACAAAAATCTCAATTGGGTACTCAAAGGATAACTGAGGTCATCTCAATGTTGAACAGGACATTTTTATTCCTGTTAAATACTCCCTCTAGTCACTTTTCGTTTTGGACAACACGGTCACCAAGACACTTTATTAGTACTTAGTAGTATAATATTTTGAAACTATTTTTAAGACAAATCTAGTCATATCATTTTTAAAAGTTGAATTCGGATATTCAAAGCGATATTGATGGTCAAAGTTAAATATGTTGACTGCACGCATTCCAAAACGTCACTTATTTGTGACTAGAGGGAGTAGTACTGAAAGTTACTTGACAGTACGTAATTTATTTTAAGTAAACAAACTTTGATTATCTTCTGAGTTCTGGTTTCCATACCTGATACCAGCCCCATTTCCATCTGTGTTTGAGGGTTTGCTTCCTTCATTTGATATGTTGTCAAGGGTAGCTGTTTGTTTGTCTTTATCTGCATCTTCCAAAGTACTATCCTTCTCCAAACTTTTAGTTTTGGTGCTATCTGGATCTGCTATGAATAAAGCTACTTATTAATTCAAAAGTGTGTAGATAATCTCAGTACGTTCAAACAATTAAATGCAACATATTCCAAGAACCATAACCAAACACAGCAGGCAAAACTTCAAGGTGGTGACAACCTCTGTCATCAATTAGAAAGCTGTTACCTTGTTAGCAATTTAAAAAATACAAAAGATGAAATGATGGTGTACTATTGTTTTGTTGACTCTACATTTACCATATTCAGAATCAGTGTTAAGTTTTCTAGAATGATTTTGTAATTAAGATCTGCAAGAAATGATGATAAACAAAAGCATGCACAAGTTGGCCAAGAGTGCTCTAGATTATGTGGATGCTTAAAGAATTTGATTTGAGTGGTAAACAAAATCAAACAAATAGTTGTAGAGAGAAGTTGTTCTGTGTATGTAAACAGAATTGATAGATAGTTGCAAAAAAGAGAAGTAGATACGGACAGGTCACAAGCAGGGATTAGCAAGTGCACAGTGGACAAAGAACAGCCTTTTGAACCACAGAACAGTGACTCCAAAGTATTAACAAGCAGAACAGAAGTCTATGCAGTTCAACCAAAGCAGCACGTTTTAGACTACTTAAGTGTTTTCATAGAAAATGAATGTGAATTGACTCTTCTACAATCCTACCTTTCTTCGAGGAATGCTTGGTAAGAGTAGTACGACGGCCTTCAGTTTCACTGTCAGAACTGCTGCCGCCTGTCCTTGAGCTATCTGAATCATCACTTGAGCTCCTATAGCTTCTGCAAACCAGCTCCAGACAGGGGATCTTTCAGCTAATATTTCATTCTAAGCTAATAACACTAGCTAGATCACACAGGTCGTCAACGTACCGTTTGGATTTCCTTTTTGTTCCTCTACTCTTTCTCTTGGTCTTCTTGTGTTTGCTTTTCCCCTTTGCAGACCGGTGTTTATCCTTCTTCGAACTTTTTCTTCTCTTGTGTCTGTGGTCGCTGGATGAGCTAGTATCCAATGATGACGAAGAGTATGATTCTGATTCCGAGCCACTGTCTGAGGACTGTGTGTCAGAATAATCTGAGCTATAGGAATCAGAAGAATAATGCTTTCTCTTTTTCTTTTGCTTATCATGACTAGGTTTTGAGGTTTTGATCCTTTTTTCAGCAGCAGAACTGTCTTCTGGCCTTCTAAGCTTCTTTTCTGCAAAAAAACTAGTGAGAAAGCTAACCAGACAACACATGTGGACTGTTTGGTATTATCTATTTCCGTTGCTTTTTTACCTTTCTCTCCCTTTAGCTGATTCTGGGAATTTATATCAGAGACTTCACCACAGTCTACGATTTTCACTTCACAAGTAGGCTTTCCAGTATCAGAACCTACTGCTTCAAGCTTCTTCAGCAAGGGTATTCCAGTGACCACCTTCCCAAAGACCACATGTTTGCTACACAATATAATTTTAAGTCATTTGAAGTCGATAGATTTTGGAGCCATTGGCAAAAGGAAATTATAACACTTCTTATCCACAGACACCATAGAAATTAGGAAACTGGTTACTTCTGTCAGCAACACACACTGGGTTGGAGCCACCACATACTCTCAACAATCACCTATCACAACTTGTAGACACATTTATGAAAGGAGTTGGGCATAACAGTGTCTTCTACAAACACCTCCACTCCAGAGGGTTTTCTATGGTTGTAGATACATAGATATAAATGTGCAGTTTATAAGATATGTTTTTTAACAAATTGCAACTTTTATGTGTGCGCGTTCATGTGGCTAATTGATCTTGCACAGTTGTACAGAATTTTATATTCAAGGGGTTTTTTAATCTAATAGTGTATTTATTTGTCATCGTCCGCAATAAAGGGGCAATAGACTAGTCTCTCTAGAATGTTAAAATTTGGTATTGGTATATATGAAATATTATATCTTTATGCAGTAATGAACTAGAAGAAAAAAACGCGTAACATAATATGCACAGGAACTAGAAGAGAGATTAACAGAGGAATTGCCAACTGACTAACAGAAAGAAGCAATACCCATCAAGATGTGGTGTTGGCAGGAAAGTTATAAAAAACTGGGATCCATTGCTGTCTGGTCCTGCATTTGCCATGGAAAGAACGCCAGGTTGATCATGCTTTAACTTGAAGTTTTCATCTGTATAACACAAGAAAGTACATACAAAAACTTTAGCGGAAGCATGCTAGTGCAGTTGACATTAATTGGATTAAACAAATTCTATGACAGCCACAAATTTCAATATAGCCATTAACCTTTAAATTTTGCACCATATATGCTCTCTCCACCACATCCTGGAAACAGCATGTAACGTTGAGCTTATAAAGTGTACAACAGCAAGAAGTCAGTTGAAAGAAGATGCCTGGGATAATGAATCAATACCATCTCCTCTTGAAAAATCACCACCCTGCAATTAACAATTTTGATAAGTTGAGTACAGTTGGGGAAAAAATGGTTACTAGAATGCAATCTAGAGTAGAAATATCCTGCAAACGGAACAAAAAATCTGCAATTATGCTGTATAACTAGCAAGCTATTCACATATAAAATTATGTAGAGTTCAGCATTTGAAATCCCATAAAAGGACAAAAACATACTGTGAATTGATATAAAGAGATATGCAGTAGCCAGATGAATTGGATCATTTGGTTTAATTATCGGTACCTGAGCCATAAAACCTTTCAGAATGCGATGCATGTTTGTTCCCTTAAAATAAAGTGGCTTTTGTGTAGATACTCCAAGGCCTCTCTCACCTACACATTGACCAGAAGTGAGGATGCGGCTATAAAAGGTCACACAGGGTGCAGATCAATGCTAATACATCATTTAAATACAAATGATGAGCCTATGACTTACAAGAAACCTGACCAAAGTAAATGCCAATTGTTCACTAAAAAGGATAATGTATCTTTATAACAGAACAAACCATGTGGAACCATTGGCATCTTTATAACAGAAAAGATCATGTGGAACCATTGAAAAGAACACAGGAGATTCTTTTTTCCCCACTATTCTACTTTATATAACAATAATCACCATACATGAGCATGCAGATAAAACTGAGTATGACTTGTTAGCATTGTAGTATATACTACATTCAGAACTGGCATGTGCCTCATGTAAATTCACCAAGCAGAGCTCTGGAGCAGAAAAGCTCGTGTACATCCTTGTTATCACAAAACATTCATTGCTCATCACCACCTAACGTTTACAACTCGCATAGCACAAACAAATTCGTCATCGCGTCAAATGAGTAAAATTTACCCGTGCAGAGAGCCCGGAAATTCTCCGCTGTCTTCGGGACCACATCTGCAAACAGCTGCAAATCATAGGCAAAGAAAGTTAGCAAGGCAGCAACGATTACTCCAACAATAACACCAGGCAATAATAGCCATGCTGGTACAAACGAGCTCCTTCAACCAACCTCAAATGTGATCCTCTCAGCGGCGCGTCCGCCGATCGATATGTCCAAGAAGACATGAGGGTTCTTCTTTTTCGCCTTGGGCATGGCTTCCTCGCCCCCCTCTTCTCGGCCACCTGCGGGCAGCATCATTAGCAAACGTCTCGATAAAAACTTCATTCCAACAAGTGACTCGAGATAGATAGATGGATACCAACCGAGGCCTGGCGGCGGCGGCGGCGTGCCGGAGGAGAGGGTGCGGGGCGAGCGGCGGCTGGGCCTGGCGCTAGGTTGGGGGTTCGCCGGCGGCGCGGCGAGGGGAGTGGAGCGCAAGGCGGCGGCTAGGGCTAGGTCGGGGAGTGGTGGTGTATCACTATCGAGATGTATCGAGGAGGCCAGGAGGGAGATGGGCTGGGCCGGGCCAGATGGATGGGCCGTAGGAGTAGGTAGGTAGGATGTGCCTTTCATTTGACTAGTTACGGGGCCCGCGTGTTGCAACGGTTTTTTTTATTTAGTTTAGTTGAGGATTTGAGCTTTGGTTTTTTCATAATGATTGATTTTTTTAAAAAATAAATCGACTTTTAGAGTGGATGGTTTTTATGGAAGGATGTTTTTACGTAGAGGAGGAGGACAATTATTAAATAGTAGTAGAGATTTAAGTTTGAAACATATGTATTTGTCTCTTTAAGTCGATAGTTTTATAATATGTTGATATGGTTTAGGGTCATATACCATATTTACATTTACATGATAAAAACAAATAGAACAGTGAAAAATAGACTTGTAGGGTTATTGGCACACATATATTTATATATTGGCCTCTAACCTATTTACATATTATATCTAGAGTTATAGACTCTTCTCTTTTAGAATAAAAGAAATATGGAGGATGTTGTATCAGAAGTTGTATCATGTAGGAATTTTTCATGTATAGGCTTTTCAAAGAAAAGATTGCACATATTTGAATCGTATGAAAAATAATGGCTCTATGCATAAATTTTGTAGAAGAAAGTCGGTGTGGTGTACTTTGTGTCTATCTCTCATCTAATTGATGTGTGTTTCCTGTATCAAAAAAATGTTCTGTATTTTTCATGTATTTTTGCAATTCTTTGTATTGCATATATGCATTATTATGAACAAAATCTTATGCTTTTTATGTCATCCCTGTGTTCCAAAAGGGACTATGCGAATAATCTCATTAATATCGTACACCATACCAGCCTAATATCATGTCACCGAAATACATGGCACAACATTAACGTATATGAGTCATTTAGTTTACAGGGATTGCTTTAAAATAATAAGCATGTTTCCACAATTACCAATATGTAGTGTTATTTTTTGTGGTGTTAAAGAGGTTGTTTGTTTCGAGCACTAAAATTCATGTCACATCAAATAGTTAGATAAGTCTTAAATATAGATTATTTATAAAACTCATTCATAATCGAAGGATAATTCATGAGACGAATCTAATTAGCATAATTACGTCATGATTTGATAATATAATGCTCCAATAAACATTTGTTAATCATAGATTAATTAGAATTAATAGATTTGTCGCATGAAATATCCTTCGATTATGTAATTATTTTTATAATTAGTTTACATTTAATCTTTCAAATTGATGTCTAAACATTCGATATACGGACCAGCAGTCCCTTCATCCAAACACCTACAAATTAGCCATGGAACCATCAATTGGTTGTCGATGTGACAATACTTCCATGCATAGTGATACAGTACATGAATACTCTGTCTCGTAAAGAAACGAACCTATTCCTGTTACTATAAATTTTGAATTTGGACTTTTTTAAATTTATAGTACAAATTTGTTTTTTTATAATACGAAGGGAGTATGATGTAGCTGCCGATCTATCCATCAAATTTGGGATACAGCCATAGCATGTGTTTTCGATGGATTGAAGCGAAATAAATTGTACTCCCATGTTTCAAAATATAAAAAGGTTTACTATTCAAATTTGATATCATAAATATAATATTTTTCACTGATTCCTAATTCAAAAGCCTATGAGATGTTTGGAAAGAAAGTCCAAGCAATTAATATATACAAATTGGTAACTAAAATGGTTAAAAGAGAATCTTTTAACGTGATATTAGTATCAGCTAAACAACCTAAAAAATCACGTGAAGACCACTGTTACTCGCTGATATAGGTTTATTACCTGCTATAAACACTTTAGGGAATGTTTGGCACGGATACAACTTCAAGCATGATTAAAATCCAACCAAACAATTTTAGTTTTATTTAGACTGGGTTTAGTCTTAACTTCATGCTCAACTTTTAAAGTTAAATTTATAAGTTGAGACTCTGTCAAATGAATCTTTATCAAACAGACTCTTAAATACTATTTATTTTATCAATCACCTTATACTTAAACATTTTTTCATCTTACCTCTGACCATAAACTAATACCCCATGCATCCCTCGCATAACGGGGAGTACCAAAGTCTTTTCTCCAAAGCAGTTATACTATAGTACTTTTTTCATCTCAGAACATAAATAACTTCAATCGAACGTGACATGCTAAAACTATTAATCCGGAATAGGTTGCTGAACACCAAAACAATGCAGGCATGCAGCAATGCACATCATTGACTGGACAGAAGGAAGAAGCTACTCGACCATATAGTCTCGACGAGACAAGTTACAGGGGATGTTTGGTTTTGGTAGTCGTGTCATATCGAGATGTTTAGATATTAATTTAAAAACTAAATATAAATTAATTATAAAAATAATTACAGAATCGATGGATAATTCGCGAGACAAATTTATTAAGTTTAATTAATCCACGATTAGCAAATAAACTGTTAGTATCATATCGTCAAATCATGACGTAATTAGACTCATTAGATTCGTCTCGTCAATTAGCCACCGATTATGAATGAGTTTTGTAAATAATTTACATTTAATACTATAAAATAAAACTTAAACATTTAATGTGACATAGACTAATATTAGTCCCTCGAAACAAAACACCCTCATAGATTATACCACCTAATGCTACTCAGCTACTCCTATATCTAGCTTAGCAAAAATATTAACAGTAAAAGGAGCACATGTTCGTTTTAAAAATGTGTTGGTTTCCTCTCTATCAATACTATTTTAAAATATTAAAAATAGATTATTTATAAAATTTATTTATAATTAATGACTAATTCGTAAGGCAATTTAATGAGTCTAATTACATCATAATTTGATAATATGATGATTCATTAAATATTTGCTAACCATGAATTATTTAGGCTTAATAGATTCATATCACAAATTATCCTTCGATTCTACTGTTATTATTTTTATATTAGTTTACGTTTAGTTCTAAATTAATGTCTAAAGTCCCTAAATGCAAAAAAACCCCTAAATGTTTCAGCTAGCTGTGCTCCCAATGCAATCCAAGGATAGCTGTTGATCTGACTTGAGAGGCTTTCATTTCAGTTTAAAGATCTTGTCATTTCTAGGAGCTTGCTGTCCTGTCATGCTTTCATCTGAACCTCTCGCCGGCTAGAGTCAATTTGACCATGCATCTACTGATCGGTGCCAAATCGTTGCTCCTTGGTTGCAGTAATTAATTAACAACCTCACCTCACATGAAGATATGAAATTACTAGGTACACTGCTGAAGAAAACTTATATTTGTTCTGGTTTATAATCCCTTTTATCACGGTTATCGAGACAACGAAAGCGGAACTAAAGATATTGATATTTAGTCCCGGATAAAATAATCGAGACTAAAGATGTATCTTTAGGAGTAAAGATGGCGATGTCACGTGGCTGGTTTCGCTATCTTTAGTTTCGGTTGATGTTATCAACCGAGACTAAAGTTTTTTTTCTTTTTTTTAGTTTTACTCCTGCTGCTTGTTTATATATTATGCTCCAACATCCCCTAATGTTTTTTCATTGTATTTTTGTTATGGAAATCAAATTCACATATCAAATAACATCCTCAAATCTCCTCCGGATCACAAATTCGCATATCACATATCAAATATCAAATATCAAATTTGAGTATAGAACAATAAAAAATTCTCCAAAAAAATTTCACAACGGAGGGGACGCCGCGGCTGTTGCCCCTGCCCGCAGTCCGCCGTCGCCTAGCGAGCCGCCGGACCGCCGCAACCTCCGAGGAAGAGGAAGAGGAGGAGGAAAGAGAGGAGGCACCGTCGCCACCTCCGAGCCACCGGGACGCCGCCACCTCCGATCCGTCGGGCGCCGTCATCTTCGAACCGCCGCGCCGCAGCCACCTCCGAGCCGCCGGCCGTCGCCATCTTCGAGCCATCGTGCCGCAGCCACCTTCGAGCCGCCGCGCGCCGTCATCTTCGAGCCATCGTGCCGCAGCCACCTTCGAGCCGCCGCGCGCCGTCATCTTCGAGCCATCGTGCCGCAGCCACCTCAGCCGGCCGCGCGCGCCGCCATCTTCGAGCCGTCGTGCCGCAGCCACCTTCGAGCCGCGGCGCCGTCGCCATCTTCGAGCCACCGCGCCACGGCCACCTCGAGCCGCGGGCGCCGCCATCTTCTTGCGAGAGGGAATGGCGCGCGCCATCTCCTCCACTCCCACCGCCGTCGCTGGAGCGCGAGTGAGAGCTGAGAGAGGGAGAGAGAGCTGAGAGAGCTTAGTGTTGGATCAGTGGAGAAGACGATGCGCGTCATTGATATATATAACTTTGGATCTTTAGTCCCGGTTGGTGGCATAAACCGGGACTAAAGATATATTAGTCTCGGTTGGTGCCACCAACCGGGACTAAAGATCAATTTTTAGTCTGGTTGGTGGCACCAACCGGGAATAAAGATATTTTCCCGCTATTTTAAATTCATCTTTAGTCCTTATTGGTGGCATCAAGAGACTAAAGATAATTTTTCGCTATTTTCAATTCATCTTTAGTCCCGGTTGTAGCCATCAACCGGGACTAAATATAATTCCCGCTATTTTCTAAAGTTTTTTTGGTCCTGGCTAGGGTTAACAACTAAAAATTAAACAATTTATTAAATAAATATAGGTTTAAAACAATAATAAGTAATGCATTAAAATTTAATCAAATATAGATAATCCTAGACATTGTGTGCTCCTCTAGATATTCTTTCTCTTTTGCCCCTCTTTATAAGATAGGAAAATTTTGACTTTTTTATTTTTTTAATACTTTTTTGACTTAGGAGCACACGAGAGGTAACCACATAAAATCTGAGCCTAAACAAGTGAAAGACGTGGGCCGATGGAAAATTTATAAGATACGCTCAGAATTAAAAAAAGCTTCTGAGCTCGAAAAAGGCAATCTTCTGAGCCATTTTTTGGAAAAATAAAATCGTTGAACGCGACAAAGCAGTGGACAAATGCATCCGAAATTTTTTTCTAATAGATTTTCATATATGTAACGTCTCAATCGGAGTCCGTATGCGAAAGTTATGGCCGTTTTAAAAACCGACTCCGGAGTTAAAGGACGAAATCGGAACAATACGTGTAAAAACTTGTTACATACATACAAACTAGACGCGACGACTACGGTTTGATGAAAACAAAGGGATAAACACATGAACTAGACTCTAACACGATCTAACCAGTAACAAGACCTCGTCCAGGACATAAACTCGACACAATAAACTCGAAAGCGAAATATGCGAAGGCTATGGCATGGAAGGTTATAGTGACAATACAACGGAAGGTATCCGAAGAAGTGATGTTCTTTATCAATATTGTAGAACACTCTGATTTGTATATTATCACCAAAACAATATATTGAGAATCATTAGTTAATAACAATATGGTAATTTGTAATTACAATATAAGGATCAAAGTTTTCTTCTATCTTCAATCACCCACCCCCACACAACACCACCCCCTTTTCACTTACAGATCCTCTCAAATTAATTTTAGGGTATTTTAATCATGTAACAAATTAATTTTATTCATTTACAACAAAATCATGCAGTTAAAAAAAGCACATTCCTTCACTTTAGTCCCGGTTGGTGTTACTAACCAAGACAACATCAACCGGGATAAAAAGATGAGATCTTTAGTCCCGACTGGTGTTACAAACCAGAACTAAAGATGGCCGCTGGCCTGACAGATTCTGACAAGAATCTAATTGGGACTAAAGATCATAGAGAGCTGGTGCCTTTTTAAACAGGGACTAAAAACATTTTCTAGTCTCGGTTCCTATTGGAACCGGGACAATTGTGGATTTTGGCAGATCAACTAAAGATCGTTTCTCCAGTAGTGGTAACCCCATATGTACCGGTAAGAATTTTCATAGATATCGATTTCTTAACTGTCACTTAGTAAGAAGCATTAATGATTATCGGCATTGGTGTTGATTTTATGATCGTCATAAAGATTATAGGTGTCGGTTCGGTCTGAAAAAGAGGAAGAAAAGACCCATGAAGGCAAGGAAAGAGAAGAGGAGGTTGCCGACGAAGGCGAGGCTGACGAATCAAAAAACATATCCCCAATCTCTCTTCTCCGAGAACCCCTCCCCCCACCCAAAAAAAACCCAACCTTTATCTAGGCCGACACCACGTCCTTCAAGCAGGTGGTCCAGATCCTCACCGGCATGTGGGAGACCACGGGTGCTGCGACGGCAAGTGCTGTCGCCGCTACCTAGCTGAGGCTGAAGAAGCCGGCCTTCAAGCTCTACAAGCGACAAAGCAACATGAATAGCCTCAAGAAGCTCTACCCGCTCCTCCCCGCCACAGCCTCCTTCGTCGTTGCCGCCAACGTCTCCAGTGGGTTCTCCCCACGCGACGGGTTGGGGGTGCTTTCTTTGAGCATGTTGGACTTCCCGTCTGGTGGGAAGTCCGTGACGTTGCTCCGCCGTTGCCCGAGTCCAACAAGACCACCGTGACCGAGGACCATGCCATCATCGAGAAGAGGAGAGGAGTGGAAGGCGACGAAAACAAGGTGGAGCTAGTGAGAAAATGAACAATATGCCACTCCATATTCATGGGGTTCCGATGAAATGCCACCCACTAGAATGCAAAGAATAATATGTCACTCAATAGGTTACTTAAAATGTCACTCAATAGGTTACCTATAAGATATTTTGCTACTTCGAAAAGTTTTAAGACCAAAATGCCTCTAGATGTGGAGAGAGAGGGGAAAGGAGAGGGGAGCGTCGGGAAAGGCCGAGTCGTGCTCGCTAGCGGTGGGTTGGAACAGGCGGTGGCGCCGACGGTGGGAGGAGGACGGGGACAACGAGTGGGCCAGCAGCGGTGACGACGACAGGGCGAAGGGAGGAAGAGAGACAACAACACGAAGGGCTCTCCAACGCTGCCTGCCAACGCGCTCACCGCTAGCTGCCTCCGACGCCATCCCCGCGCGTGCATGCGCTAGCTACTGGCAACACTATCCTTCTCCCTCATCGTTGCCTACCCACGCACGCTTACCACTTGCCCCTGCTACTGGAGAGCACAACCACCTTCCCTTCTACCCTCGTAGCCACCCGCCGCCACTGAGCATGGCTCGGCCTTTCCCGGCGCTCCCCTCTTTCTTCCTCTCTCTCCACATCCAGGAGTATTTTGGTCTTAAAACTCTCTAAAGTGGTAAAATATCCTGAATATATCGAGTGATATTTTATCTTTTGTATCTTACTTGGTGGCATTTCATCAAAATCCCACGAATAAAGTGACATACACTACTGGAGAAACCATTTTTTCATGCGGGCCGAAAGGCATCTTCCCGTGCGGAAGGCCTGCCCGCATGCGCGAAAAGGTCTGGAAAAATACCATTTTCGAGTGCGGGCGGCCCAACCGCACGGGAAGATCTATTATCCCGTGCGGTCGGCTTAAGCGGCCCGCACGGGAAGATCGATTATCCGTGCGGGCCACTTTACTGGACTGTACGGGATAATGGATCTTCCCGTGCGGTCCGTTAAGTCGACCGCACGGGAAGATGGTGTACATTATTTTATGTACATTAGCTATTGTTCTCTCTCTCCTCTCCTCTCTCTAATCCTCTCCTCTCCTCTATGTCCTCTCTCTCTCCTCTCCTCTCCTTCTCATTAATATTAAATGCATGGGTCAATCGATAAGATGCATGTATATGTATATATTCACACGAGAAAAAAAGACATTTAATTATATTATTTCGTCATAAAAGATATTAAAGTACGTACACATATCATGCATGCATGTTTATATACATATCAAGTTTCGTCTCGCGCAACTTACAGAAGTCTAGCAACAAATTACAAATCATTCATTAATGGTGGTGCTCTTTTTCCCACTCCCTAAGTCGTTTGAATTTATCGTCCGTCGTCAGCTCGCTCTTCGGATTGTAGAAATCGCCCAAATGGTTGCAGACATCGCGACGGATGAAGCGACAAAGATCTGCAACCAAGTTAAGCATGGTTCGATTGTCGAACCGGTTCGCTACAACTGGAACTTTTGTGATCTGTTTAAGGAAGAATAGTACACATACATACGATTAGAAAAATTATACAAGATCAATAACGTGTAGAAAAATATATTTTCTCTGAACTTACTTCTTCTAACTTAGTAGAGTATCTCCCGTAGATTCTGAGCATCTCGCACACATAGTAGCCGCAAAGGTTAGTGCCCAGTGGTTGCTTATAACACTGTGTTGAATAAGATTTATTATGTGCGTCAGTAATTGAAATTAAACACAGTATAAAATCTTGGCATATAGCGAGCATATAATTACCGAAAAATTTGTCCTCACGAGAAGCTTCTTCTTTTGTGGATCATTCATCGGTCCACCATTTCTTACATAATGATGGTGTGCTCTATAGACAAAATAATTACATGTTTCACTGATCAATTGTATATTTGATAGTAAAAACAAACAAAACGTATTAAAAGGTGCATGATAGTACTTACAAATTTAAAATGACGAGGAACTCTTTGAATGTTTTCTGACTGTAGTGTGCCGGATCAAGCACTACGGCCACGTGGTTCCGCGGATATAACAGAAATAGTATGTAGTGATCGCTGCGAAAGAAGAGATATGTTAATTGTAGGTGATATCATAGTAAAATATCGGTTTTACGGACGAATATTACGTACCGCAACGCATAAGGGACCATGAGGATATTTTTGTCTCTGTGCTCCAACATAGCCTTGCTAGAGTAGAATGATACCACGATCATCTTGTCCTTGTGCATTTGTTTGATGATCACGGCTTTCTGTTTCTTTGTTTGCCTTTGAGCTCATCGGAATCTTGACGAACATGAACCTCGTGTTCCGTCCAGCATATCCTTGTTGGGTTAATGTATGCAGCTGGATAATTGGTCTTTTTCACGTCTGCGTATTGCATCCTAAGTAATGCAGCGAGTAATTAATTATTCACAAGTTAGTTTGCAAATGAATTTATTAATGACATTAAGTTAGTCTGATACTACAGGCAAAACGCAGCAACGAGATTTATATCCATTTTTTCCATCTTGAATAAGCCACTTCTGCAGCTCGTTCCATATGAAGTTCTTCAATTTGTCATCCACCTTCTCCCAGGAATCTACATTTAAAGGGTCGTGGGTTCTGGCCAGTACCCCGCAAGCACTGCTGAACTTTGTCATTGCTACCTTGGGCTCTAATGGTTTCCCATCCTGGTTTAGAGAGGTGATATAATATGTCTCCTTGGGGGGTTGGTTCTTACTTCTCTGACCACGTCTTCTTTTTTGACGTCCTCCAGCGCTCGCGGATGTGTCGGTTTCTATCGGACCGGACGTTGCTGTGTCCGTCTCGACTTCGGTAGACCGGACAACAGACTTGGCGGCCTTTCTTTTTGAGCGGCGCCTTGCTTCCATCTGTACGTACAACGGATAACGTTAAATGAGATCCTACGATAGGGATCATAACAATATGGTGGACTTACCGCTTGCTCGATAGGGATGTAGTCGGGGTCTTCTTCAATCGGTGGTGCTGGTGCTTGCATAACTTCGATGAACGGATCGCTTGGTTCATGCCATGTGCCTTCGCTCGAAGACTTCTTCGTTGATTCGACGTTGGGTGCCCCGGAGGGAGCTTTCTCGTTCGACATTTGATCTACGGTTGTTCATAACGCACAACTTGTGAAATTTGTGAACGCACAACTTGTTATATTATCTAATATTAAGGACATGCATAAAAGATATATAGAAAAAACTAAAGAGAAGAAGAATGAAAAAATGTATTTATTTCCTTCTTCTTCTCTTTATTAGAGATGAGAGATGAAAATATATATGTTTGCCTATTTTGTCCGTGAGAAGAGGTGAGATTGGGGGAGGGAAAGAGATGAGAGATGAGAGACCGAGGAGAGGG
Source organism: Oryza australiensis (assembly GCA_019925245.2). Lineage (NCBI taxonomy): Eukaryota > Viridiplantae > Streptophyta > Magnoliopsida > Poales > Poaceae > Oryza > Oryza australiensis. Next base: position 5,842,075 of record JAIFGZ020000342.1, read on the forward strand.
AGAGGAGAGAGGGATATTAGAATATACCGAGGAGACGGTGGGTATATGTGTTTGAAAATTTAAAATCTAACCTAAAATCTAAAATTCATCCTAAAACAAACGCCGAACGAACGCCGAGCGATGACCAGCGAACGACGACGAGCGAGCGCCGACGGACGGACGAACGAATCGTTCGTCCGTCCGTCCGTTCGTTCGTTCGGTTGGTCGTTCGTTCGGTCGTTCGTTCGGTCGTTCGTTCGGTCATTCGTTCGGTCATTCATTCGTTCGTCCGTCCGTCCGTTCGTCCACGTCCGTTCGTTCGTTCCTTCGTTCGTCCGTTCGTCCACGTACGTTCGTCGTCCACGAACGAACGAACACTCGTTCGTTCGCTCGTCTGCGTCCGTTCATTCACATCAACTAATTTACATAAAAATTTCACAGCAACTATTTCACATGAAAAAATTCATCAAAAAATAACAGTCCATTTTACATTTTCATCAAAAAATTGAAGTTCTACACATCATTTCACACAAAAAAATTCATCGACAAATCCATCGAAAAATAAACAGTCCATTTTACATTTCCATCAAAATTAACTAGAGTTCCATCAAATAAATGAAAGTTTATTTTACGGTTATATCAAAAACTCATCAAAAAGTTATCTAACATTCATCCAAAATTTATCTAAAATTCATACATAGTCCATTCATCCACATTCATTTTCTATATATCCATTCATCAACACATCATATTTTTCTATACTCTACTACTATCACAAAAAACATCCATCACAGTACAATGACATCCATAATCCATTCATCCACATCCATATAATCAACTTAGCATAATCATATTCTCGCAAGAACATAGCATAAACATCCACATTCCGGGAGTACTAACAAGGTGGCGGTGTAGGTCGCGCGGGATGGGGCGGCGGCGGTCGCGCGGGGATGGGCGGCAGCGGTGATGGGGCGGCGGTCTTGAAGGCGGCGGCGATGGTGAGCCGGTGAAGGGTGGAGATCTTGAGGGCGGCGGTGAAGGGGCGCCGGTTGAGGCCGGCGTCGGTGTAGAGGCCGGCGGTGAAGGGGCGCCGGTTGAGGCCGGTGGTGGGGCAGGCAGGAGGTGGTGGAGTGGTGGAGGGGCGGCGGTCTCGGTGAAGGTGGCCGTGCGAGCGGGCCGGCGGTGGTGGGGCCAGCGGTCTTGAGGCTGACGACAGCGACGGAGAGAGAGGGGGGCGGTGAAGGGGCGGACGACGGCCGGTGAGGTCGGTGAAGGGGCACGGATGGCGGCATGGCAGTCTTGAGGCCGAGAGCGGCGATGGAGAGAGAGAGAGGATTGGGCGGTAAGGTGAGGGTTAGGGTTGAGCGGCGGCGGCGCGCTAGATCTGCGGCGCGGGACGGCGAACGGGCGGGGATCCGGCGGCGGCGCTAGATTTTGGCGGCTGACGGCGCGGTGGTTGTTTGGATTTCACTGGGGACTTAGAAAAATTTGGGAGCCGCGCGCAGTATATATAGGCCACCATCTTTCCGTGCGGGCGGCTTAATAGCCCGCACGGGAATACGATCTTCCCGTTTGGGCTGTTTAAGCGGCCTGCATGGGAAAATCATTTTCCCGTGCGGTCCGCTTAAACAGCCTGCACAGGAAGACGTTTTTCCGTGCGGGCCGATTAAGCGGCCCGCACGGGAAGATATTTTCCCGTGTGGGCGGTTTAAGCGGCCCGCATGTGATAATCGACCTCCCCTCTCTTTTTTTGCTTCAAATTGGATATTAATGAAAAAATTATCAAATTGATTCAAAAAATTACCAAATTTTTTCATACATCAATATATGCTAATTATTGCCTATGAAAAAATTTTGAAATCAAACAACAATTCGGCCATCACTTTCTCTCCAAATCTAACCAATCCTTCTCAACACTCTGATCTTCTCTCGAGAATCTTTGTTTTTTTGAGCGTCGTATGTGAGAAAATATTCGAAACCTTCTCAATTTTTTACCACAGCCTCTACGTATAATATCATGACATCCGGACAATTTTCATGATTTTTCGACTTTGTTTGCTATTTATACAATTTTAAAATCATTTGGTCAATAGGTTCCTAATCATGTTTCATGAAGAAAAATTCAAAATTTATTCTCATTTACAGGATAATGACTCAAGTCGGTCAAAACGACATGAATATAATTTTTCTACTAATTTTATTCTATTTTTTTTAATCACTTGCAGTTCAAATGTGAGACTTGGCAAAAAAATTCATGAAAATAAAATAAATCAAAGAAATATAGCAAAACCAATCAAAAAATTACCAAATTTTATAATTAGGAGTTACATGTTGTATTTACATAGTAGAGAAAGTTTGGAAGGTGGAGAAGAAACGTAATATACGCAAAAAACAAACTAGCGTTTTACAATTTTTGGATTAACATTCTTCCGCACGGATGCAAACTTTGATTCGTCGAGGACACTTTCAATGTGTTTCATCCGCGTAGGAAGATATGTGAATAACGAAATGACGTCGTATTGATTATAGTCGGACGCGTCTTCAATGTTGTCAATACCAATGATGTGTTGTTTGCCCGATACAATAATGTCCATCTTTTCATCGGAAAGATCCTTCACATAGAAAACTTGTGCAACACGCTCGACAAGGACCCATGGATCATCCTTGTGTCCAATTTTACTCCGTTCAGCACACGTAAATCCAAAATTATCTACCATGCTGTCTTTCACCCATTGGCATCTAAGAACAGAGATCTGAATGTTTAAACCGTAGTCAAGTTCCCATATTTATTGTATGATCCTATAGTATGATTTCCTCTGCCCTGTTGCGTCCAACGCTTCGACATGAACTCCACTGTTCCGCGCCGAGCTTTTCTTGTCTTTGCTGTTGGTGTAAAAAGAGTATCCGCCGATGTCATACCCTTGCCATGAGGTCACAAGGCTTGTTGGGCCAGCTGCAAGTCTTTCTACCGTTTTTTCCTCGAGTGATTCACCAGACGGTAGATTTTGATCCTTAAGCCATTGGGGGAAAGTGCGCTTCTATTCTTTCAAAACCCAATCATCGGATCGCCCAGGATTGCATGCTCTGATCTCGGAAGTGTGTTGCTCAATGTATGGCGCAACGATGGCGAGTTGTTGAAGAACACTGCTGTGTGCATGTATACCGCTTTGTAATCATTGTCGTAGAAGCATTTTCTTCCTACCGTACCCTTCCCAGATAATCTTCCATCATGTCGAGGCATCGGTATCCCAATGGGGTTGGCATCTTTCATATAATCTAGGCAACACTCGACAACCTCCTCAGTTGTGTAACCCTCTATCATCGAGCCCTCCGGATGAGCACGATTACGGACATACCCTTTCAAAACAGCCCTGTATTGCTCATACGCCCTCATTTGATGTAGGTATAGAGGACCAAGTTCAATAATTTGAGGGACAATGTGAACAATGAGATGTTCTATCATGTCGAAGTACGATGGAGGAAAAAACATCTTTAGGCGGCAAGTTTGTCTCATTGCGAATTTCTAAAGGGGTCCTAATTCTTACGGATCAAAAACTATCGTGATACTCGATTAAAAAATAGCACAGCTTTGTTATTACTACCTTGGTGTGCACTGGTATCACCGCCCTTATAGCGATAGGGAGAAACACCGTAAGCATCTTATGACAGTCGTGAGCGTTGTATCCAGAAATCGACAAATCTTTCATTGATACTAGTTTCCGGATATTCGATGAGAATCCAGTCGGCACTTTCAATCCACGAAGACATTTACAGAAAGTTCTTTTCTCTTCTAGTGTCATTGAGTAGCATGCCGGAGGAATCTCAATCTTACCATTCGTTAGCTCTATTGGGTGAAGATCTTTCCTTATGCCCAAATTGACCAGGTCGTTACGTGACTTCAACCCATCCTTTGTTTTACTAGGGATGTAAAGTAAAGTCCCGATGGTGCTGTCGAACACGTTTTTCTCGAGGTGCATGACATCGATGGCATGACGAATCTCCAGGTCTTTCCAGTATGTTAGGTACATGAAAAAATTGAATGTTTCTTGAAGGGCAGCGTGTTTTCTACCACTTCTTTCTTCCTCTTGCCTGAAGCTCTCTTTCCCTTGCTGAACATGACCTTTCTGTTCCTTGTCAGCTTGAACACCGTGGAACCATCCTTTGCTTCGGGGGCAGTACCTACCTCGACAGTTTTGTCAAAAAAGGTAGCCATCGCACGATACCTATGCTTCTGTGGTAAGAATCGACGATGACGCATGTAAACTAACTTTTTTGACAAGGTCAGGTATATGTACGATGTGTTGTCCAGACATATCAGACATCCGGTCTTTCCTTTAATCTGTCCGGATAGGGAAAAATTGGCTGGTAGATCGTTTATAGTAACGAATATGATAGCACGCAGAGTAAAATACTCCTGGCGGTATGCATCAAATAATCGTAGACCCTCTTCCCACATTTCTTGCATATCCTCCATCAAAGGTTCAAGAAACACATTTAGGTCGATGCCAGGCTGTTTTGGCCCTTGTATAAGAAGAGTCAACAAAATGTACTTTCGCTTCTGACATAACCATGTTGGAAAGTTATACATGGTGAGCAGAACTGGCCAAGTGCTGTGCGAGTTGCTTAGGTCACCGAACGGATTCATTCCATCCGTGCTCAACGCAAACCCGACATTTCTTGGATCATTTGCAAATTCAGGTGCTTCGAATCAAAGTTTTTCCACATCGAGCATCGGCGGGATGTCGAATCATACCATCCGTCTTTCGACCCTCTTGATGCCATCTCATTAACTCAGCGTCGGTGGGGTTCGAGAACAATCGCTTCATTCGATCTTTGACTGGCAAGTACCACATCACCATTGCCGGAATCTTTTTCCCTGGCTCGACCAATGAATTTGGTTCGGCAATGTCACTATCGACGACACTGTTATCCTTTTTGTACCTACTCACCCCACAAGTTGGACACTTGTCCAAGTCAGTGTATTCCTTGCGATAAAGTACACAGTGATTAATACATGCATGGATCTTTTCCACACCAAGTGATAATGAACATATCAGTTTCTTGGCTTGATAGGTGTTAGCTGGCAACAAGTTAGGCTTAGGAAGCATAGCTCTCACGAGACCCATCAAGTCGTTGAAACTAGTATTAGACCATCCGTGCCTGGCCTTCAATCTAATAAGTTCTAGCACCGACCGCAACACTGTATAATCCATATCACATCCCTTTGCATGATCGTATAAAAGATCTTTTTTGCTGCTTTCGCAACGCCTCCCAATTGTTTAAATCTCTTGCTTTCTCTGTTAGGACCTCGGTTCGGCGTGCCGCAACAAATCCTCAAGATCAAGATCAATATCAACCTCGCCTCGTCAAAACCGAGCCGCCAAAATCACCCGTCATTTCACGAAACATGTCCTCAATTATAAAATTCTCTGCCTCATCGAACCAAATATCAGGATTCTCTTCAGGAGGGGCGACTTCCCCGTGATAAGTCCAAACTGTGTATTTCTCCACAAATCCACGCTGAATTATGTGTCCGAGAATTACATTCGGATCTTTCAACATCTTCTGATTCTTGCAATCCACGCAAGGACAAAAAATATCATTCCTATTCTCTCTCAAAGCGTGTGCCTTAGCCTTATCAATAAATGTTGATGCTTCTCTCATGAACACCGATGAGTTCTCCGTGTCTCATACATCCATATCCGATCCATCTAAAAACATTGATAGCATAAATTAATATTATATTGCCGGTGTTTTCTAAATAAACAAATTAAACTTAAATCCTACTTTATAACTAAAACCTCATGCACAACAAATAATAATAATAATAATGAGACAAAAGTAGTTACCAAAAAATGGTTCAATAAAAAACAAGATATTTGACCTACAAATTATAAAAATAGCTCAACATATATAACAATTCAAACAAGTTTAAATATCTTCGCATTCAAACCGATAAAATTTTACAAACACGGAAGCAAATGAAGGAGATGATCAAGCACGTTACCTTTTATATTAATTTCAATTGAAGATTTAAAGTCTAAATCCTTCCAAAAAAATAAAATGCCTATTATTTGAGAGAGAAAAACCGAGTTAAAAAAGTTCAAATATCTTCACATTCAACCAATAAAAATTTTTAAAAATGAAAGCAAATGGAAGAGGAGATCAAGTATGATACCTTTTGTATTGACTCCAATTTGAAAAATTCAAGTTCAAAACCCTCCCCCTATAATTGTCTTTTTTTGGAGAGAGAAAAATACCATGATAAATGCGCAACTGTCGGGTTGAGCGAAAAATTTATTGCGCAACAGTTGGCATCATCGCATGCGGTCCCTTAACTGGTCCGCACGGGAAAATGCATTATCCGTGCGGGTCCTAAGTGGACCGCACGGATAATGCGTTATTATCCCGTGCGGTCGGTTAAGTGAGCTTATCCGTGCGGTCCACTTAAGCGACCACATGGGATAATAGCCCGTGCGGTCGCTTAAGTGGACCGCACGGATAATGCGATTATCCCGCGCGGCCAATAGCCGGTCTCCCGGACCGATTTTTCCGACGCGCCTCTTATGGCCCGCTTGGAACCTATTGGGCCTTGTCAGAAAAATCGTTTCTCCAAGAAGTGATATTGTCTATTTTATCGAGCTAAAGAGAATATATGTATATTATATTATATAAAATTTATGTAAGAAACACCTCGTTTAGAATTTTATGAAACACACCTCCCATAATTTTCATCCATCCATGAGATTAGAGCCGGATGGAATTTGGTTCCCAACTTGCAAACTATTACGGACAGCTCCATCGCATAGGCAAGCATATATATGGTGGCAATAGCTATCATAAAATCACAATGGGAAATATTTCGATGTTTCGTGTTAAAGTTAAAAAGAAATATACTGTAACCAAAGTTTTAGCATTTAAATGTGTCCTAAAATATACCGAACTTCTCCATGTTCTCATCTGAACCAACAACCATCTAAAGTTAAATGTTTAACCAATTACAATTATTATATTATCATTCAATTTAAGCTTCTTTAAAACTCTAAACGCTTGTATTTTGAGGTGGAGTATCTTAAACACCTCTACAAATATGCACAGCATTCCACTCAGCAGCCTATGTTTGCTGTCTAGACATAGCTATAGCTAGCTAGGCATCTAGGGCTCTAGAACCCTAAGATCTCCCCCTAACTAGAATGTTTGTAAAAAAAATAATCCTAACTATGAATGAATCTGAATATATGTGTGTCTAAATTTATAGTTAGAATTGAGTTTTTTTACGAAGAAATACTGCTCCCTTCTATTGCTAGTCTTCTTCATCGGCAGCTTCTCCCTATGATAGAGAGATCTACCTCAGGTTAATGAATTAAAGACGATGCTTCAAGGTTAATGGCCTTTGAAGATGCTGCATAGGAGTAGTATGTTTATCTCATCACTGTGCAGGTAGATCCTTCTTTGTTTGTTCTTTTTTCCTTTCTTTTCTATTAAAATTGTTCTTGGAATCTTTCCTCGTATTTTGTTCTATGTAATCTCTCATGTCCTCACATCTTTCAGTTTTGCTTATCACCTTTTATTTTAACCAGAAGTCGCCCAGGTTAACCTTTCGGTGCTAAATTTAAACTATGTAGTATCACCTTAGAAATAATTTGGCATTAATTCATTGGAGCTAGCTAGTCACCAGTGTCTTTCTTAGAGATTCCATGCATGAATGGTCCCAGATGCTAGCTGGTGAATTAGTGAGAAGGGAACATGTGATTCCCTAGTACTTGTATATATACTGTATAATCTAATATTAATCTTGTGATGCAATCTTGGAACTGCCCAAAGGAAATGGGTGAAGCTGCCCCTGCCGCCAGCATTGATATGATCTAGTAGCTATGAAATATGATCTCAGTGGGAATTTTTACGAGGTTTCATGCATATTAATTAGTATGTCACGTATGATTGTTTGATGACATTATATAAAATTAAATAAAAGAGAAGGAACCCGTTTTATCTGGATAAAACCCTGTGTACAGAATACAACTCTTCATGAGTCATTAAATTAAATAAAAATTTAATCATATAAAACCATATCATGAAATTATGCATTGAGAATGTAGTTTTAAAATTATTTTGAAAACATTGATATAAAATTTATTATTGAGATTAACCTGAGAAAAAGAATTTTATGGTTATGTGGCCTCTTGGGGATCATGCATTGCATGCCTTGTTGCTAGGTCATGCTGGCTGCCGCTAGCCTATTTAATTCGTGTGTAACACATGAAAGACAAAGGCACAAGTTGTGCTGGCTAGCTGTTGCATGAATTCTTCTTCCAATGGTGGGGTGTGTACATATACTTCCAAAATATAAACATTAATTAATTTTTAGATTATTTAATACAAAATTAATACAGAGGGAAAATATTTTCTTTTAGTCACTTTGGACAATTATTAAATTTTGAATTACTTAGATTATATTCCAATCTCAAGCATCTTACTGGCTGAATATGTTTTCATGATTGAAATTAACGCCCTAGAAGTGCTTAATTACATTGTGGTACACATTTTAAATCTAGAAATAATTATATTTTAAAATACATGAAGTACATCTTACCTCACTTTGTTGTAGTGCGTATATATTAATGCTTGCAAGTTGCAATATATAGTAGGATTTCTTGATCCACACATGCAGACAATTGATGTTATTTATCCTATTTGTTCTCGGTCAGCACAGACTTATGCTTAATTATTTGTTGTGTATATATGTGTGCGTCTGCGTGTATGCATGTAAAAGAGTAGTTTGATCAAAGGTAAGAATAGCTTGAATAACTTTTGAATTATTTTATCATTTGCATTAAGACTGATTATATTTGTTGAATATACCTATATACTTAATTAATACTCAATCCGCTCCAAAATATAAGACGTTACTACTAATAACACAAAGACAAAAAAATATCATCATCTCCTCGTTTGTTTAGATCATCTTAATAAATATAATGCATATCTCTAGGATTAGAAATCTTGAGGGTAAAGGATAAAAAAAACGAATTTAGAAAAGTAGAAGTACTAATTAATTGCATGTATGCATACATAATATTATATTAGCATATTACTCGTGCTTTACAACGAGATTTTAATTAAAAAAATTTTTATTAATCCATTATTATTATCTTTTAATTGCTGTATATATTTGCTACTAACATCTGAACTATATATGGGGTTTTATATTTTTTTCTCTTAAAAAAGTTAGGAGTTGGTGGAACCATCAACACTATAGTTGGCCAAACGGGCCTGGCCCGTTGGGCCGGTCCTAGCCCGGTCCAAGAAAGCACGGCCCTAGCACGGCCTGGATCGTGCCCGTGCATGGCCCGGCCCGACGGCGTGCCCGTGCCTGGGCCTGGGAACCGGCCCGTAGTGCCGGCACGGGCACGGCCCGTTCCAACGGGCGACACGGCGTCGGCACGGCCGTTCGATCAGCTAGGGTTTTTGTGAGCCGTTCGATCGTCGATCGGATTGGGGTATATAATTTGTTGCATCGTCGCCGCTCCACTCACCCTTAAACCCTAGAACATTCTCGTCCCCTCGGCTGCCGAATAGCGATCTGGATCTAACACCTCCTCTCTCCCGAAAACCCTAGCTTCTCGCCGTACGCCATCGCCGGCCGATCGGACGGCTTCCGGTGGCTAGCTGGTGTACTGCCGCTGTCCTCTCCTTTCTCTATCTTCTTCTTGGCTTTCTCTATCTTCTTCTTGGCTGTGGTTGAGCACAGGCGCCGCTTGGCTCTCTCTCGACTTCGTCGTCCTTTCTTCTTCTCCAGATCCGATGGCTTCTTGAGCCACCGGTGACCAGCACGAGCACACGGCATGTCACTGTAACCCCCTTTTCTTGATCTCGCATCATCCATGTAGGCTAGTCCTTGCTTTGTTGTCCTCCTCTCTATCTTTGTCTCCCTCAACTTCACCGCCATCACGGATCCCCTCTGGATCTGGTGCTCCGGAGTCAAATCCGTTGAGGAACCGGAGGTGCGTATTCGGGTGTCGTCCACGTCGTCGCCGGCGACGACTGCGGTGCTCCGGCTGCAAAGGTAAACCAAAGTCCTAACCCCTCTCTTCTCTGATCTATCTCTTTATTTTTTTGTCTATGTGACTTTGTCTAACTCTCTCTGTTTCGTTTCTTTCTTGTGTTGTTTGGCAGCTGTTGAGGAACCCAGTTGCCCCAGTGACCGTGTGACGATGTCCGTCTCCGACGACGACACAGTTGAGGTCGGCGGCAATGATGAGAGGCGGATGTATGGGATGGTCGGAAATGATGAGGACGACATGCGCGAGGACACCGAGGAGCTCTTCGGCCGTAGCGCGCAAGCTCCCATTGATGTCGGCGATGGTCAAGAGGGCAGGGATGCAAACGATGAGGGGGACGAGAACAGCGCCAAGCGCTCTCGTCCCTCTACCTCGGTTGTGTGGGAAGATTTTGAGAAAATCTTTAAGTTGGTAAACGCTAAGAACGTAGCTAAGTGCATCCATTGCTCTAAGCAATATTCTGCTCTCTCTAGTGGTGGCACTGGGCATTTCACCCGGCATAGGGACAAATGTCCCAAGCGGCGAGAAAAAAATCGTATGTCTCAGTCTCAAATCTCTTTTAATCCTGATGGTAGTATGTGCAATTGGGAGTATTGTCCTGCTGTTGCTCGTAGAGAACTTGTTCGATTGCTTGTTAGACTTGATGTTCCTATATGTTTGGGTGAAACTGATGCATTTGAGAACTACATTAGGACCGCTCATAACCCTAAATTTGTCTCTGTATCTAGGCAGACCACCACTAGAGATATTCATAAATTTTATATTGATGCTAAGGCTAAGCTTGTTGATTGTTTTAGCAATGGTGGTGTTAATTGTGTTTGCCTCACTTCTGATATCTGGTCTGGTAATGCAAAAGAGGACTATCTTTCTGTATTTGCACATTATGTTAACTCTGATTGGCAGTTAGAGAAGAGAGTACTTGGTCTTAGGCTAATTGATGTGTCCCATAGTGGACAAAATATTGCTGAGCGTGTTGCTTCTGTTCTGACTGATTATGGCTTGTCTGATAAAGTGTTTGCCATTACTTTAAACAATGCATCCTCTAATGCTTCTGCCATCCAAAGACTTAGACCTTTATTGTGCACATATTTTGGTAGTGATGCCACTGTTGATGATTATGATGCCTCTAGTTCTAACTCATTGTTCTTGCATCAAAGATGTGTATGCCATATTATCAATCTTATTGTTAAGAAAGCTCTTACTTCTCTTTTGATTGAAACATTTAGAACTGCTATTTAATTTCTTAATTCATCAAATCAGAGTATTGCTGCATATACAAGTTATTGCATTGCCATTGGTGCTAGGCCAAGAAAATTTCAGCTTGACATGGATGTTAGGTGGAATTCTACTTATCTCATGCTTAAACATTTGTTTCCTCATAAGCAACAATTTAGTACTTCCATCCATGCTCAGTATCCTAGGATTGAAGGTTCTCAGTTGCTTTTAACTGATGAACATTGGTCTATGGATGAAAAAGTCTTATCCTTTCTTGAACTGTTTTATGATGCTACTGTTGCATTGTCTGGTGTGTACTATCCTACCTCTCCACTTATGATTCATTATCTAGTTAAGATTGCTATACACCTGAAGAACTATGCTAATGACACTCACATTAAGTCTGTGGTTCAAATCCATGATTGATAAGTATAATAAATCGGGGGACATTCCTTTGCTATATTCATTTGCATTCATCTTAGACCCTAGAGATAAAATGAAAGGTTTTACTAGGGTGCTTAGGAGGTTGGATTCCCTCACCAGTCCTGATTACAGTGCATACTTGATTAGCACTAGAGCTAAACTAACAGAAGTTTACAACAAATATGAGGATAAGTATGGGTCTGTTAGGTTAAGGAGGCTTGCCCCTCCTAACCTATCTGGTAGAAAAAGGTCTGTATGGGATGAAATTTATGATGATGATGATGATGATTGTGCTAGGTCTTTAGGTCTTCATCCCTTAGCTGCTACACTTAGTACTTCTGCAACTGCCCTGATGCAAGCTGCAAGTTCTTCAGCCTCTAATGCTTCTGAACTTGTATCCTACTTGGATTGTGACATTGTCAGCCAGCTAAATGATGATTTCAACATCCTTAGCTGGTGGCATCAACACAAGCTCACATATCCAGTACTTTCAATCATGGCTAAAAATATTTTAACTGTGCCTGTTTCTACCATTTCTTCAGAATCTACTTTTAGTATGACTGGTAGGATAATTGAGGAGAGGAGGAGGAGGCTGAAACCTGAAATGGTGGAGATGCTTACATGCATCAAGGACTGAGAGGCAGCTGAAGCAAGGCTACAACAAATGGTGGAGAACAAGGAGCTTGAAGTATCTTTTGAAAACCTATATCTTGATTAGTACTTTCATCCATCTCTGATCTCTCTTAATATTCTGCTGTGCCTCTGTAATGGGACTGTAATGTGGACAGACATTGAAACTTATATTAATCTAAGGAGCTAGGTTGTACTCTTTTCCTGTCTAGGGTTTTTTCTCACAAGGGTGAGTTTTACCTAGACAGGTTTTTAATGAGGCAACTATTGCACAAGCTCCATTTAACTTATGATCTATGAAGTTGTTTGATTGAGATGATCTGTGAAGTTTCATTGAGATGATCTGATCTGTGAAGTATATGTGAAGTTTTGATTTGTGTAGTATATATGATCTGTGAAGTTGTTTGATTGAGATCAGATGAAGTTGTGTAGTAAAAGTTGTGTAGTATGTTAGGTATATATGTGAAGTTTGAAGTTGTGTAGTATATATGGTCTGTGAAGTAGTTTGATTGAGATCAGATGAAGTTGTGTAGTATGTTAAGTATATATGTGAAGTTTGAAGTTGTGTAGTATATATGATCTGTGAAGTAGTTTGATTGGGATCTGTAATTGTAACTTGAACAATGTGAAGTATATATGTAAAGTTTAAAGTTGTTTGATTGAGATCTGTAATTGTAACTTGAACAATGTGAAGTATATATGTGAAGTATGATCTGTGAAGTTTGATTACACAATGCTAGTTTGTGAAGTTTGATCTGTGAAGTTTGAACCTTAGTGCCAGTGCCGGCACTGGCACTGGCGTGCCATCGTGCCTTGTGGCCCGACACGGCATGGTTTTAAGCCTTTAGTGTCGTGTTTGGGCCTGTGACTTAGCATGACAGCACTACACGGCATGGCATGGCTTACCCATCGCGCCTGACCGGGCCGTGCCTAACCGTACCGTGCCTAGCCGTGCTAGTGCCCGTGCCGTGTCGAGCGGTCTGTTTGGCCAACTATAATCAACACCACCACCACTCCCTCTTATAAGGAGTATTAGAAAATATCAAAAAATATAGTTGCACTCTATATATTTTAGAATGTATGAGGTATAATATATGGATGGTGAATAAATGGGAGTATTTTGCCGATGTTACTATATATCTCATCAGTACTCCTAGCTGATCGAGAGACAACTCATTCACACAAGCACATGCTATGAGAATTGAGGTGCCAAATTTGGTGCCATTATATAGTACATTAGTACGACATAACAACTGTTAATATACGTATAGTACCTCCTACGTACAGTATAATTTTAAGTAGATCCAATCTAGTACTCCACTAATTAATTATTAAATCATGCATCTCCAATAATTTATACTACCTTTTAATTAAGCAAAAAACTGTAGTGCAAGCCTTGCACGCCATGTACTACGTGTAGATCTCTCACACGCATGTTATATGTATACATTTTGTTGATCCAGGGTATAGTACTATATATGCCAGCTATATATTACAAAATAATTAAGCTGTATTCATTAAATTTTCTCACAATATATGTACAATGCATGATCACACAGATACGCAATACGCCAGCTACCAGACAGGTGATAGAATTCATTTCACAGGCATATGCATCTCGCTTTCCTAGTCGCTAAAATTGTTTGCTTATATGGTCAAGACAATGCTAATAATTCACAAGCAATTTCCTAGGAACCAGACAAATCAAAATTAAATACATTTTCATTATATCAAATCACCAAGACCTTCCATGCAAGATCCAAATGCTTGAGCTGTTGAGACTGGGAGCAACATCCATTTACACATCGCATGGCTTAATTATCAAAATGATACAAAAGCTAGCTCATCAACAAATTATTACAAAATGAGAATAGCTTAGCAAAAGACTGTTGCCGAGTGCCCGTGGTATAGTGTATAATTAAAAACCTCTGGACGCTCGACAAACGTCGGGATTTTAGTAGTGTATAATTAAGAACAAGTGATGGTTGGCTGGCACAAGGGACAAAAAAAAACTTCCAAAAATTAAAATATGGTCCTAAATGCATAGACTAAAATCATAGAGCTCATGTGGCCAATATTGTTTATATATATGCATTTATATATGCATGTATACAGAAAATACATTTTTGAAACCCTAACTGACAGGTGGTGATTAGTGTGTGTTTGACAGTACACAGTGTATTGCAATGGGACCACCACATTAGTTATTCGTTACATCAATCTAGCTAGAGATAACTAAGCCATATATATATATATATATATATATATATATCCTTCAAACATATATACATATATATAACCACCAATATCAAAGTGTACCGGTCAGTCAGAGTAATTTGGAGCCACTGCTATATAATGCTTCTCCCAGCCTTCTTCTTCCTCCCACATCTCTCTCTCTCTCTCTCTTTCTCTCTCTCTCTCTGTGTTTGTGTGTTTGAATTTGATTGTTGAGGTGCAATCATTAGGAGCTGAAGCTGCCAGCATGATCTGATGAGTGCTTAGGTGAGGGCAGAATTGACTACCATAACAAGGATCCGATCAGATCATGCTGTGCAGTTTCATCTGCTTGTGGCTGCACAAAATTAAACGGCCAGATTGTATATGTGTGTGTGTGTGTTGGTGTAAGAGACTTACATGCAAATTTGTTAATTTGTTGTAGCATATATCGATCTGACTGTATATATTCTTCTGTGTGTATGTATTCTTCTGTTTTGTTTGGGAGCTGAGCACCCATGAATTAATTGGAGATCAAATGAGCAAGTCAAGAACTGAAGATGAAACAGGTGTGAAGATCAAATGAGCAAGCCAAGAACTGGAGATGAACAGGTGTGAGAGAGTTAGGAGCTCTTTCTTTGCATCATCAACATAATGCACGGTTAGTTTCTCCCAACTTCTTAATTTGTCTTTAATTCAATCAATAAAATCTCTGATGTCCAGTTGTCCAGGTGTTGTAGGATGTTCTTGCTAGCTTAGCATGTTCAGGAGAAGCTAGCTATATGGGGCCAATTAATTATCATCAGTCTGGAGCAGCTAGCTAGACAACTCTTGGGTCTGATCTCTGCCAAGCTTTTGATGCTAGCCAGGATAATGAGAAGTGACAAAGTCATAAATAAACACTACTCTAGCAAATTTCTCTTGTTTTTATCTCATATGCAAGATTGCAACTTGCAAGGTTTGTGATATGCATGGCGAAGTGAACCGCAGATAATTTATCTTACTGAAATTATTACGAGTACCACCTGAATGACATGTGGGACCAGTCCACACTGTCATCGTCACTACAGATGTATTAGTTGGGCAAATTATGATTGTGTAATCACATTATTTTATCTCTCTTTAGATAGATTAATTTTTTGAGACCATATTTCACTAATATATGACCAGATGATACACATTGGCAGATTTTTGGAGTAGTAATTAACTAGCTAGAGGGGATAATTAATTAATTGATTAGCACATCATTGATTGATTAGCCATTTGATTTGAGTGTACAATACATTAGATCTCTGTCCCTGTCTATTACAGCCGAAAGTTGGGTGTACACTCTTAATTTTTCCCATTATGCCAGTCCTATTCAATTGGCATGTGAAGAAGATCTATGTGAGATACGTCGCATATACTATATAATAAATATAAAAATAAGAATAGCTAATGAGAGGAGAAAAGAGATCTAGTAAAAGAAAAAGAAGAAAATAATTTAATTGTGGTACGGGTAGCTCACGTACAGGTACGGCTATTGGCTACATCCAGTTGTTTGTATACATATCTTAATCGAAAAATTTGTGGTGCCGTAAAAACGTGTAATTATTGTTGGTTCACACAATAATTAAGCTGGGGAAAAAACTACTGTCGCATTGTGTTTTAGGACTGAAACATGTTGGGGATGTACATGTTCCAATTTTGAACTTACTATTGTATTGTTGTGTTACGAATAATGTAGTCATGCTGATTCCAAATTCAGCTTATAAATCACAGCTAATTGTAGAACTTATTTTATTTTTTTATCACTTTTGTGATCCAATTTTGGCTTTAGACCATTATGAGTAGAAGTATATAAGTCTTACCTGACAATTATTTTCATTGCTTTGGTTAATTGTCTTCGGCTTTATAACCCACGGCCCAAAAAATATCTTACAGAAGAAATATTTACAAAATCACGTATTCATAGTATTCTGTTCCTATAAGACGTCTATAAGACGTTTATATAGTCTTCAATGACATATTTTGACCATTAATTTATTTAATATTATGTTACCAACGGATATAAAATTAGCATAACATGAAACTAATTTAACTAATTTAGTTTCATTTAAAATATGTAGTGATATAATATGCATAATATTTCTAATAAATATTGTTATATAATTATTAGTTAAAACTTATCAAGTTTAATTTTTCTAAAAATAAAGGCACCCTATAATTTGAGACGGAGGGCATATAACTAGAGAAAAAAAATCATAAATCAAATGAACTAATGTGGTCTACGGATACATGGGTCGACCATTTGCATCCTGAACATATTGTGCAATGTTAATTTGTTCATGTCAGTATGAAACGCAGAAATCTTGTTACAAGTAGTTCAATTCCCACAAGAAAAAAAATTCCCATATGATATTTTCCCAACCTTACGAATTGAACTCATCCTTGAAATCCATGTATTGTTCTGTCTACAGGTTTCAGTTTATTTCCCACAGGAATCAGGATTTATTTTTGCATTCTTAATTTATGTACTTTTGTTGTTTTTCAAGGAACTGAATATACAAAAAGTACACATTGTTTAGCACTTGCTTGAAGCTTGCAGGCTTCTTGTAGAAGTGCAGCCTAAACAGTATATGTACAGCAGCATGGGCTGGCACAGTTTAAAGCTATCTAGCTAGAAAAAACTTAAAAAGGCCAGCTAGCTGGTCAAGCTAAGCATTTCGAGCTTTCTCGTGAGCTAGTATAGGCTATACAAGTGCATATTTATAACTCTACTGAATACGTACGTGTCCTCTCAATAAGCAGAAATACGGTGAAACGTACGTGCATCCATAGACAGATTACAAAGTATCGAAAGAGATCGTCCGACTTACTCTTCTCTAATTTTAAGGGGATTCTAAGGGGTTGACATATAAAGTCTCATAACTATATATAAACCCTATATATCTGCGATTCATGTCAAAAGATAGTATGTCAGATAAGTCTTTTCACAAGGCAGCCATGCCGTTTTTTTAGGGCTCTTTCGGAACAAACGAAAAATAGAATTTTTGTAGGATTAGAATCCCATGGAAAATTTTCCAATGTGCTCCTTTGAAACAAAGGAATATGTATTTGAGAATCTATTAACACCAAAAAGTGATATGATTCTTTGGTGGATTTGACTAAGGAAAGAAGTTGATCAATCGATGAAAGTTTATCCACAAGAGATCGAGTTCAATAAAGAATCGTGAAGACCACGACATAACATTTAATTCTATCTATTAATTATGTAAAATTTTATATTTTTTATCTTTAAAAAGTTTTATCTAATGTTCGATCATAACTTATAATTTTTCTTTTATCTTTAGCAAACATGTGTCGAGTCGATTAGGACTTGTATCAACCTAAGAATATAAATATATACATCCAGGGTCTTTATAAGACATCTCTATAGATCAATATAATTACTTTCGGCGCATCATCATCTTTATTCCAACGAGTTCTTTGTTTTGAGCGAGGCTGCATCGTTTCGATCTTCGGCGAGAAAGTAAGTTCCGTCAACTTCGTTCGTATTAGCATGATTAGAACTTTATCTGTTAAGTCCAATATTCTATCCAGGTTGACTCAAACGTTACATATATGATATATTGATTTTATCTTTAACTGCATCGTTGTTTAAAGTCGTATCGGCTTAGTTAGGACTTTCTTGGTTAGGTTTGATGTTCTGATTAAGTTGATATTTCTCTAATCACATTGCTATTTTAGATTGATCGATATATTCATCACGTTTGTATAGATCTATCGACTAAATAGTTTTTTCTTATTATTTCTTATATTGTCTCGATCATATTGTTGTTAATAAGTTTATTCTACTAAGTCGATAGGTTTTTTTAATGTTTCATTGAAGTGATAGCTGATGAATTATCTTGTTATGATTTCTAAGTGTTGTATCAGCTCATGTTCAAATTTGTATATTCACTAGTTAAATATCTCTTTATCAACTTTAAACTTATATTGTCTTGGTTCGGTTTGATCTATTAAGATTGTCTTTGATAAAAAATGGTTTGTTGATAATTATACATAATTTGGTTGTAACCGATGATAGCATAAATCTTATTGGTTATTTGATTATTTGAATCTATATCGAACCTATATCCAATTGATCAACTCCATCAACATCGACCGGCCTCACTACATCATATTGGCCTATTGGCTGATCGGCTTCTTGATATTACACGATTTGTCTATCTTTCTTGTTAGTTACGAGGTCAAAATAATTGACATGCCCTGAACTCGATTAATAAGAACTATACTGTAGCTAAGCAGATCTTCTGGGTCTTCGTGTGTTATGTAGATTTTTTGTCAACAGAATCATACAAAATTTCTGTGGAATGGCTTGATTCATGGAATTTTGAAAGATTTCTAAAATGAGATTGGACCTCATGGAAACTATTGCTGTGTCAATCTCTCCCAAAAATCCTGCACTCTTCATATGGAGCACCAAACAACAAATTTTAACAATTCATATGGATTACAATTTCAAAAGATTCGATTAACATGTCACTAGATTCCGACTTTTTTTATTCCTATGTTCTTTTTTATTCCTATGTTCCCAAGAGTGTCTTAAAAGATGGTAGCTGCATTTGTAGTTAACGGTTGATATCTTGTCAATGTGCAGTAAAATAGTGTATGGTCATGTGTTTTTTTTTTCTCTTGGGAGAATAGCAGGTCCCAGCTAAGGTTAATTTAGTCGCTAGCCTTTTATATTATCCAAATGAACCGATATGTTTATCATGTCACATAATATAACCCTTTGCACCATCGAAATCACCATGGTTATATCACATTATCCTCTCATACAAAATCTATATATGATGAGTCCAATTTACTTTTGTCGTACATGTCATCATTATTTTTTGCATGGGGGATATATGGTATGCGCAAGTGGTCATTTATGTAGGCCTAAGGACGATATTAGGTCATGTGATAAATATTAAGCAAAATAAAAAAGTGACTGGATTAACCTTGAAATGAAATTTGGAGACAATATTAGCTATTTTTTTCTTATTTCTTCCATGCATGGAAGACACATGCACATGCACGCACTACCACGCGACGTCGCCTTGGCATCCCTAAGCCGGTAAGACGCTGTCAAGATGTAAGACGTCCACTTTGGCATTACGGGAAAAACTAGAGAAGGGTCAAAATCAAGGAGATAAACAGATCCTGGAAAAGCGACGACAGCAGAGGAAGAGAAAGGAACGAAAAGAGCTGATCTACATCATCGTCTGCCGACCACTGACAAAACCACATCCACTTCCCTCGACGCAGCGACGGACTCAGGAATTTTCAATAGCTAAACGAATCACAAACTAATTAATCAATATTAGCAATCATACAATCATATCAATCAATCTATGATACCACAAATATTCTATAGATACAAGCTAATAGATACAAGCTATTTCATGTTCCAAACGAAAATTTTGTTGGTTCTGGCCCACGAGAACTCTTTCTTTTAATATGTATTTTTTACCAGTAGATTAGTTGCTAATGTAGATTACTAGTAGATTATCTTTTTACTACTAATCGTTAGCGTTTTTACTACTAATCGTTAGCACCAGCAATAGCAATGCTGAGCAAGCAGTAGCACCTGCTAGTAGGCGTGCGGCTGCCGCGGGCGACATCAACTGGATGAGCCCGAACAATGGCCCAGGCTAGCCGAGCCTTGGGCCCGTCCCTGCCTCGACGGCCAGCACCACCCGACGACGAGGAGCGGTGACGGCAAGAGAAGAGGGATGAGCGGAGGGGATGAAGGGGATGGATGTGACGACTGGGCAAAGGTCTCGCCTTCGACGGTAGTGGAGCGGAGGTGAGCAGGTGGGCGTGATGGGATTGGGGATGGATTGATAAATATCTATCACCATCTTTCATTTTAGTCCTTGGACTCTAATATTACGAAGGAGTCCTTCATTCCTATTTTTATCTTTCATTTTAGTCCTTGGACTCTATAGATATTACGAAAAGGTCCTTCATTTCCTATTTTTCTACCTACATAGGACGTCGCCTCGCGCCTTACCGCCTTAACAACCATGACACAAGCAAAAGTGGCTCCCTTTTTAACACACTCAATATACTAAGGAAACTAATAAATTGGAGAACCTCACTAAATTCTTATTGAAAACACATCGATGTCGCATTTCTATCAATTTTCAGAAGCATAAAATTTCAACTTACTATGGATCCCCGGCAAGAATGAGTGTTTCTAAGGTTTGATCCCGTTTTCCTATAGGAAATGAGCTGATATATGCAATTCCCCCAAAATTTCCGTGGAATTCCTGTGTTCCAAATATAGCCATGAGAAAAATGGAACTATGAGGAAAGAAAATACACTGGGATCTACATATCTATTTAAGGTCAGTTCATCTCATCCACCTGAAACTAAAGTACTTTCTTCGTCACCTGTCAGTCACCGCTCCTATAATTCTGAAAGGTGCTCCAAAACACATCAACATAATCACAACATTTCAAAGTTGCAAACATAACGGCCTATACAAACATAACAAGAAGAAAAAAATGCAGAAGAAAACAAATGCATAGATAGTTCCTACATTTATCCAAGGCTAAAAACGAAGTCCATGCATGCATCAACGATCAATGCAGCCACTTTACACATCAGGACGCCCATGCTGGAAAATAATTGGTGACAATCAAGAGGAATGTACACAGACATCCACAGCAACCCGTCGGCATCAGGATGCATTAACGGTTATACCTAACGCCATATGCCAACAGTTATGCCCATGTCTGGCATGCGCCTGGCGAATTGAAATCACACTGCAAAGAACAAGACGAGACATGCTATTTTTTTCATATCTAAATTATTGTGTTCCCCGGCAAACAAAGTTTCTGTACCAACAATGACATCTTAATTGTAGTGCAAAGCAGACAAGCAACAAGCAAGCATCATTTATAATTATATCACAACAATTGGCTAAATAGCACTATGATTGGCCTATCTGTTGGTTTCTTATTAGACAGTTATCGAACGACTTGGAATAGGATTGCAAAAACACAAGACATGCGCATCTACGGGTTGAATACGTATCATTGATCACAATTCTCAACGAGGTGCAATGTAATGCTGACTCCCACAATTAATCTCTTGAAGTAAGAAAAAAGAAAAGGAAAGGAAGACAAAAAAGAACTACATATTCAGAAGAGGGAAGATCATGTCATAAATTTGTTAAGATGACAGAATAGCGGAGTACTGCTGAGAAGATTATCAGCTATAGGAATTAATGCTAGTTTACCTCTGCATCAAGCCTTCAAACTTCCAGGCTGCACCAGATGGATCTCGCTTGTACGACCAGTTGGCTGGATTGGCTTTTTCACCTCATCTAAAGGAAGCTAGTTCTCCTCCAGAGGTGTTTGTGAAGAAGAAACCTGATCAAGTTACTGAGGTGTAACATGGTAATAAGGAGCAGATACCTAATTATAACAATACTTGCAGATCCTATTGCACGATTGGTAGTGTGTACCTTACAGGAATGTTGAGAGGAAGCGATCCAGATTCCACACTCTTTAAAAGATTCAACAGCTTCACGTCAATGACAAGCATCAGCTCCCCAGTAAAATGGAATGCTATCATTACCGTCCTGAAAGAAGTTGGGACTGATATACTACTTCATTTGAGTACCACTTGCCCATATATAGGGACTATGAGTCAGTTTTTTTTTTGGTGGGCTTTCTTTGAACTTGCTAATGGTAAAACATACGTAGTAGGATACAGGGATGACGTAGTAGGATACAGGGATGAAGGCACATTACCATTTACCATACATGGATAAAATATTGAGGCATGATGAAACAAAACGATGAAAATTGCTTAATTATCTCCGCCATGTCAAAATACAGTGCTGCTATTAGCAATTACACAAAGATTGGGCATCCTGAATTTAAAAGTAAAATGAAAGAATAGTTAGCTACAAGCAAGGGTGTGCATGGATATATGTAAATATTAACCACGTGACTGGCCAACTGGGGACAGAGGTGTCTGTGTTGTGTGTTTGCATAAATGGTCCAGTCGAATCCAAAATACTAACACAGAGGGCATATCATGGAAGAGTTGATTCACAAAATTAGTCCCTTAGTTCAGGCTCTCAACACCAGCTCCTAAATTGAAGATAAATAAACAATGAATGTTAAAATGCGGGAAACCATGTACTCTGTTTTTATTAAGCATCGGGGCTTGATATGGGAGGGCAAGAGCCAAGTTGCTTGAGGTTAGCTAATTAGTACTCAAATCATATTTTCTCAGCTTGCAATTCACATCTTTCTAGTTCTAACATGCCTCAGACAAAGTTGGCCTGCTCAAACTACAAACTCAGAAGGAACCGGTTGTATACACTGCTTGTTCCTCCCAAACTGCGTAAACAAAAAACACCTATGCTGTAAGGCTCATTCATCTGTAGTGCTGTCATTGCTCATTAGAGAACTTGTATACTTCCACCTTTACCTACTTCGCATGGTCGTGTGCTGGGAAGGGGCAATCTGCATGTCACCAATAAGGTAAAGTGATCAGGCCCATTCATTAGCGTGACTGTGTGAGTCTGTGAGATTCATCATTGGTTACTCAGTATCTCCTATTATGCCAACAACATTATGCAGGCATGAATTTCCAAATAACTGTCAAGTGACATACATACCTATGTTCTACAGACTACAGTATCATTAAAATTTCTCATGATAAATCTATGGAAGGATAAGCACAATAAGGGTTCCCAAACTCATCCACATCCACTCCCACATGTTGACTTTTTTGGTGGAATACCGAATATGTGTTTTCTTTAAAAAAAATCTACTTGAGAAAAATGATCAGAACCAGTAGGAAGTACTCCAATCATCCATAATTTGGTACAAACTGGAGGCTCATGGATATCAACTCTAGCTAACCATATCATGGAATAACCAGGTTATGAGATCCCTACAAGTGGTTAAACAAGCAAGACTACTTATTACATAATGCAATGTTCAACTCACAAGAGGTAACAAACAATACAATATCTAAATACCACAAATCACAAGTGAAGTGAATCAGGTTGTACCTAGTATGTAGCAACTGCACAAAGATTTGTCAATCATCTCTGCTTCTCCATTTTAACTTAGACTCAAGATCCAAAAATTTCAATCCAGATATCACCAAATCTGCAGTGACATTCTTCAAGTGCTCATTCAACATATCCTCGTAAACAATATAATTGGCTTCTGAAATAATATTCCGATCTCTCATGGTAGATAGTACTTTTCTTGCCTCAGTTGAACTTGCATACTTGCAGAAGCCATAAATAATAGCAGAATATACAATTTCTTCTATGGAATAACCTAACTCAATCATTTCGTCCACCACTTTGATGACCTTCTCTGGGCTTTTCGATTGGCAAGCTTCAAGAATAGTCAATGTGTACTTGAATTCCATTGGCCCATTTTCCACATTCCCAAGACAATCTTTAACAAGTGAAATAGCTGCATTTATCTCTCCTTTTTTGCACAACCCTTTCACAAGAGCACAATAGGCTGAAATGCTTGGTATCCAAACTGCCTTCATCATCAAGTTGTAGCACAAGCAAGCCTCTTCAATATTTTCTTCGTCCACAAAACATGGGATCATATGGCTATATGTACATGAGTCCGGCTTGCAGTCATCTGAACTTTGCATTTCCTCGAACAACAAAAGTGCTTTCTTCCTCTCCTTGATCTTCAGCAGATTCTCAATGAGAATGTTATAAATGCCAACACTACAATGCCCCTTTCTTCTGAAAGCCTCAAAAACTCCCACGGCCTTCAATTCGTTGCCACTCTTGCATGCAAAGAGCTTCAGGAAGTCTACTAAAATTTCAACTATAGGCAAGCTTAGCTCCACTAGTTTATCAACCAATCCAAAAAACTTAACCATCTCACCCTTATCGGCATAACAAGCCAGCAATGGTGAAACAGTCTCAGAGCTTGGTATTAGATCCTCCTGAAGGACAATCTGAAACATCTTATGTGCTTTATCCTCCCGCTCTATCTCACATAGCCCACCAATTAGTGTGTTATAGATCCCCAGGTCTGCACGGTAACCAGCATCCACCATCTCTTTCAACACTCTACAACCATCGCCGACCCTTCCTGTGGAGACATACCCATCAATGAGAGACGCATACACCATCCTGTCTACCAGCAAACCCTTCCTCCTCATCTCCCCAAACAATTCTTCTGCCTTCTCCACCACTCCCACATTGCATAGCCCCGCTACCAT
Organism: Oryza australiensis; assembly: GCA_019925245.2. Lineage (NCBI taxonomy): Eukaryota > Viridiplantae > Streptophyta > Magnoliopsida > Poales > Poaceae > Oryza > Oryza australiensis. The sequence continues at coordinate 5,866,861 of JAIFGZ020000342.1, forward strand.
TGTGGTGTAAGCCATTGCATCTGGATCCACACGATCCCTTTCCATCTCCTCCCAAACCCTGATGCAACCCTCCATATGCCCCCAGCGCACCATCGTCTTCACCAGTGCGGTGTACACAAACACATCCGGTCTGCACACCTCAGCCCGCATCCTCCCAATCATCTCCAGTAGCTTATCCGTCATCCCCGCCCGCGCCAGCGCACGCACCATGATCGCGAATGTCACCGGCATAGGCCGCACACCGCAGTCTGACATTTCATCGAACAGCTTGAGGGTATCGTCAACATGCCCAGCCGCAGCCAGTGCTCCCAGCACGCGGTTGCAGGCGTGGACCTCAGGCTGCACGGAGAACTCGTGGCGGAAGCGGCGGAGGGCGTGGAGCGCGCGGAGCGGGCGACGCGCGGCGGTGTGGAGCCGGACGAGGAGATTGAGCTGGGAATGCGAGACCGGTTTGCCATGGGCTCGCATGAGGTCGGGCAGCTGGTCGGCCGCGGCGGGGAGCCCAGCGGCGGAGAGGAGCGAGGCGAGCGCGTGGAACGCGGGGAAGCAGTGGCGGAAGCCCTTCTGCCGGCCCGCCCACAGGAAGAACGGGAGCGCGAGCGGTGGCGGCGGAGGCGGCCGAGCGCTGAGGACCTCGGCGACGAGCTCGGGAGGCACGCGGCGGAGCTTGGTGAGGTCCGCGACGACGGGTGGCCCCCAGCGCTGGTGGCGGCGGAGCGCGTCGAGGAGGAACCGCGCGAGCGGGGAGAGCCGGCGGGCGGCCGCGGAGGCGGAAGGCGAAGGCGGGGAGGAGGGGAGGGATCGCGAAGACAAAGTGGAGGAGGAGGGGTCCCAGTCGGCGAGGCGGAACGGGGTGGAGGAGGACGGAGGAGTCGGTGGCCTCTGTTGGGAGGAGGCGGCGGTGGCGCGGAGGTCGGCGAAGAGGCGGCCTCGAACGGTGGGGCGGTGCGGAGACGTTCGGCGGTGGCCATGGTATACCGTCGTCCTGCGCCGGCGAGCCGCCGCTGCCGCCGGAGCGGGCGCCGGCGGCGAGGCCATGGCGGGCGGCGTGGTGGCTTGAGATCATTCCCTGGCCATGGCCAGCGTAGGATTAGCAGGCCGCCGCCGGGTTAAGTGCTAAGTGGTGGGCCTGTATGGGCTTTAGTGGGCCGAAACAGGTGGGCCCGGAAAAAAACCCTAGATTGCGCCTACTCCTCCCTCCCCTCCACGCGCCTCGCGCACTTCCCTCCCGACGCCGGTGGCTCGCTCGCTCGCAGTCGCAGCTCACCAGCCACCGGTAAGGTCGCCGCCGCGCCGCTCGCGCGTAGTCCGTGGCTGTGCCACCGGCCGGGATCCGTCGGCGCGGCTCCCAGATTTGTTGCGGCGGGGGGAGAGAGAGGGAGAGAGAGACAGAGACACAGAAAGCGGCGGCAGCGATGAGGATAGAGGAGGTGCAGTCGACGTCGAAGAAGCAGCGAATCGCGACCCACACCCACATCAAGGGCCTCGGCCTCGACGTGCGTCCCCGCGCTTCTCCTCCTCTCTCTCCCCCCTGCTGCTGCTGCTGCTGCAATGGGGAAAGGTTTTTCTCCTAGGGTTTAGAGAGTTTTTTCCCTCATGGCTTGGTTTGTTGTTGGTTTGGTGCTCTCGAGCAGGCAAATGGGGCGGCGATAGGGCTGGCGGCGGGGTTCGTGGGGCAGGGGGCGGCGCGGGAGGCTGCTGGGCTGGTGGTCGACATGATTCGTCAGAAGAAGATGGCCGGCCGGGCGCTGCTTCTCGCCGGCCCGCCCGCCACCGGCAAGACGGCGCTCGCTCTCGGCATCTCCCAGGAGCTCGGTAGCAAGGTTGGTTGGTGCCTCCACTCCCTCATTCTCCTCTCCGACACCCTTTGAGGACTGCTCTAGATGATTTGTACACTCTGCTATAGATTCGGGGGTTACATTCTCGGCTCCATAGTGAACAAGCCGTTGTTATTTGCAACACATGCTCACTGTAAGCTTATCACAAGCACAAGTTTGCCTTTTGGGAATTTTGCTCTTCTGCTCATCAAGAGGTTGACGACCCTCTCCTGTGGTGAATGGAGCCAGAACTGATGAATCATTCTTAAGTTCAATAATGGTACAGGTGGAGGATTGTTCAGAATAAGCCAGTGTTCGTAGGGTTGATTTTATTTTGCTCTTCATTAGCTAGTGTAAACAAGTAAATTTTGCATTTATAAGGTTTCATCTAACACCAGAAAGGCATTCATATTGAGCTTCTGCTACTTGAGCACCTAGCCTTTATCATTTTTTTAGTTGAACTGTTGGGAGGATGGTTGAATTATTCAATTTCACCTAACTAAATTGTTATTCTAAAGGATTGGTGTATTTATCATGGTATGTCTTTGTTTTTTCCTTTCAACATTTCTTTTAGGTTTGGATTTTGTTGCTTGCTGGTTCAATATATTTTATTACCTTTCCTATGTTGGTCGAAATGCCCATATTCCTTGAAAATAACTGTGCTAAGCTGTTTGGGGATAAATTATGGTGGATCGCTTGAATTTGATGTTAACTTCTTAGATACCTGCACATTTTGTTTTGCTTTACACCTCAAAATTTATATGAGAAATTCTGTTTGCATTAACTAAGTTTTTTCGTTCAATCCCTACATCTACTTCAGTTTTGGTAAAAATTCCGATGTTTAATATCATTCGTGTTGATGGTGTCTAATGTTTTATGTCTTGTCTTGTTATTTTGTAATACAGGTCCCTTTCTGTCCTATGGTAGGATCAGAAGTGTATTCCTCAGAGGTCAAGAAAACTGAGGTGCTAATGGAGAATTTCCGTAGAGCTATAGGGTTGCGTATAAAAGAAAATAAAGAGGTTTATGAAGGAGAGGTAAGCACACAATATATGTTAATTTTTAAGTTCACGCTAAGATATTGTTCTTGCATTGGTGCTTTATTTAACATTAACACATTTATATGTTTTCACACATTTATAACTGATAGTATTCCCACTGTCTATTTTTAAAATAATACATATCTGTGCTTCATTGCTTTTTAGGTTACTGAACTTTCCCCAGAAGAGGCTGAGAGTACAACAGGTGGATACGGAAAAAGCATTAGCCATGTAATAATAGGTCTGAAGACTGTAAAAGGGACTAAGCAACTGAAGCTAGATCCTACAATTTATGATGCTTTAATAAAGGAAAAGGTTACTTCCTGCCCCTCCCCTCCTGTCTCCTGCTAGACTTTTAGAATGCATTTAAATTTTTGAAAATTTAAAATAGTTGGAGGATTGTTCATTTTTATTAATGCCTTGTTGTGAATATTTAATCTATAGAACAAACTTTTGGAGAATGTTAATTGTAAAAGTTTATTTGCATGATTGACTTCAGATTCTCCATTGTATCAAAACTCATAACTTATGATCGTGGAGCTGATTATGCTTAGATACTGAGATTCACTTCTGTTACTTCCATTTTCTGCACTAGTTGTTTCACATTAATCATCATTATACATGGGATACAGGTGTCTGTGGGTGATGTTATATACATTGAAGCTAATAGCGGTGCAGTGAAAAGAGTTGGTAGATGTGATGCTTTTGCTACAGAATACGATCTTGAAGCTGAGGAGTATGTTCCGATCCCCAAAGGGGAGGTCCATAAGAAGAAGGAAATAGTTCAGGTAATTTGGTGAATTTTTGCCTAAAAGATTTCTTGCACATATATCTTGCACAGGCAACTCTTCTTTGCATTGTGCTATCTATGAATTTATGCTGTTGATAGTTAAAGAAATAAATGAATCATGTTTTACAAATTTGAAGTATGGTGTCAAACATTCGTGTCTAGAAGATTGAAATTAGAGCTGTCAGCTATGGGACATTTTGTTACCATCGCATCTTGTCTGAATAGATATGGATTACTGGATTAGAACCAACTCTTTCAGACCTGTAGGTTATATTGAACTAACCTCCCTGCCATAACCAAAATGATTGGTCTTAAACTCTTGATCCCTTTTCTATCCACATGTGCAAATACATCCCTTGATAAATGGTTTATAAAGTTCACAAACCAAGCACTATTATTTAATAAATTCATGACCATCAGTCCAAACTGTATTATAACCCTTGGAGTTCATTATATTTGATTAATTTTTGTTATATCCGAGAAAGGTCCAGCTGGAAGACTTGTCTTTTTAACTTTTATACCTCAATTGTTATATTCCTGTCTATCAGCATGAGAAAACAGGTTCCCATATGCAGCATTAGTGTGTTATACTTATATACAGGTTTTTTGTTTATGGTTCTCAAGTTATAAGGAAGTTAGTTAAAGAGAGCTGAAACTTCCCTTATCATTTTTGTACAGGATGTTACGCTTCATGACCTTGATGCTGCAAATGCTCAACCACAAGGAGGCCAAGATATTTTGTCCCTTATGGGACAGATGATAAAGCCACGAAAGACTGAAATCACTGAGAAGCTACGACAAGAAATCAATAAGGTTTTCAAAATTCCCATGTAGCAGCATTTACTGTTTTGAAAACTGGACCACATTTAATAAACATGTCAGGATTGACATATTATCTTTAACCTTCATATACTGTATGTTGCTAGGTGGTTAACAGATATATTGATGAAGGAATCGCAGAGCTTGTACCTGGTGTTCTGTTCATTGATGAGGTATCTTATTATTTTATGCTTGCGAATTATGATTGGAAATTTTCTCAGTGGCCCATTTTGGAGTCAGAAGGTACAAATGCAAATGAGGGTGTGATTATCTGTTGTCAAACATACAGTGGGTTGTCCTTGTGGGCACTGCCATGCTGTTTCTCTACTACTACTATATGATTTAGTTATATCTTAATGTGGTTTGATTTAGTTACTTATGAGCAACTTTAATCGCAGGTCCACATGTTGGACATTGAATGCTTCTCTTATCTTAATCGTGCTTTGGAGAGCCCATTATCACCAATTGTGATACTTGCTACGAACAGAGGAATATGTAATGTAAGGTAAACAGTTTGATTTACCAAGCGAAGCACTCTGCACTACATTGTAATACCAGAATAATACTGTGTTTGTCAGTTTGTTTATTACTATGCTCCTTAAAGCTGACAAGTCTTGTTATGCTTGTGTCCAGAGGAACTGATATGACAAGTCCACATGGTATACCAGTTGATCTTCTAGACAGATTGGTGATTATTCGAACAGAAACATATGGTCCCACTGAGATGATCCAGGTTCAATTTTGGATCCTATATCAGTTAGGCTTTCCTGTCTAGAAATGTGTTTGATTTTTACTCATTGTCCTTTGCAGATACTTGCTATTAGAGCACAGGTGGAAGAGATTGACATTGATGAAGAAAGTCTCGCATTTTTAGGAGAGATTGGACAACAGACATCTTTGAGGTATGATTCTTGGTGTTGTTCCAGCTGGCTATGGCCACACATTTGAGAAAGTGAGTTAAGAATATATGGAGTAGAGAGTATATGTTGAGTGGACTGATCTTACCTTCCCACTTTCGGTGTTGTATAAGAATTTCAAATTTTGTAGCTCTAGTTTTATAGCCAATCACCAAGCTCATTCATTCTTTTGAGGTAGCTAGCGATGATGAACGATTGTAATACATGTTGAATCTCATGCAGGCATGCTATTCAGTTGCTATCACCCGCTAGCGTAGTTGCAAAGGCTAATGGGAGAGAGAAGATCAGCAAGGTATGTCTTCTTGTTGTAACGTCCTCTTGTTGCCTTTTTTGCCCTACGGCTGGCTGCTACATTCACTTGTTAGCCTGATACTGTTCTTGCAAAGCTTATGTATGCTGAACCCATGAACTTTTTTTAACCAGGCCGATCTTGAGGAAGTCAGTGGTCTGTATTTGGATGCTAAATCGTCGGCTCGTCTCCTTCAGGAGCAGCAAGAAAGATACATCACTTAAATTCCTCTTGCTGTACGACGATAAACACAGCATTTGTCCCTAGTCATTCCGTACACAGGTGCGAAGACTTTTTCAGGACTTGATTGATTTTTGCAGAAATGTAGAAACCGAACTTTGTACCCCTGTAGGCTGCCTCTAGAGAAAAACAGCTTGATTTCGGAGTAGCTTGTTCACATTACTGTTTGCTGAGTACGAGTAGATCGCGTATGGAATTATCGTGCATCTTAATTGTCCATGCTAACTAGTGTCAAGATTCTGTTTTATCTAATGATGGCATTTTCATGTCGGTTCTTGATCATTCAGTTCATATAGAGGGAAATGCCCTCAAACTTGACTTGTGATGAGACGTTGCATATTTAGCAAATCTCGATACCCAGAATAGCGTCGTGTCCTCTGTTACTACTATATCCTGATCACGGGTAGCTACACACTGGTTTCACCCATTCATGACATTTTCTAAGTAACATGATTATGTAGCATCAGAGTTGTTTCACAAGATTTATAATAGAGAGTAGTCTACTAATATGTTTTGTATTTAGGCCAATAATGGTCGTTGTTTCTAAACAGAAATAACGATCGAAATTCATCAACTGTCAGTCAAAGCTGGAATAGCTTGTTTGATCGAGCTGCAGCTCGCGTCAATTGTTTGGTGCAAATTATTGGTCGTGGTACATACGAGTTACTGAGCTATCGTTGATTGAAACGAATGAACAATCAATATCGTACGTGGAGTGAGGCTGTGTCGGTAACGACGCATCGGGTTATTTTTGTTTATTGCTAATTCTTGTCCTTTGTAGCCATTTCGATTGGAATGTGTGCTTACTTTATAAAGTTGGGGCAAATCTACCCCAAAAGTTTGCTTAAGATTTGACACAACTAATTTTCTTTTAAGAAACACATACACCACTCGCCGGATTCTCGCTAAAAACATACAACATGCATGTATTGTAATGAGTTTTCCCATGGGTATCTGGTAACCACGTGTCTAGGGGTATAATTGGTAATTTGACAGCACAAGGAAGCCAAAATAAAATAAATAGTATTTTCATGGTTGCAGGGTATGATTGATTAAGGCCCTGTTTACTTTCTGATTTTGGGTGTAAACTTTATATTCAAAAGTTTTTGAGAGTAAATTTTACAAAAAAAATGTTTACTTCCCTGTGTAAAGTTTTTGGCTGCTATGAAAAAGACAGATTTACCCCTATTTATGTTCCTCATCCGCCGCCGTAGCCGGGAGCGCGCCCATCTCCTCCTCGTTGTCGACGTCGAACACCAGGGTGGGGTCCTCGGGTCCCTCCGCTTCCTGCTCCTCCTCCATGAATCCGTGCGTGAGGAGGCGCTGGAGAATCATCGAGAGCGCGACGTTCGTTCCCCCACTCGCGGCGCCGATGGACGGGGAGCGCGTGGTGATTTGACGGTGGCGACGGGGAGAGCGGGGCGGCGGAAGGGGAGAGAAGCGGCGGTGACGGGGAAGAGCGGGGCGTGCGCGTGGGAGGAGGTCAAGCACCGGGATCTATACGGAAGAGATGGAAGCGGGCGGCGGTGGCGCGGGGGCGGGCGGCGGGCGGCGGGCGTCGAGGCCGGACGGCGGGCGGTCGTGGCACGGGGCCAAGCGGCGGGTGGCGGGGTGCGGGGCTAGGCGGCGAGACCGGGGGAGTGCGTGCGCGCAGGGTGGGCAAGCACTTCTCGCATGAAAATTTTACACCTTTTTGATCTCAAGCCTTCTGAATCCAAAATTTTTACACCTCAAATTTATACCCATGTGTTTACTTTCAAAGTCCCAAAAAGTGAGCAAAATCTCAAATCTTTACAGATTTTACATGAAGTAAACAGAACCTAATTAATCTTTTCAAATCTAATTTTGGTTTGTTGGAACCGTATAAGCCTATACCTAGAACTCCGATTAAGAAAAAAAGAAACCATCTGTAGTATACGAAATAAACTTTTACTACAAAATTAAAAATGGAATCAGTATACAAAATAAACTTTTTACTACAAAATAAACTTTGTAGCTGAATAGAGACGTCTCCCCCCTCACACACATATATGGATAAAAGTAAAAGTAAGTAAACAGGAATTAATTTTAACTCTCACATAATAAAAAAAATTAAAGGTCTTGTAAAGAAAATAATCCCTCTTTGATCATACATTGCTAGCAGAAATAGAATAATAGGAAATTCCGGATAACCTGCTACAATGTTCGAAATTCTCAACTTAACACGCCCCCAATACTTTCTTCGTGACCTCCCACTACTTTATCTACCCAAATGATTAGGCAGATCTCTTTTTTTTTCTAGCATTAAACCTGCTTATGATCCTTAGGCTATAGAGCATGGAGCATACAGAGAGATGGCGCCAAGTTTAGGACTAAAACTAAACTTGAGTGTTTGTGTTTGCTTTGTGAACTTGGTGGTTCTGTTTTTTTTTTTCCTTATAGTTTAGGTTTGTTAGTAATGAGTTTGTTGTAGTTATTGATTTTGCCCAGTTTTCTCTAATTAATTGTGCATGGTTTGGTCTTGTTCTTTTTAAAAATAAGACACTTTCTTTTATCGATAATAGCTTGATTGTTCGGAAAAAAAAACTAAACTCGAGTGGACAGATTCCACCATAAAATACCTAACTTGTTCATAATAAGAATTATGACAAGCTTCAAACCAAAATGAATATAAAGAGCGAATTTATTTATATCCATAATCTTAAAGAACCCAAAAATTATGACAGGCTTCAAACCAAAATTACCCATGGAGCCTTAGCTTGGGTGATTGGGGTCATGCATGCTCGTTGGTGTCTCAACGTGGACGTCGAGGCCACCGTGAAGAGGTCATATCATATCACTGATCATGCATCACCCGGCGTGGCTGCCTAGCAGCCTCCATCTCCATGGCCAACAAATTAGTGGCAGCATTTTCTGCATGCAACAACGACAACTCGAGAGAAGACGGCAAAACTATGTTAATTAGTGACCGTATTATTGGCGTTTTGTTCCATCATTTTCTTTAGCTGTTCTAGAGCTGTCTGCCGTGCATGCTAGCTTGATTGTTGATGATAACCTAGCTACTCCTTCTGTGCCACTGAATACGTCGTACGTGTATTTTAAAATTTTAACTCTGATCAATAATATTTTAGTATAAATTAAATTTTGTTTAATAAAAATAATATTATTGGATTGATGTTTGATTTTACTTTTATGTAATTATGATTTTTTTGCTACATAAAGACCGTTTCAAATTAGTGAGATGGAGGAGAGTACGGTGTAAAACTCGGGTATCCTTTATAACGAAGGAATTTTATGAGATCTTTTAAGGTTTTTCAATTAATCTGTCTAAAAATTCTTTGTATTATAAATAATCCCTCTTATAATCTGACTAATTAATCACAGGGCTTTAGCTGCATTACACATAGAGCATGTTTTTTTTTGAAACGAAACGATTAAATTTTTTAAACGAACTTCAATGAGCATGTTAAACATGTGTAGAACTATACAGCATCCATCTCAGCGTAACATCTTATAACTGACTAATTACAATCTACCTTGTCTATTTCCATTTTTTGTGTGAAAATTATAGTGTTTAGACATAAATTAATTTCTTGGAGCCATACAAGGTTGGAAAATTTTAAAAAACAAGGGTTGGAAATATTTTGGTTGCTCTTGGAATGAATTGCGCTCTGGAAGAGGGGAAAGAGAAAAATGCAAGCCGAAGTAGTGTTAGAAATTTGTTAAATTAGCTGCTAGTCCGTGCATGAGTGTATGGCTCTATCCATCGTAGCTTTTTTTTTGTGGTGGGGGAGGGGGGCGGGCAGCTGGGGTTAGGACCCCCTGTGTCAAAAAATTTTTATACCCTTATAGCTTCGAAATAAAATAAAACATAATTTCTATACAATAAAAACACGTAAAATAAGATTTAAATAAAAAAATAAGTTTTTTTCTCTTTTAAGTTGCCGTAACAAAAGCTATAATTATATAAATATTTATATATATATATACTTAGATAACTACATAAATATTTATATTTTATATACATACTTATGTTTATATTATATATAAACATATTATATTATATATAAATATATTTTGTTAGTCCTTTTATTTTGTTTGATCCCTCCTATCTCATTTGTTGGTTCTCTCACTGTGCGACTCTATTTTGGAAAATTTAAATCATAGTGTCCATAAATATGTCCGCCACTCCACGTGATACCTTTTTGCAAAAAAACACATCCCTATGCAATATTGATCTGTGTCAAACATCCAAATTTCCCACGAATATTTTGCGCGAGTTATAAAATATGAATTCCTTTTCAAATTTCAAATTCCAAGGTAGTACACCAAGCACCATCAAGCTTGCTACTTGCTACGGTGTATATATACATACACATCCTAGCTAGCTACCCAGTACATACATACGCACATGCAGTATTGCACGTACACGTGTACACAGCTTAATTATTTTAATTTAGTTGATTAATTAGACGTTGAAGAGCGGCGAGCCGGTGAGGAACTCGGTGAAGGCGAGCGCGACGAGGCCGAGCATGGCGAACCGCCCATTCCAGAGCTCGGCGTCGGCGCTCATCACGCCGCCGCTCCTCGCCTCCGCGCTCTCGCCGCGGAGCAGCGGCACCAGCGACGCCGCGGAGAGCACAGCGGCGGTGGCCGCGAACCACGCCAGCCCGCTCCCGCTGCCGGCCTGGTCCAGGAGCCCGCCGCCGCGGGACGCCTCCACGGCCAGCGCCGACACGAAGCCCACCATCGCCAGCCGCCCGTTGATCCTCTCCGGCGCCGGCCCGCTGAACGCCAGCACGTCCGACAGCTTCGTGCTTGGTGGCTTCGCCTTGGGCGCCGCCGCGGGGCTCGGAGTCGGGGACGAAGACGTGGCCGTCTCCTCCTTCGTCGGCTCCACCTCCGGCTGCAGATCGAACGATGACGTCCCAAGTTAGCACACGAGCAGCAAATCACCAGAACACACAGTGAAATCAATCAAGAACGTAACCCCATGTATGCTCATCTCACCTCCGACTGGGCCCTGACGACGAACGCGAGACGCCGGCGAGGCGGGAAGCCAACCCCGGTGCGGCCGGCGACGACGACGACCCTACGCCATGGCGCGCCACCAGCAGCGGCGGCGAAGGAGGAGCTCAGCGCCATGGTAGCAGCCGCCATTGCTAATAACTCAAACACAGCAGATCGATGAACGCAGAGATGCGAAACGATCGATTCGATCAGGAAGCAAACTAGAACTCAGGCGAGCTAGCTAGACCACTCTTCTTCTTCTTCTGATGCGGGTGACTGACCGGTGACGAGACGAGTATATATAGGAGGGGATCGAGGGGGGGTGTCACGGGGCAGCGAGGTCGAGGTGGGGAGTGGTGGCGGAGGCGGCGGCCACGTCGGCGGGGGAGTAGGAGGCGGCGACGTGGAGGGCGACGGGGTCAGAGGTTGGGGGTGGCGGTCGACGTGGACGTGCAGGGCACCGCGCGTGGGGTGTGGGGGTTCCCGCCAAAAAGCCACGGAAGAGTCCAGAAGGCGCGCCAGTAGTCGAGGGAAGGGTAGGGTGGCGGTTTGTGGGCCTACCTGTCAGTGACTGAAAATTATGCCTCCAATTACAAGTGGTCGTTGGTGGACATCAAAACGAGGAACTGTATAGCTATACATCGAGAGTATTGCTACAAAGGACATCACCAACCAGCAAAACTAAAAACTAAAGATTGGTTAGCCTATTCTTTTTCAACAATACTTTTGAGAACTTATATAGTTTAAATAACGTATTATTTGTCACTTTCGTTTATACCATCATACTCTATTTAAAATATACGATAAAATAATCCAATATTAAATATATTCAAATATTTAAAGTAATTTATTTAAATCGTAAAAGTAAGCTATGCACTAGAAGTAACTATCTATAGCATAGCATTGAAAGTAGAACTAGTTATATGATAAGTTGAAATAAAAAACTATATGAAATAAATTCATATGTAAATGCGGAAAAAATTTCAAGTAAATACATAGATCTTATTTAAGTTCATACTTTCCTTTTTAGATGAAAACAACTTTGGTTTTAGATGTTTTAGATAAAAGTAACTTCACTACAAATAGAAGTAACTCTTTTGATAGAAGTAATTGTGTTTTTCTATGTATCTGTTTCATGTATTTTTCACTACTGGAGAAACGATTTTCCTGGACGAGGCCTCCAATAGGTTTCAGACAGGCCATAAGAGGCCGCGACTGAAAAACCGGGCCTGGGGGGCGGCTATTGGACCGCATGGGATAATACATTATCTCGTGCGGTCCACTTAAGCGACCGCACGTGCTATTATCCCATGCGGTCGCTTAAGTGGACCGCACGAGATAATGTGATTATCCCGTGCGACCCACATAACAGCCTGCACGGGATAATGGTGTATTATCCCGTGTGGCCCACTTAAGGACCCGCACGGGATAATGCATTTTCCCGTGCGGACTATTAAGTGGACCGCATGCGATGATGCCGCCATAAATTTCCCGCTCAACCCGACAGTTGCGCATTTATCATGGTGTTTCTCTCTCCAAAAAAGGGCAATTATAGAGGAAGGTTTTCAACTTGAATTTTTCAATTGGAATCAATACAAAAGGTACCATACTTGATCTTCTCTTCCATTTGCCTTCATTTCACAACACTCCAATCCCTGACGAATATGCAAGGGTGCATGTGGCCAAGGTGCATGCAGAGCATAACAGCTTAGAGCTAGACATTCCAGCACCTGAAGGGATAGAATTGCTTGGGGATGCGGTGAATCAGTTCATTATATGGCATCGACGAGATATCCTGCTGGTCGGTACATCGTCAGCATCCCCAGTACAACCGGTTCCTCAGATTGCTGCTGCGCCTGCACCGTCTTCTCCACCAGGGCATGCTTCCCCACCTCGCTCCCTACCTCGGCCTGCTTCCCCACCTCGCTCCCCTCCTAAGGATAAAAGTCATGATTCGCCAATGCTGTCAGCCCCTGAAGTCATCGTAGAACATATTTACCAATCTCCTCCGACACCACAGTCAGCATTGGCGGTACCTCAAAGCCCCCTTCTGAAAACAACAAGCCTTCCAAGTCCGAGCAAGCTTCAATCTCGTCAGATTATCCCAAAGATGGTTCGATCAAGCTATGACAAGGAATTAATAGTCAAAGATGAGATAAATTAACTTAGTGTTCCTGGCTTTCGGGGGAGGGGGCCGACTGACAAGCTGCAGGATCAACCGTCAAAGTTGTCGGAGTCAGAACAATCGGTGAAGAACCAAGCGGAGGACCTGCAAAATTGGACTTCGGACGAAGTGCCAACAAAGTACGAGTATGGCAAGCCATTCCTGCCATGGCACGTCATGGAAAACATGCCCTGGGAAATCAGACTAATGCACGACTGTTACCTAAAGACGTCCAGATTGGGGCTCAGCAAGCTTACCGTGAAGGTCCCTGATAATGCTTTCACCAGTGACCCAAATGGGATATTGGTCATCGATTTCAACGACCTTCACACATTATTCAAGATGGAAAAATTGATATAAATCTCGTTGTTGTGTTTTGTCTGTAAGTATCAGCCTAACTTAATGTCATTAATAAATTCATTTGCAAACTAACTTGTGAATAATTAATTACTCGCTGCATTACTTAGGATGCAATACGCAGACGCGAAAAAGACCAATTATCCAGCTGCATGCATTAACCTAACAAGGATATGCTGAACGGAACATGAGGTTCATGTTCGTCAAGATTCCGATGAGCTCAAAGGCAAAACAAAAAAACAAAAAGTCACGATCATCAAACAAATGCACAAGGACAAGATGATCGCGGTATCATTCTACTCTGGCAAGGCTATGTTGGAGCACAGAGACAAAAATATCCTCATGGTCCCTTATGCGTTGCGGTACGTAATATTCGTCTGTAAAACCAATATTTTACTACGATATCACCTACAATTAACATATCTCTTCTTTCGCAGCGCTCACTACATACTATTTATGGTATATCTGCGGGACCACATGGCCGTAGTGCTTGATCCGGCACACTACAACCAGGAAACATTCAAAGAGTTCCTCATCATTTTAAATATGTAAGTACTATCATGCACCATTAATAAGTTTTGTCTGTTTTTACTATCAAATAAGCAATTGATCAGTGAAACATGTAATTATTTTGTCTACAGAGCACACCATCATTTTGTAAGAAACGGTGGACCGGTGAATGATCCACAAAAGAAGAAACTTCTTGTGAGGACAAATTTTTCGGTAATTATATGCTCGCTATATGCCGACATTTCATACTATGTTTAATTTCAAATTACTGACTCACATAATAAATTTTATTCAACATAGTGTAAATTATTATTCACACAATCAATACAACCTTCGGCGCATCGCCTCCTATTTTCTTCAGACGAACACTTGATTCGGCTTCGGGCTGCATCGTTTCGATCCCCAAATTAAGGTAAATGTTTGTCATTAGTGGTGTATCCCGTTGGATTTAGTGCTTCCATCGCTATGATACTCTCAATTCGATGATTTACGCTGCGCTAGTTATCATATATCACATATAATCTAGAACAATGTTTAGATCTGTCTTGACATCGGCTTGTTTCTGTCAAGAATCAGCAGTCGATAGAGCTAGATCTAAGGGTTGGCCTAGATTATATGCGATATCCACCGTCTCGAGGGATTTACATCAGCTATAGTAGATCTGATTGTTCTTTTTATACTTAATGCTGCATCGATCTGACCTATTAAATCGTTTTTAGAGCTTTTATGATCTATTCGGCTAGATGTATATGTTTAGAGGCAGTCCCGAGGTTTCAGCCGGCCTTATCTGTTTTAATATCCTTTTGATATATTTATTATCAGGTTTATTAAAACCGCCTCTTATATTAAGATCTTGCTCTAGTTAAATGCCCTAAGCCAGAATCAGTCTGTCAGCCACAGCCGACAGCTGACTGATCTAGGTTTAGCACATTTAGCTTAGATCAATATCTTTTCATAAGACGTATCGGAGTACTAGCCGATTCACAGTTGGACTTACGGTATCGGCTAGACTGTTAAAGCATATATTTATTATCCCATTGTATATTTGGATTAAGTGGTTAATACTGTCTCGGTGCAGCTAATCTATTCTAGTCACTTAGTTTAAATGCACTTCGGGATAGCATATATATGTAAATTGACTCTTACAGCCGATCCAGTAGGATCTAACTTAACCCTTAACGCATATATCTTTATTTTTCTTGTTGGTTAACAGATCAAACTGACTGGCATGCCTTGTACAGCACAGGTATTCGAGAAGGACCTGCACTAGAGCTAAGCAGATCTTCCAGGCCAGCGCGTGAGAGAAATTTCTCATCAACACGCTTCTTGACACGTCCGGTGGGACTATCTCTGTCAACTCGGCTAGGACGCATCGATGTAGCTGACAAGATGGTCGACATCAAGAGCCCCAGCGTTTCCAAGGTCAACATCGTGCCTGTGAAGATGGAACAACTGTCGGCTGAGCAACAAGCCGACTACAAAAGGATGGTAGAAGAGCTCCAAGCCAACTACGTACAGTTGTTCATCCAGACAAGGTCTGGGGCTATGCACTAGAAATACAAATTCAACATGGACGAACTCAAGGCGTCCTCCTCCAGCGGACCAAAGGACAAACAGAAGGCAAAGGAGCCGATTCAAGAGCAAGATGATTCGGGTTTGCCTACTTTGCAGGACCAAATAGATTCGGTCATGCACCATGCGCTGGTCAACCAGAGTGGCATTCTCGTCAACACCCTTAACAATATGATTGCCACTTTGGTCGACGCCAAGATAGCCGAACAAATGCAGCGGGGGCCGACTTACTTCACAGACGGCCAGTTTCCTGGTTACAGGACGTTGACCACCCAGAATCGGCCAATTCCACCACCAGCACAACCAGGGCCGCCAGGAGTGTCCTCAACCAGCCGAATCCGTCCGGATCGGCTGCGAGACCGGTGGTCACCATACTGAACCGACAACAACCACTGCCCCAGGACCATATCATCAACATGTTCAACAACAATCGGTAATTAGAGCCGGTTGCCCAGATCGGCCTGGAAGGACAGTACAACGCCGGTGGCCGACAGCTGTTCCCGGGTCCGCCAACGCCGCCACCGGCAAATCGGCCGCCTCCCGCTGATCATCCGTTTCAGTACCAGTATCAAGAAGGCCATCAAGATCATCACTACAGGCCCCAGACACCGCCATCGCTGTATTGGCAAGCACCCGCACCATATGATCAATATGAGCCGATACAGCCGGACAATCGAACGTGGATCGATTTGATTGCGGACGTCATGCGCGATTAATTCGGCCTCAAGCCAAAGGACTCAGGGAACATGTATCGGTATCCTTATCTAGAGCATTTTGAGCGAATTCCATTGCCCAACCGGTACAAAGTCCCAGACTTCTCGAAATTCTCAAGGCAGGATAACGTGTCAACCTACGAGCATGTCAGTTGATTCTTGACATAGTGCGGCGAAGCATCGGCTACAGATGCCTTGAGATTCTTGAAGTGTGCGTTCGACGTGTCAGCCGGGCAATTTTTAGGGTTTCTTGTTCATGAAAGAGGAATTGAGGTTACACCAAGGAGCATCAACGCTATCAAAACGATACAGCCTCCGAAGGACAAGAAGCAGCTTCAATCATTGATCGACAAAATCGACTTCATTAGGCGGTTCATAGCCAATCTTTCAAAGAAAATGGAGCCGTTCACACCACTGCTTCGGCTTAAAGCCGATAGAGCATTCACATGGGGGGCAGAGCAGCAGAAGGCCTTGGACAATATCAAGAATTATTTAAGCTCGCCCCCAGTTTTAATGTCTCCACGAAAAGGAATACCGTTCAAGCTCTACTTGTCAGCCGATGACATGCCAATCGGCTCAGTCCTAATCCAAGAGATTGAGGTCAAAGAAAAAGCTATCTTCTATCTCAGCCGACGGCTGTTGGACGCAGAAACAAGATATTTACCAGTGGAGAAGCTATGCATGTGCCTATATTTCTCCTGTACGAAGTTAAGGCATTATCTGCTATCCAATGACTGCACAATAGTATGTAAAACCGATGTCGTCAAATACATGCTATCGGCTTCGGTTTTAAAAGGGCGGATTGGAAATTGGATTTTTGCCTTGACAGAATTTGATCTGAGGTATCAAGCACCCAGGGCAGTTAAAGGACAAGCTATAGCCGATTTTATCGTGGAGCATAGAGATGACTCAATCGGCTCAAACGAAATTATGCCTTGGACATTGACATTTGATGGATCGGTGTGCACCAACGGCTGCGGTATCGGATTGGTCATTATTTTACCTAGGGGGCAAGTTTTGAGTTTGCTTTTTCTATCGACACCATGCTACAAACAACCAAGCCGAATACGAAGCTGTGCTCAAGGAATTACATCTTCTCAAAGAAGTCGAGGCCGACGCCATAGAAATAATGGGGGATTCACTATTAGTCATCAGCCAGTTGTCAGGGGACTATGAATGCAGGAATGACGCGCTGATGGTCTACTATCAACAATGCCAGGAATTAATGGATAGCTTTCGGCTAGTTACGCTGAAACACATTCCCAGAGAGCAGAATACAGCAGCCAATGATTTAGCTCAAGGGGCATCAGGCTACAGGCCGATGATGAAAGAAGTTGAGATAGAAGTCGCTGCCATGACAGCCGATGATTGGAGGTTTGCGGTTTACAGCTATTTACAGAACCCCTCTCAATCGGCTTCAAGGAAATTGCGATACAAGGCCTTAAGATATGTTTTGCTCGACAAAGATCTCTACTATCGGACGATTGATGGTGTGCTGCTCAAGTGTCTTAGTGCCAATCAAGCCAAGGTGGCTATCGGAGAAGTACATGAAGGGATATGCGACACGCATCAATCGGCTCACAAGATGAAGTGGTTGCTTCGGAGAGCAGGATATTTTTGGCCGACGATGCTGGAAGACCGTTTCAAGTATTATAAAGGCTGCCAGGATTGTCAGAAGTTCGGCACCGTGCAAAGAGCACCAGCATCGGCTATGAACCCAATCATAAAGCCTTGGTCGTTCAGAGGATGGGGTATCGACATGATCGGCCAGATCAATCCACCCTCAAGCAAAGGACATAAATTTATTCTGGTAGCAACGGACTATTTTACTAAGTGGGTGGAGGCAATTCCTTTGAAAAAGGTTGATTCAAAGGACACAATCGAGTTTGTTAAAGAGCATATTATCTACCAATTTGGCGTCCCACAAACAATAACAACATACCAGAGATCTATCTTCATATCGGACGAGTTTGTTTAGTTTGCCGACGACATGGATCAAATTACTTAATTCTTCACCGTACTATGCACAGGCCAACGGACAAGCAGAGGCATCAAATAAAAGTTTGATCAAACTAATAAAGAGGAAGATTTCTGAGTACCCCAAGCAATGGCACAACCGATTAGCCGAATCACTGTGGGCCTATCGGATGGCATGCCATGGATCTATCCAAGTCCCTCCATACAAATTGATCTATGGGCACGAGGCAGTACTGCCATGGGAAAATATCATTGGCTCAAGACGGATTCAACTACAAGATCAACTCACAGCCAATGATTATTATCACTTGATGATAGATGAATCAGAAGACCTAGTTTTGTCAAGAATGAGGTTCTTGAAAAAAGTAACAAGGGATAAAGAACGAGTAGCCCGTCACTATAACGAGAAAGTTATGCCTAAGTCTTTTGAAGAGGGCGAACTCGTCTAGAAATTGATATTGCGGATTGGATCAAAAGATAATAAATTCAGCAAGTGGTCACCTAATTGGGAAGGGTCTTTCAAGATCCACAAATGCGTCTCTAAAGGGGCCTATATGTTAGAAGGGTTGGATGGAGAAGTATTTGAAAGGGCTCTAATGGAAAATATTTGAAAAAATACTACCCAAGCGTTTGGATCAACTCATGATTCGACTTTGTTTGTTCAGCCGATTTGTGTTAGCCGATGTTCTGTTTTAAAGCAAGCATCGCCTTTAGGTCATTTCTACGCAAAGTATTTTCCTAGTTTCTACAATCGGCCAGTGTTAGCCGACCGTGATAACGACGATGCGCGATTTTGCTAAGGTCCTAATTTTGTCAACGTTGAAGACATCAACAAAATTAGGGGGGCATATACATACACAAAATCTAAGCCGATTACAGAAAGGTGGCACAGAAAGGTGGACGCCAATCTTTTTTCAGAGTCATAACACCGGACAGGGTTTTATAGAAGTCGATCACAAGATAGTTCCAGAAGGCCGAGGCCGATTACAAAAGTTTGAATCTCTAAGATATTACAATCGGCTCATTGCTTTAAAAAGTTAGCTATGGCCGACAACGCCTTGCGCTTGATTTGATCTACTTCCTCAATGGCCTTAGCATCGTTGGCATCGAACCCAGTCACTGGCCTCACCGCCTTGGTCAAATCCTTCAGATGAGACACGGCCACCTTGATGCTTGATCGCTTGTCTTTGATCTCTTTAGGCAGAACGACCATGTATTCTTCTTGCACTTGAATCTCCGTAGTGATTTGGACGAAGTTGGCTATTATTTGATCCCTACGTGTCCAAAGCTGTTCAAGTTTGACGACCGGCTCCGTTTTCAAGGCGTCGAAGTCGGCTTTCTTGGCCTTGATATCTTCTTGACTTGATTTGATTGTTGCCATCAGTGACTGATTCTCTCGACGATCGGCAAGGCGCTGCTGGGCTCGCTCATACTTTACTTGGTGTGCCTATAGAAAGGTGGCCGAGACGATCACGTCGACCACGGCGTCTGTCAGCTGGCTCTGAATTTCTTTGAACCGAGCACGGATTGGGCCGCAGTCGGCTACCAGCGCGTCTAGAGGGACGTCTAGCCGATTGTCGATATCGGCTAGAGCCGCTTTAAGGTCTGCGTCGAGCGGCACCAGTGCCCTCTCGCCTCCTTCGTCAAGATCTTCAAACTCCGACAAGTTGAATCCCAAGAGATTGACTATATTCTGCAAAAAGAAAGTAACAGTTTAGAAAAGTAACAAACTTATCAAATCGGCTGATGAGGTTGAGCGAGGCTTACCGTGGGCATCGGAGCCGGAGTGAGTTCTGCGTCGGCTTGGTCACCACCTGCAGCCGAAATGACTTCTTCGTCAACGTGGCCACTGCCCGCAGCCGACTGGGTGTGCTCACTTGATTCCTGGGGGGCAGGTGTTGGCGCGCGTGGTGGCTGTAGAGAGAGTTAGTTGGGAATCGGCTAAACAATACACGAAGTGTGAAGATGGGGACTTACTGATTGCCGGGGAGCCAATTTCTTCATGGTCACGCGTTTAGTTCTCTGCCGATTCAGAGATACGGAGAAGGCGTGAGCAAATACAGATGAGTGGTTTAAAGAGGGAAAGGAGTGTGAAGTTATTTACCGTTATCGGCCGAGCAGGACGCCTGGGAGCGCTTGGAGTTTTTTGGACGCTGCTCTCGTCGTCTGATGGAGTTGCGATGTATTTTTTTGAGCTGGAATCGGCTGCGGCTTCATCAATAGCTTCTGCAACTTCTTCATCCTCCACTTCTTGAGCCAAGAAGGCGTCCACGACCGGATCAACTGGGGACAATTCGTCGTCGGCTGGGGCTCGCTTTGCCTCTTGGCTGCCTTTTTTCTTGCTTCGGCAGCCGGAGTAGCAGCAGCCGATGGCTGGGCCCTCTTTGTCCGACGAAGCGGCTCACGGGTCTGGCCGTGAAGTAACATGCCCACCTTTGGCGTGTTGAAGCCGATTAGGGATGGCGCCAACCCACACCCGTTCGGCAGGATGCCGGGCACATAGTTGATCACCACCCCGCTTCGGCTAACTGGGGGAGGGGAATCGTCGATTGTCTGCAACATAAGAAAATTATGGTTAGTCAATGATATGAGTAATGACTGGTGAATAAACAAGAGCTAGGAGATGTGCTTACCGATGGAACTCTGTTAGGGTCGATGATGGTCAGAAACATCGTGGCCGATTGATGAAACAAGTGTTGTTTCCACTCGCTCCACCACTGGCTGAAGATCGGCGATCTGGTTATTTCCAGGTTGATTCTGTTCATGCTGCTGAGAGGAGGAGTTGGGAGTTGAAATAGCCGAAGCATCATTACGTTGCCTTCGATCCTTCCCCTCGGTTGGATCTTATCGGCAAACCATAAGCCGATGGGCAGCTGGCCCATTCCAAACTGTCTCGCCGCCACCATGGGGTGATAAAACTCATAAGTTTTTGTGACGTTGCGGCCTTGATGAATGCCGATGGGGAGGATGCAAGGGGTGATAGCAGTGACAAAAATTTCTCTAGGCCGTGTATTCTTCTGAATCGAGTTCATCTAGCCGAAGATTGTCTGGCTGTTCAAGTTCGATGAAGTCTTCATATGCAAACCAGATTTTGGAGGCGTTTGAAAAGCCACTGTACAACCGATCAAACCATTATGTGAAGTCTTCGGCTGTCAGTTTTGAGCCCGGGTAGGTTGAAGCAGCTTCACCGTAGGACGTCGGCCGCCGAGTGGTTTTTTCTTCATCATCCACAATTCTCGGCTCTATCAATGGGACCTTAGTTTGAAGGGGGGCAGGCAGTTCGGCTATTTTGTACAAATGTAAGTTGATCCAGAGCTGTAGCCGCCACCATGGACCCCCAGTGCCGACAGATTGCTCGGTGGCCAGCCGAGCCGAAGCCAAGCCCAAGACTTGGTATAGATAACCCAATAGGTACTTGCCTAAGGGGATGTTCTTTTTCTCTACAAGGGCTTCGGCTACATGCTGCCAGTTGCTAGTTGGGCCGCAACAAGATCCACAGAATACAAATTTCCCTAACCACATAAGGAGGAAGGCGGTGTGTTCCCTGTCCGAGATCGGCCCATCCTTCATGTTCATAGAGATAAAGCCGCTCCAGCCGCCGATGCTTTTGGTTTTGAAGTTATGTTGGCACTTGCGCTGAAGATCACTTGGGCTGACCATGGAAGTAATGTCCAAGCCGGTTATCATTACCACATCCATCAGAGTGGGGGTCATCGGCCCTTGTCTAAATAAGAAAGCGTTGAGTGTGTCGGACCAAAAATAGTAAGCAGACGATAGAAGGGATTCGTTTTTAGGCATGTCGGCTATTGTTAGTTCTAAGCACTGAGCTATTCCAAGCTCGGTCCAGTGCGTCCTTTTCCTAGCCGACATCCTTAAGAACCAGGCTAGCCAAGATTTGTCAGTTGATGGCCATGATTTGAAGGCGCTAGTCCAATATGACAGGTTGGGGGTTGAAAGTCTAAAAGGGATCCGATCGGTTTCTGCGTTTATTATTTCACTCGGGTCCAAATTGTCGATCGGCCCTAAGAAGTATTGGTTCTGATGAGCTAGATTGGGGATTGCGATTTGGTAGGTTAAGTGCTACAGAATGAGGAAAGAAACAAGGACTTATGAAGAGGCAGGAGCTAAATCACGGAAAGGAAAAGGGAATGAAGCCGATGGACTTACCTTGGGATAAGATGGCTGCTACGACGCGGCGGAAGGAGCGCTTGGGGAAGCCATTGCTAGGGGTTGTTGCCTCTCGGGGTTCGCCGAAGAAGATGAGGGCTTCGAGGTCGCCGACGTCGCCGGGAGGTCACCGGAGAACTCGAGAGTAGCTGAGGTGGTGTTGGTTTGTGGCAATGTGACACGTGCGGTGGCCGCGGGGGAAGTATTTAAAGAGTATTTTTTGGCAACAGAAACGGTTTAGGTCGAAAAGAGCGGGAATTTGGAAAAGCAGCAAATCCACGATATTATCTTATCACGGACTTGGGGGCATGTGTTAACGGCTAAATTTGGTAACAAAATCCCTAAGTCCTGCCGAGATAGAAACGAAAATCGGATTGGAAGAACAGAGGTCAAGTCGGCTGTGATACGATTGGCTACGAGGTTAATCGGCTGAGGTTGAGTCAGACGAGGATAGCCGATAGCCGATGCTGAGTCAGAGAAGCAGATAAGACCGTTTCCGAAGAAAGTGCTTAAAGATAAATAAAGATAAATAGAAGATTCGGTTCTCAAATTGCACGTTAAAAGATATTGCCATCCATGGATAGGGTCCTGTAACGGCAATTGTATCTGTAAATTAGGGATTTTGTTTAGGTTTTCTATTGTAATGCGGCATGGGACTATATCCCGGGATATTGTCATATTTTAAATAGTAGATTAGATAGAGACCGTGGTTCGCACGGGTAATGTTATTCTTGGGTATAAATAGGATCCGAGATCCCTGTAAATTATTATTCACACAATCAATACAACCTTCGGCGCATCGCGTCCTATTTTTTTCAGACGAACACTTGATCCGGATTTGGGCTGCATCGTTTCGATCCCCAAATTAAGATAAATGTTTGTCATTAGTGGTGTATCTCGTTGGATTTAGTGCTTCCATCGCTATGATACTCTAAATTCGATGATTTACGCTGCGTTAGTTATCATATATCACATATAATCTAGAACAATGTTTAGATCTGTCTTGACATCGGCTTGTTTCTGTCAAGAATCAGCAGCCGATAGAGCTAGATCTAAGGGTTGGCCTAGATTATATGTGATATCCACCGTCTCGAGGGATTTACATCAGCTATAGTAGATCTGATTGTTATTTTTATACTTAATGTTGCATCGATCTGACCTATTAAGTCATTTTTAGAGCTTTTATGATCTATTTGGCTAGATGTATATGTTTAGAGACAGTGCCGGGGTTTCAGCCGGCCTTATCTGTTTTAATATCCTTTTGATATATTTATTATCAGGTTTATTAAAATTGCCTCTTATATTAAGATCTTACTCTAGTTAAATGCCCTAAGCCAGAATCAGTCTGTCAGCCACAGCCGACAGCCGACTGATCTAGGTTTAGCACATTTAGCTTAGATCAATATCTTTTCATAAGACGTACCGGAGTACTAGCCGATTCACAATTGTACTTACGGTATCGGCTAGACTGTTAAAGCATATATTTATTATCCCATTGTATATTTGGATTAAGTGGTTAATACTGTCTCGGTGCAGCCAATCTATTCTAGTCACTTAGTTTAAATGCACTTGGGATAGCATATATATGTAAATTGACTCTTACAGCCGATCCAGTAGGATCTAACTTAACCCTTAACGCATATATCTTTATTTTTCTTGTTGGTTAATAGATCAAACTAACTGGCACACCTTGTACAACACAGGTAGCCGAGAAGGACCTGCACTGGAGCTAAGCAGATCTCCCAGGCCAGCGCGTGAGAGAAATTTCTCATCAACACGATCTTGTATAATTTTCATAATCGTATGTATGTGTACTATTCTTCCTTAAACAGATCACGGAAGTTTCAGTTGTAGCGAACCGGTTCGACAATCGAACCATGCTTAACTTGGTTGCAGATCTTTGCCGCTTCATCCGTCGCGATGTTTGCAACCATTTGGGCGATTTCTACGATCCGGAGAGCGAGCTGACGACGGACGATAAATTCAAACGACTTAGGGAGTGGGAAAAAGTGCACCGTCATTAATGAATGATTTGTAAATTGTTGCTAGACTTCTGTAATTTGCGCGAGACAAAACTTGATATATATATAAATATGCATGCATGATCTGTGTATGTACATTTATATCTTTTATGAGGAAATAATATATATATGCATCTTATTGATCGACCCATGCATTTAATATTACTGAGAAAGAGAGGAGAGGAGAGAGAGGACAGAGAGGAGAGGAGAGAGAGAGGACAATAGCTAATGTACATAAAATAATGGGCGGATAGGATACCATCTTCCCATGCGGTCGACTTAACGGACCGCACGGGAAGATAGATTATCCCGTGCGGTTGGTAAAGTGGACCACACGGGATAATCGATCTTCCCGTGCGAGCCGCTTAAGCCGACCGCACGAGATAATCGATCTTCCCGTGTGGTTGGTCACCCGTACGCGAAAATGGTCTTTTTCCACACCTTTTCGCGCATGCGGGGAGGCCTTCCGTACGGGAAGATGTCTTTTGGACCGCATGAAAAACGTTTCTCCAAGTAGAAATTTCTTTTTGATAAAAGTAACTTCGGTTTCAGATAGAAGTAACTACGTTTTCAAACATAAACTAACTTGATAGAAGTAATTTTTGTTTTGAATGTAAATATAGCAAGAAACCAGACATGCACTGGTAATATGAAAAGAAAAAAACACGTATTATTGGTAAGAAAATAAAAACATAGGCACATAACAAATTTTTTTATTTGCTGTTTTGTTTGGTTTCATGATTTGAGAGAAATTTTATCTTTTTTGCTGAAGCTTTTTTTAATCCTATATAGTTGTGCTGCAGTACGACAAAGTGTGGCAGCTGTGTAGACCGAATTTTTTATTTTTTAGAAAGTTTCTCACGAATAGGTCTCTGACAATATGATTTAAAAAGAATAAATCTAAGCTCGGTGCCATCGTTATTATCGCCGAACTTAGAGCATAAATATTGACGTCAAGTTTGGCGCCACAAACTTTGGCGCCGAGTTGCGTTGCTCCCTCCACTAATCTGAGTACTTAGTTTGATAAAGTTTACAAGCAGCCT
This sequence comes from Oryza australiensis, assembly GCA_019925245.2. NCBI lineage: Eukaryota > Viridiplantae > Streptophyta > Magnoliopsida > Poales > Poaceae > Oryza > Oryza australiensis. The sequence goes on from JAIFGZ020000342.1 coordinate 5,892,286, forward strand.
ATTAGCGTTAGAGGGTGCTGCTAGTAACAGTAAGGGCGTGGGTTCAAGTCCTGCATGCGCCATTTTTTTTTTGCTGAATTTGGGTTAGAATTTAAGTTGTCGCAGGTATAAAGTTTTCTATGACAAATCCTGGACATCAACTAAACTACTGAAGACATTTGATAAGCGATCTCAAATGTTTCTCCATATACATACATACATACAGAGAAAGAGTTAGGCTACTGTGTGGCGCGTCGCACAGCCCGATCTCATGTGGCATGACCAAATCTCTAATTTAAAAACACAAATTAAAAATTCGAACCATTTAAATTATTCTACATATTAATATCTTAATATCTCCTTGTAGACTAAATTTTATATTTTTTTAAATTTTTTTACTATTTTATCGGATAGGTTAAAGATGCAATAAAATAGATACTACAGAAATCATTGAAATCGTTGGATTAATACATTTTTGCCCTATCCGATAAAATAGTAAAAAATTTTAAAAAATATAAAATTTGGTCTACAAGGAGATATTAATATGTAGAACAATTTGAACGGTTCGGATTTTCAATTTGAGTTTTCAAATTAGAGATTTGGCCATGCCACACGAAATGGCGATGTGTGATGCGCCACACAATAGCCCAACTATATATATATGAGATGGGCTCTGTGTGGCGCGCGCCGCACCATCCCGTGTGGCGTGGCGGTCTCTAATTTGAAAACTCAAATTGAAAATCGAACCGTTCAAATTGTTCTATATATTAATATTGCCTTGTATACCAAATTTTACATTTTTTTTTGAATTTTTTACTATTTTATCAGATAGGTCAAAAATGCAATAATCCAACGATTTACGGAGTATCTATTTTATTGCATTTTTGACCTATCTCGATAAAATAGTAAAAATTCAAAAAATGTAAAATTTGGTATACAAGGCAATATTAATATATAGAACAATTTGAACGGTTCGAATTTTCAATTTGAGTTTTCAAATTAGAGATTCGTCACTCCACACGGGATGGGGTGCGGGCGCGCCACACAGAGCTCATATATATATATATATATATATATATATATATATATATATATATATATATATATATATATATATATATATATATATATGTATATTCAACCAGTTTTTATTTTTCTGTATGGGCTGTATGGTCACTGCCGTGGGCTTGTCAATTTATCGATCAACGTGCATTTTCAAAAAAATTGAACATTTGAAATGTAAAAAAATTCAAAACAATTTGCAATTTCAAAAATTACAAACCATTACGATTTTTTAAAAAATGCATGGGCTGTATGGTCACTGCCGTGGGCTGGCCAATTTGTCGATCAACCTGCATTTTAAAAAATTGAACATTTGAAATGTAAAAAAATTCAAAACAATTACAATTTCAAAAAATTACAAAAATATTAGGATGTAAAAAAATACATGGCTGTCTAGTCACTGCTGTGGGCTTCTCAGTTTGTCAAAACATTAGATGTAAAAACTATTTTTTACAAAACATGGCACATGCAAGTTTTAAACCCGCGACCTTAGTAACACTAGCGCCAAACACTAACGCCACGCACTAACCAAGTGAGCTAGTAGGCCACTTGTAAACTACATCAAACAACTTATACAAATACATGAGTACTCAGACTGGTGGAGGAAACAACGCAGCTCGGCGTGGAGGTTTGCGGCGTAAGGTCGGCGTCAAAATCTATGATGCCGAGATCAGCACCAATAACGACGACATCGAGCAGTATAAACTTAGCGTCAATAACGATGATGTCGAACTTAGAGTCTATTTTTTAAAATCATACTATCCGAGGCTAAAAACCAAAAAAAAATCGGCTGTGTGGGCAAGCTGCGAGGCGCCCAGCATGAAAACGAGAGCCCAGCACGCGGTGCTGTTTTCGAAAAGAGTCGTGCGTCTTCGTACAGATGCTAAGAAAAGAGTGAGGCCTCGTTTACTTCTAAATTTTTCTAAATTTTAGGTGTAAATTTTACATCCAAAAAATTTTAGATATAAAGTTTACATCTAAGAGAGGTGTTTACTTTCATCTATGTAAAGATTTTAGGATACTATAAAAATACAAATTTACCCCTCTCTCTCTCCCTCTCCCCGCACCTTATTCCTCTTCCAAATCCAAAATCTCCGTTCTCCCAAATCCAAAATCGTCGTCCGCCGTCCACCAATTAAATCGCCGTCCGCCGTCGCGCGAGCCCGGCGACGGCGACGGCGGCTCCGACTCCGGGTGGCGCCGGCGCCGCACGTTCGAGACCGAGGCGCAGCCATCGGCCGCGCGCGGGAGTCGGCGGCGGCGCCCACGGTGCCGTCGGCGGGGAGGTCGTCGGCGGCGGTGTTGATCCGAGCGGTGGCCGATCCGAGCGGCGGGGCGTCGACGGCGACGGCGACATCCGTGGCGCCGGCGCCGCGCGTTCGAGACCGAGGCCACAGCCATCGGCCGCGCGCGCCATCCGGCGAGGTCGAGGAGGTCGTCTCCGGCGAGGTCGAGGAGGTCGGCGGCGACATCCACGGTGCCGTCGATGGGGAGGTCATCGGCGGCGGCGTTGATCCGGCGGTGGCGATCCGAGCGGCGAGGGCGTCGACGGCGACGGCGACATCCGTGACGGCGGCGCGCGTGAGAAGAGGCGGCGGGGCGTCGACGGCGGCAGCCATGCGCGCGGACGGCGGCGGCATTGCGGTGGCCGGGGCCGTCCGCGGGGTGGGGGTGGGGGGTGGGGGTGGGGAGAATCTGTTGGCACAGGGTAGGGGTGGGCAACACTTCTCCCAAGAAAATTTTGCACTTTTTGGCTTTCAAACCTCCCAAATCCAAAATTTTTACAGGCCAACTTTACACCTACATGTTTACTTCTAAAATGCCAAAAAGTGATCAAAATTCCAAATTTTTACTAAACTTTACAGAAAGTAAACAGGGCCTGAGTCGCGTGTTTAGACAATAAAGCGACTGTGCGCTACGTAGTCGTGTGCTTTTGTTATATGTGGTTGTGAACTTGTCATCAGATTTCTGCTGATTATAAATATTTAGGATACTTCCTCCGTTTTTCAAAATATAATGAGATTCGTTTTGAGATTAAGGAGAGATGTGTAATTGAATGACTGACGTTTATGATTGGTTCATATGAGAAAGTAAATGTGTGTTCGACAGAATTTTAAACACTATGAGGATCTCCAACAACCCACTTATTGTTAACCCCTTTAAATCAGCAATTAGGAAGTTGGGAAGATAATTTAAGTTGTTGATTTATCTTCTTTTCCAACTGACCCCTCAATTAATGTGGGTCCCAGCTGAGATTAGTTAAGCTGAAAAAAAAAATTTGCTTCTTGTCGCGCCATGATCTGCTGGTTGCATAGCATACGCAAAAAATTGCTTCCTTGCCATCACAACAAAAAATCAGTTGCGCGCATCCTTGGTGGCTCGTCAAGGCCGTCGCACGCTGGCCGTCGGCCTGCTTCCTTGCTGCCGACCTGCTCATCGGTGGTAATAACAGGTGTTGTGTTTTCTTCCCTGATCCATTATTAGTTTTCTTAATATAGACACGAGGCCTTTTTATTGATACAGATGCAACAGGCTCCTCGTCTAGTTCGCTTTTCTTCCCTAATGATTTTGAATGGCAGAGATCATTGATCATCTATTTTTGCGGTCAGGATCATGAGTCGTCGTAGCGCGCTTGTGCAAGCATTTTTTGACGAGTCATCGTCCTCCTCCGATGATGATGATGATGATGATGAATTTATTGCTGCGATATTACACGCAGCAGACAGCGTTGACGACGAACCACGTCGCATTGGATCTGTTCTTGGACATAGAGTTATTGATCAGATAGACTCGAAGGACATATGCGATTATATCAAGATTATTTTGTGGATGACGCTACGTTCAGTCCAACCATGTTCCGATGCAGGTTGGTACCACTAGTTTCATGTTGTATAATATTTTATTTGAACAAACTGCTCCTCAACATTTGTTATTTTTTCAAAAAAAAGGTTTCGTATGGGTCGGGATTTTTTTCTAAGGATCATGAATGCAGTAGAGGAGAAGAACAAATACTTTGTGCAAAGAAGGAATGTCGCAGGGAAACTTGGACTTAGTTGTTTACAGAAGGTAGCGACAGCTCTCCGTATGTTAACGTACGGGGTAGCAGCTGATGCTACGGATGAGTACATCCGAATTGGTGAGAGTACTACTACTGAAAGTATGAAAAAATTTGTTGCTACAGTTATCGAAGTGTTTGGCGAAGAGTATCTGCAATCCCCAAATGAAAATGACATAGCCAGATTACTTGAAATTGGGGAGAGTAGAGGATTTCTAGGAATGTTTGGATCGATAGATTGCATGCATTGGAAATGAAAAAACTGTCCAACATCATGGCACGGGCAATATACTGGACATGCGCAGGATCCAACTATTATTCTAGAGCCATTGCATCACAAGACCTATGGATATGGCATGCTTTTTTTGGGATGACAGGGTCATATAATGATATTAATGTTCTTGACCGGTCTTCTCTTTTTTCTAAGTTGGCAGAAGGGCATGGGCCGGAGGTGAAATATACAATCAACGGGCATGATTACACAATGGGCTATTATCTAGCAGACGGGATATATCCTAATTGGGCGACTTTTGTTAAAACAATTCCAATGCCACATCGGTCCTTATTCGCTCTTGTAAACGAAAATGAAAGTAAAACTAAACACAAGATGCTGGGCACTAGGAGATTTCTTTTATAAATTACATACTTTCAAGAGCTTCCAACATTGCCACCACCAGCCATGTTGTCATCAACATTTGAACCATCTAAAATTAAAAATCATAAATTATTAATATTTGGTAATCAACAGGAATCAACATTGTTTAAATGTAAGTAGCAACTCTCATCATGTACCACATAGGACGACTCATGATAACTTCCTTCAGACGCTTATAGTATTCTTGAAGTTGCTTTGGCATCCCACTTGTATCTAAAGTCATTATTCTTTCTTCCTCTAGTATTGTGTTTTTGCGAGCCTCCTCAGCCCTCACTGTGATTTCCTTATCCCTTGACTCTATCTCTTTCTCTCTCAAATGCAGCTCCGTCTCCCTCAACGCCACATCGGTCCTTATTCGCTCTTGTTCAAGGCCATACATTTGGGTGAACCTAGCATCTTTCTTAGCTTCTCTCTTAGCTTCTCTCTCATCTTCCACACACTATCAACAACCGCCATGTACCGTTCATCTCGAGATTTCTGAGTCGCGAGGCGTCTGGCTGCCTTGTTTCCAATAGGTCTATCTGCTGCATTGTTGGGTATATTATTGAAGCAGAAAAGAATTAAGAAGACAATCTTTTAATCATTCCAAATGAAATAACAGATAAATGTCATGTGGATTATTTGCAATAGTTCTACCTGTACCTTTGTTCTCTTGAGGAGGACATGCATCAGTGTCTTCTGGATTAGTAGAAGCAAGCATGAATGGTGAAAATTCAGGTGTAACTTTCTGTTTCTTATTGGATGCTTTTGCGGGATTTTGGTTGTCCCTATCATTCCACTTTGGTTGATTGCGTAAAATGGTCCAACAATGCATAAACGCAAAGGACTTATTGTCTGCATCTTGAGCTTTGTAAAGACTTTGAGCTTGCGCAAGCTGTCGAAAAGAAATAGGAAATTCTCATGTATACTTTTTCAAACTGACATTTAAAACAATTATGGTGTAAAATGATACATGGTCTTGAATTGTGACACCGCTTTGCCTCCTAGCCTCTATCTGACTGACACAACCAACAAATTTATTAACCGCCTTTTGTATATCCAACCATCGATGCGCTAGAGAGTTTTCATTGCGGTCTGAGTCAAAGGTCTTGTGTGTGTGAAAGTAGTCATGTATTCTACTCCAATATGTACTCTTCGACTGGTTTGTACCTCAAATTGGGTCCAAGGTAACATTTAACCATGCAGAAACGATCATGACATCTTCTTATTCCCTGAAATTTTTTTGACCTCTTTCTAGTTGGGCGTGCTTGTGTTGTTGGAACAACATCCCTAGACTGCAGAGGTATCTCCTAAGATGGATTACGGTCGGATCCCAGAGAATTCAGAAATTCAGGGTCATTGGTAGTGTCTTTCACCAAGTTTGTGAAGCTCATGCTATTGATTCTATTTTCTAAAAAATTTATGAAGAAATAAACATAAGCTGTAATAATGATGTGGTGCTAACCAGCAAGCAAATAAACAAAAGTTGTGTTTGATATGTGCCGGTTTTAGTGTACATAATGTTGGTTTAGTAATCACCTAAAGCCTGGTACAGTATTCATGTATATGCTAACGTTGAGAAGACCCCACATTAATTAGAAACCAGAATGCCATAGGTTCTCACATTACCCAGGTCAAATGGAAAATTTTTCCTACAATTATATATCAAGAAAAAGCGTAGTAGGATTTGACAATTGACATACTGCTTGGTATATACAGAGAAAACCAAAGGGAAACTTGTCCCATCTCAACTCTGGATTGTATGCAGAAATAAGAACTCCAAATTCAAGTAGAGAAGAACAATTTAGAGGAAAGTGAAAAATTCTTTTCAGAGGAAAGGGGAAAAATTCCACACTATCCAGTTACTAAACAATGTACCTGCACAATGTTCTAGTGGAAGCATTATTCACTCCGATTGCTCATAGCTATCATTATTCGAGCAAACTAGCATCATGTCTCGTGCATTCGCGGTTCAATGGATCCCAAGTAAATATACTAATATGGAATACACTATAAAAATAATCTTATAAATAACACTATCAGATTAATATCATTATGTGATAGGATAAAGTCGTTGTAACAAAAAAACAAATCAGATTAATACCTTCGAACAGGCCATCACCATTGTTGTCAATTCCATCGGGTTGACCACATTCAGCTGCATTCTCAGACTACTGCGATAGCTCAGTGTCTGCCATTGGTGCAGGAATTCGATTGCCTACTGCCGCAACCCTTCCAAGCCGACCGAAGCCGACCGTGGTACAATGATGATTGAAAAGGATTTCCATTACCGTTGGTCGATGCTGGAGGACGAAACGATGACATCACCAACGCTTGTGTCTGCTCTCCATTGAGCCAAACTCGAGTTCCCTCGCTGTTTGTGTCCATTCGGCGAGGAGTCGGCAGACCGGATGCGGCTGCGTTTGGAAATCGATGCATCTTCTACAAGTGAGCAGAAACTGAATATCAAAGATAGTTCAATGTAGTTGTGAATATAAATATACAAGTACGCAGTTAAAAGGCTGAAGTAGATACCCTGATCAAGCTCTCTTCTCTCTCTCTTTTTTCAGGATGAATTGAATTAGAAGAGTGAATATTTCTCTAGACCCCGACTTGGTGGGGTTTTAGGCTGTTGAGAGATCCTAAGATGCTGTGAGCGAACAGTTTGTAGATTAGAAAGGTCAACGTCGTCGTGGGGGCATGTAACTATGTGTGTGTGTGTGTGTGATATTTTCAATCTATGGGTAATCACACACAGCTGGTCATTTGAGTGTGCATAAATGGAGCTCACTGAAATTAACAAAGCTAGGAATAAAGCAAAGATTGCATGCTATCACAAAAAAATAAAACAAGAAGATAGTTTTGAGTTGCAACGCCCATATAAAAAACAATGCTTAATAGTGCTCAGATTCAAACTGACCATGTCATTTGTCCAGTCAAGACTCTTTCTAACAACAGCACTGATGGATGGGTCAATGTAAGCTCAATCAAACTTGGAATATCGCCAGTAATAGCTACTTTAACACGAGAAAAACTTGCACGGAATAATTCTATACTTGCACGATTTTTTCTGTTTGCAAGAATGCCTTTATTCCTTGTATGGAAGTATCAAAATCTAGATAGCTAGCAGATCCCTTAATAATATCCTTGGTTCAAACAGATACAAACATTATCGAAATCACGTGAACAATGACACATGATAAATATTGTGATATCCTACCAAATAGATCTAAAGCATCATAACCATTTAGCTGCTGCTGGTAACATGAACAAGTTTCCAACTGATGGGGGATATGGATTCACCTGAAGCTGGGTAGGAGAGGAACTCGAACTCGGCATTGTGCTTCCGCCACGGATGCTGCAAGCGGCGGGAACCGGTGGTCGTCCCGGCGAGGATCTGGATCTCCTCAGCCGCCGCCGCTGCTGTCGCAGACACAGATGCGAGGAGGAGGAGCGAGAGGAGTTGCGCGTGGGCGCGGGCGCCGCCGTCGCCGCCAACCGCGTGTGTGGGGACCGAGACTGCAGTTCTTTGCGGGCGCGGGCGTCGCCGTCGCCGCTGCCAAGCGCGCGCAGAACCGAAGGAAAAGAGCCGCCGCACCAACCTTCACCATGCCCACGCGAAACTATTTTCTGGCCGGATGGGAAGGCGGCACGGACCCATACATCTGGGAAGCCCAAGCTGAGATTTAAGTGCCAACTTATTTTAAGTGCCTATTTAGATGGTCTATTGGACTAGGATTTTATACTACAAATCTTAAAAATACGGATAAGGAGCCAGTTAAATGGGTTGTTAGAGATGCTTAAGTTATTATATTTTGGAGAAAAAAGAAATCTAATTTTTTTTAAAGAGATGAGTGAAATAGTTTTCAGTGACAGGTATTTCGGACCGAGAGTATTTTATGAAATCACTTTAAAATATGAATGTGTTGGTACAGTCTTTAAGTTCAATTTTTTTTTGTAGTTTGATTAATTGCCGATCAAAATCTACGAACTTTAGCCTTTCTATTATAGTACTTTAAAAAAAGTGTTGGTGCTACTCCAGAACTCCTTGGAACTATGACATATGGGACCCTACATGTTCATCCAATGGCGGACCTAGGAATTTGTAGTAGCCTGGACGAATCCATAAGTGTCTGCGGTCGAGAAGATTAATGAGCAGGCGAAGAACGGCAACTCGTATCGATGAACGGCAGTAACCAGCACCGCACACATGGGGAAAAAAACAAACTTGGTTAAGGGATCCTAACCAATGTTATAAAAGGTTCTATATTTCTCTATTAACTTAGTCAAACTTATAATTTTTGACTTAGAAAAAATATTTTGACTAAGTATTAACGAATTAGATTGAAAAATAGTTTACGATAAAAAAATTAAAATTAATTGTCCTGTCATATCCTGTCTGAACCAAGATTTACTGCTCAGTATCCTGTCTGAACCAAAATGTTAGGTTTTGGGTCTGCTTAATGGGTCTTGCAATTGCATATCTTACTGTGTAGCTGTTTATATGAAGAAGCTTATGATTCTGAATCTTTAAACATCTCCATGCGTTCAGGACTATTGCAGATAACATGGCAGAGGCACAGGGTCGCCAGGCCCTGGGCCCGTCACTGTGTTCATGATGATGTAACTTTTTTTTAAGGGAGTGAGTTACTACACCCGTTTGAAACCATGTAAAAATAGCTTTCTTTTTTTAATGTGTCGATGTGATTTCCTTTTCTAGATTTCCTTTTCTAAATTTCGTAACAACGTACGGACATTTTATTAGTTAAAATCAAAGTTCGGTACCATAGGCACCTCAGGAAAACGGAACTCTTTTCTCATGGGATCATAGCCATTCAAAGCATTTTCACAAATCAGCTTTAAATTTTAGTACATACTAAGATCAGATGTCATTACAAGCAGTACATTAAGATTAGATGTCATACAAGAACAGGCATACACTAGGCGCGCCTACAAACACAGGCAGACCATCTGACAACACAGAACAGAACATGTGTGGATCATCAACACCTATACTCATTTTACATGACTGACAGGCTACATGGCCTAACAACGAACAAATCACTACGGTCAGTAGGATAAACAGAGAGGGAGTGGCACGCCAGTAGCAAGCAGAAATTCAACTAAATTCAGTCAAATTCACATGGCGAAAGCTGACAGCAATGTGGTATGATTTGAATGAAACTAGCTATTCCCCAGCTGCTGGCCCATTTGAGTTGAGATAACCCATTTTCTCCGACAACACATTCATGTCGTCCTCGATGACCGGGTTGTCGTTCTCCTCACCACCAAGCCCTTCGTTCAGCAGCTCCTCCCAGAAATTATCGTTCAACTCTCCCTGGGGCTCGGTTTGCTGCTGTTCGGAGGCACAGACGTCGAAATCCTGTGGCTCCACCAGGCCTCCGGCATCCGTTGCTGAGTTTTCAAGATCGGATGGAATCCCGTCAATGAGGAATTCCACAGATTCCTGGGGATCAAAGAGGACTGGTGACCCTTGCTCAATGCTGCTGCTGGTCCCGACATCGTCAACCTCAGGTCCCTGATCTATGCGACGTCTTCTTTTCTTTGAAATGGCATCTTGGAGCTCCTTTCTCATCTCAGTCTGGGAAATAAGCTGCTTTAAGAACTCAGGATTCTTCATGACACGAGCCAGGAATGCCATCATCTGCTGTTGCCTCTGCTCAGTTCCTTGTAGCCTGTCCTCCATAGCTTTCAGATGTGCCTTTGTATTCTGCTGCTCCTGCCTTAGCTTCACCACCTCAGCCATCAATAATTGCTTGTCTCTCTTCAGCCGGTCAATCTCAGCATCATATCCAAAGTGACCCACCTCAAGGTATGACCCAAGGGATTGCTGGTTTGAAGCAGTATGGGAAGGTGGTTTTCGACGCTTGATGTTCTTGAGAAGATGTCTTTGTCCCCGTAGAAAACACTCATTTGCAAATTCCCACCGATCAGGATCCACCTTTCTGAAACCCTGAAAACCAACAAACAACACATCAGGGAAATGTTAGTTGCAATTGCAAGAGACATCTTATACAAATATGCAACAGGATGCTACTGCTTTCTTGGTAGGGAAAGAATTAAACACTATTTCTCTCTCACTTGTCTTTTCTCTCTTTTTTTTGCATTTTTGTTAAGATCACAAGTTGCAGCAGTACCAACAAAGATGAAGCTACAAAAAGTGTCTTCTGTTTACCCTTCTGGAATGTGTTTCAGTTCACTTTGCAAGGTTTTAGTTTGTGCAGTTTTCAGTTTCTTTCTGCACTAAATTCATCAAATTTCTCCTTCAATCTTCATCGATTTCATTAGTTTGGGGCAAATTACGAATTCAGTCATCTGTTGCCCCATTCCAGAGGGGGCAAATAAACTATCAACTCTAGCATAACAATAGATGATATTAATTAGGAAAAATATGGACTTACTTAGAAATTGCACAATGTGACACTTATATGAAGTAAAGTAGTTGACAGTGACGCATAGCATAAAGATGTCGGTACACAACCGTAACATGACCAAAAAAAAGGTGCAAAGAATGGGGACACCGGACACGACATGAATATGAATCTCCATTACTTTGGGAAATGGAGTCCAGATATAAAAACCTGAAGTACAGTACTACAGCACATGCAGGTAGGGCAATGCTGCATCCATCTAAACAAACTCGTATCCTTTCCCCTGAGCAACCTTTGTTTCTATGTTAACAACCTTTTCTTACAATTATGACAGTGGCCCAACAAAAATGAGAAAAGTCCAAATTTTCAGATCTAGGCCAACTGTCGTTCAACTAATATTTGTCCATACGTTGCTTGTTTATTCCACAGAAGTATGTCGATGTAGGATTGTGCTTGCGTACACAAGAACACTACATAGGACATAACTGATGCTAATATGCACTTCTGTAACATAGCTTTGATTGTCTGATGAAATATTGCAAGTGTTCCCAGAGATTAAATGTCCTTATCACCAAAAGGAGGGGAAAAAAATCTGAGAATCTGATATCCATACTATTCAACGATAACAATTAATAACTGAAAAGTACATGGCAACCTTGAATGCCTAACTAATTTCCTCTGCTATACTTTCAATTACCACAAATGACAATGCAATTTGGATGGTTACACCAACTTCTCGCACAACAGATAGCTAGCATAGTGCAATTGGGGGAAAAATTCACTACATTTATCGGCGTTAGCACCGGCACATCAAGAACTGAGGTGAAACCGCATTTTGCAAGACAAATAAAAAGAGGGGGAGCTGGAGCTATAGCTTACATAGGTGTTGAGCTGCCTGACGAAGCTGGAGAAGTTGTTGTGCTTGAAGAACCTGGGCAGCAAGACGGTGGCGAACGCGTGGGGATCCCACACCACGAAGCTGTTGCTCGTGGCGCTCCACGACACGACGCCGTCGGTTCCGGCGTCGTCCACCATGTCGTACGTCTTGGTCAGGAACGGCGGCGGCCCGGCGTCGTGCAGCCCCTCCATCGGCCTCGGCGCCTCCCCCGCCGCCGCCACCTCCCCGTGGCTCTCCTCCTCCTCCTCCTTCACCGTATTCAGCATTGGGTCCATGTTGTTGTACTCAACCTCCTTCGCCGACGCCGCCGGCAATGGCGACCCACCCACTCCTCCTAAGCAGCAAATGGCTCAACAACAAGAAAGCAGCTTCAGCTCCGGCGCGGGAGGAAGGTAGGTAGAATGGGCGAGGAGAGGGAGAGGGAGAGGAGGAGATAAGAGTGGGGGCGAGTGCAACCGCGCCAAAGAACAACCTCACCATCACCATCAACCTCCCACCAGCAAGTGCACGCAAGAAAGAGAAAGCGGCATCACCAGCAGCTGATCCTGATCCAACCGCGACGGCCGCCGGGGAAAAGAGGGGGTACCAAGCGACCTCACCTCACCTCCTCCCGCCGGAGCAGAAGCAAGAACGGCGGCGGCGCCGGGGCGGTGATCTTCGGAAAGGAAGGTTCTGGAAGGAGGAGCGGTGGGGTTGGGGTGGGGGAGGAGAAAGCTGCCGGTCGGTGAGGGGAAGGACACGTGTCGGAATGGTGGGCCTAGTTGGGCCGCATATGGGCCTTGGGTGGGTGACAAGTGTACATGTGTCAGACAAATTTTCTTGCAGAAATTTAGCAAATATAAATATAACTGTAATTCAATTGTAATAATTTACATATAATTATAATGTATAATATAACTAGTATGTCACTTTAAAAAACTAAGATTGTGAGAGCGAATCTTCTTACTTAAAACAAATCTAATGGCTTAAAATTATATAAAAGTTTTACGTTACATAACAGTTACAATTTACAATGTAATTATATTTTAATTATATTATAGTTATATGTTAAATCTTTAAAAGAAATTTATTGATAAGTATATAGCATGTGGGGGAATCCGATGGATCAGGATTCAGGAGCGGATATGCTGGCGTAGAAATGGATGGATTGTGCACCGTCCGATCCAAAACCAACGCTCAACAGTAACTCAGATTTTTTTTTTTTGGGAATGCACCATACGGCTAGCTTTATTGATATGAAAAAAAATAGTTACATCAATAAAATTAGAGGGGTTTATTTTCAGATATAAAAGCAACCTTAGCTAATTCATGAGCAACTTGGATGGCGTCCCTATTATAATGCGCAATACAAACATTATTAAAATGGTTTCATAACAGACTACACTTATCATAGATCATAGTGAAAGATGTTGCTGAGAAGAATTTATCTCATATAGTATAAACGACCTGTATACAATCAGTCTGAATAATAAAGCGACGGACCTTCTCTGAACGCATACGCCTTCGCCATTGGTGTGTCGATTACCCACGGTAAAAACCTTTGAGCAGCTGCAATTAATACACATCCAGTGACTCAGCTACCTTAACTCACTTGTCATTGTAATGGTCGGAAAAATTGAGGTAAAATTCTTCGGGTGAGTCAGTTTCGAGGATTTTTCATGAGAATTTTAGAGGAATGGAAACTTATTTTCTGTAGAAATCCTGTTATATTCCCATATTTTTAACAAGCCTGAGAAATTTAAAAAGCTTAAAAAACAGGTTGCCTGTGCAATAAGAAAAAAATATAAAACTTATTTTATATTTTCATCACTAGGTTGCTACTACTAGTAAATATACCCATGCTAACACTATAGTAATATAATCGATCACTAATTTTTAATTTTAAGGATGTATGCGAGTTAAAAAAAATAAATCTCAGATAAAGCCGTATGATTTATAATCAGTATTAGAATAACGGATGGCACTGTATTTGTATTAGAATAACCGATGGCAGCCTGATGTCACAGTATACTTGAGCACATGTGACACAATAATTGAAGTATTTCCTTAGTGGATATGTTACTTAAAAATTATATAATTATTATTTATTTTAAAAAATATTTTATATTTGCACAAAATTTTTAAATAAGACAAATTTTTTATATTTGCACAAAATTTATTAAAAAACGAAGCATATACTAAAAACATCCCAACACAAACACTGTGCTCTCTGCTTTGAGCCAAAGTCAGAAGAATTTACAAACAGACGCACATATGAGTAGCACAAAGGAGGGTACAAGTGTTCTCTGGTGGTGGCTACAGAGAATGGGTGAGTCACCAATGCAGAAACTAAAACCAGACAAAAACAACACAACAGGTGTCTGCATGTCCTGTGGATTAACAACTTCATCATCATCACCATCTCTTGTTAAGTACTATACTTTCACCAAAACCTCCCGTGGTTTACCACGACGCTGCCATCATTTTCAGCGTGCACGTTGGTGTCACATCACACTTCGTCAATGTACTGTGGTTTTTTTTTTCCAAAAGATGTCACTGACAATTTGGTTTTGTCAAAAGATTTGTCTTCAGAACTGGATACTTTACTTCTCAACCAGGTATTCTCAAGGAATATGCAAAGATATTAAGTACTACTAATGTTCAGTACCACTGAATTGCCTCTCATCGTTTGTTCTGTCTACTTGAAAAATTGATCAAAACAACCAAAGATAATTTATGGGTAACATTTTTTTACCTGTGTTTTTAATGATTTAAAAACCAACGCTGAAAAATAAACAACGTGCAAAACAACCCTCAAAATCAATTCAAAAATTAAGTTTCAAAATTCAATTTTTGGTTGTGGGTCATATAAGCCAAGAAGAAAAAGAAGAAAGAAAGAAGGCAAAAGAAGATATGCACTGACAAAAGAAGGCAAAGGAAAAGCCATTGAAATTGCAATCATGCAGGAGCAACTCCAAAAAAAGGTTGATGCTGCAAGTGCAACCAAGCTGTACTTTACTCTGAAGAGAAAGCAGAAATTCCCCTGAATATAAGGGACGCGTCATTTACACATGCTAATACACCATCTGATGACTGTAAAGCCCACAAGTAAAGTAGGTCTAAAATGGAGCAAACTTCGCAGGCAAGGTTCATTACAGAAAAAATTGGGAGCTAAAATAGGGGCCTGAAAGTTGCATCATGCACAGTGATTTTCATTTCCAGGTGACAACAGTTCAGTGATTAGGCATTACTTTTACAAAAGCCAGCAGGCATCGAGTGCTAAGATTCATCGATGGTTGGCTTCCAAAGAAACTAGTTCTTTCTTTTCCCTTTCTTGCTGAATACATCATATTACAGTAATTAACAAAGAAATGAAGAAAATTGGATGGAGTCAAGGGCTGTCATGAGGCGCACCTATGTAGCGCAAAAATCGTGGTATGCAATGCACCAAGTGGCACCACAATTTTGTTAGGGCTCTTGGCTGTTCACGCGTTTCTGAAGCTCCAGCATTTCTTGGTGATTTGGATCCAGAGAGAGGGCGGCTCGACAATCGCGAAGCGCGCTGGGGACATCCCCAATATGCTCGTGGAACGCCGCGCGAAGATGCAATAGGTGGAGGTCAGCTTTGAATGCAATTGCCCTGGTTAGCTCTGCAATTGCCTCTTTCTCCTTGTGACTATCCATCAGTACTGCAAACCAAAGCCATCAAAGACCTTTTAACTACTCCATTCCTTAAAAACAATTACCTTTTAACTACTCTCAGTGTTAAAAGTTGCATCTTCAAATAAGAGAGAATGAATACAGAGAGGAAATTATAGGTACGGAATACTGCAATGGTGCAGTTCAGTCAATAGCTCGCTAACTAAACTTGCTCTGACAAAAAGAAGATTCAGTAATGACAGCAGACGTTTACTCTACAAAAGATGGTAGCAACAAAGTATCTGCTTTGTCTGTCCAGCAAGAATGATTTAACAGATTAACAGTTCTCCATGCAGAAGCCAAGATAAGATATAGAGTAACCTACATACTATTGATTTTTTTTTGAACTTTTTAAATTTTTAATTTTAAAAATAAACCCTTTCCAGAATCCGAGCCTTTTGGTCACGCTTAGCTTGGCAAAACAACACTGACACGCCACACACAACGGACATAACAGTTTTGTCTTACCATGCCAGCCAGGGTGGTGTGGTCAAATAACGCTGTCACGCCAGTCAGACAGGTATGGGAGTGTTGTTTTGCCACACCAGTCTGACTGGCATGGTCAAAAGGTTCAGATCTTAGAAATAAGTTTTAAAAGGGTTTATTTTTAAAATTTTAAAAGTTCAAAAAATAAAAAAAATCTCAAAATTAAAGGTAATTCTCAACTATTAAGTAAACTTTACTCTTTTTACCTGCTGCTCGGTATCTGTATGGGTAAACCCGTAATGGATCCAACTGGGTCACTATTTGCAAATCTGTCATAGTTTGTTCCCGTTCACAATATTCCGAACGCTTCTCATAAGCTGAAGCATTGTTTTTAGCTTTCTCTATCAACTTTGTCATTTCTTCATATGCAGCATCCCTGTTATTCCTGAGAAAATGAACACGGGCAAGACCTTGATGTGCCCTAGTGTGTCGGATCTTCAAAGCACTCGTGTAGCAATCAGCTGCTGCGTCTAACTTTTCACAATCAACATAAACACCACCAAGATTGTTCAAAGCCTGCAGGTAGAATTATGCAACATTAGAGAAAAAATTATCATAAGGAGCAATCGAGAGTAACTTGTTGGATCTGACTAAGCAAGATAGGATCAAATTTTGGATGTTTGTATTACTGTCAGTCATAATACAGTATTTAGGATCTATTTGTCTTAACTAGTAGGATCAATTTCAGACAAAGATCACAGCAAGAATGTCGCCCTTTGGTCCATGATTAAGTTAACCGACACTTTTCATGTTCAGATTCTTTAACTTCTTTCTTTTTGTTCATGCATCTCCACATCATGGACATGCATAAAACAGCGTTGGTATATACTATATTGCACTGATGATGCTTCAACATCAAGATAGAAAACAGTTATTGGAATAGTTTTGAACAATAATATAATTTATAATTAGCCAGACAAAACAATATTATCCCTTTCTCCCCAGCAACTCTTATTTCACTGAGACAACTGCTCATTCTGCCCACAAATGCAAGTTTTTTTTGTTGTTTTAATGGCCTCGTTGAAAAATTTAAGGCATATTTAGTATCAAAATGCAACAATATAACAGGAATTCTCATGCCTCATGCTTATTTTTTTTCAATATTAAATGCTATCTTCGCTTTATTTACTGTCTAACAAAGCATGCAGGGTCTTAAAAATACAGAAAGGTTGGGAAAACCAAGTTGCTCTCCACCTTACTAAGTCTGAGCAATGTGAGATAAACTAAGTGTTCAAAACAAATCAATTAGCATAAGTGAATACTATGTTGAAGCATCTGTGTGCTGGTGCACAACAATACTAACCTGACCCTTCCGAAGCCGGTCTGAAGGGCACTTCAGTGCATCTTTAAGAAGTGAAATAACAGTCGCAGAATAAGAAGGATCAACACCTGAGTCAGCCAAAACATAGGCTTTCAGAAAGAAAGCCTCAAATGACCTTTGAATAGAAATAGATTCCTCTGCTTTTTGTAGGGCCTCCTCACAATGCCCAGTGTCGTACAAAAGCCACCCTTCATACACTAGCCGTTCAGGTTCAGTTGCTGCATGTTGCCGTGCCAGTTGCAAACTGCGCATTGCAGCCTCAGGACAGTTCAACCTGGAAACAAAAAATATTAAGCATCATCTATAGTTATGTTGATAGTTGATACCAAAATGGCCACAAGGGGATCAACTGGGTGAGGTGCTAGTATAACTTACCTAAGGAGCAGCAAAGACTGTCTGAAATACAAAACACCTTTTGCTGCATCTGACTCAAGCATCCGGTAAATCACTGAAAGGGAACCGGTATCATCCACTGATGACCAGCGTTCATACAGTTGAAGCCAACACTCAGCTGTATTCCACTGCTCAACATGCGCCCCGAGAAGAGTGCCTATTTTGGAAGCAGCTACACGGCCTTCCAACATCCGGTACTCAGGAGAAAGTGTAAGTATTGCATGGATATCACAAATTGCAGATTTGTAGTCTTCGAGAGCAAGATATAGACAAATCCGGAGCTCCAGGCACTCCAACGCTAGCTTGAAACCCAATAGTCGGTTGATTTCCTCTAAGGCAAGTCTTGCATCCTTTTTTCTCATCAAGGATGCAGCTCGACACATGTAAGGGTAAGTAAGAGTTGGATCCAGCTCGGTTGCTTTGTCAAGATCTGCCAACTTTTTATCACCCTCTGAATACAGAGATCTCTCCATATACATCCATCCTAGTGGTACACTTGATGTTATGACTGAACTGAGCTTCTCATAAGCCAAACCCTTTCTACCTCTTATACCAGCAATTCTAGCAAGACCAGCAATGGAATACACATGACCAGCTGAGAAGGCAACACTAAATTGGTGTTCAGCTTCATTATATTCCTTCCTCAAAAGCCTGATACATCCAAGCTGATGAAAAGCTATTTGCTTCTGTGTAGGAGTAACAGCCAATTGAACAAGCTTCTCTGACAAGCACACAGTTGCCTCTGTCCTTGGATCAATGTTCATTGCAACCTCACTAAGCAAGCAATATAATAAAAAGGAGGCATGTCCAACCATGATGCATTGTTGCTGTTCAGTTGCACTTAGGAATAGGCTAACTATATGCTCATCATTTAGACAATCTGGAAGCTCCTGTAGAAACACTTGCAAGCAAGATGCGGCGAGGACTGGTGCATTTTCTTCAAATGCCAATGCCATGAGCTCAACAGCATCCTGCTTTGATGAAACAAGCGAAGCTAGTTTCCTATCACATGCATCTTTAAGTCTGTCACAACAAAATGTGTTTGCAAACACCAGGACCTCCAACAAGATTTCCAGAGGCAAATCCTCTAAGCTATATGTACAACTAAATTCAGATACAGCCGTCATACCCTCCAGTGAGATACCATTCTCTGACAAATCAACAAGATCAAGCTGCGATTCAGTGAATGGTCCATTAAGCATGGACCAGAATGGGATCGATAAAGCAGCAATCTTGCACCTATCGCATGTCACTTTCCCATCCCTTATTTGGAAGGTCACTGCAGGGGAAACTTTCGAAGATGTACCAATATCACAAGAACCAAGTATCTCAAAATCTCCCTCAGGCATCTCAGAAGCGACATCAAGTGGTCCAAACTCTTTGCAACACTTCCTACATGATGCAAGGACATCAGATATGATATCCTCCCCCCGCTTCTCGTACCGCAGCCATGCCCCAAACACAATCTTCTCATGCACAGTGGTCGCGCTGCTCCACGCAGAATGCAGGCTCCTCTGGCGCAATTTCGCCTCCCCAAGGCCCCGAAACACCTGGGATTGTATCAAATACAGCCCAGGCCGCTCGCTCGGCGTGCATTGCTCGAGCTCCTCATGGATCCTGGACAGCACCTCCACATAATCCAAGGGTTTATACAATGGTACAACGGGCGGCTCCGCGATCTTTATCAGCGACTCGCTGCACACAGCAAACAATCGGCACAAATCAGGATATGTAGTTCAGTTGAGTTCAGTAGCATCACCTTGAAATGAGCTAAAATGAATTGAGATAATCAAATTCTTTGAATCGAATGTAGTGTTGCTTACATGGAGGAAGGCGAGTAGGATGATTTGGGCAGCTTCCCACGCTCCACCTGCAACCATGACTGCGGGTTGAAGCCATGGATGTGCTGCTCGTCGCACGGCGATTCCGACAGGAAGCTGCTCCTCATAGAGCACAGGAAGGAGAAAACCTCCCAAATCTCCACACTCCCAGATTTTACACAAACCTGGAATACAAATCACGAGCTAATGGTACAGGAGCCGCACACCACCGGCTACGAGCCGGAATGCACACCAACCCTAGCTAAAATTTGCGCAAGAAAATGCCAAGAAGCTGAACAAAAAAGGGTTGGAATTTGGTGGCCACCACCTTTTCCAGCTCCACCACCACCCCGACCACCACTCGATCCAAAACCACAAGAACTCCAACGAAATCCCAAAGAAACGGGCCAAAATGGCCCCAAATCCCGCCGGAAAAATCCCACCTTTGCGCGGCGGCCCCCCGATCGAATTCGACAGATCAAGAAGCCGCGCCCCCCGCGGCAAGAACTGCGGCAATGGCCGGGAGGAGCAGGGGGGCCGCGGGCGAGCTCGGATTCGGGATCCTGCGACTGCAGAGAGCAGCTTCGATGCAGAGACGAGGCAGAGGAAGGGGAGGAAGAAGAAAAAGAGAGATTTTTTTTCTCCCTCTCTTGTAGTGGTAGTGGATGTGGAGAGGAATAAATAAAGTATGGGAGATTAGCCTAGTGTAGAGAAAAAATATTTATAATTTGTTTAGGGTTTGCCTTTTGGGAAGAGAAAGAGAGGGAAAAATGGAAATGCTCTTGCACATGTATCCATGCATAGAAATATAGAATGCAGCTGGCCCAGCTTTTGAATGTAGGTGGAGGGGATGAATGTTTGCAAGTAGTTTGCATCTCATGTTCGAATTGTTTGCAAGTTCTGAAATCTGAATGTTTTCAGGTTTGGTCAGAAACTGTAGGGGTTTGGAGATTGATTAGCTGTGAAATAGGGATGAGAGTGCATACGTGTATATGAGCGTATGTAGTTTCAGAAAAAAAATGAATTGTGAAAGTATTGGTCCACATGAGGATTTACAACCCTTCTAAATTCGATTGAAACATCATGGGCGTGAAATTTTGTTTCGAAGCATTTTCAATTGATCATGACATTCCTCTCCTCGTTTGCTTTGGCTTATTCAACCGCATACAACTTTTTAAAATTTAAAGTTCAATTCTTAGAGTTGTTTTTGGGTTAATCCGCTAATAATATAAATACAAAGTTTTATTCATAAATTATTTTTAAAGGCTCGTTCATTTTTACTACTCACTTTGTTCTAAGTGCAACCTAGTATAACTATTAGAGTTATAGTCCTAAAATATATCATATGTTGCATTTATATTAGGATGGAGTACTTATTAGCAATATATTAATTAACCAATTTTAAATTTGTTAAAAAAGAGTTTTAAAATAAAATTTATATATTGAGATCCACACTTTTTAAAATGTTCACTCCACTCAAAATTGAAACAACAAAATTGGCACTATGAGCAGGTGTCAGCTGGTAGCTGAGAGTTTGGCGTGGCCTGTCGTTTGTTGAGAACTTGCATTAAGAGGCAGAAACTAAATTAGGTCTCGTTTCAGAGACTTTATTTTCAAACTTTTTTAGGGGGAATTTGGTGAATCTAAACTATAGTGAATTGAAGTGGCAATTGCAACTAGTAACAACCGTACTTTCTTTTGTGGAGTCCGTGTATTTATATCATGTTGGCTGGTATGTTGTAGGTGGTACTATAATACTACATGGGAAACGAGTTATTTGAAAAAAAAGCTAATTAAATACTTTATTGGGTTTTTTAAACGAAACGTATAAGATAGCGCGTGTTTTATTGATATAATAGAAAAAATATAAGACTACAATCCTAGCAAATTATAGATAGAAAAAAAGTAAAAACTCGCTCAGTTGAATTGGGACATCAACACGGGCAAATGCTCAACTCAAGCCTCCACAACAACCCTATCGAAACCAACTCACACCATGCGGCCGACAGATCGAAGTCTTATACGACAGCACCCATCAAACGTATACACAACTAGTCGTCAAAACCAACTCACACCATGCGGCCGACAGATCGAAGTCTTATATGACAGCACCCATCAAACGTATACACAATTAGTCATCAAAACCTTGCAGCAGAGGTTCAATTCAACTGTTCTATCCAGTTTCATAATTTCTAACGTTTTGGACAAGGGTGAAGAAAACCAATTAAAATGTTGACTTTATCAAATAACTCTTACAAATATTTAATAATATTTAGTTTGAACAAATAGAACACGATGTATAAATTAGTCTTAAAAAGTTTAAATAAGATTAAATCCTTAGTTATTTTTATATATTATAAAAAGAAAACATAGTCAGCCGTGTCGTTATTAAAAACGTTAACAACGTAACTAGAGAGTGACGAGAATGAGAGTATTAATGATGAAATGCACACCTAAACAAACTCATATGATCGTTCCTATCAATCAATTTTAGGTGATGGAGCCCAATTTTATCGACTGGGTAGTGAGTAGGAGTAGTAGTTAGTTGTGCATGCATGCATATGAATTTAGTTGAGGTAGATGGACCAGCTAATAGATGATGGATTGGATTGGATTAATGGGGTCACGAGATGAGCACAAGTAGAGTGAAGCCTGAGCTAGATGAGCTGCTAAAAAGAGGTCAAAAAAGTACATATGATACAACTAGAAAAAGGGCCAAACGTTAATTTAGACGCATTGATCGATCGGAATGGTCGTTGGGAGTCATAATGGTTTTATTGTGGTACCCTACCCTTGCTTATCAAAAGAACTTATTGTGGTTTTGAAAAAGAATTTGGCGTGCATTGCAAATTTGCAATGTATGTATGCATTATATTTTCTGAATTTTTTGTTTTTTAGCTTATTTTTTAAAGATTCTCACAAATAGGCCTCTGACAGTTTTTATTCCATAAATGGACTCCAAGCTTGACGTCAATAGCGACGGCACCAAGATTACACTGCTCGACGTCAGTGGCGTTGGCGCCGAGATCTCTGTGCCACGTCGGCGATGAGGCTGACGTGGCAACCTCGGCGCCGTGTAACCTGGCGCCGAGCTCAGCGCCAGAAGAGATGACGCTAATCTCGGCGCTAGCAGAGATGACGCCAAGCTCGAGCTTGGCGCTAATAATGATGGCGCCGACATCGGCGTCAATAAAAATGGCGCCGAGGCTTGGCTTAGGGTCTGTTGGCTGATTCGGTTTTTGTGCGCTAATAAAAATTAGCTCTCGTCCCTCCTAGTTTTGTACGCATCAATTCGGTTTGTATAAGTAGAAATTTTGACTTACCTGTGTTCATAATTGCTACTTAGCTCAGCACTCAGAATTTGCCTCGTAGCTCAGCACTTGAACTGTTATTTAGTTTGTCGTATTGTAGTTGAAATGGTATCGTGTTGTGTAATGGAGCTATCGTACTTCTGTTGTTTATATTACAGTGCTCATAATTTGAATTTATGAAAGCATGAGTTAGACAGTAGGATGCTTCGCTATCAACATGGTGAACAACTTTTGTAGTAATACAAGCATAACTCAGCATATATTAATGATACAATATATGACATATGTTTCATAAGAATTATTGCACGTAATTAAACCGCGGAACGTATGCCATGCATACACGATGTAACGCCCTAAAAATCGAAGAATTTAAAAACCGAAAATTAAAAATCAAAACTTACAAAAACTTTTGCTTGTTGCTTCTTGCTCGTGTTTATTGCTTTTTATTTGCCAGCCTGGTTGCATGAATTTTATATGTGAGTGATTCATCTCGATGTTTGAGAAAAAACCAAATGATTTGGATTTCCATTAGGGAGAAAAATCTCGGAGTTTAAAGTTAGGAATTTTAAAATAAACTAGCAATTGTGCCTGTGCGTTGCAACGGATGAAGTCGGGACGCGGCGCGGATGGGGACGGGAGGGAGGGGCGGAGGCGCGGCGCGGGACACGGCGCGGATGGGGACGGGAGGAAGGGGCACAGGGAGGAAGGGGCGCAGGAGGTCTTTTTTTCATCCAAGCCCTCTTTTCTTTTTAACATTGGGACTGCGGGTTAATTTCGAAAAAACTCAAGGGATTTTCTACAAAATAGCCGGGCAAAACAAAATTTTGGGTGGAAACACTACTTGCTTTATAAATATAGCAAAATACCGTGCGTTGAACGGGACGAAGAAGCAGACGGAAGGTGAAGGTCCAAGCGATGATGCGGGAGCTCCGGCGGCGACGGGAGGAGGGCGCGGCGCGCGCGCGCGGATGGGACGGAAGAGAGGGACGCGAGGAGGTCTTTTTTCGGCCAAGTCTTTCTTTTCTTTTTAGCATTGGGACTGCGGGTTAATTTTATAAACACTCAAGAGGTTTTACGTAAAATAACCTATTTTTCTTCTTTAAGCTGGTTTTTTAAATAGCCGGGCGAGCGTGAGTTAATTTGGAAAAACTCAAGGGGTTTTACGTAAAATAGTCGAACAAAACAAAATTTGAATGGAAACACTACTTGCTTTATAAATAGATATAGAAATAGGAAGAGGGTGTGGATTCATAAAAATATGTATTTGGAAAATAAAACATTACTTGGTGATTGTGAAATAATAATTAGAAAATAAAATGGGCAATAAAATATTTTAGAGGATTTATATAAAGGCTAGAAATTAATTGGAACTAAAATTGTGATTTATGAATTTAAGAAAAAGAGATTAAATTAAATATGGTGATATATATTTTTAAATAAATAAAAGGTGGTGAAAAGTTTGAAAATTTATTTTTAATTAATTTTGGGAATACTATATTTTTACTAGGAATTTTTAGAGTGAAGGAAAATTGGAATTGGAAAATAGATTTGAAAAATCGAGAAAATTAAAAATCGGCCTTGTTCATTGGTCACGAGGTGCTCGACGGCCGGCCCGCCTCACGCCCGCGCGCGCGTCCGCCGTCCGTGCCGTGCCGCGCCGCCCGGCTCGCCCGCCGCGCGTCGCCTTCTGCTGCGCCCGGCCCCGCCCGCCGTCGCGCCGTCGCTGCCACGCGTTGCCGCCGTCTGGCCCGCCACCCGCCGCGTGCGCTCCGCCGTACCACCGCGCGCGCGCCCTTTCCTCGTTTCCTCTCGGCGCGGCTATAAATATGGGCAAAACCTCTCCGTTTCCCCAACCGCCCCAAATCCTCCCCTCTGGCAGGTTCTTTCCCTTTGAGCGCAGCGCCGCCATAAGCCGCCAAGTGCTCCGTCGCCGCCGTGAGCCCAGCCAGCCACCTCCCGCCGCCGTCGCTGGTAAGCCGAGCCGCCACCCTTTTCCTCCGCTTGCGCCGGTTGCCCGGCCATGCCAGAGAGAGAGAGAGAGAGCCGTTCGAACACCTGGCGGGCAGGCAGTGGCGAATATAGGATTTTAGCTTAGGGTATGCCGCCAAAAAAAATTTAACACAATATTTTGGTAATAATTATAAAATTAACAACGTTATTAGGTATATATACTAAATAACACGATACTTT
Organism: Oryza australiensis; assembly: GCA_019925245.2. Classification (NCBI taxonomy): domain Eukaryota; kingdom Viridiplantae; phylum Streptophyta; class Magnoliopsida; order Poales; family Poaceae; genus Oryza; species Oryza australiensis. Next base: position 5,917,505 of record JAIFGZ020000342.1, read on the forward strand.
AAATTTCAGATTAAATAAAAACGATCCATTAACTATAATATAAAATAGTTTAAACACCATAATGATAATTAAAAATATATGCACAAAAGAATACCAGAGACTTATAATGCTATTTTTCTGACTAATTTATTCGGCACTTTCGAATGAACATGAATGTCTTAATTTATTCGGCGGCCTCGCGCATGAGTGGTCGGCTGCCGGTGCACAGGCGGCGTGCAGGCGTGAACGGCGGCCAGCGCGGGTGGCGCGAGGGTGCGGGCAGCGGCCGGTGCACACGTTCGGTAGCACTGGTTCAAGCATTCGGCGACGATTCTCGTCTTTCACTATTCCCGAGTTTTGACTTTCGAGTTCCGAGACAACAAGCCGAGAAGATATGTGCCATACATATACATATACATACATACATACATACATATATACTTACGCGTGGACCGGGGTATGCCGGGGCCCACCCGGCATACCCCCTACCTCCGCCACTGCGGGCAGGTGAATAGTGTGCAGGAGAAAAGAAAAGAAAAGAGAAGAAAAAGGGAAAAAGAAAAATAGAAAAAATAGGGAAAAATTTTGGAAAAATAGGAAAAGCATTTAGAAAACATTTGGGAAAATATTTGGGCAAAAATATATTGTTTTCTCGTATATTTTCTCGGAGCAAATTCGGAAAATTGAAATCGGACTTTTTGGAGATTTTGTTTCGCGTCATTTTAATCCGGATTTTGTTTAGTTCTTTCCCGCCATTTGAAATGTGTTTCTTTTAGTGCTCGAACCTTCAAAACCTCGAGTACAAAACCCCTCCGTTGATATTTCTAAATCTATTTTCTCAAATAAATACAATCGACGTTTTGCGAAAACCCTAGAGCATCAACTCGTTTTCAAACTCGGATTTTACCCTAACAATCCTCGTCCGAACTCGAGTAGGATTCTAGGCTAAACGTTTGGAGTCGTTCTTATGGTTCTTTTCGATCTCTCAGTATTTTATTGAATTCTAATCGAATTCAATTGATCTTTCGCATGTACGGATAGCAGAGAAGCGAGCACGACTACGTTGAAGACCCAGGGCAACAAGTGTGCGAGCAAGGCAAGTCTACACATCCTTTGAACATATTGATCCTACTTTGCGAAATGATATTAATTTCAATTTCAAATTGCATGCTATACACAAATGAGTGCCTATACTTGATGTACCCTACCTTGATATTGAATACCCTTAGAAATATTCCTTGTAACCTTCGATGTGATACAACCGGAGGATATCTTCGGTAAAATGCTTAGCCACGCTTATACTAGATTCTTACATACTCATGATTTTACAAATAAGCCTCGTGCTTGGGCAACTATCTTTGGGAAGATAGTGTTGACGAGAAAAATCAACACGCCGGCCTGGGAGATCTGCTTAGCTCGAGTGCAGGTCCTAGAATAGATGAAGCGCGGGCGTGCGATCGGTTTGATCCTGCCACGACAAATTATGCAAAGCAATGAGAACAAAATCATATCGGTAGATAGACCGATACCCAAAAACTACGATCGGTGATAAGATGATGGTGCAATTCCCGCCGATGCCAATGCCAGCCGATGGTGTTAGGGTTTGAATCCATTGGCTGTACGCTTAACGGACATATATATATAAAGACGATCGGCTGACAATAACACGATATATATAACATTGCACGAACCAATCACATGGTAAAATAGATATTGATTTAAAGATTAAAGCACACATCGGCTGGGAGTCCGATTTCATAAAATCCAAATGATCAAATGTTCAATGAAGCCTCCGCTCCAATCGGCTAGATTCAATTTGTGTATATTCCTTGTAAGCCGATGCAATATCCGGATAACTCATCGTGAAACCCGATGAAACCCTTAGTGACGAGTCAACGAGCACGCCGAGAGATTGGTTCTAATCACGACTTAGTAGATCAAAGCGATGCGGCACTAAGTATGAAAAGAAAAGCAATATCTAGACAATCAAGCCCTTGGCTGATTTTCAGGGTGGTAGATGCCTAAACCAATCTAATCTAGTAAAAGGATTTAGTCGGTATCGGCATAAACCCTAAAACGAGAGACAACCGATAGAGCCAAATCGAGATACTAAGATTAGATTCAACGAGAGACATATGATAAATAATCGGGCAAAGATATCAAGAATCGAAGCAATCCAAGAGGTCGAATGTGCGATGCGGCCTTGGACGACGCCAACGTAGCCAACCATTTGCTGGCCGTCGGGACCTTGGACTTACCCCTTCGCCGGAGATCGAAGCCGATGCAGCCCCGCGTCAGGTGCCAAGTCTCGACGGATGAAGAACAAAGTAGAAAAGTAAAAGGTGGCGATGCGCCGAGGTTGTATTGATCGAGAGATATGATTTACATGAACCCTGGGCTTACAAATTTATACCCGTAGGGTGACAAAGATCCTAACAGATTACAAACCAAACTTTCCTAAAGATAAACTAGGAAACTAACAATCCCTTCCTAATTAATAGATACAAGCTGTATCCTCCCTGGACTCGGTTTCTTTTGGATAAGATCTTCTCAAACCGAATCTAACAATAATCCGACTGCTGGAGATATGGATCCTCCATCGGCTGACGCAAAACTCTTAGCCGATTTTGCTTCGAGCCGAAACTAACCCTTAGCCGATAAGGACTTCGGGGCTTACCAAATTTTGGTGTTAACAGATAGTTGAGACACGGCAAGTGGAGACATGAGCGCCACATTGTCTTGATCATATTGGAAATAGCTTTGATGAAAAATAAAAGTACAAACCAATGTTTTCAGACTGGGGCGGATGGATGAATTTGGGTGGTTTTTCCGAAAAAGGCTAGTACCATCCCTGGTCAATTAAGGACCGAGCCATGAGACTTATAACTTAGAGCGAACCAATACAACCGTACTTCTTGAATGGGTATAGACCTAGCAGAGTAGATAGCCGAGCGGAGGCAGTATCCCTGCATAGTGGTTCAGGTGTAAGTGTTGAGTAGGGACCTACCAAGGGTAGTGTGCCCATGATTGTGATGAGATGAAAGGCCTTTATGTGAATAGTAACCTGAACCTAACGATGTCTTAAAGATGAAGTGAGTTTTCTCTCTTACCTCGGGAACGTCAGAACTCCTCTCACTGCTAGGAAATGACGACTAGAGTGCATGAAGACTTAAGTTCATGGAGCGGGTACTGCCAACGTGAGGTTATCGAAAGGCTTTGCCGTGACCGTCCCATATAGAGAGATGTAAGCTCATTCAATGAGCACTTGCGAAGTACGGGTAAAGTGTACATCCACTGCAGTGTGAGTCAATCAATCTATTCGAATAGCCATGCTCGCGGTTAATGAGCAACGTGACAAGTTTCTCCCGTGGCTAGACTCTTAAACTTTAAAATGATGGGTTGGTATGCATAATGATTTTGTATCTTTGGTGGACTTAACTTCTCGATCTACGAGAAGGGATAGACTCCCAGAAAACCATGACGAACCGGAGACGGAAGCTATCCTTGCTATCACGATGGATGGCAGACAGAACCGTCGCCGATTTAATATACTCTGAAACTAAAACTTGACCTGGCTAGATGTTAGGTTTGTGAAATGATTTGTGAAAATTGGGTTTGCACAAATAAACCTTAGCCATCCTTTGAATGACCCTGTCATGTGCACTATTCCGTGTCGGCTTGCTGAGTACGTTGGGTACTCACCCTTGCTATACGCACAAACTTCAGATGAAGGAAACGAAGAACTGGAGGACCCCTGTGCTTACTACCAGGAGGAATGAAGACATTGGAGCGCGCTAGGTCTTAGTCCCCAGTCGTTGCCTGTGGCAATCAACATGCCGCTGCTTTCCGTCTGCTTATCTCATCTAAACTCTGATTTGGTTGAATTCGAACTCCTAAGTCCTTTTATGTATTGGATATTGCCTTCGGGCCTATTATTGTAATAAGTCGTTGTAAGACTATTCATGCACTTTGCACAGTAATTCGAACTTTTCGTGGGTACCAAACTACTCGATCCAGGGATATGGTACTATGAACACGAATGGTTTAGTTATTTTTAGGCCGTTATGTTGGGGAATGACATTGTCGATCCACATAGTGAATCCGCACCTCCTTTGAATGCCCTGATAAAGAAACACATGTAGTCAGTTAGAGTGACAATTTAAATTTTACCTATTCAAAAATAGCCTACAGCGCTTATTTAAAATTTACCTACATTGGATATTCCAAATTAATCTACATTACATATTTAAATTTTACCTATATTGTATATTCAAAAATAATCTACTTTGCATATTTCAATTTTACCTACTTTGCATATTCAAAAATTGTCAACATTGCATACTGTCATTTTTAAATTTATCATACATTGCACAAATTTAAAATTTCAATTTTGTATGAAATTTACCTATTTTCGGGGAGAGGTACGGCCGGGGGTCGGGCGGAGCGGTCGGCGAGCCGGCGGGAGCTTCGGCGCCGGCATAGGGGATAGTGGCAAGACGGGCCGAGGCGGGGTGCGCCGGTGCGGGGAGGGCTACGAGGGCGGGCGGCGACGCGTGAGGGCCAGGGGAGGGGCACGCCGGCCGGAGGAGTCGGCCGGTTTGTGTATGCCCAGCAAGCGGACGGGACGGCGCGCGGCAAATGTGGCGGGGTCGGTGGTGGCGTGAAGGTTTTGGCGCGATGGCAACTGGATTGTGGAAAAATAGAGGAAGAAGATGGGTCCACTGTAGCGGGGCTCGGCGCCAAGATCTATGGCGCCGAGTTTGGCGCCACCCTTCTTGGCGCCGACCTCGGCGCCGAGATTGCCACGTCAGCCTCCACGCCGACGTGACGCAGAGATCTCGGTGCCAAATGTACTGACGTCGAGTAGTGTAAGCTCGGCGCCATCACTATTGACGCCGAGCTTAGGGTCCATTCCTGCAATTCAAACTGTTAGGGGCCTATTTGTGAGAATCTTTGTAAAATTGGGCCAAAAAGCAAAAAATTGGGTTATATTTTCCCAAACACGCACCTTCTTCAGTAGAGAATTTTGCAATGTGCTACTGTACTTTGAAGTTGAGTTGGAAGTGAAACTCACGGATTTATGGTCTTCTTGGTAATTCCTATGTTTTAAAATAAAGTTATTTCTATCACTCAAGCTTTATCTTTATTGTAAAATAAAACTATTTCTTCATGTACTCTATCCTCTCAACAACTTAATCAATCACAATCATCCTTTATTTATTTTTTACATATTTTTTCTCAACCAAATATAACTTTAATAGAACATTTTCATCTAATTTTTAATACTCGTGTCTAACGGTAGAAATGATTAGACGGAGTAACAGTGATTTGAAGATTTGATTGCGCATTTGGACGCCGTTTTGTCCTTCATCGACCATCATACAGAGGTCTCGTTTTGCTGCTTGATGCATCTTGTTCTTTGTTTGTTGGTCGATCATCAGCACACTCTGCCTGTCTCATGCTTTCCGCCTTACTCATATACTACTGCCCTTCTGGCCGATACTGATGTGGTTCTGTTGACTCTTTCAGCCGATATCGGTGAGGCGATCCCTGTCGATACTGATTGTTTTGATTAGATTGCTCTTCATATTGCTGGTGCTGCCCTCATATTATTTCATGGACCAACATCCTTAGCTATATCATAAGTTCGTTCTTGAAATTCTGTTTTTATCGGTTTAAGATTAGGTAGTGTATTCTCAAAAAATAAATAGGCCCCTTAGGTTTCTCTCGAGCAAATGATCCATCAACTACCCTTATGATCAAATTTTACAATACATTTACCAAAACTCCATATTGATTGATCAAAGCTCGATTCACAGCCTCATCTATGTATCTTGAAAAGTTTGAATATGATGAGGAATCTTTGAAGGAGTCTTACTTCCTTCATCAGTCCTTGCCAAGTCATGCTAAAAGATTCTTTGAAAATCTTGTGTAACTTGATCCAACTGTGCCCTTTGTTCATCGACATCTTACCCATTGTGGCCAGGAATTACATCTTATCTAAAGCTATCGCCGCGTCGCGCTCGCCCGCTGCTGCTCCCACCGTTGATTGCGCCCCCATCGACCGCCATGGATCTGCAACCACAACCGTCATCGCGCCCGCCAAGCAACCCTCCCCGTGCTGTCGCACCAAGACAGTACACGCCGCCGCCAGCGGCGGCACCCCTCCCCCCCCTCCGCGCCGATGGCCCCCATAGCCCCATCCCACCTCCCCCTCCTCCTCCTCCCCGCCGCGCCGCCTGAGGTGATTGCCCCGCACCGTCCCTCGGCCGCCTCCTCGCCCCCACCGATGGCCGATGCCCTTCTCCCCCGCGTCGTGCCGATCCGTGGGCCGTGTCATGCCCAGACCGACACGAAACAGTACCCGGACCGTACGGTGCCAACCCACGGGCTTGGACGGTGGCCCAGGCATGGCACGCCTTACCGGGTCGTGCCAACATGGCCCGTCGCCTCCCGTGCCGTGTCGGGCCGGGCCGGGCCGATGAACAGTGCCGCCGAGCCTAGGCCGGCACGCCTCAGCCCGGCCCATCTGACCACCTATAGTGGGAGAGGGAGGTCGGCGTTGAACGCGTGGGAGGGGCGCGTGGCGCGCATTCTGGAGGTGGAGGGCGAGCTGGCTGTGTGTAAATGGCTGTGTGTAAATGGCTGACACCACACGGCAGAGAATGAGAGAGACTGAAGATCTAGAAGCTTCAAAATGGTTTACTCTGGAACTGGTGTTAGATACTAGTTTTCGTGCACATCAATTTCTACCTACTTGCAAAAGGTTTTGGGGGTAAACCCAATTTATGGGAGTAGTTGAGTGTGACGTCTTTAATTTTACCCTGAATCCAGGCTAAAGGAGTTGAGAAATTACCATGATAAAATTATAAATATGGTATAATTATACTGTTAACAACATTAGCATAGAAACTGTTTGGGGGGGGTTGAGACTGTCACTTCATGTGGTAAACTTTGGAATTTTCTTAAGCCCTTCTAACATGTCATTAAACACATTTTGTTAAATAATCTGGTATGAGCTCATTGGAAAATTAGTTAAGGATTTAATTTGGTTGTGTGTTAAGTAGCCTATGTGATATTATGTTTTTCTAGATTTTTGGCTGACTTAAACTTTTACGTTGAGATATTAAATGTTGTAATAAAGTCAAACTAAAATAAATGTGGGCTTAGGATGTTGATTAGTTTTTGTGTGAATTTTCTCAAAATTTTTATATTTGTTTAACTATTTTTAGATCACTACACTGGCTTACCAACTTATCTAAAACCTATTATGCAAATACATTGTAAGAGCCAAAAACAAGAAAAATTAAATTGTGCACAGCAAGATATGATGTATTTTATATCTGTATATGATTTTAGATTCAACGGTACAGATAATACCCATATATTCACACTCCTCAATTTTGAAGCCCTGTCATTGGTATACCTTAACATGGATATCCACAGGTGATCTGCAATCCCCTCGAAGATTGTGTTAGCTCCAAACTATTTCCTTTTCATCTCAGCATCTCTGCCTACATTCGCATCGCCTTGTTAGGATCATACTTCCTTGCCTTCATAAACATGTATCGCAATGAAATCAGACAAGGCGGAGTTACAATTAGCAGCAACAAGGACGCAACTAATGGGAAAACGATGCAGTTATTATTTTTATTTTTTTTCAAACCTTAGCATCGGATGGTAGTCATCGTGCTTATCCAGGAGGAGGTCATGTGTAGCAAGACCGTCACGGAACTCAACGACGGTGTGGTTCATCTTAGAGGATATTTGGCAGAGTTTTAGATCCTGAATTATGGTGGAATGAAGCTGAAGCCCTGCCAAACGCTTCAACTTCAAACAGATTTAGATGGAACACTCTAAAAAAATAAACTAGCAAGACTGAAGCTTGAAGTTGACGCCCTACCAAACACCTCCTTAGTGTGACGGACATCCTTGATAGACATGGACGTCGCGTAATTAAAGTCAATTCGTCGTTGTCTACTACACTTGGAGCGCATGGGCAGCCTTTCGCTGCAGCGACCACATCTTTCGCTAGAGTTGGTCGTCTTGGGTTGGGGTCACACAACAATATCTCAAGGTTCTCAGCATAGATCAAGCGAGTGATGGAGGAGCGAGGGACTTCAGGGCAGGGATTGAGGCCAAGTGCTACGATCTGGCAGAGCAAGACGATAGCAGCGATATGGCAAGGTGAGGGCAAGGGGTGGAAATCACGCGATCACCCGGATCACTTGCCATCTCGCCTCGCCTCTGCCACCGTCAAGGTTCCACGCCATCCACCCTTCACCTTCCCGACGTTTGTGCCCATCATCTTCCTCCACTATAGCAGGCGAAACAGGCGGCCTGGCCCAGTACGACACGGACACGCCGTTGACACGGTCCGTTAAGCATGGCTCCTGTAGCGGGCCATGCCATGCCTGTTCACGTGCCATCTCCCGGCCCAAGCACGGCCCAAGAGGAGGTCATGTTGTGCCGTGCTGGCACGGGGCTCGTCATTGGCCCATGGGTCGAGGTCGCCATGTTTGGCCTGTTTTCTGAAAACCCTAGCACTCGCCGCTCATAGAGGCCGGTCGACCGGTCCCCACCCCCCACCCACACGTGCCGCCCCACCGACAGCGACGCCGACGGTGAGCCGCCTCCACCCTCCACACCATGTCGCCGACGATGCCGAGCTAGTCCCAGAGCTCGGCGGAGGCACGTCGTGGCCGACGCCGAGCCACCTCCACGACGCGTTGGCTTCACCACGCACCCGTCCGGCCGTCCCTCCGTGCCGCCGTCATCGGGCCGTCTCCTCTGCGTCATCGTCGTCCGGCCATCCCTCCACGCCACCGCCATCCGACCGTCACTCCTACCCCCAACTGCTAGCCTAACCCTTGGGAATCCTCCCCGCTACATGGAACGGGCCATGCCGTGCCGATCCACGGGCTACGACACTGGCCTATACACGACCCATAGGCAGGCGTGCTGGCCTGTGCTACAATGCATGCGTGCTCGAGCTGGCACGTGAAGACCTGGCCCATCTAACCACGTATACCTTCCACGCCCTTTCGGCACTCCACACCGTGATCTCATCTGCGAGCTCTTTTCCTCTGCATTCGCCCCCAAGCAATCGGCGATGACGGCAGCAGCGGCGATTGTGGATCTGAGTCGGAGGCGCCGGGGCAAGGTCGAGAGAGCACTTTTGGGCCGGGATCAGGCGGAGGTTGCGGGCCAATTCTCAGGGACAATCCATCCATCCAATCTGGGCCAATGCACCGCCATGGACTCTGTCCACGAGCGCGCGTCCGCGTGTCTTTCGTGGCCTCCACTATTCCATTCCACGCGGTAATGAGTAATCCCCAACTGCTCTGCTCCCCGCGCACGCGCTGCACTCGGTCCACGCGTCCGGTGCACCTACCCGACCCGAGAGACGCAACCCCAAGATTCGAAAACCACACGAATATGAACCGATTTCTGCTACAGCTGCAACTCCACCCACCGTCACCGCCATGTGGGCCAGCCAACCTATTGGGCCCACCTGTCAGACAAGTTCGTCCCACAGGTCATCCAAACGCGACCTCCCTTATATAGAGTGGATCCGCACTGAACTAGTCTATCATCATCTCACACAGGAAATATCGTTGTCGTCGTCGTCGTCGTCGTCGTCGTCTCCGTTTCGTTGCGCCGCCGCCGCCGCCGCGGGAAGCCCTAACCCTAGAGGACAAGTGGTGGGGGGTGAGTCGACAGAGAGGAGGGGCGAGATGTTCCGATACCAGAAGGGCGGGGACATCGAGGCGGGGACCTCGAGCGGGCCCGGTGGCGGGGCGGCGAGGGAGCTCTACCCGGGGATGACGGAGCCGCCGGAGATGCGGTGGGCGCTCATCCGGAAGATCTACATCATCCTCTCCATGCAGCTCGTCCTCACCGCCGCCGTCGCCGCCGTCGTCGTCAAGGTCCGCGCCATCTCCCACTTCTTCGTCTCCTCCCACGCCGGCCTCGGCCTCTACATCTTCCTCATCATCCTCCCCTTCATCGGTGAGTCCCCGTACCCCCCCGTTCTTCACACCCCCACTGGTTTGTTTCAAATTTTTGGGGTGTTTCGAGGGTGTTTTTCTGCCAAGGAAAATGGGGAAGAATTAGAATCAGTTCGAGTCCCTCTGCGTTGCGTACGGTTTGGATTTCGAATCGGGTCCCCAAATTCCACTGGAAATATGTCCCCCTGCAAAATGTGTAGAAAAGTTTAGTGGGATGATCAACTGTGGCTGGGTTTGCGTGTTGTGTTTTCGTGCGTGCACGTATTGATGCCGTTGCGTCCAGGCAAAGCGATGGGTTCGTGGATGGTGGATGGTGGGTGCGTGTTGTTTTTTTCAAAGCTAATTTGACCTACTTTTTACTGGTAGAATTAGATTTTTTTTTTTGTTTTTGTTTTGTGTGTGTTCTACTCTGTGGATTGCAATTGTTTGTTCTGAAGAAGAATGGATTGCTATTGTTTTGGTGTGCAGTGCTTTGCCCGCTGTACTATTACCACCAGAAGCACCCGGTCAACCTGATTCTGCTCGGTCTCTTCACCGTCGCCATCAGCTTCGCGGTTGGCATGACATGCGCCTTCACCAGTGGTAACTGATCATCGATCTCACCATCAATTGTTTGTTTCCAAGTGTTCACAAATTTTACGCGCATTTGTGTTTCACAACTAGTTCTATGAAATATCAATGTCAGTTGCATTTAATTTCTTGCTTTCGCCGTGTTAAGTTTGCTAAGAATATGCTTATGGTGAGGCTACATAGGAAATTTCAAAGACATTGTCGGAATGCACATTTTTCCTGGTCTTTGTGTAAGGCCAGGTTGTTGTGACTTTACTATATGCTTGTCGAGTCAGAAGCATTTGGAATATCTCCCCCTTTTAGCATTGCTTATTTTCTTAATCTTATAAAAGCATTTGGAATACAGTATTCAGCTTGCACGTTACGTTAGTTTATTAATGTTGGCTCCTTTTGCCTTTTATAATGTTGAGGCTTGAGCATGTTTAACTTTTCTTTTGTTGACACCCAAATGAATAGAATTATGTCTCGGGCCTCCATAGACTATTAGGAACCTGGTTTCTAAAGCTATTTTACTATTTACCCTGTCACTGTTTGAATCTTCTATATAAGACCATCTTGTGACAATACTAATTTTAGTATGATGTGTGGTTTGGGTCCAAAGAACAAACAATCTCTTGTGCATAGTTTTGGTAAGGTTATTGTTTAGGACTTTATGTTGCAGTACTAACTTAAAGCTTATAATAAAACAAGAAGGTTTTTCACATGAGATAAAAAAAATTACTCCATCTTAATCTTATTTGATTAAATTGAGATGATATGCATGCTGTGTCTATCTGAATAGTATTTTTTGGAACATTGTGATCTGTCTGCTATCCGTTGGAAAGCACTAGTATCTTATACATCTAGAAAAGTTATTGAACTAATTTCTTTCATGCCGTGTACCTTATTTGTTTATAACTCTAATATGCCTGTGTTCTAGTGGTGGTTAAAAGTTGTTCATGTAAATAACAGATGTATGTACAAAGCATTGCAGGCAACAATTTTTCTAGATATTTTAGTAGATAATGATGTTTACTCTTCATATCCTATCTGTGCTCAGTACTCTGTTTCTTTGTCCTGGGGATGTTCTTTCTAAAAGATCAGGTGGTCACTAATATATTATGCTGTTTTAACAGGCAAGGTCATTCTGGAGTCTGCAATTCTTACAACCGTGGTTGTGTTTAGCCTGACTGCCTACACATTCTGGGCTGCAAAGAGGGGCCGTGACTTCAGCTTCCTCGGTCCTTTCCTGTTCGCCTCCCTCATAGTGCTGCTGGTGTTTGCGTTCATTCAGGTCAAGATGCAGCATTACTCTTGATCTCTTCTGTACCTCATCTTGTTCTTGAGAATTCGGTGCTTATTCGAACTCTTGTTGTTGCAGATCCTATTCCCGCTGGGCAGGATCTCCCAGATGATCTATGGCGGGATCGCGTCGCTCATCTTCAGTGGCTACATTGTCTACGACACGGACAACATCATCAAGCGCTACACCTACGATCAGTATGTCTGGGCCGCCGTCTCGCTCTACCTCGATGTCATCAACCTCTTCCTCTCCCTCATGACTCTCTTCAGGGCAGCCGACTGAGCTCATTGCATTGCATTGCATCGTGTCGTGTGCATACGTTTTCATCAAGTGAATGTGAAATGCTCTGCTGCCTTATCATGAGTCGCATACTCAAAACAACAAATTTCAACAAATGTATAGGTTTCGGTAGTAGGATGATCTTTTATCATGCTGGATTCAATCGAGATGATGTTATCTACGTAGGAAATGCTGGATTCTATGCATGAGATGAGAAGCGATGTTGGATTTGGGTTTCTGCTTGATATGTATGGTGGATGAATATGGCTGGTTTACCTTTGGATGGATGAATGAATGACATTGCTTCTTCTCTTTTTGCCGTTGTTTTACCCATTTTTGTTTAATTAAATTCCTGCTCCTGTTTCAATTCTGAGCAATTTTGATCCTGTAGTTATTAGCTGCTACTATTCATCTTTGAAATTCTTTGACAACCATACAAAAACCGTTTCAAACAGAGTAGCAGTAGAAAAGAAAAAAGGGATATTGCGCCACGTGGCGTCCGCCATTCCCGCCTTTTCTCTCCATGGTCCTCTCAACCGTCCAAAGTGTTTGCAACGGAGTGCATGCATCTCACTGACCGGCGGGCGGCGGCGATGGGCAAGCACAACCAGCACGACGTGGAGGCGCAGGCCGCCGGCAGCAGCTTCCCGCCGGCGGTAGCGGTGGCGGTGGCAGGCGGCGGCGTGGCCGGCGTGGCGTGCACGTACATGATCGAGAGGCCGGAGCTCCGGTGGGCGTTCATCCGAAAGGTGTACGCGATCGTGGCGATGCAGCTGGTGGTGACCGTCGCCGTCGCCGCCACCGTCTACTTCGTCCCGGCCATCCGCCGCTTCTTCCTCGCCCGCACGCCGGCGTCGCTCGCCGCCTTCGTGCTCGTCATCGTCGCGCCACTCATCGGTGATGACCTACATTTCATGCAGCGCTAATTAAACAGCTAATACACATATTATGACGTTATATGATTAACTCGTCTTACATATGATTAACGATAATTACATATTCTGCTGATGGTGACAATATGGAGCAGTGATGCTGCCGACGATGTTTCTCCGTAAGAAGCATCCGATCAACCTCATCCTTCTAGCATTCTTCACCATTTGCATGAGCTGCGCCATTGGGCTGGGCTGCCTCTCTGCCAAAGGTACATATTTGTGTTTCCTACAAAATTTTCTATGAAATTCTTGCATTCCAAACGGACTTGCCTTCATCTTAAAATTAATATTCTCTTTTTTTTTCTTCCTTGAAACCAAGCCGGCGTTGTTATAAAGGACTATCTAAAAAACCACCACAATTTTTTGAATGAAAAACTTTCAAATTTAACTATAATATAATCTTGCATCCATCTTGAAATTGATACTCTCTTCTCTTTTTTTTCTTGCTTGAAACTACCAAGCCGGCATTGCTATAATCGAAGCGGCATCCCTAACGTTCGCGGTGGTCTTCGGCCTGACGCTCTACACATTCTGGGCGGCAAAGAGAGGCCATGACTTGAGCTTCCTCCGTCCCTTCTTGACCGCGGTCTTCCTCGTCCTCGTGCTCTACGGGCTCATCCAGGTCAATGCGAACAACCAAACAGCTACATCTCGATCGCAAAACTCGTCATTGTCGTCTCTAACATCCTCAAAATTTGATTTCTCAAATGACATTATTATTGTTGTGTCATTGTCATCTCTGATACCATGAAGATTTGATTTCTCAATGACATTGTTATTGTTATGTCATTGTCGTCTCTGACATTCTGAAGATTTGATTTCTCAAATAACATTGTTATTGTTGTGTCATTGTCGCCTCTGACATTCTCAAAATTTGATTTGTCAAATGATATTGTTATTGTTGTGTCATTGTTCGTCTCTGACATCCTTTGAAGATTTGATTTTTCAAATGACATTGTCATTGTTGTCGTGCACAGATGTTGCTGCCAACGGGGAAAGTCGCGACGACGGTGTACGGGTGCGTGGCGGCGCTGGTGTTCTCCGGCTTCATCATCTACGACTCGGACAATCTGATTAAGAGGCACGCCTACGATGAGTACGTCACGGCTGCCATCTCGCTCTACCTTGACACCGTCAACATCTTCATGGCCATTTTCACTGCACTGAACGCTTCAGATTCATAGATTGTCTGTAGTGTTGTTACCCTGCTGAAAGCAGCAACTGAGCTTCTTCTATAGGGATAGGATGTATCATATTGCTTTCCAACATAGCTGTGCATTTCAGGTAACTAGGGACCATCACAGTAATATTAGTGTATATGGTTATGATGTTGTCTCATAAATAATTTGGTCAAAGAATTGTGTTTGAGGTTCCTTTTAGTTCTCATTACAAGAGTATTTTTGGCACTCCAACCACATATGATGGAATCGTGTTTAGTGCATATTCAAGATTCAGCAGGGAGATCAAACTTAGTAAGGTGCACAAAACACAAATATAATAACAAAGAAAGGAAAAAAGTGGCTACTGCACTAGCATACATGTAGGGGCCATTGTTTGAACTGATCTTTCACTAGAGGTTATTATATCCCTATTATATCATGATACATTTGATGGCGCAGGATTATGGTCTTGAGCTAAGTTGGTTTGTAGTCCTCGAATGAGGATGATTTGTGATCAAGGGACTACAAAAGGATTGAAATGCAGGTGAACAGATTGTTCCCCAGATGCTCTTGGCACAAGTCATAAGTGTCATTGTCCACTGTTTCCTAAGGTTCATATCAAAATTCATCCAGAACTCAACAACCAATCCGGATGAACAACATGTTTTAAGGTGCGTCAAGCTGTACAGTCCTCACATTATGCAACAGCACACCGAGCCTGTGTAGGTGAATCGAGCTGACAGCTAATTAACCTGGGAAGGTAAGGCGATAAAGAAGTTGAGCCGTTGGTATGCCCAAAAAATGATAGCATGACATACCTATCGAGCTATCTTGTAGCTCATCAACGGCCAACAGGATCACCTAGCAAGCGATTCCAAAATCCAAATGATACCATCATAAGAGACACTATCTTTAAGCAAATGATTGCCTGCACGAAAATGAAAGGAAAAATCATAAGACAAGGTCCATGGCTCCAAAGATGATAAAGTTCTCATACCATGTTTGTCGGCACCGAACAGCCTCTTGGCGAACTGTCCTTTTCTTATCATCAAGAGCCTTGATTGCAGCTTGTAGGATCTGCAAGAGCATGCCTTTGTCATATAAGTGTTTCCAATTTGATAACTTTTATTCACATCTAACAACAGTTGGCTACATCAAGACACCCTCAATTCCACAAAAAAATCCATCTGAACTAAAAAAGAATGAACTAAGGAATAATGGTAAGTTGTATTATATTGCATTTAGAGTAAATTACATAAGCGGTACACGAACTTGTCATGTGGGTGCAATCTAGTGCATAAACTTGTAAAATGCTCGTTTTGGTGAATGAACTTGTTTGGTGCGTGCGAACCAAGGCTAAAATCGCATGGCAAGATTATCTTGCTGATTTTGTTGTTGATTTGAATGCTACATAAACATGTATCTCAGAAGGATATCACGTAGACAAAAATCTGTTCAGCAAAACATACAAGACATAATGATTGCATAAAGAAAGAAATAAAAAACTGAGTAATAATGCAAGGGGTAGAAACAAAGAAAGATAAAAGTAGAAACGAGTTTACAAATATAGGCTTTCTACCATATGTGCACACACGTACTGATCTATGATGTTCAACTTAGAAAAAATGGTCTTGTCGTGCTATTTTGGCCTTGGTTCACACACACCAGACAAGTTCATGCACCAAAACAAGTGTTTTACAAGTTTATGCACTAGATTGCACCCACACGACAAGTTTGTGTATCGTTGATACAATTTACTCTTGCATTTATTTATTTGTACTAAAAAATGTGCAGCTGAAGCATGACACCTTATTATCTCCCGCCAACAAGGAGACAACTATCCATGAGCCATAAGGCCCATAACTAGTATAAGTATATTAACAGTTGACAACCTTATGCCTACTCCAGACCATATCGGCTGCATATATTTCCAAAGAGGATACTACAGGCCATATCGCATGCATATTTTTCCAAAGAAAATAGCCATGTGAAAATCAAAATTACCTGCGGTCGCATGCGATAAATTTTTGAGTGAGGAAGACTAGACATGGCAACTAAACATTGTAAGGCTGTCTCCCGAACAACCTAAAGGAAGGGCAAAAAGAAAAGGTTGTGACACATGTTAATTCCATAAACAGAACGAATGGCCAGTCAGAATGGCAGGTACAAATAACAAAAAGGTACCATCATGTGAGGATACGAAACGAGCTGCGTAAGAACACTGACGATGATGTGGATATTCTCCACAATGCATTCTTTGCCTGCATAGGAAAAATGAAAATGTGGCAACTAGATCAAATAATCTGCATCAGGTTTGCAGCAGTGACACAACACAAATGAACATGTATATAAAACAAAGCAATAAATGATCTCACCTTTTTCATCCATCAGCATTCCAGATAAAACGAGCAATGTACTATAGACTAGATATTTATCCTTAATATCCTGACTTAATTTAGTTAAGCTATCAACCATCACAAGCAAAATCTGAAATGAAAAGAGGAAACAATGGGTTGATTAGCAATTTAGCATGGTCTGAATGTATGATCCAACAAAGAATGTCCATGTTAATACTAATATTGAACAAATTATAGTACGCATCATAATCAAGAACTAACCTGATGGGCTTCTGTTATAACTGCTGGTACTGGAGTATTGGAAATGATATGCCCAAAAGCTCGATATAAAACCAATCTGAGAAGAATCATATTTTTCTCAGTAACTTCAAAAAATATCACATTTGAAAAAGGCTCTAAATACTCATAAATAAAGGCCAGTGCCAAGCAATATCAATAAACTTAAATCCAGAAACAAAAAGGAGCACTTTTCAATCATAAAATCATGATGAGACATTTTATGAGAACAAGCACGTAACTTATAAATAGTTAAGGAGGGTTGTACTAATTAGTCCTTATGCTATAAAATTACAGTACTCAACTACTTTCAACAGAAATGTCTTTCCCAGAAAAAAATGGTATAAAAGTCTCCTTTGGATTGTTATCCCTGAACTTAGCTATGTATCATTTTGGTATGAGAAATTATGCAGCCATGTCACTTGTTTTCATTAACATGAGTGTCCATGAAAAACAGCAAGAGAAAAGAAATAATAGAATAGGAGATAATAATGACACATTTGAACAGGACAGAATTACAGAAGTATAAGATGAAAAAACTACGGCTATTACCCTCAATACAAACCGCAGAGAAAGCAGTACAAATGTAGACACTTACTTTGTTGTCATCACAGTGGATTCCTTGATTTTAGAGAGAAAAATTGGCATCAATATTGAGAAGAAACGCTGCTTATATAGTGGTTTTATTCTTGCATGAAACTTCTTATTCAGGCAAACTTCTGAATCACTCATCATCACATGGAATGCATCAGCTGCAGATGTTGCAAGAGAAGCATATGATGAATCATTGATATCATGTTCTTCCTGGTGGGATGAAATGCCAGCCAAACTCTGATCTGAGCATAGACATTTAAGAAGAAACAGTGAAACATCCTTCACCTTTTCATCTCCTCTCATAAGCAATCCTTTGCCAAGCCAGGCCAAGCCAGAGATGATATCGTTTTTTGATTCAATGCTTCCAGACAAGCTGTCTTGGCAATTAGCGTCATCTGAACGGGCACCATAAGAGAGAGATATCTTCATATTGCTTCGTAATGATATTGTTGAGAAACACCTCTCAAGAATAGTATCAATCACTTTATCCAATTTATTCTCATGTGAGAATTCTGAATTATGTAGATTTTTGTTGAAAATCGAAGCTAAAGCATGGGCAGCTGAAACTTGTCCTTTCAGTAGGAAGACCATAAAGAGATTAATCATCATCAGCATATCTGGTACAGGTGTTTGAGGCCGAAGACCAACTATGACCGATGAAAGCATACACATGAGAGATGTATCACGGACAGAGCACAGAGGAACTGGTTCATCAACAGCCAAAAGACGCTGTGTCATTGATTTCACTGGAAGCGACAGCATTGATGATATTGTGTCATACGCTTTCTGAATAATCAGTGATTGTTGTTCCTCTGTGCAGATTCCGACTACAAGCTTCATTCCCATCATTAGTGGGCTAAGAAGACCCTGAGAGAGAGAGAGAGAGAGAGAGGAGATTTAGGATTTTCATGATTAAGCACCAAATCCTCCGTAACATCATATATTCTGAAGGCATCTAAGTGTCAGTAAGTCAACTTAATTAGCACAGATACTCAATTTGATAGAGCTTCACCTGTGATCTGATTTTATCTGAAATAGCCAAGTCCCTAATTTCATTCCAGAGACGCACAGCGAAGTTCAAAGCAAGTTCATTGACACCACCAAAAGTAAACAACCTGCCATGGAGGAGATGGTTTGATCCAAATATATCCTATAAAAAGATTGGGAACTAATGCTGTCCACACCTATCAAGTATGCATTGTCATGGTCATTTGTGCTAGCCATGTTTGAGAAATCTATCACATTTCAGGCTCAAGCTATCTATTCATCAAATTTCTGTAACATTTTCTACAGTTAGGCTTGCATAATCCGAGAGAGAGTTTTATTTCACAGACTTGTCTCAACCCACGTCTCGTAATATAGAACTACATTACTATAAGGCAAGGTTCACATACCAAGGAAGGACCCGACCACAGTAGCATTCAAGCAGATTGACTACATATTCGATGCATTTTATTCTTCCACTAACCTGCATGATCAATAAAATATTTTGTTCAGTGGCTTATAGAATTGGAACATGCAAGAGTTATGAAAACAAGGGGAGGTCATGCCTCAGAAATATTGCTGATAACAGCTTCTTCAAGAGATTTAGCAACTCTTAACATGCAGTTTGAACCTGAAGTACCAACTTCAAAACATGCTTCAAGTCTTAGGTTGAGGGGTATTGAAGTACGACAAGGCTCATCCAGAAAACTAATCTTGTCAACAACAACTTTGTTATAAATATTTTCCTTTTGAGAAGCATGAAACTCCACAATAGACGAGCCAATACTGGTCAGTGCTTTCAATGACAATCTCCACAAATGCACATTTTCATATTTGCTCATAATTACTGAAGTAAGCGTCAGCAGAACATTCTCATATGCATTAGCCGATAGAGGTGAATATGGTTCCGGGAAAGTTGCAAGGATTATCAAACCCTTCACTGCAAATCATTTACAATAAATAACCAAATTAGGATAAATAGCTCAACCTTCATTAATTCTAAGGAAGCACTAGAATATACTGAGAGCAAACTGAAAATTATTGGCTCCATCAATGACACATTTAGTACTAAAACATGGCCTTGAGGTGCAAGATATAACAAAGTTGAAACAAACGACACATTGTACTAGCACAGGGCATATATATGGGGTACTATGTGTATTTTAATGTATTTGCAGCTTGAAGCGTAATACTTGAAAACGAACTATCTGAAGTGAACATGTCAACTTATCAACATGGATCAACGGTGTTTTGATAAATGTGACACCTGACAGGTACATATTGGTTCACAAAATATCACATGTGGTAAATTACTACATTATACTTAGACATACCAGCACATGAAACATATTCTTGCCTGACTACTGACTGGACAGATTGAGATTCAGTGGTTAGTGATGATTGAAGAAGATGGATTAGTGAATCCATTTTTTCCTCTAAGATAAGCCACCAAGATTCCTTTGCTGATTTAATTGGAGACAAATCTTCTTTACATGCCAAGGACACCTCTCGACAGGATGAAAGCATTTGGACAGATAAATAGAGTGCGCCATAGTTAATAGCACCAGAAGATGGTCCACTGCAATTATTCAAGTGCTGAGTTTCACAACCAGCTGAGATTTCCGAGCTATCTACCAAGCGTGCAAAATGCGCTTGAAGAACTCTAGTGCAGAAATATGCAGATGATTCAGCGAGAATAGAAATGACATTTCCAAGGGCATGCAGTTGAATCGGGTTTTGCAATGAAGTCAAACCAGAGGTTTCTTCACTTGCCACAGAATGGATGCTACTCACAATGTCCTCATCTAGTAAGATTAAATTGATCAAACGATCTTCATCGGAAGGACCCATATGAGTAACAGCTGTCTTCAAACAAGTGAGAGCTTCCGATACTATTTGATTTTGATTCTTCTCCATGTTTTTAGATGACCCTGAGGTTGACAAAATTTGGTCTATGGAAAGGCTAAAAATCACTTCTTTCAACTTAAACCAAATATTGGTTGCATGTCTACCCATTCTGTCTGCACCATAGCAGCGGATGCAATTATCCAGATATTTTAAAGAATCAAGCTGTAAGAAAATAAAGGCATATCTTCAGCAAAAAAAACACAGACAGGATTTCTATTTGGTAAAGATGTTGAAGCATATGCAATACATTAAGTTTAGCTACTAACCTTAGCTAATGGAAGAGAGGAAGAAAGTTTATCTAGAAGCAAAGGAATTGCAAACGGCTCAAAGTATGGGGTTGAACAAATGGCGTGCTGTATAGATTTAAACAGATTGTTAACCAACAAAATACAATAATATGAAGTCTTACTTCATTCACTAGCATGACAAGAGAATCTAGGGGTAATAAATATCATAAAGATCAAACACTCTCAAATCAGCGAAGTACTACATGTCTATATTTGTACCATTAGTGCCTTAGAAAGATCATCCCTTGTAGCATCTAAATCATCACCCACTCCCTGCATACACAAACAATGCAAATGATCAGTATGCTATTTTGAAGAAAGGAAGGCCGAGAACAGCTACTAATAGAACAATGACGCACATGAAAATGCCTTAAAAGTCAAAATAGTCAATCAACATACATGTGTGAAGTAGATCGGATAATATTTGCTCAGAATCTCAAAAACTTCATTTGCATATTGTGCTGCCAAACCAGATGGATCTGGAAATAGCTTCATGACAGCTTCCACCAAATGAAATGAAAACTTCAAGCATTGTGGGTCTTTTTCTTCATCAATTGCTTCACAGATTCCGTACAGAAGCTCATCACCCTAGAAATATTGTGTCAATTGGACTTGTATTGACTTGTAGTCATCTTTGGAAAAATCGAAGTGGAATATAAACCTACTAACAGATTGATAGTGAAAAAGGGAAATTGATCCTCCATGGCTCCATGTCAAAGCCTCGGAATTCAAAAATGAGGATACTGTGCTTTCAAAATTCTAAGGAACATAACCTAATACACTGAGAGTGAAACACAAACTGAGCCTCCATGTCAGAGGCCCATAACAATGATGTTATTTCCAACCTTGAATAGTTGTCACTTCCCCATACCCGAGGTATACTTCAAAACTACCCATATGACTCTTAAATACCTTGTCATTTATGCTTGCTGTATTATTGGATAGTTGTCATGTTTTATCCAAAGCATGTTGCATGATTGGTCGAAAGAGTCAAATATTTCAGAATAGAAAGATTAAGATATGATTGCCAGATGAGGGAAGTGCTAACAAACTGGGGAATAATCGCAACATTAAAAAATAACACATCAAAGCAAAAGAAGTGCAAAGCTGTGTTGCTGCTATCATTATTGGATAGCTTATGCACAGATAGGACTGATAAAAGGCACTGTTGTTTCTGTAATAATAATGACTAAGCTAAGATAATTTCAGCATGATGCAGTGATCTACTCTTGTCCAGATACTGATCTAGCACCATACCATTGTTTTGACGGCCTCTGGGTAGTGATCCAGTATGTAGTTCAGAATTTGAAAGCATAGCTGGAAAGAGAATAAAAAGATGAAAACTTGTCGATGGATTGGAGTAGGATAAATTCTTGTTTTAAGCATCTCTGCAGTAAATAATCACACAAACCTTGCGGTCAGTAGCTGCAAGTGACTGGACTTGAACATTCTGCAAGAAAGTCTCAAGAAGTCTTTTGACATCAGCAATGATAATACTACCAACAGTCTGTTTTCTGTGCAACAAAGCCAAACATCCAACAAGTGCTCCTCGAAGTGCTTGCCAATCTGACTGATATGCAATGATAAGTATGATTACTGTTATGATAATAAAAGGATGTCACCATAAGATAAAATATAATTACAGTTTAATATAGCATGAGACAATAAGTACAGCTTAACAGGAGTTATCAGATATTCAGATGTTGCGCTCACCAATTTGCTTCGCACAATGTTTTCGTCATATAAAAATAAAAATATGAAAATAAGAACTTCTAAAGTATACAAGGCAATTCACAAGGAGAGAATTCCTTACAAATGACACTAGGGTCCAATCTAGGCAAACTAAATGACTAAAGAATGCCTAATCTAGAACCAAGTTCAGACACCTAGGTTAACCTTTCTTTTTCTTTAATCAAATGAAAAGCCTAGCCAAATCTTTATTTGCTAACAACTTTTAAATTCGTCAGTTTCTAGAGATGTCAAATAATGAAATTCACTCCCATTTCTCCTATGAGGCTAAGATACTAGTTAAAATCATATTCCCTTTTTCACTCAGCATGCGGTGCTCCAAACAATGATTTAAAACACAATTCTGACAGTTTTGTTATATGTGGCGGATGGCGATGACACTCATCAAGGGTTGAGAACCAGATATGTGGATGTTTGCTTGCTTAAATATGGAGAGAAAGCAAATGTAACCAAATAAAAATATATATTCCGCGCTTAATTTTCCCAAGAAACCATCGCACTACAAACTTCAACAAGTTCCTTCTATTTTGCTTCCTTAGTTTTACGTCCTTATCCCCCAGCTGTTTGATCTCATTCCACATTTGACAAAGAGACAGTAATAACAACAGAAGGTCATATTTACTAATTTAATCGAGTAAAAAAGGAGAACTGTTGATGTACTTGTTTGAGAAGCTGTGATCGTACATCAAATGTCAATCAACACAAAGTAACACATTGGATGTCTTTCTATAGTGAAGTACTGAAGTTACATGAGCTGAGAACAGGTTTGAAAGGAAATAACTATGATTCACATTATTACACTTACCAATCTTGATATAAAGAAGTCTGACAATGTTGAAATAGCATTCACATCTAGCTGTTTAAATGAAATTCGACACAAGATTTCCCCCAGAAGCAAGATTCCTGCAAAGAAAAAAAGTAGATTGTTGACAAACAGTAGGTTCAACCGAAATCTACAAGAGTCACCAAGCAAGAGAAGTTTGAACAAGAGGATAATGATTGGAAATAATTCACACTTCCGTAAATGTAATAATTGATTCCAGTAAAGTGACATGCTCGTTTTTCGTTCTCCCCCCTTTTCAGTATTTGTATATAAGCAGAGATCTGTAATAATCTTCACCAAGAAAAGAGACTGTCTTATACATCTTCTAGAACTGTGCCGACAATGCTAAGTAACTCTAGCAATAAACTGGCGACCGTATCCCTAATCTAGCCCACAAAAAAGGGTCTAACAAAACAAAGAAAAAAAAGGTGACCTCTGGATCTAACAATGTGGTCTGTCGTCGTCAAGTACATCTCCATCTTTGACACCTGAATAAAATCACCAATGAAACACACTGAAGAAACAACTACCTTCCGTAACTCATGTATGGCATGCGAGACTGGGACATACCAAATCGAAGAGAGTCAGCTTGTCCTTGTTCACCAGGGCAGCAAGGGAATCCACACTGGCAGACTGTTGTGCACGCACATCATCACAACATTAGAATCAACAACAAAACTAGTCCAACAATGAATATCATGTGTTCAAAATTTCAAGCAAGTCAGCAGCAGCATCCATCCAATGTATTAACCAATAGACATATCAATACGAGATTACACTTCATTACCACTTCCCTACCAAAAGAATTGCTATAACTTACCCAAAAAAAGCTCTTTGTGAATATATTCTAACCAGATTATTCAAACAAACAAACAAAATTTGAAGCAAAGCTGATCGCCCTCGGAATCCAATCAAGGGGAGGGGAAAAGGGAATTGGAGAAGTGGGAGCGCACGTGTTGGGCCGGGGGCCGGGAGACGTCGACGAAGGCCTCCACATGGGGTACCCACTGGCCGGCAGCGACCTTCGCCATTGCCGCCGCCGCCGCCGAAGCCGCGTACAAGCTTCGTCCCCCCAGGGGTTTAGGGTTTTGCTACTGCGGAGTGCGCGAAGGACGGGGAGGGTCGCGGAGACGAGGCGCGGGGCGCTCGAGGGTCAGGTGGTGGAGTGGAGGCGCCGGCGGGCAAGGGGAGGCGGCGCCGGCGGCGGTGGCGCCGGCGACGGCGGAGGGGGAGGGGCGAGGCGGCGCGGGATGGTTTTTCTCCTTTTTTTTTCCTTCTTTTTTTACTCTCCTTCTTTGCTTCTTTATTTTTTTCTCACCGGCCATGGTCAACATTATGCCTGGATGCCCCTAGGAAATAATACAACTTCATACGAGCACAGGCACATTTGTTGTGTGTTAATACATCTTTTTTTTTAATTAAGATAAAAAAACACTATCTATGTTTGTGGCAAAGGTGTGAACTTTAACCGTTCATTAAGATATACGGATGATCTTCTTATTACCATATAACACAATTTTTATATGTCGTATATGTTGGTTGTATGATATAGACTTCATAGAAGTCCTAACCAGAGTATTGAGGATATTGAAATCTAATCTTGTTAATTCATCAACAATTACTTTATATAGTAGTGTGTGAAAGAGGACATGTGGCCCAAGTCTCTCAAGTTTATCATACATATCTTTTCATGTTTGAGCTTCACAATACGCTTTTGGTTTGTTTATCATTTGTTTTCTTATGTACTCTAGGTTACATTCATTTTTCCTAAATATACGGTGCTAAACTTTAATCACTTATTGCAGTGTTTTGAAAAGTTTGTGTTTTTAGTAAGTATACAAACTTTGCCCTTTGTATGCTATTCATCTTTCTATCTCTCATCTAAATTCATTAATATTCATGAAACACGTATATATTCAAAATCTGAAACGCCTTGTAATATTGCATATGCTAATATTATTTATTTCTCAAACAACTTCACTATTTGTATAATATTAAATGCTATAACTTTATAGCATTGGGATCTTAATTTGGCTGGTATGTTACCGGTTCCAATGAAGTCTATTTGAAAAATAGTTGATACTATCATGTATTTTTAGACTAGATTATAACAAAATAATTTGTCAAAACTTACTTTCGGCAATAGAAATTGAGGGTGCAGTTAAGTTCACCAAACACGATGGGTTAAGTAGAAAAAAGGGTTTAGACAGGTTCAGGCCCTCTCGTGAGGTAATACACTACTCCTGTTTCGAGGATTCGATCCGCCGAGTGTTTTATTTGACCTCTTGATCTCATGTATCGCCTATCAAATCTATTGCTCATATCTCTCAAGGGACGCCCCTTACCCCTCTTATATAGTCTTGGAGGGTGGGCTTACAAGTCGAAAACCTTATCATATTTTAAGTCGGTTTCCTCAATCATACCAAGTTATGACTATGAGCCATTGCCTTATCTGATCAGCAACGTAACACCTAAGTCATAGCATGTTTACATAATCATTAGGCGTAACTTATCCCTATTACCAGTCGGACAAGCTTGCTATGAGGATATCTGATTGTCATAATCTCCACAGTAGCCCCCGAAACCTTCACAGTTGATGAGATAACTTTGCCTCGAACCAAAGCAACACACAGCCGAGTGACTCTTTGACTGAGTGCTTCTGCTGCCAAGTGGTTCCATCATCTCTGCCTGAATTTCCCGAGTGGTTCCAAAGACTGTGAAGGGCTGGAAAAATACCTCAAAAAATTCTCAAAAATAAATATCTAGGTGCATCTCCTGATACACCTAATTAGGTGTAGCCCCCGACTATGCGGTTAGTCAAAACAGAGTAAGCATATAGTCAAGAACTATAAAAAAATCATACTCATATAAATGCTTAGCTCAAGATAAAGCAATAAAAAATCATATAACACATCACTCTGCAAGCTCATACTTATCCGAGTAAATATGCCCGAGTCGTCTCGGAACAAATAATTTAACTAGCCCTCATGGGTAAGAAATCAATTCACTCGGCAAGCTCATGCTTATCCGAGTTAACTTGTCCGAGTCATCTCGGAACAAATAATTTAATCGACCCTCATGGGTAAACAAATTTTTCAGTCATCTGAAAAATACGACAAAGTATTAAATAGCTCCTGCCATAATATTAGTCTTAATCTAAAAAGATCTTTACCGAGGTGAAAAATAGCATTGATATAATCATTTAATCAAATGCTTAAAAACCAAACAGTCCCTGTCATCAGGACAGCCATGAAAAGCTTAACTGTTTGTCACCTTTCAAATTGCATCGTGCCAACTTCTCATGAAGTTGCGTAAACCGCGGTATGAAAGGATTTTAAAGGTATTAGGCTACGTGACACGTGCATATTGCCAGGGCAAATCTGCTTAAGTCCATCCACTTAAGTCCCTAAGGACACATGTCAAGCCACACCTTAGTTGGGTCATAAGTCTCTCATGGGTTCGGCCCAATTGCGAGATGACTTAGAAAAAACCCTCAAGTATTTTTACGAAGCCTCGAGGTCATCCCCGCCACTTCGTCTTCCCAAAATTCGCCGATCAACCAGGTATGTCTCATAATTGAAATCATGTCCTTGTTGAAAATCTTTCTGCCTTTGTCCCGATTGTTCCCATCTTTTTTCTTGCAGGAAGCCTCAGAACATAGATCCTACCGGGCAAAGTGAGGCCTCAAAGCCATCTGCAACGGCTGAAGAGACAAAGCCCGCAGAACAAGAATCTCAGGGCCCTCTCCCGAGTGAGAACGCTCCGAGTGAGAAACCCCCACCTCCTAGTGAAGATATCCCGTGGAGGAGCCCCCGATCGCGCCCAGAAACCCCGCCAAAACCGCCGACGTAAGAAGAGATCCCGACCGGCTGCCAGGCGCCCGACCGAGAGCGCACGGGTGTGAATCAAGAAGAAAAAGGCAGCCGAGAGATACCATTCGAGGACTCGGCCACCGATGCTGGTAAGCTCCAAAGCAATCTTCTGACTTTAGTCTTCAATCTGTCTTTTCTTTGTCTTCATTTGTCTTCTTTTAATCGATTAGCTAAAGAAGAGAATATCCCTAGGCTACAATCTTCAGATACCTGGATCCCTCCGATTAAAATAGAGTGGCGCGACTCCGAGGGCTTGAAGCAGGGCATCATCTTGAATAAGCAGAAAGAGAATGAAGAAAGAGATATGCTTGTGGACAGCCTTAATGAAGCTACCCGGCTGCTAAATGTAAGCATCGCTCTTCTCTATCATAACCTCACGGTTTCTTTTAGTCGACTAACTCTGAACTCTCATGCAGAGAGTATATTGCCGATCAATGGCCAAGTCTGACGCCCTCGAGAAGCTAGTACCCCACTTGAATTCCCTGGAGAACATCCAGCAGGAGCTCAAGGCCACTCGGGAAGAGGCTACATCAAGAGAGGCCGCCTTGCGGAGGGAGATTGCCGCGCTTCGAGAAGAGAACCTTGACCTCCGGGGTTCAGTCGGGAGTAAGTTTAATCGTCTTGGTCTCTTTATGCCTCTATTTGTAATTTGTCTTGATCTTGACGTTAGCAAATTTTCTTGTTGCAGAGAACTCGTCAGAAGTCCACATACTCCAGACCCAGCTAGAAGAGGCTAATGCTAACAAAGCTGAGTTGGAATCTGAGTTCGAAGGTAAATTCTTTTAAGATAGCATTCTTCATTTTGCTTCATCTTCGAGTGTCTGTGTAATCATATGTCTCTTGCAGCTTATAAGGTCAAGACCCGAGCGCAATTCGATGTCTTCGTCGAAAAGGTCCGTAGGGCCGAGAGCGTAAGGGACGATATTGCTAATGCGGCCACACCGATCCTCTTGTCGCTATTCCAGCATGGGCTTGGGACCAGCTCACTGGATGCCGTCGAGGTCTTCGACAAGCTCAGGAGGGCCCCGGAACAGTACATAGTTAATATCTCAGAAGCGGCCACCATGGGAGCAGGCTTCTCTCTTGCGCAGGCCAAGTCACTCTATCCTCGGATAGATGTTGACTCAGTCGGAGAAGGCTTCGGCGACGGCACTTCGGATAAGCAGGCCTTAGAGTTGATCAGTGAAGCACAGGAGTCGGCCAAAAAAGTAGCTGCTGATGTAGTTAACAACTGTCGATCTTAATAACTTTGTGAATGTTGCTTGTAACCTCTGATGTGAACTTGTAGATATCTAGCTTATTTATGTTAATGCCTTGACCCGAGTCTTCATAGAAGATTTCTTAAGTAATTTTCGTCCGACTGTCATCAAGCCTAAGCTTGATTAGGTCATCAAAAAATTCTCAGTCCTTATCTATTGAACTCGAATCAAAACATTAAACAATGATAAACCAAATATACACAAGTTGTCGAAGAAAACCATGCTTTATTGACACACGTATAGCCCCCGACTGTCAACTCAAGAAGTCATCTTGCTTGAGGTTGGCAGTCGAGAATAACATGAAACTTAAAGCAATTTAAGCATAGTATCATCGAAGATGTTCGATATTCCAGGAGTTCTCCACTATGGATCCATCTTCGCGCTTTAATCGATATGCTCCTGGTCGAGTCACCTCAGCGATTATATATGGTCCTTCCCATAGTGGAGATAATTTGTGACGGTATTTGGTGGTTTGAATCTTGCGTAGAACCAAATCGCCGACAATGAAGGCTCGCGCCCGAACATTGCGACTATGGTATCGTCTAAGTCCTTGAAGATATCTTGCCGACTGGATCAAGGCTGCCTCACGGGCCTCTTCCAGTCGGGTCAGGTCATCCACTCGGTCTTGATCATAGTGCTCGTCGTTGAAACTGCGGACTCGAAGAGATTCGTACTCCATTTCATTCGGCAACATGGCTTCTGCCCCATAAACCAGGAAGAAAGGAGTTTGGCCGGTAGCTCGATTGGGCGTAGTCCGCAGTGACCATAGGACCGAAGGTAATTCTTGAACCCATCTGCCGGCGTAAGGTTTGAGCCTGTCAAACACCTGGGTCTTAATGCATTGAAGAACCATGCCATTAGCGCGCTCGACTTGTCCATTGCTTTTAGGGTGTGTGACTGATGCGTAGCAGATCTTGATGCCAAAATCTTCACAGAATTCCTTGAAAACGCCCCTAGTGAATTGAGTCCCATTGTTAGTTATAGTTCTGTTTGGGACACCAAACGGGTGCACGATGTTGAGGATGAAGTCTCGTGCCTTGTCAGCGGTGATCGTAGCAACCGGCTTAGCCTCAATCTACTTGGAAAACTTGTCGATCGCGATGAACAGATGTGTGAATCCTCCTGGAGCCTTTTTGAAAGGACCGACCATATCCAGGCCCCAAACCACGAACGGCCATGATAATGGAATCGTCTGTAGCTCTTGGGCTGGAACATGGCTTTACCGAGCAAAGAACTAGCAACCTTCACACGTGCGAACCACCTTGTCGGCGTCGGAGACCGCCGTGAGCCAGAAGAAGCCTTGTCTATAAGCTTTGCCCACCAAGGTGCGGGCTGCAGCGTGACTACCGCATACACCCGAGTGGATGTCTTGTAATAGCTGTCGTCCTTCTTCGGGCGTAACGAATCTCGTTAGGACTCCAGAAGGGCTTCTCTTGTATAGTGCAGAATCAACCATGACGTAGCCCTGACAGCGACGCCGGATTCGTTCGGCCTCATCCTGGTCTTCCGACAGCTCTTGCTGAGTTAGAAACTTGATGAGTGGAGTCCTCCAGTCGGTGTCAAGCATGGCAACATGGTTTGTAGCTTCCTCATTAGGAGTTGATTTGGCAACGACAGTCGGCTTGTAAAGGTGTTCTACGAAGACGTCGCCGGGCCGCTTCTCGCTTGGACCCGAATCGCGCCAACTCGTCACCGCCTCATTGTTATGTCTCAAGACATGGGATAGCTCCAGTCCAACAAACCTGTCTTCAAGTTTACGAACTTCTTGCCGATAGGCTTCCATGGTGTCGTTTAAACAGTACCAGTCTTTCATCACTTGGTTGACAACCAGCTGGGAATCTCCTCTCACAACCAACCGTCGTATCTCGAGCGAAACAGCAAGTCATAGGCCATGCAGTAGGGCTTCGTACTTGGCGACGTTGTGTGAGGCGGGGAAATGAATATGAAGAACATATCACATCCTTTCTCCAGTCGGGAAGATCAGCACGACTCCCGCTCCCAAGCCAGTGATCCTCTTGGATCTGTCAAAGTGCATGGTCCAGTATTGTAGGTCTTCCCTAGGCACATCTTCTTGCTGTTCGGTCCATTTGGCCAGGAAATCTGCAAAGGCTTGTGATTTTATAGACGTCCTCGCCTTGAAAGTTAAGTCCAGCGGCATCAGTTCCAGAGCCCACTTTGCGATGCGCCCAGTCACCTCCCGGTTATGGATGACATCGTCGAGTGGAAAGGAAGTGACGACGGTGACCGAGTGACCCTGAAAATAGTGCACCAATTTCCTCGCGGTTATCAGAACACCATATAATAATTTTTGTACCTGGGGGTAGCGAATTTTGGCTCCTGCCAGCACTTCGCTAACAAAGTAGATTGGCCTTTTAATCTTCTGGACTCGTCCTTCTTCCTCACGCTCAACGATGAGAACTGTGCTGACCACCTGGTGAGTCGCTGAGACATACAACAACAGGGGTTCCTGAGGCTGAGGTGAGGCTAGGACGGGCGGCATCGTGAGAAACTCTTTGAAATCTTCAAAGACTTTGTGGGCTTCCGTAGTCCATTGGAAGTCATCGGTTTTCTTCAGTAACCTGAAAAAAGGCATGCCTCGCTCGCCAAGTCAGGAGATGAATCGGCTTAGTGCCGCCATGCAGCCAGTGAGCTTCTGGACATCTTTCTGGCCATGATTGTTGTTGCCGTTATCCTTCTTAAGATGTCGGCTGCCTCCCGACTGCTTGTCGTCCCTTTTGTCGTGCCGCCTTGATTGCGTCATTGGATTTCGCGTAGGAGTTCACTGTCTCGAACATTTGTTTTACCGTCTTCGGTGGCTTACGCCCGAACTTTCCGATCAGCAACTCATCACGACTCCCTTCTGGAAGGCGGCTATTATGATGTCGTCTGTGATGTTGGGGATCTTGTTGCGCTTCTCCGAGAAGCGCCGGATGTAGTCCTTCAGCGGCTCGTCTGGTTTCTGGATGACGTTGTAGAGATTGAAGTGGGTCCCAGGTCTTTCAAAAGTACCCTGGAAATTGGCGATGAAGTGGTCCCGAAGCTCACTCCACGAGCTAATCGAGCCTCTTGGCAAGCTCGTGAGTCAGTTCCTGGCTGAGTCGGCGAGGGCGATAGGCAAGTAATTGGCCATGGCCTTGTTGTCTCCTCCTGCTGCGCGGATGGCGAGGGTGTACACGGTCAGCCACGACTCGGGGTCGGTCTTTCGTCGTACTTCTCGATTTCTGTGGGCTTGAAACCACTCGGCCAATCCACTCGACGCAGGTCCTGAGTGAACGCAGGCACTCCGTCGTTGTTACAGTCGGGCGATCTCCTGCGGTCTTCATAGGAGCGCTGCTCACGCTCACGATGGCGCCGGTCAAGGACTTCCCGCAGATCACTCGGCGGGGTTCTTTGCCGGCTGCTACGGTAGTTGGAGTTATAGCTACGACGGATCCGATCGTGGATAGGTGGTCGTCCAAGTCCTCTTTCGCGAGAGTCGGCCGATTGTTCTTGATGGCGGGGGTCTTGTGACCTGGCGGCCGTCTTGGTCTGCTCGGACCTCCTGTAGTCCTTCGACCGTAGTGGCGGGAGTCGGCTTCCGTCAGGTGTTTCTGCTACGGACTCGGTCGGCCTTCGTGCTGAGGTGGAGGGAGAGCAATTGGCTGTGGCTGCGACGATGGTCTTGATCTTGTCCAGGATTGGTGTTACCGTAGCGGGTGTTGCTTCAATAACAGTGTCGAGGAGGGTGAGGGCGGCAACAACGTTCTGTTGAGGCGTCTGGAAGATGTTCGTGTTGTCGACTCGTGTCTGAAGTATGGCCTCGCGAGCGGATCGTCCAGTCGCCCTCAGGTCTCGCTTCCTCCTGTCGGCTTCTTCCTTGCGTCTATTCTCCTCTTCTGTAAGTTTGCGCTCCTTCTCAAGCCTGGCTTGTTCTTCTTCTGCGATTATGCAGGCCATGGCCGAGTCGGTCTCGGCCAGCTCAGTCATGAGAATGTCAAAGCACTTTGGCTCGTAATCCTTGTCGAAGTCGGAGTCGTTGGCCTCGTCCGTGGAGATGCCATAGAGGTCGTCGAAATCTGAAGGGCTGAGGTTCTCATCGAGCTCCGTGGATGAGCATGACCCGAATGGTTGGAGGATGACGACGACTTCCCTTGAGCCAGGATTGCTTGAATCTGGATCGTTCCAGTCCGGGTCGTAGCTTGATGACGACAGTTCTTCCGAGTGAGTTGATTTCAACTCGGAAGAAAGGAGATTGCAATAGATATCAGCGTTTGGTAACCCAAACGGCACCAAGAGGGTTTCACCTCTCGAGTGGATGGATCCCAACTCGGAGGTTAAGAAGTTACGGTAGATCTCAGCGTTGTTTGGTAATCCGAACGGCGCGAGTGGATTCCTCCTTCCAAGTGGATCGATTCCACTCGGAAGTTAGAATGTTGTAGTAGGTCTCGGCGTCGTTTGGTAACCCGAACGGCGCCGAGCGGGTTCCCCTCCCGACCGGTCCGAATCCGAGTCGGGAAGGAGAGCTTGTGGAATCTTTCGCAACGAAGTCGTCAATGCTCGATCAAGATCTCATCGCGCTTGTCGGCGAGATGATGAAGAAGTCTTGACGCGCGAGTGTCGCACCTCGAGTTTTGCCCTAAATCGTTTAAATAAATTACCCTAAAATAATCGAATTTTTGGAAGTAATCTGGAGCCAACCGTAATTTTAAAATGCAATTAATAAATGGAAACGACATGGTAGGATTTTTCTTGAATTCTCGCATGTCAAAATGCGCTAACAGATTTTTCTTGGAATTTTTAGAGCACTCTAAGTATTTTTAATCAATTAAATAAGAAATCAACAATTTAATTAAGTCCCCAAATTCCCTTTTTCCTTTTTCTTTTTCTTTTCCCTTTTCCGTACCGCCCGTACGGTTCCCGCCCTTCACTCCGTGACGGCCGTCGGCCCGCTCCGCTCGCCCAAGCCGCTCCCCGTGTGCACGCTGCCTCCCTCGGCCGTGGCCGAAGCCCACGATGCCGACCGCGCCGCGCAAGTCTGCGGCCCCTCCCCGCTCCGCAGGCCACCGACAGGTGGGCCCCACCTGTCGGGCCTCCTCCATCGCGCCCGGCAAGCCCAGCCGCCGTCGTCGCCATGCGCTGTTCCTCGCCCGCCTTTCCGCCCGTCCCGTGCGCCCGTGCCACGTGGGCCCTTGTCGAGCACCGCCGCATCCCCGCACTGTCGCCGCTTTTCCGCACGCCGAAACGGCCGTCGTCGACCCAACACGACCGTCGGAAATCTCTCCCTCTCTCTCTCCGAGTCCGAAACCACCGGTGACCTTATCCCCGCCGTATCCGTGCGGTTTCAACCTCTTCTCCCCTTTAAAACCCCTCGAGCTCCGCCGTGTTCCCCTTTGTTGGCCATCGTTTCTAGCCCCAAATCGTCGCCGTCTCCGTCCTTTTCTTTCACCGCCGGTGAGCTCGCCACCGTTCCCTCGTTTTCCTTTTTATTTACTTCGTCTTCCTTTTGTTCCCTTTCGCTCGTGTGCCGCCGTGCCGAGTCCCGCGCGTGTCCCGCCGTCGCGCTCCGCCGCAAGCGCTTCGCCGCCGCCACCAGGCGGCGGTGAAACCCTCGTTGCCGCCGCGCCCGCAAACCCTAACCCTAGCGCCGCCTTATCCGAGCCATCCGATCGGCCGATCAAGCGTGCCCGAACCGTCCGATCTCGCCCGAGCATCGCCGTCCGATCCGGCCGCCATGCCTTAGATGGCCGCCGCGTGTCCGCCGTTCCGGCCGCCATCCAAACCCTAACCCTACCCGCGATCCACACCGTCCGATCCTTCGAATCGGGCGGATCTGGGCCGTTCGCTCCCGCGTAAGCCGTCGCCGTTCGATCGCCGCCGCTCCCCGCGGATGCGTGCCGCGTGTCCCCGCGCTCGCCGCCGCCGCCGTGGACTCGGTCCACCGTGGACCGAGCGTCCGCGCCGCTTGCGTCATCCGCTTGCGCCAGCTGACGTCAGCCCTACCCGCCTGCGCCATGCTTGCGTCACCCGGGACTTAATTACGCAATAAATGTTTTAATCTTTTCTGTTTAGTGTAAAAATCGCAATTAAACTTCTAAAATCCATATCTTTTGAATCCGAGCTCCGTTTTAGTCCATCCAAATTTCATTAAATCCAGAAAAATGTCAAGAATCCATTAAAAATACTTTTCAGTACTGTTTCAGTAGACCTTTTAGGGTGTATGTTGAGTGCTTTGTTTGTCGTGTAGATCCCGAGTTTTTCGGCGAGCCCGTTCTCTTTGAAGTAGTCGCCGAGGTTCCTCAGTCTCCAGAACAAGGCAAGTCATACCTTACATTGACCATATTGTACCTATTTTATGTAAATATCTCTTTTCTCTCAAATATTGCATATGTTTTAGAATGTCATTTCATGGGATGATTATACCTATTGTACTCAACCATAGGATTGTTTACCTTATACCATTGATAACTTGGGGTTCAATGTGACTAGATGATAGCTTAAGGTTTGCTTAGTTATGCTTAGCTCAACTAGCTCACTTAAGGGGATCACACTAACCAAGTATGTTACTAGAGGTTAACTCTCAGATGAGGTTAAGATGTGACTCTATTTCTAATAATACTGAATTATGAAAAGGGTGGGTCGTGAGCACATGGTTGGACTTTGGTTAGCGTGCTCATGACAATTAAAGACCGGTTCTCAGGAAACCCTAGAAGAAGTACCGTGCATACCACAAGCCAGCATGGGTAATGGCTGGGTCTGTAGCGTAACTGTCTCTAGCCGACGTATCCTAGAGAGGGTGGGCGTGATGGAGTTGGGTCGGCCCCGGTTTTAAGGGTTGATCAGCTTCCGGATTCACCGCGGCACTAGAGGGGGCTGTGTTAGTGATATGCCCTAGAGGCAACATGGAGATGTTGGATATCACGTCAATGTTTATGTATTTATGAATAAAGTGTTATTCAGTTCCATGAAATAGACATCTTGTATTGATCAATAAGTACGTGACTTATTTATGAGACTCTTTATGTATGAATCTATTTCTAAATGATCCCTGATCATATATCATATTATTGGAACAAATATGATTCTAAGATCGGCATGTTTATTGATTGATGATCATGTCACATAGATCATGGGTATGGAGATACCAAATCAATAAACATGGACACATGTGTTGGAGAACACATTGTTGGATAGACCCACCATGAGACACTACAGGAATTAATGTGCCATTAGTTGGTCTCAGGTAGTGTTGGTACAAAGTCCTTAGACCTGGGATCACCATGGATTCCAACATGTGTAGTAGCCTACTTTGGTACTACCAAACGCTATTCCGTAGCTGGGTAGTTATAAAGGTAGTTTTTGGGTTTGCTATGAAACATGGAGTGGGATGTGAGTGATCAAGATGGAATTTGCCCCTCCTTTGGAGAGATATCTCTGGGCCCCTCGAGGTAATGGATTATGGAAATGAATGGCCATGCTAAGTTGATTGAGGAGTCAATCAACAGACAGATAATCCAATACGGTTCGAGTGAATGGTTAAGCTATTGAAGGGATGTCACACATCTTGCCTATAGCTTAACTGGTATCGTGAGGCAAAGGGATTTGTGTACACATTATAGGTTCAGAGCCGATATTATTCTTGTATACTATGGTGTCAATATGTGCCGCTAGGCGCCGTCGTTGACGGCCGGCCGAGTTGGACTCGAGCCGACGATCGGCTAAGTTAGACTATAGCCGAAACCGAGTATACCGAACCTACAGGGTCGCACGCTTAAGGGGATAGAATAGATATTCGAGTTGGACTCGGATACGGCTCGATCGGATAGGGATCCGATCGGATAGAGTCCTATGGGCTTACGACGTGTGGGCGGCCAACTCTATGAGATACGGATGAGATCCGATTCAAAAATAGAGTCCTGATCGGCCACTAGTCCCGCCGGCCAACTCTATATAAAGGAGGGAGGGTGGAGAGCGCGGCACGTCAATTGCATCGCGTGCAACGAAGTCGCCGAGATCAATCTCCACGGAAACCCTCCCCACTTTCGAGCCAAACCCTAGCCTTGCATCGCGTGCTAGCACACGGGTGTTCGGCGTTCTGTCCCCGGACGTGTGGATACCGGTAGAGGCGCTGCTACGTTGCACGCTGTTCATCGGCTGTGGAGGAATCGGCTGCGGTCGAGCGCATCGGAGCGAGGCGCGAGAACACAGTCGGACGACTCGGATCGGTGCGGCATGCGCGAATCGGCTGATTGGCGAATCGGCTGTCCCCGGTATCGGAGCATCGGCTTGCGAGAATCGGCTACACTGTTCCAGATCGGATAGCCCTGATTGGCTGTTTTCGCTGCACACTCTAATCGGTAACGATCTATCGGCCCTTACTTGCAAGTGTTCCTGGTTTGCGCGGTTAAAAGTTTTTGATTTTGGCTAGCGTAGCCTCCGCGTAACCCTTCAGGCTGCCCATTGCCCGATGGGAGTGGGGGCGAAACCTTGGTGTGGTACGATTGGTTGGAGGGAGTTATGTGAAGGACCCCGTCGCGTTCCTTTCCGGTACCGTGGTGGTGCACCGCGCACGGTAACGTGTTGTGGGATTGTGTCTTGTGGGTACAGCTTGTACACCTCGATCGAGTAAAACTATTCGAATAGCCGTGCCCACGGTTACGGGCGATCGACCAGATTCACCTTGATTAGTTTCACTTATTTACTTGAATGAAATGTTGGAATGTGACTAGTGTAGGTGGATGGATGGGCCTGTTGCAACGTGGTGTTAACGTTGGACAGTGTTTATTTAATACTGCTTAATTATTACTACTGTTTTACTAGCTTCAAATATTATTATTGTATTCTGCAAATGCTGTTTATGCAAATTGAGCCCCTTATCCTTGTTCCTTGATATTTATCTTGCATCATGTCCCCTTTTTCCGGTGTGACTTGTTGAGTACGGTGGTTGTACTTAGCCTTGCTTCTTTTTCCCCCTTCAGTGCCAGATGTTGAGATCGAGGTCTCCGAGGAGGTGTAGGCTTGTTCGACGTCAAGGGTTAGCTGTGGTGTTGGCGTTTCGCTTCGCTTGAGTCAAGTTTAGCTTAAGTCAGTTTTACCTTCCTTTCCGCTGTATTTGTGTAACTCTTTTATATTGTTTCTAAGACGAGGATTTTGTATTATCAATAAAGTCGATTTGTGTACCTCGGCTGATGCCTGGACGAGGGTGTAATGCACAAATTAGGTGCAGAAATTCTGGTGTGAATTTCTGGGCGTGACAGCGAGCCCCTACCTGACGCGCCAACTATCGAAACTTGGTTTCGGCAATAGAAATTGGGAGTGGAGTCAAGTTCGCCAAACACGATGGGTTAAGTGAAAAAAAGGGTTTAGACAGGTTCACGCCCTCTCGTGAGGTAATACCCTACTCATATTTTGGGGATTCGATCCGCCGAGTGTTTTTATTGACCTCTTGATCTCGTGTATCGCCTATCAAATCTATTACTCATATCCCTCAAGGGACGCCCCTTACCCCCTTATATAGTTTTGGAGGGTGGGCTTACATGTTGGAAACCCTATCATATTTTAAGTCGGTTTCCTCAATCATACCAAGTTATGACTATGAGCCATTGCCTTATCTGATCAGCAACGTAACACCCAAGTCATAACCTGTTTACATAATCATTTGGCGTAACCTATCCCTATTACCAGTCGAACAAACTTGTCATGAGGGTATCCGATTGTCATAATCTCCATATAATTGATAAGCTAGAGGAATTTTCAATTTTGTGTACCATAATCTCTTTCACCATGCGATATGTCTGATGCTTATATTGTAATTATATACTTATATATCCATGCTTGTCTGCTTAAATATATGTACTCATATATAGAAAAAGTATTGTTCACTATTGTTGATTTATCATTCACAACCAAAAAACGTTTTTGAAAATTAAGTTTAGAGCTGATTTTGAGTTTTTTTTCCGTCACAGTACATTTTTTTAAGTCTTATATTTTAAAATGTAAATAATACATATATAAAAAATTATTCATAAATTATAAATTATTAGTCATAGGCTGTAGCTCAATCGATCGTAGCACCGTTTAGACGTGTTAGACATGTAGATTTAAGAACTAATTCCTTTCACGTACAAAACAAAGCTATTTATTAACCTGCGATTAATTAAGTATTAATCTATTTTTTTAAAAAAAATTAATTGTTTTTAAATAACTTTTTATAGAAAATTTTTGGGTTTTTTATCAATTAGTAGCTTTAAAATTATGTGTGCGAAAAACGAGGAGATAGTCGGGAAGAGGACGCCGAACCCATCCTTTGCATCATCCAGGTTCCAGGGGCATAGATGTAGTTGTCGAAACATTTTAGGACTCTTGTACAAATTTGTCGCCGCTTGACTATTTGACTTGGTGCACGAAGAAACCGAAGCGAGGCGCGGCGAAGGTAGGGGCGGACTGCGCGTGGCGGCGAGCCGGCGAGCCGGCGAGCGAAGCGGGCGACGTGTCATCTCGCTCGCTGCCCATTTCCCTTCGTCTCCTCCACTGATCGATCCCACCTCGCCCCGGTGCGTTGCACTACTCCCTCGATCCCCCACAAAGCCTCCATCTTTGCTGGGTTTCGTCTTCGCCTTTAACCTTTGATGACGATGATCTGCTTGCTTCTTCTTGGTTTCGATTCTTGGCAGAGACGACGACGACGAGTGTGGAGGCAAGAATGGCGACGGGAGAGACGGCGGACCAAGGCGGCGTCTGCTGGGCGTCTCTGCCGGCCGAGCTGGCGGAGCTCATCGCCGCGCGGGTGCTCGCCGCTCGGGGGGAATCCTCGACTACGTCCGGTTCCGTGCGGTGTGCTCCCCGTGGCGCGCCGCCGCGCCCTCCCCGCGAAGCCGCGGCGTGCTGGACCCGGGACTCCACCCGGCGGGCGGTGGATGATGTTCCCGGAGGGCTTCGGCCGCTTCCCGGGCCACCGCGCTCTCGCCGGCCACGCCCGCTTCCTCTACCTCTCCCGCCTCCGCCGCCGGCGCACTCATCCGCGTCCCCCTCCCGTTCCTCCGCGACCACTGCGTCCTCGACTCCCCAGACGGCCTCCTCCTCCTCCAGCGCGACGGGGACACCGCCGTCTGCCTCCTCCACCCCTTCACCGGCGACATCGCCGAGTCCCCCCACCTCGATTCCCTCGCCCACCAGATCCTCTACCTGGACTTCGACCCCACCGTCGATCCGATGTACGTCTTCACCGGTTGGATGTACAACACCTCCGCTATACGGTTCTCACACCAGATCCGCGATATCTGCGCCGCCGTTGATGTCGCCGATGAGGGGATTGTTACACCAATGTATCTTCGTTGTTCACCTGTTGCTATCGGCAATTCTGGTAAGATTCTTCGTTGTTCTTACACCAATGTATCTTCAGTTATCTATCCAGTTGTGTTATATAGCAATTTGGTCTCCGGTTCACCTAAGGTTCAGGCGTGCAATAGGTAAAAATTTACTTGCTTGTTATGAGGAAGCCTGAGCCAATTTATATGCGGATTTGTTACTGAGTAGAATATCCTGGTGAAAACCCAAATATTCTGAATGATTTCACCTAAGGTTTCTATAAATAAGCCGGTGTCTTAAGTTGTTGGAGTATTAACAGCTTTTGTTAATGATTAGGAAGTCCATAAGGGTGGGCCTAATGTGATTTTCATTCAGGGTACTAGGAAATACGAAAACTGCACTTCTAAGTTCATTTTCGGTTACTCTTTGAACCTCACATGCTCTTTGAGTGTATTGCTGTTTTGTACCTAATGATGTATCAATTTAAATTTACTAATTGTTATCAGCATGTTGTTTTTACATGGTTCTTGATCCTTTGTTGAACTTCTGATTAATATGTAGGAACAAAGGGCTGATATTTGTTCCGAGTCAGAGCCTGAATGGTGGGCGATGCGGGTGTTCCGATATGGGGTCAGTTTTTCTTCTCATCCTTTGTTTCGTTTCTAATGTTGAAAGCATTGGTAGAATCATTTTCATCTAGATATCGGTGATCTTATCTTGAGTCAGAGACAAGCTTGCTAGTAGTGTATTATTAATCCTTCAGTTA
Source organism: Oryza australiensis (assembly GCA_019925245.2). NCBI lineage: Eukaryota > Viridiplantae > Streptophyta > Magnoliopsida > Poales > Poaceae > Oryza > Oryza australiensis. Next base: position 5,957,875 of record JAIFGZ020000342.1, read on the forward strand.
GATGCAGAGAAATATATGGGTATTTACCGCAATTCAAAAGCCACACTCCTTGCAAACTGAATTCATTGCTCCATTTTAATTGATGTTACTAGCTGGGTGCTGCTATTTTTATAACTCATGGGATTGGTTCCAATAATATAACTCATAGGATTGGTGCACTGTCTTATGAATATAGTACGCATTTCTACGGTTGCTCTTGTCATAGTTTTCATTGACACGACAACTTCCTAATTGCACCGAAGGGAAATGGTTGATCGCTTGCTGTGTGTTTGTAGTCCTTTTCATCTGCTATTGCATTTTCTATTATGAACATTTGAAAGGAAATCGGAGAACTTGGCACAATAAATACGAACAGTTGTATTTACATGCAAATATTGCATACCTGCATAGCCAGTTATATCGCCTTTTCTTTCTTCTTTTTTTTTTGGGTGCAACTACCAGTTTACCACAAGTGATGTTGTTCTTTTTCATTGTCCAGACCTGAAAGACTCTTGAGCTGAGAAGGACGTTGGCTGCAATTTCATTTGCATCAAACAAAGAGCTTCTGCAGCCAACCTCACTCTCAGTGACCTCAGAGATGCCTTTCGATGAATCCAGAAAAAATGGTGCATTTATTTAACTGTGCGGGACCAAGATATTAGTTACTTAACAACTAATTTTAAATTAGGAGGTCCATCTGTTTCGTTTTCCATGTTTTTTTTACGCGGATGCTACACTAGCCGAAAACAAAAATTTTTCTACCGCGCAAACCAGGAACACTTGCAACGATTAGAGTAGAGTGCAGCGGACTAGCCAATCAGGACTATCCGATCTGAAGCAGTGTTGGCCGATGACAGCCGATTCCCGAGGACAGCCGATTCACCAATCAGTCGATTCGCCGATGTCGTAGCCGATTCGAGTCGTCCGACCGCGTTCTCGCGCCTCGCTCCGATGCGTCCAACCGCAGCCGATTTCACCACAGCTGATTCGTAGCCGACGAACAGCACCGCAACGTAGCAGCGCCTCTACTGGGATCCACACGTTTGGGACAGAACGCCGAGCACCCGTGTGCTAGCATGCAATGCAAGGTTAGGGTTTTGGCTCGGAGGTGGGAAGGGTTTTCGTGGAGATTGATCTCGCCGACTTCTATTGCGCCAAATCAGATTGATTCGGTTTTATTCGATGCAACAACTCTTCATCCCTCGCCCTTTTATATAGAGTTGTCGGTTGGGCCTAGAGGCCCATCGGGACTCTATTTTGAATCAGATCCTATCCGAATCTTATAGAGTTGGCCGGCCAGACTTCGTAAGCCCATAGGACTCAATCTGATCGGATCGCTATCCGATCGAGCCGTATCCGAGTCCAACTCGAATGCATGTTCTTATCCCCTTAAGCGTGCGACCCTGTAGGTTCAGGTATACTCGGTTTCGGCTATAGTCTAACTTAGTCGATCGTCGGCTCGAGTCCAACTCAGTCGACCTGTCAATAGCGACGTCTAGCAGCATATATTGACACCATAGCATACAAGAATATAATATCGGCTCTGAACCTGTAATGTGTACACAAATTCCTTTGCCTCACGATACCAATTAAGCTATAGACATGATATGTGCCATCCCTTCAATAGCTTAACCATTCACTACCGTATTAGATTATCTATCTGTTGATTGACTCCTCAATCAACTTAGCATGACCATGCATTTTCATAATCCATTACCTCAAGGGGCCCAGAGATATCTCTCCAAAGGAGGGGTAAATTCCATCTTGATCACTCACATCCCACTCCATGTTTCATAGCAAACCCGAAGACTACTTTTATAACAATCCAGTGACGGAATAGCGTTTGGTAGTCATAAAGTAGGCTACTACACATGTTGGAAACCATGATGATCTCAGTTTTAATGACTTTGCATCAACACTACTTGAGACCAACTAATTACATGTTGGAAACCATGATGATCTCAGTTTTAATAACTTTGCATCAACACTACTTGAGACCAACTAATGACACATTGATTTCTGTAGTGTCTCATGGTGGGTCTATCCAACAATGTGTTCTCTAACACATATGTCCATGTTTATTGATTTGGTATCTCCATACCCATGATCTATGAGACATGATCATCAATCAGTAAACATGTCGATCTTAGAATCATATTTATTCTAACAATATGACATATGATCAGGGATTGTTTAGAAATAGATTCATGTATAAAGTGTCTCATAAATAAGTCACGTACTTATTGATCAATACCAGATGTCTATTTCATGGAACTGAATAACATTTTATTCATTTATACATAAACGTTGACAATGATATTTAACATCTCTATGTTGCCTCTAGGACATATCACTAACATTTTGTTTGGTAGCGTTGTTCTGTTTGGTTTCGAGTCCTGTGGCTGAACGTGGATGAGTGAACAAAATACGTTTGTTCACTAAAGAAAGCGTAAAGGCTAATATACGCTTTCCATTAGCGCAACACTAGCAACAAAACTGCTCGATTGAATTGTATCCAAGTACACTGCAGAGGCGAAAAGTTGCAATTATACTGACAAATCAAGAAGAGGTCAAAAAAAATCACGACAGGAGCCAGTATCCTGCTTGGATCCTTCGCCTTCGCTTAAAAAAAAGGAAAGAAAACAAATTAGCTACCTGGACATTGACTTTTATTTTTGTAAAACAAAAGGAAATCAAAGATGCATACAATGCAAAGGGTGTACCTAACAGAAATGTCCAGCATAGATAAGAGAACATGTCTTTTTCCTGGTGTAACATTCTTCATGTAAATTTTGACACATGACTCGAAACCATGGTGTTTTGAGGTATACCCTGCGATTTTATGTAGCTGAAAATTAATGCCTCCCATCGTTTGCCTTTCAGTTTATAATCTAATCTGCTACGAAAGTTTGAATTTTAATTTTAGAGTTGATTTTGAGGATTTATTTTTATTGTGGTTTATTTTTATTATTATTGGCTTTTAAAGTACTAAGAAGATAAATAGAAAAGTTTTCTTCACAAACTATTTATTGTTTGCTAATCAGCTATAGGTCAAAACGATCAGCCTATCGAATTGTTATTTCATTCCCTTTTCCAATTAATTCCCAAGGAAAATTCGAAAATTTACATTTATGCAGTAGAAAAATCTTGTGGTATCGCATTGTAAAAATGAATGACCCATTAAATATCTTCACTATAGGCTCGCTCAAGATCATCGGTCATCATCAGTCAATTTTATTAGAATAGGACATGAAACAAAGTTTACATACAGTTACAAAAGAAAACAACCCTCTTATACATCCTTATGCACGGAACAGAAAACATATGACAGAAAAGATAAGCCGATATGATCATCTGTTATGCAAAAGATGATGTATTTTTTTATCTCACAATAAAACTATTGTTTTTATAAACCCTGCTCCTGCTCCAACAATATAGTAAAATAAATCAAGAAAAAAATATAACGTTAGTATTCTTGGTAACTATTAAACGTCTCATTTTTTCGCACAAAATTACAAGTTCACCTAAGATTGAAAACTTGAAACGGATGTTTCCGTCCTATGCTAACAATGATTCCAGTCAAGGTGACCAGTATAATTTAAACATGAAAACATTTGTTTTTGACAAGAATAAGAAAGACAATTGCAAGAAAAAGGAAGAAAAACCCCTGGCCTTCCAAGTCACCACCAACCCTTCTTTCTTTGATCACCATCTCCATCTCCATCTTCTTCCCCCCACCTCCACCTCCACCACCAACCCCCCATCTCCTCCACCTCCACCTCACACGCCTCATCGACCTCCCAAGAACCACCGCCACCGCCTCCCATGGCCGCCGCCGCCACCGTCTCCGTCCGCTTCTACCCGGCCGCCGCGCGCTGCGGCGCCGGCGGCGGTTCACGCCGGAGCCGCCGCCTCTCCGGCGTCATCAGGGCGCAGTCCGCCCCTGCGGCGACGGCGCTGACGCAGGACGATTTGAAGAGGCTGGCGGCGGTGCGCGCGGTGGAGCAGGTGCAGAGCGGGATGGTGCTGGGGCTCGGGACCGGCTCTACGGCCGCCTTCGCCGTCGCCGAGATCGGCGCGCTCCTGGCGTCCGGGAAGCTGAGCGGCATCGTCGGGGTGCCCACCTCCAAGCGCACGTTCGAGCAGGCGCAGTCGCTCGGCATCCCGCTCTCCACGCTCGACGACCACCCGCGCATCGACCTCGCCATCGACGGCGCCGACGAGGTCCGCCACTCTCTTCCTCTCTTCACGAATTCTCCGTCGTTTCCTCCATTTCAGGGAAAATTTCAGTTGTTTGGATTAATTCAGTCCCATGCTGATTGATTGCTGAGTGAAATATTCAGCCTTCCATTGCTTTCGACATGGGAAGGTTTGACTTACTACCTTGTCATGTTGCTCATCTTGCATGTATGGAGAAAAAAGGTTGTAGCTTTGACAATTGACAGTCGTACAGTAGCTATATGAAGAAAGTAGGACAAAAAATGAAAACTTTATATGGTTGTGGTTAAGGAACTTAATTGGCGCTCATGCAGGGGGTCACGTTCTAGATTATGAAGGAGAGAGCAATCTTAGTTGTCAGTTCTTGATTATGCTGTTAGTGGCATGAACTTCAGTGCTAGTCAACCATGCCAAAATTTTTCCCCCATTGTACTCCTCGATGGTGGGAGGACAATCTGCCTTTTTTTTTGTCATGCAGATTAGCTTGTAGCATTCGGGAGAGTCTGTCTTAGTCATTTTCTTTTTCTACAGTGTAGATTTGTATATTAAAAGTAGACAATTAAGCAATATATCTCTGTTGTAAAGGGGTGGATAGGAACTTAGTACCAAGTAAATAATGTAATATGATGCTGTAACTGTAATGATAAATCTAGCAAGATTATACCATGATTTGCAAACCAATTGCTCTATGGTCAAACATTACGTAATGTAGTTGCCTATGATTTGGGATCTTTGCCCCTGCTTTTTTCCAAGCCACCATTTTGTAGCTACCTACCTGACTACCTCTATTTTGGTATCAAAACAGGTTGATCCAGACCTTAACCTTGTGAAAGGGAGAGGTGGTGCCCTTCTCCGGGAGAAGATGGTTGAGGCGGCATCAGACAAATTCATCGTTGTTGTCGACGAGACAAAGCTAGTTACCGGCTTAGGAGGGAGTGGTCTAGCCATGCCGGTGGAGGTTGTGCAGTTCTGCTGGAAGTACAACCAAGTCAGATTGCAGGACCTGTTTAACGATGAAGGATGCGAGGCGAAGCTGAGATTGGATGAAGGCGGCAAACCCTACATTACCGACAACTCAAACTACATTGTTGATTTATACTTCAAGACGCCGATCAAGGATGCGTTGGCAGCGGGGAAGGAGATCTCAGCTTTGGAAGGCGTTGTTGAGCATGGGCTGTTCCTGGACATGGCAAGTTCAGTGATCATCGCTGGAACAGATGGCGTCAGTGTCAAAACAAAGTGAGTTTTTGGGTTTAGTTGTTGCTGGTGTCGAGTTTATGGTTTTTTTGTTGGGATGTATAAGCTATTGGGTGTAAAAGCAGGCAATAAGATGCTTCTCTAATAATAATTGAATATATCTCCCCAATCTTTAATTGCTGATTCCTCTTGTTGCATAGTCTATCTCCTATGTTTTATCTCCCTGTGTTCCAAATGAGTCATTTTACTGTCCAGTAGGAGTACTACTACTACTACATCTAATTTTGAAAGGATGCAAAATAATCTAATAACAAGACCTAACCGAGATTATCAACCTAGATTAAATATACTAAGTAAATTATAACCTCAACAGATCATACTAACCGAGACAGGCGAGGCTAATAACAAGCTTAGTAGATTTAAAATATTGATAAACTTGATATAACCAGTTAAGCAAAGTAAATCATATGACTTAAGCAAAACAATTATACCAGATAAGATCGGCTAAAACCCCGATACTACCCTTATTGGCAATCTAAAGCAAGTTAACTTAGGTTAACTTTTATGATTCTAAGCACGATTTAGTAGGTCAAACTTAATTGATGCAGCGAATTATAAAGTCTAAACAATCAAGCCTTTAACTGATTTTCAGGGTGGTGGATACCTTAGCTAATCTAGATCAACAAAACGGTTTAATCGATACCAGCAAAACCCTAAAGAAGGCTTAGTCGATACAAATAAACAGAGCTATCAGTTTAGATTAATTAAGATATATGATAAATAGACAGATGCATAATTTAGATTAGAGTGTCGAAACAATGTAAACACTAATCTCGCTGATACAAACCGTCATGACAAATCTTACCCCTTGTCGGAGATCGAAGCCGATACAACCCAACTCAAAACAAAACTCGTCGAGATGAAAACCTAGAAAACTAAAGTGGTGATGCGCCAAAAGTATTATTGAACTGTTGTTGGCATCTATTTATAACCAAATATACAAACTTGTCCATGCTGGACACGACTCAAACCTCTAAATTACAAAAACATACTAATAAGTCCCTTAGTCCGACTCTTATCAAAATATCTCTAATGAATACAACTCATTAATATTCCTAATTAACATATACAATTGTTTATATTGGACTCTATCCTTGTTTGACAATAACTTCAAATCCTCAATCCGGGCCCAACTTAAACCCGAAACTAGCTGTATCGGCAACCCTGTCTATATCGGCTGGCCGAGTCCGATTCTGTATTGGCCGATACATCCCCTTCAACCGATTCAGCCTTCAGCCGATGCACAGTCAAATTTGAAAGCCACTCTTTCTCCCGCCAAATTCGCCTCGATCTGTTCTTTGACTCCGAGTATCTTGCCAAATTTTGTTGTTAACACGCTGGTGGCGAGGGTGGGTGTTGGGGCTTGGAGAGGAAGCCATCGGGTTTGCTCTCGGCCCCTAGCTGCATAGAATACTACTTTTAACACAAAATCGATGGAACTATGCCTCCACTACTTGAAAGTACCAGCGAGGTTTCTTGCATCAAGGCAAAACTTTGCAGATCTAGATATAGACTTAAAGTACCAAAACTTTGCAGGGAATACAAAAAACTTGATCTAAACCGACCAAGTACAAGTGGTGGTTAGAGCATCTCCAAGAGTTCCCTACTTTTTCTCCTAAAAGCTTATAGTTTGGCAACTCCTAAAAAGAGTTGGGGAGGAAAAAAGAAGGTCATCTCCAAGAGTTTCTAATAAATGACATCTAAAAAATTAAATTTAGGACCCACATCAATTAGTTTGCAACATTTTTTCTTTTCCGTCACGGGAAACATCTCAAAGTTAGTATTAGTAGTAGTATTAAAAAGCACATGTACACATAATATCAATGATAAAAATTCTTGCTAATGCAAATAGTACTTGGCAGATACATAACCACAATAATAAAAATGCAAATAGTACTTGGCAGCACACATGTTCACTAAATGACAAGATAAAAATACTTGGCTGGGTAAATGAAATGAAAGCAACTACATCTAATTGGCCACACGATAAGCAACAATCTTCTGCTGCATAACCGTGTAGTACTGTTGCTGCAGCGGGTTCAGGGCGCTAATGTCCATTGCCATTATTTTTTTCTTCCTTTTCAATCGTGTCATTTTCCACCCTTTTTTTCTTCTAATGCGAGGCGTTTTTTTATCTAGCTCAAGTAAAGCCATGTGCATCACCTCTTTCTTTTTCTCTTTCACCACGTCAAAAATGCCTCCTTCTTAGCACACATTTTGTCTAAAACCTCCATGCAAGCTTCACTTCCTCCTCGCCTTAGAGCATCTTTTGCCTTCTTCTGTCCCTGTGGCCTCTTTCGGGCTTCGGCCTCTGGGGGTGTAATCTCAGTGACATCTTCAGTGATGTTGACTTGTACATTTGTGGGAGTGGATTCCGGACGAACCTTCTGTTTCTTCTTAGCGGCTTGGTTCACCTCTTCCAGTTCCCTTCTCTTGGCCTTCCCCTTCTCTTCATCTCTCAAAATGTTCTAGCAATGCATCAGAGTGAATGTCTTCTCACCATTCATTCCTTTGAACATAGTTAATGCTTCAGAAACCTACAAACATATGTGTTTATTAAATATCAACGTGTATGTGTACTAAGATTAATGAAATATGAAAAAAATACATTAACACTAACCTTGCCTTGAATGGTTTTTCCAATTTAATTTCTACGCTCAATCGCATCGTAGCAAGCACAATACTTGTTGACATTTTCCAAAATATACATCCATCTATGCAGTAGTGAACTCTCTGTTCGGCTTGCAAATGACTTCCTACGGGTCTCATAGTACTCAAAAATTCTACACCAAAAGAAGGCATGAGACTGATTAGCACCTTGCACGAGATCTTTGCTGACGTTTAACCAAGCGGAGACAACAATATCATCCCCCCGTGCCGGCCACCACAGATCTGCAAGGCAATGGTGAAGAAGGGGGAATTGGAGTACTCACAGTGCGACCCGGCGCCGATCTGCTTCACGGCGACCTCCACGCGGCGGGAAGAGGCGCGGCGGAGGAGGGGAAGAGGCGCGGCGGCGGGAAAAGGAGGAGGGGAGGAGGCGCGGCGGCGGCGGAGGAGGGGAGAAGGGGAAAAGAGGGCGGCGGCGCGGCGGGAAAAGGAGGAGGGGAGGAGGCGTGGCGGTGGGAAAAGGAGGAGGGCAGGAGGCGCGGTGGCGGGAAAAGGAGAAGGCGGCGGCACGCGACGCGCGGGAGGCCATATCCGCGCGATTTTCCTCCGCGCAAAGTTACTCGATTTTCCTCCAATTTCCCAAGTGAGTAAAAACTAGAAGTATACATTAGGAACTATGGAGAGGATTTTTCTTATTTTTTAAAAATCAAGTATTAAAAAGCTAAATAGGAAACTCTTGGAGATGCTCTACTGTCGTAGAAGCCCTCAAACATTGCGGTCCCGTTTTGGGGGTCCTTCCTGCACATGCAATGTGTTAGACCAATAATCAAAATAATTAAACCTAAGTGACTTTCTACCAAAATACCATCACATTATACCTTGGAATATTTGATGGCAATGGCATGGTTCCAATTTCCCTAAATTCCATTGGCACGTAGCCGATATCACGAATAGTATGGCATATTTGCAATGGCATGGATCCAATTAACCCTTTTAACTATACTAAATCTAAACACATACTCTTATTTTACCTTACCTCACCATACCAATTTTTGGTGATTTTCTAGAAACTTCTTCATATTGCACTATACAAGAATATTTGACATGATAGCAAACCAAACAACACCTACACACTCTTATCCTACCAAATTTTGGCATAACCAAACTTTGCCAAATTTTCGTGTTTCCAAAATTTGAAAGGGTTAGTTTTGGCATCAAAGTAAACAAACCTTATATTAAGGATTAAGGGATTGTATCCCTCAGAATAACCCACCCACTTTTACCCTACCAAATTTTGGTATAACTAAATTTTACCAAATTTTAGTGTTGCCAAAAGTAACTACCAAATTCTAGCATAACCAAACTTGCCAAATTTTAGTACTGCCAAAATTTGAAAGGGTTACTTTTAGTATTGAATAAACCGTGTATAGCACTGTATCCCTCAGAATAAGGAGTAAATTCACTCATGACTTTACCACCACACCACTGATGCTTCCTATTCTTGAGGGATTATTTGCTATACACAAAAAGGAAACTTCTCTCGCCAAACAACAAAGTGTTTTAAACGTTTCGCCAAAATCAAAAAGAAAAGATGAGATTATCACAAAACTCAAACTGTACAAAGCAGCCTGAATCTAATCAAGACACAGAATTATTCTAGGTTCAGATTTTTTGCATTTGCAGGACTCTGATTAATCACAATCCAGTTCCTTTGAAGCTCTTTGACAACCATATCGCTGTCTCTCTCGGAGACGCCTTCCCTGGCCCAAATGGCTTCAGCAAGATCCCCAGCTCCTCAAACCTCCCCTGCTGCAGCAGCTGGGCACTGAACTCAAGCAATCCTTCAAGTGCCTCGGCTCTCTGACGGTACGACGTTGTGTCGAATCTCTTCTGCTTCCAGTCCGATGAACTTCTGATGAGTGGATTGTCAATGCCAAGAATGTTGAGATCAGAATTGTCTTTGGTGTAGTTCTCGCTGTTGTCGCTTCGGAGAACCTGGAATGTGCACTTGTCCTTGGTGATCGATTGGTCAGTGATGGATGGTGGATAGAGCTTGAGCTTGGTTGTGGGGTGCAATTGTTCATCATCAAAGGATGGTATTGGGAATTCAGCGATTCTGTCGATTCGAGGAGAGTTAACTGAAATATCGGGTGATTTTAGTCTGGTGAGGATGTTGGCACCGGGCCGTTTCTCAGGAGTTTGCAACATGTTCACGGGGAGCGATGCTCGTCTTGTCGGTTGACTTGATCGTTCCATTGAACACTTGGATGGTGGAGTCTGGTAGTGTCAATGTCAAAGCAACAGAATATCAAAATTCGATGTGTATGATATTTTCTTCAGATGCACAAAATAATTCAAATCATGCACTTGGCAAATGTCAGGTACAAAAATGTTTCAAATATGCATTTACGATGGCAGCTAGAATGAATGGTCACTTTGTTTGAGAGAATGACTTTTAGTAAAATTCATCATGAACAATTACTGGCTTTTCTTGTTAGTAATGATTATATGTTAACATTTCATATGCTTAGAGAAAAAAAACTGGAACTATGATTCATATTAACTACTCAGACCTCTCAACCAGACTAAAAAAAATTAAGCAGTTCTTAAGAAAAGAATTTTTCTTCATACCTCAGCTGCTCTAGCATGAAATGTCTTTGAAGGTTCTAGTCGTATTCTAGGAGTTGATGATGCTCTTCTTGGAGTAGGAGCTGGAGATTTTGTTACTCTTGAATGATTTCCCTGTATCACTTCATCGACAACTTTCTTGGTAAATTGAACCGGCAACTCACCTATTGTTTGTTTTAGCAATTCTTGGTAATCTTTGGCAGTTCCAGTGGAACTAGGATGGCCATTGTTAGAAGTAACTGTGTCAAGTTTTACAATCCTATCTACTTTAAATGAATGGCTCTTGCTGTATTTAGCCTTGCAATTGTTTTCATCATCGGAACATGCAGCCTTATATGTGTCATGGTTGATAGGAAGTTTAGCCGGGAAAAGATTGCGAGCGGGACTCGACTTCAATTGGAGTTCCAGTACAAAGGGCTGGAGGTGTGGGTGCTTAAGCAGTTCTGCAGCCTGAAGAACAACACAAACATTAGGCAAGTGAAGTTAAAATGATACACTGATTTGAAAGAAACACATACACTTGGTCTGTGATCTGGACTTTTTCGCAGCATGCTTTTGATGACCCCCCTACTGTATGACCAAAAAAATTTTGACATGAAAATTTCAGAGATGCTAAAAGGATCAGGTTCAAAATTATATTTTGATATCACATAAGTTACTGTGGATCAAGGGCTTACAATGCACCGGAGTAGATGGTCGGTAGAGGAGCGAGAACCGACTTGCTTATCTTGTTTATCAGTGTTTGCATATCCTGTTACAAATGATAGATTCATCTAAGATAGAACTTTTGGTGAAATGAATACAAAATACCAGTATATGGTTTTGTGATAGCTACTTACAAATGCTTTAAATGCAGGCTTCAAAGCAGTCATCTCATAGAGGCAACAACCTGGAAACTTCAGATGTTTAACCAGGAGAACTTTGCAACATTCAGATTTCAGAAGAAGGCTTACCTAGTGACCATATATCAGACTTGGAACCATATGGAATATCAGCAAGAAGTTCAGGACACATGTAGCTGGGAGTACCCACAACCTTCAGAAATAATGCATTATTATATCACAATCAGAAGAAATTTAGACAGAGAAGAAACAGCTAAGGGCAGAGCAAGAGCAACTTACTGATGAAGCTAAATCGTCAGAAGTCAATACTTTAGCTAGCCCAAAATCACCTGTTTCAGAAATCATATTCCAAACAGAAAGATATTACCATCATTTATTTGAATTAAATGTTTAAAACAGTTTGTTTTCCTTTACTAAGTTTACAAGAGGATACTTACCGAGCCGTATGTTTTGATCCTTCATCAGAAATATATTTGAGCACTGAAAGAATTACGCAGCAAAATATGATAAGTAAGCAGATTCAGTCTATTGTAAGAGCATAAAGGTTATGAATTTAAAATTTTTGAGATGATAACAAATCAAACCTTCACATCACGATGAAGGATATGGTTGACATGCAAGTAATCAAGTGCCATCAGGAGCTGTACAAGCCACAAACAAAGTCTCTGCATGAAGAAAAATGGACAGCACAAAGGGGCAAAGTTCAGTAAGCAGAACCCATAAATACAAGACAAACTCATATATTACAGACTACAGCCAACAACCTCTTCTGAGAAATGGTTACTGTTGGCCTTCTTAATGGCCTCTGACCTACACAAAAAGAGTGCAAATTATGAGAATTCAAAGTGAAATTCCAGGGACATTTTCAGAGCTTATTATCACAAGTTACATACATGTCTCCTCCTTCACAGTAACCAATCACAATGCACACATAACAACCCTGAAGACAACAAAATCATTTAAACATTGATGAACATCTGGACCATTTTTTTGTTGGACCATTCAAAAAAAAGATTTGATCTTGGGATCCTGCCAATATGCACAGCTAGGAGAGAGGGACCACGCTCACCTTCTCCACCCATGAATCTTTGTATTCCACAATGTAAGGGTTCCTTACTTTTGCAATGAGCTCCATCTGTATGGAAAAAATTCATAAGTTTTGCACATGATTAAGGTTGATATCTGCATTAGCTAAGTTTTGCACATGATTAAGGTTGATATCTGCATTAGCACTAGGTCATGACAAAAAAACATCATTTCTGTATTATCACAAGAAGGCCATGAAAAAAGAACAGTCTGCCATGGTCCATGAAACCAGAGTAGGAGGCCTTGGAAGACAACAAATAAGTTTGACCCATTTGAATACTCAAATCCTGTCATGTTTTTTTATATACCGAAAGAACAGTCTTTTCAATAAAATCATTGCATAATAAATCAACAAAACCTAAAGCCATTTCGCATTCGCCATCTAACTTACCAATGACTGTATCAGCGTGGATATGATCGCGGCATTTCAAATTGGAATTTGAGAAACAGGACCACAAGAACAGGACTCCCAAACATGAACAATAATAGAACCTTTTTCACAACTTAAGCTAACTTGAATTGTAAGACATCACACTCCCCAAAGGGGATAGAAGGTGTTAAGGGGACCTCTTGGTGTGCTGATCGGCGGCATCTGTCGGTCTGACGGGCAAGTCTGATCTTCTTCAAAACATACCTGAAACAGTCCATTTTCTTCAGATTTTCATTTCAGAGAGTAACATCATGTTGCAAAGATCCTAGAAATTTAAGCAATGCAAGAAGGAAGAAGACTATAGTCTACCAAACTCATCTGCCTCACCTCTTCTTCTCAACCTTGTGTCTCACCAGGAGTGCAGAGCCAAATGACCCCTTCCCAATCTGCTCCAGCACCTCATACTGCTCCATTTCTTGGCCACCCCAAATTCAGATTTCTTCTATGCGATGAAAATGATGTGTTCTGAAGAAAACTACAAGAAATTTCTCTGAAATTGTCCAAATGTGGCCCAGCCATATAGTTCTTCAAAATGGCTCGAGATATCATGCTATTCTAAAATTCAAACTCCAGTGAGGGTTCTTGGATAGGGAACAGATGAGCCAAGAATGCTTTGCTTTCAGTTTGAAAGCATATTGGGAATGGATTGTCTCAGGAATTCACAAGTCATAATCAAGAAAGGAGGACATAAAGGACAACAAGAAGTGCAATTAATAACTATGTAAACGGGAAGTTGATATCAATTTGCAAAATTCGGTTCAACTTTGGGAGTACAACAACAAGCTCTGGCTAAACAATCCATGCAATTCCTAATTGCACACTAGAAGACAGCATTTCCAGGGAAGAAACAGATGAAGAACAAGCAAGGAAGAAAAAGAAGAAGAAATCAGGAAAAACAATCATACAGACGCTTGAAGAAGAACATTAATCTGAAGGCACATCGATTCTTGCAAAGCTTGAAGAAGAAGAAGAAGAAAAGCCAGAAGAATCTCTACCTTGACACGATTGGATGAATTGAAGGCCGTGCTCTTCCTTCTTCCTCAGTTGCCTCCCATTTTTAGAGAGAGAAACTAAAACTGCACCTGAGATGCTTTCTTATGGAGCAGACAGAGAGATTGGGCACTCTTGCTAATGGAGGGCTGCCTGTTTTTGTGAGAGGTTTCAAACTTTTCAAACTTCTAGAGAGAGAAAGAGAGAGAGAGGGTGGTGGGAGGCATATACACTCTAGAGGGAGAGAAAGATTTGACTAAATTTTCTTTGGTGATTAATGTACTGAAACAATCTTAATTGGGCTGATTCGTATCACCATTTCTTGATGGCGGATTTCATACGCGTTTCTGTACAAAGCTGGCTGTAAAGAAAGCCTCAGATATATGAAAATTGTTAGTACATGCAAGCAAGCATCTCTATGACAATTATTAGGCTTTTTTATTTGATTAAATTTAATTACAGCGGAAATACATGGAGAACTGCACCAACAGGACAGTGGATTAACGGTTCATAAGTAGTACAATTGTCATCACACCTAATTTGTACCAATCCAGCCTTAAATGAACATAACCCCAGCAGAGCAACCGAATTCTTGTACCCATGGTGTTAATTATTGCACTGATGTACTTATGAGATGCATGTTGTTTCTTGAGCGAGAAAAAAAAACTACTGTATCCAAAACTATCCGGCAATTAGGGAAATGAAAATCCAAATTTACCGTACTTCCTCATGTCATTAATATATAATAACCTTTTTTTATTTTAGTGTGAAAAGCATTATAAATTAATGACCAGAGGAAGTAATTCTTACACAATGTTACCACTAGATTATAAAGAAGTGAATGCGACAACTCTTTGAATCATTTTCAACACATATAAACTAATTAAACTAGTCCATGAAAAATTCACGTGTTTCCAAAGTCCAAACAGGTATTTACTCGGTGTTATATTCAAATTAAGAATCTGATTTTTCTTTTCAAAAAAAGGTAGGGGAGTTTTTTTTTCAGATAGAGAAATTCAATTATGGTCTTTTCTTCAACAGAAGATATATATAGCCAATTATTATAAAGTTTGTAAAACATAAGTCCGCATTAATCATCCCTAGTGATGATAGGAGAATCGTAAAAGAGACCAAGAAATTAAATTTGGATGAGGAGAGCTATCGAATTCAAGTAAAAAGGAGAGGAATGTGAATTTGATGCCAATTGGCTTTATATTGGATGGATGGCTGCTTGAGCAGCACCGACGTTTAATAGTGTGATCCTACAACTATCAAAGTTGTAGACTTTAGTTAACACGAAAGATGCCACACACGTCGCATTAGTAGGGTACTAAGATAATACATTATATATACAGCTTTTATCATATTGGACCCAGCAATTAAAGCTAATTTTTAAAGCTTTATCACTTGTTTAATCAATCAATTATATTAATTACTTCCTTGCTCCACATCACCTCAAGAAAAATCCTGCCCTTTCAATCATCAATTAATTTATTCATTTTGCTCTTTCAGACTACTCGAGGAATATAATAATTGAATAATTTTCGTTTTCCATTTGGCAGCTTTCTCCATTTCAGTCCATTGATGATCACACACGTGCAGGCTATACAGGCCACACGTGTGCATGCGCACAATTGCCAATCATCATCAAAGTCTGAAAAACTCCGAATTGTGACAAAATTTCA
Organism: Oryza australiensis; assembly: GCA_019925245.2. Taxonomy (NCBI): domain Eukaryota; kingdom Viridiplantae; phylum Streptophyta; class Magnoliopsida; order Poales; family Poaceae; genus Oryza; species Oryza australiensis. The sequence goes on from JAIFGZ020000342.1 coordinate 5,973,600, forward strand.
GCCATAATTTGGGTTGGTGCGTAGCACTGAAGGCTGTGTTTGCGAAGATTGAATAATTAATTAGCTACAGTGATTTTAAGCTGCTGATTTAGGAGTAATTAATCATGGGGTGTAGGGCATGGGGGTGTTTCGGTTAGGACAATGCCATCATCATCATCATCCAGCACTTGATGCTTTGCTTTATTTCTTGTCGTCTATTCAAGATAAGCATCCATGCATGGATGGATGGATTGGTGACTTTGGATTGGATTAGTGAGAAAGAAGAGATGAAGAAAGGAGAAATGCAAGGAGATTTGATGATGTGATATGGCTTCTTAACTTGACTGTTGAACTGTTTGTATAGTGGATGGAGGACTAAATTGAGAGGGATGGATGACCATTCTCCTATCATCATGGCCGCTATTTCATTTCATTAATTTAATCAACCTGTAGCAGTTGACGACGGCTTCAGGCGACAACGATTAACGCATGACGCAGTCACAGCAAGCACAGCCGATCAGAAATGTCGTAAAAGTTTAGGCATCGTTGAAGTTTCTAATGGTTGCAAGCAATTTTTATGGTGAATCTCCTCCAGTTTGGGTCGCTTCGCCGTTGTGCGTATGTGTTTTTTTTATGGCAAGAGGATGATGAAAGTTTTGATTTGTGCATATATAACTGATGGAAACAGAACTTTAAATAGTTATATTATGCATCACTCCCTCCATTTCAAAAATATAAGACACAATATATCACTAACTACTGGAGAAACCATCATTGATGAAGTGGCAAAAATCACAGTCGGTTTGAGTTGCACCGGACTAGAGATCATCTCTAGTCCCGGTTAAAATTCAACGGCTCTCTAGGAACATTCGTCCCAGGTTCGTGTCACGAACCGGACTAAACATCACCCTAGTCCCGGTTCAAATGTTGTCGGAGCGTGTCGAGCAGGGAATCTTTAGTCTGGTTGGTAACACCAAGCGAGACTAGAGATGTTACCTCTAGTCTTGGTTGGTGCTACCAGGGACTAAAGATGTCTGCGCTACGACAGTTCGACGACTTCGACACCATCGTTAGTCCCGGTTGGTGTTATCAACCGGGACTAAGGATGCTATTTTTTGTCCCGGTTGAGGTTACCAACCGGGACTAAAGATGGCTTTGTTTTTTATACTCCTTCTTCCTCCTCCAGCCCGAGCCTGCTACACTTGTCTTCAAAAATTTTCTCTAGCTAGAGGGGAGGTGCTGCCAAAATTTTTTGTGATTTTGTTTTGGTGATAATACACAAATCTTTGCTATCTACAAGGTTAGCAACTTCTTCCTCTTATGATCTATGCTTAGCACTTTGTATTTTACGGTTGTTTTCTATACATTAATCATCTCTAGATTTTTTTGGTAAACATAAGGAGAGAGAAAATTTGTTTAGACTAATTATTTTGCTTAGCACATTATATTGTGTTGAGAAAAAAGTTGAGAAAATAAAGAGGAAGAAAAGTAAGCTTAGCACGTAACAGTTATAGGAATTTAGTCCGTACAATTTTATCTCAAAAAATATTTATGGAAAATGATGAGAAAGAATCTTTTGGACAAAAAAGTTATAAAATAGATGACAAAGGATATTTTAAAATAGATGCAAAATAATTAATTAATTTTATGCTTATCACTTTAAAAGACTTTTTAAAAATAATTCTATTTTTTAGAACAACACATTACGTATATTGGATTAGTATATAATAATTGTCTGATTATATACATATAAGTATTGATGTTATATTTAAATGATTTGAATTTCGTGGATTTTTTTACGATTTTTGTGCATTTCATATAGATGGATCGGCAATGGATGTACAACGCGAATCGACGGTCGAGAGAGTTTATTCAGGCGTCCATTACTCTTAATCCAAAGACAAAAACAATTATTATCATGAATTATCCCAACTAATACAATACATGTACCTAATAAAATTAAAGATCTTATTATGAATTATGAATGTAGGATTTAAAAAATAATAATTTAGAGAATAGGATATGCTAATTAATTGCATACATACATACATCATAATAACTTTTAAGTTGTGTCCTGTATTTTGGAATAGAGAAAGTACTTAAAAAACAAACTAAAAATAACCTTACAAGCAAGGTGAGTGCCGGTTAGCTTTCTTACGATGGGACATACATATCTGAGTTTAAGTATTAAATTTGACACAAGTGATTGCATTTACGATTATATTTTTAGTGATGGACAATACACATTTGCACTGACTCCATCAATATCAAGATTTGTCGATGAAGTGTGCGTGCGTATGTTTACAAGGACAAAGGATAAGTGTGTATTTATGTGATATTTATAAGGGTGAGTATGCTTGTATTTATATGAGCGTTCGTATCTGTATATCTGTATATTGAGTTTCGGAACTCAATTAATCAAGAAGAAATCCGCAATGCTGAAAGCCTGAAAAGTGGCAACGCTTGAGAGAGGGACAAAGCTCGAGATCACAGGTCACATGTATTTTTGGGCCAAACCGTGTCGCAAGCAAGCTAGGCCCAGTTACAAATGCATCGTGTGGTGGTGGGCCTGGCATTGCTAGACTGAACGTCTGAACCAACTATGAAATAAGTCCATTTTGACCATCTCTCAACCGCAAAATCAGATATAACGACTTCTTAATTATTAAAATCATGCAAAATAACTCCTTCAGCTATTTAGATAGCGGTTATTGCTGACGTGACATTCTACGTGCCACTTTGATCTGGTTTTGTGCTAACGTGGCAGCTACATGGCGTATACGTGACAATACAATCAAGAACAAATAAAAAATATATGTGGACCCATAAGTCAGTGGCCGCTTTCTCCTTTATCCTCTCCCTCTCCTCTCTCACTCATCTCAGTCCTCTCTCTCAGGTCAAGGTGGCGACCGATGGCAAGTCTCGCGTGAGCTCGAGGTTGGCCTCGACTGGCGTGTGCGACAGGAGGCAACAATGGGCCAGGATGGCGCCACCGTGGATAAAGCCCCGTCCCCACCGTCAGCACTGGCCTGCCATCGCTGTCAATTTACCACCTTGTCGTGACAGGAGAGGACGACAAAAGGAAGGGCTAAGGATGAGACTGCCGCCGCCGCTAAAGCTGCCTTCAAGGTCATCCCGTCGCCGAGGCCGGCGGCAACCTTGCAGGGAGAGGAACCACGGAGTAGCGCCGGATGGGGTTGCCATCGGCAAGGAGGAGAGCCACATCACCCTCCGGTGAGTGCTTCAGATCTGACCACAAGAGGAGGAGGTGGTGAATGCTCTGGCGACCTGATCTAGAGAGGAGCAGGAGTAGGCCGCAGTGGTCTCGTCTGCAACATCACCAACACGAATGCCTTTCACCACAACCACCACTGTCGGTGCTCGTAGCTATCCATTGCACTCCTGATGTGGTCCTAACGGCTATTAGCGGACCTAGGATTTTAAGTTTGGATGGACCGAGGACGATGATGACAAGGCGAGGGTCAGCGGGGGTGATTCGAGTCGAAAAAATTAACATGCTACATATATAATGATCAATATATATGTATAAAATTTATTAAAAGACACTAACAAAAAGTATTTAAAACTAAATTTGATATAAAGAAACTAACCTGATCTTGGCTACAGACTCGTTATGGCTTCGTTGGTTCCTGTAGTTGTGTAAATTATGTATGTCCAGTTGACTAAAAATTGTGAAAATTCACTCGGAAGACTGCATGTAAACTACTGAGAAATTCAAAAAAATACATTTTTCATGCTAATAACATATCATTAATTATCGATGACTCGAAGTCGAAATATATTTCCATTTTTCTGCATAAATTTTGGATGAATTTGAGAAGAGGAGGAGAAAATTCAGACCAAGAACCATAAATCTTTCAAATCTACTTTGCTTATCATACCGGGTCTCTGGAATCTGGATTGGAGTTGCCTGTTGTGCAGCACCCTCGTCCAGCTCCTTGTCGGCTCCAACCTCATCCAGCAGTCGGGTGCAGCAGGCAACAGCAGTCGGGCAACCGAGCCGGGATCGCCACTCGCCAGGAATCGTCACTAGGGATCGGGATTCGGGAATTGCCAGTCGCGCGCGACGCGTAGTTCGGCAGGAGACGAACCGTTGCTAGGAATCGCGTAGGAGACAAATTGCAGCAGGGTAGGGGGTTCGGGTGGGCCTCCTTTTGGGTGGGTCGTGGCCCACCTGGACCATCCCATAGGTCCGCCCATGCTAACGGCAAGCTCGAGGTGACTGGCCGACCGAAGGGAAGCGACACAGTCAGCGCATCAAGGAGCCGCTGCCACGGCTTGCTACTCCGGTTCTCCCATTGCATTGTCAAGGAGCTGTCACCATAGTTGCCTGGTGCTCAGCCCTACGGTGCCAAGGAGCCATAGCCATAGCCTGCTGCTTTGGTTCTCCCGTCGTCGCTGGGCCTCCTCGCTGTCATCGAGAGGTAAAGGAAGAGCATACGAAGGCATGGTGTTGGCGGCGAGCGCGAGGGCGAGCAGATCCAGAAGTGTCGCTGTTGTCAAGCTCGCTGGTATTGCATGTGTCTACCTACCTTCACTACGCATGCCTCCATCGGCGCCAACAATCGCTGCCGCTACCAACGCCGCTCCTGACGATGCTGAAGATCGACGATGACGAGCTTCGAAGAGACTACATGAGGTGGGATTAGCCGTCGCTGATGGGGGAGATGTTGGGGTGGCCATCGTCGTTGGGGAGGTTGGGGATGAGGCCGAGTTGGAGGTCGACGACAACTTCGCCTGGCCGACGAGGACAGCCACGACGCGTACCAGGAATTGGGGCAGAAGAGGAGGTGGTGGTGGTCAGCGCTTCCGTTGTCGCTGTCCTCACTACCAACCCACTCGGCCACTCCCTTCCCTTCGTCGTCTTCTTGTAGCCCCCCTCCCCCCACCCCAAGTTCGACATTGACGCGAAGAAGACAAGAAGCCCTTGTACCACCAACGAGAGAGGAGAGAAAGGAAGCATAGGAAGACCAGGTGGGTCCCATTAACCTTTTTAGCCAAATGCCATGTGGATTGACAACTTAGCACGGAACAAGTCAACACTCTACGTCCTTGAAAACCACTGACAAAACAACCGAGAGAGTCATTTCAAACGGTTTTGAGGGTTGCAGGGTCCATACACTCGGTTTTGCAATTAAAAGATATGAATTACATCTGACCTATAATTTTTTTGAGAGTACATCTGACCTATAATTAAGAGAGTCAAAGTGAACTATTCATGCACGCCGTTTTGTTGTTTCCTTAGCTTCAGATTTTCCTACGGAAAATTGTTTCTGAGAGCTGAGCCATTTCTGGCTCGAAATGGAACCGGGCCTTCTTGCCCTTTGTTTCAGTCGAATCACCCGGCCCATTATACATATCAGGTAAGTTTGCTAGCTACTGCACCATTCTACTCCGTTTAAAACATAAAATGTTCTTACTTTAAGGAAATTATCATTTATAACTCTTGACCAATAATTATACTATCGTTTAGTCCCGCATGTCATACCATTATTTAAAAATGATTTTCTATTATGTTTATTTTGTTTTTTCTATTTAAAAAATTAACTTTTAACTATGTAATATGTATTTGAACTAGTTGATTTGTTTTGGGACGGATGAAGCAATTGTTCACAATATGTTATGAATAAAATGAATGGTTAAATTATTATCTTGAAGACTGTAAAAAACTAATTAATATGTCTTAGAAAAAAGGAGTATATATCGTGCAGTACAAACTATATAAATTTCTTATCGATCCACTAATTTTATCTTCCTTTTTCTATATTACCACAGGACCATTTGCAGGCAAATATACTAACAAAAACTAATTACCAATTTAAAATTTGTTTTTCTATAAACATGAAATCAATTAGCAATGCAACCTACATGCGCACATGTAAAAATGAAAATAGATGTCACTAAAATCTACCTTCTCTGAGTATCCCTAATTCATGTTGCTTTGTTAGGTTGAAATGACGCAATTCGACAAATAACTCTATCCTTCTACATTATTATTATTATACTATGATTATACTGTAATGGAACAATGATGAGCCAGCAACATCGTCGAGTCCAGACAATAAAATAAAGTTTACTAGCGACTGACAATATTTACGTGTGCCTCCGATAATAGACAGTAGCATACTACTGTAGAAACGATTTTTTTAGACGAGACCCCCAATAGGTTCCAAGCGGGCCATAAGAGCTCGCGCCTGGAAAAACCGTTCCCAGAGGGCCGGCAATTGGTCCGTATGGGATAATACATTATCCCGTACGGTCCACTTAACCGACCGCACGGGATAATGTATTTTCTCGTACGGACCGTTAAGTGGACCGCATGCGATGATGCCAACAGTGGCGCAATAAATTTTTCGCTCAACCCGACAAGTGGCGTATTTACCCGATGTTTTCTCTCTCCAAAAAAGACAATTAGAGGGGAAGGTTTTGAACTTGAATTTTTCAATTGGAGTCAATACAAAAGGTATCATACTTGATCTTCTCTTTCATTTGCTTCCATTTTTAAAAATCTTTATTGGTTGAATGCGAAAATATTTGAACTTTTTAACTCGGTTTTTCTCTCTCCAAAAAATAGGCATTTTATTTTTTGGAAGACTTTAGACTTTAAATCTTCAATTGAAATCAATATAAAAGGTAATGTGCTTGATCATCTCCTTTGTTTGCTTCCGTTTTTGTAAAATTTCATTGGTTGAATGCGAAGATATTTAAACTTGTTTGAATTGTATATGTTGAGCTATTTTTGTAATTTGTAGGTCAAATATTTTTTTATTAAACCATTTTTTGGTAACTACTTTTGTCTCATTATTATTATTTGTTGTGTAATATTAATTTATGTTGTTACTGTTTTTATTATGTCAAATATTTTACTTTGTTTTTATTATTTGTAGGATTTAAGTTTAATTTGTTTATTTAGAAACATCAGTAATATAATATTAATTTATGGTGTCACTGTTTTTAGATGGATCGGATATGGATGTATGAGACACGGAGAACTCATTCGGTGTTCATGAGAGAAGCATCAACATTTATTGATAAGGCTAAGGCACACGCTTTGAGGGAGAATAGGAAGGATATTTTTTGTCCTTGCGTGGATTGCAAGAATCAGAAGATGTTGAAAGATCCGAATATAATTCTAAGACACATAATTCAGCGTGGATTTGTGAAGAAATACACAGTTTGGACTTATCACGGGGAAGTCGCCCCTCCGAAAGAGAATCCTGATATTTGTTTCGATGAGGCAGAGAATTTTATAATTGAGGACATGTCTCGTAAAATGACGGGTGATTTTGGTGGCTCTGGTTTTGACGAGGCAGAGGTTGATATTGATCTTGATCTTGAGGATTTGTTGCGGCACGCTGAACCAGAGGTCCTAACAGAGAAAACAAGAGATTTAAACAATTGGAAGGCGTTGCAGAAAGCAGCGAAAGATCTTTTATATGATCAAGCAAAGGGATGTGATATGGATTATACAGTGTTACATTCGGTGCTAGAACTTCTTAGATTAAAGGCCAGGCACGGATGGTCTGATACTAGTTTCAACGATTTGATGGGTCTCCTAAGAGCTATGCTTTCCAAGCCTAACTTGTTGCCACCTAACACCTATCAAGCCAAGAAATTGATATGTCCATTATCACTTGGTGCGGAAAAGATCCATGCATGTATTAATCACTGTGTACTTTATCGCAAGGAATACGCTGACTTGGACAATTATCCAACTTGTGGGGCGAGTAGGTACAAAAAGGATAACAGTGCCGCTGATAGTGACGTTGCCGAACCAAATTCATTGGTCGAGCCAGGGAAAAAGATTCCGGCCATAGTGATGTGGTACTTGCCAGTCAAAGATCAAATGAAGCGATTGTTCTCAAACCCCACCGACGCCGAGTTGATGAGATGGCATCAAGAGGGTCGAAAGACGGATGGTATGATTCGACATCCCGCCGATGCTCGACAGTGGAAAAACTTTGATTCGAAGCACCCAGAATTTGCAAATGATCCGATAAATATCAGGTTTGCGTTGAGCACGGATGGAATGAATCCGTTCGGTGACCTAAGCAGCTTGCACAACACTTGGCCAGTTCTGCTCACTATGTATAACCTTTCGACATGGTTATGTCAGAAGCGAAAGTACATTTTGTTGACTATCCTTATACAAAGGCCAAAACAGCCTGGCATCGACCTAGATGTGTTTCTTGAACCTTTGATGGAGGATATGCAAGAAATGTGGGAAGAGGGTCTACGATTATTTGATGCATACCGCCAGGAGTATTTTACTTTGCATGCTATCATATTCGTTACTATTAACAATCTACCAGCCAATTTTTCCCTATACGGACAGATTAAAGAAAAGACCGGATGTCTGATATGTCTGGACAACACATCGTACATATACCTGACCTCGTCAAAAAAGTTAGTTTACATGCGTCATCATCGTTTCTTACCACAGAAGCATAGGTATCGTGCGATGGCTACCTTTTTTGACAAAACTGTCGAGGTAGGTACTGCCCCCGAAGCAAAGGATAGTTCCACGGTGTTCAAGCTGACAAAGAACATAAAGGTCGTGTTCGGCAAGGGAAAGAGAGCTTCAGGCAAGAGGAAGAAAGAAGTGGTAGAAAACACGCTGCCCTTCAAGAAACATTCAATCTTTTTCATGTACCTGACGTACTGGAAAGAACTGGAGATTTGTCATGCCATTGATGTCATGCACCTCGAGAAAAACATGTTCGACAGCACCATCGGGACTTTACTTGACATCCCTAGTAAAACAAAGGATGGGTTGAAGTCACGTAATTACCTGGTCAATTTGGGCATAAGGAAAGATCTCCACCCAATAGAGCTAACGAATGGTAAGATTGAGATTCCTCCGGCATGCTACTCAATGACACTAGAAGAGAAAAAAAACTTTCTGTAAATGTATTCGTGGATCGAAAGTGCCGACTGGATTCTCATCGAATATCCAGAAGCTAGTATCAATGAAAGATTTGTCGATTTCTGGATACAACGCTCACGACTGTCATAAGATGCTTACGGTGTTTCTCCCTATCGCTATAAGGGCGGTGAAACCAGTGCACACCAAGGTTGCGATAACAAAGCTGTGCTATTTTTTTAATCGAGTATCACAGAAAGTTTTTGATCCAGAAGAATTAGGACCCCTTCAGAAATTCGCAGTCGAGATAGCTTGTCAGCTAGAGATGTTTTTTCCTACATCGTACTTCGACATGATAGAACATCTCATTGTTCACATTGTCCCTCAGATTATTGAACTTGGTCCTCTATACCTACATCAAATGTGGGCGTATGAGCGATACATGGCTGTTCTGAAATGGTATGTCCATAATCGTGCTCATCCGGAGGGCTCGATGATAGAGAGTTACACAACTGAGGAGGTTGTCGAGTGTTGCCTAGATTATATGAAAGATGCCAACCCCATTGGGATACCGATGCCTCGACATGATGGAAGATTATCTAGGAAGGGTACGGTAGGAAGAAAATGCTTCTACGACAACGATTACAAAGCGGTATCAGATGCACACAACAGTGTTCTTCTACAACTCGCCATCGTTGTGCCCTACATTGAGCAACACACTTCCGAGATCAGAGCATGTAATCCTGTGCGATCTGATGATTGGGTTTCGAAAGAACAGAAGCGCACTTTCCCCCAATGGCTTAAGGATCAAAATCTACTGTCTGGTGAATCACTCGAGGAAAAAACGGTAGAAAGACTTGCAGCTGGCCCAACAAGCCTTGTGACCTCATGGAAAGGGTAGGACATCGGCGGATACTCTTTTTACACCAACAACAAAGACAAGAAAAGCTCAGCGCTGAACAGTGGGGTTCGTATCGAAGCGTTGGACGCAACAGGACAGAGGAAATCATACTATGGGATCATATAAGAAATATGGGAACTTGACTACGGTTTAAACATTCAGATCCCTATTATCAGATGCCAATGGGTGAAAGACAACGTGGTAGATAAATTTGGATTTACGTGTGCTGAACGGAGTAAAATTGGACACAAGGATGATCCATGGGTCCTTGCCGAGCGTGTTGCACAAGTTTTCTATGTGAAGGATCCTTCCGATGAAAAGATGGACATTATTGTATTGGGCAAGCAACACATCATTGGGATTGACAACATTGAAGACGCGTCCGACTATAATCAATACGACGCCATTTCGTTATTCACAGATCTTCCTACGCGGATGAAACGCATTGAAAGTGTCCTCGACGAATCAAAGTTTGCATCCGTGCGGAAGGATGTTAATCCAAAAATTGTAAAATGCTAGTTTGTTTTTTGTGTATATTATGTTTCTTCTCCACCCTCCAAACTTTCGATCTACTATGTAAATACAACATGTAACTCATAATTGTAAAATTTGGTATATTATGAAAACAGATCGGAACACTCGTCGGACTGCCGCACCCTCGCCGCCGCACCCTCACAACATACAGTTGGGGTAGATCCAGTTTCTAACGTAGTCTCTAGTGTTCCTTTCAGCTTGTTCATGATAAAGGACAACCTAACTCATTTATCTCGAAAGATTCGAAGGGAGCCAAAGACACATCGCGAAACCCACTCGATCCTCCAGTTGAGGACATTTCATATATAAAAAAAGAGTACCAATGTAAAATGCCGGTAGTAAACAAGAAAACGATGAGTACCTAACTCATTTTTATTGGTTTTGCTATATTTCTTTGGTTTATTTTATTTTCATGAATTTTTTGCCAAGTCTCACATTTGAACTGCAAGTGATTAAAAAACAGAATAGAATTAGTGGAAAAATTATATTCATCTTGTTTAGACCTGCTTGAGTCATTATCCTGTAAATGAGAAAAAAATTATTTTTTTTCTTCATGAAACATGATTAGGAACCTATTGACCTAATGATTTTAAAATTATATAAATAGCAAATGAAGTCAGAAAATCATGAAAATTGTGTGGATGTCATGATATTATACATAGAGGCTGTGGTAAAAAATTGAGAAGGTTTCGAATATTTTATCACATACGTTATTGCGTGCGGTCGGCTTAAGGGCCCTCGCACTCGGCAAAATTTTGAAAAATATTTCTTCTCCACCCTCCAAACTTTCTCTACTATGTAAATACAACATGTAACTCCTAATTATAAAATTTGGTAATTTTTTTATTGGTTTTTCTATATTTCTTTGATTTATTTTATTTTCATGAATTTTTTTGCCAAGTCTCACATTTGAACTGCATGTGATTAAAAAATAGAATAAAATTAGTGGAAAAATTATATTCATGTTGTTTAGACCTGCTTGATTCATTATCCTGTAAATGAGAATAAATTTTGAATTTTTATTCATGAAACATGATTAGGAACCTATTGACTGAATAATTTTAAAATTGTATAAATTGCAAACGAAGTTGGAAAATCATGAAAATTGTGTGGATATCATGATATTGTACATAGAGGCTGTGGTAAAAAATTGAGAAGGTTTCGAATATTTTATCACATATGACGCTCACAAAATCGAAGATTCTCCAAAGAAGATTAGAAGTGTTGAGAAGGATTGGTTAGATTTGGAGAGAAAGTGATGGCCAAATTGTCGTTTGATTTTAAAATTTTTTTTCATAAGCAATAATTAGGATATATTGATGTGTGGAAAAATTTGGTAATTTTTTGAGTCTGTTTGATAATTTTTTCATTAATTTCCATTTTGGTGCAAAAGTTAGAGGGGGCGATTATCGTGTGCGGGCGGTTTAAGCGGCCCGCACGGAAAAATCATTTTCCCGTGTGGGCCGCTTAATCCGCCTGCACGGGAAGATCGTTATCCCGTGCGGGCTGTTAAGCCGCCTGCACGCGATAATCGCCGCCTATATAATAACGCGCGGCTCCCAAAATTTTCCAAAGTCCCCGGTGAAAACAGATCTAGCGCCGCCAGATGGCGAAATTTTCCCTCGCTGCGCCGAGCAACCGCCGCCTCTCGCTGCCAGCATCCACTCACCGCGCCGCCCGCGCCCCTTCACCGACCTCACCGAGACCACCGCGACTCCGGCCCCGACGCCTCACCGTCGACCGCCACCGCGCCTCGCCGCCTTGCCCTCGCCGCCCATCCCCGCGACGTCGCCGGCATACCGCGCCGCCGAGAGTCGCTGCGCCGCCACTCTCTCTCTCTCTCTCTCTTTGTTCCGCTGCTCTCGCTGACCTCGACCTCGACCGCTCTCCTCACCGACCGCCGGCTTCACCGACGCCGACGTCGGCCTCACCGACGTCGACCGCACGTGCCACCGACGCCGCGCCCGCCGCCGCCTCAACCAACTCCTCCCCGTTGGCCACCAACCGCCGCCCGACGCCCCCACCGGACGCCAACCGCCGCCGCCCGCTCCACCGTGCCACCGTGCCACCGAGGCCGCCGCCGCCGTCACCGACTCCGGTCAGTGCATTTTTTCTTTGAATGGATGGATGCCATGCCGTGAATAAAATGGATGCTATGAATTTTGAATGGATGTTATGATGGGTTACGCGGAAGCTACGCTAGCCGAAAACAAAAATCTTTAACCGCGCAAACCAGGAACACTTGCAAGTAAGGGCCGATAGATCGTTACCGATTGGAGTAGAGTGCAGCGGAATAGCCAATCAGGGCAATCCGATCCGGAACAGTGTAGCCGATTCCCGGAGACAGCCGATTCGCCAATCAGCCGATTCGAGTCGTCCGCCCGCGTTCTCACGCCTCGTTCCGATGCGCCCGATGGCAGCCGATCAAGAGCGCGCAACGTAGCAGCGCCTCTACCGGTATCCACACGTCCGGGAACAGAACGCCGTACACCCGTGTGCTAGCACGCGATGCAAGGCTAGGGTTTGGCTCGAAAGTGGGGAGGGTTTCCGTGGAGATTGATCTCGGCGACTTCTGTTGCACGCGATGCAATTGACATGTGGCAGCTCTCCACCCCTCCCTCCTTTATATAGAGTTGGCCGACGGGACTAGTGGCCGATTAGGACTCTATTTTGAATCGGATCTCATCCGTATCTCATAGAGTTGGCCGCCCCACACGTCGTAAGCCCATAGGACTCTATCCGATCGGATCCCTATCCGATCGAGCCGTATCCGAGTCCAACTCGAATATCTATTCTATCCCCTTAAGCGTGCGACCCGTAGGTTCGGTATACTCGGTTTCGGCTATAGTCTAACTTAGCCGATCGTCGGCTCGAGTCTAACTCAGCCGACTGTCAACAGCGGCGCCTAGCAGCACATATTGACACCATAGTATACAAGAATAATATCGGCTCGAAACCTGTAATGTGTACACAAATCCCTTTGCCTCACGATACCGGTTAAGCTATAGGCAAGATGTGTGCCATCCCTTCAATAGCTTAACCATTCACTCGAACCGTATTGGATTATCTCGTCGTTGATTGACTCCTCAATCAACTTAGCATGGCCATGCATTTCCATAATCCATTACCTCGAGGGGCCCGAGATATCTCTCCAAAGGAGGGACAAATTCCATCTTGATCACTCACATCCCACTCCATGTTTCATAGCAAACCCGAAAACTACCTTTATAACTACCCGAGAATAGCGTTTGGTAGTCCCAAAGTAGGCTACTACACATGTTGGAATCCATGATGATCTCAGTCTAAGGACTTTGTACCAACACTACCCGAGACCAACTAATGGCACATTGATTCTGTAGTGTCTCATGGTGGGTCTATCCAACAATGTGTTCTCTAACACATATGTCCATGTTTATTGATTTGGTATCTCCATACCCATGATCTATGAGACATGATCATCAATCAATAAACATGCCGATCTTAGAATCATATTTGTTCCAACAATACGACATATGATCGGGGATCATTTAGAAATAGATTCATACATATCGAGTCTCATAAATAAGTCACGTACTTATTGATCAATACAAGATGTCTATTTCATGGAACTGAATAACACTTTATTCATTTATACATAAACATTGACGTGATATCCAACATCTCCATGTTGCCTCTAGGGCATATCACTAACAATCTCCCACTTGCACTAGAGTCAATCATGTAAGTATCTAATACCCATTGCTCTTGTGTGCGCCTCATTCTTCGGTGAGGAGAGGTTTTGTCGCGGATCGGCTATGTTGAGATCCGTGTGCACTTTGCATATCTTGACATCACCTCTGTCCACAATCTCGCGGATGAGATGATATCGCCGAAGTATGTGTTTGGACTTCCGATGTGACCTTGGCTCCTTGGCTTGCGCAATGGCTCCACTATTATCACAATAGAGAGACATTGGACCGTCGTACTAGTCATCACACCAAGCTCGAAACGAATTTCTTGATCCAAACAGCCTCCTTTGCGGCTTCGAAGAGCAATGTACCCGCCTCCGTTGTAGAATCAGCAACGGTATCCCGCTTGGAACTCTTCGTGACCGCGCCTTCGTTCGGGCGAACACGAACCCGATTGCGATCTATAATCATCCTTGTCCGTTTGGAAGCTAGCATCGGTGTAACCACTTACAACGAGCTCTTCTTCACCTCCATATACTAGGAACAAATCCTTAGTTCTTCTCAAGTACTTAAGGATATTCTTCACGGCGATCCAGTGACCTTCACTGGATCGCGGTATCTGCTCGTAGCACTCAAAGCGTACGAGACATGCGGGCGTGTACAAAGCATGTCATACATGATGGATCCAATTGCCGAAGCATATGGAACCATACCCATCTTATTCCGCTCATCATGTGTCCGAGGGCACCGATTCTTGCTAAGATTAATGCCATGTGACATAGGCAAGAAACCTTTCTTGGAATCATGCATGTTGAACCTTTTCAACACCTTGTCAATGTATGTACTTTGGCTTAATCCAATTAGCCTCTTGGATCTATCTCTATAGATCCGAATGCCCAATATGTATTTGCCTCCCCTAAGTCTTTCATGGAAAAACTATTTTTCAATGAAGACTTGACAGATTCTAGCATAGGGATATCATTTCCAATCAACAATATGTCATCCACATATAAGATTAGAAATACAATTGCGCTCCCACGACCTTTTTGTAAACACAGGCCTCTTCTTCGTTTTTGATGAAACCAAACCCTTTGATTACTTCATCAAAACGAATATTCCAACTCCGAGATGCTTGCTTCAATCCATAAATGGACTTCGTAGCTTGCATATCTTTCCGGCGGTTCGGATCGACAAAACCCGAGGTTGTATCATGTATACATCCTCGCTTAGGTTTCCATTCAGGAAAGCCGTTTTGACATCCATCTCGCCATATCTCATAATCGAAATATGCAGCAATCGCTAGGATAATCCGAATAGATTTAAGCATTGCGACGGCGAGAAGGTTTCATCATAATCAACTCCTTGAATCTGTTTAAAACCTTTTGCCACCAATCGCGCCTTATAGATGTGAACATTTCCATCCATATCGGCCTTTTTCTTAAAAACCCATTTACACTCAATGGTTTTGACACCATCAGTGGATCAACCAAGTTCCAAACTTGATTGTCGTACATGGATTCTATTTCGGATTTCATGGCTCCAAGCCACTTGTTGGAATCGGGTCCCACCATCGCTTCCTCATAGGTCTTAGGTTCATCGTTGTCCAACAACAATATATCACGTTGTTCCGCACTTTGTTACTCGGTGCACGACGTGATCTTTCGGCTCCTCGGGGTGGTGTATCTACAACGGTGGCGCAACACTTTGTTCCTCTGTTGTGGTTACGTGGTCGCGAAACGTTTTCGGTGTTTCTTGAACTTCTTCAAGATGCACCCTGCTCCCACTAACCCTTCTTGAAAGAAACTCTTTCTCCAAGAAGACACCGTGTCGGGCGACAAACACTTTGCCTTGTTCCCGATTATAAAAGTAATATCCCTTAGTTTCCTTAGGATATCCCACAAAGAAGCACTTGTCGATTTGGGTGTGAGCTTGTCGATTGTAAACGTTTTACATAAGCCTCACATCCCCAAATTTTGAGAAAAGACAAACTAGGGGTTGCCCTGTCCATATCTCATATGGTGTCTTTTCAACGACTTAGATGGAACTCTATTTAGTGTGAGCGCTGCATGTTTCAAGAGCATATCCCCGAAGGATAACGGAAGATCACTTTGGCTCATCATCGACCGTACCATGTCCAACAAGGTGTGATTTCTTCGTTCGGACACTCCGTTCCATTGTGGAGTTCTGGTGGAGTCAAGCGTGGAACAATTCCACAATTTTTCAGATGATTACCAAACTCTTGGCTCAAGTATTCCCTCCACGATCCGATCGTAGAAACTTAATTGTTTTCCCTAAATGATTCGTACTTCTTGGAATTCTTTGAACTTTTCAAAGGATTCGGACTTATGCCTCATTAAGTAGATATAACCATATCTACTAAAGTCATCGGTCAAGGTAATGAAGTACGATAACCACCTCTCGGCCGTTGAGCTCATTGGTCCACATACATCAATATGTATGAGTGCCAACAAGTCACTTGCTCTTTCACTGTGTCCCGTGAAAGGTGCCTTTGTCATCTTACCAAGTAAACAAGACTCACATGTCTCAAATGATTCAAAATCAAAAGAGTGAAGCAATCCATCCTTATGGAGCTTCTCCATGCGTTTCTTATTTATATGGCCTAAGCGACAATGCCAGATAAACGTGGGGTTTATATCATTAGAGAGTTGCCTTTATGTATTAATGTTATAGATGGGAGACGCTTCAAGATTCAAAACGTATAATCCATTCACCAATGGAGCATGAAAATAGAACATATCTCTAAGATATATTGAACAACCATTGTCCATTGATCTAAAATCATATCCTTCCGCTTGCAAACATGAAGCGAAAATAACGTTTTGACATAGTGTTGGAACACAATAACAATTATTCAATTCCAAAACTAATCCGAAGGTAGATGAAGTGGTCTGTGCGACAGAAGCGTAGCAACGCTTGCTCCATTGCCGACGCGCAGTTCACCTCGCCCCTTCTCAATCCTCTACTTCTTCTCATTCCCGCAACGATTTGCAAATATGAGCTACGATCCGGTATCAAATACCCAAGAGTCGTAGGTGAAGTAGCGAGATTAATGTCTATAACATTAATACAAGCGAAGTCGTACTTTGCTTCTTCTTGAGATCCTCCATGTACTTCTTGCAGTTCCTTTTCCAGTGACTGTCTCCTTGCAATAGAAGCAAACGGCATCGATGTCGCCGACCCTTCTTGCCCTTCTTTGCATTAGAGGCACTCGCGATCTCATCGGGAGTTAACTTCCTCTTGGTGCAAAGTTTCTTGACAGTGGTTTGCGCTTAGCCTTCTGCATCATCATCACATGATGACCGTTTTTTCGGATACTCTCCTCATTGTCTTTAGCATCCCATGCAATTCAGCCAAGGTTCTATCCATATTGTTCATGTGATAGTTCAATATGAATGGCTCGAAGCTCGGAGGGAGCGGCGGAGAATCACATCGGTAGCCAACTCTTGGCTAAGGGGAAAACCTAGTTTTTCCGGACTCTCGATATAGCCAATCATCTTTATCACATGTGGACCGACGGGATTCCCCTCAACAAGCTCGCACGCAAACAAGGACTTTGAGGTGTTGAACCTCTCGGCCCGAGCTTGGTTCTCAAACATACCACGCAGTCCCCGAATAATAGTGTGAGCATCGTTGCTCTCATATTGCTTCGAAGCTCGGGGACATTGTAGCAAGCATGAGAGCGCTTATATCTAGGGCATCATTAGAGTGCTTCTCGTAAACTCTCCGTGCGTTGCGGTGGCATTATTTGGCAAATCCTCGGGATAGGGTACTTAAAGAACGTACTCCTTACGCTCTTGCTTGAGAACAATTCTCAAGTTGCGATACCAATACATAAAGTTTGTTCCATTTAATTTTTCCTTTTCGAGAATAGATCGCAAATTAAAAGAACTGGGTGTAATATTAGCCGCCATTTATTCTACAAAGAAAAAGCAAAGTTTAGCACAATGTTTATGCTATGTCTATTGTTAAACAATTTAACATTAGACTCCCATTACGTATTTTCCACCTTCCCTCTAGGTTACGTATTGGGTCAAGATCCACATGTTAATTAATTTTCTAGTGAGCTTTGGCATTGCTAGAAGATTAATAACATCGGTAAGCAACTCCTTGCTAATCACATCTCTATGTGACTCTTGTTGTTGGTGTGGCATCTCCATGCCCGGCGCCAACCTATGCCCCAAGGCCCAAAACTGTTTTGATAGCCTTGTTAAGTAAACCAAATGCTCCTGCATGTATATGTCGACATATACCCCTCGTGTTATGATAGAGAATGGCACTCGCTTTGGCGGACCCACCATTGACGAGCATAACGGTGACGGGTGCAACATTTGGAAGGGCATCATTACTACTTAATTTTGCGAGGATGCTATCCTATCAAACAAACATATCACATATGAAAGCAAAAAGAATAGCATATAGTGAAATAGTATGGCCCCCTTCACATGGTGATCTCCATCTCCATGCCGGTGTACAGGATCTCCATCTTCATCACCGTTCTTTCGAGTGCCGAATGCTTGATTTCTTCAAACTAAGCTACTACTATATAAGCTCTAATTGAAGATTACATCGACTCGCAGTCGTGAAAGAATATTACAAGCATTGCACATATGAAAGAATATTACAGGATTGCACATATGAAAGAATATTACATGCATCACATGCATCTCATACATCTCATACATACAATAGGGTCATACCATCTCAAAGCATTCTCTGCAAAAACAAGTTAGGCGTAGAAACGTTTTCTACTTATCGCAGAGATACGGCATCGAGACGACCTATAAGGGGGTACGCACACGGCGGTAGCTTCGGCATAATCACATTATACCGTTCCGATACACTATCAAGGAACGCTATCTCGAACCCAACTCAAACCGAGTTATATGGAAATTGCTTCGACGTAATCACATTACGCCGTTCCAATACACTATCAAGGAACGCAATTACCATTAACTCTCCTCAACAGATCCCGTAAAACCGATTGATCTAATCAACCCGTGCGCAAAACTTGTTCCAGATCCAATCTAAAACCCGAACTAAGCAAGATTAGCTATGATACCACTGATGGGTTACGCGGAAGCTACGCTAGCCGAAAAAAAAAACTTTTAACCGCGCAAACCAGGAACACTTGCAAGTAAGGGCCGATAGATCGTTACCGATTGGAGTAGAGTGCGGCGGAATAGCCAATCAGGGCAATCCGATCCGGAACAGTGTAGCCGATTCCGGAGACGCCGATTCGCCAATCAGCCGATTCGAGTCGTCCGCCCGCGTTCTCACGCCTCGCTCCGATGCGCCCGAGCGGCGCCGATCAAGAGCGCGCAACGTAGCGCGCCTCTACCGGTATCCACACGTCCGGGGACGAACGCCGTACACCCGTGTGCTAGCACGCGATGCAAGGCTAGGGTTTGGCTCGAAAGTGGGGAGGGTTTCCGTGGAGATTGATCTCGGCGACTTCTGTTGCACGCGATGCAATTGACATGTGGCAGCTCTCCACCCCTTCCTCCTTTATATAGAGTTGGCCGACTGGGACTAGTAGCCGATTAGGACTCTATTTTGAATCGGATCTCATCCGTATCTCATAGAGTTGGCCGCCCCACACGTCGTAAGCCCATAGGACTCTATCCGATCGGATCCCTATCCGATCGAGCCGTATCCGAGTCCAACTCGAATATCTATTCTATCCCTTAAGCGTGCGACCCCGTAGGTTCAGGTATACTCGGTTTCGGCTATAGTCTAACTTAGCCGATCGTCGGCTCGAGTCTAACTCAGCCGACTGTCAATAGCGGCGCCTAGCGGCACATATTGACACCATAGTATACAAGAATAATATCGGCTCGAACCTGTAATGTGTACACAAATCCCTTTGCCTCACGATACCGGTTAAGCTATAGGCAAGATGTGTGCCATCCCTTCAATAGCTTAACCATTCACTCGAACCGTATTGGATTATCCGTCCGTTGATTGACTCCTCAATCAACTTAGCATGGCCATGCATTTCCATAATCCATTACCTCGAGGGCCCGAGAGATATCTCTCCAAAGGAGGGACAAATTCCATCTTGATCACTCACATCCCACTCCATGTTTCATAGCAAACCCGAAAACTACCTTTATAACTACCCGATTACGGAATAGCGTTTGGTAGTCCCAAAGTAGGCTACTACACATGTTGGAATCCATGGTGATCTCGGGTCTAAGGACTTTGTACCAACACTACCGAGACCAACTAATGGCACATTGATTCCTGTAGTGTCTCATGGTGGGTCTATCCAACAATGTGTTCTCTAACACATATGTCCATGTTTATTGATTTGGTATCTCCATACCCATGATCTATGAGACATGATCATCAATCAATAAACATGCCGATCTTAGAATCATATTTGTTCCAACAATACGACATATGATCGGGATCATTTAGAAATAGATTCATACATATCGAGTCTCATAAATAAGTCACGTACTTATTGATCAATACAAGATGTCTATTTCATGGAACCGAATAACACTTTATTCATTTATACATAAACATTGACGTGATATCCAACATCTCCATGTTGCCTCTAGGGCATATCACTAACATGTTATGGATGCTATGGATAAAATGGATGCTATGAATATTTCAATGGATGAATTTTGAAATGATGTCGTGAAGGATGGATGGATGAATTTTAGTACTGTCAAACATGGTAAAAAATTATATTGTAAATGGACTGTTTATTTTAGACGATTATAAATTTCAGTGACATGACAATCTATGGATGATTATAAATTTTAGATGATTGTAAAATGGACTATTATTTATTGGATTGAACTATAGTTAATTTTGATGGGAATGTAAAATGGACTGTAATTTTTTTGATGAATTTTGTTGATGAATTTTTTCATGTGAAATAGTTGCTGTGAATTTTTTTATGTGAATTAGTTGACGTGAACGAACGGACGAACGAGCGAACGAACGAGTGTCCGTTCGTTCGTTCGTGGACGAATGGATGGACGGACGAACAAACGAGTGTTCGGTTGTTCGTTCGGTCGGTCGTTGATGTGAACGAACGGACGGACGGAGGAGCGAACGAACGAGTGTTCGGTCGTTCGTTCGGTCGGTCGTTGATGTGAACGAACGAACGGACGGACGGACGAGCGAACGAACGAGTGTTCGTTCGTTCGTTCGTGGAGAATAGTTCATGTGAATATTTTTAATGAATTTTAGATTTTAGGTTAGATTTTTAAATTTTCAAACACATATACCCACCCCTACCGAACGACCTACAAATCTAATCTCCCTCTCTCCTCGTCTCTCATCTCTCATCTCTTCTCCTCCCCTATCTCACCTCTTCTCACGGACAAAATAGGCAAACATATGTATTTTCATCTCTCATCTCTAATAAAGAGAAGAAGAAGGAAAGAAATACATTTTTTTATTCTTCTTCTCTTTACATATATAGATTGTGATAAAAATCGTGACCACCTCATTCCGTGATGACTCCCGTGATTTAGAGGTGTGCTTTCTGCTTTCAGCAGCATTAATGTTCAAGTTCCGTTGCTAATGTCTTGTCTTATTCTCGTGAATTGCCATATCTTGCGACGCCTTCTTCCTACCTTCTTCACCGATCTTGGTCTTTTTAACATGTCATGATCCATCGTAGTAGCCTTCTTCACCGTCTTGGTCTGTTCAACATGTCATGATCCGGATCACGATCTTTTTTCTTGCTTTTCTTCCTTTGCTTCATAATCTTTCTGTCTTGCTCTTTCTTAGAGTACGGTGTAGCAGTACTCGTGTATCTCCATCAAACTTTGAATAGCAAGAGTTATGACAATGATTGGCAATTTACGGCTGAGTTAGTTCAAGGTTTATGGATGACCGCTTTCATGCATGCAAGGAACTAACGCATTCATTCATGATGACTGCAATGATTGGCGGTTAGTTCCTTGCGCATGAAAGCGGTCATCCATAAACCTTGAACTAAGCTGCAGGCCCGAAATTGCCAATCATTGCCATATCTCTCGCTATTCAAAGTTTGATGGAGATACACGAGTACTGCTACGCTGTACTCTAAGAAAGAGCAAGACAGAAAGATTATAAAGCAAAGGGAGAAAAACAAGAAAAAATACCATGATCCGGATCATGACATGTTGAAGAGACCAAGATCGGTGAAGAATGTTACTACGATGGATCATGACATGTTGAAGAGACGAAGATCGGTGAAGAAGGTAGGAAGAAGGCGTTGGGCAAGATATGGTAATTCACGAGAATAAGACAGAAGACATTAGCAACGACAACTTGAACATTAATGCTGCTGAAAACAGAGAAAGCACAACTCAGTAGGCACAGAGGAGCCATCACGGAATGAGCTGACTGTCAGTTTATCACATGCATGCATAGGCTAGCTATAGACTTATGATTTTCTTCTGATGTGAAAGATGATTCAGAATCGCAACTGATTCTCGCTTTCCGATCATCTTTATTTTAGGGTAAACATTGTGCTCACATGTACACCTCTTATATACACCATATTACAACTGTCTAGTCCATTCGTTCATAAATTTTACAAGTTGTGCGTTATGAACAACCGTAGATCAAATGTCGAACGAGAAAGCTCCCTCCGAGGTACCCAATGTCGAATCAACGGATAAGTCTTCGAGCGAAGGCCCGCACTACTAAGTTCGAAGAAGTAAGTTCATCAGAGAAATATATCTTTCTACATGTTATCAATCTTGTATAATTTTTCTAATCGTATGTATATGTGTACTATTTTTCTTAAACAGATCACGGAAGTTTTAGTTGTAGCGAACCGGATCGACGATAGAACCATGCTTAACTTGGTTGCAGATCTTTGCCGCTTCATCCGTCGCGATGTCTGCAAACATTTGGGCGATTTCTATGATCCGGAGAGCGAGCTGGTGACGGACGATAAATTCAAACGACTTAGGGAGCAGGAAAAAGAGCACCGCCATTAAATAATTTGTAAATTTGTTGCTAGCTACACTTATGTTAATTTGCGAGACGAAACTAGCTTGATATGTATATAAACATTACGCATGATCGATCTGTGTTATATATATATTTTTTATGAGAAAATAATATTAAATGTCTTTTTTTCTCGTGCGCGAAAAATATATATATTGACTCATTTAACATTACTGAGAGAGAGGAGAGGAGAGGGAGAGGACAGAGAGGAGAGGAGAGAAGAGAAGAGAAGAGAGAGAGAGGAGAGGAGAGAAGAGAGAGGACAATAGCTAGCTAACAGAATGTATACATAAAATAATGGACACGACCATCTTCCCGTGCGATCAGCTAAGCGGCCAGCACGGAATATTCTATCTTCCCGTGCGGGCGGCTAAGCGGTCCGCACGGGATGATCGATCTTCCCGTGCGGGCCGCGTAAGTCGATCGCACGGGATAATCGATCTTCCCGTGCGGTTGGGCCGCCCGCACATGAAAATGATATTTTCCGAGACCTTTTTGCGCATGCGGGCAGGCCTTCCGCACGGGAAGATGTCTTTCGACCCGTATGAAAAAACCGTTTCTCATCATACATACTATTTGGATATATTTCTAGCACAGTGAGGGCCTGAAGATATACATGGACAACCTCTGCCAAAAACATAAAGCCATTAGCCATACGTGTACCGCACATCGAAAGCGTAATCCACGCATGCGTCTCCAAGAACTAGACGACGAACTTATGCAGTGTCAGCATCGATCGTGCATGCAAGGCCTCTGGCCGGTACGTCTTACATCAGACGGTCACGATCCATCCGTCCACATCATCCAGCCCGTCGGTTAATGTGGCTGTAGCGATCACGGCAAGGTCGTTACCTGCATGTGCATGGATATATAATCGATGCAAATCAACATCAATTTTTCACCGGAAATTGAAAGAGAATTTGAAAGTGACCGGGGTATATATAGAAAAGGCAAAGATGAAAAGGAGTGGTAAATTTTGATTGGACGAAAATGCAAGTTTAAAATGATGAGCATATCCAAATTCGATCTTGACTAGTGAGTACCATATCCAAAAGAGTTTGAAAAACAAAAGTTGGAAAGAAAAAGAGCACATATTAATTAATTGCACGCATGCCATCAGATGACAAGTGTGTGTCCATGGTGAGGTGGTTGTTAGTAGGACTGATTCTGCATTTATCTTAACTTGTCAGGGTGATTTGTGAAAAAGGACGCCTTAAATCACCATGAGGTGGCTGTGAACATGAAGGTTGGAACACACAAGGTTGAAGACCATTTTCGGTGGAAGGTGTCATTTTTATGTTTTTAAAAATGTTATATAAATAATAAGGTATCAATTTATGGTTGAAACAGTTTTTAGTTTTATTGTTTTATAGGCAGTACGTACAAGAGACAAATTGTATTAGAAACCGTGTAGATATGGTTTCATTTATATAAATCTCATTTTGTTTTTTATTTCATTAATTTTTGTCACATTATTAAAAAATGTTAACATTGTAATTTATTCAATGAGAATGAAACTTTCATTAGAACTTGGTAATTAGTTACAATGGTCAGTGCATGTCTACAGCCAAGGTTGGGCTTATACTTTTAGAAGTTAATTATAATGTCTAATAGTTTGTTTTACGAAAAAAGGTTAAACAAAACACTAAAATATATGTTGCCATGCATGCTCTCTAAATTGCTTTATATTTGAAACATTATATTAATTGTTATTGCTTGAAACATATACAGTTTACAAGAAAAACATTTCAACAAACATTTTAAAAAATATCTGAAAGCAGTTGCACAAAAAAAGGCTAAGTTCGATAAAAATGAAGTATTTGCATGTTTTTTATACTTCTTGAGTTTCTAATATAACCCTAGCTCCGTTATAATATGGACTATACAAATAAGCTCCATACAATTTTTGATACGACACACCTACTTTCAAACATATTAGTAGTAGTTAAATTTTATAATGGTTGATCAATGATAACAAGGATTCTAGAACATCGAGTAAAAGAGAGATCGATCGAGACAACAGAATAGTTTCCGTGTTATAGAGAACAAAACATACAACAAAAAACATCATCAAACGGAAGTAGATAACAGTAAAAAAATAACAGTGGCAATTAACTTGGTTAAGGCTTCGTCCACTCAGAAACCATACGTATATATGATGAGTATATGACTCCTCACCAAGTACCTGGCCGGATCTGCTTGTAACTAATCTCCAATTTTATTATTTATTTACTTTTGCGGAAGAATCTCCAATAATTGGCTGTGCCACATTAATTATTTAATACTATATCACGCCATATATATATATATATATGAACTTTTACGGTGGTTGAAAAAAATGAGGACCGTCTATCGTTTTATATTCAACGATAAAAAAATAGGAGGAACTCAAGAGAAAGACCTAGAAGGAACAGAGAAAAACTAAGAAGTACTGGACAGTTTAGTAAATTCACATTTCAAGGGACGGTGACGGTCGGAGGGTGAGCTGAAGACGTCACATTTCAATCTGGTGGGATGGTTGGAGGGTGAGCTGGAGACATGCGGGCGGCGGCGTTCACAGCTCCTCCCCTTCCGTATAGTGTAACACACGCTTCACCCCTCCCCCCCCTCGGCCTCACCGAGCAAGAGCTGGCTGCACTACATACTCGCCGGTTGGATGGACAAGAAGAAGTAAAGTGGGTGGCCGTGGAAGATTTCTCTCACCTCGACAAACCCCAATCCGATATCGAGAGGACTCTTCCTTCCCGACCTGCCCAAATCTTGCCCCCGCTCGAGCCCTCCTCTGGCCCGATCTCGAGCGTCGGAATCGCCTCCCCCCACGGCAATGGGGGCCGCCTCCGACGACGCCGTCAAGCAGCTCGTCCTCCTCAGGACCAAGGTGCATGCTTTGCTACTTTAGTTTCCGTCGGAGCTCGGCTCGAGCTGGCCGAGTTCTTGGGTGATCTGACGACGTGAGCTTGTTTGTCTGGATCTTTGCAGTGGAGGCGCCGCTAAGGAGGACATTTCAGGTACGGATCTGGCGGGGTTGCTGTTCCTCTTCCCTCCCATGTCGGCAACTTGTGCTAAAGCTTGGATCTTGGTGATGGTTCTTGTAGATTTGTTTTAGTCTGTGTGGTTGGATCATGGTGTAGATTAGTTGATTTTAGCAAAGCTGCGGGCAAATGGATAATTGGTCCCCAAGTTGTACATACTGTCCTGACAGATGTACATGTTCCATGGAAACTTTAAAATGTTTAGTTTATGTTGTTCAGCTAGTGCTACTCTAGTCCTCTTCATTTCAATTTATGTTGGGTGTAAATAAACTTGTAGATAAATTATAGTTCTTCCATTTAAACAAAATGTTTGGTAAAACTCAAAATTTTCAAGTGCACATTTAAACTAGACTTTTGTAAAAAAGATCCTGTTAGGTTAAATCCATGAACAATTTGCAAATTACAAGAACTTAAATTCTAGCTATGAATATGTCGGGTTAATGTTTATTTTTGGGTTCGACCAACAAAATGTTTCATGCTAAATTTTGGGAATCTTCAAGAGTGAATTCAAGTCAATGAACTCTTCTAAAACTACATCTACAAAAATGAATTTGTTGCCTTGTCCTTTCCTTTCATGTTCATTAGGGTAGTAAAGCCACTTTCTGTATCCATAGGAGTGAAGTTCTGAATATCTAGTTTGGATTATTTGTATGATTTCTCATAATACTAACACCATCTGGTGACTTGACATTTTCGTGCACCTGGATGCTGCAAGCCATCAACATCGTGTGCATACTCCTATGTTAACGAGACGTTCGGGACGAATCTTGGCATTCCAACCGTCATGAACGATGTGGACTCGCAGCAGGTGGAGCAATGACCAGCAGACGCTTTGCTTCAAGTGCAACTCCCGCAAGGCAGCGCCTCGCCGGCATCAAGAAGAGCTGGCGCAATGTTGCCATCCTCAACATTGTCGTGCTAATCATCCTCGTCATCATGTATGTTGCTGGTTGTGCCGCTTTCCACAATGCCAGGAGGATCGAGAACGATGAGCCGTTCAGTATGACAAGGATGACCAAGACTCAACCCAGTAGGTTCCAGTTCTGATAGTGTGTAGAACTGAGAGCCTTTGACCTTTGCTGTACAAAAGACCACATTGGTGGTGGTAAGGCCTTGTCTCGAATCTCTTATATTATTTCTTGAAATGTGGAATCAGCTACACTTTGGGTGATGAAAAGGAAAGTAGTTCTTGTGTCAGAATTTTCAGTTTGGTTTGGTTTTGTGCTTGCTATAGTTGTTTAATAGGGTAGGTCAGTTATGTATTGGGTACAAGGTGAGGTCTGGAAGAAACAACAATAGTTCCCTCATTTAGCAATGTATTGTGCTATAACATTGGAGATTTTGATTTGGCATAATTCTTAGATGAATATGTTATCATCATGAACATGAGGAATGTAGTATTGCTCTGTAGTTCCTTCTCTCTCTTTCTTTGATCCATTATAAAAAGAATGATGGATGACCATATTATGATGCTGATCAGGTATTGCGCAATACCTGATCTTGTATTGTCTAACAACTGACAAAATTATGTTCTTTTGTTTTCTGATGGAACAATTTTTTTCTGCATAATAACATAGTTAGAGGCCTCGCTGTGCCTACGATTAGGGCCGTGTGTATGTTATGTGTTCGGTGTTGTGATCACAGGAGCGGATGAATCTTCAGTGTTATCAACCTACTTCAGTCATTTGTTATAACCATGAACGGATACTGACTGACCGATTCACTCATTGATGTATGTGCTGCTGCATTCTGTTCTAGGTAATAAAAGGAGACTAATGGTAATGAACTGGAGTCTGTAACAACTGTAAAATGATCACAGGAAAGAAGCAACAACATACATGGGTATCATTTCCATTGAGGGAAGCTATCTCAAAAGCAAAATAATAGACAACCATTTTGCCTTAAACACTTGCCAACAACATGAACCCATCTTTAATAGATTGTTTGTACTTTATTATATTCGAGGATTTCATTGCAACAACCAAAGCAGTGAATCTCCCTCAGCAGCCAAGAAGCAGTTGATTTAGTGAGACGACGATGACAATCCCTGCACAAAACAATTACAAATCCGTTACTTCTCTGATTTAAAGACATTGGAGGGCGGCGAGGAGGGCGGGGGCCGGCGCGGAGAGAGGAGCCACGGAGGCGACACACTCGTGATCGCGGTAGGAGGAACAACGATGCCGCTGGTCTCGTTAAAAAAGCTAATTACTTAATTATCCTTAAACACGTTAATTTAATTCTAATTTGTTACATAATTTTCGACGGCCAGCATAAATCGATGCACGAAGGAACCAGGAAAAACCATGAGGAACCAAACAACCACTGTAAAACACCTCATATATATATATACATATATATATATGTATATATATATATATATATATATATATATATATATGTATGTATACATATATGTATATATATATACACACACACTCTCTCCACAAGCATGCATGGTGCAACCAACTAATAAGCCGTTAGCTAGCTATAGTTGTATATGGTTAGTTATCATAACAACATTACTTCGCCAAAAAAAAAGTTATAAAGGCTGTCAAGTTGATATGTATGTTTTTGTGTGTGTGTGTATATATATATATATAGAATTCAGCAAACTAAACAAGAAAAAGAAACTTTAATACATATCTTCAAGGATATGAAAAAATGGAGCAATAATGCAAGTTTCACAACTTTTAGAAGCCACTGTTTTAAAATGATTGCTCATTACAAATCTACCCCTAATGAAATATTTTGAAATAGACAAGTAGTCATATTGTGCTATTAAGCACTCGTGAGTGATGTGTATGTGCAGTGATGTATACGTGCGTGTTTTCCTCATGCAACCATTTCTTGTTAAATTCCGTTTAAAGCATCTTTTGGATAAAGGAATTTAACATGTATATTTATCAGTTTATCTTGTATAGTTAATGCCAAGAAAAGGATGCATCTTTTTGCAGAGATATGCGAGTAGATATAGAGATGGATGATATGAAAAAAACTAGGAGACATCCTATAGAGACGAATAGATTTTCTCAAATCTATAACTATCTATAAAATAAGTAGTGTTTCTACCCAAAATTTTCATCCGTCTGACTATTTTGTAGAAAACTCCTTGAGTGTTTATAAAAATAACCTGCAATCCCAATGCTAAAAAGAGTGTTTCTATCCAAAATTTTTGCGATGCGCCTGCGTCCCTCCCTCCCGCCCCATCCGCGCTGCGTCATGCCTGTGCCTCTCCCTTCCATCCCCATCCGCGCCCGCGCCGTGCAGATTATAGATTATAGATATAGATTTTACAATAAAAAACTCACCTTTGATATTCAAATTAAATTAAATTAAATTCAAATCACTCGCGCAAACATGTTTAGTATTCTAAATATGCCGAACAATAGGCTTCAGGTGAACACATAAAGAAAAAATATAAATTAAAATTGTATGAGACTTCAACTTTAAAATAATTATGATAAAATAAAATAACGCTTGTTGCAACATACGAGCATATATATATATATATATTATATATATTTACTAGTAGATAAGGAATTTGACGTGTTACCAAATGCAGTTATGCATCAGCAGCACTTGATATATCATATATCGGTATACTATGGGGACTGTGTGTCAAATAGTCATATCAGAATAAAAAAATTCGGGGAAACAATAGTCATCTCAGAATGATACAGTCTGGATCGAGCAGTTCAGTTCTTGTGCTGTTGTGTGCGCATTACATAGTGATGTGAAAAAGATGGTTTTGTTGTTTTTTAATTTGGTAAAGGATGAGTACAATTGGTCACTGCATTAAATCATAAAGGACTGAAATATAATCTTTAAAAAAATCCACCCTTGACACTTGCTGTGACTGCCACGTCACATGTTTTAAAATAATGTGTGGGTTCTGATCCTAGGGAAGCCTGCATTGGGTCTAACTAACCTATATTGAGAGTGCTAGCTTAATCCACTAATTTTTTTTCACAAATATAGGGCTCTCGATAAGAAAAACTATAAAATATATATAGCTAGAAGCAGGCACTCAACAGGATTTAGGTGGTTTTCTAAATAGTTGTATAATATATACTGCATTGGTTTTAACATACTACGCCATTATTTATCTTGTTCATTCGTTTTATTAAAAATAAAAAATATAAGACATACTTAAATGCTTTGAGTGATAAAACAAGTCACCACAAAAATAATATATTAATTAGGTAATTTTTTAATACTATGTATAAAAATAAAGCAACCTAGTACATGACAATAACATATCTAATATGAATATGAATGGTTGGATACTATTAGGATGAATGTATCACATTTTGTTTTATTTTGAGACACAAGAAGTAAGACGTATGGTTAAATATATTAAGAAATAGAGCTGTATTACTAGTAATTTTTTTAAGTATAACTTTTTAATGAGATTCACGGATTAACCTTTTTTGTCGCTATATATATTTGACCTCCTTGTTGCTAGCTACAATTTACGTACCGTTAGAAAAAGAAAAAAGAAAGGAAAAGAAAACATGGAAATGGACGGCTCACCATCCAGCAGGCCGACGACGCCAGATGATGATGATGATCGATCGATCGATCGATCGATCGGTAGTAAAGATCATGTGCCCTGCCGGCAGCATGCATCTCGATCGATCCTGTCGCCGATCACAAAAATGTTCGATATAATATACTGATATATATCCATCCATACGTACGCACTCATGTCCATTATATATTTCTGATGGTGTATTACATTATTCATTTTACATATGATTTAGTACTAATTACTACACAACTTCATTCTAAAATATTAAAAAAATTACTCATGTAGTTATATGAACGTACAATCTGAAGATGAAGGGCTAAGGCACAGAAAAATCATTAACATGTAATAAATTAATTTTAATTATTATAAACTTAAACCATTAATTTTATTTAATGTTTTATATTAATTGTTATATAAAAAGTTTTTACACGAAAGATAAAATAGTGGGGATTAGAGCGAGATCAAACGAAGCTGATCCATGACGATGATAAGATGTGCCACCAAATGATGCAACAGCTAGAGGTCAACTACAGTCGCCTGATCGATCTGATCATCAAAAGATTCAAAACGATCAAACGATCACGTCGGACCCTGACGGATCAGTTGATCGTCTTCCTGTTTGTTTGCCTGCCTGCTGGTTTGGTTTCTCGTCCAGCTAGCAAATTATATCAAATTATGCAAACTAACAAAATGATTTCAGGTGGGCTACCTACTTTATCTGAGCTCAATATGTGCGTGCCAGCAATTAATGGTGATGATCGATGAGAGGGGATTAATTTATCTGGCCTTCTATATTTTGGTTATAATAACAAGCGTTTTATATGACGGCAGTGTGTTGATTGCATGTGAATAATGTGCATGTGCATCCATGACTGATGAAGAGGCAGAACTGAAGGAAATTATGTTTACTCCCTCCATCATAAAAGAATATCCTTTTTAGCTAGAGGCGGAGCAAAAAAATTTAGCCTAAAGCTCAATTAATGTAATTACCATAGGTTTATCTTGTTTCTTTTATTTTTCTAAAATTTGGACGGTTATTTTAACAGGTATTTACGACCAGAGCCCTAGCTATGAAGCCAAGCCAGTAAAATACTCATTCTTTTTTGAAAAACACTAGGATGTAATATGCAATCAAACGACATAAAAAGTAGAGTCCTCACAGAAAATAAAACATAACCGTGATCATTGTCTGGAGGTCATGTAATCATCAACAAATCAAATTAGGGGAAGAGAAAAGGATTAAATGAAGAAAAACGGTGAAAAAAAGAACAATAGCTAGATAGATTAGGACATGATATGACGATGCTTTGTTGGCTCGTGCCATTGGGAACTTGCTATGCATCTACCCTGCCCCGGCGCTTACCATGCAGCTATGTGCATTAACAAAAGCAACGAGACTAAAAAGAAATCAGGAGAGAGATGACTTAAGCTCGATGGGAATAACTATGAATGTACCTGTACTAAACACCGACACCGGAGAGTATTTGGATATGGGCTCATATGAATGAAAAATCGATCAAAAGACATGCTTAGATCGAATTAAATCAATATAATATGAAAATGGACATGGGATTGATTGTTTGAATTTTACAGATTTTTCATGAATCATGGACCACGTTTTAATAGAATTTTGAAAATTCTGACCAAAATTTACCAAAATCTTACCATCGAAATTGGGTGTTTTTTTTTAAAAAAAATATGATGGAGCGATCGTCAGAATGGGCACCCAAGTGTAATTTCTCTGGGTCGGCCACTGCCAGCAAGGACACTCTTTTAAAAATGAAAAGAGTACTTGTCACTAGCTATATGCAGTATCCATAGTTAAACCTTGACCGTTCCTACTTTAGCAACAAATTCATAAATATTTGAAAATATATCATAATACCAAAGTTTGTTGCAAGTTTAATATAGGACACATTTTTTGGTTAATTACCAAAATATAGCATTGTAAAAATTATTGTGGTGGTGAAAGTTAAAATAGCGTCAATCAATACTATCGAGTATGAATTTTCTTGGATTTGGATGGGAAAAGAATTAATATATTTCATCTGTATGTATTTGAGATTCTTATGAAATTATTGTTAGAATCATATGTTCCAAATAGGGCTCGCCCAGTAGAGGCCGGGTTGATTTAAACTTTGTGCAGACTTTTTTTATTTCAATATCGGAAATTGTCAAAATAAAATTTGACCAGGTATTTTAAAAAGAACCATGAAGGGATCAACTACCACCCATGGTAAGGAAATCTCTGACACATACATTTCACCCACTACACCAAATTAATCTCAATTAACAGGCTCACAGCAACTGACAGCCACCTCCATGATGATAATAACATAATGCAAATGCACACTCCTACATCATATATACATCCAAAGGCAACAGCTGAAATACATGAGCTCACTCCTACCTCTCTCTCTCTCTCTCTCTCTCTCTCTCTCTCTTCTCTCTTCTCTCTCTCTCTCAGCTTAATTTAGTCAAGTAAACATTTTTAATATAATTTTCAGTTGCTGGTCAAGCAGGAACGGCGGCGGCTTACCTGACCTGATCGATCTGAATTCTGAATTCTGATCGAGTGTGGGTGACAGCTAGCTCTGAAAAGAGCAGATGAGAGATGAGATGAGATGAGATGTGTTTGTGCAGGTCTTGACGCGATCAAACCAACGCGGTTTCAGCGCTTCGTTCGTTTGGTCATCAACTGTCTCGCACATTTCAGAATTTCAGAAGACAGAAGCCAATTAGTAGCTTCGTCTTTGCTCCAGCTGCATGAATGAATGAATGCTCACATCACATGTAACGTGTGCAGCTTTGACAATGCAGGTTTGCTAGTCAAGTGAAGAGAGCTTTAATTGCACTTCCCAAGAGGATAATTTGTGGGCTGTGTGGTGTTTTTCTTTTTCGATGAATATGACGAGTGAATTGTGCCGGATATCCTCGATTTTGGTTTGTCCTACCGTATAGTCCGCTTGTATTGTAGGCTCAAGGTTTTTTCTCTTTTTTTTTGTGTGTGGGTGATTGTAGGTTCAAGTTTACATATTCATTGAGAGCTTTTTTTCGAATAGTTGAATGTCCGAATAGCTGAATGATTTTACGATCACTATGCGAGGATATAAGCAAATAAAAATTACCTATTATAAAGTTAAATATAGATAAAAAATAGTTTCTTTAGTAAATTCATATATGTATATATAAAGTCTTTGCGAAAATCATATTGTTTACGTACTCGGGAAGCATTTCGCGTTAATCCATTCTTCCATTTCTTAAAAGAAAACAGGAAGATTTTTCCATATATTAATTACTCAAACAGGAAGATTTTTCCATATATTAATTATGAGTATTCCGTTGCCATGAGAACATTTCGAGCTGTGTCGATCGGTCATATGTTTATTATATAAGACATACGGCTTGTAAGCAACAATAAATTAATTCGTGAATAAAACTTATTATATATATATATATATTCTTAACAGTTTAAAATCAATGTTAAAAAACTACTATGTGAAATCCTCAAAATCAACTTTTAACTCTTTTTTTCGCGAATGCGTAAAAGGATTACACGTCAATATATTAAAAAAATTGGGGTTTACTTACATCACGACATCAGTCAGACCGGCTAATTAAAAAAAGAGGGAAGCCAAAGAAGAAAAGCGACACCGAGAACAACCAGAGATGAAAGAAACTAGTCCGAAGAGAAAGGGGCCTAGACACGCTAAACTCACAAAAAAACCCAAAGGAAGCCAAACGCGCTAAGGACCATACCAAACCCTCAGCATAGATAGAAGCAAGAAGCACTAAGACCGAGGATAGGAACGAGTCGAAAACTCTGAAGTTACGTTCCTTCCACAACTTTCAAATGACTGGAAGAACCAGGGAGTCGAACTCGGCGCGAAGGTGCCCCAGAAACTGGGCCCTACATGACGGCCACCAGTCCTGGAGCCAGTTGCCATGCGACGAGGAGAGGGCCGCCCAGCTAGAGACCGACAACACATGTAACTAGACCTGTCGAGCGAACACATAGTCGAAGAATATGATTTGCCAAATCAAGCTCTTGTGTACAAAACGGACAGGCCGAGTGACTGTCGATGTTAGGTTTATGGAGGAGATCAACCATCTAATAGCGCTGCTGTGAATAGCAAAAAAATTTAACCGCGTCTTAAAGAAAAAAAATTAACTCTTAATTTTAAAATTTAAATTTTAACCGTGTCTTAGAGAAAAAAAATGGGAGTCGAATTCCGGACCAGGACACTAATAGTAACTAAAAGGAAGATCTAGGACTGACTGTCAGTCACGGAAACCCAAGCTGTACTACATTCTGAAGAATTTAGAGTGGAATTCAGAACATGTTTTGATGCATTGCCGATTGAACAGCACAGGCCCCAAAAGCAAGGCCTAAAAGAATCTCAAACAGGCGACCCACAGTGCTCAAGAAAAGCCACTTCCGCCACCTTTATACTATTCAAACTACCCCAAAGAAGCATCCATGAAAGCGCCACAATTTCAGAATAATTCAGACTTTACCTTGATTCAGAGAGAGAAATTAGAGAAAGTTCAGAGCTTAATCCAGAGAGAGAAAGAAAGCTAAGAGCTTTAGAGAAATAGAGAGAGAATGCTGTGAGCTTTAGAGAGAGAAAGAGAGAATTTTTTTTGGTTGGTTGCTGCAAGAGCTAAGAACCGCGTTGTTGGTCAGCAGACAAAGGAAAGAATTTGAGGCCAAAGGGAAGATGCCAACAGAGTAAATGAACAACCAACTACTAGTATTTTTCTTCTTATTATTCTTTTTTTGGTTTCTGGCAAGCACAAACACATCATCATCATCATCATCATCATCATCAGCTTTAATCCTTTTTTTGTTGGCTTTTTGGGGTTAGTTAAATGGGAAAGAGACCTACTTGGCATGATAATTCAAGGAGGGCAGTTCATTGCTTGGTGGATTGTTAAAGGAGTGGAGTGGAGCTTGTAATCATTTGGTTGGATTGCAAAATCAAAAAAAGGAGATACCATTTGGGATTTGAGTTGATCATTAGGCCTAAGCCAGCTGCATGCATTACGGAACCTAATTATAGGCAGGAATTAATATCTTCCTTTAATTTAGAGAATATGATAAAGTTGCTCTCTGCAGACAACTGGTTATAAGTGGGTTATATCTGACTTTAAGTATAAGATTTATTCCATTCATGTTTAAGCTTGTTTAGAAGAATGTATATGTTTGGTAATGTTGTTTGACAAACGGATCTTATCATTTATATGGGCTTAAACCATCTTTAGACAAGCCGAGGTACTACGAGCTTTGTAGTGGAGTCAAAAAAAAAATAAACCTTATAAAGTTGAGAGCTTAAAGAAATAATGTGAGTTTTATAGAAGTTAACCTCACATAATTAGGCAATAACAGAATTTTTGCAAGTGAATTGAATGCTTTGCTTGCACCAGATATCCTTCCAATGTCTAATCAAGTTATCGTCAATTATCACAACCCATCACATGAACCTCTAACTAACCAACCCCCCAATTAAGCCTCCAAAAGCATGCTAAAATAGTAAAACCACCAAAATCAAAGCCAATGAAAACGAAACAAATCACGGAACACCAAAAACCATCATTAATTCAAACAAATAACCGCAATTCTTTTCCCAAACATAAAACCTTCCCCCCAAAATACAAACAAAAGAAAACCCCAAGCTCCCTAGTCAACCTTGCAAAAACCAAAAACCAAAACAAAAGCAAGAACAAAAAAATACTAAAATATTTCTCGACGCGTTTACACTAACCCGATGCGTGTCCGAAGCATTCGTGGTTTGTCTATATATATAAACCAATTTCGGACACAAACTTAATCACAAAAACACAAACGCGACAACGCAGCAGCAAAGGCGCGCCGCGGCGGCGAGACATGACGAAGACGACGACGACGACGACGACCTCGCCGGCGGCGCTCCTGTCAGCGGCGCTGCTTCTGCTGCTGTCGGCGGCGGCGCAGCTGTGCTCGGCGTGCCCGCCGGCGGCGAGCCAGACGGCGGAGAACAACCCGCGGCTGCAGAAGGCGTACGTGGCGCTCCAGGCGCTGAAGCACCGCATCACCGACGACCCCAAGAACCTCACCGGCGGCTGGTGCGGCCCCGACGTGTGCCGCTACTTCGGCGTGTTCTGCGCCACCGCGCCCGACGACCCGTGCGCGGTCACCGTCGCCGGTCTCGACCTCAACCACGGCGACCTCGCCGGTGAATTCCCGAGGAGCTCGGCCTCCTCTCCGACCTCGCCGTGCTCCACCTCAACTCCAACCGCTTCTGCGGCACGCTGCCGGAGTCCCTCCCCAAGCTGTCTCTCCTCCACGAGCTCGACGTCAGCAACAACCGCCTCTCCGGCGGCTTCCCGCAGCACATCCTCTGCCTACCCAACGTCAAGTACGTCGACATCCGCTTCAACAACTTCTGCGGCGAGGTCCCGCCGGCGATCTTCGACAAGAAGATCGACGCGCTCTTCCTCAACGACAACCACTTCGACTTCGAGCTACCGGAGAACTTCGGCAACTCGCCGGCGTCGGTCATCGTGCTCGCCAACATCAAGCTCAAGGGGTGTATACCCTCCAGCGTCGGGAAGATGGGGGCCACGCTGAACGAGCTCATCGTGCTCAACTCCGGCGTGCGGTCCTGCATCCCGCCGGAGATCGGCCACCTCGGCGAGCTCACCGTGCTCGACGTCAGCTTCAACCAGCTGCAGGGGACGCTGCCGGAGTCCATGGCGTGGATGCGGTCGCTGGAGCAGCTCGACGTCGCGCACAACGAGCTCGCCGGACACATCCCGGAGGGCATCTGCGCGCTGCCTCACCTCAAGAACTTCACCTACTCGTACAACTACTTCTGCGGCGAGCCGGAGCGCTGCCTCAAGCTCCGCCGCGTCGACGACCGCCAGAACTGCATCGCCGGCAGGCCCGACCAGCGGCCCGCCGACCAGTGCCTCGCCTTTCTCCACCGCCCGCCGGTGCACTGCGACGCGCACGGCTGCTTCGCGCCGCCGGGGCACTACTGACCGACGGCGACGGCGACGGCGACGTCAACTCCGGCGACATGTGAATTTCGTTGGTGAATTATTCCTACACACAAAATCAATCACTCAATCAAGCATCGTATATATATACACTGTAATGTTTTTCTTCTTCTTCTTCTATTTGGATTTTTTCTTTTTTTCCTCTTTTTTTTTTTTTACAGAGAGGTTGGTAATTAATAATGGGATTTGTAGGAAGAGTACATGATACATTACACTATATTTGTGACTTACTGATCATTGTTTGTTTGTTGTGTATTTCCATATATACTAGTAGTTAGTAGATGAGAAGGAGATTATTAGTATTGTTAATTAATATCTGTTAATCATGTTAGTTGGGTCAAGCTAGTGGGTAAATATGAGTCATTAGTAGTGCTTGTTAGTTGTTAACTTCTTTGGGTTGAAAGTGATTTTGACATAATACATCAAGCCACCGCCACCAAATTAACCAAAAAAATATTTTTTAAAAAAAATACTGAAAATAAAAGAGTCTCACTTGTTCAACCCAATCATGCAAAAGTGTAAGAAGGTAGTACAAAGTGAAGGTATTAATAAGCAGGAATCCAGTTGAGGGGCAGTACCAAATGGTGAACAGGGGAGAAGAATCAATGCAATTCTCTCATCTGACAAAGATGGGGTCAAAGTGGAATTGCATTGCATTAAATTAAACCAAACTAAATTCCAATTAAATTAAACTGAATCAGTAATTGATCATGGGTTCCAGCTGCAAAGAGGCAAGAGGCAGCTAGCTAGCTAGCTAGCCTCTTCATGCACACCACATACACATCATCTTGCCTGTCTCCAGCTTCACATTACAGTTCAGACATAATCTTCAGTATCAAATGTTCACACACATATATGCACTGCACGTATCAAATGTTCAATTTCTTCAGTGATCTTTCAGACTGTCACTACACAATTCTCTACATTACTGCTGATGCATTAGTAGCCATTGACATATGGGCCCCGCCGTGACCCGCAAGTCATCAGCAGTATTGCAGAGGATCCACGACCCATGTACACGCATCACAATTCACGAGCCTACCCAAGAAGAGACAGTAACATGCAAAATTTTGCAAAATTCCAAGTTGCATTTGGACATAGCAGTACATGCTCTTGTGTGTGTGTGTGTGCCCAGTAGAACACGGCAGCATAGAGCTAGAAGGAGAGGAAAGAAAACAGAGCAGTTGCCATCTGAATCTGAAAACGCGGGAACGTTTTGGTCAGACAGACTGGCAGGAATCAACAGGCCAGCAACTGGACAAAACATGAAGGCAATGGTTTTTTCTCTTCACAAAAGAACAATAAAATGTGGCCATGAGTTGCCAGCCGTTTGCCATTATGTACTACTACCAGTATTACTAATACTAAACACTATGCATGAGACCACTTGCCATAAAACAATTGCCCCCCTGGTTGGTAGTTAGCATCCTGATTAAGCTTAGCCATTGTATAGAGATAGAGAGAGATAATTGGTTAGAGATGTAGAGAGAGAAAGAGAGAGAATTTGTTATAGTTATGTCCAATAATACTAGGCAGACAGCTTAGCAGGTAGGCCTAATGCAGTGTCCCAATAGAAGCAAGAAGGTAGGAGAGAAGAAGAAACAAAGGGTGTGCTTCCCCACCAAGTGACAAGAGCCTATCAGCAACCTTGAAAGAAAATTCTTTCACAACATTGCATTACTTCTACATTTGTAGTTAGTTAGTTATACAGCCATGTAATCTGTTTCAAGCACCATCTGACAGTTGGTAACTTACCACCATGTATATGAATTCTAGCTCCATTCTGGAGCATGATAATTGAGCAGCTTTGTCAGTGACTCAGACTCTGTTTTGTCAACCACTCTTGCTCAACTGGAGCATAATTTTTCATGGTCCATGCAGCAGTAAAGCCAGTAATGTACTGCTACTAATGTTTACTTTGGGTAGTTGTAGTACTAGGTCAGCTAAGGAGTGTAGAGCCTGACATCTCAACACCCATTCCGAACTATTCTAAGACATAACTGACAGTACCATCCCTTTGCCTTTACATGAATGAGAGAGATTAGGAGGCCACATGCATGCAGGAAAGAGATGTAGGAGCAACCCCAGGCACTGTTCAAGGATGAACAAAGTCATAAATGAGATGTCTGATTTTAAGTGCCCATTTTTGTTCAGGGGAACAGAGTGACTAAACAGGGTTTCTGAAAGAACATAGGGATGGAAAATGGAATTGAAGTTGAGCCTCCACAGAGGTGATTTTATACAGCGTTGATAGAATTCAATAAAGACAACATTATCATCATCACAACATATTATCTTACATACAGATTATTTGGCACTAACATATGTTACAAATACAGATTACAAGATCTTAATATTATAACTTAAACTACCCTCTTCCAGTACCTGATGGCGTGCTTCAGATATGAGGCACTTTTCTCGGACTACAAGTCGTACTCCGGACGCTCATAATCAGCAGCCAGCTTTTAGGATGGACCTGATTGATTCCATGGACAGGAATATGAATAAGATGCTGCCAAAATCAAACACCATCTAATGTTGTACATAAGAAACAGGCAGGCCTTACCTAAAGCAAGAGGCGATGCAGAGTTGAATGCGCTCTCGGAACTGTTCATTGATGAACCGCTGCTTGCGTCTCCAATGAGTGATGGAAATGAGGGAATGGATTTCAGTATCAGCTTCCTGCCACCTTTTCGGCTTGGTGAAACACTGAGTGCATTATGAGGTGGTGAGACTCTCTTTCCATTTGGTGAAGATGTCTTGACACAGTTACCAGGAGATGCATCATCTCTTAATATATCTGGCATTTCTTCGTTCAAGCCACTATTAGCAATCTTGGAGAACTTCTGTGAGTGAACAGCTCCAGAAGCTTTCGAAGATGAACGAGATGAGTTCGTGCGAGCTTTAGTAGGTCTTGGTGGCTTTGCACTCGAGAAGTTTGGCGGTTTGAGCAACGAACTGAAAAGGATTATACAACTATTAGAACGCAGGCATACAGACAGACAAATACCTAAGCCCAGTTTAAGATGGTGAAAAATATAGTCGGCAAACCTTGAAACACCGAAAGGTGGAGTTATTGGGACAAGTTCAAGGAATGGATGATCTTCACTCTGTACATTTGCCTTTTGTAGATCATTTTCCTTTTCCTTTCCACAATGTTCTGCTTCATCACCTCCTTGTTTCATTTCTTCAGCCTCGGTTGATACAGCAGCTGCCAAGAGGACATTAAATTAAGAGGAAACTCAAAGCATGGGGAGCTTGTTGATAACATGAGGTACTCTTATCAGAGTGACCTTCGAGATGAAAACAAAGAATTGTAACATAGATCAAGAGGTTAAAAGAAGTTGATCGTTTTGAAATTTGTAATGCAGAAGGTTGTAAATGCAAAAGGAAACTCCCTCACGTAAGGTGCAGTTTTCTCTTTTCTTTCTCTACAAACCTATGCAGATATAGCACCACAGTAGTAAGATCACTAGGACATTAGCTTTCTGAGGTTTTCTTTTTTCTTTCTGTAGTTATGCTATCCAGAATGGCATGCTTCAATTTAACATGGAAATTTATGCATTCGTGCAACTAACAATAATGAGAAAGTCAGCCTACTATTGTTATGGAGTTTCATAGCATAGAAGGACTACGTATACATGATAAATATGCAGAGAAAAAGCAACATGCTATTTTTGTTTCTAGCAAAATGGGTGTGCAACTCAAAAAATTGAACAGGAATGGCATGGTTGTAAAAATGTGAAATGCTAAATACTCACCATCTCTTTTTCCAAATGTGTTTTTGCAACCCTCACATCTGCAGTTGCTGGAGCATCCAACACCTCCCTTTTATTAAATCAAGCATTTAAACCACAATAAGTAACAAATTACAGGCTAAGTTTCAGATAACTGTCTTGAACACAAGTTTTCAGATCATCTTTAGTACCTGGTAACATTCACAGTATTTCTTAAGACAGCTTGACTTCTTGCAATTGCATCCTCTCTTATGCCGAGCTGAAGCTGGAGTATTGTTAGGATCTTCCTGCAATTTATTGAAGTATTTCAGCATCACATAATTGGAAATGAGGGCTAGAAGTAGTACATATTATCCAGTAAAAAGAGCCTACCCCGGTATCCTGACCAGCATCAGACATGCGGATCACTTTTGGAGCAAATGCCAGTGGGTTCCTGAATTCTATCTGCTTGCGAGTGGAAAGAACAATCTCCTCATGAATGGGCTTGTTAAGACACCCTTGACATGAGCAAGGTTCAGAACAGTACACACCAGCAGCAAAACACTCGCAGTAACTGCACATGACAACAATGCAAAGGCTTATTAGGGGAAAATATTCAATTCAGCCTATACACATAAAAAATGTAGAGCAAAACTAATGATTTAGAATTCTATGCACAAGCACTTCAAAAGGAAAACCTCTTCATGTAATTAGGATCACTAAATCTTAACAGCTAATCAGAACTCACAGTTTCAAGCACTTTGACTTCTTACAGCTGCAGCGCTTGCATGC
The DNA here is from genome assembly GCA_019925245.2 of Oryza australiensis. Taxonomy (NCBI): domain Eukaryota; kingdom Viridiplantae; phylum Streptophyta; class Magnoliopsida; order Poales; family Poaceae; genus Oryza; species Oryza australiensis. The sequence goes on from JAIFGZ020000342.1 coordinate 6,015,669, forward strand.
CTCACCATCATCTCCATTATCTGCTTTACGCCTGCACATCAACAAAAATTGAATAAGTTATCAGAATATAATGAAACATAGTAGCACCTGTCACCCTCCAGAAGGAAATCAAATCAATAAAACAGACCTCTTCTTTTGAGGGCTGTTGCTTTGACTTGAATCGTGATCATTTCCAAGAAAAACTCCAGCTGAACAATCGTCATCCATCTGAAGTTCTAGAAGTTCACCACCCGGGTGAACGAAATTCTCTCCAGCAGACATCTTCCCATGCGCTTCCTGCTGAGTTGCAGATGATGGAACCAAAGATGACATGGGATCCTGACAGACCATTTTATCCTTCGATGTTAAAGCAAGAGCATTCAAATGTAGACCTATACCACGCAACACACGTGGAGATGGAATTTTCCCTGTATTTGAGTGATTGTGTACAGGGCTTTTTCCTTTGCAGGTTGAGACTGACAGATCCATGACTGATTCTTTCTGCACAATCCTATTTGAATACCCAGCTGCCTCAAAAACAAGACAGCGTCTCCGCATGCCACGTTGCTGTTGGGTCTCAACCTAACCATGTTAACAGAAGGAAAGACTTAGTGCATTATGGGAAAATACCTGACTATAACAGAAACTTAAGGAGGAAAGACAGTTCTATGTGAATGTGGGCAAAATTTTACCTTGTAGTCTGTTGGAATACTTCCGTTTGCTTCATAAAGGTTATCCTGGATTTCTTCAGTTGAGATGTTCTTTTCACCATCAGGAACTAGCTGAGCATTTTCTGTCTGATCTTCTTCCATTAACAACTCACGGTAGTACGTCTGCGTAGATGAACTAGGATGTGTTCTGTCCGAGATGTCACCATCTCCTGTAAGCTTTGATAGCAGAAATCCACATGATTCTGCGTTACTTACAGCTAGCTGCACTCCTTTGTGATCCTCGTCATAGGCAATAAGTTCACCCGAAGTTGCAGAGATCAAGTCATCCCAATCACATCCCAGGATTTCATCATTAAGTTTTTCTGGCTGGCATCCATCCAGGAGCTGGACTTCAGTAGAAAACAGGCATTTCCTTTTCTCCGAAGTATTGTTTTTAGCTGTTTGGAATGCTCGTAATTTTCGACATTTGCCCTGTTTAAGATCTGATCTAACACCATGGCAAGGTGTCGTGTTGTGATCTGGACTGCCAGAATCAAATTGACCAGGTTGAGGCAAATCGTTTGACCCTTCAGGATGTACTACTGTACCTTCACTTACTGAAGAGGTAATTTTGTGGGTTGCTTGAGTGAGACTGCTAGTGCAGGCAAAAAACCTAACAGCATTTGAAGATTTAGATGGCTTGTTTTTATCGCTTGCATCAGCGCAAACCTCGCTTTCAGAGAATTCAGCAAAAGAGCTCCTGATAAGAATGAGTAGCAGCATCAGAACCACCATACTAGGCATGACTGAAAGTTTTCCTTGTAAGAATAAGAATTCAGGCATGGCTGAAAGTGAAAGTAAATTAAGGCCGTAGCATACTTTGATAGCTTCGATTCCTTTTGCGCATTGTCATGCGGAGAAGTGAAGATGGAGGAAATGGAGGTGATGTTGAGGGACTGGTAAGCCTGGATGCTGCTTGCTGAATATGCAGACTTGAGAGGCTCGATCGGAGATAGGCTATCGATGAAACTGAAAAGTGGGGAGTCCTGCATTCAGAATGAGAAGAATAAGATCAGCCCTTGAGCAATGCTCAAAATGGCACCGAATTTGTGCCCAATTTTACAATGTCCTGGTTTTGCAGGGTGTGCAGGAAGAGTGTAGATTCCCTGAATGCAATAATGTAAACACCAAATTCAGTAAACAAAAATGGTAAGTACAAGTAGATCGCAGGGTTATCATTACTTAATTACCATTTACTGCTGCAAAGAACACGTTTCAATTCACAAGCATGTTTAATAGTGGGCACTAATATTTCACATTTGGCGCAGTTGACGCCGTATTTCTAGCAGTAATACCAAAGTAAACTATTTTCACAACTTGCTGGTACACAGTACGTGAAGATATATGCTATGAGATGGGGGTAAATTAACACAAATCCCAAGTCAAAATCCTCGCCCACAATGGATCTGACACTGCCGAAGGACAAGACAGGCAAGCATTCGCAGGGATCTAAATAAAATTGCGAGTAGTTGTGTCCGAACTGCTAATAAATCCCTAAACCTCTTGTGAATTTGCAGAACACAGCGCAGCAGTGTTCTTCCCTCAAGCTCCTAATCTCAAGAACTTCACTGACCAACTGAGCAACAGTATTAGCGAGTAGATTTAGAGCAGACCACGCGTGCTCATTCCATGAACCCGAGATCCCAACTGGTCAAAAATTCCCCCCAACAATCGAAGTGAGGTAAGGGAAACAGTTGATGGTACCAACGATTGGAACGAACCAGACCGGCGGAAAGTGAAAAAAGAGGGAAATTTCTGAGATGCGAGCAGTGCAACGAATCCGACACCGTGTCGCGTGAGAGAAAGAGGGAGGGGAAAAAATCAGCGGTTACCCACTGGAGGAGGAACAGAACGAATTCCAGCGAGAGAGAGAAAAAAATCAACCGGTAATTGCAGGGCACAAGTCGGAGGATTCCTCCTCGCTGCCGGAAAAGCAGTGAAGAAACCTACGAGATCCCGCTCCTCCCCCTCCCCCACAACGAACACCACCGCCTCGCAGCCAAACCTCCGGCGCCGGCGTGGCGTCACCCCGCCCAAACCCAAACCCCAAGAAAATCCACCAACACGGCAACAGCAGATACGAAAACAAGAGAAGCGCTCCGCCTCAATCCCCACCACCCGCGCGTCGCCGGAGTGAAGTAGCAAGACTCGGTTATCGCGCTCACCTCCGCCCTCGTCGGCGCCGCCGCCGCCGCCGCCGCGCGGTCAGGAGTATCCATATCCCCTCCTCCTCCTCCTTCCTCCTCCTCTCGCTCTCACCACCGGGGGAGGGGACCCTCGCTTTTGTACACTCCGCTCCTCTCCCGCTCCCTCTCCCTCTCCCGCCGGGGAGTATGAGGACGGAGGAGGAGGAGGAGGAGAGGCAACAATTTCAAGACGTGGTTGGGCGGGAAAACGGAAGCAGAGCCACCCGCCGCTTTTCGCTTTTCCCCTTTCCTTCTTCTTTTTTTTTTTTTGGCGGCCGCGATCTGATCCAAACCGCGCCGCCGTGGTGCGACGCGTCGGCTTTCCGATGCGGGTCTGTCACGCTGACAGGTGGGGGCCAGCGGGTGCCACGTGGTTGGGTTGGCTCCTGTGGGTAGGCCAGCAACGGTTGTCAGAATTGGCGGGGAAACCGTGCCGCCAGCTGGCTGCCGCCCTACACTTCACTCATGTCCATTTTGGGTAGCATTATTTCTGCAGCGAGTTCAGTTATATATCCGCGTTTCTTCTTATATTACTGGGTATTTGATATGGCTCAAAATGATTTTGGTCGAGTAGAGCTGAAGCTCTGTCAAACGCTCTAACTTCAAATAGATCTGGAAAAAACACCCCATGAAAAATGAACTAGCAAGATAAAACTTAAAGTTGAAACCCTACCAAATACCCCCTACAACAGGTAAAACAACAAGTTAGTTTCATAAAATTTAACATTAAACAGATTTTTGATAGCATGCTAGTTTTATGTTGAAAATATTATTATATTTTGTATAAATTTTATCAAATTTTAAAAAAGTTTTACTTAAAAATTTCAAAACGACTTATAATATAAAATGAAAGTTAGCTATAAACGGTGAAACTTAATGGGTCTGCCAAAGTTGTATTTGATCGAGCGTGTGCATGGATTTTAGTTAGAGCCCTATATACTTCTGATGTCATATTTAATCGTGTAACATATGTACCTTGACTACTACATAAACATTTTTTCCATACGAAGAACAAACATTTTTCACAGAAGAGCAAATTAATCTCTCTCCCTAGGTGTCTACAGAAATCAGTATTTTTAGGCGGTAGCAAAACTGCATGCGAAAATGAAAATTTTGCATACAGCATGTTATGCCGCTCGTCCAAAAAAAATCGGTAAAAAAATTCAAAAACCTAGCTCCCATTCCCACCGTCATCGTCCCCGTCTACCAGTTGTTCTCATTGTCATCGCCGCCACTTCAGAAGCTGCTATCACTCCCGAGGCCGATGTTGTCACTGCTTCTTGCCACTCCTTCATTGGTGGCAACGGATCCACCCGTCTCGGGCCAGTGGCGACGAAACCTACGTTTCCACTGTTGTCTCTCACATCCCCTTCACCAGCGTCGCTCCCGAGGGCGACATGGATGGATCCGTGCCCCTTGAGGTCTTCACCGTTTGTCGTGGTTGTTGTAGTCATGCAATCATTGTCGTCGTCACGGGCGAACCGCCCCTCCCCACCACTTAGCCGGTAGCAGCGGATTCATCCTTCTCAAGAACGGCAGCGACAGCCGATGGAGGAAAGGAGAGGAGATGGGCTAGGAGAGGCGGGGGGTGGAGAATACTGAGGAGATGGGGAGGAGTAGAGAGAGGAGAGAAAAAACTTAATGGGAAAAATAAAAGGAGAGATGATCCGGCCAAATATGAAAAAGTCATAAGACAAACCTCTTAAGCATGTCCGTATAAAAGAGAGTTTGTTCGTAAAAACCGTTTTTAGGTAGTGATTGTTTCGCTTCTAAGCTGTACTCCTATGTTTAAGCTGTACTCCTATGTTTGACATTACAAATTAACTAGTGTATTTTATTGTTGGTTCCTCCAAAGTTGTACTTGCTGGTAAAATTTGGTCATTATGCGTGTTTCAGTGATATTACTCAGGGTGGTGCAAAGTCATATATTTGGTGCATGAAATTAAATTACTCTTTGATTGCTTTTAACAAAGTTGTTTTATTTGTATATTTTGATTAGCGAAAAGTATGATATTGACTATTTCTCTAAATTGTACTACTATTTGATTTCGTTATAAAAATAAGCGTCTAGATTTGTCTCCTTAAAGTCAAATTTGATCGATAAAGTCATTTGGCATGCCGAGGTTTGTATTCCATTGGCTCAACAAAATCGAATTTGATAGTATATGATTGAAACAGTCGCTCTAAATTAACACAGGTATGTGCAGCAGTTGACACAGAACGGTGTCTTGGCGAAAAAAGCTGGTCGTTGCATCGATCTCGATCGCCGTCGATCTATCTGTGGACGATGGGTCTACATCCGGGGCCCACTTGACATCGATCGGGTCCGGCAAGACCGATCATTTTCTTTTCTTTTGTTACGTATGTTTTTTTTTGCGTATTTAATAATTATTCAGTTGTAATTTGTCTCGACTCGAAGTGGCCTTGGATTCCCAAATTCCCGGGTCGTTTGGGTTGAGTGGACCAGCTTTATAAAATTTGGCACGGTTCGATCGAGTACGTACCTATTTCATAATCGGATGATTATTTTTAATAAACGTGAAACTAACAGTCTCAATGTAACATTTTACCTCTTAGTTTCTAAGATATTATGTATTTTTCAGTGTATAGTTTCATCGCACAATTTTATGGGTTATTTTAGCTTATTTTAGTCCCACTGGTCCCACAGTTTAGATGAAGCGACGAATAAAAAACAATCCATGAAACTAAAAAAATTTTAGTGTGAGTTTCACCCAGTTTTTAATGTTTTGAAAATAAAGCTCTATAGTTTCATCCCATGAAACTTTTTCTCTCTCTTTCCTTTTCGTTTCATGTAAAACTATAAATTCACTGATGTGACATAATTCACTGATGTGACATATGATTTAACATGTATAAAACACTCTATAAAACCTCATTAAGACTGACTTAAGGTTACTCTCAGTTACTCTCAGTTAGAGAATTTTATGAGGTTTCATACATAATAATTTTAATAATTTTAGTATGTCACATAGGAGAGACCTAGTTTCATATTGAGAAAACCCTGCGTACACAAATACCAACTATTCATGAGTTATGAAATTAAATGTGATTTTGATCTTATGAAAGCACACCATAAAATTATACATTGGAGAGAATAGTTTCAAATATTATTTTATTTATTCATATATATACTTATACTAGCAATTATGCCTATGCGTTGAACGGGTGAAGTCGAGGTGCGACGTGGATGGGGACGGGAGGGAGGGACGCAGGCGTGGTACGGGAGTTCCGAGCAGCGATGGGAGAAAGGAGCGCAGGCACGGCGCGGGGCGCGGCACGGATGGGGACGGGAGGAAGGGGCGCAGGGAGGGATGGACGCACAAATTTTTTTTCATCCAAGCCCTCCCTTTCTTTTTAGCATTGAGACTATTGGTTAATTTTGAAAAAACTCAAGGAGTTTTATGCAAAATAGTCAGACAAAATAAAATTTTAGGTAGAAACATTATTTGCTTTATATATAGTTATAGTTTATAGATATAAATATATGATGACACATCAATATAAATTTTTTTATTAAGATTAACCTAACGAGAGAAATGCTATTTAATTTCATTTTTTTTGGAAGATACGAGAGAAATGCTAGTTGGGGCGGCCGATCTCTACTTCTCTCACTTTCCGACTTTGAGTAACTCGGAGTAGCGCGCCAATGCACCAGAGAAAAAGGACACGTGTCCAAGGCATGTATACAACGAGTGATTTCTTCGTTTCATAAAAATAAATATCATAGTATTAAATATGACAGATTCTAATTTGATTTTTTAGCGAGCATCGATAAAAAAAATAGCAAGCATGCACGTACGCCACTGACAAAGTGGGGCCCACCCGCGGTTGCACGGGATCTCCTGTGGCACGCGGCGGTGTGACGGTTTCAGTGTGAGAGAGCGTGGGCAGCGACTGCATTTAGTTCTGGCGTGATCAGCCTCGTGAACCGGACGACGTACAGGAGGAGTTGTTGTTCGCTGTACCCCACACCTGAAAGATTAATTTGTTGAATAAAATTGGATGAGACAAAATGTATACTACATTTGATACTTTTTTAAAACTTATTTTATAAAATATATTTCTAAAAAATATTTAAAATATATTCTTTTCTCGATGTGATCCTAGTGTCAAGATACGCTAACATCTTTCACATCAACTATTTTTATCGTAAGGATGAGGGGTGTTATTGGAAAAAAAACAACCTCATCATGAAAATATATCCATCCATGAAATAAGACTATCGGTAAAATATGTTTTTAACAAAATCAAAGTATAAAAAGTCCATGAAATATATATACACACTATTAACGTATATATGTAACCTCCAATACTTCTCTACTGTGTAATGCATTGACGCGTACGCATTCCTCTGATTTGTTGTCAATTGGTACAAGAATCAAGTATAGTTGCAATCAGGGGATATCGACTGGGAGATGATCGAACGTCACGTTTCGATCAAAATGTATACTCATATAGTATATGATTTCTTGATCGGCACTAGTAGCTCGCAAGCTATAAGCATGTTTTTTTTATAAGCCATACAAGAAACATCCGATGTTAATGCGTGGCTGTACGAGCTCGATCGTGCATGCAGTAAATTAATTATACTACGGCCGTTAATTAACTACTCCTATTTATATATCGAGGTGGCCCGCAGGCAGGTAAGCGAGATCAACGGGCCAGGACACGTGTGGGCCCAGCAATGCAGCAGTTCGGTTGCAAGAGCAGGTTAATTAGAACAAGCTCAGGCTAGTTGTTAGGCTTCAAAAACATATACGTAAAACATATACGTACATTAGTAATAGAGCTAGCTAATAAAAACAGTATATGTACCATAAGTAACTGTTAAATATATCTAAATTTTTATAAATTCAGTCAATATATATAGATAAAGAGAGAGTGTGTATGAATAGAGAACATATGTGATGAAAATGAGGCTAAGTGTTATAAACTCATGGAAATCAAACGTTTTATAAATTCATAAAAAAATACTAGAGAAAAGGTGTAGAGATAAAATAAATTGTCACTTTTTGTTTCTTTCAAATAAAATTAGTTTGTATTTAAGATTTAGTGAGAATATATATTTATTTTTTATTTATCTTTATCTCTATCTCTATAATATTTTTATAAATATATAAAATTTTTAGGTATAATTTTTACGAGTTTTCAACGCTCAAGTTATTTTTACATAATATTTTCCATTATTTAATACTAGCTCGCTTTCACTCTCTTTGTACTCATTCCTCCTTTATCTTATCAATTTTTTTCCAGTGTGGACACAATGCAGTCAATGAAAACCATATCTTAATTATATTGTACGTACCAGCTCTTATGAAGAGATGAGCTGAGAGGGACATTACATCGCCAAATGTTGCGTTTTCCCGCCCGTTTTTGGGCTCGTTTCTCCTCTGCCGCCCGCGCGCGCAGACGACCGACTTGCTAGTCTATCAAATTAATCTAATCTATATTAGGATAATTAGTGATCCAATTAACGGCTATACTATACACTAGTAATATACTACACTATTAAGATATACTTGACAATGCAATGATAAAAAGCATGTGGTTTTACCTTTAAAATTTTGTACTCAATTTTTCACATATTTATATTTTTTGTTTAAAAATGTTTGAAAGATGTCTCTCCGTTTAAATCGTCTTTTTTATATACTAGAATGCTGGTCCAAGTGTTTCAGAAGATACTAACACACATGCAGCTAGCGCATGGAAGAAGATGCAGAATGCAATAGATAGATGAATCAGGTGTCAGATTTTTCATATCTCCTGCAATCGGACGGCCACACACAGATCAGGACAGAGGCCGGCCACCACCTGCTGCGACACACAACACACACACATGCACGCACTGCATGTGACGAACAACATCCACAGTCAGTCGTGTCATGCCATCCACGCGAAATTGCCCTCATCTCTCGATCGATATTTGGATCCATTCATCGACATGGAATCCGATCCTTAGTAATTGTCCTTGTCCTTGTTTAATTTTTCCTGCAGGCTGCACGTACTGTACACAGCTTTACTGCGTACTGGATGATCAGTACATCGATCGCAGTACAACGTACTCGTTACTAAGGCATTATCAAATTTAACACGACCTTTAAAATTAATATTTAATACAATCATAATTATATGAAAATAAATTTGAAAATTAATTCAATGATACTGTTTTTATCAGAATAAAATTTAATTTATATAAAATAATTATTGAGCAAATATTAAAATACGTGTGCGTTTGAATTTAATCAGTGAGACAGTACTGGTAGCAGAACTAATTAATGGCAGTGGTGAAATATTAATGCACATGTAATGCTTTTGCTTGGATTGGATCTACCTGGAGTAGCTAGTAATTGGGACCGATCTTGCTTGTTTTTTATCTTCGATAGGTTCCAGACAACCACAGGGCCAGGTTGATTTCTTACTGTCATACTGTCAGTGTGTATGTAACCTGCTGCTGTGTCAGAATTTATCCTTCACTGTCAGTATCAGCATGTATGTGTGCTGTTATAGTTAGGCCAAATTTAATCAATACGGCCAGATAGATTATTTAATCGCGAAAGTTGTTCTAGATAGCTAGGTTAATGTCGTTACCTCGTCAGTCTGCTGTATTGTGTACTGTTAATCTGATCTTATATAAAACACTTATACGAATGTCTGATTTATCCTTGAAAATGTTGTAATACTATATATATATATATATATATATATATGATATACCCGCCTAAACTAGCAGTACATGGCATTTTACACTTTTGATTCTGAAAATTGAATGAATTACACCATATTACGTAGTTGAATATGGACCAATTTCAATTCTACGTGACATCCGATATGACAATAAAATCCAACCAAGCTCTTTGCAAAGTACTCTTTCTATTTCAAATAAATATATGATGTTGTTGATTTTTCATGTAATATTTATTTTATCATCAAATAAAATATAATTTGACTAACACTTTTATATATTTATATATTAAATTTTTATATGTTATACGAAAAATCAGCTATGAGAAAGAGGTATTACAACCACAGTGAACTCATCGCGAGCCGACAGAGCAACCATTCTTCCCTACGCAACTACTACTCTTCCATCTTTTATCTGCACGGGGGTGAAAGCTCAAAGCAACAAATCATGGGTGTCCGGCGCTAGTGACTTCCCACTTCCATCGTTCCCTCTCTCCTTCAGACAAAAGGAATATTGCTAAGTGGACTCCCAACCAGTGTTGTTTTTGATTTCGTTGGGCTTGTCGTACCGCTTCTACCTGGTAGTACGGTTTTCGCACGAAAATCACGAAAACCACTAAAACCATGGAGAATGAACAGTAAATGGATTTGAATTTGAATCAATTTGTCGTGACGCTGTTTTCGTCCAAACCGCACAAGAAACGTAGTTTTCGGCCAAACCGCGCGAAAACCGCGACGACGTGCACAATGATGAAATTTAAATTTGAATTAAATTTGTGCTGCGGTTTTCACTCAAACCGCGAGACAACCGCGCCACATACCGTGGTTTTTCAGCGAACAGAGATAAATTTATTTTTATGAATTACTGATAAATATATATGTGTGATAAAATGAATTTTTCTAAATTTTGTGAATTCATACAAAATTATTTAAACGAAACCATGGGAATGTTGTTTCGCACCCCTGCGATACGCGCGAAAACCGCGGTGGTTTTTGCGGTATCGCAAACCCTGCTCCCAACCCCATTGTTACATGTGTGCCACATAGGACCAATATTATCTTGAAATGGGTAATGGTCCGGAGGTTATTCGGCCAGTTTTAATTAGTTGAGAATGTAAAATATTTTTTACTCCGTGGGTCGGAGTAAATTGTATCATAAATAAACAAAATTGTTTTATATATAATGTTGTGTCTAGAATTCCTATGGGTGGAATTATGATTGAAGTAGAGTATAATCAGTAAGAATGTATACTTAGATAAGTATACATTTAATTTGTATATCTATCTGAAATGGTACTTAGAACATTTCATATAGTAGTAGCATGGAGGAGTTAATTGAACTAGATTTTTTTAAAAAAAATTTTGACCTTTTTCGAAAACATATTTTATAAATAGATCACCGAAAAAACTTATTCCTTTAAAAAAACTTATAGCAGGAATAGACTATTTTTCTTGGTGCCAAGATCTCAATGCTGAGGTTCAATGTCTCGACGCTAATAACACTGGTGTCAACACTCTAGTCCCCTGTGGTAATTAAGTCGCTGATGTGAAGGGGTCGACGTCAATGACAGTGACGTAGACCTTTTAACATCTTAGCTCACTGGCATAGACCCTTTCATCTGTACGGGCCATCTGTGATGGGCTAAACAGAACTGTTACGGGCTCCCTCATCTGTAATGGGTGGCATAGGCAGTCGTTACAGATGGGTGCACCAATCTTGAGCCATTACAGATATAAGCCCTCATTGGCGCTGCTCGGCGCCGCTGCCCCTCGTCGACCCTGACGTGATGCCGTTTCCCCTCATCGGCACTGGTCGACCGCCTCTCCTTGTCGACCCCAACGCGGTGCCGCTTGCCCCCATCGAAGCTGGTCGAGGTCACCTCATGTCGTCGACCCCGACACATTGTCGCCTCCCCCATCGGTGTTGCTTGGCAGTGTCCCCTGACCTTGGCATGGCACCGCCACCCCTCGTCGAAGCTGATCCTAACGTAGCTCCGACTCTGACCTCACCTGTATGTCATAACCCTAGATCTCACCGCCCATGTTAGAGGAGGAGGAAGACTACCGACGAGCAACCCCTTGCCCAAGGCCAAGGGGTGATGCCACCTCCTTCCGTGCCACTCGTGCGCCAGATCCCGCCGCCAATGGAGGTGAGTCCTATCCTCATTCTTCTTTTCTGCTCTATGATGCGATGAAGGAATGCTTGATGATGAAAAGAAGGTCCATAAACTGTTCTTAAATGTTGTGTATTTTTGTTGTTCGTGAGGCAGTATTTTTGTTCTATATTGCTATCATAAATGATGTGTATTGCTCTGAAATTTCTGGCAAATTCTGCATTGCAATTGTTTGGGGCAGTATGTTTTATCCTCTTATGATTTATTCGTTGGTTAACATTTTACTTACAGTAGCTCAAGGTATGGTCTTAGCAACAAAAATGAATATTAAATTGCTCAGATTCAGGGATATTATGAGAGATTATACTGACCCAACTATTATATTTTAGCTACTGCTAAGGATTCAGTTCTAGAATTCCTTTATTTCCCCGGCCGTTGTCGTTTTGCTATTGCTATGGGCTGAGAATTATCTGAACTGGAGGTTGTTTTTGTCAATATGTAAATTGCTATTTCACATTCTTGATGTTTTTTGGGGGGCTATGGGCAGAGGATGTGATCCTGAGATTGTGTCCTTTTTCTTTTTGTGCTATGGGCAGAGGATGTAAAATTCTTTTGGTTTGTAGTAAGATAGTGCCTCTTTGCAGTATAGAAACAGTGAGTGTGAACTGGAGAATATTGTGATCTCTTTGCTGGCTTGCATATTACTATCTTAAATGCTGTGTATTTACTTTCCTATGCTTGATTTAGCCCGGTCTGTCTGTGGATGCTTGGGATGTTCGAAAAACAGATCGAGGGGCTAATTGGCTGGTGTTTTTTTTTCCTCCGAATTATCCAGGTTACGTGCAATTGAGCTGATTTAGGCATCTTTTCGACTAAGTGCACTTGACTTTAATTGTAGGAAAGATCTATTTCTTTTTGTAAAAATCAGAGGCTAGAAACTAGTTCTATATTGCTGCAAGTTCATTTCTAATTAGTAGAATGTACTGTATTGTAAACATTATTCTAGTCAGTCAAAAAAATCTATTTTTTAAGAATAAAAAATTCTACTTAGGTCTTATAATTTATTATCAACTAAGGCTGAAAAATTATGTTAACGTTGTAGGAAAATAACTAGCAACCATATATCATTATACATACGATTATAATATGACTCCAGCTTTTGATTTACAGGAGCGGACATGAAATATGGAGGGTATCAACCTCGATGCCCTTAGATAATAACTGGCATAGTTCATCATTTTAAAAGTCGTGAGAGTAGAAATAGAGCTATCTCTCGCTGTCCAATTTAAATTGGAACTTTGGTATTGTGTCTTTAAATTAAATTACACGTGTTTATGTCCAATCAGTAGTCTTGCTTTTGTACTATCCACATGTTGCTCTAGACTTATAATAATTTATCTTTACCTTGCTATATATTTATGTGAACCCAAGTATCATGAACTTTATTGTCTATTAATTATGTTCTATTTATAGCTTTCGTCGCTTCAACTTGTAGCAAATTTGGCTGCTATTATTTGCATTTAGTTTGCACCAATTTTGATAAAAATTGCATCAATATAGTTAAAAATAACTATATTATTTTGATACGAAAGTAGTAACAAGTATATAAATGTTCCTATGGCGTATTGAATTGACCTTCGAGGAGGGACCGGGCCATGGCCAAGCCATTGACGACTGTAGCTAGCTAGTAGCTGCAAATTAAAAGGAAAAGGAAGGAAGGCTGCAGCTGTGGAAGAAGGAAAAGCAATACCACCCATTGGACAAGGACGACTACTACTACTAGTACTGGAGTAGTATTGTATGCTTCGATCTCTGACGAAAGCGAAAGAGATTGAGGCAATGCCGATGCAGTAGCAGCAGCAGTGTTCGCTCGCTTGGGCTTCACATTTCCGCTGCTGCTGCTGCTGCTGCTGAGCAAAGTGGTCAAATGATTGGTTGCTTGTCGCGAGGATCGTCAGGACACGACGCTACCTAGGCGCCAAAAGTTGGTGAAAACACCGTTCCCGCTTTGGTTTGGTTTGCCGCGATCAACTCCTTCCACTCCCCTGCAGCTTAGGTTGACTCACAACTGCCTATACTACTAGTATACTCTACTTCATCCACATGTCCTTTCCCTATCATACTCATTCCTAGTACTAGCATCTTAAAGAACACAAACAAAAAGAAAAAGAAGTGATACGTGTTGTCTTAAAATATAACCATCTTCTTATCAATATTTTCTCTTTCTAACCAATCATAATAACCAATCATAACCTCTTTCCCGTTTAATTTTACTTATTTACTTAATAACTATGTCCGACTTTAAAACTTCTTATATTTCATCAGATGGAGTTAGTACTACTCAACAAGAACAAGTTTGGGCTTTCAAAATTTGTCCCGAATGTTGCAACCTTGTACAACTTTGTTACAATCGATCTACCAATTCTACCCCTCATCATTGTTATAAGCAACAAAAGAATAGGTCCCACTTCCAACCTGTGGGCCCCACCCCAGGAAGGCACGTTCCCATCCACCCTGCATCTCATCGTCTCCCCAGAGCCCCCAATCCCGTCGCCCAGTCGCTCCCTACCCTGATCCCTAATCTCCCCTCCCCTCTTCGGCATCGGCAATGGCGAGGAGATCATAGCGCCGCTGGTTCCAAGGGTCGCACGCAAGCGGAGGACAGCGGATGCGGATTCCATGCATTCATGGCGGCATCGAGTTTCTCAGGCCAAACACACAAGCGGAGAACGGTGGAGTCGGATTCCATTTAGGGCAGCCGTCGAGCAGAACACGGGAAACGTGGGTTTTTGGGTGGCTTTGAAGGGGAAGAAGAGGGGATCCATGGATGTACAAGGGAAGGATTTTGCTCAAGATTAGGAGGATTTTGTTTTAGATTGAGAGGGTAATGTTTGATCTTTTTTTCTTAAAAAGAAAATAAACTTTGGCTGGCAAGGAGTAATTCGACAGGTGGGCCCTATCCCTTATTACTTCCATCTGATGGTCACGCGGTTAATTACCACGACGGCCCACTTCACTGGACATTTGCTCTTGGGCTGCTGGGCCTTCTCTAAAAAAGAGAATTAATTTTGGGCTTTGGGCCGAGACACACAACTAAGGATAATAGGACATTGTTTGGGCCTTCTAGCAAACTAGCTTCTCGTGGTCTCTCCGCTAATTTTTTTGGTTCAGACACTGCAACGACATCACCAACTTGCTACTAAGGCCGACGATTTTTATCTTACGGAGTGATGTGCAAAAAAACCAATTCTCCAGTGCAAAGTTTTATTTTATAATTTTATAGGCTACACATCTTATTTAATTATAAAATATATGATTAGATATAATCAAATAAAATAAAATATCTCAATGTCGGTTTCATCACGTTTTATAATCTACATACACAGTATCATCATGATGAAACTCTTTTTCTTTTTTATTTAATTTGTGTTGTTAAGTTATCATATATGTTGATGTGTTATTGTATTTAATGTGTGTAAAACATCTACGAAACTTTCATTGAAATTAGGGCCTGTTTGGGACTGCTCTGCTCCACCTTTTCCAACTCTGCTCCCAAACTTCTATGCCAAACAAGTCCAACTCAACGAACTCTGCTCTAGAAAAAGGTGGAGTTGAGGGTCAACTCCATGTTTTTTCCGAAGCTCCTCAGGGGGTACTCCAGAAACATGTGTTTTGTATGTCCTCGTGGAATTGGTAGAAAATTACCCGCAATTGCCATTGGTTACACAGAAAACGTTTTGATCTGGAGCAACCCATCACGTCGCCCTGTTTCAGCCCGTCGCCCTGTTTCCGCGCGCGGCACGGCGCGCTCTGTCGCCTCTCCCCAAACCGCGCGTCGTGCTCCCGACGCCTCCTCCTCAAACCGCGCGCCGTTTCGCCCAACCCGTCGCGCGCGCCGAAAACCCTAGCCGCGCCACGCTGCGCGCCACGCGCGCGCTCCGTCGCCCTCCCAAACGCGCGCGCTCCGTCGCGCGCCGCTCGAAACCCTAGCCGCCGCCACTGCGCGCGCCATGGCGCGCGGCACGACGCTCTCCCATCGCCCTCCCCCCTAAACCGCGCGTTCCGTCGCCGCTCCGAAACCCTAGCCGCCGCCACGGCGCGCGCCAACGTGTGCGGCACGGCGCGCTCCCGTCGCCCTTCCCCCCAAACCGCGCGCTCCCGTCGCGCGCCGCTCGGAAACCCTAGCCGCCGCCACTGCGCGCGCCACGCACGCGGCGCAGCGCTCTCCCATCGCTCCCCCTAAACCGCGCGCTCCGTCGCACGCCGCCGAAACCCTAGCCGCCGCCATGCGCGCGCCACGGTGTGCGGCACGGCGCGCTCCGTCGCCCCCCAAACTGCGCGCTCCCGTCGCCCTCCCCAAACCGCGCGCTCCCGTCGCCCTCCCCACCAAACGCGCGCGCTCCCGTCGCCCTCCCCCACCAAACCGCGAGGTGATGGCCGGAGAAGATAGATCCGATGATCCTGTACTCAATCCTCTCTTTTCTTACCCCCAAATCCCCTCCGTTCTCCATTCCCCAAATTTTTCTGAAGCGGATGCCGCCGGGTCCATGAGTCGAGGAAACTCGCCGGCGCCAAGGGTGGGGCTGCCGAGGCCTCCTCCGGCGGCGGCACCGATGGTCTCCGTCCAGGCCGAGACGGGTCGAACAAGGCCGGCGCCGGTTGTTGGCCGAACAAGGCCGCCCGCCCCACACTTGGTGGCCACGGATTCAATGCCACAAGCCACATCACGGAAACGACCACCATCCGGAAAGAAAGATGAACAGGTATTTTTTGGTTTTTGTTTGATGTATGCTTGATGTATGCTATATGCTTGATGTATCCGGGAAGAAAAATTTACTTTATCTTATCTATAGCTAGCTGTAGCTATTTGGAAGAAAATGCCTTGTGCCATGGCATCAGCATAAATAGCAAAGACACAGTGCATGTTCTCTGCCATGCCTAGTATAAAGTAGAACTATTAAACACAGAAGAAGAAAGGCAACTATCAACCAATCAATCAATTAACTAAGGATCAGTTTGCTTGTCACCCTTCAGGAATTTTACTTCTACTTGTTGAAATATAATTGGCAGTTCTCCTGTTGGTTTAGTTTAAAAACACAATTACTACAGGATTTACTTGTACAATTTAGTTTTTTATTTCTTGTATGTACACTGTGGTTGTTTTTTAGTCTCGTGCCACCAAACCATACAAATGTTAAATTCAATAGATTATCATGAATGCTTGAACATACTATTGCAATATCATGGTCAGGGTGATCAAATGGACTGGAACGATGCAAATTTGACAATAGCCTGTGAGTTGATGGCTGAACAAGTTACTATAGGCAATCGCCCAAATACTCATCTGAACTCTGTAGGTTATACTGAGGTCTCAAATAGGTTTTTTCAATTGACTGGTATCTTATTATCAAAGACCCAAATTAAGAACAAGTGGGATAAATTAAAGGCCGATTGGGTCATTTGGCTAACGTTGAAGAGGAGACAAACAGGTACTGGTTGGAACAATACGACCAAGACAATTGAGATGGAGGCCGAGTGGTGGAAGAAAGCAAAAAAAGTGAGTGCTATCAACTGATCAATAATTTTGTACTAATGCATTCATATATATTTATGTTTATGTATTGATGTTTATGTTTCACATGATTAGGATATTCCAGGGTGTGGCAAGTTTAAGAAAAAGCCTCTCCAAAATGAAGATTTGCTTAGGGAAATGTTTAGAAATATTACAAATGAGGAAGCAGATCATTGGAACCCTTTGAGTGACAATCCTATTATCCCTACTAGTCAAGAGCAATCTTTTGATGTAGACTGTGAGTATGTTGATGGAGAGAATAATGTCCAAAGTGACCCATTTGATGCCAAAGACGAGGGGGATGACGAGGTTCAGGAAGTCACTCCAAGTGCGGTTCCAAATAAAAGACCTCGTGTTGCAGCTGTTGATAGAAAAAAGGCAAAGTCAAGCACAACACTTCAAATGGTCGAAGCAATTTCCAAGATATCTGATGCTTCAAGTTCCTTTGTTACAAAGAAGCAAGAAGGGATCACCATCACTGAAATAATGGAGCATGTGAAGGATTGTGGTGCATCGTATGATTCGGATGAGTATGACATTGCCACCCAGCTGTTTGTGAAGAAGGAACAGAGGGAAATGTTTATGACCTTGCCTACTAAAGAAATTAAGCTCAACTGGCTTAGGAAGAGGCACAATGATAAATATGGATGCTAGTTTTTTTGGCAACCTATATGCCACTATTTGTGTTCTGCATCTATGTATTCCTATTTGAACCAATAATTGACTATGTATTTGAACCACTATTTGTGAACCTGCATCTATGTATTCCTATTTGAACCACTATGTTGTTGTTCTGTCTCTAATTGGCATCCCGCATGGCCATTTTTTTACCTATGTGCAGAGTGATGATGAAACTAGCAGCGACTCTGACAATGAGAGCATGGATTTCTGGAATCTTGTATTGGGTGATGCTAAACTTGGTGCAGCTTATGTTGAATTATATTTAAACAAAAATTCACCTAGGACATCCATCCTTAGTGGTATGGGCTGGTTGCTAGAGACATTGAACACATCAGGAGAGTGCCATTCGCAGCTTCGGATGAGCACACAGATGTTCTACGACCTTCATGACTTGTTGGTTGAAAGGTATGGTCTGAAATAATCCCTACATGTGCACACTGAGGAGATGTTGGCAATGTTCTTGTTTGTGTTGTCTGGAAATGAATCTAATAGAAAGACACAAAACCGGTTCAAGCACTCAGGTGAAACTATTCATAGGAAATTTGATGAGGTATTGAATGCTTTCATGGAGATGTCTAAAGAGTTTATTAGACCAAAGGACCCCAACTTCCGAACCATTCATAGTAGGATAAGAGATGACCGTAGAGCATATCCATATTTCAAAGATTGCATCGGTGCTCTAGATGGTACTCACATCCGAGTTTCTTAGCCACCTGACGATCAAGTAAGATAAATTGGAAAGTCTGGTATACCTACTCAAAATGTTCTAGCATGTTGTGACTTTGATATGAGGTTCACTTATGTGTCCACGGGATAGCCGGGCTCTATGCATGATACTAGTGTCTTGTACAATGCAATTAGAGTGGACGAGAGCTTTTTTCCACACCCTCCAAAAGGTATTAAAAATATTACCATGCACTTTTGTTTGATCAAATTCTTAATTGTAATCTGATATGTTTTTTAATAATTATAAACAAATATTATGTTGTTGATACGGGATATCCTAATCGTCCGGGATACCTTTGTCCTTATAAAGGTGAGAGGTATCATATGCCGGAGTGGCATAGAGGAATGGAACCAAAGACTCCTAAAGAAAGGTTCAATCGGGTTCACTCATCCATCCGTAATGTTATTGAGCGAGCATTTGGAGTGTTAAAAATGAAATATCATATTCTATACAAAATGGCGTCCTATCCGATGTTCAAGAAAAAAAGATTGTTGTGGCTTGTATGGTCCTTCACAATTTCATTCGTGACCATGACGGTGAAGACTTGGACTTCGCTCACTGTGACCGTGATCCTAATTATGTTCCAGAGATTTTGAAAGGTACCTACAATATGTGGCTAGATCAAGTCTCTACGAATGCACCGAATGCTCCTAGTATGGACAAATTCCGTGATGACTTGGCCACTGCTCTTTCTCTAGCTTGGAACTATTACACACTATTCTCTAGTTATCTATAGACAACTATTTATATTTAGAATGATGGACTTTGTTATCTTATTTATCTTTAGTCATGTATGGACAATTATTTGTATCCGAAATATGGACTTCGTCAATTATCCAATAAGGACTTGAAATTTAATGTGACAAATGTATGAAATTATTTGGATGAAATATTTGTTTTTTACTTTTCTCTAATAAATTAAATGATGTTAAATTATTTACACTGTATTTGAATTGTTTAAAAAAATATTCAATTATCCATGCTCTTCATACAACAGATTATACAACAAACATCGATCAGGGGCATAGTAGACCTTTCCTAGACAAACTTCATGTTTCCAGAGCTGGAGCTGAGCTGTCTGCCAAATATGTTCACCTGCTCCAAAAACTCCACAGTGAAATTGCTTTGTGGTAGAGTTGACGAAGTAGAGTTAGAAAAAGATGGAGTAGAGCAGTCCCAAACAGATCCTTAGCTAACCTTCTCTCCCTAAAGCCCCCCTCTCTTACTCATCTTCTCTCTCACAGAAAGGATAATATAATTAAGCTGGTTAATATTTGATTTGACGGATTCCGGACTGTCCGAGAAACATGCGCCAATGGGATATCCTCCCCGCTGTATTCCAATTCGATCCACCAACTCAACTCAATTCAATATTTACCTAACCTACAGTGATTTTTCTCTCTTTCTTTCAATAAAAATTATACATATATATATACATATATCATAATCATAGCTTACAATGTATTAGGCTTTCAAGCTATTAGAGTGTCACCTTCACCTGGACTCCATTTGGTTTGCCTCTGCAAAGTGCAGCTCTAGCCAATCAATTTATGCCTCCATCTTTAATTTACACTGTAGTTAGTGCAGCCAAACTCTGTGTTAGCCACGGCTGTCTGTCACTGCCACAAAAGCAACCAGAGAAAAATATTACTGTTCAGTTTCAAATCAACTAGATTGTTCGAGAAAAAACGCTACATAGCAGTACATCACATATTCCATTCCTTTTGCCAGCCAGGCCATTAGCTGAACACGAATTTCGACAGAAAGAAAGAAAAAAAGCAGTGCAAACTTGATCTTTATCTGAATAAGAACAGATTCCAGTCAATCTGGAGCTGACACAACTGCAATCTTGATTATAACTTTCAGGTTAACAATACAACAACACATGCAAAATACTCTTTCTTCTCTTTCTCTCCTGTCCCTCACAAACACGATGCACAACGAATATATTCGATGATACTACCATACATTCAAGACAGAGGAGACCAAATTAAAGTGTAGTCCAAATGCCTCCAAAATTCACTACAGGTTTCTCTTGTTAAATGTTGGGTTTGCGTCCAAAAGAAGATCCAAAGCCAAGCAGTAGTACACTGCCATAATTTTAAAGCAGTCCATGTCTCTCTGATAAAACCAAAGCTAACAACACTTGCCATAGACTAATATATATATATGCTCTCCCTGCAAGATTACAACCTCATTGGAAAACCAGATGCCAATTATTTATTTAATTTCCCCATTGCATTAATATATATATATATATATATATATATATATATCTCTAGATCAAATCGTTCGACAGTCGACGATCAATCTGGTCATGATCGAAGGGCTGAGATTAGGTCCTCTCAACTCAAAGGGATAAGGCTAATGAGACCCATGCATGCTTGTTCTTCTCTGCTTGTGCTGGAAAATGATGACTCCATTGTTGTGCCTATGGCCTTATTATTGGGCCCAAGTGCATCTTGTCCCATAAAGTTGCAAGCACACATCATGTGCACATGGCAATTTGGCATGCAATGCATCATGTTACTGTGTAGGATCACACCTCTTTAATTTTGGTTTTGGGGCATTAATTCCTGATGAAAAAGTGTAGTACTGCATGAGGGGTCTCTTTCAGACTTTCAGTACTTCACTTAATGGAAGGAAGGAGCCAATTATTAGTCTCACTGTTAGTTAATACAGTCCAATCTGAACTTTATGCATGCCTCATGAATCATGTAGTTAACTAATGTGTCCCTCACAATAGAAACTCATTCAATTGATCACATAAAAGAAATAATTAAGAAATTACAGCTACCTGGTACAAAATCAACAGAACATTGCAGTCTCCCTTGGACCAAGGGATTTCCTTTCCTGACATACTTGATTATGTCTTTTCCCCCTTAAAGTATGGTACTAGGCTCATTTGACTCACTCACACAAAATAAAATAATTAAGAAATTGCAGCTACCTGGTACAAAATCAGCAGAACATTGCTCTCTCCCCTGGCCCAAACAAAAAAAGAGTTCTTTTTTCACATACTTAATTAAGTTTTTAATAAATTAGCAGTAGTATATCAGTACTAAGACTCATTTGACCATGGACCCACCATCCAACATTATTTCAGCTGTTGCTAGATCTCATCCTTTTTCTTTTGCATCTTTTAGGGCAACTTGTGTGATGTGCTCTTTTTTTCCTCTTTTCTTTCTTTCTTCTTCCAAGTTGATCTTTTTTGACCTGGAAGAACACAAAGCATAGTAGATCAGTACAGTGTGGCATGAGCTAGACCAGGACATCAACAACAGGGACACCGGCGCATAACTACAAGCTAGGCGTACGTGCAGGACTAGATCATATCATATCATCACTTCACTTGCTGTAAAATTAGATGTCGCTGCCAATGCAACAGTAGACTCTCCATCCATGTGTGTGTGTGTATGGAACTATGGATAAGCCTGCAGAGACATTGATGTGCAACAGCATATGTACTACGACATTGCTCCCAACTTAATTTTGTACATAATTGATTCCTTTGATTTTTGAGGTCCATTAACCAAATCAAGAGAAAGTTTTCACGGTGTTTGCATTTCAAAAAGAATAAAAATCCAACGCTTCTCAATGACAAGTACCATGTAAAAAGTATTTCAAAATATATGCAAATACCGTAGAAGTTCTCAAATCAAATATATGCTAATAAGACTATACATTTCTTTATCTTCCATTTCACATCTCGTTTTATTTTCAAAAGAAAGTATTTCAAAATAATAAAATTTTAAAGGCTTGTTTTTGTATGTTTCTCATGATCGAATGTCATTCTCTCCCTATCAGTAACATTTTGCATGCTCTGTAAAAGGAGTATATATATAAGAGGGTGTGCACATATCCCAATAAGCATTCCAGCAAACACTTAATTATCACTAATGAATAGCTTTGTCTAAACGAAACACCATCGATAACAGATGCTTAATTGTTGTTGGTGTTGGTCCAAGATATCATTCATGTGTTCACCCTACAAATCGGAAAAGCTAGCTCCAACCTCCAGAGAGCTGGATACATATATGAACATATGAAAGATCTATCTCTCCTTTCTGAAAAGCTGGGCTAATGATCGATGAACAGTGCCATATACGTTAATCAGATCAAGATTGAGCCTTTCCACACTAGTTAAATTAACAAGATTATCTCGTACCTCCAAACCCTTCTAAAGAGGAGTTAAAAATAACAAGTGGCGCGATCCGATTCGCCGACTGATGCTTAGTTGGCACGGCTACAGATGGTGCGTACACATGGACCAATGGCATGCATGTTGTTGATGCAAGCAAAATGTACATGGAAGGTTTTAAAAAAAAATGGAGGAGTTAACTTGGGAAGCACATGGATGGCATTTTGTTACTGCTAATTAGTAATTAACAGTGTCAGTGGTCTCCAAAGCAGGCAAGATCCTGAAGTGGTGCATCCAGGGGATTAAACAAAGTGACAGTGGTGAGTAATTAAAGAAAATGCAGAGATAAATTTATCCTTCCAAGAATTTTAGACTTGATCAGGCATAGTGCTGCGTGTGACCATGGCAGCAGGGGATCTAGATCTGAACAATGATGTAGAGCTAGCAATTTAGCTGCACATATGGCTCCATATGGCTGCCATTGAAGCATGCAACCACCATGCATGCATCACCTTTGTTATATCTTATCACCATATGGGCATGTGTCATCACATTTGTGCAGTGGAAATTAATTTCAGGGTGCTTGCATGCACAGGTTATGTCTGGTGAAGGTTGGTGGGTTTTGGTTCATGGCATCAATTCCATACCCTGAAAATGGGATATGGTGATCCTAGTTTCCTTTTTCCTTTTCAATATCAGATATGGGCCTTGGATTGAATATCAGATATTCTTGTTTGGTTGAGGCACTAAAGCATTAGTCCTTTCATTTTAGTCCCTAAACTCTCAAACGAAGGGACTAAAATTTTTTTCCTTTTCAATATCAGATAAAAGGGTTTCATGTGATTGATGTTTAAGGAAGCGTTAGTGACGGAGTATGATTGTCCGTCTTTTCTCATCAGCTTAAATAATTTTGATAGATTAGTTTACACATATTATAGTATGGTACCAGGCCCAAAAGGTTTTTAACTATTCCTTTTGTCCTAATATATAGTGAACTAAAGCACATCTAGAATTTAATTTTTAATTGTTTTTGTTTCCTTAATTTGTCCCAATGCAAACATATTTCCTATTTTTTCAGAGATAATTTCTCTTGTTGTTTCTTGTAAATTGTAAGCAATCTTCACTTAGCATGTTATATGCATGCATGCCACATTTTGTGAATGTGAAATTTGCATGTCCCTAAAAGTATCCACTTCTGCAAATAGCAGAGTAGATTATTTACAATACAAAATTTGTTGCCCTGAATATATCATCCAGAGCATAGTCAGAAGTTACAGTTGGCAAGTGCTGCATCTTTCAATATTCTTGACACATGTTCAAGCACATCATGCAAGATGCCATCCATGCATACCTACTTCATGGCAAAGGAGAAAAATAAGAGAGAAATGAAGGCAGGATGACCTATGCCTTTCTACCAACCAAATTTTGGTCGCATGTATGCACAGCAACCACTCAGTATACTATTTATCATCAGGATGCATATGCTATCTTTCTTTGAAGCATGTCCGGTCAGATCATAGCACAGGGATGTCCAAACCTCAGGAGATGGCAAACTTATCCTGTGAAGAACCAACAATTCCTTTTTTTTCGCTTTTTTTCATCTTTTGAATCGTACGTCAAACCAAACACATTAATTTTCTATGCATGATGGTATACATATATACCTCGTAGCAAAACAAAGATATTAAAATTTAGGCAAATCCCTTTAATTAAGAGAAATGTAAAGGGTAATTGATTATATATGTCAAGGGTTTAAGGGTAAATTTATCTTACTAGATACATTCTTCAATTATATCTCTCTGTCTATCCTATCTACAAGAGGGTTGTAGATCAAGATTGAGGAAGGAATTAACAATTCCATTTCTTCCCTGTATATGTAGTGAATGAATTTTGTGTAGATCAGATTTACAATAAGAGGATTGCTATTTAGCACAAGTCGTTTCTAGTGCATACTTTTCTAAAAAACTTTTATAAAAAAAACTTTTACGATAAACTTTCATTGAAGAACATTTATATGAAGAAGACAAGTGTGCTCTAGAAACGGACGTTCGCCAAATAGCAATCCATCTATAATGAAGCCCATGCATGCTGCCTTCACACAAAGATTAACGTACACACTTTTCTTACACCTATGGCTATATACACGTCTCTATCATCGTAGTATATAGCGTGGTGCATATACATATGTAGTTATGTACTACATCTGCTTAAAAAAATAAATTTATTTTTTATCCATCTTACACGTATCAATACAAAATCGAAATCGAAATCGAAAGAATATAGTACTCTTACTTTATCAAATCCTAATACAACTATTATTCACTTTATCTACTTCTAATATATTATTTTTTATTTTTACAAACTCCGATGCAATGATTACTTTAAAAATAAATTTATTTGAAACAAATAAAAAGCTAAAAATAAATTAATACATAAGTACTATTATATAACTATGACTATATAACTATAACGTGTGTAATTGCAGGGGACCCCTGTTACTAAGGATCGACGGGATCGATCGATCATGGGACAAGTAGCAGGTAGCAACGACAACTGACTCATCAAGCCAGAGTGAGTGTATATATGCGTGTGTGTGTATATATATATATATATATATATATATATATATATATATATATATATATATATATATATATATATATATATATATATATATATATATATATATATTATATATATTACACTGTTCGTGCGGGTGAAGTCGGGTACGCGCGGATGGGGACGGGAGGTAGGGGTGCGAGCACGACGTGGGGCGCGGCACGGGAGCTCCGAGTAGCGACGGGAGGGAGGGCGCAGGCACGGCGCGGATGGGGATGAGAGGGAGGGGTGCAGAAGGTCTTTTTTTTTCATCCAAGCCCTCTTTTTTTTCAGCATTGAGACTGCGGGTTAATTTTATAAACACTCAAGGGATATTCTACAAAATAGCCAGGCAGAACAAAATTTTGGGTGGAAACACTACTTGCTTTATAGATAGTTATTATATATATACACACTAGCAATTGTGCCCTGTGCGTTGCAACGGGTGAAGTCGAGGCGCGACGTGGATGGGGACGGGAGGGAGGGGCGTAGGCGCGACGCGGGAGCTCCGAGCAGCGATGGGAGGGAGAAGCGCAGGCGCGGCGCGGGGCGCGACACGGATAGGGACAAGAGGGAGGGGCGCAGGAGGTTTTTTTCATCCAAGCCCTCCCTTTTTTTTCAGCATTGGGACTATGGTTTAATTTCAAAAAAACTCAAGAGGTTTTCTAGAATTTAGCCAGACAACACAAAATCGAAGGTCTTTTTTTATCAAAGCCTTCCCTTTCTTTTCAGCATCGGGATTGCAGGTTAATTTCGAAAAAACTCAAGAGGTTTTCTGTAAAATAGCCAGGCAGAATAAAATTTTGGGTGAAAATACTACTAGCTTTATAGATAGTTATAGATAAAAACTATCTATAAAACAAGTATGTTTTCACCCAAAATTTTCGTCCGTCTGACTATTTTGCAGAAAACCCTTGAGTGTTTATAAAATTAACCCGCAGTCTGTCTGACTATTTTGCAAAAACCCTTAAGTGACTTTAACTTTGAAATAATTATGATAAAATAAAATGACGTCCGTTGTAACGTACGGACATATTTACTAATATATATATATGTATGTATATATGCACGCATATAATCATGTAATAGTATCAAGTATGAGTATGACTTCTCATGTATTGATCGATCTGCATGATGCATGCATGCAGAGCTTTGCAACAACAAGGACATAACGTAGCATGGATCGATGTGGCCGGTCCATCCTTCAACTTTG
Organism: Oryza australiensis; assembly: GCA_019925245.2. Classification (NCBI taxonomy): domain Eukaryota; kingdom Viridiplantae; phylum Streptophyta; class Magnoliopsida; order Poales; family Poaceae; genus Oryza; species Oryza australiensis. The sequence continues at coordinate 6,042,292 of JAIFGZ020000342.1, forward strand.
TGCATATAAAATTGTGGGTGTAATTGCATGTGTGTAGCTAGTGTGTGTTGGTATCCTTTTGTTTGGGGCTGTGCATGCAATACGGCGACAACGTGAAAAGGCTACATATACGACGTGCATATATCGATACATATCTATATATATGTTCACATCTATTCCACGATTCCATCTCTACACGTATGCAAGACGACGGAGCTATAAAATAAAATGGAAAGGATACCACTTGTTTAATTTACTTTATTTTTATTTTTATTTTGGATCGAGTTTAAATTGATATGAGTGTTTAAATTTATATTGAAAGGGTCTACACATAAAAAAATAGATGAGTTATAGCTAAAAAATTACTGGACATCCCCCATATGCTATAGTCCGCCCCTGTATGCAACCGTGTATACATGTATTGTGTAGGTGAATTTTGTTGCTGGTTAATTATTACACTTATAGCTTATATGGGAGAAAAATCATTTATGGTCATGTTCATTTTTTTCAAAAGTTTTATTCGTTTCATAAAGGGTTTCGACAAGGGTTTTATTTGCTCTTTGAGAAAAAGATATGAACCGGATAGATTCGAACCGTAATTGCAAAGGTAATCACTATTATGCCAACCTAAATCATGATTGTCGAAACTTGGTTTCGATAATAGAAATTTGGGGTGCAGTCAACATCGTCAAGCTTGATGGGTTAAGTGGGAAACAAGGTTTAGACAGGTTCAGGCTCTTTCGTGAGGTAATATCCTACTCCTGTTTCGGGGATTCGATTCGCCGAGTGTTTATTAATCTCAAGATCTGTTGCTCATGAATCTGATATCCCTCAAGGGACGCCTCTACCCTCCTTATATAGTCTTGGAGGGCGAGCTTACAAGTCGGAAACCCTATCAACTCGAAGTCGGTTTTCTCAATCTTACCAAGTTATGACTATGAGCCGTTGCCTTATCTGATCAGCAACGTAACACCCAAGTCATAGCCGGTTTACACAATCTATAAGCATAACCTATCACTATTACCAGTCGGATGGGCTTGCCATGAGGGTATCCGATTGCAATAATCTCCACAATGATCTTCACCAACTTGGATTTGGTTCTCTCGCAAAAATCACAAGTTGTAGAGATGAGAACCATGAAAAGCAAGATCCCGAATAAGAAAACAGAAACCAAGGGATATAGGTGCTCATATAAACACACACACACTCACTCATATAAACACACACTTGCATATCCTAACAACATGAGCACCATGAAGATTGGTACGATATATTTTAAGATTCACAAAATCGTCATATGCGCCTCGCTATTGATGGATATGTCATGAAAGAATAATTAATTAGCCATAAAAGTAAGCATAGGTGTCAGTTTAGGACTAGGGATTATTCGGCCATGTTCTTTTGTTCGTAGCTCTTGCAACATTTAAGATTTTTGAAGCCTCTTTGTTTTGTTTTGTATTGGTGATCTTTGTCTATTAATTTTTAATAATATGGTTATTACTACCTCATTTTTGCGAAGAAAAAAATCTCTTGGGTGTTTCGTCTATTTTTATAGATGAAACATCTGACGATTCAGATAATATGCTACTCCTGCCATACAATTTGTCACAAAAAATTTACGAAAATGCTAAATGACGGTATCTCGTTCCTAGCACCCGCACCGGTATTGTCTCGCTCCTCGTCCTAGAGCACTAAGCGCGACAGCGGAGCAGCGCAACGGCGGGCATGCGGCAACGGAGAAAGAAGGGAGAGAAGGGGGCTTGCACATGAGATGAAAGCGGGAGGTGAGGAAGAGGCAGGGGAGGAGGAGGAGCAAGTTCCAGCCAAGGTGAAGAACCAGAAGGTGGTTGAGAAACACAAGCCCAAATCGGAGCCCAAGGTGTAGAACCATAAGCAACTGCAATTCTAACCATGCGGTTGGACTGACGAATTGATGATCCCATCTTGTCAGAGGAAAGGTGAGTAATTGATGCTTAAAAAGACTGGTGCTTTTGATTCCAATTCATTGTTTGTATTGCCACTTGTATGTCATGGAGCAGTATTGCTGTGTTGCTGGGGAGCTCATCATTGGAGAGTGGACGGTGAAGGACGCGACCGCCAACAACGAGCTCCGACATGAGGCGTGGACGGCCGAGGATGCGACCGGCAACGATGAGTTCCTGTGTGGGGCATGGACGGTCGAGGACGCAACCACCGGTGACGACGTCTCGGTACCCGACTCCTGGTACCTAGTAAGAATCACCTGATATCTGATAAGTATCGCTCTGGTATCGACGAGTATTAGGTGGTATAAGCGGATATCTACATCTGGTACCAACGAGTATCAGTCAATACCTATAGGTATCACCTGATACCTCGTAAGTATCGCTTGATACATGGTAGGAACATATGTTAGAATTTTAAGCATTTTATAGCATATTTTAATTCCGAACTTTATAAAATAAATCACTAAATCAGACAATACAGTGCACAAGCAAATGTTGAACAAAGTATTCATATTTACATGTGATATTTAAATCACATTTAAATATGAACACAAGGAATAGAAGACTGCTAGAGATGAATATATACCCTGGAGCAGGAACATTTGAAGGTGCAACTGGAGGATTGTTCACCGGAGACACGCCATTCATCGAAGTCGTAGAAGCAGCCATCAGAAAGGCAAAGAAGTGAAAGCAGAACAACCAACCACCGGGAAGTAGTTGTACGTAGCCAGGAAGTAGTTGAAGCAAATCAGCAGAGCGAGTAGTCGCGCAGGGTTACGCTCCCCAAAAACTCAATTTTCCATCTATTTGTGTAAGTGTCTCAACGGAAGGAGTTTCGGAGGCCTGCTCTTGCAAGATTTGTGTGCACAAAGCTTGCGATATAAATGAAAGTAGCAGTAGTAGTGATCTCTGGTTGTTGTGTCTTATCCCATTTCACAAAACTCCTATGCTAAGAGACACATTAATCCTGCACCATTAACCAGGGAGGGGAAGGGACAGGTGTTGATGAGAAAAGCTTCCCATGCACTGGCCTGAGAGATTTGCTTTACTTTAGTGTAGGTCCAAGTTGATTGCCTTTGGTGAAGTTCGGGCGTGCCAGTTAGTTTGATCCTGTAACCAACAAGAAAACAAGAAATATGCATTTGGGTTAAGATTAGATCCTACTCGATCGGCTAAAGAAATTAATAAACATATAATCGCTATCCCAAGACACATTTAGAATAAGTGATTGGGATAGATCGGTAGTGTACCGAGATAGTATAAACCACTTAGATCCAAAAGTATATTAGGATAAAAATTATATACATTTATAACCCAGCCGATGTCGCAGATCTAATGTAAATCGGTTAGTACTCCAATACGTTTTATAAAAAGATATTAATCTGAGTTAAATGCGATAAACCTAGATCAATCGGCTGTTGATATTACTCAACAGATTGATGCTGGCTTAGAGCATTTAAATAGATTGAGATCTTAATATAAAAGACAACTCTAATACATCTAATAGTAATTAATACTAAAAAGACGATTAAAATAGGTAAGACCGGCTGAAACTCCGGCGCTGTCTCTAATGGAAAACATTATGCCGAACAGATCTATATACCTCTAAAAGCGACTTAACAGGTCGATTTGATACAACATTAAGTACAAAAAGAGATACTAGATCTGTATGGGCCAATGAGAACCCCTCGAGACGATAGACACGTCATATAATCTAAATCAACATCTAGATCTAGCTCTATCGACTGCCGTTTTCAGAGAGAACTCAACCGATTGTGAGATAGATCTAGACATTGTACTAGATTATATGTCGCGTATGATAACTTAAGCAGTTTATAGCATCAAAGTTAGAGTATCATGACGATGGAAGCACTAACCCCGATGATACAAGCCACTTGTAACAAGGAATTACCTTGTTCAGAGATCGACGTCGATGCAACCCGAGCAAAAGCAAGAACTTGTCGAGAAAAGTAAAATGAAAAGGTTTGGCGATGTGCCGAGATTGTATTGATGTATGTTGATATCTCTTTTACAAGCCCTCGGGTCTTATTTATACCCGAATACAATGAATCCGTGATGGGCACGGTTCCTATTACAGATTAGATTACAAATATTTCTAAACAAACTGACATTATCTGAAAAGAAACTATACAAAATATCCTAATTTAAAGATACAATTGTCGTTACAAGACGTTATCCGTAGATGACAATATCTTCAAAGCACTTAGAAACCAAATCCAATGATTATCTTCACACTTTCCTTCCGGGATTGGTTCCACCTTTCAATTCCAATCGAAGTCGGCTATCGGCTATCCTAGTCCGACTCAAACTCAGCCGACTGATTCCTTAGCCGATTTGGACTTAGCCGATGTAGCCTCTACCTTCGAAGATCGCATGTTTCCCTCACTTTCGCCACAATCTTTGCTTCAAACTTGGGAATTTGCTTACCAAATTTGGTCGTTAACACATGCCCCCAAGTCCGTGATATTGATAATGTTGTGGATTTTGCGCAATTTCATCCTCGGAGAAAACCTAGAGCGTTTCCATTTCGGCCGTTATCACACCTCTTTAAATAACACCCAAGTGCTCCGAAAAACTTGCGTCGTTATTTGCGCACTCAACACCCTCAGCCAGAAAATCCCTAAAATCTCTCCGGCGATCTCCTCGGAGCTCCCAACAAGCTTGCAGCAATTTTCCTTTCCGGCGACGAGCTCATCTTCATTAATGGCGTCCTCATCTGCTCCTTCCGACGCCTCATCGGCCGAGTTCGCCGAGGTAAGTCTTATCAAATGAATCTCTTCTTTTCCATCCTTACTCATAAATCCGCACCCCAGGCTTCAATAATCTTAATTTCGCTTTCTTTTCATCTGTAGCATCTCACTCATTAAGTAGCCATCCCCAATCTGATCAATGAAAAAAGATATTACCTAGGGTCCATCGGCAACACAGATCCTACAAAAGTCATTAATGCCGAAACGAACAGAATATCTTATAGGATTCAAAACCCTAGCTTGGCGCCTTGGAACGGAACCTTCAAATCATGGCCTTCCACTGATAAATCCTGGCCGACTTGGTACAAGAGATTAGAAGCCAGCAAACAAAGTCACTGGGAAGAAATATGAATCACCCAATGTCTGGCACTCTCAATAGCCGATCAGTCCAAGGATGAACCGCTCATATCGGCTGCATGTTATTTCTGGAATAATATATTCAACGCTTTTCTCTTCCAGCAAGGACCCATGATTCCCACACTAGCCGATGTTTGCATGATAACTGGTTTAGACGTCTTATCATCGGCTAACCCCAATTAGCTAGACAACAAAGGCCAATACTCTTTCAAGACAAAAGCCATTGGAGGCTGGAATGGATATATCAGTATGAACATAAGTACTGGATCAGCCAGCCTCAGGGAACACACAACCTTTCTAATGATGTGGCTGGAAAAATTCATCTTCTGCGAATCTAGCTGCGGCCCCACAGCCAACTGGCAAGTTGTAGCCGAAGGCCTAGTTAATAAGGCAAAAATCCTCTTGGGCAAGTTCCTCCTAGGTTACCTTTATCAGACCTTGAATCAGGCATCGACTAAGATAGCAACTGATTCAGTTATAGGCACTGGAGGCCCTTGGTGGTTCTTACAACTCTGGCTCATGCTTCTTACGCAAAAAAATTTCCGAAAAACCTAGTCTGGCTGACGCCAAATTCCCTTTAATAGAGCCGACTGAGGATGATGTTGGAGAAGAAATAACCACACTCATGTGTATGTCTTTCGGAGAGGCTGCAGCCGTTCATACTGGATCCAAGCTGTCAAACGAACTCTTAGCCGATTGGTTCACACTTTTCTATGATGGATTTGCTAAGAACAATCGGACATGGTTTTTCTATGGAAACTGCCCGAAATTCGAGCTCCCCATTAAATTCAATTTCGACGAACTCAACTCAGAAGAGCATCCAAAAACAAGGGAGATCTTTGCTGCAGCCATCAACCCTTGCATTCTCCCAACCGGCATCCACCAGGGCCGAAATATCGTTAAGTCATACGAATTTTATTACCCTGCATCGGCCGTCAGACAACTCGGACTCGGACAATTGCCGATTGGATTCTACTATGCTGATAAGATCCAAACAAGAGGGGAAATAACTTCAAGGATAATGATGGATCGACTGATGAGCATCGAAAAACCACCTCTTGGCAGCATAGGCACTCTTGAATTAGCCTTGAAGAGGAGTTTGGCCTTTGACTGATGGTGGGTCGAATTGAAAAGACACATCTTCCACCAACCATCTTCCATGTACTTCACTACACTCCTTCCAGAGTCAATCCCTGATGTGAGTACTTCTCTTCTTTGGTCAATTTTCAAATCTGCGGCTATTATCTACCTAATACTTAGCCAATGCATTCTCTTCTTCACAGACAACCGATTCTTCTCCCCCATGAGAGCAACTCAGGGGTCAAGATCCAATACGCTGTAGGGCGAATCCCAACTAGAGGACTTTCTCCATCAATCATCGGCTTCAACGAGCCAAAAGTGACAACACTCTTGCACGACCAGACTTGTGAGGCACTATCCAGAAAAAAGGACCAAGCCATCGGCCACTGGTCAATTGGCTGTTCAGAAGAACAAAGCGAAGAAGCAACAAACAACTCCAGCCGACAGCTTGCCATCCTTGGACCCAAGTGTTGAACAAGCCCTCAATCAAGAAACCATTGAAGAAGAAATCGCCCAAGCTATCGAAGAGGCAGCAGCTGAGTCCAGCCACTCGAGCAAATATGCACAGACCCTATCGGCTCATGATCAAACTCAGCAAACACCAACTCCTCCTCAACGCCCTGCTCGCCCTCAACCGGTACGCATCCTGAAGTTTTGGTGACTTAAATTCGCTTGAAATCTTTCTGTTCTTATCCAAAACCATTTGATTGCAGCGAAAACGATTAGCTCGTCGGCAACCACGCCCTGCTTCATCAGTAAGTTTACAACCCTGTCCTTCTCCTTTATGTTGGTTTGGCCGATTTCAACTAACACTTGTCTATGCAGCCCCCTCGTTCTCCATCGGCTGCCCCTCACGCATCAAGCGAACACATGCCATCGGCCAGGGGTAGCCACCACGTCGAAGAAGAAGAACCGACACTAGCTCCCACGGCTAAGGTAAAAATAACATTTTCAAGAACAAGCTGACTATTTAATCCTCTTGGTACTTAAGCAATGCTGAATGAGGTCTTGCAGGCTCTAGCCGACATGTTCTCCTTCGATATCAGGAAATTCATTGGCGAAGAAGAAGAGATCACCAGCGAAGCTCCAGCTCCTATAGCTGACGCATTAAAGGAGAGGCTCTCTGACATCGCTCGTCGGTTGGACAACCCATTGGACTACCTGGTCACCAACTGCGGGCCCATAAAAGCTAGATTTGAAGAGATCGAGAGCTAGCTCCCGGACAACATAGCCGACGCAATCTTCCAAGCTGCCCATATTGATCAATACCGGCACAAACTAGAAAGGGCAATGCAGCGGTGATTGACAGGAAGGCCAAAGCCGATCTTGTAACAATGATTGAGAACAACCGTCGGGGTATCATTGATGAAAAGGGCAAGTTAGATGAGCTAATTGCCGGGCCATCGGCTACTCAATGCAACATTGAACGATTGAATAAAAAGGAAGCCGAACTGGACCGGTGCATGGCTGAACTTGCTTCCGAAGAGAAGAAACTAGCCGATCTCCCAACAACCATCGAGGAGCAACGGAGCAAAGTAAAATCTTCCATTCAGTACTTGGGAGATTTGAGAAAGTCTCTGAAGTTGATTCCAGGAACCGACGCAACCGATGCTGAGACGATTACTCAGGTATAGAACATCAAACAGAGGGCAATATCGGCCATCAATGACTTCATCGGCAGCTAGATCAATTCTTGTAATAGGCCAGCTTTAAAAACTTTTGACAACATCATGTAACATATAACTTTTGTAATCGGCTTGCTGACTTCAATCACATCCCCTTTTGCCGATTCACGTATTTCCAAGTCCTGAATGCTTTGAAAAGTTTAAAAAATTCCCCAAAAAATTGAAGTCTTCTTATAGTTGAATCCATTCCCCAAAAATTTGAAGTCTTCTTATAGTTGAATCCATTCCCCAAAAAAATTTTAAGTCTTCTTATATTTGAATCCATATGTGATATTGTATATGCCCCCCTAATTTTGTCGATGATGTCATCAGCATTGATAAAATTATTAATCCAACATTTGTCGGCTAGATTGAGCCGATTTTGAAAGATCAAAGGGGGAAAACTTAGAATAAAAATGTCATAAAGGCGATGCGTGTATCTACAGAACACATCAGCTAGCATGAATCGTCAAAACCTTAGCCGAATCACGAGTTGATCCAAACACTGGAATAATATTTTTTCAGATACTTGCCATTGAGAGTCCTCCCAAATACTTCTTCGTCCAATCCCTATAACATACAGGCTCCTTTAGAGACGCATTTGTGGTGCTTGAAAGTCCCTTCCCAATTAGGTGACCACTTGCCGAATTTGCTATCCCTCAATCCGATTGGCAGTATTAGTTTCCAAACCAACTCGCCATCTTCAAAGGATTTTGGTACAAATTTCTTGTTGTAATGACGAGCTACTCGTTCCTTGTCCCTGGTCACCTTTTCCAACGCACACATCCTTGATAAAACTAGGTCTTCTGATTCATCCACCATGAAATTATAATAGTTATTGGTTGTTAGCTGATCTTGTAGTTGAATCCTTCTCGAGCCGATGATGTTTTCCCATGGCAGAACTGCTTCATGCCCATAGAACAATTTATATGGAGGCACCTGGATGGATCCGTGGCAAGCTATCCTATTAGCCCACAATGATTCGGCCAATCGGCTATGCCATTGCTTCGGGTACTCAGCAATCTTCCTCTTTATCAACTTGATCAAACTCTTATTTGAAGCCTCTGCTTGCCCGTTAGCCTGAGCATAATATGGTGAAGAATTTAGCAGCTTAATCCCCATGCTATCGGACTGAACAAACTCGTCGGAGACAAAGATAGACCCCTGATCCGTAGTGATAGTTTGAGGAACACCGAATCTGTATATGATGTGTTCTTTGACAAACTCGACTGCGTCCCCGGAATCAACCTTCTTCAAGGGAACTGCTTTCACCCACTTGGTAAAATAGTCGGTTGCCACCAATATAAATTTATGCCCTTTGCTTGAGGGTGGATTAATCTGGCCGATCATATCGATTCCCTAACCTCTGAACGACCAAGGCTTGATAATGAGTTCATAGCCGATGCTGGCGCCCTCTGGATGGCTCCAAACTTTTGGCAGTCTTGGCAACCCTTGTAATATCTAAAACAATCTTCCAGCATAGTCGGTCAAAAGTACCGTGCTCTCCGAAGTAGCCACTTCATCTTGTGAGCCGATTGATGCGTACCACAGATTCCTTCATGAACTTCTCCGATAGCCACTTTGGCTTGATCGACACTTAGGCACCTGAGCAACACGCCATCAATCGTCCGATATTATAACTTCATCGAGCAAAATGTATCGTAGAGCGTTGTAACGCAATTTCCTTGAAGCCGGCTGGGACAAATTTTTCAGATAGTTGTAGACTTCATATCTCCAGTCGTCGGCTGACATGGTTGCAATTTCTATTTTGATTTTTTTGTCATCGTCCTATAGCCTGATGCCCCCTAAGCTAGATCATTGGCCTCTGAATTTTGCTCCCTGGGGATATGTTTCAAGGTTACTAGCCGAAAACCGTCCATTAATTCTCGGTATTTTTGATAATAAATCATCAGCACATCGTTCTTGCACTCATACTCTCCTGATAGCTGGCTGATGACTAACAGCGAATCGCCCATTATCTCGATGGCATCGGCTTCAACTTCCTTGAGCAGTTGCAATCCCTTGAGCACAGCCTCATATTCGGCTTGATTGTTTGTCGCGTGGGGTGTAATGGAAAAAGCAAACTCGAAACTTGCCCCTTGGGAGAGATTATCACAATGCCTAAACGATGTCGTATCCGTTGGTGCAGACCGAGCCATCAAAAGTCAAAGTCCAAGGCATGATTTCCACTGAGCCGATTGAATCATCTCTGTGTTCCACTATCAAATCGGCTATAGCCTGCCCTTTCACTGCCTTGGGTGCCTGATACCTTAAGTCAAACTCTGTTAAGGCAAAAATCCACTTTCCAATTCGTTCTTTCAGAACTGGAGCCGATAGCATATACTTTACTACGTCGGCTTTGCATACCACAGTACACTCGTTGGATAATAAGTAATGCCCTAACTTCGTGCATGAAAAATACAGGCACAAACATAACTTCTCCACTAGTGAATACCTTGTCTCTGCATCCAGGAGTCGTTGTCTAAGATAGAAAATTGCCTTCTCCTTCCCTTCGATTTCCTGAATCAAAACGGAGCCGATGGATTTCTCGTTGGCTGACAGGTATAACTTGAATGACACTCCTTTTTGTGGAGAAATCGACTAGAGGGGAGCTGAGATAATCTTTTATGTTGTCCAAGGCTTTCTGTTGTTCTGCCCCTCAGGTGAATGCTTGATCGGCTTTGAGCCGAAGCAAAGGTGTGAACGGCTCCATCGTCTCTAATAGATTTGCTATGAATCGTCTAATAAAGTTGATTTTGCCGATCAGGGACTGCAATGCCTTCTTGTCCTTCGGAGGTTGAATCGTCTTAATGGCGTTGATGTTTCTTGGTGTGACCTCAATTCCCCTCTCATGAACAAGAAATATAAGGAACTGGCCAGCCGATACACCAAAGCGCACTTGATAGGGTTCATCTTCAGGCCATACTTCCTTGTCCTCTCCAAAACCTGCCTTAGATCGGCTATGTGGTCTTCTATCTTCCAAGATTTGACAACAACGTCATCGATGTAGATCTCTACTAGGGAGCCGATCATGTCATGAAATATGTAATTCATGGCCCTCTGGTATGTAGCACCAACATTCTTCAAGCCGAATGTCATGACGACCCATTCGTATAGGCCGATTGCTCCTGGGCACCTGAAAGCTGTTTTATGGATGTCTTCCTCGGCCATAAAAATCAGATTATAACCTGTGTTGCCGTCCATGAAACTTATAATTTTATGGCCAGAGGCGACATCCACTAGCAAGTCGGCTATTGGCATTGGGTATTCGTCCTTAGGGTAGCTTTATTTAAATCTCAGAAGTCGATGCACACCATAAGCTTGTCATTTTTCTTTATTACTGGAACTATATTTGAAACCCATTCTGCATATCGACAGGGCCGAATAAACCCAACATCATATAGCCGAGTGCTTTCGGCTTTGATTGCATCATACATATCGGCTTTAAACCTCCTGGGAGGCTATTTGTACTGCCGATATCTAGGTTTAATAGGAAGTTGATGCACAACAATGGATCGACTAAGACCAGGCATTTCAAAATATTCCCAAGCAAAACAATCTTTATACTCCTTTAACAATTCAATAAGCTTGGTACTAAAATGAGAAGAAAATTTTTTGGTAATGTATGTCGGCCTAGGTCTATCTCCTGGACATATATCCACTTCTTCTGACTCATCGGCCGACACAAAACCTTGCCCGAGTTTGTCGTCGATGACGTCCACGGTGTCCTCGTTGTAGACGCTCGAGCCCTCCAAGACGCCTTCAAAGTAATAATTCAGGCTCTTCGTCTCCAATGGGCTGTATATCAGAATCGAGCACCTTTAAGAAATCGGCTTGCCAAACTTTGCCGGACAGACAATCAATACCATCGATTTCCCAAAATGACAAATCGGCGTTAGCAACGTTGACTGACCTATCGGCTGGCACGATTTCTATCTTGTCGCCTTGCCACTGGATTAAGCTTTGGTGCATTGTGAAAGGGATGCAGCAGTTGGCATGGATCCAATCCCTCCCAAACAGCAGGCTATACGACCCCTTTCCGTCGATGATGAAAAACATTGTGGGCATGGTTTTGTTGCCGACGGTCAGCTCGACTTTTAAAACTCCCTTAACTTCTGAAGGGTTGCCGCCGAAGTCCTTGAGCACCATGTTGGTCTTGATCAGATCTTTGGCTTCTTTGCCCAGTTTTCTGAAGGTCGCATAAGGCATTAGGTTGACAGCAGCCCCTTCATCAACTAGCATCTTGGACATCGGCTTCCCGTCGACAAATCCTTTGACGTATAAGGGCTTCAAGTGGCGATTTTCGGTCCCCTCAGGTTTCTCGAAGATAGCTTGTTCCGGGGACAGTACCAGCTTAGCCAAGGTTTCTTCCACTATGTCTGCATCGGCTTCGACAGCCTCAAATTCGGTCGGCAATATGAAAACCATGTTGACCGATGCATCGGGCACTCCTTTACCTTTTGCCGCCCATTTGGCCTTGTCGGCTGGGCTCTCGTCGGCTGGGGCTGTCTGTTTCTTGACACGCCACTGCTTTGTGCCCTACCGACGTTGTTGCTGTTGGATCATCCGCTGGACTTCTTCTTCCTGTCCCTCGCTCTTAAGCCTCTGAATTTTTCTTTTCCGCGTTTTGGTGAACAGGTCCGAAGGGCACCATTGGGGATTGGCGGATTGTTCTTCATCCTCCTCCTCTTCGTCCTCTTCTTGGAAGAAGTCCTGGTAGATTGGCCAAGCCGATCATGGACGGAAGGTTTCCGCTGGTTAAGTTGAACGGCTCGGGGGACGAATCGGTTGGAACTTTCCATTGGTGGATTCGTGTATTCGTCCTTCCTGTATTCGCTGCATGCTGGGCAATTTTTGAGAGTGGGCAGCCTCATTCCTTGCTCCTAGTAGAACCTGAAGTACTCGCAGCGCCAATGCGGATCACAGCCGTCATGGCGGCGGTAATATGCTACACCAGCCGATCGAGTGTCCTCTGGTATGGCTTACCGTGCCATCTCTCTTCTTCTTCTTGAACCCTACGCTAGAATCGCAATCGGTTGTCCGTCTGTTTGGGCCGACAATCGGCCGATCGACCGCTGGTGTAAACCTTGTTGATTGGTGCGGCTCTCACTGCAGTCGACTCTTGTTGGTCTTCGGCTGAGCTGTACGCCATTCTATTCTGTCGATCAGCTCACGCGGGACTGGCTTGGACAGTGTTGACAGGGAAAGGATTGTCGTTGACCTTCATCGGCTTAGCCGATTCCTCGAACTTAATCTTCCCTGCCTCGATGGCTGACTGTATCTGTTGGCGGAAGACCTTGCAATCGTTGGTGCTGTGAGAGGTGGTGTTGTGCCACTTGCAGTATCTCTTTTTTTAGCTCCTCGTCTGATGGTATGACGTGGTTGGTCGGAAGCTGTATTTATTTCTCCCTTAGCAACAGATCAAAGATCCTATCGGCTTTGGTTATGTCAAAATCGTATTTTTCTTCCTTAGCCGATTTCTTCAACCATTGGCACGTGATGGCGTTCTTGTTCCTGGTCCACTCGGCTGTTGCCACCTCTGCGTCACTGTCACTTGAGTTTGAGTTCATTGCGTGGGCGACGTGGGTGACTTTTTTGAAGGTTTTCTTAGATTCTTGGAATCTTTGCTCGTGGGCTGTCACCTTCTAGGCCAAGTGGGCCAAGCTGTCAAAGTCTTGAGCCGAAAACCTCTCACGGATTGGAGCTAAAAGCCCATGAAAAGCTAAATCGGCTAGCTACGAGTTTGATAGCACCAAGCTGTAGCAACGGTTCCTCATATCTCTAAAGTGTTGAATGTACTGCTGAACCGATTCTTCGTGCTTTTGCCTGATGCCGGTGAGGTCCGACAGCTTCATCTCGTGGGTGCCGGAGTAGAAGTAGCTGTGGAATTGCTTTTCGAGATCGGCCCAGCTCTGTACTGAATTATAAGGCAAGGATGAGAACCAGGTGAAGGCCGATCCTGATAGTGATAGCGGGAATAAACGAACTCTGAGCGCGTCTGTAGTCGATGCCTCCCCGCATTGAGCTAGGAATCGGCTGATGTGTTCATAAGTGGACACGTTGGTCTTGCCCAGAGAATTTTAAGAAATCCGGCACCTTGTACCGGTTTGGTAGGGGCACCCTTTTGAAGTATTCCGGGTACGGGTACCGGTACATGTTGTCGGAATCCTTGGGTTTAAGGCCGAACTGATCGCGCATGACATCGGCAATCAGGTCGACCCAAGGCCTGTTGTCTTGAGCTTGAACTTGAGGTATCGGCTCGTACTACTCGTACTGAACGGGTCCTTGCCGATACTGGAGTGGCGGCGTCTGCGGCTGGTATTGTTGCTCGTAGTGGCCTCCCGGATATTGATATTGGAACTGGTTTGCAGCGGGAGGCGGCCGAGACGCGAACTGGGGCGGCTGCTCAGAAGGAGGCCGATTACCGCTGGTATTGTGATGCGGTTCTGGCGCAAAGCTACCAATCGGCTCTTTAGACATGATAGGTTGTCGATTGGTGTTGAACATGTTCTTCAATTGCTCCTGGGTCACTGTTGAGAGGTCGTGGCCCTGGTGTTGAGGCTGTTGCCTGACCAACATCTTAGCACGTGGCTCTGAAGCCGATGCCTGTACATTTGGCTGGGTTGGAGCTCCCCCTTGAGGGTTTGGTTGTCCTAGCGGCGGGATCGGCAGGCCGTGAGTAGATAGCGTCCAGTAAGGCGGGAACTGGCCGTCGGCGAAGTATGTCGGCCCCCTTGGCAGTTGCTCGGCTATCTTTGAATCAACCACAGTGCTTATCATATTGTTGAGAGTGTTAACCAGTGTCCCAGACTGGTTGACAAGCACGTGTTGGACAGCCGAATCGATTCGGTCCTGTAGTGTGTGGGGTCCCGAATCATCATGCTCTTGTTTGATGTCCTCCATCTTCTTCTTTCCTTTCTTGTCCTCATTAGACATGTCAAAGTCTTCAATGGAGAACTTAAATTTTTGGAGGACTGCCCCTGTCACGCCTGGAAATTTAGCCAATTTACTGACTATTTTATGTATTAAATCTTGTCTAGGAATCAACCAGGGTATATAAAATGACAAATTAATACACAGATCCAAACGTAAAAATAGAGCGTAAAAATAAAAATACTTACTGAAGAGGCTCTTAGTCCTCACACCAAAAAACTGCAGTGGAAAAGAAAGACGACACTAGCGGGGCTTCAGCTCCACTCCACAGGCAAACTTAACTGGGGTATAAGCCTTGGTCTTCTAACTCCATCTTCAACTCAGAAGCACTACACTTCTGAAAGGGGGAAAAATCGCAAGACTGAGTACAACCACCGTACTCAACAAGCCACACCGAGAAATGCAGACGTGCAAGGGGAGACAAGAGTGGCTTGGGGCTATTTTGCATAAATGCGGTTTACAAACATTCAATGTTTAAAAACAGTAAAACAGTTGAGTAATTAAGTCAATATTAATCTTTCACTGAACAACGTTATCCCCACGTTGAACAGGCCCAACCATTCCACCTGAACTAAACCAGTTCCATTAAATCAAATTATTCAGTAGTGGGACTAATCATAGTGAATCTGGTCGATCGCCCATAACCACGGGCACGGCTATTCGAATAGTTTTACTCTGATCAGAGGTACGCAACTTTACCCACAAGACACGGTTCCACACATGTTACCATGCCCCGAAGTACCACCATGATACTCCAAAGGGGGAAATCGTGACAAGACCTTTCGCATAACTCCCCCTAACCAAGCGATACCACACCAAGGTTTTGCCCCCACTCTCCTAAGGGTAATGGGCAGCCCCCCGCGTGCCACGGTGAATCCGCTAGCCGATCAACCCGTAAAACCGGGGCCGACCCAACTCCATCACGCCCACCCTCACTAGGGTACATTGGCCAGAAGAAAACTATACTACGAGTCAAGCAGTTGCCCATTCTTGCTTGTGGTAAGCGCTATAATTTTTCCAGTGTTTCCCATGAACTGGTCCTTAATTGCCATGGGTGCGACCATCAAAACCATGCACCCACAACCCACCATTAAGTCATACTTTAGTTGAGATAATTATGACCAATAAGACATGGTCAGGTGTATTGAGCTTGCACCTCATCAGAGACTAGAATAAATAGTGTAATTATCCTATTTAGTGAGCTAGTGGTAATTAAGCATGACTAAGCATATTCTAGCTAAAATCAACATCAATGACTAAATCTAGTCAAATTAACACCCAAGGTTAACAAAGGTCGGATAACAAGTAAATAGGGCTCAAACAAGGAGATAGGTATTCCATTATTTCATGTAATTAGCAAAGCAATGCAATTTTATTTGTAAACATAAAATATTTATAAAAGTAGGATCAATATACTTCAAGAAAAGTGTGACTTGCCTTGCGTCTTCAACCAAACTTCTAGACTCTTTTCCTCGCGAGTACGAACTTGAAAACGGCGGAACCTACACGCTTTCACGCAAAACAAGGAAAAACCCTAATAAAAACCAAATAGCAGTACGTAAAAAGTAAACAAACATGTAAATCTCAATTTTAGATGAATTTTGCAATTTGAATGGCCCAATTTGGAGTTCGTATGAATTAGATATGAACTTTAGAAGTTTTGGACCATTTAAATGAATTTTGAAAATTAAAACGATTTATTGTGAAATTTTTAATTATTTTTACAAAGGAAAAGGCTTGGGATGACGTTAGCAAAACAAGGGTTGACGTCGGCGCGCGCGCGGGTGATGTCGGCAAGCCGAATGCGCGTCGGCCGCAAGCAAGGGGTGACATCGGCGGACCCAAGGGCGACGTCGCCGACACGGCGGCGGCGCACGGGGGGTCCACGGTGGACTCGGTCCACGGGGACTGGTCCACGGGTTCACCACGTGGACGGACCGGATCACCCCGAAGGGGATCGAACGGCCACGGGGACCGATGGCCCCGATCTACCAAGAGGTAGATCGGGGCAGGGTGGCTCGCGGGCGGTGGCGACCGGCAGCGGCCGGCCGAGCAACGCGGCGGCGGTACGTGCGCCCCGATGGTCGCCGGCGGTGGCCATCGGCGTCGTGGAGAGCGGCGGAGGAGCGGGTAAAGAGGTAGGGGTCTTACCGAGCGCGCAAAGGCAGGAGGGGCGACGCGACGAGCGGCGGCGGAGCGGCTGCCGGCGTTCGGCCGCTCGGTGATAGGGTCTTTGCGGCGGCGTCCCAAAGGCGGGGAATGGATGCCGAGGGACGGTGAGCGCGGGAAGCCGGAGGGTGAACCGGCGATGCTCGGGAAGCAGTGCGGCAGTGGAAAATGACGGCCGGAGGCGAGCGGGGTAGTGGTGGCTCGGGAAACATGGCGGGGATGGGGTTCCGGCTATGACCCGAAGGCGGGAGGTGACTGCCGGGGTTCGGGGTGGCACGGGGAGTGCGGCGGTGGCCTCGGTGTGCGACGGCGGCGCTTGGAGCGGCGGTGGCGCTTGGAGCGGCTGGCGCGCGTGACCGGAGTTTGGCGGCGGCGGAGCGAGGAGCGTGGGAAGTGCGCTAGGTTTCATGGGGAGCTTGGGCTGTGGAGGGGAAACAGAGAGGAAAGCTCGGGCGGGGTTTTTATAGCCTCGGGGCACGGGGATCTGACCGGGATGCTGCGGGAAAAGTGGCGGAGTGGTTACGCCGGTGGCCGGGAAAATCGAATCGGTCGTTCGACCGATTTGTGCACACGGGCGATGGACGGGAGTGCGCGCGGAGTGCGGGGAAAAGCGGGCGACGATTGCGCGGCTTGGGACGGAACGGGAGCGGCCGGGAAACAGCGGCGCGGGCGCGAGATCGGCGGCGGCAAAGGCACGACGGGAGGTTGGGGACGACCCCGACAGGTAGGGCCCACCTATCGGCAGCTCAGGGAGAGAAGGGAGAGACTGATGGGCAGGGCCCACGCGTCAGCGACTCGGAGAGGAAGGGGAGGTAAAGCGGACTTTGGCACGCGCGGGAGGGGAAACGGGCCGGCTCGAGGCGGGTGGGAGGAGAGAGGAAAAGAGACGGCGTCGGCGGGTTGGGCCGCAAGGGGCAAGGCGGGCTTTTTGGGTCGTTTCCAGGCCCCAGAACAAAAGGAGGGTTTTTAATTTGTTTTTATTTAAATTAATCAATTAAATGGTTTTTGTATTTATATAAATATTTCCAGTGCTCAAATAATTCTAAGAAAATTCTGAAAATATAAGAACATCCAAAGTATTTAATGAAAATTACTCCATCACATTTAATGATTAATTTATTTATTTAAATAATTATTGAAGTGTTCTTTGTATTATTAAACTTATTTTCGGAGCTCCAAAATTTCACGAAAAATTTTAAAGAGTATTTTAGGGCATGGAGAATATTTCAAAAATATTTCCAAGCATGATTTTTAAAGGAAAATTTAATTTCATTATTTAATTCACTTGATTACTTTGCTTTTTATTCAATTTCTAGAAAATAATTTATTTAATGATTTTTAATCCCGAATGAAAATCGGTGTGTGACCCGGATCGGTCCGAGTGAAAGATTACAGGTAATATGCGTGTAGCCGCTCAACCATCTGCTGGTAGTCGGCTAGGTGCTCAGGCGAGAGTTGCTCCATTGTCACCGGGATAACGTTCTCTTGGTCCACGTCTGTAGTCTTGATGTCAACCATTGTCTCGGTCTTGGAAGTTTGCAGTGGTCCCACTGGGCGTGCCAAAAGCGTGTTGATGAGAAAAGCTTCCCACGCACTGGCCTGAGAGTAAAGCAAGATTTGCTTTACTCTAGTACAGGTCCAAGTTGATTGTTTTTGGTGGAGTTCGGGCGTGCCAGTTGGTTTGATCCTGTAACCAACAAGAAAACAACAAATATGCGTTTGGGTTACCACCAAAGCATGACTCACATGATGGGTCTCAAGCCCAATTCCCTGGATGCATTGTCTACCATATTTCGTGAAAAACCCTTTGTAAATTGATCTGCTAAGTTTTTAGACGCCTAGACATAATCCAAGGCTAACCGCCTCTTCACATGTTTGGATGACTTCATCTTGTCCTTTGAACTGTTCACTTTAATAATCACCGTTTGATTATCATAGTTCATTACGATAGCCGGTATGAGTTTTTCAACCACCAGTAAATCCATTAGGAGTTCATGAAGCCATTCAGCCTCAATAGTGGCAGTAAACACTGTGAGTTCTGCTTCCATAGTTGACCTCGTTAAGATGGTCTGCTTGCAAGACTTCTAGGAAACAACGCCACCTCCAAGCGTGAACACATATCTGCTAGTGGCTTTTATCTCATCATCATCAAAAATCCAATTTGCATCTATAACCTTCTAGTACCCTTGGGTGACCGATATAGTGAATTTCATAGTCCACAGTACCCTTTAGATAGCGCATAACTCTCTCTAGAGCATGCCAATGATCATCTCCCGGATTTGACACAAATCGGCTTAGTTTGGTCATAGCAAAGGAGATGTTAGGCCTCGTAGCACTAGCCAAGTACATAAGTGAACCAATAATCTAAAAGTATCTCAGCTAATCTCATTATCCTTTTGTTTTTCCTTAATATCACACTCGCATCATAAGGTGTTGAAACAGGTTTACAGTCACTATAACCAAAGCGACTTAAAACCTTTTTCACAAAATGAGATTGCAAAAGTGTAACCCCACTATCACCTTCTCTTACTAGTTTTATATTAAGGATAACATCGGCATCTCCCAAATCTTTTATCTCAAAGTACCTAGTGCAACCATCTATTAGGGTCATGAAATACTTTTTCCCATATTTTGTCAACTCGTCATTCATTTCACACAAATTGGAATGAATGAGTTCAAGAGGTGCCAAATCCCTCGCCTCTGCAACCTTGTGAGGTTTGCGAGGTTATTTTGATTCCACACATGTATGGCACTTAGAACCTTTGACTAAGGTGAATTTCGGAATTAAGTTCAGGTTTGCTAGCCGTATCATTCAACCAAAATTAATATGACAGAGTCGTGAATGCCAAACATTAGACTCACTAACATTGACCACATTGTTCACAGCTTTATTAGCGGAACAAGCCTCCGCATTCATAACCTTTCTCAACAAAGTTTCCATACTTAGACAGTACACATTATTGGATTAAAAGACTAATTTAAAACCATCTCTACATAGTAGAGCCGTTGACTAGATTTTTCTTGACAGCAGGGACATGCTGCACGTTCTTCCCAAAGTAAGCTTCAGATTGACCGTACCAACACTAAAAACATGCACATGGGTGTTGTTCCCTATTAACAAGGAGCACGTTCCCCTGGTCTGATAAGAAGAAAACTGAGAGATGTCAGCACACACATGAATATTAGCCCTAGTATCAATCCACCATTCCGGTGAATGACAAACTTAAAGAACTGTAGGTAATAAATTACCATACCCCGATGTTGGTTGTCTCCTTAGCCTTTGCACTGTTATCTTGTTTGTTCTTCCTCTTCCTTTTATTGTGGGAGTCATTGGAGTTGTTCTTCTATACCAAATTGGCATTAGAAGTCCCAACAACTCCTTTCCTGTGAGTGTATTTTTTCCTCGCCTTCTCTTCAACATCCAATGAGCCAATCAGATCAGCAACGCTGAACTGTTGTCATTTATGTTTCAGAGAAGTGGCAAAATCCCCTCCAAAAAGGTGATAGTTTAGAAATTATTCCCCCTGCCACAAACTTGTTGGGTGAAACACACGAGAACTGTTTGAGTTCTTTTGCTAGTGCCTGAATCTCATGAGATTGTTCTACTACAGAACAATCATCAACCATCCTGTAGTCATAGAACTGCTCCATGTTGTACAGTTCACTCCCTGCGTCAGAAACTCCGAACTTTGCCTCTAGTGCATCCCATAGTTCTTTCCCTGATGGCAATGAAAGATACACGTCCACCATGCTTTCTGTGAGAACACTAATCACAGTGCCTCAAAAGAGGTTATCGGCCACAGAAAAAACTCACTCCTCCTTTGGATCCTCCTTTGGAGTAAGCTATTCTGGCCTTCCTCTCGCAACGTGAATTACATTCATTGCAGTTAGCCAAAGGACCATTCTATCACACCAGCGTTTGTAATTTGATCTATCAAACATATTTGGTTTTAACACGACAACAAAACAAGTAACCGTAAGCCTATCATGTAAATTGAGTTTTTGGATTGTTAGAATTTTGGGCATTTTACGGCATATTTTAATTCCAAACTCTATAAAGTAAATCACTAAATCAGGCAATACAGTGCACAAACAAATATTGAACAAAATATTCATATTTAAATCATATTTAAATATGAACACAAGAAACATAAGACTGCTAGAGATAAATATATACCCTGGAGCAGGAGCATGTGAAGGTGCAACTGGAGAATTGTTCCCCGGAGATGCGTTGTTCACTGGAGTCGTAGAGGCAGCCATCGCAAAGGTGAAGAAGTGGAAGAAGAACAACCAACCACCGGGAAGTAGTCATACGAAGCCGAGAAGTAGTCGAAGCAAATCAGCAGAGCGAGCAGTCGCACAGGGTTGCGCTCACCAAAAACTCAATTTCCCGTCTACTCGTGTAAGTGTATCAACGGAAGGAGTTTCGGGGTTGCGCTCATCAAAAACTCAATTTCCCGTCTATTCGTGTGTCTCAACGGAAGGAGATTCTGAGACCTACTCTTGCAAGATTTGTATGTGCAAAGCTTGCGATGGAACTGAAAGCAGCAGTAGCAGTGATCTTTGTTGTTGTGTCTTATCCCATGTAATCTTGCACCATTAACCAGGGAAGGGAATGCATTCCAGGCAAGGCCTTTCCAAGGCTTGGCGAGACGAGCAAGCGCGTGTGGCCTTCCCTTTTTTCCCTTTCGGCTTCTTAAATGGTAGTAATTGAGTTCACCTATTTAAACCAGTGAAAATTCTTCTGAATTCTCCGTATGGTACTAGACCATTTTCAGCATTTTTCATGGGTCTTGGGATTAATTAAATGGTTCAAACCCATTTACTCAACAGATAATATCTCCTCATAGATATCAGAATCTAATATCTAACCAGTATCATTCCGTCCGAACGGTATTATGTTGTATAGCAATTATGTTGTATAGCAGGTCTCAAATTTTAAATTAAGAGGGTCATATATCCAACCGGCTCCAATCATTGGGAGTTTCGACCTCCCTTACATGGACTTGCCGTCAAGTGGATAGTCAATTAATTAATTAATTTTTTAATTCGTCTTTTTTTTCCTTCGCATTGCTTAAGATAATCCTCCGTGCAATGTAGGCCATCCATCCATTAACCCTGTTGTTCGTACTATAATTCGAGCTTGAATTGACAAGAACGATAATGGCAATTAATCGTGAATAATATGCATATATATGCATTACATTGGCCGGCCGTCATTTTCGCCGTCACTACTACGAGCTAGTAGTGCGATAACTATGCGCGTGTGATATATATATATATATATATATAAAATCTATAATCTATAACTATATATAAAGCAATTAGTGTTTCCATTCAAATTTTGTTTTGCCTTACTATTTTGCAGAAAATCTCTTGGTTTTTCTAAAATTAACCCGCAGTCCACCTGTCTATTTAAAAACACAGTTAAAGAAGAAAAAAGGGGTTATTTTGCAGAAAACCCTTGAGTGTTTATAAAATTAACTCGTAGTCAATCTTGAAAAGAAAGGGAAGGCTTGGATGAAAAGAAAGACTTCATGCGTCCTCTCTTAGTTCCCGTCGCGCGCGCCACGCCACGCTGCGCCCTCCCCGTGCCGCTCGAGCTCGCGTCGCCGCTGGACCTTCGCCTCTCGCTCGCCCTGCTCTCGTCCTTCACGCACGACATTTTGCTATTATATATAAGCAATGCGTTCTGCGGCGGTCAGCGGGCGACGGATGGGGCGGAGGGGACGGAAGAGAGGGACAGGAGTTTTTTTCATTCAAGCCCTTTCTTTTCGGCATTGGATTGCGGGTTAATTTTATAAACACTCAAGGTTTTTCGTAAAATAACCAGATGGACGAAAATTTTGGATAGAAACACTATTTGCTTTATAGATAGTTATAGTTATCTATATCTATAACTATCTATAAAGGAAGTAGTGTTTCTACCCAAAATTTTGTTCTGCCTGGCTATTTTGGAAAAAAACCCCTTGAGTTTTTTTAAAATTAACCCGTAGTTAGGGGTGGATACCGAGCCGGCTCGGTTCGGCTTGGCTCGGTAGAGAGCCGAGCCAGGAGGCCGGCTCGGCTCGGCTCATGAGTCGGCTCAAGCCAGCTCGTTTAGCTCGCGAGCCACTTTAATACAGTGCAATTTAGGCTCGGCTCGGCTCGGTAGAGAGCCGAGCCAGGAGACCGGCTCGACTCGGCTCGTGAGCCGGCTCGAGCCAGCTCGTTTAGCTCGCGAGCCACTTTAATTCAGTGCAATTTATGTATAAATTACATTTTATTTTTTCTGAGTCTATTAAACACAATTAAAAAAGTAAAAAGTGATATATTAAGTCTATAATTAACGTAATAACAATTGTCCATCGATAATTATCCATGCAAATATAATGATGCAACTAGATTAGATATTATTACTATTATAATCCAAAGCATTAGATCCATATTGACCATCACAACATCATAAAAATTATTGATTTATTGTCACATCAACAACAAACTAAAGAATAGCAAAACAAGCAAAACATTAGACCCTGCTTTGTACATTGCATCTAGCTCGTTGAGCTCACGAGCAGCTCGCGAGCTGACTCGAGCTGGCTCGTTATAGCTAACGAGCTAAACCCTTGGCACAGCTCGTTAGCATTTCTCAATGAGCCGAGCCGAGCCGAGCCAACCACGAGCCGAACGAGCTAGCGAGCCACGAGTATTTCGTCCAGCCCTACCCGTAGTCCCAATGCTGAAAAGAGAGGGCTTGGATGAAAAAAAGGCCTACTTCGCCCCTTCCTCCCTGCGCCCCTCCCTCGCGTCCCCATTTGCGTCGCGCCCCGTGTCACGCCTGCGCTCCTCCCTCCCATCGCTGATCGGAGCTCCCGCGCCCCTCCGTGCCGTCCCCATCCTCGCCGCGCCTCGACTTCACCGTTGCAACGCACGGGCACAATTGCTAGTACTATATATATATATATATATATATATATATATATATATATATATATAACTTTGAAAGCAGGGTGTTTTCAGCTTTGTGTACCACTCGACCTTGATTAAGAGCCCGTTTTATAAGGCTCATGATTCTATGATTATTTGATTTTAGATTTTGATTCTTCGAATCAAATTCTAAAGAAAATTGGAATTGATATAATAAAGTAATAATTAGAACAATATTTTAGGTGATTTTCGGTGATTCTTGGGAGCTGGTTTCGGTGATTCGGGAGAAAGCTGTTTTTAGGTGATTCTCATTCCCTATGTAAAAGCTGTTAAATCACTTAAAATGATTCTTCTCAGAATCAGTTACAAAATAACCTGTTTGGTAGGGATTCTACTGATTCTGTTGAGAATCAGGGAGGAGAATCTCTACCAAACGGGGCCTAAGAATAGTATCAGGTAGACATTTAGTCTAAGTTAATTTAATTTCACCAAATTAAGTAAAAAATATAATGAAAATAGATATTGACTTACTCATACTTTAAACCGATTAGAAATTTGATAAAAGTTTAAAATATTTATGACTCGGGTATTATTAGTTAGAAAAGTATATTGATGAATATGATAAGTTGCATGTTATCATCAACAGGCATGTGAACCCTTGCATCTCATTATAATTTAATTACCTCACTTGACTACGATTAAACATCACAGCCAATGGGGCTTGATGTAGACTCTAAGATCTGTCTGTGATTTATCACAAATATGGGGTTAAAATAAAATCGCCGAAAGCTATAGGATGTCGTATTCCTCCCGTCCTCATAAGGAAGGTGACGGCGCTCGGCCATTCCCCGATCGCCGGCGACGGGGAGGGACGTCGAGGAGGCATCTGCCTCACGAGCACTCCTCTCCCTTGTTCGACGGCGGCGCGCTAGCTGTGCGTGCGGCGTGTGCTTGGTCGCCGTCGGGCAATGCACGGTGAGGCGGAGGCGCGTGAGTCGGGCTCGCTTTGGATGTGAGAAAAGCGAGGCAACGATAGAGCGAGAGGTTATACGGATCGGGAATTTTATAGATTTGGACAAAAATGATTTGATGAACGAAAAGTTATAGATTTTTTAAGTAGTTAAGATAATCTCTATCGTACGTATAACTGGGAGTTTTTGTTTTAAAATAGTCAGACGGACTGCGAGTTAATTTCGGAAAAACTCAAAGTGTTTTCTGCAAAATAGTGAGACAGAACAAATTTTTGGGTGAAAACACTACTTGCTTTATAGATGTTATATATATAGTTGGGCTATTGTATGGCGCGTCACACAGCCCCATCCCGTATGTCATGGCCGAATCTCTAATTTAAAAACTCAAATTGAAAATCCGAACCATTCAAATTATTTTACATATTAATATCAACTTTTAGACCAAATTTTATATTTTTTTGAAACTTTTTACTATTTTATCGGATAGGTCAAAGATGCATTAATCCAACGATTTCTGGAGTATCTATTTTATTACATCTTTGACATATTCGATAAAATAAAATAAAATGAAAAAGGTCTACAAGGATATATTAATATGTAGAACAATTTGAACGGTTCAGATTTTCAAATTGAGTATTCAAATTAGAGATTCGGCCATGCCATATTGAATGGGCTGTGCGACGCGCCACACAGTAGCTCAAATATATATATATATATATATATATATATATATATATGATGGTACGTGTATCATCAGCATTCAGCAACAATTTTTTTCTAACCAAATCGTGTATATATATGTTTGTGTGTACTTCTGTTGAAAAGGTTCAATTTGTCACTGGGTCAGATTCTGTCTCGACCAAGATTCGATCAAGCATTCAACACTAATTTAACTACCCCTTTTTTTCTTTTTTACTTTGGATCCCTCTGATCTCACCAATCTTTATGCATGCATATGAAAGCTTTGATTAATTCGCTTTAACTACCGCGACCACTACGAGCAGAGCAGGGCGTCCTCCACACTAAAGCCAACATACGTCAGCTCAGCCACTCACACTGACATGTGGGGCCCGGATTTTCTTGGCCCCACATGTCAGCGAGTATGTGTTCAGTGCGTGGTGGTTACTGAGTGGGTGAGCTCACTGCCCGGTCTGACTCCATCTAGATAGGCTGGCCCGCAATAAGGGAGTGGGCCCGTGGATGTGGGCCCCATCTTTCTGTGGAAGGCAGCTGCACTGTGGGTCCCACTTTAAATGGGTCCCAGTGGGCCAGGGTGTTTGAGGAGGGTTTGGTTTAGGTTTTTTTTTTCCTTTTCTGAGGGTTTTCCACTGAAGAAACCTGAGAGACATTGATGGTGTGGTAGAGAACATCAAAATTATGTATTAACCTCTTGATTACACCATTGAAAAACAATATATAATCTGATCGATAGAGAAAAAAACACGTCACTTATCGATAAAGAATGAACTCGTTGATACGATAGATAAGTAAATATTTACAACGAGAATAAATATTCTAGATTAATTGGCACAAATAATTATATACAAGTAGGGCCTTGACGTTTGTCCATTTATCAATTTTGTCCATTTATCAATAGATATCTTTATTTATATGTTGTTTAATGTTTTACAGATTGCGTTGGAAGTGTTATATTATTCACAAATTTTGTGAGATGTCATCTATATTTTTTGATCTTTTCAGATATAAGATGATTTATATCTTTTATATTTAATTTAATGGACGTGTTTTTAAATATCATCTATAATTACTTTTAAAGGATATAATATTATATAGGTAACTATGGGTTGAGATCGACACATAACATCAATTTCTTAAAGAACCGTTTTAGTGTAGCTTGAATTGACTTTAAATATTGTGTGTTATGATTTTAATGAACGACGACATATCTAAGCGGAATCATGAGCAGTGAAGAAATAGCTTTTAGCAGTGAAGAAATAGCTTTATCACATTGTTCAATAGTTTTGAGTTCCTTAGTAAATCATCAAGAAACAGGACTATCTCTACCAGTGTAATACATTATTTTTCAGCATGAGGCATATAAACCTAGCAAGTCGGAGTCTATAACCCCCCAAAAAACATCCCAAGCATGTTAACCAAAAGTTACAGTAAGGCCATTCTTGCTAGGTCAATAAGGATCAAAGGTTCTGTTTTTTTTGTTTTTTAATCTATTTGGTAAAATGCTAAAACCTATAATCACTCTTTAGTTGCTAACCTAGGCCATGGCATCTGATCTAGTTACCTCCCAAAGAAAATACGGACATTATTTTGTAACACAGAAAATTCTTCTTACGATGCAAATATAAATGTGCATATAAAACTCATATAAAATCCTTATGTTCCAAATAAACCCTTAACGATCACATGTTCACACATAAACTACTACCAACTGTTGTATTTGCAAAATGACAAAAAATACAAAGTTTTTGTTTCTTCCCCTCATTTAGTGCAATATCATGGTGGTAAATCCATAATCAAAACTTTTTCAGAGGGTTATTTAAACATACTTTCGTGCTCTAAAAGATAAAGTACTCATTTTCATACCTAACAGGTAGATAACCCTAATTCTTGGAGGCTAAATATACTTTTTCCACAAAAGTAAATCAAAAAGAAATATGATAGTGTCATTTATTTAACAAATATTTATTTTGAGCATGAAAACGACAATATGACATCCATGAGAAACAAAAACATCACATGCGTGTCAACCAAAAGCAACAGTAAAACCATTCAAAACGTGCAAATTCTACAAATCCGCCATCGAAGCATCTTCATCCTACCCGTTCGATAGATAAGGATCAAAGTTTTACCTCCAACTTACCCTTTGAAGCCTACATATAAGTAAAAGTGTCAAAAACCCATGACTAACTTAATTTCACCTGCCTATGTCTTCTACCCCTTACCTTCTGAAAGAAAACACATACACAAAACATTTTGGAAAACAAAATTTCATGCGTATGGTACAAAAAATTTCTATATGAATACCCAAATTCAAAATAGGTCTCTGACAATATTACATCAGCCTCCAACATAGTATCTATATGGGAAACCCATTTTGAGTATAGAAGAGACACAACACAGATATGATTATCCTCTCTTCTGAAGACCCATTTACATAAAAGGTTATTATTTGGGTCTAATTATTGGAGAAGACAACAAATATGTATTGAATCCTTTAACTGTAGCGCTATCTAAATATAAAATGAGTCTTGTATTTTGGATATTATTATTGAAGATAGCCTAAAAAATAAGAAATTATTGCATCCCAAATTCCCAAGCATTCTCCGAGACACCTCCAAGAGTAGTACTAGTAGTGGTAGTATTTGCAAAAAGCCAAAAATACAACTGCATTTTTTTAATTTCTCCCCATCATTTTCATTTTCGTCGGGCAAGAACTGCCTTGTCCACCCCGCTGCCATCTGTGCTGCTCCCTCTCCTCCTCCTCCCTGGATTCGTGGCGACCAGGCCGAGAAAAAGAAGCAGTGTGAGAGAAAAGCAAAGCAGCCATAGTGAGATAGAGAGAGAGAGAATAAGATGAAGAACAGAGAGGGATAAAAGGAGCTTTGAGCTCACAAACAACAAGCCTCTCTCCTCTCCTCTCATACAAAAACATTTCCTTCTTTTTCTTCTTCTTCTTCTTCTTCTTCTTCTTCTTCTTCTCGACGATGTTCTAGGCTCCTAGCTAGGAATAGCTTCTCTGGACTCTTATATCAGTACACTACAAGTAGTGGTAGTAGCAGCGGCAGTAGGCTGCTACGCGAGCCAATCGCCCAATCTGAGCTCCTGCGTCGTAGGGGTGAAGCTAAGGTTGGCGGTGGTTGCATTGGCAGGAGAGAGATCCCCTGGCCTCCACCGTCAAAATCCAATCTTGGGTGGCGGCGGCTGATTTGGCTGTTGTTATTTTTGCTCCGAGATTTGTGGTCACCGGATCAAAAATCCTGCCTTTTTTTGAGGCGATTTGGTTCCTGATTTGAAGGTTTCTTGCCGCGAAGATCGCGGGTTGGGACTGTTGGAGTTGTAGATCCCTTTCGTTGGCTGCAAAGGAGGAAGAGTGGTGTCTTGTGCTCTCTGTAGAGAAGGAGCTATGAGACAATGAGAGAAGAGAGCGCCAAGAAGAGCAAGGTAACATCAGATAGATCACTGCATCAGATGGATGAGCTTCTTGTTCTTGTTGAGCTCTTGCTTTTTCTTCTTGTTCTTTCTTTTTTTTTGTTCTGGTTGACCATGTTTTGGTGTTCATTTTGTTTATATCATCTCTTTTCTTTTGTTTTTGATAGATATATATATGTATATTTATATTTGTAGCTTTCATGGTCCAAGTCGCTCGTGAGGAAGTGGTTCAACATCAGGACCAAGGCACAGGACTTCCATGCTGATTCTGATACAACCCAAGGTATGATTAATGCCCCCATTTTGGTTGTTCAAAGATGAGTAATTGCAGGTTGCAAGATTTAATTTTCAATGCATTTATTTGGGATTAAAAGTACTCTACCCCCAAAATGGAATCTCCCCCTTTACCTTTGCTTGCTGCCTGCCCCGGTGTGGTTTGGACAAGCTGTTTATCTGATCCAAGAAAGCTAATTGCTTGTGACTTCTCTCCTACTTTGTTTTGTTTGTTTCGTGGTCATCATCTTCTTATCCGATCTTTCACGTCCAAGATCGAGGTGTTGATTCAAAGTTAGATGAGCAGCTAATTGACTTGTCACAGTCAGACGCTTTTTATCCTTAGTAGATATCTGCTAAGCTTACGTTTCAGTTTCCAGTTTTGATTTATTGATTCACAAGTCCTCAAAAGGTCACAACCAACCAAATCAAGAATCTTTTTGCCACACACACACACACACACACACTGCAGCAAATTTTGTTGACCTGCATTTCTATGCACGTTTAATGTGAAAGTGAGCTCATCGAAAGATCAGACGCAGGCATCTTTTTCTTTGTTGTGTTTGCTGCCTTTGTTTGGTTCTGTGCTGAGCTGAGGTTGCCGTGTGATCCAGGTAGGGATGGTGGTGGTGGAGCAGGGGGGAGGGCCAGCTTCTCAGCGAGCTCTGCAAGCAGCTCAGCCAAGAAAAGCAGAACAGGTACAGTGAAAAGAAGCATTTGGACCACGCCTCCCTCTCTCTTCTCATCATACTCCAACAGACGCAGCTTTCTCTTCCCACCACAACACTCTTTACCTGCAGAGATAATCTTTGTCAAGCTATCTCCTTTGAATCATTCTGCAGCACCAGGCTCTTTTTGCACAGCCAAGTCACCTGATTATTCCTGTTTGTTGTTTGCTTATGGGCCCGTAGACCGGTCGTCGTCGAAGCGGAGCGCCGATCGCGTTCGCCGAGGGAGGAATGATTTCGATCTAGCACGCCTGACAGAGGTTCAAGATTACAGGTACTACTACCATTGATTCACCATGCGTGTTTTGCCTGTTGGCACCTGCTGGCATTGTGTCTGTTGTGTAGTGACCAGTGAGATTGGACGGAATCTTGCATCTTTGTCTGATAATCACTGTCCAAATTTCTGTTATAATTACTACGATTTGAGTTTGCTACATTATGTTGAAGGAATCTGATGTAATACTCTTTTGCTCCCTTTGGCACGTAGAATCTTTGCTGCGACGTGGAATGTCGGTGGCAAGTCCCCACCAAGGGGGCTAAATTTAGACGAGTGGCTTCACTCTTCTCCTCCTGCTGATATCTACGTGTTAGGGTAAGTGTCAGGTGACCTTCCTAAGAAATTTATAGTGGTGATTGTGAGCTGTTTCGGTTAATTTACTATTATTGGTCTATGGCAGATTTCAGGAGATTGTCCCTTTGAATGCTGGAAATGTTCTTGGCACTGAAGATAATATTCCAGCAAAGAAGTGGGTATCTCTTATTAGGAGGACACTGAACAAGAATCCTGGGGCCAGTGGTTCCGGTGTCTATCATACACCGTCACCAGTCCTTAATCCAGTTGTAGAACTAGATGCTGATTTTGAGGCGTCTGCTAGAAGGCAGGAGAACTACTCATTCTTTCACCGTCGATCATTCCATAATCTCAGCCGCAGTTTAAGAATGGATGCAGACTACATGTTCCCACAACCAAAGTTGGACCGAAGATTTAGCGTTTGTGACCCAGTCAGCTTGGGAGGCAGACCAAGTGACTTTGATGGTAATTTGCGGTGGCTTGGGTCACCAGATGAGGAGAACATCGATGAGGAACTCTCTAACGCTGCACAATGCTCTCCACTCCCTTATAGCTGCAATACAGCGGCACCTACTGAAGATAACGACGAGCAACCCAATGGATCAAGGTAACATAACTCCTGTCATGAACATTGGCAATTGTTACTTACCCTAGATTTTCTAAATGTTGGTTGTAATGTGCTGCAACTTTTTTCATCTTAAGGTCATGCAAAACTAACTAATTGAAAATCCCCATGGCTCTTCAGGTATTGTTTAGTTGCCAGCAAACAAATGGTTGGCATATTTCTCACTGTCTGGGTGCGCAACGAAATAAGAGATGATGTGAGAAACTTGAAAGTTTCTTGTGTGGGTAGAGGATTGATGGGTTATCTTGGAAATAAGGTAATGTGAAATCAACAAGTGTATAAATATCTTTACCATGTACATCTAGTCGTCGTTAATACGTATGACCCAAATTTTCTAAGTGTTTTAAGTTCTAACGTTTTGTATTGCAGGGTTCTATATCAATAAGCATGTCTTTGCACCAGACAAGCTTCTGCTTCATTTGTTGCCATTTGACCTCAGGGGAAAAGGAAGGGGATGAATTGCGCAGGAATTCTGATGTTATGGAAATATTAAGAAAGACAAGGTTTCCACGGGTTCGTGGTGCTAATGATGTCAAATCACCTGAAACGATTCTTGAGCATGAGTAAGAGACATGTTTTTGTTTTCTTAGAATGCTAATGTGGGAGCTACAGCAAACTTGTCTAATAATTGGTTATCTTCTAATTGTTTTGCAGCCGTATCATATGGCTTGGGGATTTGAACTATCGTATTGCCCTCTCCTATTGTTCAGCGAGAGCTCTTGTCGAAATGCATAACTGGAAACAATTATTAGAGAAAGATCAGGTAATTTGCAGTGAACTACCAAGACTTTCAGTTCTATTCTATTGTTTGTTCTGTTTATTTTAGTTATGTAACCTAGCAAAGTACAAGAAAAATTGGAAGATCAAAATGTTTAGGCCAAAATGTTTTTACATATTACTATGGAGGAAAGGCCACAAAAACTTTTGTACTGACCTCTTCTGGAACAGCTTCGAATACAACAAAGATACGGGCGAGTTTTTCAGGGCTGGAAAGAAGGAAGGATTTATTTTCCTCCCACATACAAGTATTCGTTCAACTCTGATCGTTATGCCGGAGAGGGTATGCATCCCAAAGAAAAGAGAAGAACGCCTGCATGGTATGTTTCATCAGTTATTACAATAACTAGATAGGACTCCCTTATTTTACTGCAGCATTATTTCTCAGTGATCTCATCCTTTTCTTCTCTCGATTACATTCAAAAGGTGTGATCGCATTCTCTGGTATGGTAATGGCCTCAACCAGCTATGTTATGTTCGTGGGGAGTCTCGATTCTCCGATCACAGGCCAGTGTACAGCATTTTCATGGCAGAAGTTGAGATTGTACACCATAGGAGGAAAAACATGGGATATTTCAGCTCTAGAATTGAGGTGGAAGAGCTTTTACCACATTCTCAGAGCTACAGAGAAATAAACTTTTACTGATTTTGAGTTATCAAAATGTTGTAAGGTATGTTGCCTCTTATTGACAATTTCGAGGGATAACTTTGTGCTTGTGTTTATAACTTGTATGGTTCTATTCTACCTTTATTTACTCTTCGTTTTTCATCATACAGATTAGGGTACTGGTCAAAAGTACGACATGTAGGGTTCAAGAGTCAGCTCATTAGGTGATCAGATGTGAGTTTGACTAAATATTTTTATTTCTGGTTCTTTGTTTATTAACTGGTGACATGCTTAGCTTCTAAGATATGATTGCCAATAGTGATGAATTGTTTTGAAGTCTAATGGCTTGTTTATTTGGCATTCCTCATGCAGATACTCAAGCAAGAATGTGCAAATACTAACTTAAAGGTACCCATTTCTCAACTTTGGAGATATAATTAAATAAAACTAATTAGACTGACACTGTTTTATGACGTCATTGCAGGATATTGGGCAATTTTGCAGGCAACCATTATGTCAAATGGAGAAGTATCAGCCCATGCCACTAACTATACACTCACTCCAGCTTTTAGCTTCCTTTTTTTTTCATTCCCCTTTTTATCTGCTTAGAGTGTTAATAAACACCAATATATTATTTTCCCCTTCCCTTTGGAAGCTTTGTAAAACCAGCTAGTGTATGCCATGCAAGTTGTGGAATTATTGTAAAACATGATAAACTTAGCTTTAGGACAACTGTTCCTAGGCTGAGGGAGGAATGATGAGACATGTGAGAAGCATGCACAGTTACAATCATGTGTGTAACCCCCTTTTTTTCTTTTTGGGTTTGGTGGTGCCTGAACAGCCAAGGGAGGCATGCATTAGTGTTACTCATCGCCATGACAAAAAGATTGGCTCCCTCAATTATGCTCCCAGATGGCTTTGCCCTGATGTTGCAGTTGCACACTCTTTTCTTAAACTTTGTTCATATTTGTTTCCATTCGCACTATTACTACTAGTCAGTTGCAGTGTCTCATTTTGTTATGCACTGGGTGGCACCATGGCAGCAGAAATGATTCTCCATCATCTCATCTCATGCATGCTATTGCAAGCTGCAGCAGTTCATTGTTCAGAAAGGGAATCCACTACTGTATGTATGTATTGTTTCTTGGAGAATGGTGTCTGTTACTCTGTTTTCCTGAAGTCTTGATCTTTCCCAGTTCATATAGTAGAATTAAGGCAAAACACCTCTCTTAAGCTTCTCTGGTATTCCAGTCCTTCTGTTCTCTAGCTGTGTGGAGCCACATGGTTCATACACTCCATTGCACAGAGTTTTTGTTGGATGAACAAGATGACAGATTTCAAAGTTCATCAGGAAAATTCAGATTCAGAATTTAAGTTCTTACTGGCTGGTGGGTATGGTAAAATGCAGTTATCAATTGATCAATTTTAGATTCAGAACTTTGACTTCTTGTTCCAGCAGAGCTCTGGCTCTGTGCTCTGCTCTAGAAGAAACTATAGTAATATATTTTCGATTCCCTGCAATCCATGTGAAGAGTGAACAGATATATTCAGTCAACCAGATACTGTATCCCAATTCTTCACTGCAACCAGCTTAATCTGCATGTGAGCATTCAAGGTCAATTACTTAATGTACTGTTCAAAATTTGTTAATCTGCATTCAGTTATCTCTCACTTTAACAAATTTCAGAATCTTGCAAGGATGTTGCAACTAGAAACATGCAGCATCAGTTCAGGACTGGAGGATTAAAGCAGAAAAAGCAAAAGGAACAGAGGGAATCGAAGAAATGCTGTTCCAGTAGCCCAAGTGAAGAGGAAAACAAAAGGAGATAATAAAGTTAAAGCTAATGTATGTAGGTACAGTGAAAAAAGAGAAAGGAACAGTCACATCGAACAAGATCCAACTACTACTCCATCCAGTGCTACCACAAGCAGAGCATCTGCATTACTGTCAGTTTGCTAATGCTATTACCCTGAACTGATATCCCAGCTTGTTTCTTTGATCAACATGGAACCGTCAGGCACTATGTTTAATACTAACTTTTAATCTTGTCATAACTGGGACACATTTGCATTGTGATGCTCGTCAATCTGACAATCTGGTGCCATGATCTTGTGCTGATAAGATTGGATTAAGCCACAGCTAGGCATCAGAGCCCTGGGCAATGTATGAATGAATGCCTGATCTGCCATCACAGGCAGGAGCCAAGCAAGCAGTCAGTGCAGAGAGAGGAGGCAACCTGCTCCATGGCTTGTGTGCATCGAAGAAGACGAGTTCAGGTGAGAGAGAGAGAGAGAGAGAGAGAGAGAGAGAGCATACATCGAGCATCGAGCATGGAGCCATGGCGACATGGGCGTGGAGATTGAGGATGGGACGGGTGGGGGCAGCCATTGTTGTGCTCCAAAAAAACATTTACTGCATCACCTGCCTACCATGCTACTTATCTGTGCCTGCGTCTTCTTGCAGCCTCGCTTCAGAAATTTCAGATCATAACACGGCCAGCAACAACAATGCCTGCGTCTGTATGGTGCACTCATCGAGAGGGATGGAAAAAAAAAAGATGGAGATGCTGCACAACAATGCCTGGTTGCGCTTGCTTTTCTGCTTAATTCAGTACAGAGATGGGAAAACATCAATCAAGCAAGAAAACTATGCTTAGCAAGAGGAAACGAACTTCAGAATGAACATCAGGAAAAGAAAAAAAAACAGAGAATTATGCAATACAAGAAAATTCAGAGTGCACATCAGGGAAAAGACAAACAGAAAATTATGCAATACATTTTTTTGCAAAAGATGCGGTGAGCGTGGATCGAACACGCGACCTTCAGATCTTCAGTCTGACGCTCTCCCAACTGAGCTATCCCCGCGATGCTGGTGAGATTGGAATAGAACGATATACAAATGAGATAATCCTACATATGAGCGACAAATGGCAGGTTGGTGTCAGAAGCAACTGAGGTTGGTTGGACCGGCCTCCGAGGTGGATGCACGCATGGACATGGACATGGAAGCCATGGAAGCTAGTGCTACTGCTTCTGCAATGCATGCGTGAATACTCTTTTATTTCTCATTTATTTTCATTCATCCCGTAAGTATCGATACAAAATTAAAAACAATATTATTCCTATATAATCAAATTTTAATATAATTATTTTTTATTTTATCTCCTCTTAACATATTTACTCTTTATTTTATAAATTTCGATATGTAATTAACTAAAAATAAATTTATTTTAAAATAAATTAAAGAAATAAAAAAATAAACTTATTTTGAAACGGAGAACGGAGGAAGAAGTATTGGTACCAATAGCTAAGCGCCATGGCCGGCCTGCGATTAAACGGCTACTTCTTCGCCGGCCACGGCGGCCGGCCGGTCTGCCGGCTGCAGCCAGTGAGGCAGAGCCATCTGCATGCGTGCTTGACGCCATCGATGACGCAACGCAGCTAGGCAGAGGCAATGACAGAAAGGAGAGAGAGAGGCCATGCCGACGCCTGCTTTGCTGCTTTCTTGTCAGCTGTCACCTCCTCCAGCAGCTGCAAATACTGTATGTGCTAGTACTGCTACTGCCATTTGTCGGGTGAAAACGGATCGGATACGGTCGGAAACTAGCTATACCGTAGTTGTTTTCATATTTTTTCGAAATCGGATTCGAATCGAAAACCTCGGATACGAAAACGGAAACAAATAATATCGAAAACAAATACGAAACGGATACGAATCGAAACAAATACGGTAACAGATATTGATCGGAATATTAAACCTCAGCTAAGCAACATATATAATAAATTTTAAATATCCATATCAATATTGTTTTACTAATTTCATGACCATATTATCTTTCATATCAAATATCATTATAAATCAAGCATAATAATTTTAGATATTCATAATAAAAAATAATTCACTCACATAAGTGTATATCATAATTTAAGTAGTTTATCACGAAATAGTGTTTTTTGTTGGGCTTATGGAGTTATGGTCATAAGCCGCCTCGCCAAAGGCTCCACACCTAGGGTCCGGATATTATCCGATGAGGTATTCGGATATTATCCGACCGTATCCGCTATGTGTCAGATATTATCTGACCGTATCCGCTATCTGCCAGATAATGCATGTACCGTATTCGTATCCGTATCCGAGAAAAATTATCCGTTTCCGTTTCCGAATCTGAAATTATCCAAAAATTATCCGGCTGACAATATCCGTATCCGAATTTTGAGGTATTCGGATATTATCCGACCGTATCCGCTATCCGTCGGATAATGTCTCTACCGTATTCGTATCCGTATCCGAGAAAAATTATCCGTTTTCGTTTCCGAATCCGAAATTATCCGAAAATTATCCGGCTGACACTATCCGTATCCGATTTTTCGGACGGAATCCGGATATTATCCGTGCCGTTTTCACCCCTATTTGTCGTGATGAAGTTGGTCCTAGCTTATCTTAGTCGCTGGATGAAGAAAAAAACTGATAATATACTTCACTTATTCATAACAGGAGGTGATTTTAATATTATTAGAAGCCCACGATAGATTTAATAATAAGAGAAGAGTAATGATAGATTTAATAATAAATGATCGTTTTTATTCAATGTGATTATGAAACACTCAATCTTCGTGAGTTAGAGTTATCTGAAAGGAAATACACTTGGGCTAATTATGCTGACATACCAATTTATGAAAAGTTGGATAGAATTTTAGTTACAACAGAGTGGGAACATAAATTCCCTTTGGCATCTGTTTAGGCTCTGTCCCAGGAATTATCTGACCACACACCTTTATTACTAGATGCAGGGCAACCTTCTCACAGATGCAACTCACCGTCTTTTAAATTTGAATTGGGGTGGTTGACACGAGATGGTTTTTTCAATATGGTGAAAGATGTGTGGATTGCTGAAAATAGGGGCCGATCGCCTATGGAAAGGTGGCAAAATAAAATAAGGAGAGTGAGAAGTTCTCTTAGAGGGTGGGCTAGAAATTTAGTTTTCCATAAAAGAAATTTGAAGTCCACTCTACTTAATCAAATAGATGCGTTTGATAGGAAAGCGGAGACTTGTTTGCTATCGTCTTTTGAAGAGAAAAATAGGTGTTATCTCAAAGCACGACTGCTTAAATTGCTTAGAAAAGAGGAGATCTACTGGCTCCAACGCTCAAAAGCAACAAAGCTGTTGTTAGGGGACGATAACACTAAATATTTTCATCTCTTAGCAAATAGGAGACACAGGAAAACAAAGATAACACAGCTAGAGCAAGATGAAGGAATTGTTATTGGGGATGATAATCTAAGGACATACATAACAGAGTACTATAAAGGTTTGTTTGGACCCCATATGTCTAATTCTTTCTCAATGGACGAGACTATGAGGAATGATATTCCTCAAGTCTCGGAGGAGGAGAATGAAGCATTGACGGCTCCATTCAGCGAAGAAGAAGTTAGGATGGTAGTTTAGTTAGGATGGTAGTTTTTGATATGGAACATAATAAGGCTCCAGGACTCGGATGGTTTCCCAATAGAGTTTTATCAATTCCTTTGGAAGGTCATAAAAACGGATTTAATGAGTCTTTTTAATGAGTTTCATATAGGAAGATTGTCCATTCATAGCTTAAACTTTGGAATTATTACTCTCTTGCCAAAATCTTTGGAAGCTGTGAGGATTCAGCAGTATAGGCCTATTTGTCTTCTAAATGTGAGTAAGATTGTGACAAAAGTTTTGAATAATAGAATTTTAAAAGTGGCTGACAAACTTATAGGTCCTTCGCAGTCAGCTTTTGTGCCAGGACGTTATATCCTGGATGGAGTTGTAGTTCTTCATGAAACAATTCATGAATTACATCGTAAAAGGCAGAATGGTGTAATTTTGAAATTAGATTTCGAGAAGGCTTATGATAAGTTAAATTTGTCTTTTATCCAATAGGTTTTAAGGATGAAAGGTTTCTCGACAAAATGTTGCGACTGGATTTCAAAGGTTATGTCTTGTGGGAGTGTTGTTGTCAAAGTTAATGACACTATAGGTCACTATTTTGAAACAAACAAGGGGGTTCGTCAGGGGACCCTTTATCTCCAATTTTGTTTAATATAGTGGTAGATATGTTGGTCATTCTAATTACTAGGGCTAAAGAAGTTGGGCAAATTC
Source organism: Oryza australiensis (assembly GCA_019925245.2). NCBI lineage: Eukaryota > Viridiplantae > Streptophyta > Magnoliopsida > Poales > Poaceae > Oryza > Oryza australiensis. Next base: position 6,080,947 of record JAIFGZ020000342.1, read on the forward strand.
ATGGGGTTGTGCCACATCTGATTGATGAAGAATTGTCAGTCCTCCAATATGCAGATGACACAATTATTTTTATGGATGATGATCTTGAGAGGACAAAGAACATGAAGCTCTAGCTTTGTGCCTTTGAACAACTTTCGGGGTTAAGATCAACTTCTCTAAAAGTGAATTGTTCTGTTATGGATCAGCTAAAGATAAACAACTTGCTTACACACAAATTTTTGGATGCGGTGTGGGTTCGTTCCCCTTTAGATACTTGGGTATTCCAATGAATCATAGAAAGTTATTAAATAAGGATTGGAAACATGTGGAGGAGAGATTTCAGAAGAGACTAAATTGTTGAAAAAGTAAAATGTTGTCAGCTGGGGGAAGATTGGTCTTAGTTAACTCTGTGTTAACCAGCCTTCCAATGTACATGTTGTCCTTTTTTGAACTTCCTAAAGGGATTTTGAAGAAGCTTGATTATTTTCGGTCTCGGTTCTTTTGGCAATGTGATGAACATAATAAAAAATACAGATTATTGAGATGGAAGGCAATCTACACTTCTAAGGATATAGTAGGCTTAGGGGTGCTTGACTTAGCCGCTCAAAATAGGAGTCTTCTGAGTAAATGACTGATAAGATTACTTAATAGTGATGGGATGTGACAACAGATAATTAAGAATAAATACCTGCGAAATAAATCTTTGACTCAGGTACAATATATGCCTGGGGATTCGTAATTTTGGGCTGGTCTCATGAAGATTAAGGATGAGTTTTTATCAACGGGCAAGTTTGATATAGCTGATGGGTCTCAAGTTCGTTTTTGGGAGGATGTGTGGATTGCGACACGCCCTCTTAAGAATATTTCCTAGCCTTGTATAGTATTGTGAGGAAGAAAAATGCTTTAGTGAGTACGGTTTTGTCTACAGTCTCTTTAAATGTAGCTTTTAGAAGATCTTTGGTGGGGGATAAAATCTGCAAGCATGGCTTAAGATAGTGGCTATGGTTGCTGATGTTCAGCTGTCGGACCAAAGGGATCATTTTAGATGGGGGTTACATCAAAATGGATTATTTTCAACAAAATCTACGTACAAAAGAATAGTGTCGACACAATCTTTGCCTTACAATTTAATGATATGAAAACTTAAGCTCCCTCTGAAATTAAAGGTTTTTTGTGGCACTTGTATAAGGGGGTTATTTTAACGAAGGATAATTTAGCAAGACGACGTTGGCAGGAAGATAGGAAGTGTTGTTTCTGTTCTAAGAATGAAACTATTTAATATTTACTCTTTGATTGTTATGTTTCTAGTGTCCTATGGCGGATTATTTATGTGACTTTTAATATACGATCTCCTTCTAGTGTGCATAATCTTTATTACAAATTGGTTAACAGGGATTAGTAAGAAATTGAAACCTTACATTCTTGTAGGGGCAAGTGTAATTTGTCGGGCAATTTGGCTATCTAGAAATGATGTTATGTTTAATAAAATATCAGTACCGTCTTATTTACAGATTTTGTTCAAAGGGACATACTGGATCAAGTATTGGTCACCTCTATAAAAGGAAGAAGCTCGTCATTTGATGAAGGCGAGATGTGTTTCTATTGAAGGTGTTGCTATGAAGGTGTTTGCCAGGCATAGTTGGCGATATATTAATAGAATTGCTCTATATTAAGGATTTTTCTCTGTTCAAAACTTTATCTTTAACTTTATCTTTGAGATTCCTTGAGTTGGTCATTTTTAAGTTGTAATAATGAACAGGTTTATGCATTCATCGATGCAGCGGCTGAAATATTAATATATTCCCTTTTAAAAAAATATTTTATAACAATATACTATACATGTTTATAAGGGATTGATAAAATATACCATTATCATAAAACAAAACGAAAAGTATAAATTCTCGCGTGGGTACGCGACACCGTGTGACGGTGGCACGAGATAGCTCGACCTCACGCGACAAAAACAAGAACGCGGGACCGCTCAATCTCATGCGACGAGAGCTTGAGACCTTACAAGCAGATGTGACTTTGCATCTCTAACTAACGAACTTATACAATTAATAGATTAATTAGTATCACTAGCAAAATGCCCGTGCGTTGTAACGGGACGACGACGCAAGGAGGGAAGCAGGCGGAGGGCGAAGGTCCAGGCGGCGGCGCGGGAGCTCCGAGCGGCGACGGGAGGAAGGGACGCAGGCGCGACGCGGGGCGCGGCGCGGATGGGGACGGAAGAGAGGGACGCAAGAGGTCTTTTTTATCCAAGCTCTCTTTCTTTTTAGCATTGGGACTGCAGGTTAATTTTATAAGCACTCAAGTGGCTTTCTGCAAAATAACCTCTTTTTCTTCTTTAACTGGTTTTCTTTAAAATAGCCAAGCGGACTGCGGGTTAATTTCGGAAAAACTCAAGGGGTTTTTTGCAAAATAGCCAGACAAAACAAAATTTGGGTGGAAACATTACTTGCTTTATAGGTACTAGCAAAATGCCCGTGCGTTGCAACGGGACGACGACGTAAGGAGGAAAGCAGGCGGAGGGTGAAGGTCCAGGCGGCGGCGCGGGAGCTCCGAACGGTGACGGGAGGGAGGGGCGCAGGCGCGACGCGGATGGGGACGGAAGAGAGGGATGCAAGAGGTTTTTTTTCATCTAAGCCCTTTCTTTTTTTTCAGCATTGGGACTACGGATTAATTTTATAAACACTCAATAGGTTTTCTACAAAATGACCCCTTTTCTTCTTTAAGTGGTTTTTTTAAAAAATAGCCAGGTGGACTGTGGGTTAATTTTGGAAAAACTCAAGGAGTTTTCGCAAAATAGCCAGGCAAAACAAAATTTGGGTGAAAACACTACTTATTTTATAGATAATTATAGATTATAGATTATAGATTACTAGCAAAAATACCCGTGCATTGCAAGGGAACGACGCACGCGAGAAGGGAAGCGGCGGCGCGCGCGAGAGCTCCAGCGGCGACGGAAGGAAGGGCGCGGGCGCGGCGCGGAGCTCCGGCAGTGATGGGAGGGAGGGGCGCAGGCACGGCGCGAGGAAGGGCGCATGATGTCTTTTTTCATCCAAGCCCTTTCTTTTTTCAGCATTGAGACTACGGGTTAATTTTATAAACACTCAAGGGGTTTTCTGTAAAATAACCAGGTGTATGAAAATTTTGGGTAGAAACACTACTTACTTTATAAATAGTTATTATTATTATTAGATAGATAGATAGATTAGAAATTAATTATTATTATTATTTAATTAATATCATTAGTAATTAATTAATCATCCATCGGGACGCTTGGCCAACCAACGAGCGGTCTCTGTCCCACGATCTCATGGCACTGTTCTATAAGACCGCAGCGTGGCCTCCGGCGTCTTTACGTCGTCACTGTCACGATTCACGAGTTGATATTGCAATATTTAGTCGCAATTTCGTACTATCGAATCGCGATGACGGTATATTTGTGTACAACTGTTCGAATCTAGTATATTTTTTTAAAAAAATTAACTCCAACAATATAATTTCAATTTAAATTAACTCCAACAATATAATTTCAATTTTTTCCTGGATGGATCATCGACCACGACCTGTTCCAACCATCAGCATACGCAAACTAATTAACCATCGCGCGCGCGTGTATATATATACTTACTGTGTTTTTTTCATTACAAGTACATAATACATCCAGGTCAACTGACCCAACCAATCAGGCGCACCATTTCATATGCGAACTTACCGGCTGATTCGTCGGGACCGACACTAAAACATTGGATCCCATTAGAACTCTGAAGTTAAGCGTGCTTGGACGAGAGTAGTATCAGGATGGGTAACCTCCTGAAAAATCTAGGATGGGTGACCTCCTGAGAAATCCTTCGACGGAGTTACAACTGGTGTTGGTGTTTAGATAAAGTTGTAACTGGAGTTGCAACTGGGCGGATCGTCGATGATATTGGTGTGTCATAACTGGTGGAGTTACAACCAGTTGCAATTGGACGGTCGGTGATATTGGTGTGTCGCAACTAGCGTAACAAACTGGTGAAGTTGCAACTGATGTTTAGATGAAGTTACAATTTGTGTGTAAATAAAGTTACAACTAGATTTCCCAAAAGGTCACCCATTTTCCATGAGGTCACTCATCCTAATACTACTCTTACCCAAACACGCTTAACTTTAGAGTTTTAATGGGATCCGTTACCTAGTGGGATCCTGATTGGTTCAAGCGCGCACATGAAGATAAGGTTTGGACGAGGATATGTGTGTCTGTGTCTCGGTTTGGACTCGGTCTGTGTCACATCACGCCGAGCACGACTCGGTCACGCGCGTGCCTGGTTGGTCCGCCCGTCCCCTGTGCAACGTAGGGCTGAAATGCACCTAGGTGCATTTTAGCCCTACCCTATATATATACACATACACATATATACACACATGCTTGCGCGCACACACATCTATATGGCAAAATTATTTACATTCGGGATATTCGGGTATATAGATTACTTATTCTAAACCACCTCTCTCATAGGTCAAACTTATCTTTCACCTTGGTCAAAGGCTAGTCAAAGGTCTCACACCGGTCAGACCTCGATCAACTCACGTGCTTACTTCCACCGCCACCCACCTCTTCTCAGCTCTCGTTTCACAGGAATGATACAGTAACGTGATGGTCACCGTGCAGTAACAATGTGTCTTACATGTAATAACAACGTTAAAATATAGTTGAAGTATAGTCATGATGGATCTATTTTTGATACACTTTTTTCTAGCGTCATGGTGCAAAAAAGTAGTATATTATTTAAGAGATATTGTTTTTTAAAGATTGGTCTTTTAAAATTTACCTCTTCATAAGTAGTAATACTATCGCATTGTTGTTACTATTTTTTATTATACATTACTACAATTTCATCGTAACGTTACTTATAGAGTGTAGTAACTAACTATAAGTTCTGCAGTAAGTAACACAGGTGTTATTATAATTTCTTAATAGTGTTACTGCAATAACACATGGTAACAATCGAACTTACACCGACAAAGCTAAGTGCAAGTGATATTTTTAGAATTCTTATATTTAAATAATGATATCTCTCACATCACATATTATATTTAGGGGGCGTTTGGCAAGGCTATCGTGAATCTTGGTGGAGTGGAGCTGGAGCCCTGTCAAACGCTCCAGCTCCAAATATATCTGGATGGAGCACTTAAAAAAATAAAATAGTAGATTGAAGCTACCTTTCATTAGCTTTAAAACTTTAGGAGTTGAAGCTATCCCAAACATTCCTATCAAAATTTATTTAGATCACTATCGATGAATGGCTAAGGTAGAGAATTAAATAGGACCTATGTCAGCTTGCTACCGACAAAACACAGGGGGGCTCATCGTGCCTCGGGCCGCATCCCGTCCTGGTGGGATCTCTAACAAGTGTGGAACTAAATCAGTTAGCAATCCATTTGTTGTAGCCAAATCAAGGAAGCATCACTAATAAAGTCAAAGAGCATGGGTGAGATGGGGTCTCCCTGGCTGAGCCATCTATGAACAACGTCAACAAAATGACTATTTTCGACTCTTTAAATAGTTATTTGGCCAGTTTGACAAAATTTTAGAGAGTAAAATTTGTCTTTCATTCCAACAGCATCTCTATCTTCACTCTCCATATAAAAGCGGGACCCACATGTCAGTTTTATATCTCCATCCTCCTCTTGTCTGGTGTTTCCTCTTCTCTTCTTCTGGCGGCGGCGGCGCGGCGAGGGCAGCGAGGCCGGGCAAAGTCGGGCGGTGAGGACGGACGGCCGAAGGATTTCATCAGCGAACAGGGAAGGGAAGCCGTCCTCGACGGTGTGACGCGGCACGGAGAAGCCGCCATGCATGCTGGTGTCGGCGCCGTGATGGCGTCCTGTCCTCGGCATTGTCGTCTTCGTCCGCCTCGCCACCTCCTTCAATCGCGGAGCGTCCCGGCGCGGCGGGCGGTGAGGACGGCGGCGGGCGGGCGGCGGACGGCGGGTGGCGAGCCGACGGCGCGCGCGGCGAGGACGGCCAGCGGCGCGGGCGATCGGGCGGGCGGCGACGAGCGTAGGGGGCAAAGAAAGAGAGGGGAGTTGAGGATGGCGTGGGGCCCATCATTGGCCAACCAAATAGAGTGACTAAATTTGACCGGGGAAGAGGTGAGTTTGGCCGGCCAAATAGCTTGGCACCAAATAGCTTGGCCACCAAATGAGGAGCTGTTGGAGGCTGTTGGAGCATTTTTTGGTAGATTAACTAAAATTTAACTCAGAGGCTATGAAGTTGCTCTAAGTAGCTAGACTTGTTCCCATCAATGTTAAAATGAATTTTACAAAACTACATATAATTTGAATAAAATTACGTATTTAAGACGATATACATAGATTTAAGTTAGAGTAATACAAAATTACATATTTATTAACAAAGTTTTTTATAAAACTCGTCAATTTATTTACAAAACTTGAGTTTATTACTCAAACAAAAAATTAATGCTAAAGATTTAAACCCTGGACTCTATAGTTTGATGATAATCTTATTATTAAATCGTAGTTTTGCGTTATTTGTGATAAACTTATTGTTAAATCTGTAGTTTTGGCCAAAGTATATATAGTTTTGTGAAATTTAGTTAATACACACTTTACCACCTGCTATACAACTCTTCATCCATCCAATCCATTTGTCAGGGAACTGTTTCCTGTTTAGTACTTTCATACACAAACTCCCATCTTATTTTATCATATGCCTTTTTCAAAGTCTAGTTTTAGAATTATCCCCTGTTGTTTCTTTATTTTCAACACATGCACCACCTCATGATCACATCCATCTAGGATAAATCTGTCAGTCTGTGTACCAGCAATGGTGGATTGGGCAACTATTAACAGCCTGTTAGTCAGAACCTTGCTAATGTTTTTAAAGAGTTATTGAGCACACGGATGGGTCTGAATTGTTTGATTGATGTAGGGGAAGGGATTTTTGGGATCAGTGTAATAGCACCAAAGTTCAACCTCTTCACATCTAATTCATTTCTATGCAAAAGTTGTGACATCTCAAAAAGACTTTGAGTTGTAACATCTCAGCTGAGGCCAAAGGTATTGTAGAATTGAACTGGGAAGCCATGAAGACCAGGAGCAGTGTTAGGCTTTGCTTCCTTGATTACCTTATCTAATTCCTTAATGTCAAACTCTTTTGTTAGCAGGACAGCTTCCTCCTCAGATATGCATTTGTCCTGTCCCCAGAAATTTAGGGCCAGATGAATTGAAGAGGGGTGAAAATCAGCTCTGGAGAGGTTTTTGTAAAAAGAGAGAATGTGAGATTCCATATCATATTTGTTAGAAATTAGGGTACCATCATGTTCCAAAGATTGGATTATACATTTCCTCTTTCTTCCATTGGCTACCCCATGAAAAAAAAGAAGGTATGAAAAAAGGAGGTGCTCTGTCCGTTTCTTAATATATGACGATATTGTTAACTTTTTAACGAACGATTTGACCATTCGTCTTATTAAAAATATGTTTTGAGCGCATGCAAAAATATTTTATGTGCTAGTTAATTAGAGTCTCCTTCCAGTAACCATTTTTTATTACATCTCTTATGCCAAAAAGTTGTTCTATCTCACAAATGTGTTCCATCTAATGTTCAAGCTCATGTATATTCCTCCTCCACATCTCATCTCCTGAATCTTTCTTCTCGTCTGCTCATTTTCATCTTGTTTGTAATCAGCATTCAGTACAGCTAATTAAAACATGAGACAAATAATAGCTAGCTCGAATTCTTTCTGTTTTTTTCGTTCAATTGGAATCGCCGTATTCAGTAATGTGGCAGGTAGGTCCTAAATGTAGAATTTCCGATTAATCCTGCGAATTATATGGGCTTTTATTTGCCGATTAATCCTGAGAATTATATGGGCTTTCATTTGGGCCGTCATGGGGCCGTATTTTCGCTGACACGTGGGCCCGCAAAAAAGCGAGAATACGGCCTCATGACGGCCCCGCCGCCGCCGCCGACGAGGCCATGCGAGGACCGGCGGCGCAAGCTGGCCCTGGCGGCCATGGCGTTGCCTTTCTCAGCTCGATCTGCGCGGAGAAGACGACGAAGACGGGCGACAAGTAGTAGGTTCAATTGCTACGTGCCGCCGCTGCCGCATTGGCTCCTTCCCGTCGGTTCAAAAGCATCCTGAATTCTGATATACTTTTCTTTCTTCTTCTTCTTCTTTTTTTTTTTGGTGGTCGTTGTTAACGACTCTGCTCACGCCGTGCTACGTCAGTTTACCAATTACCAAACCTAATTAATTAATTCTGGATTCTGCTTTCCCTTTTCCGTCATGTGGTTGGTAAAGAACTGGTAAGCTTTGTCTGGGAAGAACAGAATTTCGCAATCTATGGTGCTTCAGTTACTAGATTAATGCAAGATTATCTTGAACAAAAGATCAGTGCAAACTAACGGATTGGAAAGAGGAGCAGCCACAAGAATCAAATTAGGGAGAAATACAATTTTTTTATTCAGAATGGAAATGATGAATCAATCCTAGATAATAAAAAGATAATCAGACAAGCTCCTCTGATCGTGGCACAAATGGGAGGTGCATAAACCAATGGAAGAACAGCTCAAATCCCTAATAAATTCCTACACGCACGCGTTCCTGCCCAAATCCAGCTGATCGAAATCCTCAAATGCACGCACCGATCAAGATCGATACTGCGCAGACAGTGATAGGCTTGCCGGGAGTCGTTGTCGTCGTCGAGCCGGAGCGGGGATCACACGGCGGAGACGGCGTAGACGGCCGCGACGACGAGGCCGGCGAGGATCCCCACCGGCGACACACGGAGCGGCGCGACGCCGGAGCCCATGGGCGTCGCCGGCGTCGCCTTCGACCCTGTCCCGGCCGGAGTCGGCGTCGGCGTCTGTCCCGCCGGAGGAGCAGCACCACCTGCACACGCGCGGCGGGGGCGTTCGTCAGCTCAGCTAGCCGGAGACTGGTCAGAAAATAAGAAAGAAACGGCGGCGAAACGGCGAGAGACCGCTACTTACTCTTGCAGTTGCTGACCGGCGGCGTCTGGACCTTGCAGGCGTCGGGGAGGCCGAGCGCGCGGGTGCGGTTGATGCTGAGACCGAGCGCCGCCGTGTCGGCGTTGAGCGCGACGCAGAGGCACTCCGGCTGCGACCACCACGTCGCCCAGCTTCGAGCAGCACGACGCCGACGGCGCCGTCTCGTTCCCCGTCAGGTAGTTGAGGCACGGCGACATGCTCAGCAGCGTCTGCGTGCACCCGCTCGTCGACGGCGACTGCGCCGCGGCGCCACCGGTCATCAACGCCACCATCACCACCGCCGCCGCGGCGCCGATCCACGCCACCCTCGCAGCCATTCTTGACACTGACAAACGAACAAACAAACAAACTCTCGTGTGATGCTAGCTAGATGCTCTTGTGTCTGAAACTCTGAATAAAAATCTGTGCTTTTTGTGCTCGATCTGTGTCGTTTTTATAGGGGAGAAACCGAGGAAGGTTGCGAGACAGCAATGCAGGGTTGGGTCATGTTGGTGAGCTGAATCTTCCTAATCTCGCCAATCAAAATGCCTTTTCTTTTTTAATTTCCTTCTCTTGAAGGAGTTGTTATTTGTTCAGAGTTCAGACAGCTGTTCATAATTCAGACAAGCAAAACTCAGCAAATGCAGTACATCTTTGAAGTTTACGAGTATTCAGATTAGGTAGCCAATTCTGGTCTCTGCCGTGTTGGAAGAGATTAGCAAACGCTATGCGTGTCACAACATGATTTCTTGCCGCCTCAATTTGGACGGTTATTACGGAATGGTACTCAGTATAGCAGTAATCACTGGCCTGGAAAAATCGCATACTTTTCTGCCTGAAACCACGAGTCAAGTTATGAAATTACTGTTGCTTCTAGAAAGTAGAAACACGCTTCTTTGAAGAGCAAGTGATTTGAATATTATATTTACAGGATTTTAAGGCATTCAGGAAAACTGAATTTCCTTTTCTAAAAAGAAACAACAGCTAGCATACAAAATAAAGCTCACAAATGTGCTAGTAGTACTTTTAGTTAGGGAGGCTAGTAGTAAAGCAGACAATAATTTTTACACATACTAGCAGCCAATCATCTTTACAGAAAGTAGGGTTAAATAAAGCAGGCTTATCAACTTATGGCTACAAAAACTAGAGTCCTCTAATGACTAGTGTAATTTGGCTTTGTTTAGTCGTAAAGCACCGGCCATTCTGGAAGCTGCACACACAAAACAGATGAAATGTGCAAAGTCACTATATCATTCATTCCTTTGTTGCAGTGGCATCACATCTCCCATGTTTTCTGTTGGTCGGATAAATCATTCATGTATGTGCCCTTTCTTCTTCTTCATGCAAAGTGGTTTGCTTTTAGACCAGTGACATTCTCATCTTCTTGTTCTATAATTTGTTCATAAGGTTACCATGCATAACGGACGCATTGGATGATCTCTGATAATTCTTGGAGGTGAAGTAGGAGTATGAAGACATCATTTTTTTCTGTATAAAATTGTAGTTTTTATTTATTAGAAAATGTTCAGGTTTCTACTGGGTATTCTTCTGCATGGAAATTTCAGAGTAACAGATGAGCCGTGTGCAGTCACTCCAGTGGATGTTCTGGCTACGCAGTGGCTCATGCTGAAGAGCAACATGGGAATCTCACTGTGCTTTTGCTGTTACGTTTGTTGCAACCACTAATTTGACTCGACCGGATGGATGATAGGGTTGTTTGTTTGGTTCCAAATCTAATCTTACAACTCAAAGCTTTAGGCAGCATCCCATTTTCTTAAGCAAAGTTTTTTTTTTCGATATTGAAGTTATCGTTTGACTTGCTTGTACCATGATCCACTTTACACTGCCATTACATTTTTCATAGGGTACATACTTGTTTTTTTTGTTCATGTTCTTCACTTCTTTCCGTTCACCATCTACCATGTAGGCTTAGGCTTTGGCGTTGTTCGGTAGGCGAGGCTGTGGCTGAGGATGCTGTAGCCAGTTGTTGTATGCTGATTGCGAACATATTTTTACTTAGAACCGTGTTGGCGAAAAAAATAGAACCGAAAAACTTTAAAAATTCTTTTTTAAAAAGTTGAGTTAGATTCTATAAAAATCCTGTAAAATCTTTAAGGTTAAAACAAAATCTTAGAGATTGAAAGAAGATGTTAGGGCATTGTTTTTTAAGATATGTCAGGTATAGATTGTGGTTGTTTGAGCTTTCTTTGGAAAGTTAGCTCGAAAAAGCTGCGATGATTTTTATTATTAGTTTTTTAATAAATTTTTATCTTCTCAGACAATGAAACGAGTAAAAAGCTTATTTCGGCCAGCTTTTTATTCATTTTCTCACAAACAAGCTTTTCATTCATTTTCTCACAAACAAGTTTTCTAGCTTTTCGAAAGCCAGCGGAAAGCTTCCTATTTGTTTTAGTTTTCCGAAGCTAAAACGCTATCCAAAAAGCTGAAAAAACACTGCTAATGTCTCTAACATACATATTTCTTTATCTTTACAATAGAAGTTATGTTTCTCTATAAATAATTCTACCATAGAAGTTCAAGAAAACTAAACAAACACAACTGAAGACACCAAATAATGTACTACTATATTATTACCCAGCTCATGAATTCCCACAAAAGAATGGAATTTCAGTACAACCAATAATCCAAGCCAATGGTACACAACGCCACCAATCCGTACACAAACTCTTTCCTACACTAATGAAAACAACAGCACATACACAGATACACTCAAACACGCCACAAAATTATATCAAAATAATACAACTAATCGCTTGGTCAATCAACCAACCAAATGAATAATCTGATGTGAAGTTGAAACTTCAGAACAGCATGGCAGCTAGCAGCAGCAGAAACGCATGAAAACCAGCACTGGCGGCCCTCCATGCCGAGCTGGGCACCACCTGCGGCCTCGTCTGCGTCTGGCTCGTCGCCGGCGGCGTGGCCGTGGCCGTCGGCACCACCGGCGACGTTGTCGGTGATCCGGCCTCGGCCGTCGACTCCGGGGGACTTGGCGCTGTAAATTTGACAAAATAAAAAAAAGAAAGATAATTTAGTTTTCATGACATATATTCTGACAAAATCAGGACAGTTTGGCAGTTGTTGCATATGAGGTTAAGAGGTTAATATTTCTTACGCAGTGGTGGCATTGCCGGAGAAACTGCAACCGGTACTCCACCAGCTGGAATCTGAGCTGATGTATCTGCAAAATAATAACAACAATGACAAATTAACCACACCTAGTTCATACATTTAGTTTGTTTGGAACGCAGGATTCCAAAAGATAATATACACGGTGATGATGGGCCTATCTGGATTACTACCCTACCAATTTTTTTGGTAGTGCCAAAATATAGACATGTTTTGGTACTATCAATTTTTTGTAGGATAAAATTACCTTTGGTTTTATTTGGTTTGCTACCGATATATGGAGCCAAAATGTGAAAGTATAGTAAAAAAATGTTCTAGATTGATATTAAATCTAGTATAAGCATTACTAATAAATTGGTTTCAATCCAAACAAAACAGTATTATTAAAACTAGGACATGTTTTGATAGCAATCCGAAAAGTCCTGATAATAAGAAATAAAAAAAGTCCCACATTCTAAACAAAAGCCTCTCAGGATGTAGCACTAGTAAAAGGCGGTATTTTTTCAGTCACCTGAAAATACTGACAAATGTAATAATAATTATATACCTTTGCATTGGAGAGGAACGGACATGGAGTTGCAGGCTTTAGGCAATGTAACGGCCAGCGTCCGGTTGATGGGGATGCCGAGCGGCACGTTGCCGGTGAGGACGAGGCAGGCGCAGCTGGCGCTCGTGTTGATCATCGCCGCCACCGACTGGCAGCAGTCCGCCGTCGGCGTGCCGCCGCCGGCGGTGCCGTTGCTGCTGCTGGTGATGAAGTTGAAGCAAGGTGTGAAGCTCGTGATCAGCGACGCCGTGCACGACGCCGTCACCGCCTGCCCCGACGCCGGCGCCGCCACCATCGCCGCCACGGCCACTATAGCCGCCACCACGGCGACCATCTTGTTGAGCACCATATCTCTCTATGTGTTCTCACTGACTCGAAAACGTACGTACTTTGCAATGCGCCATGAATACGTTTATATATATAGGGGATTAAGGGAGATGGGAGAATGGTGACGTGTCAAATTGAATTGGTAGATCAGAAGTTGGTCATGGCAGCGTAACCACCATAACTAACTAATCCTTTTTGTGATGTTTTTCAAAGTGCTTAAGAGTGTTGAGGTCATCTGGTAGGAAGGGTTCGTCACCAAATGCCTTTGCTCTCTCCGGGAAATATGCCGACGTGTCGTTTTCACCTTGTAAAACGAGTAGCTTCCGTAACCTTACTATGACCTAGTGACACATGTTTTTTTTAACGAACCGATATAAGAGAGTGCCAATTTCATTATATATATAGCAGAAGTAAAGTATTTACATGGAGTATGAAAAGGAAAAAAATATGCAAGTGTTTCCAAAAAACAAAGGTAACATTTCCGCGAGTCTTTTTGCTCCTGCTCGTGCCCAAGTTTTTCCTTCCTCCTTTATCTTAGCGACAAGTGAGGTCGTTGGAAGCTCTTTGTGATGGAAGACTTTTCTTTCCTTTCAAATCTCTCAGGATGTTAGCAGAATAAGAGATCCCGTTCCAAGTTTGGGTAGCCCTTTTCGCGTGGCCATGGCCTCCCACCATTCTTCGACCGTGTTTGTCGCCTCCTATAACCCTAGCCTTAGCTATTCGCAAGCGGTCCAAGTTGCAAGCATGCCTTAGATTCTTTTTAAATAGCAGATGGAAAAAGTTTAAGTGTGTAGCGGCAGAGTGGGCAGTAAGTGTTGTTCGGCCATCCCCTTGTCGCTAATCTGTCATATGCCCAAACTCTATTCTGGATTACTAGCCACGCGAAAGATTTGCATTTTCGCGGGACCCAAGGCTTCCAGATAAGGGTTTCATAGCTCGTCTTGGTCAAGCCAATGAGTTACACTTTGTCGGGTGAGTATTGTCCATGACTCGTGAACTTCCAAGTGATGTCATCCGCCTCGTCGGGGTAGTTGCACTCCTTGCACTACATTCCATAACTGTACCAACTGATCTATAAGCTCTTGCACCCATTGACTGTTAGAGATGGCTTGTTTAAGGTCTGGTTTTTCTTCCTTGAGAGTGCATACGCCCTCGGCGCTAAATCCCTAGGACGTTGTCCATTGAGCCACGCTGAATTCAAAAATTGTACCGTGGCCCCATCCCAACCAATGTTTTCTCGGGTGACTTCCATTCATGCCATAGCCATCGTACCCTTAAGGCTCTTCCAAATTTCTCTAGATTTAGGATTCCTAGGCCCCTATTTGCTGCTGACAAGCACGTCTTTGTCTAGTTAGCTTACATTTTTCTCCTATGATGTCATCGGTCCCTCTCCATAGAAATCGTTTCCTCTACTTGTCCAGGACCTCCAGGGATTACTTGGACACATTGAGTGTTGTGAGAAGATATACATGATGCGAGGTGAGTATCGACTTGACTAGGGTTGTTCGTCCTGCCATGCCTAGGTTTTTCTGCATCCATCCCATTATACGTCCAGCCAATTTGTCAAAAAGTGGTTGCAGGTCAACTTTCCGTAATCTTCCTGTTGAAAGTGGCAAACCAAGGTATTCATTGGGAAGCATGCTCTCGTGACTGGTATGTCTTCTAGGACATCCTCCATGTCCAAGTCCTCGCATCTGATTGCTGCCACCTATGACTTCTGTATGTTTGTGCGTAGGCCCGTTGCTTGCCCAAATCTTTCTAACAGCCCCATAAGGGCTTGGATCTCTGCCTTCTTCGCTTTAATGAATATTGTTGTGTTGTCTGCATACATTGAAATTTGCATGCGTGTATTAATACTAAATTTGGTATAATTTTAGTTCATTTGGTTAAGGAAAGAGCTGATCGGTAGATGAAAGTTTATCTAGATTAAATCTGAATTCAAAGAGAAATCGTGAAGACCACGGCATGACACTTTAATTCTATCTATTAATTAGACATAATTTATGTCATGCCCAGAAATTCAGACCCGAATTTCCGAAGCTATATGTGTATTAAAATCTCTGTCCAGGACCAGCCAGGGTACACATATGACAATTGTTGATATTACAGTTCCACGTCTTAGAAACAATACAAAAAGATTACAAAAGAGCAGCGGAAAAAGAAAAAGGGCTTAGTGGCATATCCCGTAAATACATGAAAAAATAAAAGGGTAGTGAGTCTTTTGAGATAGAGTGGTGCGGTGGAGAGGAAAAACCCAGCTCCACCTGTGTAGTATAATTTTGTGGAGCAACTCTGCTAACTTCGTTCCAAAAAATAAAAAATTTGTAACATTTGACACAGTTCTAACTCCCAATTTCAACTTACCAAAAAACTAGAGTTGTGCCAAATGGACCCGAAGAATAGAGGCAATGGGGGGTCTCCTTGTCAGAGGTCACGATACTATTTTGGAATTCGACACATGTTAAATAGAGAAGAATATCTGTACTCACATTTTTATTCCTTCATAAATTATTTACCAAACAACTGATCATTTATAGAAAATTAATTGAAGACATAATAATTCTTATACCGTCCTGTTTGGCATGCTAATGGAGAAATTGTAGGAAAATAAAGATATGATTAGCATTGCTTGTAAACTGAACCAACTCTCGTAATATGCACCGTCGGATGTTGATCTAACGGTCAAAAAAATGCTCAAAAGTGGATCGGAGATTTCTTCCCCGACCCCACTTTAGCCCACTATTATTACAGAATATACAACTTTCTCTAGGTGCTGACTGCAAATTTCCCTATTGTTACATCTTTTCCGGCCTCCATCTGGGCCGCAAGTGTTCGATCGGACGGCGGCTATTGATTCCTACGATTTTCGGATGGGACCCATTTGTCAGTGACGAGGAGGAGGTGGTCGCCGTCCCTGACGAGCCGCACGTCGTCGACGTCGGCGCCGCCGCTGGTCACCACCCTCGTCGGCGAGAGCCCGAACCTGGCCGCGCCGAGCTCGAGGAGACCCCGCAGTGTCTCCGGCATGAACACCAGCTTGCTGCTGTCCTTCCCTGCTCGCGACTCCGGGCAGGAGATGGCCACCCTCACCAGCGGCGGCGAGCTCGATCTCTCCCTCTCGGAGGCCGCGGCGGCGCCGCCGCCCCTGTATCCGCCTTCGTGATGGACCGCGTGGGACGAGGATATGACGCCGAAGAGGGAGTTTCGGAAGTTGGCCATCCGCTGCGGCGTGCTGCGCCCGGAGGTGGAGGACGTGCGCCCTCGCCGCGACGCTGACGGCGAGGATTCCACGCTGTCGCGCAGCGGCACGATCGCCGCCGCGGCAGCCGTGCGGTCCGTCGGCGGTGGCCTCGTCTTGTGCGTTTCTTGGCGCGTCGTCGTCGACGCGAACGCGAGCTGCATGTCGGCGTGGCCGCCGTGCTCGGCGACGGCCCGAGGGTGAGGCCGTTGACGTCCTCCGCGTCGGCGTCGGCGCCGTGCTCGAGCAGGAGCTTCACCATCTGCACGTTGCCGTCGAGGACGGCGCGGTGCAGCGCGGTGGTGCCGTCGCCGGAGCACGCGCCGGTCACGTCCCCGCCGTGCCGGACGATCTCCCTGAGCAGGGCGGCGTCGTTCTGCTCGACGGCGACGCGCGCGTACGGCGCCGCGTCGCCGCCGGACAGGTCGGCGCCGGCGTCCACCAGCAGCTGCACCACGTTCTGGTGCCTCCTGCACAACGCCTCCCACAGTGGCACTCTCCCTTCTGGATCTGCACATCACTTAATCAAATTTCATCAGAGTTTTTTTTCAAATGACGATTTGAATTGAGCATGAAACTAGTATAAACAATTTCTTGATTTGAAACTGAAAAGCATACCTCTGGAATTTGAATCAGCTCCATTCTCCAACAGAAGCCTGACACACTTCTCATTTCCATTGGAAGCTGCTATATGCTGTCAAATTCAGTAACAATATACTCCGTTAATTTCAGATTAATTTCACACATAATACACACAAACTAAAAAACAAATGTCACAAAACAATTACTAGTAATTAGCAAGATATCATTAGTGTACCAGAGCTGTTCGGCCATAATGATCTGATTCATTTGGGTCCAAGCCACGCTTCAGAAGCTGATGCAACAAGAAGCTATCCCCTTTGGAAGCTGCAAAGCAGAGTGTGATGGGGAAATCCATTTGGCCCCTGGCCAACATGTCATCGATCTCCTTTGCGACGGCGGCAATGGCGGCGATGTCTTTCTTCTCTCTCAGATACTAAACATCACAAGGAAGAAGAAGCTCAAACATATCAGAATTCCCCCCTGTGTCGATTCCAGGAGCGGTTTTCGTTGTCGAAAAATCTTACTAACCTGAATAAGATTGTTCATGACAATTGTTCCATCTGCAATGTTGGACTGGATGATCCTGAGGAAGGCGGCCCGGTCCAAGCGCAGGAGCTGGCACAGTGATCTTGTTCTTGCTGTGAAGAGCTGAGGCATGTAGCACAGGACCCCGATCTCGCCAATGACGTCTCCCGACTTGGCCATCCCTGCTAGCTGCAGATCATACAAACAAAAATGTGAATTGGCATTTGGTATTTTCGATGTATTGTTCATGAACTGATCTCACTTGGTGAAACTTTGTGAATTATGGAAGGGATAATAAACAGACTTGCCTGCTCCATACCAGTGTGAAGCTCTATCAGCTCCTGTAATTGCATTTACATTCATCAGCAACAACCACTTTGCCATTTTTATTTGGCACACAAGTGAAACTTTAGTGGTTACAAAACCATCACTTAGATTTTAAATTGGAGTGATTTTACAAGTTATAGGGATTGATTTTACCATACTACCAGTGACTATAATGTAGAAATCTGCAGGTGCTTCATTCTGCAGTATGATATCCTCTCGTGGCGCAAAGTACTCGGCGTTCATCTCAGAAACCTTCAGTCAAATTACACAAACATAACTTAAATTCATGAACATCCTACAGGAATTGAATGTGTGTTCTTCCAGATTGAAAAAAAAATCACATGATCACATTGATATTAATTACCAGCTGAAAGATGAGATCATTGGAGACACCCTCGAATAGGTAGACATTCTGGACAAGGCCAAAGAAGAGATGGTGTGAGATGCTTGACCTGATGGCCTTGGGCAACGCCTCGAATATCTCCTGCTGGTGGAGCCCTTCTGAATTCGTCCTGAACTTGAGGCTGAGATGAGACACCATCTGCTCCTGCAGCCTCCCCGGCAGCTGGTGCCGCTGCGCGAAGCTCGTCGCCGCTTGGATCATGTCCCTCTTCACACACCAAGATCACCCAA
Source organism: Oryza australiensis (assembly GCA_019925245.2). Classification (NCBI taxonomy): domain Eukaryota; kingdom Viridiplantae; phylum Streptophyta; class Magnoliopsida; order Poales; family Poaceae; genus Oryza; species Oryza australiensis. Next base: position 6,099,256 of record JAIFGZ020000342.1, read on the forward strand.
ATTTCAGACATATCAAACCAAGAAAGGCACCTTTGATCACCACCACATGACCGCTAGATCCAAGAACCAACACCTATATCAGCATATAAGGGCCTGTTTTTAGTTACAACCAGTACCTATATGGCTATATATTGTTATAGCTGTCCGTTAAGTAACTGGCATTGATGAATAGTTATCAGTGTCAGCTGAGTGGTGCCAGGCCGGCTGGGATATCCAATATCTATATAAGGTTCTAAACCAGCACTAAAGTATATGTTAATATCTAAATTTAGCTCCTAAATGTTGGAAACCGTAACCAAATTTAGAAAGAATCCAAGCTTGCCACGTGAGGCTGGTCGGACCGTAGGCATCGGACCGGTCATACCGACGGCACGAGGCCGATCTGACCGGCGACATGTGGTCGGGCAGACCGACGGAGTTCGACTTCGAGTCTGATTTGTCGGTTTTTGGATTTCCTTGTTAAGACCTAAAATTTTAAAATCCTAATTGGTTTCTATATCTAATTGGACGTGAAAAAAATCCTAGAAGAAAGTCCACCCCTCCTATAAATATAAGGGGGCTAACATCGATTGAAACAACAAACAATCAAAAGTCAAAAACAATTTATCACCTAAACCATATGTATTCTATATCTTCCTCTTTCTTGCTATCTATCCCAAAGTCTTTTCTCCTCAAATTCTTCAATTATTCATCGTCTCTCGTCTCTCGTCTCTACGGCGTTACATGATGTTCTAGTTGGCTTGCCGAGTCTAGGACAAATCGGCGTGCGCTCATCCTGGGTCCCTCCCAAGTATTCGTTCGGTGGCATCTACCCACTCTCCATGGCGACACGTCTTCAGATGCTGCCGTGGGTTACATATAACGTGCTCAGGTGTGGTAGCATGATTCTACACCAACGTGTGTTTATGTAGTAGTGATACCAAGAAACCATGATGTGAGTACTGACAAATTTCCTGGTGCGGCTGGTGCCATGGACGACGAGGTTAGTCATGTTGCCGATGATGTAGGCGGTGAGGCCGAGGTTGAAGAGCATGTAGGCGGTGGTGAAGACCATCTCGCCGGAGTTCTCGGCGTGCATGTCGCCGTAGCCGACGGTGGAGAGGGTGGTGATGGACCAGTACATGGAGGCGACGTACCGGCTCCAGATGGTCGCCTTGTGGAAGTTGGGCATGTAGGCGCTGATCCAGGTGTTCGTCGGGTCTGGGTACCTGTCGGCGAGGAGGTAGTAGAAGCACGCCGAGCAGTGCACCGCGAACAGCGTCACCTGCACCACCACCACCACCACCACGAGGAAGACGACGACAGTGACTGATTTTTTTTCTCAAGAATGTTGAGAATTCTTCAGATTCTCAACTATCTGACACCACTTACACAAACAAGCTTCACGCATCGAACCCAGAAGTAGCTGAATTTCCTGTCCTTCTCGAGGCTGAATTGAGATGGAAGAAAATTATTCAATTTGTTAAGCTAGGTTAATTTGTACTCAATGTGAAGAGTAATTAAGATTACATTAAATTTCATAAAACCTCACCAATTAGGATCAAAGTTGCAGAAACCACAGGGATTTTGGCATGTGTGGCATATAATCTCGGGTACTACGGTCTCAAAGTTTTATAAACATACTCTTATAGTAATACACAGTTAAAATCAAAAATATTATAGATTAAAATCAAAATGATTTGTGAAGCTTAGACCATATAATACGCGTGGTAGGTGAAATTTAGTCTCAAGGTTAAGAGGTGACGTATACGTAGTTACCGAGCAAAGAGGACGCCGACGCGGTGGAGACGCCATAGGCGGAGGATGCCGAAGAAGCCGTAGGAGCGGAGGTCCGGCGGGAGGATGCGGCGGGCGAGCTCGGTGGGGATGGTGGAGACGACGTCGAGGACGAACCAGGTGGTGGTGTAGCGGAGGGCGATCTTGCGGGGGTCGTCCTGGAGGAGGAACGTCTTTGGGTCGGTGTAGGCGACGAAGAATGTGAGGACGATGTCGACGGCGAAGAAGGCGTTGACGGCGTTGTCGGCGACGGCGAGCGGGCCGGTGGGCTCCGGGATGAAGCCGAACTCGAAGGGTGTGACCCACGCGGAGTAGACGACGAGCAGGATGAGGGAGTTGTTCCACAGCTTGTAGCGGCGGTCGTAGGGGGACACGATGAACCGCCGGAGCCGGACGTGGCGCTCGCCACGGGCACCCAGCGACGGGAGCACGCCGCTCGAGAAGCTGAACCGTGGGCTCGCGTGCGTCGAAGACAGCTGCCGGGTCAGCTCCTCGCCGCCGCCGCTCACCAGTGGCACGCACTTGGTCGTCATTTTGATCGTCTTCGCCGTCGCCGGCGCCGGCGACCTTCAATCTTCTCTCTCGCCGGCCGGCCACTGTCTCGCGCGCGCGTTTCTCCGAGCCTCTGATATGCTTCCCCCTATCCGAGCTTAGCTTGCATGCGGCCTTGCTTAATTTAGGCGCGCGCGCCGCGGGATTGGCGGGAGTTGTTTGTTTCTTTCCGGTAATTAATTGCCGCGAGGATAATTCATAATTTCATGTTTCGATCATACAAATGGGCCGCTGATTTTCACTGATTCATCAGATTGGGCTGGGCTTTTGACAAGGGCCCATTTGTTCACACCACTTTCGCTTTACTTCTCTTTAACTAGAATTGTGTGCTTGCTTAGCATGTCACATACTCTCACATTATGTATTTTCCATAGAGATGGATTTTTCAGGTATTAAATGTACTTCTTACTTATTAGAAAAATATCCGTTGCAACGGGACGATGACGCAGAAAGGAAAGCAGGCGGCGGCGCGGGAGCTCCGAGCGGCGACGGGAGGGAAGGACGCAGGCGTGATGTGGGAGCTCCCGGCGGCGACGGGAGGGAGGGCGCAGGGCGCGGCGCGTGCACGGCGCGGATAGAGACGGGAGGGAGGGATGCAGGAGGTCTTTTTTCCATCCAACCCCTTTCTTTATTTTCAGCATTGGGATTGCGGGTTAATTTTATAAACACTCAAGGGGTTTTCTGCAAAATAATCAGGTGGGCGAAAATTTTGGGTACAAACACTACTTGTTTTATAAATAGTTATAGATAAAGTGTCAACCAAACATATAAGGAAAATTTTAAAAAAACAAATCAACAACCTTGGTACGATAATTAAGTATAAACCGTCTTATAGAAGTTAGAAATCTAAATTTGATGTACATATCAATGAAAAAAAGGAGCAAATGTGGTAGTAATAATGACTACCTAATATTTTTTTGCAAGAATATTGACTTAATTTCTGGTGTTATATATGCATGCATTTTGTGATAATTGAGCTCTCTCTTATCTCATTGCTAAGCTAATTAATTTGTGTTATCTAAAAATCATTAATCCAAGCATAAATTAGCATTTATCTCTAAAAAAATGACTAAATATATATTGAGAAGACAAACTATCTAGCAAGTACAAATATATATGGTGATAAGAGATCTTGAACCAAAATTTGTGTCTTAATATGCTTGAATGTATAATATAGTAGTACATGCTACCTTTTCCCAACCCATGTTCCATCAAATGAAGTCCTTTTGCCCTCATCAAGAACAGTGGCATATTCCTTAGCATACACCCACTAGTCTCCAACATGCATGATTTTAATTGGAGCTTTTGCCCCACAAAACCTCTAGTTTACCTAAAAGTATTTTGATCCACTAAATCCAATGCCCAGATCATAATTGATCAGGTTTCTCAAGCAAACTGAATGGGATAGTACTCCTTTTTGGATTCTTGCTCTCTTTTCTTTAACCAACATTAGTACTATTGTTTTCCTGTCAACTTCATGCAGAGCTCATGCAAGAAGGAAAATAAATGTGAAAAGTATCTAGAAATTCTAGAATAAAAGACTTATAGTTAGAAAAAGAATTGAGAAATTAATCTAAGGATATGAATAATGATGTGACGTCGGTGTTTAAAAAATGATCCCACGTAGGTTATTTGATAGGGTAGAAAAAAAGAGAGAAAGTAGAGAAAATGATGTCGTTGGTTAAACACCACCAGACAGTTCAATAAACAACTTATTAAATTATTAATCATATAAATATATTGTAGAAAATTAAACAGGCCTATTTTACGTGTTATTTGTATATTATGTGAATAATGACGTGAAAAGTGTGTGTCTCTCTATATATACACACTACACCCGGGATGCATTAGAGTTAAAACACATCCAATGTCAATAATTTTTTACATCAAAAATCCCCTCTATTAAGCCTATTAGTAATATTATTTTTACTATCAGATTGTTGAATACATATAACACATACACATAGTAAATAACTTACTGTGTGAGGGCATGTTTTAGTTATTGCATATCCAGGATGCATTTTAGCGTGTATATATATATATATATATTGTTTAAACCATTGACAAAAGCAATTTATATTTAGAATTGGAGTGAGTATTTGGAAAGCTTTAGATTATGAAAAATAGCTACTAAGATTCTAGCCGGTGAGAATCCAAAGAAACTAGAAAAACCAGTTTTTCACTTCTATTTTATTTTTTGAATTTTATAATTATAGCTTCTTAAAATCAGCGAAACTGTTTGGGAAGAGAAACTACAGCTACGGAAAGCTCTCCAAAGACCCTTAGTTGCAACTATATAAGGTGAACATAGATAAAATATTTGTAAATCATAGGTGCTAGCTATGTTGGATGCATGCCAAGAGTGAAGATGGTGTCATCTGCCTCCAGTTTATCTCTTTTTTCAAAAGATTAGTAGCATTGGTTTTGTGCATGGCTTTTGCATAGGTCCGTTTGATTTCTGTGTGCGCTGGCCACACGGATCGACATTGTTGGCTCATGAATGATAACTGCCTCTACCATTTCTTGCTACTTTTTCTATGACTCGATCAATTTTCTCTATCATTGCTCTAAACGATAATGATAAATAAATCAAGAGAGAGAGTTGAGTCAGTCTGGACGATTTTGATCTGAATGAATACGGTTGACGTACTCTTTTCTTTATTATTATACTAATTAAAGACGTACATGTACACACGCCATTGTATCCATATCCTACACACCCATAAATACATCTCGTAATACTGCTCAAAGAAACGGAGATTAGAGACAAATTCCGATGTTACTAAAGTTATTAAAAAGAGAACCAACTGTGCTATTTAGATAAAGTCGTACACTTCTCTACCACCTACATCAAGTTGATGTACTCTTGATGAGATGTCAATTTCATATATATGTAATGGTGATCTGACCGAGCAATTTTTGGGGAAGAATGATTTAGGTGATATATATATATATGTATATATATATATATATATAATTGCTATTGTGTGGCGCGCCGCATGCCTCATTCCTTATGGTATAGTCGAATCTCTAATTTGATAACTCAAATTGAAAATCCGAACCGTTCAAATTGTTCTACATATTAATATAGCCTTGTATATCAAATTTTACATTTTTTGAAATTATTTACTATTTTATCGGATAGGTCAAAGATACAATAAAATAGATACTTGAAATCGTTGGATTAATACATCTTTGACCTATCCAATAAAATAGTAAAAGATTTTTAAAAAATATAAAATTTAGTATACAAGGCGATATTAATATGTAGAATAATTTGAACGATTCGGATTTTCAATTTGAGTTTTCAAATTAGAGATTCGGCCATGCCACACGGGATGAGGCTGTGCGGCGCGTCACACAGTAGCCCAACTATATATATATATACACACACACACACTAGCAAAATTCCCGTGCGTTGCAACGAGACGACGACGCAGGGAGGAAAGCACGCGAAGGGCGAAGGTCCATACGACGGCGCGGGAGCTCCGAGCGACGACGGGAGGGAGGGGTGCAGGCGCGGGGCGCGGCGCGGATGAGGACGAAAGAGAGGAGCATGAGGTTTTATCCAAGCCCTTCCTTTTTTTGAGCATTAGGACTGCAAGTTAATTTTATAAACACTCAAGGGGTTTTCTACAAAATAACCCCTTTTTCTTCTTTAACTCAGTTTTTTTAAATAGCCAGGCAGACGGTGGGTTAATTTCGGAAAAACTCAAGGGGTTTTCTATAAAATAGCCAGAAAAAACAATATTTAGATAGAAATACTATTTGCTTTATATATAGTTATATATATAGTTGGCCTCTGTGTGGCGCGCGCGCAGCCCATCCGTGTGGCATGGCCAGAATCTTTAATTTAAAAACTCAAATTGAAAATCCGAACTGTTTAAATTGTTCTACATATTAATGTCTCATTGTAGACTAAATTTTATATTTTTTGAAATTTTTTACTATTTTATCAATAGGTCAAAGATGTAATAAAATAGATACTCTAGAAATCGTTGGATTAATGCATTTTTACCTATCCGATAAAATAATAAAAAATTAAGAAAAATTTAAAATTTGGTATACAAGACGATATTAATATGTAGAACAATTTGAACGGTTCAGATTTTCAATTTAAGTTTTCAAATTAGAGATTCGACCATGCCACACGGATAGGGCTGTGCGACGTGCTACACAAAGAGTCTAACTATACACAGTGAGTCTAACTTATATATATATATGCGCTTTCAATGTTTTCTTGAGGTTCGACTGCGGAACTATATCATGTACATGAGATATATTACGTCACATGTATATACATTATAAAAATATATCAAAATTTTGAATAAAATTATATGGGTTTATAGAAATTAATGGTGAAAGATTAAAATGTTTAACTTATAACAAATCTAAAATGACAAATTAATTTGAAATGGAGGAAGTATATGGTTTATAAATATTAGCTAGATTTTTTACAATTAGTCACACTATTACTTTTAAAGTACTATAATATAATTATTTTTAAAGCATTGTTATAAAAACAAAGGTATATTTTAATTTCAATCGACTCAACAAAGTATTTTTTTCTAAAGTATTTTTCTAAGTTAATGATAAAAATAATATTATATATGTATTTTATATATATATATATAAAATAAAATATGGACCCGGCTGAGGGCAGCCGCACGGCTCGCCCTGCCTCAGGGCCGGCGCTGGTTCTAGCTAGTTCCCTACATGACGGTGTTAGATTGTGAAATGCACAATAAGTTTGTCCAAAGATTTGAACATATCTTGTCACGATATATGATGATCGGGAACGCTGACTTAACTGTGAGCGGTCCTGCAGTGAAAGCGAACTGATTTTATAATGCGTATATTTGCACTGTTGCAATCCAAATAGATTTTCTTTTTAGTTTTGCTTTGAATTGCGTCGTCCTAACCTGGACCATTTAATTTTTCTAAATCCTCACGTATATTTGTCACCATTAGACTCGTTCAGAGACTTAGTCAAGGCTATAACTATATACAGCTAGTGGGTCGTTTCAAGCATAATATGAATTACGAACAAGAATGTTAAATTAAGGGCTAGTGGGGCAACAGATTGTGCCATAAGAGCATCATCAACAGATCTCTCTATTAATACTTTATCCTAATTTTTGGGTATTTTTTTTTATCAAAAATCAGGTTTCAACAAATCACCCAATTGACATCCTAAAATAGTCCCACCCCAAATCAGACTCTCCCATCACCCAAACTCAGGGTACCATATCCAATGGACTATCCGCTGGCGGGAGGTTTCGCGGACATTCTTTCATAGACGTGCGCGAGTGAAATTTCGTCGTGGTGTCTTCTTCCTCCCTGCCGCTGCATTCCCTATTGAACCCTGCAGGTCCGCCGCCTCCCAGCCCCTGTGGCGCTCCTCCCTCACGTTTGCCGTCCTCTTCCTTGCCGCGCCGCGCCCGTCCGCCGCATCCCCGGTCATGCACTGTGTTGTCCGTCCTCTTCTCTGCCGCGTTTCGCCCCGCCGTTCATGCGCCGCGTCGCGCCCGTCCGCTGAATCCCCGGTGGTACTTCGCACCGCGCCCGTCGGTCGCATCCCCGCCCGTCCGCCGCATCCCCGGTTGTCTGCTGCATCCCCGGCCGTACGTCGCGTCGGGCCCGTCCGCTGCATCCCCGCCCGTTCGCCGCATCCCCAATCGTCCACCGTGTCGTTGTCCCTGCCGCGCCGTCGTCCCCAGCCCTGCCTCTACTCCGACAGCAAGGAACGCCGATGGCACGCCCTAGAAGCTCTATCCCGCCTTTCCTCCATCGCGTCATACCACGGCAGGCCTGGCACGGCCGGCAACGATGAATGGTCGACAGGCAGGAGGCGGGCTATCGACATTTCGTGCACCCGCTGTAGCGAACGGTGACGGCCTACTCTGATTTTGATTTTGGATATAGGATTAGGGTGAGCTGCTGTAGACAAAACAGGTAAAGATACTCTATTTAGATGGGTGATCTCCTATAACCTCAATTTAGAGGACAAGATTAGGGAGATTTGTTGAGGATGCTCTAATTTATCGCATTTTGTTCCATAAAACAATTTTACATATTTTGTAGTCTCTCGGATTTTTCGTTTGTTGTTAGATGATGAGAATACTATTTATTAGGTGAGACATACTTACATAAAAAGAAATTAAACAGTTTTGATTCAATCAGTGCACAGCATGCCTTCTCGTTCAGCAAACTCCAATATTATGTTTATCTAGCTAGTTGGATATGACGAATGCTTTGAACTCTCTCTCTCTCTCTATATCACTCCTACGCTACTACAAACGAGCTTTTTTCGAGACGGCCAAAACTACTTTTTTGCAGGCCATTGGAGCAACAGACTAGCCCAAGATGTATGTGAAAATTAAAATCTGAATTTTCGCAGAAAGGACATCCCAATCCACATGAAAATCAATTTTCGCATGCCGTCCTCCTAAAGAGATCATATACAAAAATTGATTATCACTGACGGCACACCTAAGGCCACCATCTATAAAAATTGATTTAATTTCACAGACTGGCAAAAAAAATTTCAAAAATGTCTTCAAAACCCTAGCTCCCATTCCCAGTAAACCCTAGCTTCGATGAAGTGTGTGTCATCTGTGAAGTCAGCGGTCAATCTGCCCCTCCCGTTGTCCCTGACATCCCTACCATCGGATCAGCCGTCCTTGACCTCATCCCTGGCGGTGGATCTTCCCCTCTCGAGGTTGTCGCCACCGGTGTCGTGAGGAAGGGGAAGTGGTGAGAGAGGAGAGGTAATGGGAGAGGGAAAGGCGGTAGAAGAGAGTGAGAGTCAGATCAACCCCTCCCGTGGTTGCCACCGTCATTGTCGCCACTCCTAAGGCCGGTGGCAGCAAACCTCCCAAGGCTAACGATGGTGGATCCGCCGCTCTCGTGGCCATCGCCAACTCCGTCTCCCCTCCCAAGGCCTTCGGTGACAAATCCGCTGCTCCCGAGATCGCCACCATTGTCATCCCTACTCTTGAGGGCACCGCCATCGTCGCTGCTCCTAATTGAGGCCGCCGCCATCGAGGAGAGGAGAAAAAAGAGGCAACATCGTCGGTGCTGAGAGTAGAGAAAGAGGATGAGAGCTGCGAGTGGAGAGGGGAACACGTAATCGGTCCTTTTACATTTCATGCAGGTGGGCCTTGATCGAAGAAGTCCTATGCATTTTCATAAGTTGGTCTTCTTTTAGCCTATTTGTAAAAATAAACGGGGTGTTTGTGAAAATGGTTTTTTATAGTGCTATATATGTTCAAGATTATATAAAATACATGGACATGCTAAAAACCTTCCTTTTATGACAAAATTCCTTATGACAAGGCTTGATTTTGTCATATAATGTTACATAATATGACGATAAGTTATGTGTCGTCATAAATCCATTTTAGCCAGAATTATTTGTGACGACATGGTACCCTGTGTCACATAAAGGTACCATGTATTGTCACAAATTGTACGGGACAGGAGACAATTGATTCCTTCGTTTTTTGTGACGCTAGGACCTAGCTTTACGTGACATTTGTGTGGCGTCACCTTATGTTTTTTCAAAAAAACTACCGGCCCCAACATCCAGATACCCCTTACATGTGAACCTCGCCGTGTTCTGTTGACCCATTTCACTTTCCCCATCTCCCCGACCCGATTCACTACGGCGGCAAGCGTAGGCGGCGGTGCGGCGAGTGGACAGCGATTTCCGGCGGTGCGGCGAGCGGAGTGCTAGGCGGTGCACGGCCGCCGTGGTGCTGCTGTGCCCCGGAAGCGGCTCCCCCTTTCCCCAGCTCAAGACACATCACAGCGGGTGACGACAGCGCGACATCCTTGACGAGCGTGGATCCCCGGCGAGCACTACAGTGCATCAGGTTGGTAGTCGGCGCATGGTGTCCGGTGTCGCCGTGATTCCCCTCCCTGTCTCCCCTTCAATTTGTTCGGTAGTGGGTTTCATCCCTGGTTCTCGTCCCCCTCCATTTGGTCTACAGTGGCGCCCTAATCCCCTCTCCGTTCCCCTTCCTGTTGCCATTCGAGCCGCTAATGAGGGTGTCTCTCAATCAGGGTCATGTCTCATGCCTCATCTGTTAGTGATATGTCCTAGAGGCAACATGGAGATGTTGGATATCACGTCAATGTTTATGTATAAATGAATAAAGTGTTATTCAGTTCCATGAAATAGACATCTTGTATTGATCAATAAGTACGTGACTTATTTATGAGACTCTTTATGTATGAATCTATTTCTAAACGATCCACGATCATATGTCATATTGTTGGAACAAATATGATTCTAAGATCGACATGTTTATTGATTGATGATCATGTCTCATAGATCATGGGTATGGAGATACCAAATCAATAAACATGAACATATGTGTTGGAGAACACATTGTTGGATAGACCCACCATGAGACACTACAGGAATTAATGTGCCATTAGTTGGTCTCAGGTAGTGTTGGTACAAAGTCCTTAGACCTGAGATCACCATGGATTCCAACATGTGTAGTAGCCTACTTTGGGACTACCAAACGCTATTAATGGCGGGTAGTTATAAAGGTAGTTTTCGGGTTTGCTATGAAACATGGAGTGGGATGTGAGTAATCAAGATGGAATTTGCCCCTCCTTTGGAGAGATATCTCTGGGCCCCTCGAGGTAATGGATTATGGAAATGCATGGCCATGCTAAGTTGATTGAGGAGTCAATCAACAGACAGATAATCCAATACGGTTCGAGTGAATGGTTAAGCTATTGAAGGGATGGCACACATCTTGCCTATAGCTTAACTCGTATCGTGAGGCAAAGGGATTTGTGTACACATTACAGGTTCAGAGCCGATATTATTCTTGTATACTATGGTGTCAATATGTCTTGCTAGGCGCCGCTATTGACAGTCGGCTGAGTTAGACTCGAGCCGACGATCGGCTAAGTTAGACTATAGCCGAAGCCGAGTATACTGAACCTACGGGTGCACGCTTAAGGGGATAGAATAGATATTCGAGTTGGACTCGGATACGGCTCGATCGGATAGGGATCCGATCGGATAGAGTCCTATGGGCTTACGACGTGTGGGGCGGCCAACTCTATGAGATACGGATGAGATCCGATTCAAAATAGAGTCCTAATCGACCACTAGTCCCAGTCGGCCAACTCTATATAAAGGAGGGAGGGGTGGAGAGCTGTGACACGTTAATTGCATCGCGTGCAACAGAAGTCGCCGAGATCAATCTCCACGGAAACCCTCCCCACTTTCGAGCCAAACCCTAGCCTTGCATCGCGTGCTAGCACACGGGTGTACGGCGTTCGTCCCCGGACGTGTGGATACCGGTAGAGGCGCTGCTACGTTGCGCGCTCTTGATCGGCTGCGGTCGGGCGCATCGGAGCGAGGCGTGAGAACGCGGCCGGACGGACTCGAATCGGCTGATTGGCGAATCGGTGTCTCCGGGAATCGGCTACACTGTTCGGATCGGATTGCCACGATTGGCTATTCCATTGCACTCTACTCCAATCGGTAACAATCTATCGGCCCTTACTTGCAAGTGTTCCTGGTTTGCGCGGTAGAAAAGTTTTGTTTTCGGCTAGCGTAGCCTCCGCGTAACCCTTCATCATCATCATTTTTTGCTCGGCCTCGGCAGACAAGCACGACTAGGGATGCCAGACCACTCGCTGTGGTAGATGCAGCACCTCTGGCAACTGCTTTTGATCTGGACATGCCGATCGATGATGTGAGCAAGTTGCCTTTGATAATGTGCCCAGAATGCAAGGACGTGAGGGTGTTTGCTGCAACTACCACGCAATCTCAGTATAACAATGGAAAGATATACTTCAAGTGTCGAGGAAGAACTCGTGAGTCTTCTTTGTTGGAATTGAATAGCCCAAATTTCAATTGTGTTTGATTTCATTGGTTGTGGTTGTTATGGATGCAGGGGAGATGCCGTAGCTATTGGTTTGAGGAAGAATATGTGGTCTTCCTTCTTGACAATGGATTCTACCATTAGCTTCGACGACGACATATGTTCCTGAGGTCATGGGAAAAATAGAAGGCTTAGAGCACAACCTAAACAAGCTGAAGGAGATGGTAGGCAAGAACAGGGATGGCTTGGGAAGCTGCATTTGTCTTGTGTGTGGATGTGTCAATGTAACCCTATTTCTGTTGTTGGCCATTTTCTTGGTTGTAGCTGTAGTGTTGAAGTAGGTAATGCTGATGAAGTATAGGCTTTTGTGTTGAAGTAGGCAATGCTAATGTAGTATGGGCTTGTGTGTCCAAGCTGTAGTGTTGAAGTACAGAATGAACCTGCATTGGTGGATGTATGTGCACTTTGAACCTAGCTTCTTTGGTGGATGTATGTGCTCTTGGTACGAAATATGGCACTTTGAACCTATACTGATTTATGTTGGAAATAAATATCCCTTTTGCTGTTACCTGTGCATTTGAGATGCTATTTTGCATCATTTATATATTATGACAATTTTGGACTTTCCATGACACTGTCCTATGGTCAAAAAACCCTGAAATTATATATGACATACTCTGGGCATTCCATGACATTTACCATGGTCATAAACCTACAGCATGTATGCAACCCAACACCAGACAATGAAACAGAACCATTACATATAGGTCTCAAATAAATCTGGGCAACACTTTGCCTGAATGTAGCTTGCATGACATATGAAGTATCCAATGAAACAGAACCATTACATATAAGGTCTCAAATACAATAATACAACAGTAATAGTAGTTCATGGTCAACAAATAGCTCCAGAAAAGCAAAGGTTAGTCATCATCGTTGTCTTCTTCTGATGTGTTGCCTTCGTCTACACTATGGTACTCAACTGTATGTTCATCTCGACAGATGCTCTCGACAAGGTCTCTACTAACAGGGCTTCCTGGTTCATTATCTATGTTTAACAAATCCATCTCAGGATAAATGTCGCCCACTGTACCTTCTCTGTATAAAGTATTCTCCTCTTGGTAGGCTTCCTGACATCTCATCTGTACTTGTTCATGGATTGGTTGGTTTGTGTCGGACTCTTCAACATCAAATATATGTCGATGGCCAAATTCTTATACCACTCGCCAGGATGGACCTAACTTTGTATCTTCCAAGAAAAATACTTGTGAAGCTTCTGTGGCTAGAATAAAAGGGTCATTCTTATACCATCGCCCTTGGATGTTAATGCTCCTGAAGTAAACATCATCTTTCATCTCGTTTGCCCTTCCCTCAAGATTGTACCATTCACACCGCAATAAGATCACAGTTCTATCTCCATTGCTGTTTTTTGCATAAGTCAACTCTATAATGTTTGTGATTGTCCCATAGAAGTCAATAGTGTCTTCATTGTGAGTACCTGCAGTTTTGATGGTAGAGTTTTGTGTCCTCCTGTCTACATCACGAGCCATAGTGTGGTACCGTACCCCATTGATTACACAGGCTGTGTATGAACGCACATGCCTAATCGGTCGTCAAGCAAGTGAGTATAGGTCTTCATCAACATGTGTTGAGCCTTCTATTTTCAATCTAGTAATCTGCAAGTTTGAAAGTAATTAGGTATTATGAAAATGCATTGAATCAAAAATTATCCTCTCATGTAGTTGAAGTTGCACACACATGATTCTCGAACCATGCAGCGAAGTGTGTTGCCATCCTTTTTTCAATATCGTTCACCCCTTGTTGTTCTAACTCTTCCCTATACTTCCTGCAATGAAAGAATAATTTAATCACTTTACTGTTATAGTAATAGTAGATAAAGTGGTCTGAAATGCCATGACAACAATTACTCACTCTTTGTATTCATCAACCTCTTCGCAGTTATTTAGAACAAACCAAACCATGGAGTCATAGTCTTTATCTTCGTAATGTAGTTTGGAAGCACCCACGAGTTAATACCATGACCAAAAATAGAGTAACCATTAGGGGAGATGCTTTGTTCACCATCTAAGTTTCTTTCGAGCCTAGTGAACCTATTAATAATGTCACTGAAATATGTTTGAGCACTGGGTCATACACTCATAGGCAGTGTATGCCTCTGCAATAGAGCCTTCAGGTCTTGCTCTATTGCGAACGAAACGCTTAAAGGTGCCCAATCTTCTCTCAATGGGATACATCCATCCATACTGAACCGGTCCCCTAAGGAGTGCCTCATCGGGCAAGTGTACGCTAGGTGAACCATAACATCGAAAAATCTTTGGAGGATAAATTTTCTCCCGGCTTGCAAAGGATAAGTACAATATCTTTCTTCATCTATTGTAGTGCATCAACCTTTAGAGTTTTTGAGCAAAGTTGTCTAAAAAATGTACCCAATTCAGAAATTACTTCATATACATCTTTGCGCACCAAACCACGAAGGGCAGCTGGTAAAATACGCTGCAGCAGTATATGGCAGTCATGTGTTTTCAGCCCATGCAATGATCGTGCTCCCTCCATATTGACACATCTTGAAAAATGTTGGAGGCATAGCCATCAGGAATTTAACATTGCTCACAAGCTGTAAAAACTTCTTCTTTGCCTCGGTGTTAGAACGTAACAAGCTTTTGGCTTTGAGGAGGAATTACTACTTGTCATCTAGCAAATGAAGCTCTTTTCTTATACCTCTGTCTTCCAAATCTAGCCTAGCGAGAGAGGGTATCCTTTGTCTTGTTCGGAATATTAAGTAGAGTTGACAAAATGTTTTCACATATGTTTTTCTCTATGTGCATAACATCAAGGTTGTATTGTAGCTTCAATTTCGACCGGTATGGCAAATCATACAAGCTAACCTTCGGATGCCATCTTGGTTCACCGATGCGGCGTCGTTTTCTTGATTTACGCTTATCGGATTCTTCCACTGGAACATAGCAAACTTCATTCAACCTTGCCATTACCTCATCTACACTAAATTTCCTTGGTTGCTCTCTATTTTCATGGTGGCCATTGAAAGATTTGTTTTTCCTCCATGGATGGTCACTTGGGAGGAAATGTCTATGGCTGTGAAACCAATTTTGTTTCTTAGACATTCGGAGCATGGATTCTCATCACGGTGCACACATGCGAAGTAACCATGAGTGGTTCGGCGACATGGTGCCTAATGCGGGGTAGTCGTTGATTCCCCACGAATCGCGCACGCTGGACGAATGTGTTGTCTTCATATGCATCATAAGTAGAGACACCATTCCAAAGAGTAAGCATGTCCTCCATCAAAGGCTGCATGAACACATGGAAATCTTTGCCTGGTGATTTTTTGCCTGAAATTAGTAAAGCAAGCATATAATTGGATTGGTCCATACACATCCATGGTGGAAAATTATATGGAACCACTATCACTGGCCAGATGCTATATGAATTGATCATCTGATCAAATGGGTTAAATCCATCTGTAGCAATGGCTAACCTCAAATTGCGGGGATCGTCTGCAAAAGACTTGAATTCCACATCAAATTCTTTCCATGCTTCCCCATCTGCAGGATGCCTCATTTCATTCTCAACTAGGACCCTCTTTTCCTTGTGCCATCTTGCATACTGTGCCCGCTGCTTTGACATAAAAAGCCTTTGAAGGCGTGGAATTATTGGAAAGTAACGGAGGACCTTGTGTGCAACTTTCTTTTTGCCTTCCTTGTTCACTTTCCATCTGGTGAAGCCACAAACAGGACAACGATCATCGTCTTCATGGTCCTTCCAAAATAAGGCACAATCATACTTGCACACATCAATACAAACATAACCAAAGCCAAGCTTCCGAAGCAGAGCTTTCATTTCTTTATAGGACTTAGGAAGACCGGGCACATTCTTCAAAGATGATGAAAGCAACTCAAGGAATGCATCAAACCCAGATGTTGTTATCCGATTGTACACTTTGATATGCAACGAGTTTAATAATGAAACTTAGCATAGACTCCTCGGTGCAACCTGGATACAATTCATGCTTTGCCTCTTCCATGATTTCTTTATACGAGGTTGCCACCGAACCCATGGCTAGCTGCGGCCTGCAAATCTTGAATCAACCCTTGTATGCCCGTGCACTATCATCTATGGCACCATCAAGTGGTGCACGGTCATTGCATCCCATGCAATATCTCCATCATCATCTTGTCCAACAACACCTTGTCCTACCTCATTTTCTTCCCCTCCATGATGAACCCACCTAGTATAGCACCTAGACATACCATTGAGTTCGATATCCTCGTATACTTTAGCTTGGCTTTTCTCTTCCTGGTTAAGGCATCTTCGACATGGGCACTTGATCTTCTCATGTGGACCAAAGTTTCTTTCGACATGTGCCATGAATTGTGCTAAACCAGCGGTAAATACCGGTGTAAATGGGGCACTATTATACACCCAGCTTCTATCCATCTCCTACCTTCATAAATTTAGGTGTCACTTCAGTTAATTAGCAAACAGCTAGAAATATCACAAAGTTCTAAATCTAATCTACATTAGCTGTCATAGGAACCATGCATAGATTGAAGTGTTCTAAATTCTAAGACCATTTCCAGGCTTTCACAAGGATCCATTCAACATGTATGAAAAGCACGGAGTTAAGCGGATTACGCTTACAAGGCTGCAGCAACTCCGGCCTTGCAGCGATCTGGAGGAGGTGACCGGGGAGGAGGTGGCGAGTAGGCCGCCGGTGGCCTTGTAGCCCGATCTGCTGGCCGGGAACGCCGCAAGCCAAGGCCAGCACCCCTACTCCCTGGTGGAGGTTGGGCGGGGAGGGGTGAGGGGGAGCGCGAGGGAGCAGGCCGCCGACGAGGGGTGAGGGGGAGCGCGAGGGAGCATGTCGCCGGCGGCCTCGTTGCTCAATCTGTAGGTCGGGGTTCGACGCGAGGAAGCTCGAGCTCGAGCTTGGTCGGGGAGGTGGGGGTGAGGGCGGGCAGCGGCGACGGAGCAGGTGGTGCGCAACAGGCCGGCGGCCTCGGAGATGGCTTCCGGCCAGGGAGAAGGTCACCGGTGTCGCAGTGCTCGAGCGGACGAGCTGAGGAACTGGACAGAGTGTGGACAGAGTGTGCTTTTTACAACTTAGCCACAGTGGATCAATTGTTTCAATGACATGTGGGCCATTCTTCATTCGCCTATCTTGTTCATCATGTACTTATCATTTTTCTTTTAAAGCTATGGCAGATTATTGTATCTAGTTTATCTCCCACATAGTTAGTCCAAATTTGATCATTTTTTCTAAAATTTTCTTTAATCATGAACTATGAAAATATTGAATTTATTTTGGACATGTGTTCATGAGACAAATTTTGAAGAACTAAAATTTTAAAAATATAAAATATGGCAATTTCACACCACAATTTGAAACTCAAAATGAATTTGGGTGGAAAAGTGATGACTACCAAAGTTGCTCAACTCATTGAGATGAACATTTGATAGTTAGGTCATTTTGTCATCCGAGAAAGTGATGGACACTTGGTTCTCAAATTTTACTTATGTCTCATATACTTTATGAAACTATGAGATAGAAGAGTAACATTAGAGAACAAAGTTCCTATCACTTTCTCGGATGACAAAAATGACTTAACTATCATATATTCATCTCAATGAGTTGAGCAACTTTGGTAGTCATCACTTTTTCATTTGAAATTACTTAGTACCCTAAATTTTGGTTTAAAGTTTACAAATTTGAAAATTCAAAACTTATCTTGTCCAAATAAACTCAAATGAAAAAGTCCTAACTATCAAATGTATATCTCAATGAGTTGAGCAACTTCATTTCTTACCTTATTTCCTTTTGACTTCATTTAGTCCCCCAAATTTGTATTTCAATTGGAGCTAAGTCTAATTGTCTCACCGACAGATGGGCCCCAATGCTACAGACCAAACTGGGACACCCAATTTTCCCGCTTTCACAATCGTCACCGACAGATGGGCCCCACGGACCTCCCGCACACGCTCAGACAAAAATCCACCCCCACCACTCCTACCTTATCCTCTTCTCTCCCCCACTCCTCTCCGAATCCACCAAGTCCCTAACCCTAGAGCCGCCCCGCCTCCGTCGCCCGACCTATCTGCTCCTCCACGGCCGCCATTCGTCCCCACCACGCCGCGTTCACTTGCGCTCACCACCCTACCACGCCTCCCCCAAAGCATGGAGCACTCGGCCCTCCACACAACCTAGCGCCAGCCCACCACGCCGCCGTGACTCGCTTCCACCACGCCGCCGTGGCCGCCAGTCACTAAGCGGCGCTGACGACATCGTCGACTCCCGCCGCTGGAGGCCAGACTCCGAGCGCCCATCCCCGCCGCTGGAGGCCGGAGTCCTAGCACCCACCCCCGTCACTGGAGGCCGGAGCGAGAGCGCCGGCACCCCGGACTCACTCACCGCCGCCCGTTCGTGTGACTGCCGTTGCGTCGAGGTGGCCAGCAGTCACGTCTCCAACAGGCAACAACTTAGGTGAGCTCGACTCGATCTAAGCCTGGCAACCCTAAAGCCAGTACTCTAGTACTAGCCATATTTATTTACAAGCTACGAGAGGGGGACAGGGGCACAGCTACTGGCCAATTGAAGTTAATTTGCATGCTCGATTAAATAGAATGTTGTTATATTAGCATGTTGCTATATTAGAATGTTGCCAGGCAATAGAGGGGGGAAGGGACAGGGACAGATGCCTAAGTAGTTAGTTTACATGGACCTTGTGTTAGTTAATTAGAATGTTGCTAGCCAAATGAAGTTAATTTGCATGCAACCCAATCTGTGCCTATGACTTGCTGCTACCCAATACATTACGGATGTATGTTTCTGTTTTCTTTGAACCCAAATTATCATGAGTCAACTTTGCATGCAACTATACACTTAACTTGGTGATTACATACATAACTGTCAATGAAAAAATGCATATAGGTTACTCTTGTTCACTGTGAGTAATGTAAGGCAGTCAATAGTTGGTCTTTTTTTCGTTCTTTCTTCTACCACTTAGATGTTAATTTGCCTTCTATCTAACAATTATGAGAATTCTGATTTGTTAGTTTTTTCAACTCCTTTACAGAAACTGAATCCAGTTTCTGCTCTTACTGCGTTCCATCGTTTATGTAATACAAGAAATCGTTTATGTAATACAAGAAATGACAAAAACTCAGTATGAGCAGGACAGGGATGCCAATGTAAGGGATGTTCAGGAACATTTTAAATCTCTGGGTATACCGCTCTTAACTCGCGAAGTTAGAGAGGTTATTTACAAAAAGGAAAAGGGCAAAGCAAAGACAGTAGTATCTGACAAAAAAGATTCTGACAATGAACATGATCCACCCTCGACATTGAAAACCAATCGACGGTGATGCTAGTGATGCGACTATGATGATGACCTCAATAATGAGGTGAGCTGCATTACTTGGCAAATTGCAAGGTTTAGGTATCCTGTGTCAAACATGTACTTCACTGCAGTCATTATATCTACTTGCCACTTCTTCCTTAATTAATATAAGATGCATGTTTCTCTTGGCAGGTAGAAGCCATGTGTCGGTGATATGGGCCCGGGGGTATGTCAGAGCTATGATATCCGAAGAGGGTAAAGCGCCCTTACCCATCAAGGTGCGCCAAAGACGTGTCCTGAATGGCCCAAGTGAGTCTCGGCCACAGGCGGCCACGTGGCCGCCCCAAGAGGGGCCGGGCCCGGAGGCTGCCGTGCTCCCAAGCGGCAGGGTCCGGGGTCACCCGGACGGCAGGGTCCGGGGTTACCCGGACCTCCCATCCCTCACCCTGCACCTCTCTGACAGAGGGGCGAGTCCAACTGCCAACCACCCCATTTAATGCCTAAAAGAGAAAGGCTGAGCGCCTGCCCCGTCGCATTTAATGCGATGTGAGGTGCGCTTGTCAGCCGCTCTCATCATCACCCCTTTTTGCCTGTCACGAGGCAAAGGGGGCCTAAAGTCTTTGACTGCAACCGTGGTATGGCAGCACACCCACTCCGCGCACGCCTCCCTCACGCCCCGTCTAGTCGCGTTTAATGCATTGGACGGCCGCGTGGGAGAGAGAGTACGAGCGCAGGAGGCGCTGCGTCAGTGCCTACCCGCGAGATGGGCCGCTGACCAGTGGGTCCCATCGGAGTAGGTACGCAGGCCATCACCGCCTCAGTAGCATGGCTACCACAACGACCGCCTTTTTCCTTGCCTCCATGACGCGGCAACGGGAACAAAGATGGGGTGGCTTCTCCGACAAGACAAGGCAAGAGCCGCTCCATCACGTGGAGCGAAGAAGAGGAAATCGGGACTATTGTGGTGTCCCCTTGCCCTATAAAAGGAGGCTCAAGTCCATCATAAAGGAGGTTCCAGATTCTGCTAGGTTCCCGAGGAAGGTTCTGCTTTTTCCAAATTGGAACCTCTGTTCTGGTTCTGAGCTCCGTGTTCTAGGCTCTGTTCGGCTGGCCTTTAGCAACGCTCAAGCCATCAGACTTGGGAGAGGAGGGCACCATCACTGGTCCTTGTAATCCATCCTTCATACTACACAAAGAACAGG
Source organism: Oryza australiensis (assembly GCA_019925245.2). Lineage (NCBI taxonomy): Eukaryota > Viridiplantae > Streptophyta > Magnoliopsida > Poales > Poaceae > Oryza > Oryza australiensis. The sequence continues at coordinate 6,120,019 of JAIFGZ020000342.1, forward strand.
AGTATGGTATTACACCTCGTAGGTGGTCCGAACATGTATAAACCCCCACGTCTCTGCAGTCTTGATTTTTCCCGGTTCACCGGCGTCATCCCATCTTCATCACGAGTTTAAGCCCAAATTCACCGCTCCCCTGTGCCGAACCAAAAAGGGGGTCCCTCGGATTCCCGCGTGTCGATCTTCGACATCGACAGCTGGCGCGCCAGGTAGGGGGAGCGCACTGTATTTTGGTTCAAACTCCCGTATTCCTTCCATTTTCTCGTGGGAACCCCTCTCTCCCCGTCTTCGCCATGGTTCACGGCCGCATCCCACAGTCCGCATCAGGCTCGCTCGCTACCCGCGAGTGCGACCTGGCCAACAAGGCGGCGGAGGAGGTTGACACGGGCGGACATAGCCCCAACTTCCGCCACCTCCGCTCAAGGGGGGAAAGATCTTCGTCTCCCTCACCGCCTCAATGGCGGCGGCGGGGCCGCGCCACCTCCTCGCCCCCTGCGAAGCGGCGGGCTGCGGGCGGAGGGCGAGGCACCTCGCGGGACCGCCAACGCTCTGCGGGATCCGGCCGCGCCTAGTGGGCGTACCGGCGAGCCTCGCCGGGAGACGTCCACCGTCGCACTGGAGTTTGGCACGCCAGAAGGCGCCCTTCAGGCGGCGGAAGCTCTTCTGCGCCACCCCCGGTCACTCCGGGCGAGGGATCCAACGCCAAGCGTTGGATCGACAACGTGGCGAAGCTGGTAGGCACGGCCCAGCGACAGCTGGCCGCTGACCTCGCTTCCTCCAGCCACCAACCGCGCGGTTCACATACCGCGGTGAGCTCGTCCTCTCAACGACGGGCTCGAAGGGCAGCGGCTGCTGCGAGGGCGGAAGATAGCCTCTCGACGGCAGCCCAGCCAAAGGCGCCCTGAGATCTACTATACGCAGAACGGGACGCCCGCCTTCGCATTGAGCGGCACCGTGACGAGCGTCGCATGGGGCGGGCTCAGGATTGTGCCTCCTCGTCAGGAGGCGCAACCACTCGGCGAGCGGCCGCAGCGGCGCTCCCACAGGAGGAGCCCCTCAGGGGACGGCGAGCGGCCATGATGGCCCAGCCGCGAGCAGGAGGCTCCGCAATACCCCAGGGGGCCCGCAGCCGTTGTCGCCTCCTCCGGCCGGCAACGGCCCGGCCTCGTTGCCGACCTCCGTAATGTGTGCTGGCCTAACAAGTTTAGGCCGGCCCTTACGGAGAAATACGACGGCTCGGTGAATCCCACCGAGTTCCTCCAGATCTACACCACAGCCATCGAGGCTGCTGGTGGTGACGAGTACGTCATGGCCAACTTCTTCCCCATGGCGCTCAAGGGCCAGGCCCGCTCCTGGCTAATGAACCTGCCGGCTCAGTCGGTCACCTCTTGGGACAACCTATGCCGGCAGTTCACCTCCAACTTCCAGGGCACGTACCCACGCCCGGGAGTGGAGGCAGACCTTCACATGGTCCGACGAGGGGAGGACGAGTCCCTGCGCAAATACATCCAACGTTTTTGCCAGGTACGCAATACCATACCCTCCATCGCTGACCATGTAATGATCTTCGCCTTCCGGAGTGGTGTATGCCACGACGTTATGTTGGAGAAGATCGAGTCCAAGGCCCCCCGGACTACCACGGAGCTCTTTGAGCTCGCTGACCGGGAGGCTCGGGTTGGAATCCTAGGAATCCTGCCCCAGCCTCCACCGGCGCTGCCCCCTCCGTGTCCCGGGAAGAGCGACGCGAGCGGCGGCGGAAGCGAAGGCCATCGCGCGGTGGCGAGGAGGGTCACGTCCTCGCCGCCGACAGTGCTGAGAAGCCCTCGCGGAAGGGCAAGCCCGCGGGCAACCGCAGGCGCTCCCCGGACCCTCGCCCCTAGGGCCGGGTTGGGGACAAATGGTGCATGGTGCACCAAACCTCCCACCACGACCTCTCCAAATGCTGCTCGGTCAAGAGCTTGGCTGAGCGGGTGCAAAAGTACGAGCAGAAGCGGAGGGAGAATGAGAAGAAAATCCGCCGCAAGGGCAAGGCCCCGGCGGAGCGTTCGGACAACCGGCGAGAGGAGGCCAAAGGTGCGGCCCCCGTCGGAGAAGAGGACGACGATCTGGGCTACCAAGATCCCCAGCACGTCGTCGCCACCATCGACGGTGGGGCAGGCGCCCAGGTGTCCCGCCGGAGCCTCAAGTCCATGAGGCGCGAGCTCCTCACGGCCGTGCCGTCCCACGAGGCGGCCCGAAGGTCGCGCTGGGCGGAGGTGTCCATCACTTTCGACCAGACCGATCATCCGGGGAGCATCGCACGTAGCGGCCACGTGGCCCTCGTGACCTCCCCCACCATCTGCAACATCAAGGTCGCCTGAGTCTTAATTGACGGAGGTGCGGCCCTCAATATACTATCCCCGAAGGCCTTTGATGCGATCAAGGCTCCGGGGATGGTGCTCGGGCCGTCTTATCCCTTCATTGGGGTGACGCTCGGAAAGGTGTGGCCCCTCGGGCAGATCACGCTGCCAGTCACCTTTGGGAGCCCCGCCAATTTCCGCATTGAGCGGATCGACTTCGATGTGGCGGACCTCAATCTGCCCTACAACGACGTGCTCGAAAGGCCGGCGTCGGTGAAGTTCATTGTGGCTACCCATTATGCTTACCGCCAGCTTAAGATGCCAGGCCCCAGGGGCCCCATCACCGTCCATGCCGACGTTAAAACCGCGCTAGATTGTGCGGAAGCACGCGTGGACGACATCGCGGCGGCCGACCGCGTTGAACCCGAAGGCCCTCAAGGGGAGGCCTCGAGTTCCCGGGCCCCGAAATAGCATATCACCTCAGCCGATGAGGTGGTAGTCAAGTCTATCCAGTTGGGTGATGACCCGTCCAAGACCGCCAACATTGGCGGCAGCTTGGACCCCAAATAGGAAGACGCGCTCGTCTCCTTCCTGCGGGCGAACGCCGACGTGTTTCTTGGAAGCCGTCGGATATGCCCGGAATCCCCAGGGAGGTGATTGAGCATCGACTTGCAGTGCGGCTGGATGCACGACCGGTCCGGCAGAAGGTGAGGCGGCAGGCCCCGGAGCGGTAGGCGTTCATCCGCGAAGAGGTAACACGGCTCCAGGAGGCCGGCTTCATCCGGGAGGTACTGCATCCGGAGTGGTTGGCGAACCCGGTGATCGTCCCGAAGGCCAACCACAAGTTGTGCATGTGCATCGACTACACCGACCTCGACAAGACATGTCCTAAAGATCCCTATCCTCTACCTCGAATAGACCAGATAGTCGACTCCACTGCGGGGTGCGACCTTCTATGCTTTCTAGATGCATACTCTGGTTATCATCAGTTCCGCATGGCTATAGAGGATGAGGAAGAAACTTTATTTATTACCCCTATGGGTACCTTTTGCTACATGTCTATGCCCTTTGGTTTGAAGAATGCCATGTCCATTTTTCAACATGGTGTCCGCATCACGTTAAAAGACCAAATAGGGCGCAATGTTGAGGCGTACGTTGATGATCTCGTAGTCAAATCCCGGGACCAAAGAACCTTGCTCCCGGACTTGGCCGAGACATTTAGTAACCTCCGGTCCTCCCGCATGAAGCTGAACCCAGAAAAATGTGTGTTCGGGGTACCGGCAGGCAAACTGTTGGGGTTTTTAGTCTCTGCCCGAGGCATTGAGGCCAACCCAGCAAAAATAAAAGCGACAGAGGAAATGCGCCCCCTAGAAAACTCAAGGACGTGCAGAGAATCACTGGCTGTGTAGCTGCCCTGAGTCGTTTCATATCTAGGCTAGGAGAGCGGGCGCTCCCTCTGTTCATGCTACTAAAGCGAACTGGCCCCTTCACTTGGACGGACGAAGCAGAGAAGGCCTTGGGCGAGCTTAAGCGCTATCTCTCCTCACCGCCCGTATTGGTAGCCCCCCAGGAAGGAGAACCCCTCCTTTTGTATTTGGCGGCAACCCCCCAAGTGATTAGTGCGGCTTTGGTTGTGGAGCGCGACGACGAGCTAGACTCTCAGTCACCCCCAACCCCATCAAACTCGGAGGCAGGAAACCTCGGAACGGTGTTGGCCGAGGAATCGCCCGAACCCGGAGGTGTCCCTTGGCCCCGAGCTTCAGGGAGCCGCCCGGCCCCCTAGTCCGGGGGCTCCCGAGGCCCCTTCCACCCAGAGTGGCCCTGAGGGCCCAGGGGGAGGCGATGGCCCGGCAGCCCTGGACACAGAGATAACCCGCCCCGGAGCACCCGAGGCGGGAAACCCTAGAACGGTGTTGGTCGAGGAAGGGCCCGAACCCGAAGGTGGCCCTTGGCCCCACGAGCTTCAGGGAGCCGCTCGGCCCCCTAGTCCGGGGGCTTCCGAGGCCCCTTCCACTCAGAGCGGCCCTAAGGGCCCCAGGGGAGGCGATGGCCCGGCAGCCCCGGACACCGAGGTAACCCGCCCTGGTGTACCCAAACCTGTCACCCCTAACAAAATAGCCAAGGCCCGCAACAAGGTGCAGCGGCCGGTCTACTTTGTCAGCGAGGCGCTACGGGACGCAAAGACACGTTACCCGTAGGCCCAGAAAATGCTCTACGTCGTGCTCATGGCCTCCAGGAAGCTGCGCCATTATTTCCAAGCGCATCGGGTAACGGTAGTCACGTCCTACCCGCTCGGGCAAATCCTGCATAACCGAGAGGGCACGGGACGGGTAGCCAAGTGGGCCATCGAATTGTTGGAATTTGATCTACATTTCGAAGCCCAACACGCGATCAAGAGCCAGGCCTTGGCCGATTTCGTGGCAGAATGGACGTCAACGGCCGACAGCGATCCATCCTCGGGTGAACCCGAGAGTGCGGAGGATCGCGGCCAAGGAACCGTACACTGGGTGATGAACTTTGACGATTCACTCACCTTGCACGGGGCCGGGGCAGGCGTGGTGTTAACTTCCCCAACGGGCGACGTACTCCGGTACATCGTCCGGCTTGACTTCCGGGCAACCAACAACATGGCCGAATATGAGGGGCTTCTAGCGGGGTTGCGAGCGGCAGCAGGTGTGGGCATCCACCGTCTGCTAGTCCTCGGGGATTCCCAACTGGTTGTAAACCAGGTCTCCAAGTAATAACAATGCACCGACCCCCAAATGGAAGCTTATGTCAAGGAAGTATGGCGTATGGAGCGCCATTTCGATGGCCTCGAGCTACGCCATATTCCCAGAAGAGATAACACCCTGGCGGACGAGCTATCTAGGATCGCGTCCGCGCGAGCCCCAGCCCAGCTAGGCGCGTTTGAAGAAAGTCTCACAGAGCCGTCGGCGCACCCCGAACCGTCCCAAGGGCAGGAATCGGCCGGTCCCGACGCCCTGGACCTGGCAGACCAGCCACAACCTGGCCCTGCTGGGACCGACATCACGCGCCAGGTGGCTTGGATTTCAGAAATCCAAGCGTACCTACAAGACACGTCATTGCCCGATCAACGCGAGGAAAGCGAACGCATTGCCCGGACCTCCAAGAGGTACGTGTTGGTAGAAGGGACACTCTACCGACGTAGTGCCAACGGAGTGCTCATGAAATGCATCACTCAGGAACAAGGTCTCGAGCTCCTAGCCGAGATCCATGAAGGTGAATGTGGGGCGCACTCAGCCTCCCGAACCTTGGTGGGAAAGGCATTTCGCCAAGGGTTTTATTGGCCCACCGCGCTGGAGGATGCAACAGACCTCGTGCGGCGGTGCCGAGCGTGCCAATTTCACGTCAAGCAGACGCACCTGCCGGCTCAGGCCCTTCAGACCATCCCGCTCTCGTGGCCGTTCGCGGTCTGGGGGCTGGACATCCTAGGTCCGTTCAAGCAGGCACGGGGCGGCTGCAAGTTTCTATATGTCACCATCGACAAATTCACCAAGTGGCCCGAGGCCTATCCAGTCAGCGTCATCGACAAGCATTCGGCTGTGCGGTTCATGAGAGACATCACGGCAAGGTTCGGGGTCCCCAACAGGCTCATCACCGACAACGGCACCCAATTCACGAGCGAGCTGTTTGGCGAGTATTGCAACGACATGGGCATCAAGCTCTGTTTCGCCTCGCCCGCCCACCCCCAAAGCAACAGTCAGGCCGAGCGTGCAAACGCAGAAATACTGAAAGGCCTCAAGACCAAGACCTACAATGTGCTTAAGAAGCATGGGGACTCGTGGACTGACGAGCTGTTGGCGGTCCTTTGGGCCAATCGGACAACCCCGAGCCGCGCCACCGGGGAAACACCTTTCTTCTTGGTGTACGGAGCCGAGGCGGTCTTGCCTTCCGAGCTCACCCTGGGATCACCCCGAGCCACGTTATACACCGAAGCAGATCAAGAGCAGCTGCGTCGTGACGACTTGGATTACCTGGAGGAAAGACGACGCCGGGCAGCGCTTCGCGCGGCCCGTACCAGCATAGCCTTCGCCGCTACCATCAAAACAAAGTCTGCCCCCGAGCGCTGCAAGTCAACGATCTCGTCCTACGCCGCGTGCAAACACGTGCGAGACTGAGCAAATTATCCTCGATGTGGGAGGGGCCATACAAGGTTGTTGGCACCCCGCGTCCGGAAGTGGTTCGCCTAGCCACAGAGGACGGCACCCCGTTGCCGAACCCGTGGAACATTTCCCACCTGCGCAGGTTTTACCCATAAGCCGCATGGTGCGCTGAAACATACATGGAAGTTCATCCACTGCTTCCGGTGGCATGAACAATAAGTGTGCTGTTACATCTCATATGATTTTCTTGCAACAAACCTGTTTGTAGTGTGTTTTCCTCCATGTCTTGGAACATGTGCTGCGGATGCGGCTTTCCAATGGTTCCCGGCCTTGCCCGCCTTAGCTCGAGAGCCCTAAGGGCGTCGAGGGTACAGCGATGCTGCATACTACCACGCCTGGGGGCAGTCAATGCCTGGGGGTTCGGGTGCGTACTTAACACGCCTATCCCGGCCCCTCGTTGCCACTGCTCTCGCTGGCCTTTTTATGCCTTCGCTCCTACCCGGAACCCCGAAAAGGCATCACCAATGGCCGAGTGCATCTTTGCCGAACCCGGACCAGCCCCCTACATGGGACAAATCATGGTGAAAGACCACACTACCACATTCTTGCAAATGACTAAACTAACTAGGAGTTGAACTACCGTTGCAGGAAAGAAAATAGGCAGGGGCTCGGGCCAACTAACCGCCACTACGTGCGCGCTAAGTTGGCCGGGGGCTCCCAACATATATACACACACATATGGGCTATTGCAATGCAAAGTTCAATGAAATAAAGGCAAGTTCGCTGATATTATAAACAATATTGCAAATATCTTGTTCACAAATACAGGTAAAAGCAAAAAGAGGGCGGGAGAGTCCTAGGCGGCCGGCGGGTCGCTGGGGGCGTTCTCCGGGGGGCCTTCGTCCGGCGAATCTTCGCGGAGGGCAAGCTGGAAGGCCGCTGGAGTGCCGTCAAAACCCACCATAATGGAGTCGACGGCGTCTTGGACCCGAAGATGGGCGGCCTCCTCGGTGCCTTCCGGGAAGTCCTCAGTGGGGATGTAGGGGTCGAAGCCGGGGTCGCAGGCCTGATAGCTCGCCAGGATGAGCGTAGCGACTTGGCGGGACAAGTCGTATGACGACTCCTTCGCCACCTCGTCGACCTCCTTCGGCACCCTCTTGATCCCCTCAGCCAGCTCATCTATGTGAGTGGCCAACCCCCCGAAGGTGGGGACACCGGTGAGGGGACGGATGACCCCCACCTCGCGGGCTGCGTCCCGAAGGCGCCCGACGGATGAGGCCATGACCCGGAGCCTCAGGCGCAAGGTGTGCTCCAGCTCCACGACCCGGCGATGCGCCTCCTCCAGTTCCGGCCCCCGCACCTGCGCCTACGCGTCGATGACCACCTGCTCTCGGGCGGCCAGGTCTTGCTCCCACCTCTCCAACTCGTCTTGCCGACGGCCCAAGGCGGCGGCGAGCAGCTGCTCGCGCTCCCAGATGACTTTCAAGCACCGGGAGGCCTCCTCCTGGTTCTCCAGCTCCACCGCCTCTCGCCCCTTCACGGCGGCCTCGCGCTCCGCGATGGCCTTCTCCTGGGCCACCACGTTGGCCTCCCGTGCAGCGGAGTACTCCTCGGCCCTAGCAACGGCGGCCTCCCGGTCCTCGACCGCCCGCCACGCCGCCTCTAGACCCTCTCCCGCTCCGCCAGGCCGGCCTCGCGGGCCTGGAGGTTGACGTCGGTGCTGGCGGCGGCGGCCTCAGCGTCGCACAGGGTGCGCTCGCGCTCGTCGAGCCCCTGGGCACGTTCCCTGAGGTCGCGGAGGAACCTCCCGGCGGTGGTGCGGACCCTCTCCTCCACGGCAGCGGCGACCTGCTCGCGGAAGTCGGCGGCGTGCCGCTCAACGACGGTGTCCTCGAACACCTGGCTGAGCTCCTCCTGGCGCCGCTCGATCTCCGCCAGCTCCCGCCTGCGGACGAGGCCCTCCACCCTCACCGTGGCCGCCAGCCCCTGATGGCCCTCTTCAACCTCGGCCTCCCGCCGCGCCACCGCGACCTCCCTGGCGGCCAAGGCCTGCACCTGGGCCCGGAGCCCCTCCAGGGATATCGCGTTGGCCTCCTCCAGTGCCCTGGACACAACCTCCCTCGCCCGCTCTTGCGACCGGACGAGGGGCTTGGTGTCCCGGGCGGCCACAAACCCGGACCGAGCGCCCGGATTCGGAGTCGGAGCTCGGCACGGGATCGCCACCGCGCGGGCGGCCGCAGTGAAGATGCCCGCGGCGAGCCACCGCACCTTGCGTTGGGGGCTCGCGGCGGCCGGCGACGGGGTGATGACACCGTCCGGCGCGGTGTGGGTGACAACTGTTGTGGCGGCGGCGATGGTTGCCGCGGAGGAGACCCCTGGGGTTGTTCTCCGCCGCCCTCCGCTGCCCCCTTTGCGTCAGGGCCACCCTCGGCTCGCTCCTCGTGGGCGGCCGGCGCCCGATCTCAGGTGGGCCCCCTCCTCGGATCGCATCGGATCTGGGACCGAACCCGTAAGGGCGACCCGGACCCGGAGGGCTCAAGCGCCCGAGCCTCTCTTGCACCGCCTCCCCGAGCCGAGGCGTAACCGCCCTTGGGTATAACCACAGGGCGAAAATGCCGTGCTCGCAAAACATGGACATAGCAAGGGTCAAAACAAGCAAAAAAAGGCCCATGAGCATGTACATGACGGCAAGGGTCGGCGGTTGAAAAAACAAGATGGCGCTTTTGCGGCCCGAAAACGCAATCGCGCCCAGGATGACGGCCCGCATGTACCATGGGCGTGATCCGTCGCCCTCGCCGGTCGCCTGGCGAGTGGCCTCGGATACGGCGCGCCCGCGAACCTCCGATCCACCGCGCGGCGCGCCGCCACCGGCGGAGATGGGGAAGGAGCGGGGTCCTCCTCGACCTCTTCCTCTTCCCCAGGGTCCGGGCCCCCGGATCGCCGGCCCGGACCGGCGGTTCAACCTCCCGATCGGCACACAGTCGTCGGCGTCATCGTAGTCGCGCCCCGCCCCTCGAGGCTAGCGTCGGCTGCGGGACGACGAGCCCATGCCGTCGCCCACCACTGCAGCGCGTGCAGGATCTCCGAGCACGCCGAGTCCTGGCACAACGGCACCAACCCGGGCGGGAGCTGCGTCAGATCCATCGCCGTGACGCCGAGGGTGCGGCGGACCAGGATCGCGAGGTCTCTCTCGTCCCAATTGAAGGCGGCGCCCACGTGGGTCCGCATGTCGTCGTTGGGGCCCGTGTACATGTAGGCGGGGTGCGGCCTTTCCTGCAACGGCGCAATACGCCTCATCTGGAAGTCACGAAAGACCGCGTGGCTGGACATGCCCCCCCTCCGGAGGTAGCTGATTCGCTCCAGCACCCCGTCCAGCTCTCTCCCTGCTCGCGGACGCGCCCCCCAGCTCCTTTGGTTCACCGCGATCCCCGTCGGCAGGGATAGGCGGGGGTGGTCGCCTAGGCTGGTGTAGAACCAGAACGCCCTCCAGTTCTCCCGCCTGGAGCGAGGGTGGATGTCGATGAAGGGGGTGCCGACCGTCCTGTCGTTCCGCGGCTGGATCGCCACGTACCCGACCGCGCCGGAGGAGCCCGCCCGGCACACCCGGAAGAACTGCTGGAAGAGGTGCAGCGAGGGCATCACCCCCACAAACATCTCGCAGGTGTGGGCGAACACGGCGAGGTAGAAGACGGCGTTGGGGGTGAGGTGGTGCAGCCGGAGGTCGTAGAACTCTAGCACGTCGAGGAAGAAGCGGGAGAAGGGCGGCACCAGCCCGACCATGGCGAAGGAGACAAAGAACACCATCCTCGTAGGGGGTCGCTCCTTCGGGACATCATCGCCGCGACGCGTGCCGCGCGGCAGGTACTTGTTGAAGAGGATGCGAGCCTCCGCGGTGCGGACCAAGGATTTGGGGAGCACACTCCTCGGCTCCAGAGGCGAATAGCGGGCCACCTCAAGGGTGGACGCTGAAATGCAAAGGGAAGCCGGCGGCGAGAGGAAGGAAGTCAAGAAGCAAAGGGCGCTGGGAAGAAGAGAGGCGAAAAGCTGTGTGAGGCGATGGCTCTGGGAAGCGTAGAAACCGATCCCCCTCCATGCGGATCCGTTTTTATAAGCGACCACTGCCCCCTCGGATTCCACGGCATTAATTTCGCCCCACTACCACACTGCGCGCCTCCTTGCCTCCGCGCCCCTTCGTTTCCTTTTCGCATCCCCTTGGGTTCCCGCGCCGCTTGGATTTCGCGCCGCCTGGGGCTTCGTGCCCACCAGGCGCATTACGCAGGACGGAGAGAGCTAGGCGGTTTGAATGGGCCCCCGCGCGTGCGGCCCGAATAAACTCGCCCCGTCTTGAGAAAGATTGGCCTAGCGCGGCATCAGTTGTCGCGTACCAGCCTCTTGCCGTAGCAAGGCACATCCAGTACCCAGGCCCACACACTCAAGGAAATGGCGTTAATCGCGCCCGAGCCCAACTTGGTCCCGGTCAACACCGGGGGCTACTGTCGGTGATATGGGCCCGGGGGTATGTCAGAGCTATGATATCCGAAAAGGGTAAAGCGCCCTTGCCCATCAAGGCGCGCCAAAGACGTGTCCTGAATGGTCCAAGTGAGTCTCGGCCACGGGCGGCCACGTGGCCGCCCCAAGAGGGGCTGTGCCCGGAGGCCGCCGTGCTCCCAAGCGGCAGGGTCCGGGGTCACCCGGACCCCCCATCCCTCACCCCGCACCTCTCTGACAGAGGGGCGAGTCCAACTGCCAACCACCCCATTTAATGCCTAAAAGAGAAAGGCTGAGCGCCTGCCCTATCGCATTTAATGTGATGTGAGGCGCGCCTGTCAGCCGCTCTCATCATCACCCCTTTTTGCCTGTCACGAGGCAAAGGGGGCCTAAAGTCTTTGACTGCGACCGCGGTATGGCAGCACACCCACTCCGTGCACGCCTCCCTCACGCCCCGTCCAGTCGCGTTTAATGTATTGGGCGGCCGCGTGGGAGAGAGAGTACGAGCGCAGGAGGCGCGGTGTCAGTGCCTACCCGCGAGATGGGCCGCTGACCAGTGGGTCCCATCGGAGTAGGTACGCAGGCCATCACCGCGTCAGTAGCATGGCTACCACGACGACCGCCTTTTTTCCGCCTGCCTCCATGACGCGGCAACAGGAACAAAGATGGGGTGGCTTCTCCGACAAGACAAGGCAAGAGCCGCTCCATCACGTGGAGCAAAGAAGAGGAAATCAGGACTATTGTGGTGTCCCCTTGCCCTATAAAAGGAGGCTCAAGTCCATCATAAAGGAGGTTCCGGATTCTGCTAGGTTCCCGAGGAAGGTTCTGCTTTTTCCAAATTGGAACCTCTGTTCTGGTTCTGAGCTCCATGTTCTGGGCTCTGTTCGGCTAGCCTTTAGCAATGCTCAAGCCATCAGACTTGGGAGAGGAGGGCACCATCACTGGTCCTTGTAATCCATCCTTCATACTACACAAAGAACAGGAGTAGGGTATTACACCTCGTAGGTGGCCCGAACCTGTATAAACCCCCGTGTCTCTGCAGTCTTGATTTTTCCCGGTTCACCGGCGTCATCCCATCTTCATCGCGAGTTTAAGCCCAAATTCACCGCTCCCCCGTGCCGAACCAAAAAGGGGGTCCCTCGGATTCCTGCGTGTCGATCTCCGACATCGACACCATGGTTCTAGGAACTCGCCCTCAGCAAAAGAAGCAAAAGGCAGCAGCAATGGCAACTGCCAACAAGAAGCCACCACGCAGCCCTACCATATTCACTAGGCAGAGTGCAGCCATGCCTTCCCCTAGAGGCCGTCCACCACCTAAGCAAAGATTGCCCTTGCCTCCTAAGACCACTAACAAAGCCAACACTAAACCTACAGCCATTTCTAGTGCTAGCCAATAGCAAGGCCACCTCACTTCAAGCGGCAGCCTAACCACACAAACTACGAACACAATGACTACTAGTCCTACTACTCCCACAGTCACCAGGGTAGCCATGTATGCCCCTGTTCCAAACCCAATGCCTAGTCCTCCTAGATACACTAGGCAAACTGCAGCCATGTCTTCTCCTAGTGCAAACCCAACGCCTAAGTCAATGCCTAGTCCTGCTAGATTGGCCAGGACCAGGGCAGCCATGTCTTCGCCTGGTGCAAACACTGATCGTAGTACTCCTGAACCCACTCTAGCCCTGACTTAGCAACCTACTCCCGCAACTAGTGTGAACCAAGCTGCTGCTATGGACACCTCACCAGGTGGACAAAGCTCTAGACAAAGCAATGACATCAATGACTCATGTGACCAATTTGAAGCTGCCATTTTAGAGGATCATACAAATGAAGGAGAACCAGATGACGACTTAGTTCCAGGTAAACAATAAGTTTTTCCAACCATTTTTTTGTCCATGCAGCATCTACATTAGTTAATCCTATAATAATACATTGTGGTTATTATTTGCCAATGCAGTGCCCCCAAAGAATGTCCGCAAGAAAACCATGGGTCATGGCTTAGAGAAGATGATCAGTAGAGGAAAAAAGTTGACTATCTAGGTGGCTGAAGGCAAGAAGAGACTTGAGGTCCCACTTCAGGCAGTGAAGCTGGCTTCGGAAACTGGTGTCGCTGTAAGAGACAGCCTTCCTATCTACACCTCTTGGAAGCTTTATGAAAAAGATGCGGGGCTGGCAGAAGTAGCAAAAGTGCTTTACAAAGTCACGCTAAGTCAGCTTTTGCACATCCAACAACTTTCTTGCATTAGTCTAGTCCCATATACATGTACAAATTGTGTCTCATAAATCATATGTGTATGGTCAATCCGAGTCAGTTGGATGTGGATGTAAAGAACGAGGGACCAAGCAAATTTGCATGCACCGACATCATCAAGAAGGGAGTAAGGCAACAGAGGTATCACCTCAAAAGGAAGAACTACGATGAGTCCCTATCAAGAGAACGCTCATGGCCCGAGAACCTCTGGAAAAATGAAGAAAGAGGATTGGGTCAAGCTTGTAGACTGGTGTGACCCAAAGAATCGGGTTCATGCCTCAATTACCCCTTTCATTAATATGCAATGCAACTGTGTATGTGAATGAAACTCTATTGCATTGCGGTGCAGGAAAGAGTTCTAAGAACAAAGTGAACCGTGGCCAAGTGCGGCTTCACCAAAGGACTGGATCTAGGTCCTATGTTGCCCACCGATACTGACTGGTAAGATAAATGTGTGGATTTTGTGTAATTACATTGCAAGATGGGACATTACTAGCATATATTCATTACCATGTGCCTTTGAAATGTCAAGTTAGCATGTGATCCAATCTTCTCGAGACGTGCCTCCAATTTATATCCCGATTTCTAGATCCGCACCGTGATTTCGAGATGTGCTCCCATGTTCTTGTGTTCAAATATTTCCAAGTGCTATTTTATCGAGATGCTCATGGAAAGTAGTACTTGTAGTTTGGGCCAGTTCTAATTATGGATTTGTTGTCCAGGTTTCATTGATGCTTGTTGTTGTGTTGTTTTTCTTGGACTCAAGCAATTACTTGAGTATACTATAGATTGCATTTGTTGTTTGCATAAAAGATCCGGAGCCAAATACTTGTATGATCTATAGTGCATACATATTTTGCCATCGGTCTCGTTGACAACTACAAAAAAATCCATGTTTCGTACTACTCTCTTTACCTTCATTGATTTGTAAAACATTCTTTTACATGCCGTTATGCCTAAGTACAACAACATGGATCCCGACCTCGTTGATTTCTTTGGTGAATGTATGACTAGTCCGAAAATTGGTCGAACTCCTTTGGCCGATGAGATATATGTAAGTTATATAAATATTGTGTTGATTTACGTACTCAACTACATGCCTCATTGAAATTTACGTATGGCCTTCCTATTTATTTAGGAACAAATGGTACCAGAGAAAGAAAGAGAGCTAGAAGAAGGAGAAGCCGAAAAGTCTCCTCCAAGATTGTTGCCGATAGTCTCTCGCCGGATCAGCCGTTCATCCACCTTTCTTCCGAACATTTGTGTCCTCGAGCGTCAAAGACAGACGGTCCTCCTCGACAGCAAGCACAAGCACGCATGCAAGCTGAGTTTGAGGCGACACTCCAAGCTGAAAGAGAGGAAGCCGCTAGGAAGCAGGCAGAGTTGGAAGCACAGATTCAAGCTCAGCAGGCCAAACTTGAAGAAAACCAAACTTGCTGCTCCAGACCCAAGAGGAAATGAAGGGGATGCATATCAAGTTTGAAGAGAATAATGCACTGCTGCGAGCTGTCCTCAAACTTCAAAAAGATTGAGGTAGGTATGAATGCAGTTTCTGAGGATGAGGCCTAAGCTTTTCCTATCTTGCTGTTAGAACTTTATTAGTGTTGTCTTTATGTATGAACCATTGTGGTGATCTTGGTTTGGAACCTGGAAGTCTAGAACTATGTGGTGGAACTGGAACAAATGGTGGACCATGTTGGAACTGTATGGTCGAAGTGGAACTCTGTTATGTGTATGCGTGATGGCTTCAGTGATTTCTGTGTCTGGATGACTTGTGATGAATGTTGTGGATGTGTCTTGACTGTTGTATACATATATATCTATGTGCAATATGATGTTGTGATGGAAGATCAGTATGTCGTCACTGGATACGGCTGGCACCTCGTCATGAATTATATAACAATATGTGACACCATACAAATCTGTTAGTGATATGCCCTAGAGGCAACATGGAGATGTTGGATATCATGGTCAATGTTTATGTATTTATGAATAAAGTGTTATTCAGTTCCATAAAATAGACATCTTGTATTGATCAATAAGTACGTGACTTATTTATAAGACTCTATATGTATGAAACTATTTCTAAATGATCCCTGATCATATATCATATTATTGGAACTAATATGATTCTAAGATCGGCATGTTTATTGATTGATGATCATGTCTCATAGATCATGGGTATGGAGATACCAAATCAATAAACATGGACACATGTGTTGGAGAACACATTGTTGGATAGACCCACCATGAGACACTACGGGAATTAATGTGCCATTAGTTGGTCTCGGGTAGTGTTGGTACAAAGTCCTTAGACCCGAGATCACCATGGATTCCAACATGTGTAGTAGCCTACTTTGGGACTACCAAACGCTATTCCGTAATCGGGTAGTTATAAAGGTAGTTTTCGGGTTTGCTATGAAACATGGAGTGGGATGTGAGTGATCAAGATGGAATTTGCCCCTCCTTTGGAGAGATATCTCTGGGCCCCTCGAGGTAATGGATTATGGAAATGCATGGCCATGCTGTGTTGATTGAGGAGTCAATCAACAGACAGATAATCCAATACGGTTCGAGTGAATGGTTAAGCTATTGAAGGGATGGCACACATCTTGCCTATAGCTTAATTGGTATCGTGAGGCAAAGGGATTTGTGTACACATTACAGGTTCAGAGCTGATATTATATTCTTGTATACTATGGTGTCAATATGTTGCTAGGCGCCCTTCGTTGATAGGTCGGTGAGTTGGACTCGAGCGACGATCGGCTAAGTTAGACTATAGCCGAAACCGAGTATACCTGAACCTACAGGGTCGCACGCTTAAGGGGATAAGAACAGGCATTCGAGTTGGACTTGAATACGGCTCGATCGGATAGGGATCCGATCGGGTAGAGTCATATAGGCTTACGACGTATGGGCGGCCAACTCTGTGAGATTCGGATAGGATCCGATTCAAAATAGAGTCCTGATCGGCCACTAGTCCCAGTCGGCCAACTCTATATAAAGGAGGGAGGGTGGAGAGTTGCGACACTTCAATTGCATCGCATTGAACCGAATCCGCAATGTAAGTCGCCGAAATCAATCTCCACGAAACCCTCCCCCACTTTTGAGCCAAACCCTAGACTTGCATCGCGTGCTAGCACACGGGTGTTCGGCGTTCTGTCCCCGGACATGTGGATACCGGTAGAGGCGCTGCTACGTTGTGCGCTGTTGATCGGCTACGGATCGGCTGTGGTGGAATCGGCTGCGGTCGAGCGCATCAGAGCGAGGCGACTGCGGGAGGTCGGACGACTCGGATCGGCTGCGACATCGGCTGTCGGCTCGCGGGAATCGGCAACACAGTTCCAGATCGGATAGCCCTGATTGGCTAATTCCGCTGCATACTCCAATCGGTAACGATATATCGGCCCTTACTTGCAAGTGTTCCTGGTTTGCGCGGTAGAAAATTGTTGTTTTTCGGCTAGCGTAGCCTCCGCGTAACCCTTCAAAATCGTCTTAAAACTCCTCTAAACAGCACGCAACACATGACACAAAGAACGTGTCACAAAATATTCACAACTATATATGACGACTGTATTTCGTCACAAGACGGCATCTAAACTAGTACCCTAGCGTACCATTTGTGACGATTTATGGTTTATGTGACGCGTTGACTAAACAAAGAATGACGGTTTATGCCGTCATAAAAGATAAGAATATGTGACGACGTAACATGTTCGTCATGAAAGGTACACACATTTTGTGACGGTTGTCCTCATAATCGTCACGAGGTACATTATGTGATGGTCGATATATGACGACCGCCGTGATGCTAGGTTTTCGTCATAAAGTACTTTTTTGACAAATTTTTAACTTACCGTGACAGTTGACGTTTGTCATAGAAGCCCTATTTTTGTAGTTATATGTCTCTGTATTTAAAAGTTATTTTTTACGAGGTATATATAAGCTCTGTACTACTGCCTCTACTTTTATATTATGTTGTAAACTTTCTGATAGAATGTTTGATTATTTAGTTTATTTGAAAATTCAATGTAAATATATAAAAATATAAATCATTATTAAGATAACTATAATAATAAATAAGTTATAGCAAAATAAATAATATTTACATTGTTTTTAATAAGATAAATGGTGAAGCGTAGTTTTGTATTTCCTCCGTCCCAAAATTAATATAAGGAATTTTGGTTGGATGAATATATTACGATGAAATTTGAATAAGAAGCATGTCCATATCTTATCTAACCAAAATCTCTTTATATTTTAGGACGATCTCATTAATATTTAAAAATGAATGTAGTATGTCTAGTCATTAATATTTCTTAGCGGCTGCATGGTGTCATTCGTGTGTATATATATACACACACATATATATACATATATATATACATATATATATATATATATATATGACCGGAGGGAGTATTCCAGTTCTATTACATGAACATTGATCGTCTTCTTTGATCAGATGATGCTAGCTACAATATATAACCGGCCGGTGAATAATTTATCTGTTGATTTAGTAAGGGACTATTTGGTTAGGGAACTAAAGTTAATCCTCGTCACATTGAATGTTTACACATCAATGTGAATAACTAAATATGAACTAATTATATAAAAATAATATAGAATCAGAGGATAATTTACGGGACGAATCTATTAAACATAATTAATCCATGGTTAACAAATATTTACTATAATGTTATATCGTTAAATCATGATGTAATTAAACTCATTAAATTTGTCTTACGAATTATCTATCGATTATGTATGAGTTTCATAAATAATCTATATCTAATACTCTAAAATATTTTAGAATATTAAACATTTGATGCAACGAAAACTAATTTGTCATCCAACCAAACAGGCTAAGTTACGTCCTTAGGACATCTAGGCTAATAATAAACATAAGATGAGATGCATAATCATGAGGTTTTTATTCATATCAATTGTGCTCAATGCTCACAATGTTTAAGGTCTGACCTTAAGATGGGACCCACAAAGAAAAATAATCTTCTCTGATGAAAAAAAGTTTCTTTCCCAATGAAAAAATTATACTAAATATTAAACTATAGTTGCTACCTTTATATGTCCTTATATGGTGCAGTCGTCTCCTCTATTGGGCTGGCTCATAAGTGGAGTGATGGATGCATGGATGAACTATATCCACGTATGGTGATGTGTACGATGCGCCCTGTTGGGCAGGCACGGTTTCTGTCCTCGCCTTGTACCATCCCCTTCTCACTTGTTGCTATCACCACATCACGCACCTGCAGTAATGTACTGTAAATGTCACAGCTATAGCTACTACTAATGTCTTTGTAATGTTTTTTATGGGGCATGGTATATTTAGATTGATAGAATCGTACCATTGTTTGATAGAGTTGACAAATATATGTTATATTTTTGTCAAAAATTGATAATATATTAGAAATTTTGGCAACAACATAGGTTAAAATTTTGGCATTGTCAAATTTTGAAAACATTGATTTTGACAGTAATTTGATCAGCCATATAATTTTTTCGTAGTATATTTAGCACGGACAAATTATATGTATGATAGATTATGTATTTATTTATCATAATATTTTTTTAATCAATTAATGATTTGAGTATAGAGCTAGATAACTTGTACGATGGTATATGGCATGGTATCAGGGATGGATCTAGCTTGAGATTAGAGAAGGGCTAGCTAGTTGCCTTCTGCCCTACTTTCTTCTTGGTCCCTTCAGATTATTTACCATGATGATAAATATAGAATATACTTCTGATTGAAAGAAAATAAATATAGGTACTCATAAAAAAAGATAAAATTATGTGTTTGGCCACCCGTGGCTAACCCAATTATTCCATAAAAATGGACGGACATCATATATCATAGTATAATAATAAACATTACCCATCTGAACAGAACTTTTGAGAGGGAAAGTAGCTAAACATACTATAGGTCTTTCATGGCTTGCTCATGTCCCATCAAATATGTCAAATTCCTTCGATAAAAAGAAAGAAAATATGAACATATTATCATACAAATCTAACCAAACATTTTTATACAACATGCCAAAATAATGAAGCCCTAACATATATTCCCACAGGAACCTCGAGATCGATCGATCAAAGCTTCTAGATGGATGGATGGATGGATATATCGACGTTGCATCAAGTCGTCCATTTTTCTCCATCAAAAGTTGAGTCCTGTCGATCCATGGATGGATGGCGAGAGGTGTCCATTGGATGAATCTTTGGGTTTTTTCTCAGCTACTAACTTTATCTCAAATTATAAAATTTAATATCGAATTAGATATGTTTACTATAAATTTAAATTCTACTACTATAAACTTAAATAAAAGATATATATAATCTGATCATAAGCTGCTATATATCTTATGACGAAAATAGCTAATCACTTTCTTTTTAAAAAAAGGGAGATAGAGAAGACGTTGGCTTCATGGCAAACCCAGGACCAGCCATGGCCTCTTTTCTTGTCATCCATGGACGACATGGCCTTTTTTCAGGTCCTAGATGCTCCATCAATTATGAAAAATGCTCATATATCCGACACAACAGTAAATAAAAAAGATGCGCTTTGAATTAAGCTCTTCAACGGTTGGAAAAGTGTACGGTTTAAACGTCCAGATAGTTTGATTCGTATGGTAGTTATTTTCTCGGTCGCCATCGTATGAAAAAAATTGGCTTATCTGTTGATTGTGTCTTTTAACGGTCATGATATCTTCGTTAATATACTTTAATAGTATATAAATTATTAGTTTTATGATAATGTTTATAAAAAAATATGATTTAATTTATAGTTAGTTTCAATCCATACATTTATAAAAATATTGCTTCCTTACGATGATGCATAAGCTTGTTCGCCGTAAAATCAAGCATACACATGCATATCACTTTAGTTAGGTAAGATAATATAGCAATGATTGCAAAATTAGCACATAAATAATGATCTAATTAATTCTATGATTGATGTTTTTTTCGTTTCTTTATACATGTTTACTTATAGAATTCGTGTATTATATGTTTTCGTAATCTATTATATAATATAATAGATCCTCACGACAAATCTAAAAATCTAAAATAATTCCATCGTCTAAAAATCTAAAATTAACAAGCGCTAACTCCATCGCAGCAGGCTCCACATGACCAGACCCACGATAAGAATTAGCTCGTGCCGCCGTCACTACCAACTCCGGCCACCGTGGCCTCCGGCCGGGGAGCACGGCGACGGCGAGCGTCCTGGCGGGCGCATCTGACAGGAAAGCAAAGAGGCTAAAAAGGGAAAAGAAAAGTAGAGTGGAAATTATCCACAATTGGCACAGTACTTTCGATGGGACATCTGTAAACCGGAAAACGTACCCCTCCCTCGATGCATGAATATCTGGTGCAAATGACCGGCGGGTCCCACCTTGTGCGTGGCCCATTTGTAAGTCTCCGGAGGTACGCCTTGTAAATTGAGCGGCAGTATCCTTTAACCTATGCTGAAAATAAAGGGCTTTTGCATAAAAAGCCTGCAACATAATTTTATTTATTTATTTTTCAGAAAGAAAACATAAACTACTTAAAAATACTTTTACATACGGCCAAAACCTATTTTCGCGTACGATTGAACCGTTCGTCCACCCAAAAGTGTCTACAAAAATCACTATTTTTCCAAGCGGGTGACGCACCCAACCGTGAAAATCGGTTGAGCCGTCCGTCTCGCCCAAAAGTGTCTCGCTTATGTCGTCCACACGCAAAAATAAAAATTCCCAAAAATCAAAACCCCGGCTAAAGGTGCGGCTCGCCGACGACATCGTCGCCGCTACTCGTCATCGTCGCCGAGTCCCCACAGCTCGTCGTCATTGTTGTCGTCGCCGAGGTTGCCATCGCCTCTCCCCGCGCCTCCACTGCCCCTTGCCACCGGATCCGCGTGGGGACGCCCGTCGCCGCCAGATTCACACGGGGGATGGCCCCGCCATTATCGTCGTCGTCCCTCACCTCCTTCGTCGAACTCCTCCTGCCGTCATTGTCGTAGGATTCACGCGCAGCCGGATGGGGGACGGTCGCCGTCACCGCTTCCATCATAGTGGGAAGAGAGGATAGGAGAGGAGAGGAGAGAAGAGAGGAAAAGAAGAGAGGAGATGAGTGGAAAGAGGAGAGGATAAGGGAGGAGCGGGGAGAAAGTGAGGAGTGGAGGAGGAAATTAGATATTTTAAGGTGGTGGTGGGCCTCAAGCCCGCATATAAAAGTAAGCTTATTTTTTCATGCGGATATGTTAAGAGGTCCGTATATGAAAATTGGTTTTTGAATACGGGTCTTTTAAGGAGCATACAAATCAATTTTTAGACGTGATATTATGGTCCATCTGCAACCTATAGTGACTCTCGTACAGAAAAATTGTTTACGTAGTTGTGATAGATAATCTTTTTCTCGATGTGTGGGCAATTTTATTTATTTATTTTAGGGTAGTGGGCAATTTATTTGATTTAGTTGATTCTATGACTACTTTAAAAAAATTCATATTTAGTTCTTTTTTCAAAAAGAATAAAAGGGTTCCTATTCTTCGTAAATTTTGCAACCATGCACGCACAATTAAGTGTCGAAAAGACTAACAAGTACTTATATTATCATATGCACAAGTTAAGGGGAAAAATGAATCTATGTCAAAGAATAATTGTCCAAAAGTCTAGGTATATGGAAGTGTTGCCCTCTCTATTTTCATAAAGAACATTTGTTTCGACATTTTGAACACCAGCACAATCTACAAATAAAACTTTAGTTAATAATACTTAATTATCAATATTTATAAAGCACAATATATTATAATATTATAAAATACTATATGAGATAATGTACATATATGCCTTTTATGTAATCCAATCGAAATCTATATAGATAACTATATTTATAATCTATAACTATCTTATAAAACAAGTAGTGTTTCTACCTAAAATTTTCGTCCACCTGGTTATTTTACAGAAAAACCCTTGAGTGTTTATAAAATTAACCGCAAGCCTCAATGCTAAAAAGAAAGAAAGGGCTTGGATGGAAAAAATACCTCCCGTGCCCTCCCCTCCGTCCCCATCCGCGCGCGCCCACGCCCCGCGCGCCGCGCTCTCCCTCCCGTCGTTGCTCGAAGCTCCGCGCCGCGCTCGCGCCTTCTCTCCCGTCGCGCTCGAGCTCCCGCCGCCGCCGCATGCTTCCTTTCGTGTCGTTGTCCCGTTGCAACACACGGACATTTTTGCTAGTCTATATCTATAATAATAATATAATAATATTTATAAAGCAAGTAGTGTTTCTACCCAAAATTTTGTTTTGCCTAGCTATTTTGTAAAAAACCCCTTGAGTTTTTCAAAATTAACCTGATCTAATCTTTGAAAAGAAAGGAGGGCTTGGATGAAAAAAGACCTCCGCGCCCTCCCTCCCCGTGCCTCTCCCTCCCGTCCCCATCCGCGTCGTGTCCCGCGCCGCACCCGCGCTCCTCCCTCCCATCGCTCCTCCCATCGCCGCTCGGAACTCTCGCGTCGTGCATGCGCCCCTCCCTCCCGTCCCCATTCGCGCCGCGCCTCGACTTCACCCGTTGCAACGCACGGGCACAATTGCTAATATCTATAAAGCAAACAGTGTTTCTACCTAAAATTTTGTCCACATGACTATTTTACGTAAAACCCCTTAAGTGTTTATAAAATTAACCCACAGTCCCAATGCTGAAAAGAAAGGAAGAATTTGGATAAAAAAAGATCTCCTGCGCCCCTCCCGCCCGTCCCCATACGTGCCGTGCCGTGCCCCGCGCCGCGCCTGCGCCCCTCCCTTTCGTCCCCATTCGTGCCGTGCCCTGACTTCACCTGTTACAACGCACGAGCACAGTTGCTAGTCTATACAGAAAGACATCAAAACTTATTTTCTTGAAAGTTTGATTTTAACATGTATAATACGTTACTTTCTCTGTCACATAAAATAACAATTCATATAAACCGGGGACAGAATTAGTATAAGCATTCAAAGACCAAAATACCCTCGTAAAGTACTACCATCAATTTTCAAAAAAAAGAGAGAGATTCCCTGTAAAATAGAGAGAGATGGCAGATGGAAGGGTAGGAGCTTGTGTGAAAAATACGTAATAGGGAGAGAGAGAGAGAGGACATGGTCTTTCTCGACAACCCATGTATTGATTGTTCCTCTTTTTTTAGCAGAAACAATCTTTATGTCCCATAAATTTATCTTTGAACGAAGAGGTATTTTTCTAACCGGAGATCCTACAAGCTTATTTTAATTTTTAAACACAACAAAGGAGCAATCACAAATGCATAAGCCTTTTTTATTTTTCTTTTTTTGGACCTTGGGAATGACAAAACACAAAAATAGGGAAATCATGAGATTATTTTGATATGAATGCATTTGCAAAACACAAAAAAATATAGAAACGTCTGCTTGAATACTTGAAAGAAAATGTATACTAGGATTTGAATGAGAGATAGGCTGAAAGAAAAGTTTCTAAGTGGTTTCCACACCTCTCTCTCTCTCTCCCCGTAAAAAAAAGGTATTTTTAACTGCAATCACTCCTAAACCATTACCTAGGAAAATTAATAAAACTTCTCTGTATATTAAAGAGGCATAATTTAAATACTGGCAATCCTTTCCAGCTAGGGAGTGACCACTGCCATGAACTTTCATGTGGCCTTTTGGGCATGGATGCAAATAAACAAGCCAAGGATGGCCTAATTTTGATGAACTACACTTTTAAATACGCCCCCTTTGGATTCTGGCCTCCCTCGGGGAGCGGCATAATCACCTTCTGCTAGCCCACTGCTCTCTCCCTCTCATCCATGGCCTCATCACTCCCCACAGCAGCAGCAGCAGCAGCAGAGTGAGAGTGAGAGTGAGAGAGTGAGTAGACAGCAATATCCACAGCCTTGTTCTTGCTGTTCTCACTAATCAATCAATAATACCTCTATCCTTTTTTCTTGAGTTTTGATTCTTTTTTCTTTCCTCGGGAGGAAGAACGATATTTTCTTCCTTTTTCGTTTGATGGCAAAGACTTGATCTTTGTCAGTCTTTGTTTGCTTGCTCAATCTTTTGGCAGTTCAGTTGGGTTCTTTTTTCTGTCTGAACATTTTTTTGATTTGATCCTTCTCTGATCGTTTCTGAATCTTTTGCTCATTGGCACCATCCCAAAACCAACAGACTTTCTTTCAATCGTTCAGAACAACATGCAAATTAATCTGCAGTAGATTAGATTAAAGAATTTAAGATCACAGTAAGGCTAGATTAAAATTTGCTGGAATATCTTCAGCTGAAATGCTGAAGAAGAGGTGTGATCTGCAGACTCCCTCATTTCTGAGCAACGAGCTCAGCAATGCCGGGAGGCCGTCCTCGCCGAGGTCGTCGTCGCTGCAGGGCTCCTCTCCGAGGAGCATCTTCGCCGTGGAAGCCCCCCTGAGCCCGACCGCCATGGTCGACTGGGCCAAGAACCTTCCCTGCGCGAGCCCAAGAAACCCACTGAACGGCTCCGGCCGTTCTTGCGGCGGCGGTCCGGTCACCGGGCTCGCCGGAGTTCTTGTCGACGGCGAGGACGAGCAGGGGTGCTGCGGGAAGAACGGCAGGGTGCTGCTCGGGATGCGGCTCCGGGTTCAGCTGCCTTCCGAGAAGGGCATCGCCGGCGGCGGCGGCGAGATGCTGCCGAGCTCGCCGATCGAGTTCGGCGTGAAGAACAGGGACGCGCAGCTGGCGCTGCTCTCGCGGGTGCAGCGGCCGCCGCT
This sequence comes from Oryza australiensis, assembly GCA_019925245.2. Classification (NCBI taxonomy): domain Eukaryota; kingdom Viridiplantae; phylum Streptophyta; class Magnoliopsida; order Poales; family Poaceae; genus Oryza; species Oryza australiensis. Next base: position 6,144,962 of record JAIFGZ020000342.1, read on the forward strand.
GTCGCCGGCGGCGAGGGCGGTGCAGAGCGAGGTGGAGCTCGCCGAGGACTACACCTGCGTCATCGCCCGGGGCCCCAACCCCAAGATGACCCACATATTCGATGACCTCGTCATCGAGAGCTGCGGCGGTGGCGCCGGAGACGGCGGCGGCGGCGATGCTTGCCGACTCTTGAGCTCTTGCTACGGGTGCAAGAAGAGCAAGGATGCCCTCTTCCTGCACCATAGGTAAAAGCAAAAAAAAAAAGAAAACTGAAATTTGATGATTTGCTCATTGAAATTTCATTATTGTCAGTAACTGAATATGATTAATTCACTTGATAATCTGAACATTTTATATGTGCAAGATTTGTAGGAGTGGTTCATAGCTCAGATGATTTCTAGTGTTTGATGAATTCTGTCCATTTAGTCAGCACTGAGTGCATTGTTTGTTGCAGTTTCTGACTAGTGGTTTTAGGTGCCTTTTAAATTACTTCCATGTAACTCCTGTTAAGAGATAATGGAAATGCTTTTTAAGTACTAGATAAGATCATGGTCATACTTTATTGTCATCCTACTTAGTGTAAAGCGACATCTTTGGCTGCAATTCTGGTGGTGCTCATGGTCTATTGTCAACCACTCCAATAAGATTTTATTTTTCTTTTCATCATCTGGCTGAAATCTACATGGTTTATATATTATGTAAATAGTTTAGCCACAGCTTGTAAACAATTTGATGCTGCATTGCTGTCACTGTGAGCCAATGAGTGACATCAATTGATCTCAGGTTGTAGAAATTTGATTGAATTCTGGCTCATTTTTTTGTGGTCCCTAACTGAACATTGATAGGAGGACTGTAGATCTGGGGTCCCCAATCTTTGTCAGTCATTAGTTGCCGGCCCTGAATTTTTTTCTATGAACTGTGACGTTTCCATCTCCATGAGTTCAGGATGAGAATGAGATGGATCATAGATATTGCCTCCCATAGTTTCTGCTAATTATTGAGTTCTTGGATGCATTGGGCCAATCAGTTGTTTTCTTCTGAATCATAATATTGTCATGTGCCCATTAAGATAAAGGCATACTGTTACTATCAAACTGCACAGAGTTTTTACACTGTTTGTTTATCGCGTCGTGATAAATAGTTTACTGATTCACCATTATTTGTCTTTCAGAGGTGGGAAAGCCTTCTGCAGCAGCCAATGCCGCTACCACGAAGTGCTTTTCGATAAAAGGATCGGATGTGTCGTTTAAACTGAAGCATTGATTGAATCTTTTTTTCAGCCTAAATTTTGGCCACTACCTGCTTACGAGTTATGAGTGAGATTATTATTCTTCCACCTAAATTCTTTTGGTTTGAATGCATGCATGTGTTGTATGGTGAGAAAAAAACTAGCAGGGTTTGGAGAGCCCTGTTTTTGCTTTAATCAGAAGTTCAGAACTGCTGATCATGAGCAATATTTGAGCAGTCTTCCTGCTGCGAAATGCTCATGTTTCATCACCACACATATACATGACCCCAGTCTTGTCTTCATGCATCTCACCAAAAATTCAGAATAGTGAGAAATATTCAGCTACATCCTTGTACCCATTTCCCAATCTTGCCAACTAAAATGGTGAGCACAAATGCAATCTTCACTTAACCACATATCCGTTGTATGTTCTAATCTTCATCTAGTTGGAAATTGGCGCACAGCAGCGCAGGGATCTGCAAAACTAAAAACTTTTGTACCACCAAATTTGACATCTAAACATGAGAGTTCATCATAACATGTTGTTACTTGTTACTGCCAATGCTAATTCAAAGCAGCCAGGCGGCGATAAAGCTCATCAGACAAATTCAGAAGATGGTATCAGTACAGCAAGTTAAAAAACAACAACAACAACAACAACAACAATAGAGGATCAATCTAATTATGCCCTTAATCCAATACATTTGCACATAAACCAAGAACAAACATGATCCTGCAGCTGAACAACCATTTGTTCATATGCTCACGTTTTAATTTGCTCATTTGATCGAGACAACCACTGAACAACCATTTATTCGGATCGAGGATAGTAAGCGCAAGAGCTAAAAAAAACAGACACAGAAGTAAAAAAAGGGAGTTGCTTTGGCTGATTGGGCGAAAGCTCTAGGACCTGTGAGGGGGACGCGGCGGCGGCGGGTTGATGGAGCAGGAGGAGCGGAAGGCGTCGATGTGCTCCTGGCACTTGGAGCGGTCGCCCTTGTTCTCCTCCAGGCACTTGCGGAGCGCCGCCACGTCGCACGCCGCCGCCTTCTTCGTCGTCGTCCCGTCCCTTCCGCCGCCACCTGTTCCGGCCTCCACTGCCGTCGCCGCCGCTTCCATGGGACTGATGGTGTCCTCTGCAGCGATGGATGAGCAGAAGGGTCGAGGTCGCCGGGAGGAGGCACGCCGCCGACGCCGGGACGCGAGAAGCGCAGGGGAGAGATTGTGCTACAGTTTTTTCTCTTTTCTTTTTTAGATTATGGTAGGCTAGAGTAGAAGTAGAGATGGCAACGGTTATATACCCGATGGGTAGTGCTCATCTATATTCGTATCAATTTTACCTGTCGGGTTACCTGTACCCGCATGCGGGTAAGAAAGTACTTTCATACCTGTATCCGTGCGGGTAATTTTACCCGACGGGTTACCCGTACCCGTCAGCGCATCCGACAGAGTATGTACATGTAGGTCATCCCACACACAAAATCCTTCCGTTTCAACCTCAAACAGCAAGGTAGAAAGACACATAAAATCCTTTCATTTCAACCTCCAAATTCACAGCAAGGTAGCAAGGTTCACAACATATTTATAGACTAGATGGGCTGAGGAAGGGCAGCTAGACTTTTTAGACGGGTATTTCTTACCCGCGGGTAGACGGGTATGGGTAGTACATACCCATACCCGTACCCGATATACCCGATGGGTATGTGTTTTCATCAAAAAATACCCGCGGGTAGAAAATTCCTCCCATACCTATTTCTTTATCGGGTAAAACCCACCGGTACTCGGGTTTTGGTACCCATTGCCATCTCTAATCGAAGTAGTAGTAAGGAGGAAGGTACTAATAATGGGTTAATAATGAGTTTGTACATCAATTTTAAAAGACTAAAAATTAATTATAAAAATAATTATAAAATTGGTGGATAATTCACGAGACGAATTTATTAAGCCTAATTAATTCATAATTATTAAATATTTATGGTTAGACTCATTAGATTCGTCTCGCGAATTATTGATTATGAATGAATTTTGTAAATAGTCTATATTTAATATTTTAAAAGAACATATAAAAATTTGATATGATATGAAAGAAAGTTTTTTTAGTCCATCAAACACCCCCTAATACTAACATGGATACAGCCCACAGAACACAGTTTTGCATCGGACGCAACAGTGGAGACTGAAATTTACAAATTTGCAATACTTAACAAGCTGTGTTACCAATCGAATTTTCTCAAATAGAAAAGCAGGGAAACCTATGATAAAACATAAAAACTTCTTTGGCAAATGAACTATTTGGTGTGAAAACTAGTCGAAATTTACACGTTTCCCTTCTACTTAGTTCTTAGTATTTTGTTGTAAGAGCACGTAAACTTGATGGTTCTTTCCTAATTCCTATTAAAGTTAATTAGTTTTAATGTGTTAAAATAGTCTTTAACAACAGATAATACACACACCATTTCATTTGTAAAAGTTTCTATTTGATGTATATCATTATATATTATATCTTATGTATATCGTTAGATCTTAGAAATAGATATTAGTTATTCTTATCCATCGAATGCTCTCTACCGCATATGTTGTTTTTTATCAACTTCATATCATTTTCAATTGGAGCTATGTATGAGGTGCAAAGAAAAGTGTGATACTCTAGTCATAAATTTTGGGTATATAAGTCACATCATTTGCTTTACATGTAAAATAAGTTAATTTCAAAATTGAGTTAATGAAATGTTTAGGAGAGTCTTAATTTTATCAATTTACTGTAAAAATGGAATATGAAATATTTTTTTGAACGAGTCGTACTAAGACAGTTTGGAAGGTCGTAACCAGAAAAACGAAAAAAGGAATACCATCACCCATACATCGACAGCTAAAAAACACAGACCCATGAGAAGGCTAGCATCGGACCGGCCACCGCTAAGCGTGATTGACTGCTGATAGGCCAACAAAGGAACTACAGTCGAGATCGTTCAAAACCCAACCCTTTACAACCAACAAGAAACCTCACTCTATCCACATCTTTAGGGTTGAGAGAGAGAGAGTGAGAGAGAGAGGGATGGAACCGCTCTCCCCCATAAGCCTCTGATGTGGCCAACTTGTCGAAACTAGGACATCGACAGAAGAGGACGCGAATCTAGAGCGAGCTTGCACTAGTTGTTTGGGAAGTTTCGACAAGGGACTGCCTAGACAATGTCTCCAAGGAGAGAAGTGACGGTGCACCACCGCCACTAGAGAACTGGGATTGGGCTTTCACTTGGCCGCCCGCTAGAGGGAATGAGACGGCACGACAACGCCCTCGGGAGGGGGAGTGAGTCAGTGACGCTCGAACGACACCATTGTCGCCCCGGCCAAGGCCGGGCTGGGTTTTCACCCGCCGTCCGCTGTCTGCCTACACAATTGCCGCACCAGTGCTCCACTACCATCTAAACCTCTACCGGCGCGTAGGCACCACTGCACCGACTCCCCCTACCGACCAGCCTCCGCATGCCGCCACCGGGCGTATCTCGTCGTGCCGCACGCCCCGCTCCACCGCCGTACTTCTCGCGCGCCGCGGCCCGGCCTCCACCTCCGACGCCGAGCCTCTATGCGCTCCTTGCGCCGCGACCACGAGCCGGCCGTGCCTCGCCGCGTCACACCGGCCTCCGCGTCGACCGCACCTCAGCGGTCTCCTCTACCACCGGTTGCGCTCACACACACGCCCGTCGGAATCCTCCTCCTACCGCAAAGATCCAGCCTTCGGACTCCCGGCCGACACAAAGGCTGCTCCCCGCCGGATCCAACGTGGGGACGCTAGATCCAAGCACGGGTTAGTCAGATCCGGGCGTGCCGCCATCGGATCCGCGGTCTCCGTCACCGCCGCCATAGCGTTGTCACCATCCCCGCTGCCATTAGCCACTGTCGCCTGACGCAATTCCCCTGCCTCATCACCGTCGCCCGTCCATCCTGTCGCGGCTTCTCCTCGGCTGAGCTACGTGAGGTCGTCCCCGATGTCGTCATCGTCCCTACCACCGCAGATACTCGCCCGCTGCCGCCGTTGCCATTCCCATCGCGATCACCATCTCCGCCGCCACCCCCGCTGATCGACCGGGCGGTGATCCGACGATCAACGTGGCCGTCGTCGCCCTAGGCGTCTCCCCTGGCTGCCCGAGCATGAGGTCGGCGAGAAGCCTCGCAACCACTGTCCTTGTAGTCGCGCGGCTTTGCCGACGGTCGCTTGGACGGTGGCGAGGCGACGGAGGAAGAAGGAGAGAGGGGACTGCCGGGTCGTTGCCTCATGAGCCACCCCTGGGGGAGCACGACGCGAGAGTTGCCTTTTTGAGGTGAAATTCCTCAAGGCACACACATAGGCCAGGCTTTTGCTTTTTGGGCCGGCCCATTTTAAACATATATCTTCAAAGATAGATCGGGAACGTTAGTTTCGTAGCAATTAGTTAATCAACGGTGGTGGTGGTGTTAGGGGAAGGATAATTAGGGTAAAAAGTAGGATTTATGATAGGTCATCCTATATATACATGCTAAGGATGGCGTCGCACACGGGTAAACAAACACAAAGGTAAGCGATCAAGGTTTGTGATATAGATCTTACCAAACAAAATCGATGGGAGGGCTAGTCGTGTAAGATCCTCATCTAGCAACCGTAATGAAACTATGATCAGGTAAGATCTCACCTTTTTTTATCAAGATGAAAGTCAGATTTCATTTATTTTGTTGAAATGTATTGGAAGATGTAGGATTTTAATTCAATGAATACGAAAAGCTAAGAACATGTAACGTATATTTCTTTTTTATTAAGATGGAAGCAAGGTTTTTCAAACCGTGAAAACCATCATGAAAACCATGGTTTTCGGGTATTTCGAGGGGTGAGAAACGATTTTGGGCGCGGTTTTTTATGGTAAACATGGTTTTTTTCACGAAAACTACTCTATCATCGGAGGTCGGTACGGTACGCCTAAACGGTTTGGAGAACCTTGGATGAAAGTAAAATTTTATTTTTTAAGTGTACTATAAATCTGACCCAGAGGGTGAAAAACTAAACTAACAAAGAGTTTTTTTATTTTATGTTGTTTTGTTGAAATGTACGAGAAAATTTAGACTTGGAATTCCGTTACAGAAAAAAACTAAGAACAAATAAGATCTCTCTTTTTATCGAGATGAAAAATAAAATTTCATTTGTTTTATTGAAATGTACGAGAAAATTTAGATTTAGGATTCCAATCCAGCGTACACGAAAAACTAACTGTTTCAATTTATTTTATCGAGATGGAAGTAACTTTCATTGGTTCTGTTGATATGTACTTTCTCAATTCTAAAATATTCTAGCAACTAAAAACAAGCTTTTAGTAATGTATTTGAACGTATCCTTTGTTTTCTTTGAATTTTTTGAAAAAAATTATATTTTGGATTCCGATCTAGCAAACGCGAAAACCTAAAACAGGTAATTCTCTTTCATTTTCTATCGAGATGGGAAGAAAATTTTATTTTTGTTTTGTTGAAATCTAATACTATTTTTTAAATATAATAATTTTCAGTTATGTATATTGACATATTCTTATCTAGATACATGATAATGTCCAGATACTAATTTCCTTTTCTACTGAGATGAAATCAAGATTCCAATTTTTTCCCCTAAAATTACTAAAAAATGGATTTACACACTCAAGTATTAATTCCTCCATATATAGGAGAGATGAAGAAGAAAAGCAAAAAGAAGCCCAGCAAGAGGGGGAGAAGAAAAGGAGGGGAGGGAGGAGAGAGGAAGGTGGAGGAGAGCAGCAGTAGCAGCCGCGGCCGCCGGAGGATGGCGCCGGTGAAGAAGTCCAAGAAAGGCAAGCGCAAATCCAAGGACTCCGGCAAGCTCAAGATCGTCAAGTACGGCGGCGGTGCCCCTCCCCTCCCCCCCGAGCTCCGCGGCCTCGACACCGAGTGGTGGTACACCTTCCTCCACAAGCACTTCGAGCTAGGTATGTTCTTGCAAGATTTGGTGTGGTGGACGAATCGTTAGGTTGATTTCGGCGTAAAATTTCGATCTTGCAATGTGTGGGAGGGGAATCTAGGTCTCAACTTTTATGGGCACAGGTCTGAGCGCGCCGTCAGATGAGGGGGAGGCGTTCAGGTATTTCTTCAGGACGTCGCGGCCAACGTTCGACTACATCTGCTCCATCGTGAGGGAGGATTTGATATCGAGGCCGCCGTCAGGGCTGATCAACATCGAGGGGAGGCTGCTCAGCGTGGAGAAGCAGGTGGCGATCGCCATGAGGAGGCTGGCGTCCGGCGACTCGCAGGTGTCGGTGGGCGCCGCCTTCGGCGTCGGGCAGTCCACCGTCTCGCAGGTCACGTGGAGGTTCATCGAGTCGATGGAAGAGAGGGCTCGGCATCACCTGGTGTGGCCGGGGCCGGACAGGATGGAGCAGATCAAGGTGAGGTTCGAGTCTGAGTCGGGTCTGCCGAATTGCTGCGGCGCCATTGATGCGACCCACATTATCATGACACTTCCTGCTGTTGAGTCGTCTGAAGATTGGTGTGACCCAGCGAAGAATTACAGTATGTTCCTGCAGGGGATTGTTGATGATGAGATGAGGTTTATTGATATTGTCACTGGTTGGCCTGGCAGCATGACATTTTCGCGGTTGCTGAAGTGCTCTGGGTTTTTCAAGCACTGCGATGCTGGGACTCGCTTGGATGGCCCTGTCATGGTTTCAGCAGAGAATGGAGAAATCAGGGAGTACATTGTTGGTAACAATTGTTATCCCTTACTCCCATGGCTTATGACTCCGTATGAAGGGGAGAGTCTGTCTGCTCCAATGGCCAACTTTAATGTGAGGCAGAAGGCTGCAAGAACGCTTGGACCAAGAGCACTGTCACGGCTGAAGGGCTCCTGGAGGATCTTAAACAAAGTTATGTGGAGGCCTGATAAGAATAAGTTGCCAAGTATAATTCTTGTCTGCTGTCTGCTTCACAATATAATCATAGACTGTGAAGATGAACTGCTTCCAGATGTTCAACTTCCAGATCACCATGATACTGGTTATAGTGAAGAGAAGTGCGAGCAAGTGGATCCTAATGGCAAGATAATGAGAGATATCATTACAGGATATCTTCAAATATAAGAAGCTTCCGGTTGAACTTAGCTAAGCTGACTGGCAGTACTCTGGAGTTGCAAGAAGGCATCTTTGTTCTTATGTTTTTCTCCTCAGTTGTCCTTGTTGTAATCAGACCTGCTGGTCTCCATTTGGTAAAGATTAGCGATGAAATAATTCATTTAGGAATTAGCTGCCTCAGGAGCAAACTATCTCTTCCTTGAGTTAAGGAAAAATTGTTAATGTGTTCATGATGATGACAATCCCCATCATTTTGAACTACAAGATATGTCAGTGGTCAATTGCTTTGAATGAAGGAAATCACCTTTAAGGACAGTAGCTATGCAACTTTGTTTTATAAATGTTTAAAATTAGCATAATATAGTAAAACTCGTGCTTATATTTGTGCAAGTCATAGTCAAACTCTGTGTTAAGATTTGGAATCTATCAATTACTACAAGTGTAGTAACGTGAATCCCTGATCATAGGTCTTCATGGTCACCAACTCACCATTTGAGTACTTAAGTTGAATCACATTGAATAACTTAACTATGCAAAATAATTTGTGATTTATATTTAGTATTTGCTGCATACAACAACTATCCTGTGTTGGTGAGCGCATTCTATGATTTTTTTCCTTGGTAAATTGTATGCAACATCAGGCATGTAGCTGCCCTATCCACTTTTACTTTCTTATTTCCTTTACCAGGGTAAAGCATTGCATGAGAAATGTAGTTCAAATAGATCATACTAACATGTCATTGTGGTTTTATGTTTCTTTGTTGCTCTCTTCTTGCAAGTTTGCAAACCAAAAGCCAAGTATGCAGAACTACTATTACCACATTGCATAGCGTTGCCTATGCCCGAACCCGACTGGTATCTACTAGTTTATTTCTGCCAAACCCTGTGAATACATTGTAATATCGAAGATAAGCTTATTAACTATATGCAGACATAGACCACAACTTTGTGCTGATAAAGGAAAAAAAAAGTGAGGATATTAGCTAACCAGAGTAACATGTAGTAGTATGAAAGGAAAACATAAATGATTTGTTCAGCTTCGCAGCTCCTATATTGTTATTCTGCATCAGGATGCCGTCAACTCCTAGAATACTTGTATTAACCAGGCAACTTAAAAAAGTTTTTGCCCCTGTACTTAGTCTGGTCTGGAAATGGATATAATTATGTATTCATCTATCCATTAACTCTATTTATCTTTTTTTTTACCTCAAGGGGGTTGATGATGTCGTCGATTCAGTCGGCTCCCTGCTCACTGCTACTGACCTTAAACCACTTTTTACTGATGTGTTAGTTGCTGTTTTTTTGTAGGTATCAGCAGCAATTTGATTTATTATTCTGGTTGTTGACTGTTGATTCCCAACAAAGGAAAGGGAGACAAGTCTAGTTCCATTATGTACTCATTTTACACTGACTCTGAAAGGCGAGTTTTCTATGGATGGGGACTCCAAGTAATCTGTTATGTCCAATACTTCTCCATGTAAGAGTTGAAAGAAGCATGGTAGTTGCCATGGGCAAACAAGTCGGAGTTGCTCATAGAAGTCAAGAGGTGGATACTATGATGCATCAGTTAAGTAATCAATGTGGGCAGAAAGGTTAACAGGTGCCTCTGTGAAGGTGAGTCCATTTTATATCCTGATGTTGTTGCACAACTGGTGGCAATCACGAGTAGGAGTGATGCCATTTTTGTTATGCCAATTAAAGAGAGTGGTGTTTGAGAATGCAACCAATATTATTAATTTATTACAAATACAGTACAATGTTCTATGATTAATTCGCAAGATTCTCTTCGTTACATCTACAATCTGACTCCATTCATGGTGCCCTATGAATGTGAAATTTAGTTCAGTATAATACATCTATTATACTGTGGAAAATGGTTGTACCCAGAATGATTGCTATATGATGTTTAGTAGTCAAAGTTTTATTGGCATGATATATTTTTAAATATCTTATCTTTTTGTACACATGGCTACATTACTGGTTGCATAATGGTTATAAATCTTGTTCATGTAAAACTGTTTCCCTCAGAAAACATAAGTATTATGTTCTTAAAAAAAAGTGAATGGATATGCTTCTTTTATGTCTTCTGGTGCTATTTGAGTATATTTTCTGCATACTAATATTCTGCCATTTTGGGTTGGCTTACCTACAGATTCCCTTATATGTCTTAATTGCGGGAAGGTAAAAGCTGGGAACAAAATCTAGTTAACCAACGTATAATTACTCATCCGAAGGCATACTATTTAACATGTATTAAAATGAAGAAATAAGAAGCATACTGATGACTGGTCTAATATAAGGTCACATAAGATCTAGCTGCTGCAAGGTAAGCAAGTAACAATAGCCACGGAAATGAACTTGTGCAATACTTAGAAGACATAGAACAAGGCACAAGTAGGGATGAGCACAGTGGCCATTAAACTCGCTGCTTTCTTTGAGATTGTGGCACTTGAGGTTTTGTTAGATCCTGCGCTTCCTGCATCAAATTGGATCAGCCCAGTCAGGTCAGTGTCTATGAACTGAATTTCGGTCTATTCATGACATTACCTGCAGGTGGTGGACTTGGTTCATCCTCGTTTGTCTCTACTGGCTCATCAGCTAATGTAGGTGTATCTGGTGCTGCAGGTGGAGTTGGGACGGCTGAAATCAATCATCCACACATTCTAGTTAATCTTCTGAGCATAAGATCGGCATGAACTGATCATCATCTGCATTTGATTGCGACATAGCATTTTTACCTGTGCATTGGCTGATTGGTGGTGCCTGGACCTTGCAGACACCAGGGAGCTCCAGCGCCCTCGTGTGGTTAATGGAGATGCCGAAGGACGCGGCGCTGCCGTCCAGGACCATGCAGAGGCACCGGGGGTCGGATTGGACGACGCCAGCGAGCGTGGTGCAGCAGGTGAACTCGGGGAGCAGCGATTTGCCAGAGATATAATCCAGGCATGGGGAGAGCGTCATCATCACACTGGAGCAGCCATTGTTCTGCGACGCGGCACGGGAAGCAAGCATCATCATCACCATCACCACCACCGTCACTGCCACCACCGGAGCCCGTGAGATGCCGGTCTCCGTCTTTCTTGCAGCCATTCTCAGCTGCCGATCGATGGTCTGTCCCTTCCTCCCTCCCCCTCCACGACGAACAATACAATGCCAGTCAAATCAAGAACCGATTGATGTATGTCTCTCAGAAAAAAAAAGAATGCTTTTGGGGCATCAGTTGAGAATGGTTTGTGAGGACGCTGAAGGAGGAGATCGTTGTATGATGCAGCAATTCGTGCCGGAACTGAAGGAATGCTGTGCCGGGAAAGTGCATGATGTGTTCTTCTTGGCCACACAGTTGTCTGGTCATGGTGCTAATGAACCTGGATGTCATTTTGCTGCTGCACTCTATTTATGGAAAGAATTCGATGCACATGCAGAAATTTAGGGGGTGTTTTGGTTTGGTTATGCTCCAATTTGGGCACAGCCTGTTACCCTTTTTATCTCTTGTTTCCAGAATCAGCATTAGCAATTTAGCATGTTGTCAAGCGCCGTTTTCGGTGAAAACGGCAAAAACCGTTTTCGCCGTACCGCAGTTTTTGTTCAAACCGCGTCAAAAAACAAACCGTGCTGAAAACCGTGAAAACCGTAATTTAAATTTGAACCAAATTTAAATTCGCGTCATGCCACGGTTTTCGCTCAAACCGCGCGAAAACCGCGTCACATACTGTGGTTTTTGTGTTAAAATAATTTTTTTTAAATTTTTTGAATTTTCATGAAATTATTTAAACGAAAGAATGCCGTGCCGCATCGTGGAAAGAAGAACCCTGGTTGTCGGCAGTGAAGAACTGAAGAAAACATGTCATAATCAAGTGACTAGTTTTTCTTTTTATTAATCAATTTTAGTGACTTTTTTCATATGTATACTACTCAAACAACATGTTTAAGTATTTTCCTTGGTGAAACAAACAATTGTTTAACTTAGAACAGAATTTCTAGTTTGGTGAACCATACAAATATAAAATCAAGAAAATTCTAATCTAGATAACTACAGAAACATATCTAAGTGAATCAATACAAATTAAGGAACAAACCAAATTAAATGTTAAGAGTACCAAAGTTCACCCTTTTTTTTTTAGAAAAAAGAAGACACTAAAGTTGGAGAAAGTTTGGGCTATGCAGAATTCTAGATTGACATTAAAACAAAGAGTATTCAGGTGACTAGTAACTTTAACAACTTCAAAAGTTGAACGTTTAACATGTATATTATTCCTAGGATATGCCTGCTAGATGTCCCTCTTGGAAGAAGAAGTACGGATGTCACTGTTCTTGTTGGAGTATTAGTGAATTCCGATGTTGTTTTTGTTGTTAGGAATGCGAATTAATCGGGTATTTGGAGCACCTAATATTTCAACACGAAGAGGAAGGAAAGCATCTTGCCTACCGAAAGTGCATGCATTTAAAAAATGTCTTATCATAAATATATGTCCAATTGGACCAATTGCCAACAGTTAAATTAATCAACAAACCCTATTCGAATCTACCATTAATTAACAATACAACAGAAGTCATATGTAGTCTCTGTACATCTCACCATGCAAAAACATTGATCATGTAGCAATGTCATTAGTGATCACCTGTCCAATAATTAGAGCTGTCATTCACTCATTTGGAAGAGTTGGTCACCAACGACATGCCTAAGATTCCATCATTTCACACTATATAAGCACACTTAAACACACAACTCACACATCATCAAGTTAATCTCAGCTTAATTACATCATTAGCTAGCTAATTAAGTAGCTAGCTTGCTATAGCTAGAACACACTCTACAGGAGCAAAAAAGCTTGCAACTTTTGCAGCAGCAATGGCGCGCAATGGCCTCGGGGTGCTGTTCGGCGTCGTCGTCGCGGCCGTGCTCGTCGCGGCGACGAGGCCCGCCGCGGCGCAGAGCGGATGCACGTCGGAGATAGTGAGCCTGGCGCCGTGCCTGGACTACATGCAGGGGAACGCGTCGAAGCCGACGGCGTCGTGCTGCACGGCGCTGTCGAGCGTGGTGAAGTCGAGGCCGGAGTGCCTCTGCGCGGTGCTCGGCGGCGGCGCCTCCTCTCTCGGCGTCACCATCAACAACACCCGCGCGCTCGAGCTCCCCGCCGCCTGCGGCGTCAAGACCCCGCCGCCCAGCGAGTGCAGCAGTGAGTAGAGCGCACACACACCATCTTCCTCTTCTTCTTCTTCCTCCATTCTTCCGGCGAACCTCCGCCGCCAGCCGAGGCTGACTGACCGACGACGTTGTGGTGTTGTGTGTTTTGCAGAAGTCAGCGCTCCGATTCCATCTCCGGCACCCGGCGGGGCGCCGAATGCGCCGCCTGCTGCAGGGACCGGGTCGAAGACGACGCCGACCACCGGCGCGAGCTCAGCCGGCGAGAGCATAGGCAAGGCGGCGTCTATTGCGATCGTGATCGTCTCGGCTGCGTTTGCAATGTTGCATGCTTGATTTCTGCATGGATTGAGCAGTTTGATGAGTGTTTATATTGTCATTGATACTTTGTGACATGTCATTTATTCCTTCTTGTATTTTAATTGCGTCCTAAATTTAGATTTACATATTATATTCATTGTATGAAATCATTTGTCGAATAATATATTCAAGTGTTTTGCATTTGTGCGGTTTTGGGTAATCCCTAATAATTACAAAGATTTCAAGTTTCTTTGTGGATCTCCCTGTTGTATCTGGAATCCATTTCCATTGGTCTCATATTGTTTTCTCCTCGTTCATGCACAGTAATTAATTTATTTTAAATTTTAACTGGGACAAATTGGCTTCTAAAATTCAGAACAAAAACACTCATGTTCTTTGGGTGGTTTCAACAAATTATTTCTTACAATTTTCTGTTTGCCTGATTCAGTCATGGGCTTTATTTGTAATTGAAGGTTTGTAATTGAGAAAATCTATTCAATAACCTGGAACTTTGTGTTAAAAAAATCCTAAAAGAATGGTGAACTTCAAAACCTGGACACTATTAAACGTACCCTAATATATTAAAATGTTCACTTTATAATAATGAAATAAATTTCCAATTGAAACCAATGGTTTGATGGACCTACTTATACTTGTAGCAATTTATGAAAATAAATGGCTAGGCAATCTCCTGGCATAGTGATGTGGAGACACAGTGGTGCAGGGGATTTGTCATTTGTTGATGGTGAAAAAAATTTGAATCACTCGTTGTCCATTCCTGATGGTGACAGGTTAATTTGCTGGTGTGAGATTGATTCAAACGGATTTGATCTTATGGATGGAGATGTTTTTTTTGGCAGCAGGTTGCTGGCCATCTTGTTTTCTTTCTAAGAATGTAGTAATGAGGAAATTAATGGCATTCATTGAGTTCTTGTACTAACCTTACAATATCTACAATTAGTTCTTGGTTAACTAACTGAAATATTTATATTTTTCTCAGAGAAGGTACAAATTTTTCAGTTAGCAACTGGGACTACAATATGGCCTTTGATATCCCGGAATCTTAATAACGGAAATCTCTGTACTGACTCATAGTAATATTGCATATTCTTTTTAGTCAAAGCACAACATATTATGCCAAAAAAATTGTGCTCATATGTTTGGTTAATTAGGTAGGTGAGTAGTATCTTGCATATAGTTAGATTGGTCTGGTTGGCCAACTCCAGCCAAATGCTACCTGCCAATTCATAGATTTTTACCAGTTGGCATATTTGGTTCATGCAATATGGTGTGTGTGTGTGTGTTATATATATATATATATATATATATATATATATATATATATATATATATATGATGGTGTATAGAGCCAAGTTGCTATGACAAAGTGATCCGTGTAATTCTTTAGGTTAAGGATATAATGGTAAGAGTAAGATATACGTAAATACTCCCTCCGATAAAAAAATGAGGCATTTGATTTTTCTAATGATTTTTGAGGTATGACTTTAACCACACATTTTATTAGAATAGGTTTGTAAACCTAGTAAGTTCATGAGGCTGCGAAAGTACCTCTTAGAGCAATTCTGGGCTCGTCATTTTTTGTTTTCAAACTAAGTATTTCAAAATAATTTGTTGATAATTAAAGTTTTAAAAGTTTAATCGAAAAAGTCAAACACTAGGTATTTTTTACTGAAATATGTGTCCGCTCTATGTTGAGTATCTTTAAATATATTTTTTGGTACTTATATAAAACTTATTTTCTCTAACGTAACAACTTCTATTATTCAAAATTTATCCTAAAATATAACAACTTCTCCACTAACATTTTCTTCACAACCAATCACAATCTTCCACTACTCAATTTTCCCACATATCTCTATCTGTCAACTAACCATAACCTTTTCTCATTTAATTCTATATGTTTTTAATATCCGTGTTTAACCCTAATAATTTTTATATACTAGGATTAGTAAGTATTAAGTATGATGATCCACTCCTAGCGACACTGTTAAGGGGTGCAAGTGACTAACACGTGAACCCATTTATAGGTCAAATAAGTGGGTAAGGAAGATTCATTCGCGGGTTAGCCACTTGCATCCTTAGTCAATGTCGCGTCTCCGTTGCCCCCACCCCGATTATCCACTTATTTGACCTATAGCTGGGTTCACAGGTTAGCCACTTCTACCCTTAGTCACCATCGTGTCTATATTATCGTTATCCTGATTATCCACTTATTTGACCTATAAATGGATTGTGGGTTAGCCACTTACACCTTCGGTCATCGTCGCGTCTTCGTTGTCGTCACCCCGATCCACTCCGCTACACCCTATTGTTGCCACACCTCAATCACTCTGCCGCTCTCTCTCTCTTCTGGCACTATTATCGTGTCCGTCACACCACCATCACAAGCATGTATTGGACATGATATAAACGTTTTATTTTAAACAAGTATGTATTGGACGACAAATAGCGGTTAAACTTTTCTTCTAGGGAAAGAGATTTGCCAAATCATTACAGCAAAAGCAATGTATAACGCTCGTAAAAGAAATTTGCTCCGACACTAACACGGATTGCTTATAAAGGTCATAAAAACTGATCTTCAAAATAATCGGTTTGATACAGAAATGGAAGAAACTCCAGTCCATGAAGGAAAAGGGATACTTAGAGGGTCTGAGCACCGAGCTAATCCTGAAGATGAGAAGACTGCGACCAACTGACGAGCTTCCACTAGAACTCTGAGTGGATGGATCAAGATGATATGTGATGAAAATGGCTTGCAAATGCCACATTTTACAAAGAAAATGTAAAGCTGGTCAACCCAGCAGCTTAATTAGTAGTTCCCAGTATTTTGTGCTGTTTACTGTTAAGTATTGTCGTTGTTTTTCTGTTCCTAGTCTGTAATCAGTTGTAATGACCTGATTTATTGGGCTTTGTTATAAAGCTGGATCGATATTGGTCTAAAGAAGAAAAATATGGAGATACCGAGAAACATAACCAAAACAATTTCCTGCAACAAGAAACATATTTTTTTGTTAGTATGGAGAGATCATATATAAAATTAAGCTAGTTGGGGAGATTTTGCTAAACTGAATGAGGCGGAATTAATTAATTAACTAATTATAGTATTATGTGCGTCGTAACTTACCATTAGAATCAGCTAGCTCCAGTCTCGACTTGGTCTCTAATAATCGGATTGCTGCTGGGGGCATGATCACGATCACATGAGGCGGGAAATTCCCCTTCGCCATCATGCTTGCTTCGACGTCCGACATAACCACCTTCATGGCGCCGCCGGCGTCGGTGATCCCTTGAGCCCCAACGAGAGGCCGCCGTCGCCGCCGCCGCCGCCGCCGCCGACAACCCCTTGTGCGCGAACAAATCGGTACGCGTTTGTTGCTGCGCCTCGATCGATCGTGTTGTTACGTACTACACTACACACTGTATGGAAGCGATCGATCGAGCTACATGGTGGCAGCCTTGCTGAATTATATGAGCAATCGGCCCAACGATGCACGCTAACTAACTGCAGGTCGACCTGTATGCATGGTAGATCAGAAGTGAAGATGATGCCGCTATGGCCGACGAATCCCTTGAGCAAGCCGATCAGAGCATGACGCCGCGGCTTTCCGGTAAGTTGTTCCACGCAGGCGACGAGCGCGCCGGTGTTGGCGCCGACGGCGGAAGATGTAGATCGAGGAAGACGAGCCATACATGCATGGCGGGGGTGACCTCGGTGACGCGGCCAAGCTTACTCCCTCAATCCCTCGTCTATCCTCTTCGGTTTCCCATTCTTTTGCTTCCAAAAAAGCATATGAAAAATTAAACACGAGACGGGGTTGCATTAACTGCATCTTTATTCTTTTTGCTTCTGGCAAGACGTCGTGCTAATACACTTTGACTACCATGGTTTTTACATTTAGTTTAGCCTTAAGAATCAAATGAGTCATATATCTGTCCTAATATAGGTCATATATAGACAATATACTACATAAGTACATGATGTTTCATCTCATCTACTAGTTCAATCCTCCAAAGAAAAGCATATATGACATCGTCCAATTCTCTATGTTTAAGAGATGGTGAGAGTAAGATATACCGTTTTCCAATATAAGAACTAACCAACGTTACAAGAGAAAAAAGGAGTACATAAATACTCCCTCTGATAAAAATGACATTTGATATTTTTAAGGGGTTTTTATTGACCTTGAAGGTGCAGCTTTAAACACAACATTTTTTAATAATAGATTTGTAAAATCTAATAAGTTTATGAGGTTACGGAAGTATTTCCTCAGTGCAAATTGGCGCGTAACATTTTTATTTTTTCAAACTAAGTATTTTAAGATTTGTTGATATCAAAGTTTTAAAAGTTTAATCGAGAAAAGTCAAACATCATGTATGTTTTACTGATATATGTTTTATGTTGCATACCTCTTGAAATATAGTTTATTGAAGACTTCTATAAAACTTGAGTATTAAGTATGATTATTACATCTACCAACCTATCCACATTTTCAGAACTACACATAATATTTTTGCTTCTAGTTCCCTTTCAGAGGCACTTTGTCCTTGTGACGGGATACATGTCTTTTGACCTCATAAATAAATAAATAAATTGATGTCAATGAACTATATATATCATGTTTTATATAGGAATGAAAACGGTAAGAAAACGTTTCAACCATTTCAATAACCATATTTTTCTCAAAAATAAAACCAAAATAAAAAGGGTATCAGAAAACCAGAAAGAGAACTATACAAACATAAACATATCAGAATCTATCGAAAATCGGTAATAAATATCGAAAACATTAAACTATAAAATCTTACATTTAACTTTGCATAACTTTATAATATTATGAAATAAATTTAAGGTTACACTATATAAATTACAAATTATCTTCCCTCTAAGTTTCAAAGTTAGAGATTTGGTTGAGGAGTTGACGGACCTCTAACCTATGAATCAAATAAAAAAAATAAACCATAAATATTGACATGTTTAGAAATATGATAATTAACATAATATAAAAAATAGTAATTACCTACCATAAGAATACGGTAAAATTCGAAAACAATCGTTATACAGCAAAATCGTTTCCGTTTTCATGTTTTCTTACCATTTTCATTTTGGAATTTCTGTGACCATCTTCAACCCTAGTTTTCTACCAGTACATTTTAAGTTCTACAGAGACTATTGTTTTCTCCAAGTTTTTTCCCCTAAAGCCACTTTGTCCTTTTGACCGGTTGCTCTATGCCAGTTGATATACGCAATACTAAAAACTAACCCCTGGCAAACCTCCTCTAAAGAAAATGTGAAGCCAATTACTTTGAAAACAACACCTTGCGCTAGCAAATCCAGTGCAAAACTGCAAAAGTCGACAACATAAAAAAAACTGTCGCAGATCATCAAAAGAGCAGAAATATGTGATGAAGCACATACTTGTTGGCATGTTGCATCCTCAAATCAAGAGCACCTCCCTCAAAACTTCACTCTCTCTCTCTCTTGTTCTTTTCACTAACATGCACTCTCAAAATTCATCACGCATAAACCAAAACGAAAAGGGGACGTGCACCAACACCATCTCTGACCTGAAAACTCAGAGAAAGTGTCGGTGTAGAACTGTGCAATTCCCTCCTGTTCATACTTCCTGTAATATATAACTTTGCAGAGGTTGCATTCAGACATGAACTAGCTAGACTCTGATGTTTCTCATCTGGTACATCATTGAGTAATTGCATTGCTGTGCAAATGCTATAAAGCAATTCAGATGACGTAACACATAGACGATAGTGATACCTTACTAACGCTGAAAAGATGGTTGGACTTGCTCTAGAGTTCCTTGGCAGATTCTGCACATCATGAACTACCCCAAAAGCCATGTATTTGCACAGTAACAGTGCATTATTCTGAGATGTGCTGATTCTACTAGGGAACTCTGGACCAAAATGCATGAACTCACTTGGTTAGAAAGGTTTGTTCTTCTTGGAGCCATGCTTGGCCTTGACCATCTGGTTCAGAGCCTTCACACACCGGCGGATCACTCCCATCGGCTTCTGTCCCCCGTCAGGTCGCTTTATCACCATGGCCAATGCCGTGCTGCCGGCAGCAGGAGGTGGAGGGAGTTTACGATAAGCAATGGGTTTTTCCCCGTTTCTGAGCTTGGTGGTGGTGACTTTGGCTTCTCCGATGAGGAGCTGCTTCTCTTGTATCAGATCCTGAAGGGAGAACCGGGGCACATCGTCGGCAAAAGGCGGCGTGATCAGCTTCGTCTTTGCAGTTTTGCATTGTCCCGGGGCCTTCTGGTCCTTGTCTTGGCATTGGTGTAGTGTCTTGAGTGACTTGTGCTCTTCATCTTGATACTTCTCTGATGTCTTCTCCTCCTCCTCCTCCTCCTCCTCTTCTTCTTCTTTGTGTTGTTTAGCTGTTTTCTGCTCCTCATCTTGGTATTGCTCTGGAGTATTCTCCTCATCTTTGTATTGATTTGGCACCTTCTCCTCCTCTTCTTGGCATTGCTGCAATGTCTTCTGATCCTCATCAAGATATTGCTTTGGTGTTTTCCTCTCTCCATCTTGATCTTTGAATGGTTTCTTCTCCTGCTCGTCATCTAGATAATGGTGAGGTTTGTCCTCCTGCTCATCATGGTATCGATCAGGTGCCTCCTGTTCAGCACCTTTGCTTTGAAGTGGCGCCTCTAGAATCCTCAACTCCTGATCTTCGTAAGGATATGGTGGCTGAAGTTCTGTATCTTGGCACTGGAACAATGTCTTCAGCTTGGCATCTCGACGTAGCTGCTGCGCCAGGGACGGCGCATGTTGATCTTGATAACAAGTGATGAGACTTGTTGATCTTCGTGTTCGCCTCGACATGCCAGGATCGAAGCGGCGGGATTTGTTCACATCACACTCGGTGGCCATTATCAGTGGTTTGAGGAGAAAGATCACCAGAAAGAGCAACTTGCTTCTTCTCAGGGGTGGAGTTGTTATAGGCTGCCTGATGTGATCAGTAGATGCACAGTCCGTACTGGGAATAGGTGATCTGGTAAAATGTCCATTTCTGAGGTAAAGTCTGGTTTGGTCATTTGGAAGATCAGTGCCTGTCCTAGTAGCATTTAATCCCTACATGAAGTGAAATTGAAGTTAGTATTAGCACACAAGTGATCAATATTCTGCCATAAGCCCTCAGGCATCTAGAATATTTGTTCTGAAATAAGGCTCTAGTACATCAAAACTGTATTTTGCAAGATGACAGTATATATGAATCACGCAGCATAAAGAATGCTAGGAAGCAGGGACAAAGTTCTGAAATAAAGAAAATTGCTATATATTTGAAGCTATTCCCAACTACCTAAGAGCTGAGAACCAGAAATATTTGGTTTCAAGCAAAAGATTTGACTGACACATCTTCACATTGACTGGAATTGTTAACCTAAATTATTTGTTTGAACAAATTACACTGACACCTCACGATAGGAGGTAATGCCCAGGTCCAATAAAGAGCATTTAAGAAACTTACTCATAAGTTGGAAGAACCGGTTCTGAACAAATACTGAGGGCAACTTTCATAAATACAATACCATTGAAGCCAATTCTGCAGCCAAAAGCTAACATCATAACAATTATCTAATATAGAATGCACAGGCTACATCTTATGTCACAGCTCAGCCTAAAAAAAGTATTGGTCATTTCCCAATATTTTACATCTCAGGGCACGCCAAAGATATTCATTCACAGAGTTAATGATCTTGCTTAGATGCAGATAGAACTCCCTATCTTGCAAACCTCACCGTCCACTCCACAGCTATTTCATCGTACTTATTTCTATCAGTCAACTATAAATGCCCAATGCTTGGCACAAGAGGGGAGTCTGCACAAAAAAAAAGGGAGTCTGCACAAAAAAAAAGAGAAAATCATAAAGGAAGTTCTCAAGTTGAAATGAAACAACAAGTATGTGTATATTACAACTCGCTTGAACAGGACTACATGTTAAGTAATGGAAGATAGCTCAGAAACATAACGATTCTGATAATACTGTAGCTTGGAACATACATGGCTCCAGGTTTGCGATGATTGCTTTAGTGGCAAGTAGCATCTTTGAAATAGTTAAAGCAGGACTCCAGCCTTCCCTTAAAATGTCCATACTCAAGTTACCAGTGGAGTCAACATTGCAGTGGTAAATCCTTGCCTTGAAAGTTACCTAGAATAGTGACAGAACAGTTATAACCACAGGTTGAGGTCATCTAATGCTAAAAAATCAGATAAAATTACAGCAGGGGGATCTCAATTATTCCATGCTTCTATTATACATACTGTATTGAAATTTTAACTCCCTTCAATACTGAAAAGTTAACACGCTCAACTAGAAGAAAAAAGTATTTTAAAGATATTTTTAATTATTGAAATGTCAAATATCAAGCCACAATTACCAGCTTATAGTGTATTTCTTGTATTATAATTGGCTATCAACTCTCTACAAAAACATGAGAAAATTCACTTGCTATTGCCAAATTATTTGGAGTTTAGCATTAGCAGCGTTAATATGTTTGTCATGTTCTCATGTTGGCCTGCGTTGGTGTTAGCATGGTTCCATGTGCTGGTCAAGGTAAAAGGTAGGCCACTGCAGGGCTGTGTGTTCGGTCAAAGAAGTGCTAGCATTTGCTCCAGGCTTCCAGGTCTGATATCTAGAGAATGGGGGACAATTTCAGATGCTCCATGAAATACTGAAGAGCAGAGATTGAGGTTGGCTGTTCGGATCCCTCCTGTCCTACCTACCATCAAGTCATTATAAGTTTATGGTAATAGCTGGACAAAGAAAATCGGTCGCATAGGGCTGTAAGCTATGGCCAGCAGGTGGATACTTATTAGTCAGTGACACCACTAAATGTACTGAAAATCTGCATTTAGAAGGCTTTCTGTTATTCACCAGACTCCCTTATATTCTAAGCCAAGATCCACAAAACGAAAACAAATATTTCAGCATAGGATGAATGCGTTGCCCAAGCACATATTAGTAAGACTTCCAATGGACAAAACCTCTCTTTCTAAAAAAGCACCTTTTCACATCAGTATCAATAAAAAACAGCAGGCATCTAGGAAAACAACATTTTAGCAACTCTGCGCAGTTAATTTCTTATTTCTTGGACGCTAAGTGTAAAACAAGCTTCCGATAAGTTTTCTTCATAAATAATCAATACCATATTGGAAAGAGGTAAAATGGCTCTTACCTTCAAATGAATGCAAGTCGCTTTAAAAGAAGCAAATATAACGTTAATTAGCAGTAAAATAAACTGACTTTAACACAATTCTTTTGCAATCTAGATCCTTCTAACCATCACACTGTTTGCTGGATTTGCCCTTGAATGCAGGCATTTCCTGTCTCCTCAAAATGTTCATTGAATATTCCATTTAGGATGAATCTTGAATCTTGAGATACAACTCGGCGCATTTTCTATCTTCTAAAAAGTTTAGCAAAATTAGATTATACAATTCTTATTGAAGAAATTAAAATAAGTTTGGTGACAATAGACTTTTGAAACAAAATATGCCATATGCATTTACATACCAATGCTCATCGCTTTTTTAATACTCTGTTTACATACCGAAGCAGAAGTAGCTATACAAAAATATTATCCCAACCAATTATTCATCCTATTTGATTTTCTATTCCAGTTCTGCAAGATTTTAGCCATGCCGATGTCTCTTAGAAACACTTCTTTCGATGCAAGTCTTTCCTACCTTGCCTTAACGCCGTTACCACGTGGTGAATCCGCAGTAATATATCAATAATTACTGTAATGGAGTGTCACATCGTTCTAGATTTTATTTTCCCAACAACACGGTACAGGGATATGATCAATTGATCATTCATCGGTCATCACTCATGAATCAAGGCATTAGGTAGAATGCATACATACAAAGAGAGAAAATGTCAATTTTCTACACAAGCATTAGATACAGATGGCTAGAAACCCCATAGCCCATTTAACCAAACATAAGACCAAAAAAAATAAAGTGAAAATTCTTAGTGCTCTTACCATGGGAGGTTTAAACGGATAATCGGAAATACAATATCAAGGAAAAAATATCCCTCCTTCATTCGGAGAACCTACAAGACGAGAGTACTGCATTAGATCAACAGAGTGAAGGTGCTCCTAAGACTAGTTTACTCTAGCAAAAAAAATAAAAATAAAAATAACCGCAATTCCTGAACAGGTGAAATTCGCACAGACAGAGCCGAGCCGCAGTAAAATTCACATATCTGACACATACACTAGCTTTATCGGCTGCTGCTAGCAAGCAGAGGAAGGAAGTAAGCGGAGAGGGGGAAGGGGTGATAGATACCCTGGGGTCCGACGATGGTAGAGGCCGTCGACCTTGGGCCCCGGGGAGCAGTCGGAGGCGTTGAGGTCCATCTGCTCTTTCTGAATCCCGCTTCCCCAACGACGACGACACTGACGCGCCGCCGCTGGAGCCCCACGGGTGCACGCTGCTCCACCCACCGCCGGAGTTTCCGCCGCCGCCGCGGGTGCCGGCGCCGGCGCCGGCGGGGAGAGGGGAGCGAGAGATGGGGAAGGAGGAGGACGAGGACGACATGTGCGCGTGGGCCGTGGGCTGGCTCTTTGTGTTGGTGAGGCTTTAAGCCCAAATTTTCTACCAGCCCATTCTTGTCAGAAATAATGGGCCAATATTAAAGCGATGGCATTTCATTAGAAAAAAAGTCCACTTTATATCCCTCAAATTTTATTTCCCTCAAATATTAGTCGAGTTTTATTCACGTTCCTCAACTGCAAAACCAAATATAAATATAGGATGTATATAACCAGTATGCACTGATTTTAGAAACTAGAAAATGTGAATAAAATATGGTGACTTACCGATCCCAACCGTTAGAAACACTGGACACGTCTTAAGCGCTAATGATGACGATCGCCATTGCAGGGTTGCTGAGAATGGTGACAGGTTTAATTTGTTCCTGTGAGATTAATCAAAGAGATTTGATCTTATGGATTGAGATGTTTTTGTGGTAGCTGGCCATATTGTTTTCTTCGAATGTAACGATGAAATTAATGGCATTCATAGAGGACTAGCTAGTCTAGTTTGAGCAGTTCAGATAGTTGGTGCCCAAACCATTTCAACAAATCTATATGTACTTCTTGGTTAACTGAATGTTTATATTTAGTTCAGAGGAGGTACAAGTTCAGTTAGCAAGTGTGACTAAAATATGACTTTTGATGTCCCAGAATCTTAGTAACGAAAGGCTCTGTACTGACTTGAGTATTGTTTAGTCAAAGCAGAACAGGTTATGCCAATTTTTTGTGCTAATATGTTTGGTCAATTAGGTAGGTGAGTAGCATCTTGCATATAGGTTAGATTGGTCTGGCTGGCCAACTACAGCCAAATGCTACCTGCCAATTCAAAGATTTTTACCAGTTGGCTTAATTATTAGGTTTATGCACTATGTTCTATATATGCAGCAGAGGAAATGTACCAGGGCAATGAAATGATTAGTTAATTACTTGTAATGTTTAATTTTATATTCATGCAAACGTTATCAGTGCAACGGAATCTTAATATAAAACGCAGGTCTGTTAATAATGTGAGTGAGAAAATTTTATGGATGATTAATTGTTGACAGATTTTTTATATTTTTCAAGGCAAAGTAACGTTTGTACGTAGGTGTACCCAACCTTTCACCCCCTTCATTATTTTACATAAAAAATTGTAAGTTCAGAATTTAAAAAATGGGTGCCAAAACACTCTGTACAGTAAATTATCAATGTATGTTTAAAGGAACTGCACATAGTTAGCTAGTACTACTGTTTGTGAATGTAGGGAAACACTCTTCGCAAGAACTACTACGTGTATCAGATTATCAACCGGATTACTCTTGAAAACTATAATTTCTAAAAAAAAACGTTGTCTTCGTCAGAGTTACTTAGATAACCTTTTCCAGTCAATTTGTTAGCTTTACAAATATACTACCTCCATTTTTAATATATGATGTCGTTGCCTTTTCTAACAATATTTAACCATTCATCTTAAAAAAATATAAATCATACTTAAAATGATTTTTATGACAAAACATGTTATGCCAAAATAAATAATATTTATGTGTTTTTAATGAAATAAATGGATAAATATTGTGTCAAAATTCAACAACGCTATTTATTAAAAAAAGAAGGGAGTATAATATTTACCGTCCTTATATCATCCATCAGCCATTATCCATTAATTCATCTAATTCAAATGGTCCATAGGATAGACACCCATAGGTGAAACAAATTCAACTCTCGTCAACGATCTCATAAATAATGTGATATAATGAATACTCAATCAAGACTAATTAAGAAAAATACATCAAGCAATTCATGGCACACTCCACACACACAGTATACAACGAACATACAAAAAATTCGCAACACAACAATGATGAAAGCAGATTAAGCACACGTGGATACAAACAAATCGAACGGCTTAAATTAATCCATGCAGAAATCAAACATGGATCAGTGCAAATGCCACTGAAACGACGACGACCGCCATGGACGCCGCCGTGCCGACGCTCCCGCCGGAAGTACTCTGGCCGTTGGTGGTGGTCGCCGTCGTCGGAGTCGCCTTCGACCCGCCGGTTCCCGCCGGAGTCTCGCTTGGGACCGCCGGAGCAGCAGGTGGAGCCCTCGTGGCCGGCGTCGGGGGCGCCGTCGGAGATGGCATTGGGACGCCGACAGCTGCAAGAACGACGCCGTTGACGGTCAGTGATGATCACGGCGGAGATTGGCCGGAAGAATGGAAGGAGACTGAGACTTACTGTTGCACTGGCTGGCCGGAGGGGTCTTGACGTTGCAGGCGGCGGGGAGCTCGAGGGCGCGGGTGTTGTTGATGGTGACGCCCAGCGAGGAGGCGCCGCCGCCGAGCACCTTGCAGAGGCACTCCGGCTTGGACGTCACCACGCTGGACAGCGCCGTGCAGCACGACGGCTTCGGCGCCGAGGAGTTCCCGGACATGTAGCCCAGGCACGGCGCCAGGCTGATTATCTCCGTCATGCAGCTTCCGCCGCCGCCGCCGCCGCTCTGCGCCGCGCCGGGGCTCGCCGCAAGAATCACCACCGCGACGGCGAGCAGGACGCTCAGTGCAACTCCTCTTTCAACTGCCATTGATTGCAGTGTCCTGCAAGCTTAATTTGCTCTTGTATTAGCTCTACTGCTCTAGCTTAGCTAGAGTGTGTGATGAGCTGATTGATTAAGCTGAGCTTGATGTGGTGTGTGACTTGTGTTCAGGGGTGTGTGTGTGTGTGTTTATATAGTGTGGTGATGGAATCTAGCTTGTATAAGTCTTTGAGAGATTGGTGACCAACTCTTTCCTACTAACAGCTCTGATTAGACATTTATTAGACTGATAATTAACTAACTAGTAATATAATATACTGACATGGCACAACTTGATCAGAGCTTGCATGAATGGTAAAGATGTACAGAGATGATGATTTCTCCTGGTCCAGCTGTTCAATTATGGGAGGATTGGTATTTGCTAGGTTGATTGATTGTTTGGCAGGTATGAGGTATCCATGACATGCATGTACCTGGGATGGCACATAAGCACATGCTTCCCCCTTGTATTTGTAGATCAAATTAGTACTCCCAACAATAATGATCCTGTGCATATTTTCTCTCTGCAAAATGCAATTAAGAAGGGAAACTAGTGACCTAAAAGGCAATATCCTTAGAATTCATAGTTTCAAGTTAAAATATATTTTCAATGTGAAAGTTGGGAGTCTTCATATGGAAATTAATTAAGTTGGAACTTACAAGCTGAGTTCAATTTTTTTTCAGGCCAAATTAAAGTTCACTGCTATTAGGAAGTGTTGACCAGTTGATAATCAAAGTTTGAAATCAGAGCTGGAGATCGTTTTCAGGTAATGGGTGGATTGGTAGGTTTTGTTGATTAATTGTTGGCATCCATCATATTGACATCATGACATGTATTTTATAAATCCAACATTTGGATCTATAATTTGGTAATGGGTTGATCCTCGACGTGGCTATCCAGCATGGCCGCAACTTTCGCACCCAGTTGATTCACTTCTCCCCTAATTAAGGGCCGTTTAGAAGTCAGAAACGGTTTCATTTCAGGGCAGAAACTGAAGAATCCAAGCCAAACGTTGTTTTTCCTGTGAGTTTCAGAACAGAAACGATTCTCCTTTTACATGTGTGACTGCGAAACTGCCTCAGACCAGTTTCACCAGATTCTTCTCCTGTTTCTCCAAATATGCCAAACGATTTCATAAGTGATTCTGATTCTTCAGAGAAACGTTTCGCAGAAGAATCTGAATTTGAAACGTTTCTTACAGAATCTGAAGCCCTACCAAACGGGTTCAAAATATCATCTGAATCCCTCGGTCCAACCCACATCCACCGCTCCCATTTGACTCAAAACACTCCTTCCCTCACGCACAGCGTTGCGACGACTTGGAGGGCAGCAACGACACCATCTCCTTCAGCCTATGGACTGCCTGCCTGACGCGCCACACTCGGACTCATCGCAACGATGCCAAAGAGGGTTTATAAAACGGCTACTTATAACATGAAAAAGAAACGGAAACTTAGAAACGCAAAAACAGCGACTTATAACATTAAAAAAAAACCGGAGGCTTATAACATGAAAAAGAAACGGAGGGAGTATACCTTCGTCTACGTGAATTGCTTTCCGTTCCATCTGTTTTCTTTCACCTACATGAATTGCTCTGTTTTTTTTTTTTTGGTTAGGTGCAGCACAAATTTAAACGATGTGATTTGTTTTCTTGATTTACATGAGATATTTCTCTGCCCACTATTGTATAAGAAATTAAGATCATTCGATATTTTTATGGGCCCTAATAAATGCGTGGGAAGCGTTGGATGTTTGACGTGCAGCAAACCTCCGACGATCTGCGACGTCCTACCCAGAAATGGATTATGAAAATAACACATCCAGCAAAAATTAGGTTTCAGAATTTGCAGTACCAAGTTACAATATATAAAAGTTTTGAGAATACTGCAACACACGATCTATCTTCTTAGACAAAAGCATCATCCAACAAAACTGCCTATCAAGACTGACATCATTGAAACGCTCAGAAGATAAGCAAAATGCATTTCCTGATGGGCATTGAATTTATCTTTTCTTGGAGACACCGACAGTCTTGCCCCTCCTGCCAGTAGTCTTGGTGTGCTGACCACGGACACGGAGACCCCAGTAGTGACGGAGACCACGGTGGTTCCTGAATTACAAAAAAAGTGTTATTCGATTTAAATTAATCATAGTTCAAACGAAACCAAAGCACAAATTTGTTCAAATGTGAGAATGCAATTAATTAGCCCAAATAAGTTAGTGGTCCAAGGCCTCAACACACGAAGGAATATGATTTAAACCGAGTTCACTCCACTAGCTAGCTCGTTGAGAATGACTGATGAGATGAAACAGTTAATATTTAGCTAGAAATTCACCATAACACAAATGGATACTATGATTTAACCAGAGATGATTCATTCCCAGTTGCCCATGACCAGTTGTTGATGCAGTAAACGTCTCACTAAAACAGAACAAATCTAGCTAGTTTTTATCAATGCAACAAATGCATGAAATGATTTATCAGTGAAACAAAAGCATGAAAAGATATATGTACCCTACACATGCAAGTTACCATGAACCTAAAAAATGTGGTAAGAAAGCACAAAATAAGCAGAACTCACCTGATCTTCTTCAGCCTCTCAAGGTCATCCCTGAGCTTCATGTCCAGAGCGTTAGAAACAACCTGAGAGAACCTCCCATCCTTGTAGTCCTTCTTCCTGTTCAAAAACCAGTCAGGTACCTTGAACTGCCGAGGGTTTGCCACCACAGTCATGAGGCGCTCAAGCTCCTCAGGAGTGAGTTCACCAGCCCTACAGAGAAAAAATAATTGTTAGCTTTCCCCTAGTAACATAAAAGTACTATGGTTTTGCACAAAAATCATCACCATGTTATGTTGGTTACAGGGTCATCCCAAAGTAACTATGCATAAGAAAAGTAGAGTATGGAATCTCAGATTAACTAAGCTGCAATGAAACAACTAAATACCAAATAAAATATAGATGTGGTAGGTATTCAATTAAACCCTTCAGGTTCCAAATGAGCATAAGAAAAAAGACTGATCATCTTGGTAGCATTTCTTAGTGCCCAAAATTAATGCCGTACCAGAAAAGATCAACTAAGCAAATGCCCCACTATCCAACATAATTGCCAACTGCTAAGTAGTGACGGAGAACTCCTGGCCCAGTTTAAACCAAATACAACATAAATTCAACTTAACTGAAACTAGTTGCAACACACTGACACCTTGTGACATCACTTAAACACAGTATTAGGCATTTAACTGGAGCCAAAAGATCAGCCCTACCATCACATCATCGCCCATTGATATTAAACACAATAAATTTAGCAGACGCTAGAATCCCTGGTCAAGTTGGCAAAAAAATACATCCATAACTTACAATTACAACGGTCGTGCTGTTAAATAAATTCTAAAAGTTCCAAGCAATCTAACTTAGTTGGCAGACAGTAAATAATCAGCTTTGTGGCATAGCAGTGCGCATAAAACTTCTCATATAACTTATCACTCAATACACCACAGAGAAATTAAAGCACCAGTCAGTAAACCATACTCTGAATCCCCAGTTACTATCGAACAAAATAGCTCTAGGACAAGATCCAACCACCTAACATCAAAGTAGAACTTATGAAACAACCACAAAACCTTGGATTCAAAATGTACAGCCACGAACCTACAAACCCAAAGCTGCTCGCGCACCAAAGATGCTCAAAATATCTAGTTCTCCCTACCTGTAAGGAATAAGCCCAGATCACACTACTAACCATTCATCATACCTACACACACCTAACGATCCAACGCCACGCGCACCATTCCATCACATCAACAACTGCACAAAACGTCATCCAGATCAGGGAGGGAGAGGCGAAGATTTTGCTCACCGTTTGTTCATGTCGATGTCGGCTTTCTTGCAGGCGATGTTGGAGAAGCGGCGGCCGATACCCTTGATGGAGGTGAGCGCGAACATGATCTTCTGCTTGCCATCCACGTTGGTGTTAAGCAGACGCAGGATGTGCTGGAAATCCTCCCCCGCGATCAGCGACTGCAAAAAAAAAAAAACACCACACGCGATTCCCCACCTTAGCACCTGCGCACGGCCGGAAGCGAAGCGAAACGGAAGGGGGGAGGGGCGGGAGAGGAGGAACGGAGCTTACCATGGCGGCGGCGGTGCGAGCTCTCTCGCCGGAGGGGGAGGAGATGGTGGCGCGATGCGGCTACGAAGGGTAGGGTTTTCCGGTTCGTGGAGGCGGCGGAGATCTTATATAGTTGTGGGTGGAGTGGATCGGACGGCTGTGAGTAATATGGCTTGAGATCTAGGGTGTGGATTAAATGGTCTTTACTTGGACTTGTTAATATGTTATTGGGCCTAAATGGGCCATGGCCCAACGCATCAGCTTACTCAACCACAGTTTTCCTAGCCATCTTATCAACTTCAAGAACTAAAAATGATGCATTTTTAGGACAAAAACATGCTTAAGCGCATGTTTCTTTTGATATTTATACGTAGTTGTACGATCAAAGGAATTGTTGATTCATCGAAAAAAATTGAGAGTACAAACAAATGTACAGCTTCAGGCCTTCAGCTTGGCTACTCAGCCAACAGTGACAATTAGTTGCTTCAAACATCATATGTTTCATTCTTTTATGAACAGAGGTGATAGAAATGAATAGAAGACAGCAGGCTTTACGAAGGATAACGAATGCTAAAGCCACTGACATATTAGGGGTAAACGGCAAATTCAATCATAGCTGGTGAACAATCTGGATGCTGAAACCCCATCCGGAATTCTGAATTCTAAACTGAATGAAAATTCAGGTGACAGTCAAACAGATGAGGATGGATTTTTATATCTGTACAGGCACTACCTGCAAGTCTGTTCTGAAACATGTTTCATCGACAATCTTCAGACACAACATTTCAGGTGCATCAAAATGCCAACAGCAAATTCCCACATATATGTATTTACACCAAAAAATACTGGCCCACTTTTGGGGTTTGTATAAGGAGATCCTACGGTGTGAACTACTTATGCCTACTAAACCAAAAGCCCCCATGATAGACAGAATACCAAAATTCTGAAACATCAGCATTTCATTGCTGCAAAATGCAACTCTAAACACTTAATTGTAGACATGGAGAACGAGCTGAGGCAGCTACTTGCAGAAAACTAGATCGTCCCTCCCATTGCTCTGCTCACTGTAAGCATAAAAAAGTTAGACACAGTTCTTAGTTCAGAAATTACGGATTGAAAACAATTGAGTACGAACAGATAGCATGGATTATTAAATTCAACAAAGAGAGAATATAACTAAAAAGAGAGAACTGCCATGGAATTAGAAATTACCAATGGATTTCCTATGTTCAAGTTTTTGTCATTGCCCGTGTTAAGGAAACTAAAACTAGATATGGGGTTTTCTAGCAGGATTCCTTGTTAGTCCTTTTCTCCTAGGAATTATTAGGCCACTAAAGTACTCTATCAATATATCAGAATAAATGATAGTAAATTGGCATGGAATATCAGCATTGCAAATGATCATAGATCAATTCTTTGATGTTATGTTCCAAGTGCTAAAACTAATTTTGAATGATTTGAAGCGTTCTTAAAACTACCATGCTCTGTAGCTTGAAGTAGGTTTTTGTCAAGAAAATCATATCATGGGGGGGGACAGCAAAAAGGCAGGGAATAATTTATTAAGTGAATAATATGATTATCAAACGATGAGCTCAAATTCTAGGATATGGGATACCTTCCGCATTTTGTAGCAGGAAATGCAGAG
Organism: Oryza australiensis; assembly: GCA_019925245.2. Classification (NCBI taxonomy): domain Eukaryota; kingdom Viridiplantae; phylum Streptophyta; class Magnoliopsida; order Poales; family Poaceae; genus Oryza; species Oryza australiensis. The sequence goes on from JAIFGZ020000342.1 coordinate 6,177,605, forward strand.
TCATGCATTAACAGGTTCTCTGGAAGCTAGGTCATCTTCCATGCTGTTTTTGTATATTGCATCCTCTGCACGAAGTTGATCATCCCCACAAGTTAGATTAGGCTTAGCCTTTTCACTGAAGTTCTCAACTGTGACTCCCACCACAATAGTCGTGTCCTTCATTTCAACATTATCACTTTCAGTAGACTTCACTTGATTTGATTTCTCCAACATAACTTCGCTTATAGAAGAAGGAATCATATCTGGAGACGGTGAATCACTTTTGTCATTGATAACCTCAACCTTTTGCTGAATACATCTCTCTATTGACACTCCAAGGTCAGCTGCAGAATCACTGTGATCTTCAGTGGTAGCAATAAAATTATTAGCTACACCGCCAACAACAATTTGATCTATAGTTGCCGAAGCATTGTTGTCTGCAATAACCTCATCCTTTTGCTGAATAGACCTCACTATTGACACTTCACAGTCAGCTGCAGAATCACTGGGGTTATGTTCCAAACCTTTGACTTCCACTGAATTCTGAATATCACGAACAGTGACGACGGTGTTCAGTTCATAGTTATCAGGATTCCCAACCTTAGTGGCTAAAGGAACTGTCATATCAACAGGAACCATGGAAGAGTTTTTGTCTTGGTTGGTAAAGTGGCAAGAGATGGAAGGTTCAGGTTTATCTCTTACTAGAACAGCTTCAACAGAAGGTTCACTACATGTGCAATTTTCACCTTTTCCGGTCTCATTAGATGAACATGAGCCTGGATCCACTGGCACGGGAATAGCAGATGAATCTGTAAGCCTGGAATTAGATTTATCTTCATACTTATGTTCTGCAACAATGTCCTCGGAAGTCAGTGTCGCATCTGTTTCTGCATTTTTCATTTCTTGAGTATTTTCAGCTTCAGACATGCACTGTGTGCTATCTTTAACAACATCTATTACTGGAGATGTCAATTTTGGAGTTTTTTCTTCAGGAACACGAGGCAGATTAAGTGTCAAGCCTTTGGAGTTCCCATCTAAAGGATGAGAGTCATCATGAGGCTTAATATCAGGATCACCAACTGGTAATTCACAGGAAGAATGAATAGGTGTCTGCGATCCAGTTGCTTCACCATGCATTTGAGCATCCATCTTATCATTAACTGCATAAAAACAAAGAGTGTTTGGGATATAAAATTACATTGTTACACTTAACAAGAGAATTCAAGGAATATTCTCATGATAACTTGGAATAGTAGCCTGTACCAGTAGTTGTCTCTTGGTTAATAGTGCCTGTTGCAAGCAATCGCTTCTCTAGAAGACCAGTGCCATGGATAATCAAGATATTCAGAGACTTGATTTTTTGTCTCTTGGAAGGTTCAACAGGTTTAAAACCAAAAACAGTAGTCCAGGTATTTTGCAATTCAGGTATGGCGGGTATTACCAGTCTTCGAACATTCAGGGAGGAAAGGGCCTACAAAACAATAAATTACCCATGAAAATATTAGAAGCTCGTCCAAAAATGAAACAAAGAAAACACTGGTATATCAAAACAAACAAGGAAAAAGGTTGCTCAACAATATCAAATCTAGTTTGTACAACTCAAACATGAAGCTAAAGCTTCAAGTGAAAAGTAAACAACTAAGTACGAAATATATACTTCATACTTTTCTACAGCACCTCATTTACCTCAAAAGACATAAGAGAATACATATATAGTCATTTTGCATGTACATAACAGTTGCAACAAATATTAATCTTTAGTAGTTGGTGGAACAAACCAGCTTTCACACGGCTCCAAACAGAAAACAGAAAACAAATGTCATATTACCGATTCAATTGCATTGAGTAGCCGATGGCACATCCCTTGGCGCCTATACATGCCCCTTGTGCCTACGAATGGCATTTCTGCTAAGTCAGTTCCATGAATCCTGATTCACACAGAAAAAATAAGCATTTTATCATTGAAATTTGCAAAATAACAAGTGAAGGCTAAGTGTGCCAGCTGCACAATATGTATGAATGATGTCATCATGGAGTTGCAGTTGGTCTTATCAAGAATGAGGGGCAAATATATCTCTTTTCGAAACAACAGTTCTGTTGGAAGCCAAACTTGAACCCAAAAAAAAAAGATGATTAACTGTTTATCCTAAACAAATTTCAATGCATAGATATGTTGCAGCCAAATGCTAGGTTGATTAATCATGAGTACAACAGATCGTGAGGTGGGGATGCCTGCGGCCAATGCCAACAGCTCATTAACCTGATAAAGTGTTGGAGCATCTAGCATTTGAATTTAATTTACCTGACAGTTGCTGCAGATATAACTTCATCACCCCGTTCCAGAATAAATGTATAGAACTTACTAAAATTTAAACGATTGAAATCTGACCTGCAATAGTGTATTACAGAATTTCAATGAGAACATATAAAAGTCCAAGACAATGTTAGCACCTCTTAGTTTATGCTAATGGTAATAATAATTATATTAGGCCCTACAACAACTTTAATATTGCCATAGTGCTCTCCAAAATAAAACTTTCTACAGGACACAAACACAATCTGCTCAACTATTGACTTGCCCTTACAAACTTGGACTGAAAGTGAAGATTAAGAAAGTAACATTCCTAACTTCCAAGTACATTGTACTTCCATTTGAAGTGCAGCTAACAATGGGAAACCATATAGAAAGCCAAGTAGGTTTTCATTTATATTGATTCTTACAAGAACCAAGAAGGCAAAGGCAACTTACCCGCAGTTATATACAACATTATGGATTATATTAATCCCACTTCTCTCATCAATACGTGGCAGAAAGCACTCATCCATAACTGAGAAAGCAACAGCTGTCTTGGAGTTGCAATGTATCAAATGAGCTTTCTTTTTGGGAGGTGCAGCTAGGTTATCAGGAAAACAGCGAACCAGGCTCCAGGAAAATCCAGCCTCAATAGCATTCTTTACCCCAAGTAGCTTTCTCAGATGTTTATAAATCTGTGATGTTTCCATGAACAGAGTAGTACTAGTGTCCATAAATTTCAACAATCAAAGCACACATGATCAACATAACAAATGCAAGATTTTATCTGTACAACATTTTCTATCACTAGTCGAGGTCATGTGAGCAGTAAATGCAAATTTCATGGTTTGTTATGATGTAGGAGGTTGCATGGGGAACACAACACATTCTGGAGACCCCAGAAGTTCTGGGTTGCAACCTGCGCAACATTCATCACAACTGCTGAGTGCAAGCAGGGGAATATCAATTCAACTGGATTAATGGGCGCATATCCAGGTGCCCAGGTCCATATGTACAGATCCCAGCACCTCTGGGTGGGAGATTCAACATATGATATATTCCATCAAAAAGAAGCAATCAAACATCATTTCTCTGGATTAATGGGCATTAACCAGGTCGAAATGTGTACATAACAACACCCCTAACAGAAAAATCATGCAAGCTTAAACTTAGTCCAATTTGTTGTGTGCTGCTAATCAATCATGAGCAAGGTAATGTTAAGTAAGTGCTGATCATTTGTAGTAGCTTGGCAGGATGTGTTTTGCTATAAGGATAAAACTGAAGGGGAGCTACCTTGGTGACCAACAGACAACCTGATGCAGGCCAATGCCAAACAAGATCCTCAATTCCCCATAACAGATAACAGCATGAAGTGAAATGTGTTACCTTTCTACATCCTGGGCTGCAAAAGCAATCAGTTGAGGAATTGGATTCAGCTTTAACACAGTCTTTCATGGTTCCAGGTGCACAAACTTGGTGATCTGCAAAATTATTGTTTAAGATAATACTTCTGAAGCACAGAAGAATTTGTATGAGAGAGAGAGTGCATATCAGGAGCCTTACATTTCCTTGAACACTGTAAACAAGAAAGTAACTCAGCAGACGATGTTGTTATTTCTTGTGTAGAACCACAGAATCTACATATACAGCTACGGCAATGCCAATCACCAGAAGGCATCTGCATGAGAAGTTCGCATAAAGCAAATATCACCAAAAGCTTGACATGTTACTCAGAGAGATACATCTAAACAATTAGCCTATCATACTAGATAACTAGCAGGCAGCTAATGGAAAGAACTGACAGGCTCAGTCAAGAGGATATATATATATATATATATATATATATATATATATATATATATATATATTATATATATATATATATGCATGCTTACCTTGATTCCTAAGCAAGCCAAGTGAAAAGTTGAAGGGCAGTTATCGCAGCAGAGCAAATCGCCACCATCACCACAAATGCCACAAGTATCATCATCCGGATCATCACCAGGATCTACCTTGTAAAACCCTTTCTTTTCAGATTGTGATTGCTTCTTCCACGCATCAACTAAGCATTGTGACAACGTAGCTCCACTATCTTCTAGAAAGATGTTTGCATAGGGCTGCTGCTCTTTTGAACCAGCATGAAGTTCAAACTTAGCAACTGTAAGAATCTTAGAGCAACATCCGCAGTGAATGCCATCCCTAGTAATTCTACCCCCCAACCTTGCCCGTGTGCCCTTCTTATTCATATATTTGACCTTTGCATCTTCAGAAACAACCCCCATATCTATCATCCATGATAAAACCGTCCGCTTCCATCGATAAGGAACATAGCCATCCACATTGCCTTCCATGCTATGAGTACTACCACGGACAAGAAGCACACATCCCCTAACTCCACTGCTTTGATGCTTGTTTCCAGAACTTCTACCATCAAGGTTGTCTTTGGAGTTTCTGCTGCTGCTGCTGCCCTCATACTTCTTTTCAGAAGCACCAAGTTCTTTCTTGGTCCTCCTTTTCACCACATTCCTCTGTAGCATTGCTAAATCATTTTCTGATATGGCATTACAGGCCGCATCTGCATCACCTGGTTCAAGATTGTTATGCTTAGATGATTTACCTGTATGCTTCTCAGTTTTACACTGCTCTTGGAACACAGCATAAGCCTTAGTGATTGACCAATAGCCATTTCCTTGTGGAGAAACATAGACAGAATCTTCATAATCTTTGCTTTTCCTGCGCCTTAGATCAATTTTCCATCCATTGTTTAAAAGAATGTCCTTTATCTGACCCCTGAGCTTCTGCTTCATTGTGTAACGAGGTCCTTTCCTTTCCTTCTTTATTCCATGCTTCTCAAGAGAAGGACCAGATGTGTCCTGATCAATGACATTTGGTTTCGCTTTCTTGGACAAATTTTCTGGTGACATTTTATGATCAAGCAATCTTTTTTTCTTATTCTTCTCGTCTTTCAAATTAAGTGAAGGCTGACGATGGCCTAGTGAGGAGATCTTCAGTTGCGTCTTTGAATTTTGCTGTTTCATTCTCTGGCCCAAAGAAATTCCCACTACGCTTGGATCACTTTTCCTCAATAGGATGGGGGAGACTAGTTTTTCTGTAATTCTCTTCTCACCATCCGCACCCTGTTTTTGGGACACATCAATGGCACCGCTTTTCTCCTTATCTTGTCTACAGACATCGCTGGTTTTCAAATCTTCCTTAGTGTTTCTGGACAAAATCTTGCCAGCGCTAGTTTCTAGATTCACCGTACAGTTCTTTGGTGCCTTATCATCACCACTTTCCCAATTTGCCTTGTTGCTCTTCATCAGAATCTTGGCGTCACTGGTCTCCCCAACCACCTTAGTGTTCTTGGTTGGAGGATTGCCATCACTGGCTTCTTTGACCACCTTATTGTTCTTTGGGAGGAGTTTCAAAACACCACTCTTGGTCAAAATCTTTCCATCACCATTTTCATCCACCTTAGCCTTCTTTGGCAGGAGTTTGCCATCAGCAGTTTCCCTATCCACCTTAGCGTTCTTCAGCAGGTTCTTGCCATCACCAGTTTCCCTAGCCACCTTATTTCTCTTCGGCCGGATCTTTAAAACACCGCTTTTCCCTTGTACCCTTATAACCTCTTGGTCAGTCTTCAATGGCGTAGATTTCTCAGGTTTCGGTGGCTCCGGCCGTCTTCTCTCATAAACCGAACTCGACGCACGGTCCTTGACGTTTTGGGAACTGCTTACCTTCATCTCAGCCCCATCTTTCCCATCAAGAACCCGGCCCGCCCTTACCTCTGGCTTCTCAAATCGCCACTTCGGGAAACCCGGGCGCAGCATTTTCCTGCCGATTCCATCCTTCGATACACTCCCACCGCTTCCGCCTCCGCCACTACCATGGAGAGCCTCAGTTCTGATCCTCTTCACATCAGGTTGCGAGCCACTTCCCTTGTCCTTGTCTGAACAACCTCCTTCATCAGTAGACTTGACACCAGAAACCTTCTCAGGACTAACAGTCACCACCTTTTCAGCAGTCTGATCACCGCCTCTTCCGCTTCCGCCGCCGGCATTGCCGGCGGCATCATCCTCCTTGTGCCGCGTCGACACGAAGAACTCATCCGCCTCCGAATCGCTGGACTCCAGCACCAGCTGCCTCTTCCGGACAGAGCCGGACCCGACCTGGGGCATGGGATTTCACCTAAAGCCCCAATCTTTTCCCACTGCAAACGCAAAAGCCGCCACTATCAGCATCACGGCCAAAAAATCCAGAAGAAAAACTACACGAGTTATTATTAATCGAGAAGGAAACCAATCCAGGCCAGGAGGGGTTCCCAATCTAATCCACGCCCACCAATCCAATCCGGATACCTTCGATTCGATTCGATCCGACTCGGAGGCCGGCCGGCCGGGCCGGGCCGCGTCACCTCCCCGAACCGACTGACCGTGCGCGCGCGCGAGAGAGAGAGAGAGAGAGAGAGAGAGGTGGAGGGTCTGGGCGATGATCTCGCCGGAGACGGGGGGGCCTTGACCTCGCCGGAGACCCTCCGCCTCGGCGACGCAGATCGGAAACAGAGGAGAGGAGAGGAGAGTAGGATGGAATCGGTGCGGCCGTCTGGGGAAGAGAGAAAATAGAACAAACAAAACAATAATGGGAAATTAGATATAGAGGAAATATCTTGCAAAAATGAATGTTAGAAACTTATCAAAATTATAACTACAGATTTTATAAATTCATTAAAAAATTATTAAAGATGGCTGTAGATTTGAAATACATTTTACCAAATCTTAAGTCTAATCTCAATTTTATTTGAGACAAACAAAAATAATTAACAGTGTCACGTTACTTTTGAAATTTGTCTTTTTTTACTCTCAAATAAAATTAAGTTTAAACTTAAGATTTTGTGAGAATGTATTCATATATATTTAGTGTTTTTTAATGAATTTATAAAATTTTTAGATATGATTTTTAACACTTGTTTTCATATTAAAAAAACGAATTAGGTGTTGAAAACTTGTAGAAATTATGGTTTTTACTACTGTGATTTTGGTGACGTTGGAAATCTCCGTTTATGATTCATCCCTGCTAATATGGAATTAGTTAATGTTAGCCTTTAGCACTGTACTTGGACCACTTTCAATTCATTTATGCCAAAATTCCGATAAATATTTTGCTTGCCACTCTACATCAAGAGGCTGAAATGATTGTGAGTACCTTTCACAGCTATTTGCTATATATTTTTTATTGAAAAGTGTTCGTCGACTAGGTTGGTGTCTTCAGTCTCCATGGTATGGTTAATGTACAAAAGATATTTGTGTAGAGAGAAGAAATTTTTAAGGTCTTCTTAGATTTTACCATATAATTTACTATAATCAGTAAATAAAAAAATAGAGTGATAATCTCCCATGTTGATAGGTTAGTCTTATATGTACATGGTCGGAGTAAATAAAATTGACAACATAATTATCCCTCCCTCGCTAACTAAAATAATTATAATATAAAACTATAGATTATTATCAATATTGTATATCTCCAACATATTTTATAGTTTTATCTATTGATATTGAGTAGGATGACAAGCTTATGCTCAACTGACTCAATTATAGTTGCTTATATAGGTTAGTCTCTAATCCTTAATTATAAAAAAGTATACTTTGCTACCTCAATCGATTGAGGTAATCCATTTTATGAGAAAAAATAGGTTTACCCAACCCTAAAGCTATTAATATTGGTTTACCCTAACCTGATTTTGCTAGGCTCTATTTTCCCAGTGTTGGCACTGGTTTTGATCCAACAGCTCAATACGTTGGTGAGGTTGGCTACCAGGTCATAGTGTATGAGTTGCATATGTCATCAACGACTCAATCTAACATGTATATGCCAGGAAAGATAATACTATCGCATGCAAACGTCCTTTACGTACCTTCTCACTTTAATATATTGCCCACTAAATGAAAGAAAGGGTTTTTATATCAATTTTTAAGTTTTTAAGACCAGAAGTGAGCACATTTGCTCAGAATTGATGAAGAAGAAAACAGCGAAATAATCCTGGGTCAAGTAAGATTTGAACCAGGTCGACATGTTGCTCCTAGCTAATTGTCGTTCTCATGTTGCCCTGCTTCTTCGCAACGATGACCATGCCAAACATCTGTTGCCTTTTGATGTCTATCTTGTTCTTTGGTTGGTTTTCTATAACGAAATCGTCTACTCATAAGGCATTAGCGACTCCGCTGGTGAAGCATGCCACTAAGAGTCTAAGACCAATGCAGGCCATAACCATGCGGCCGTATAATAGCGATCTCGCAAAAAATTTATCGAGACATGGCTCACGTAACATAAGGAGCAAGAGAACTCATCGCCAAACAGTTCATTGGCGTTGGCTGATCTAGCAGCATGTTTGATCAAATTTGCCATGTTGGCAAAAACAACCTAGCAAATCCGAATTAAGGGTTAAGTGAACCGCTATTAATTGTTTAGATGGTCAATTGAGTTTGAGGTAGCAAAGTGTACCTTTTTAATTATAATGTGCTTTGTTTTATTGTTTATACGTGACAAAATGAAGTGCAGTTTTGTTTAAAAAAAATGAGGTGTCCTTAAATAATAACATTTAAGTATCATACATATTAATATATAATATCTATATCTTGATGCCGCATGGGTTGATTATGCATTTTTTTAGATGAAGAAGAGAGATTATCGTTCGCTCTTTAGTGGTAGTAAAATTTTCATATATTTCAAGAGAAACTTTCACTAAAGTTGCGTTAGAGTTTTTTAAAAGGATTTGCACTTGTTGCAAAATGGTAATGGACTTCTGGTAGTGTGCATGTCATGTTAAAAGCGTTTCTGGCTTAAATGCAGATTTGCTCACAAAACTAAACTAAAATGGTAACTCTGTAGATAAGATATGTAAATAATCGTGTATCACGTAAGAGCATCTAACACACATAAAATAGGATCATATGTCAACGACCACATATTTGTTACAACCGACATCTTAATTTATGCATCGCACCTTTTTATATGTATATATTCTATGTAAGATTAAACACACCCTCAACCCCCCTCTGGCCGCCTCCCTCCCTCCTCTTAATTTATTTTTCATATTGGGCCTGATAGGTTTAGATTTATCAGTAGTTACCTTCTGGACAAATACAGCATTAAAATATATATTTTACAACAGCTTATTTTGGTGTACGATGAATGTATTTAAATGTCACAAACATACTTATGCGCACATTTTTCAGAACAAATAATAAAATACTGTCTCCGGTTGTCAATATTGACGTTTAGGACAAACTTTTCGCTTTAACGATTAATTTTATATAAAAAGGAATGTGATAAGTTTATAATATTATGACAATGTTTATTAAAAACATGTACCTCTATTATTTTTTAGTTTTCATATTAATTTGAGATTGAAGTTTTAAAAGTTTGACTAAATATTATCGTACACATTAAATATATTTATGATCGACATTCTTGGAGAAAGCCACACTAGTCCCGGTTCGTAACCTTCGGTAGTCCCGGTTGTCAAACCGGGACTACGAATCCGGGACTAGAGATGGACTATCTCCAGTCCCGGTTAAATAACCGGGACTAGAGATGCATCTTTAGTCCCGGTTTAAGCCACGAACCAAGACTAAAGGTGGCGGAGCCACGTGGCGCTCCGCACATCTTTAGTCCCTTGGTTGGCTTAAACCGAGACTAAAGATTAATTTTTTTAATTTATCATTTTCTACAGATTGCTATATATATATTACACATATATTATAATACACATAAATATATAATTTACACATATTTAAACGAACTTAAAAAGGAAATATACATATATTACCAAAATATGTACAATATTCATACATGTTTCCTAGCTAGCTTATAAAAAATTGTCTCTAATCTACTTTGTTGTGGTTTAGCTACTAAAACTAATGAAGAACTCCCCACGGGATCAACGACCGCTCGTTAATAAATCCCATCAAATCTTCCCGAGCGGCTTGTAAAAAGTCTCGTGGGAGGTCGTCTCTTACTCGCATAAGTGTCATTAATTACAATAAATGAGAAATAAATATATGAAATGAATAAGAAATCGAGACGTAATGTATGAATTGGTGTTATACGTACATCTAGATCATCGACAGTTTTAACTTCGGTCACAAAACGGTGAATGTAGTCGCAGACGTAATATCCACATAGGTTGGTGCCCTGCGACTGTTTTGCACACTAAAAGAGAAACGACAACATATTTAATATGCATATCATATTTTTGAACATAATAATGATTCAACTCAAATTAGGAGCAGGCATGTTACTCACTGGAAACTTCATCCGCACAGAGAGCTTATCTTTCCAATTTCGCGAACATTACCCCGGAATCATTCTCATGCCCTACGTGCAGTTGAAAGTTAGCACGTAATTATCCGAGAACCGCATATATGCAATAGAAAGTAAGATGACATTACCTGTTAAACAGTTCAAATATGTGGGAGTACGTGGACTCTGGTTTATCCATTGAGTCAAAGACATGGATCTTTGACTGACCCATGTCAAGTACTAATAGAATCCAGTGGAATCTGTAAATTGGTTTAGATGACACATATGAAACTTTATGTATGCACGGGATTGAAATTGGTTCGAAAAGAAAGAAAAAACTTACGCAGTATTATAAGGCAGAAAGATGAAGGACCGGAAGGGTTGCTTCACAAGCGCGTTGTATATGTTGTCCACTGTGTCATTAGGAAACTAATCAACCAATGAGCCGTTGATTTTCCGTGGATCCATGAATCCATGCTTGGTGCATTCGTGCTTGTTGCAGTATTGAATCACCATTCTACAATGGTTAAAAAGAATTTTAGTCAGCTAAATTCAAGGAGGTAAGAAACGAAATAACCGGGCGATACTTACAAAACCCGCGCGGTTAGAAGTGAGACGTCAAGGGCATCACGTTGGTACAGTCGAATATATCTTCGAATCGGATATAAAGGTAGTCATCTCCATCGAAGAAGTAGTCGTTGAATATTTGCATGTTATCATGTCTTCACCCTTGCTGGATCATTGCATGTACCACTGATGGAAGCGGTACATCTGAGTTGGAAGCTTTTTCACGAGATCTGGCTTGACGAGAGGCTTTCCAAGGTTGAACTTGTATTTAAGCGAAGCCTTCGCCAGGGGTGCCGCCCGTGTAATTGATCCATATTAATTCCAGCTTCTTGAATGAATTGTCTTAAATCAGGTCTAATATTTGGGATTGTGCTGAACTCCATAGGCTTCTGTAGCTGCATGCCAAGCTGGGATACATCTTTGCCCGCTTTCTTCCCCCTGCTTGAGGCCGACCGCTTTGGTACGGGTGGCGGCGTCTTCTCAATTCTCTCGAGTCTTTCTTGGACGACCGCTTGATATTGACGCGCGCTCTTGGATGATGACCGTTTAGGAGTCGGTGCTCGTTGTGGCGACGGAGGAGGGTTGGAAGGCGGTGGAGTTGGAGACGGCCGTTTAGGAGTCGGTGCTCGTGGAGGCAACGCAGGAGGCGGAGGAGGCGGAGGCGGCGAAGGAGGCGGAGGAGACGGCCCACGTGGAGGCGAGGGCGGTGGAACGATAGGAGACGATGTTCGTCCGGGAAATTTTATGTAGATCTTCCTCCAGAGAAATATTCCATGAGCCGTTTCTCCTAGCGTCGTCTCCCCATCTCCTCCGGGATATCCACCTCCGGATCTTCATAGTCGCGTTCCACTGTTCAATTTCAACCTTCGAGTACGAAGGTGGAACAGGCCGGAGTGGTAGGTGTCGTCTCGGGCTACTGGAATAGCCATGCCCGACGCGACCTGTTGAGAAGATTGCTTATTAGTTAATAATAAACGTTGATTGACAAGTTATTCAAGAAAATATACGTACAACATAAAAGTATGAAGATACCTTTATTGTTATGTTTTTGGCGGGATGTGCGAGATCACACGGGTCCGCGTGTGATGTCATCCACGGGGCATGGCGGGCCCGGTTGAGCTTTGGGGCCGGCTCGCCTTCATTTCCCGATGAGACGCGCATCTCTGCTTGTTGTTGAAGTTGTGCGGTTGTTGTTGGATCCACTGTTGGCTAACCCACGGCTCCGCTCCTCAACCAACCTTACGGCCACCCTTTCGTCGACAATCTGATCGATCTGCGAGAGCCTCATTTCCATCTCTGTGAATCTAGCATCATTCTCTCGCTTTGACCTCATTCGGCTCCTGTATGTGGCGATGTCAGCTTGGAACCCGTATTTCCAGGGGACGACGCCTTTTCCTCACGTACGCCTCGGGTGCTCTGGGTTTTGGAGGCCGAGCGTTAGCTCGTCCTTCTCTCTATCGGGCCTGAAGGAGCCTGAGGAACTGGCCTGCTCCTCTAACCTCCGTCCGGCTTCTAGAATTTCATCACCAAAGATCACTGTGCCATCGACGGGATTTAGTGAGCCGCCGTGAGCATAGGACCAGTTCTTTGATCATTTCGGCCAGTTTGCTATGCCTGGAACGATATCTCGTGCTTCTAGGTCAGTTTCCATTTTTTCTCATTTCTCCATTGCTTTTTTATAGCCGTCTGACCCAAGCCTGTGATGGTATTTCTTTTTTGCTGTGTTGGCCTTGTTCTTTTCTATGATTGATTGCGCTTCTTCACCGGTCTTGTGCTCAACAAAAGCATCCCAATGATCTCTCGAGCTTTGAGAACTTGTCGAAGTCGTGTCCGGCCCTTCGGATATATTTCTTGTGTAAGCTGTTTCTTGTAGTTCCTGAAGAGCTCTGCCATTTTCTTCAACGTCCATTCCTTGACCCTTGCCTGATCTGAGTCTGGGATGGTGAACGTCTGCAGCATTGTCGTCCACAGCATCTCTTTCTCTGAGTCTGGGAGATAGCTCTGCTCCTCTCCTCCTTTGGTAGAACGCCTCCAGTTGGCAATGCTTATGGGCACGTCATCCCTCACCACCCATCCGCTGTGCGCCACAAACTTCCTTGCAGTGTCCTCTGGGGCAATTGGTCGACCCTCAGGTGTCACCTCCGTTATGACATGTCGACCCTCTATTTTCTTGCTCAGGCCACATGGCCTCTTCTGTCCAGCGGAGGTGGAGGCGGAGCCCTCGTTCCTCTCCTCGTTCTCTCGCTCGTCTCGCCCTCATTCCCTCCTCCTCGTTCGAGTGCGATCCGGATCTTCGTGTCCCTCCTCGTTGTAAAACTCGTTCCTCGTGCGATCTCATCAAGGAGAAAGCTGTTCCTCGTCATGATCCGCCATTTGATTGATGTGGGTTGAGGACTTAATCAAAGAATTCGAAAAAATTATTGTCGGTTAATACATGTACCAATTATTTACGAATATCATGTATGTCTATGTAAAAAAACATAGTCAGAAAAGAAGAAAATGAAAAAAATAGATGAAATCCGATAGACACTAGATCCAATTGTGCACATCCACAATGGTGATATTTTTTTAGAAGTCACTTCCTGGATTACATCTACACCGAACGAACGAACGACCGAACGACCAAACGACCGACCGAACGATCGATCATTCGTTCAATCTATCGTTCACGTCTCCGTTCTGTCGTTCGTTCGTTCACCCTCAACCCTAAACTCTAAATGCAGTTCCCTAAACCCATCCCTAACCCTAACCTATCGTTCGTTCACGTCCATTCGTTCACGTCTGTGAGTACGATCATCTGGAGGAGAGGAGAGAAAGAGATGATCATGTATGTGAGGGAGATAAGGTCGAGAGGAGAGGAAGTAGAGAGGAGAGGACAGAGAGGACGTTGCATGCCTATGTACGTTGTAACGACCGAACGACCGACCGACCGACCGAACGAACGAACGACCGAACGAACGAACGAACGACCGAACGAATGAACGAACGCACGACCAACCGACCGACCGAACGAGTGTTTGTTCGTGCGTCCATCCGTTCGTCCACGTCCGTACGGCTGTCCGTCCGTTCGTCCGTCCACATCCGTTTGTTGATTTTATCGTTCTCGTTCATTGAAAAATACAAACGTCACAAGTCACATACACATTCAAATTTAAATCTATTCATGCATTTAAATTTAAATACACATTCAAAATTCTAAATTCACAATATTTATGCATTAAAATTTAAATAAACAGTCCATTTACATATAAAGTCCATACAAATTTACACATACACATCGAAATCAGATTCACAAATTTACACATACACATCGAAATCATATTCAAATCCTCCTCATTCATTCACATTCACAAAATTTATAAAATTCACAAAATTCATTCACATTCATATTCATTAAACATATAGCACGGCGGCGGCGGCGGCGACGGCGGAGACGACAATGGTGGTGATGGCGATGGCATCGACGGCGGCGGCTAACCCCAGCACGCATCACGGAGAAACAAGGGGCGACGGCGGCTAACCTGCGGCGGCGGCGGTGACGGCGACGAAGACCTTGGCGCAGCGGTCCCTTAGCGATGACGACGGCGACGAAGACGGCGGAGACGGCATGCTGCGGCGGCGTCCTTGTGCTCGGCGACGGCGAAGAAGACGATGTAGTTGTGCGAAAACGGCTAAGTGTTTGGATCCCAGTGAAGCCCTTGCTATATATAGGTACCTGCTCTATTGTCCCGGTTGAAGCAACCAATCGGGACTAGAGATGATATAGTCCGGTTGGTGGCTTCACCGGGACAACGAGCATACCTTTTGTCTGGTTAAAGCCACGGACCAGGGACTAGAGACGGCGGGCAACCACGTGTCCCGGTAGGTGGGCATCTCTAGTCCGGTTTAAGCCACCAACCGAGACTAGAGATGTTTTCCCGCCCGCTGAAATTCACCTCTAGTTTTGGGTGGTTTCAAAAAACAGGACTAATTATTACCGTGCCCAATTATATTGTGTTATTGTCACATCCGGGTTTTTCCCTAATTTATTTAAATAATTTACCCTGAAATAATCGAATTTACGAAATTAACTCGGAGCCAACCAATAATTTTAAAATGCAATTAATAAATAGAAACGACATGGTAGGATTTTTTTGAATTCGCATGTCAAAATACGCTAACGATTTTTCTTGGAATTTTAGAACACTCTAAGTATTTTTAATCAATCAAATAAGAAAACGACAATTTAATTAAGTCCCCAATTTCCTTTTTTTCCTTTTTTTTTTTTTCTTTTCCTTTTTCCGTACCGCCCGTACGGTTTCCGCCCTTCGCTCCGTGCCGGGCCGCCGGCCCGCCGCTCCGGCCCAAGCCGCCTCCCCGTCGCGCGCGTCGCTCTCCCTCGGTCGTGGGCGAGGCCCACGATGCGGCCGCGCCGCAGTGCGGCCGCTCCCGCTCCGCAGCCAAGCAGTGGGCCCCACTGTCGGGCCTCCTCCTCGCGCCGGCAAGCCCGGCCGCCGTCGCCGCCATGCGCCGCTCCTCGTCCGCCTTTTCCAGGCCCGTCCGTGCGCCGTGCCCCGTGGGCCCTTGCCGAGCACCGCCTGCGTCCCGCACCGTCGCAGCTTTTCCACGCCGAAACGGTCGTCGTCGCCCGAAACGACCGCCGGAAATCTCTCCCTCTCTCCGAGTCCGAAACCGCCGGTGACCTTATCCCGCCGTATCAGTGCCGGTTTCAACCTCTTCTCTCCCCCTTTAAAATCCCCTTGAGCTCCGCCGTGTTTCCCCTTTGTTGGCCGTCGTTTCTAGCCCCGAATCGTCGCCGTCTCCGTCCTTTTCTTTCACCGTCGGTGAGCTCACCGCCGTTCCCGTTTCTCTTTTTATTTACTTCGTTTCCTTTTGTTTCCCTTCCGCTCGCGTGCCGCCGCTCGCCGAGTCCGTCGGCGTGTCCGCCGCCGCGCCAAGTCGCCGCAAGCCGCTTCCGCCGCCGCGCCACCCCGGCCGCGGTGAAACCCTAAATCGCCGCCGCGCGCAAACCCTAACCTAGCCTTCGCCCCGCCGTCCGATCGCCGCCGATCCGGTCGCTCGGATCTCGCCACGTGGTAGCAATCCGTGGCCGCGCCTCCGGCTCCGCGTGCGCGGCCGTGTGCTAACGTCGCCCTAGGGCTGACGCCAGCCGCCGACGTCATGCGACGTCAGCCCCGAGCCGCGCGTGGATGACGTCACCGGGGACTTAATTGCGCAATAAATAATTTAGTCTTTTTGTTTAGTTTAAAAATCACAATTAAACTTCTAAAATTCATATCTTTTGAATCCGAGCTCCGTTTTAGCCCATTCAAATTTCATTAAATCCAGAAAAATGTCAAGAATCCATTAAAAATACTTTCCAGTGCTGTTTAAGTAGACTTTTTAGGGTGTTTGTTGAGTGCTTTGTTTGTCGTGTAGATCCCGAGTTTTCCGGCGAGCCCGTTCTCTTCGAAGTAGTCGCCGAGGTTCCTCGTCTCCGAGCAAGGCAAGTCATACCTTACATTGACCATATTGTACCTATTTTATGTAAATACCTCTTTTCGTTCAAATACGCATATGTTTTAGAATGTCATTTCATGGGATGTTTATACCTATTGCACTCAACCATAGGATTGTTTACCTTATACCATTGATAACTTGGGGTCCAATGTGACTAGATGATAGTTTAAGGTTGCTTAGTTATGCTTAGCGCAACTAGTTCACTTAAGGGAATCACACTAATCAAGTTTATTACTAAAGTTGACCTTCCGATGATATTAAGATATGACCTTGTTTTCATAATAGTGAATTATGAAAAGGTGGGTCGTGAGCACATGGCTGGACTTTGGTTAGCGTGCTCATGACGATTAAGGACCGGTTCTCGGGAAACCCTGGAAGGAATGCCGTGCATACCACAAGCCGGCATGGGTAATGGCGGGTCAGTAGCGTAGTGTCTCTAGTCGACGTATCCCGAGAGAGGGTGGGCGTGATGGAGTTGGGTCGGCCCGGTTTTAAGGGTTGATCGCTTTCGGATTCACCGCGGCACTAGAGGGGGCTGCCCATTGCCCGATGGGAATGGGGGCGAAACCTTGGTGTGGTACGATTGACTAGAGGGGTTATGTGAAGGGTCTGTCACAGTTCCTTTCCGGGCACCGTGGTGGTGCACCGGCGCACGGTAACATGTTGTGGGATTGTGTCTTGTGGGTACAGTTGTACACCTCGATCGAGTAAAAACTATTCGAATAGCCGTGCCCACGGTTACGGGCGATCGACCGATTCACCTTGATTAGTCTCATTTATTTATTCAAATGAAATGTGGAAGCATGACTAGTGCGGGTGGATGGATGGGCCTGTTGCAACGTGGTTTGAGCGTTGGACAGTGTTTGTTTAATCTTTGCTTAAATGTTACTACTTTTTTACTTGTCTTCAAATATTGTTATTATATACGCAAATGTTGTTTATGCAAATTGAGCCCCTTGACCTTTCCTTGTTATTTATCTTGCATCATGTCCCCTTTTCGGTGTGACTTGTTGAGTACGATGGTTGTACTCGGTCTTGCTTCTTTTTCCCACTCCGGTGCGGAGGTTGAGATCGAGGTCTCAGGAGGTGTAGGCTTGTTCTCGTCAAGGTTTAGCTGTGGAGTTGGTGTTCCGCTTCGCTCGTGTCAAGTTTAGCTTAAGTCAGTTTTTTTTCCTTTCCACTGCATTTGTGTAACTCTTTTATATTGTTTCTAAGACGAGGAATCTGTATTATCAATAACGTCGATTTGTGTACCTCGGCTGATGCCTGGACGAGGGTGTAATGCACAAATTAGCTGCAGAAATTCTGGTGTGAATTTCTGGGCGTGACAAGTTGATATCAGAGCCTTCCTGTGACTGTAGGACAAGCCAACTGGAAACCTTAAGAGCCATCTAATTCTTTTCATGTGCATATGTTTTGAAAAAAAGGGGTGTTTTGAAAAGTGGAGTCAGTCTAGGGATTAGGAATTGCGAAAATGGGATGTTGGTCGTGGGTTTTTGAGCATGTTTTGATTTTCCCACTCCTTTGTTTCTATAGATGGCAGGTTCCCCAGCGACGCACTGCGGAAAAGGGATGACAGGCTTCGTTGCAGAGCTGGCGCGTATGGCCCTTGCAATTGGATATCCTGAAGCACCGGAGTATACAACAGTTGCGCCTCTCAGTGGCGAGTTGCCCTACCGTGTTCGGTTGGAGGTACACGGGTTCGTGGGGACGTGTCTTCCCAACATGGAGGTCACGGCTTCGGAGGCACGTCGGATCACGCTTGTCAAGAAGCCGCCTACCCGATGTTAGCCGGGATGAGGGAGGCGCATGATGCCGACCTTCGCACCTCCTCCTACCGCTACCATCCCCGTCGAGGTAGTTCCTCGGAGGTCGGTGTATTCAAGTCTACGGCGAGAGGAGAATGACTCTACCTTCGGTCACATGTGCACCGTGCTCAAAGGACTGGATCGATGCACTCGACCTACACAAGGCAACCAAAGAGCGAACGACAAGAAGATGCGAGGATCGCGCAGCTGCAGGACGAAGTGGTTCGTCGAAGAAGGAGGTAGCGAGTTGAAGGGACTCCCGCCACCGGTTGGGGTTAGACTCCGCACTATGCCTCGGAAGACCACCACCGCGCCGTCCGTATCCAAGTGGCACCTCGGATTCCACCGCCTTCTCCAGCTCCACCCGCTCCAGTTCAGCGCCGGTTCCGGTTCCTCTGCTGTAGGTTACGCCTCACCTTTGCTCCGGCTTCGGCGAATCAAGGCGGAGGTGGCGTAATGGTTGGATCTCCGTCTCCGGTGACTCAAGCTCGAGAATTCGGCTGAAGACATGGACTCGAAGAGACTCGAGATTCCTCGGAGGGAAGAGGCGGGATCGGTTGGGCTACGGCGGCCGATTCGAAGAGTCCAAGTCGGAGGTGACGCCCGAGGACTCTAGGAGCCGTTCGGAAGAGTGGGGATCTTACGAAGGAAACGGTTTCGACTCCTCGTCTCGTGGATCGTTCTAGTTGCCCTCCTTAGTTTTACCGTTTAACTTAGTTTGTCTTCTTGGTAGTTCTTTGTGTGTTAGGCCTTTGTGTGGGGGATAGGCGGGTCGATATCAAGTGTGATATGACTGACCAATTAAGGATGTTTGATGCTTTTCCTTGTTTTTAGTCAAGATCAGAACAATGCATTTGAATTCAAATAATAAAGATTAGTTCTAAGTCTGCTCTGTTTTTCTTCTTTTCTCTCTCTTTGGTCGGTCGTCTCCTTCGGATGGTGAACACCGGGACCGGCGGGCGACAAGCAACAATGGGCGATCGAGTGCCAACAACAACGAGGCTCACGACGCCAATGGCAATGCTCCTCCACCGCCACCCGAGAACCCCACCATTGCTCAAGTGCTCGCTTCACAGACATAGATGATGGCTGCAATGATGCAACAAATGCAACAACAACACCATCAGATGCAACAACAGATGCTGCAACAAATGCAGCAACAGCAGCAGAACAATCAGTTTGCCGCCCCACCACCCCAAGGCCCGAGTTCCTTCGTGTCCGACCGCCGACCTCTCCGGCACCACTAACCCCATGGAGGCTAATGATTGGCTTCATGCCATAGAGAAGAAGTTAGATCTGCTGCGGTGCACGGATCGGAGAAAGTCTCGTTTGCCACTCATCGATTATGGGGTCCCGCTTGCTTTGTGAGACAACTACTTGGTTACTCGCCCGGCGGGGACAGCAGTTACCTGGGAAGAGTTTCGTCGTAGTTTCAGGACCGCACACATTCCTGCGGGAATAGTTGCACGAAAAAGCGTGAGTTCCGTTCTCTTGAGCGGGTAACGGATCGATTCGAGTATCCGCACGAGTTTAATCGTCTTGCCCGTTATGCCCCGAGAAGATGTGCGCCGATGCGAAAGGCGGGAAAAGTTTTTGGCTGGTTTGGATGATGAACTCACGGACAAGCTTATCTCCAGAGAATATGCTAACTTTGAGAAGCTGGTTGACAAGGCCATTCGACGGAAGATCGGCGCAACAAGATGATCAAGAAGAGAAAAGTATTCCGATCACGACCTCCTCAACGCAGGGAAATCAGCGAGGCCGCGTTTTATGCACGAAAGTCGAGTGGACCTACCACCATGATTGTTCGTCGGCATCGACCTTATCACCTGGGAATTTCCAAGCGCGGTAGTGGCGGTGGTCGGCAAACGCGTACTCCGGCCCCGCGCCCTCCAACGGCGCCATCCCGGCAAGATCCACGGCCACCACCTCCAAGGAAGGACTCGGAGGAAAGCCGGAGTCTGTTTCAACTGTGGTGATCCGGGCATTTTGCGGACAAGTGTCCAAAGCCAAGACGCGCTGGGCCAAGGTTCATCCGGGCTCGAGTCAACCATGCGTCCGCGAGGAAGCACGGACCGCTCTGAAGTTATACTGGGTATGTTTTACGTAAACTTTACTCCTGCCACGGTATTGTTTGATTACGGCGCTACACATTCATTTATCTCAAAGCAGTTTGTTGGGGCACATGGGTTGTCGGTAGTGGGACTTAAGATACCTATGCGGGTTCAAACCCACGGAAACCACTTGAAGACCACTCGGTTTGTCCCTCGGTGACCATAGAAATCCAAGGATCTATGTTTCTAGCCAACCTCATCCTCCTTCGGTCCAAAGGCATAGATGTCATCCTTGGGATGGATTGGTTGTCCGGACATAAGGGAGTAGTTGACTGCGCTAGTCGCACCATTACTTTAATCAATATGAAAGGAGAAAGAATTGTTTTTCGCTCTCCCATGCAAGTCAAGCCCGTAGCAAGTTTGAATCATGTTTCCACCGGGGAATCGTCCGAAATGGCGGCCAAGACCCCTGTGAAGTTAGAGGATATCCCCATCGTCGAGAATACCACGAAGTTTTCCCAGAAGACTTAACTCGGATGCCGCCAAAAAGGGAAATTGAATTCCGGATTGATCTAGTACCAGGACCGCCCCAATACACAAGAGGCCGTATAGGATGGGAGCCAACGAGTTGGTCGAAGTAAAGAAGCAAGTGGATGAACAGTTGCAAAAAGGGTATATTCGCCCGAGCACATCGCCTTGGGGTGCTCCGGTGATTTTCGTGAAAAGAAAGACAAGACCAAGAGGATGTGTGTCGATTATCGCGCCCTCAATGAGGTTACTATCAAGAACAAGTATCCCTACCACGGATTGATGATTTATTCGATCAACTCAAAGGGGCCAAGGTATTTTCCAAGATAGACTGCGATCGGGCTATCATCGGTTGAGGATTCGGGAAGAGGACATTCCCAAGACCGCCTTCACCACCGTGTATGGATGCACGAGTGTACGGTCATGTCTTTTGGGTTAACCAACGCACCGGCTTTCTTTATGAATCGATGAACAAGGTGTTTATGGAGTTCTTGGATAAATTCGTGGTGGTGTGCATCGACGACATTTTGGTCTACTCTAAGTCGGAGGAGGATCATGAGCAACATCTTCGGACAAGTACTCGAGAAGTTGAGAGATCATCAACTCTACGCCAAGTTTAGCAAGTGTGCTTTACGGTTAAAGGAGGTACGGTTCCTCGGCCACATTGTGAATACCCAAGGAGTAGCCGTGGATCCAGCAAATGTGGAATCGGTTACCAAGTGGACCCCGCCTAAAACGGTTACGCAGATCCGAAGTTTCCTTGGACGCGAGGTTACTACCGCCGCTTCATTGAGAACTTCTCCAAAATCGCCAAGCCGATGACTCAAGCGTTGAAGAAAGATGAGAAGTTTAAGTGGTCGGAGAATGCAACAAGAGTTTTGAAGAGCTCAAGAGGAAGTTGGTGTGCTCGCACCGGTGTTGATCTTGCCCGACCCAGCAAAGGACTTCCAAGTTTATTGTGATGCATCTCGCCAAGGGTTGGGATGTGTGTTGATGCAAGAAGGCAAAGTGGTCGCATATGCATCTCGTCAATTGCGCCCACACGAAAACAACTACCCCACTCATGATGCGGAGTTAT
The DNA here is from genome assembly GCA_019925245.2 of Oryza australiensis. Taxonomy (NCBI): domain Eukaryota; kingdom Viridiplantae; phylum Streptophyta; class Magnoliopsida; order Poales; family Poaceae; genus Oryza; species Oryza australiensis. The sequence continues at coordinate 6,199,709 of JAIFGZ020000342.1, forward strand.
TCGCAGTGGTTCATGCACTGAAGATCTGGCGACACTACCTAATTGGTAATCGTTGTGAAGTGTATACGGATCACAAAAGTCTTAAGTACATTTTCACCCAACCGGATTTAAACCTCCGACGAGAGAAGATGGTTGGAACCGATCAAAGATTATGACTTAGGATACATTACCATCCGGCAAAGCTAATGTGGTTGCGGATGCACTAAGCCGAAAGAGTTCTTGCACCACCCTCGAGTGTCGAAGGAATGTGTGACCGATTGCGCGAGTAATTCGAGAATCTAAATCTACGAGTGGTGAATTTTGGTTTTGTGGTCGCTCGGAAGCCCAACCCACTCTCATTGATCAAATTCGGGCTGCTCAGGCATCAGATCCCGAGATGGCTGAACTCAAGAAGAACATGAGAGTCGGAAAGGCTCGTGGTTTTTTGGAAGACGAGCATGGTACAATCTGGATGGGAAAGAGATTGTGTGTGCCAGAAGACAAGGATTTGAAAAAGTGATCCTTACGGAAGTTCACCAAACCCAATACTCAATTCACCGGGCAAGTACAAAGATGTATCAAGATCTTAAAGAAAAGTTTTGGTGGGTCGGCATGAGGAGGGAGATAGCCGAGTTTGTTGCACTTTGTGATGTTTGTCGGCGGGTGAAGGCGAACATCAACGGCCGCCGGATGTTGCAACCACTTGATTCCGAATGGAAATGGGAAGAAATTGAAATGGATTTCATCACGGGTTTACCCCGCACAACGTCGAGGATATGACTCAATTTGGGTCGTGGTGGACCGACTCACCAAGGTGGCCCACTTCATACCGTACATACCACCTACTCGGGAAGAAGCTAGCGAGCTTTATCTCGTAAGGATCATGTGTTTGCATGGCGTGCCTAAGAAGATCGTGTCAGATAGGGAAGTCGGTTTACTTCCAAGTTCGGAAGAAGTTGCAGGAAGAGCTCGGTACCGTTTGAATTTTAGCACGGCCTATCATCCGCAAAGACGGTCAAGCGAGAGAGTGAATCAGATTTTGGAAGACATGCCGAGAGCATGCGCACTCGATTGTGGAAAGCGTGGGACAAAAAGCTTGCCCTATGCAGAATTCTCTTACAACAACGGTTATCGAGCCGGCATTCAAATGGCACCGTATGAAGCACTTGTATGGACGGAAATGCCGCACACCCCTATGCAGGATCGAGACGGGTGAGCGCCGGTTGTTTGGCACGAAGTAATAAGTGAAGCGAGAGGAAAAGGTCCGAGCGATTCGGGAAAGGTTGAAGATTGCGCATAGCCCGAGAAGAGCTATGCGATAATCGTCGAAGAGATCTCGCTTTTGAAGCGGGAGATTTTGTGTATCTTCGCGTTACACCACTCAGGGAGTACACCGTTTCCAAACCAAAGGTAAGTTGGCACCACGTTTCGTGGGACCATACGAGATTCGGGAACGTCGAGGAGAAGTGGCCTATCACGGAGCTTCCTCCAACATGACTGGTATTCACGACGTGTTTCATGTGTCCCAGTTAAAGAAGTGTTTAAGGGTACCAGGAAGAGTAAGCGAGTCCGGACAGATTGAAATCAAGGAGGACTTAACCTATGTAGAGAGACCAAGCACGTATTCTTGAGGTCGGTGAAAGAAGGACTCGGAACAAGGTTATCGGGTTTTGCAAGGTTCAATGGACTCATCACTCCGAGAAAGAAGCTACTTGGGAACGAGAAGATGAGCTAAAGGCCGCGCACCCGCAACTTTTCGCCGTACCTCAGAATCTCGGGGTCGAGATTCCGTTTAAGGGGTAGGTTGTCACATCCTGGGTTTTTCCCTAATTTATTTAAATAATTTACCCTGAAATAATCGGAATTTCTAAAATTAACCTGGAGCCAACCAATAATTTTAAAATGCAATTAATAAATGGAAACGACATGGTAGGATTTTTCTTGAATTCGCATGTCAAAATACGCTAACAGGATTTTCTTGGAATTTTAGAACACTCTAAGTATTTTTAATCAATCAAATAAGAAAACAACAATTTAATTAAGTCCCCAATTTCCTTTTTTTTCCTTTTTCTTTTTTTTTCTTTTCCCTTTTTCCGTACCGCCCGTACGGTTTCCCGCCCTTCGCTCCGTGCGGGCCGTCGGCCGCACCGCTCCGCCAAGCCGCCTCCCGTGCGCGCGCTCTCCTCGGTCGTGGGCGAGGCCACGATGCGGCCGCGCCGCGGAGTCTGCGGCTGCTCCGCTCCGCGGGCCACCGCAGTGAGGCCCCACTGTCGGGCCTCCTCCCTCGCGCCCGCAAGCCGGCCGCCGTCGCCGCCATGCGCCGCTCCTCGTTCGCCTTTTCCGGCCCGTCCGTGCGCCCCGTGCCCCGTGGGCCCTTGCCGAGCACCGGCTGCGTCCCCGCACCGTCGCCGCTTTTCCGCACGCCGAAACGGTCATCGTCGCCCGAAACGACCGCCGGAAATCTCTCTCTCTCTCTCCAGGAGTCGAAACCGCCGGTGACCTTATCCCCGTCGTATCCGTGCCGGTTTCAACCTCTTCTCTCCCCTTTAAAACCCCTTGAGCTCCGCCGTGTTTCCCCTTTGTTGGCCGTCGTTTCTAGCCCCGAATCGTCGCCGTCTCCGTCCTTTTCTTTCACCGTCGGTGAGCTCGCCGCCGTTCCCCGTTTCTCTTTTTATTTACTTCGTTTCCTTTTGTTTCCCTTCCGCTCGCGTGCCACTCGCCGGAGTCCCGTGTCCATGCATTGCGCTCGTCGCCGGCAAGCGCTTGGCCGCCGCGCGCCCCGGCCGGCGGTGAAACCCTCGTCGCCGCCGCGCCCACAAACCCTAACCCTAGCCTTCGCCCGCCGTCCGATCGCCGCCGATCCGGTCGCTCGGATCTCGCCACGTGGTAGCAATCCAGCCGCGGTCCCGGCTCGCGTGCGCTAGCTGTGTGCTGGCGTCACCCTAGGGCGACGCCACCGCGACGTCATGCGACATCAGCCCCGAGCCGCGCGTGGATGACGTCACCGGGGACTTAATTACGCAATAAATAATTTAGTCTTTTCTGTTTAGTTTAAAAATTGCAATTAAACTTCTAAAATTCATATCTTTTGAATCCGAGCTCCGTTTTAGCCTATTCAAATTTCATTAAATCCAGAAAAATGTCAAGAATCCATTAAAAATATTTTCCAGTGCTGTTTCAGTAGACTTTTTAGGGTGTTTGTTGAGTGCTTTGTTTGTCGTGTAGATCCCGAGTTTTTCGGCGAGCCCGTTCTCTTCGAAGTAGTCGCCGAGGTTCCTCAGTCTCCAGAGCAAGGCAAGTCATACCTTACATTGACCATATTGTACCTATTTTATGTAAATACCTCTTTTTCGTTCAAATACTGCATATGTTTTAGAATGTCATTTCATGGGATGTTTATACCTATTGCACTCAACCATAGGATTGTTTACCTTATACCATTGATAACTTGGGGTCCAATGTGACTAGATGATAGTTTAAGGTTGCTTAGTTATGCTTAGCGCAACTAGTTCACTTAAGGGAATCACACTAATCAAGTTTATTACTAAAGTTGACCTTAGATGATATTAAGATATGACCTTGTTTTCAATAATAGTGAATTATGAAAAAGGTGGGTCGTGAGCACATGGTGGACTTTGGTTAGCGTGCTCATGACGATTAAGGACCGTTCTCGGGAAACCCCGGAAGGAATGCCGTGCATACCACAAGCCGGCATGGGTAATGGTGGGTCCAGGCGTAGCCGTCTCTAGTCGACGTATCCCGGAGAGGGTGGGCGTGATGGAGTTGGGTCGGCCCGGTTTTAAGGGTTGATCAGCTTTGGATTCACCGCGGCACTAGAGGGCTGCCCATTGCCGATGGGAATGGGGGCGAAACCTTGGTGTGGTACGATTGACTAGAGGGGTTATGTGAAGGGTCTGTCACAGTTCCTTTCCGGGGCACCGTGGTGGTGCACCGGCGCACGGTAACATGTTGTGGGATTGTGTCTTGTGGGTACGGTTGTACACCTCTCGATCGAGTAAAAACTATTCGAATAGCCGTGCCCACGGTTACGGGCGATCGACCGAGATTCACCTTGATTAGTCTCATTTATTTATTCAAATGAAATGTGGAAGCATGACTAGTGCGGGTGGATGGATGGGCCTGTTGCAACATGGTTTGAGCGTTGGACGGTGTTTGTTTAATACTTGCTTAAATGTTACTCTTTTTTCTGTCTTCAAATATTGTTATTATATACGCAAATGCTTGTTTATGCAAATTGAGCCCTTTGACCTTTCCTTGTTATTTATCTTGCATCATGTCCCCTTTTCGGTGTGACTTGTTGAGTATGATGGTTGTACTCGGTCTTGCTTCTTTTTCCCACTCCAGGTGCCGAGGTTGAGATCGAGGTCTCCGAGGAGGTGTAGGCTTGTTCTCGTCAAGGTTTAGTGTGGAGTTGGTGTTCCGCTCGCTCGTGTCAAGTTTAGCTTAAGTCGGTTTTTTCCTTTCCACTTGCATTTGTGTAACTCTTTTATATTGTTTCCAAGACGAGGAATCGTATTATCAATAACGTCGATTTGTGTACCTCGGTGATGCCCGGACGAGGGTGTAATGCACAAATTAGCCGTAGAAATTCGGTGTGAATTTCGGGCGTGACAAGTTGATATCGAGCCTTCCGTGACGTAGGACAAGCCAACGGAAACCTTAAGAGCCATCTAATTCTTTTCATGTGCATATGTTTTGAAAAAAAGGGGTGTTTTGAAAAGTGGAGTCGGTCTAGGGATTAGGAATTGCGAAAATGGGATTTTGGTCGTGGGTTTTGAGCATGTTTTGATTTTCCCACTCCTTTGTTTCTATAGATGGCGAGGTTCCCCGGCGACGCGGAAAAGGGATGACAAAGCTTCGTTGCGGTGGCGCGTATGGCCCTTGCAATTGGATATCTGCAAGCACCGGAGTATACAAGTTGCGCCTCTCGGTGGCGAGTTGCCCTACCGTGTTCGGTTGGAGGTACACGGGTTCGTGGGGACGTGTCTTCCCAACATGGAGGTCACGGCTTAGGAGGCACGTCGGATCACGCTTGTCAAGAAGCCGCCTACGATGTTAGCCGGGATGAGGAGGCTGCATGATGCGACCTTCGCACCTCCTTCTACCGCTACCATCCCCGTCGAGGTAGTTCCTCGGAGGTCGGTGTATTCAAGTCTACGGCGAGAGGAGAATGACTCTACCTTCGGTCACATGTGCACCGTGCTCAAAGGCTGGATCGGATGCACTCGACCTACACAAGGCAACCAAAGAGCGAACGACAAGAAGATCCGAGGATCGCGCAAGCTGCGGGGACGAAGTGGTTCGTCGAAGAAGGAGGTAGGCGAGTTGAAGGGACTCCCGCCACCGGTTGGGGTTAGACTCCGCACTATGCCTCGGAAGACCACCACCGCGCTTTGTCCGTATCCGGCGGCACCTCGGATTCCACCGCCTTCTCGGCTCCACCCGCTCCGGTTCGGCGCCGGTTCCGGTTCCTCTGCTGCAGTTACGCCTCACCTTTGCTCCGGCTTCGGCGAATCAAGGCGGAGGTGGCGTAATGGTTGGATCTCCGTCTCCAGTGACTCAAGCTCGAGAGAATTCGGCTGAAGACATGGACTCAGAAGAGACTCGAGATTTCTCGGAGGGAAAAGGCGGGATCGGTTGGGCTACGGCGGCGATTCGGAAGAGTCCAAGTCGGAGGTGACGCCGAGGACTCTAGGAGCCGTTCGGAAGAGTGGGGATCTTACGAAGGAAGCAGTTTCGACTCCTCGTCTCGTGGATCGTTCTAGTTGCCCTCCTTAGTTTCTACGTTTAACTTAGTTTGTCTTCTTGGTAGTTCTTTGTGTGTTAGGCGCTTGTGTGGGGGATAGGCGCGGTCGATATCAAGTGTGATATGACTGACCAATTAAGGATGTTTGATGCTTTTCCTTGTTTTTAGTCAAGATCGAACAATGCATTTGAATTCAAATAATAAAGATTAGTTCTAAGTCATCTGTTTTTCTTCTTTTCTCTCTCTTTGGTCGGTCGTCTCCTTCGGATGGTGAACACCGGGACGCTGGGCGGACGGCAACAATGGGCGTCGAGTGCCAACAACAACGAGGCTCACGACGCCAATGGCAATGCTCCTCCACCGCCACCCGAGAACCCCACCATTGCTCAAGTGCTCGCTTCACAGACACGAGATGATGGCTGCAATGATGCAACAAATGCAACAACAACACCATCGAGATGCAACAACGAATCTTGCAACAAATGCGCAAGCAAGCGAGAACAATCGGTTGCCGCCCCACCACCCCGATCCAAGCTGCGAGTTCCTTCGTGTCCGACCGCCGACCTTCTCCAGCACCACTAACCCCATGGAGGCTAATGATTGGCTTCATGCCATAGAGAAGAAGTTAGATCTGCTGCGGTGCACGGATCGAGAAAGTCTCGTTTGCCACTCATCGATTACGGTCCGCTTCGGACTTGGTGGGACAACTACTTGGTTACTCGCCGGCGGGACGGCGGTTACAGGGAAGAGTTTCGTCGTAGTTTCGGGACCGCACACATTCTGCGGGAATAGTTGCACGAGAAAAAGCGTGAGTTCCGTTCTCTTGAGCGGGGTAACGGATCGATTCGAGTATGCGCACGAGTTTAATCGTCTTGCCCGTTATGCCCCGGAAGATGTGCGCACGATGCGAGAAAGGCGGGAAAAGTTTTTGGTGGTTTGGATGATGAACTCACGGACAAGCTTATCTCCGAGAATATGCTAACTTTGAGAAGCTGGTTGACAAGGCCATTCGACGGGAAGATGGCGCAACAAGATGATCAAGAAGAGAAAAGTATTCCAGTCACGACCTCCTCAACGAGGGAAATCGGCGAGGCGCGTTTTATGCACGAAAGTCGAGTGGACCTACCACCATGATTGTTCGTCGGCATCGACCTTATCACCCGGGAATTTCCAAGCGGCGGTAGTGGCGGTGGTCGGCAACGGCGTACTCCGGCCCACGCCCTCCAACGGCGCCATCCCGGCAACGATCACAGCCACCACCTCCAAGGAAGGACTCGGAGGAAAGCCGGAGTCTGTTTCAAGCGTGGTGATCCGGGCATTTTGCGAGACAAGTGTCCAAAGCCAAGACGCGCTGGGCCAAGGTTCATCCGGGCTCGAGTCAACCATGCGTCCGCCGAGGAAGCACAGACCGCTCCTGAAGTTATACTGGGTATGTTTTCTGTAAACTTTACTCCTGCCACAGTATTGTTTGATTCTGGCGCTACACATTCATTTATCTCAAAGCAGTTTGTTGGGGCACATGGGTTGTCAGTAGTGGGACTTAAGATACCTATGCGGGTTCAAACCCCTGGAAACCACTTGAAGACCACTCAGTTTTGTCCCTCAGTGACCATAGAAATCCAAGGATCTATGTTTCTAGCCAACCTCATCCTCCTTCAGTCCAAAGGCATAGATGTCATCCTTGGGATGGATTGGTTGTCCAGACATAAGGGAGTAGTTGACTGCGCTAGTCGCACCATTACTTTAATCAATATGAAAGGAGAAAGAATTGTTTTTCGCTCTCCCATGCAAGTCAAGCCCGTAGCAAGTTTGAATCATGTTTCCACCGGGGAATCGTCCGAAATGGCGGCCAAGACCCTGTGAAGTTAGAGGATATCCCAATCGTCGAGAGAATACCCCTGAAGTTTTCCCGAAGACTTAACTCGAGATGCCGCCAAAAGGGAAATTGAATTCCGGATTGATCTAGTACCCGGGACCGCCCCAATACACAAGAGGCCGTATAGGATGGGAGCCAACGAGTTGGTCGAAGTAAAGAAGCAAGTGGATGAACAGTTGCAAAAAGGGTATATTCGCCCGAGCACATCGCCTTGGGGTGCTCCGGTGATTTTCGTGAAAAAGAAAGACAAGACCAAGAGGATGTGTGTCGATTATCGCGCCCTCAATGAGGTTACTATCAAGAACAAGTATCCCCTACCACGGATTGATGATTTATTCGATCAACTCAAAGGGGCCAAGGTATTTTCCAAGATAGACCTGCGATCGGGCTATCATCAGTTGAGGATTCGGGAAGAGGACATTCCCAAGACCGCCTTCACCACCGGTATGGGTATGCGAGTGTACGGTCATGTCTTTTGGGTTAACCAACGCACCGGCTTTCTTTATGAATCTGATGAACAAGGTGTTTATGGAGTTCTTGGATAAATTCGTGGTGGTGTGCATCGACGACATTTTGGTCTACTCTAAGTCAGAGGAGGATCATGAGCAACATCTTCGGACAGTACTCGAGAAGTTGAGAGATCATCAACTCTACGCCAAGTTTAGCAAGTGTGCTTTCTGGTTAAAGGAGGTACAGTTCCTCGGCCACATGTGAATACCCAAGGAGTAGCCGTGGATCCAACAAATGTGGAATCAGTTACCAAGTGGACCCCGCCTAAAACGGTTAGGCAGATCCGAAGTTTCCTTGGACTGGCAGGTTACTACCGCCGCTTCATTGAGAACTTCTCCAAAATCGCCAAGCCGATGACTCAAGCTGTTGAAGAAAGATGAGAAGTTTAAGTGGTCGCGAGAATGCAACAAGAGTTTTGAAGAGCTCAAGAGGAAGTTGGTGTACGCACCGGTGTTGATCTTGCCCACCCGGACAAAGGACTTCCAAGTTTATTGTGATGCATCTCGCCAAGGGTTGGGATGTGTGTTGATGCAAGAAGGCAAAGTGGTCGCATATGCATCTCGTCAATTGCGCCCACACGAAAACAACTACCCCACTCATGATCTGGAGTTATTCGCAGTGGTTCATGCACTGAAGATCTGACGACACTACCTAATTGGTAATCGTTGTGAAGTGTATACGGATCACAAAAGTCTTAAGTACATTTTCACCCAACCGGATTTAAACCTCCGACAGAGAAGATGGTTGGAACTGATCAAAGATTATGACTTAGGATACATTACCATCCCGGCAAAGCTAATGTGGTTGCGAATGCACTAAGCCGAAAGAGTTCTTGCACCACCCTCGGTGTCGAAGGAATGTGTGACCGATTCTGCGGTAATTCGAGAATCTAAATCTACGAGTGGTGAATTTTGGTTTTGTGGCTGCTCGGAAGCCCAACCCACTCTCATTGATCAAATTCGGGCTGCTCAGGCATCAGATCCCGAGATGGCTGAACTCAAGAAGAACATGAGAGTCGAAAAGGCTCGTGGTTTTTTGGAAGACGAGCATGGTACAATCTGGATGGGAAAGAGATTGTGTGTGCCAGAAGACAAGGATTTGAAAAAAGTGATCCTTACGGAAGTTCACCAAACCCAATACTCAATTCACCGGGCGGTACAAAGATGTATCAAGATCTTAAAGAAAAGTTTTGGTGGGTCGGCATGAGGAGGGAGATAGCTGAGTTTGTTGCACTTTGTGATGTTTGTCGGCGGGTGAAGGCGGAACATCAACGGCCCGGCGGACATTGCAACCACTTGATTCCGAATGGAAATGGGAAGAAATTGGAATGGATTTCATCACGGGTTTACCCGCAACGTCGAGGATATGACTCAATTTGGGTCGTGGTGGACCGACTCACCAAGGTGGCCCACTTCATACCAGTACATACCACCTACTCAGGGAAGAAGCTAGCAGAGCTTTATCTCGTAAGGATCATGTGTTTGCATGGCGTGCCTAAGAAGATCGTGTCCGATAGGGAAGTCGGTTTACTTCCAAGTTACGGAAGAAGTTGCGGGAAGAGCTCGGTACCGTTTGAATTTTAGCACGGCCTATCATCCGCAAACAGACGGTCAAGCGAGAGAGTGAATCAAATTTTGGAAGACATGCGAGAGCATGCGCACTCGATTTTGGAAAAGCGTGGGACAAAAGCTTGCCCTATGCAGAATTCTCTTACAACAACGGTTATCGAGCCGGCATTCAAATGGCACCGTATGAAGCTGCTTGTATGGACGGAAATGCCGCACACCCTATGCAGGATCGAGACGGGTGAGCGCCGGTTGTTTGGCACGAAGTAATAAGTGAAGCGAGAGGAAAAGGTCCGAGCGATTCGGGAAAGGTTGAAGATTGCGCAGTCCCAGACAGAAGAGCTATGCGAGATAATCGTCGAAGAGATCTCGCTTTTGAAGCGAGCGGGGATTTTGTGTATCTTCGCGTTACACCACTCCGGGAGTACACCGTTTCCAAACCAAAGGTAAGTTGGCACCACGTTTCGTGGGACCATACGGGATTCGGGAACGTCGAGGAGAAGTGGCCTATCAGTGGAGCTTCCTCCAACATGGCTGGTATTCACGACGTGTTTCATGTGTCCCGATTAAAGAAGTGTTTAAGGGTACGGAAGAGTAAGCGAGTCCGGACAGATTGAAATCAAGGAGGACTTAACCTATGTAGAGAGACCGGCACGTATTCTTGAGGTCGGTGAAAGAAGGACTCGGAACAAGGTTATCGGGTTTTGCAAGGTTCAATGGACTCATCACTCAGGAAGAAGCTACTTGGGAACGAGAAGATGAGCTAAAGGTCGCGCACCGCAACTTTTCACCGAGTACTCTCGAATCTCGGGGTCGAGATTCCGTTTAAGGGGTAGGTTGTCACATCACGGGTTTTTCCCTAATTTATTTAAATAATTTACCACTGAAATAATCGGAATTTCTAAAATTAACACGGAGCCAACCAATAATTTTAAAATGCAACTAATAAATGGAAGCGACATGGTAGGATTTTTCTTGAATTACGCATGTCAAAATACGCTAACGAGATTTTCTTGGAATTTTTAGAACACTCTAAGTATTTTTAATCAATCAAATAAGAAAACAACAATTTAATTAAGTCCCCAATTTCCTTTTTTTCCTTTTTTTCTTTTCCCTTTTTCCGTACCGCCGTACGGTTTCGCCTCGCTCGTGCTGGGCGTCGGCCGCGCACCGCTCCGGCCTAAGCCGCCTCCCGTGCGCGCGCGCTCTCCTCTCGGTCGTGGGCGAGGCCACGTGCCGGCGCGCGCCGCTGGGTGCTGCCGCTCCCCGCTCCGAGCCACCGAGCAGTGGGCCCCACTGTCGGGCCTCCTCCTCGCGCCGGCAAGCCCAGCCGCCGTCGCCGCCATGCGCCGCTCCTCGTTCGCCTTTAGGCCCGTCCGTGCGCCCGTGCCCGTGGGCCCTGCGGAGCACAGCCTGCGTCCCCGCCCCGTCGCCGCTTTTCCGCACGCCGAAACGGTCGTCGTCGCCCGAAACGACCGCGGAAATCTCTCCTCTCTCTCCAGGAGTCGAAACCGCCGGTGACCTTATCCCCGCCGTATCGTGCCGGTTTCAACCTCTTCTCCCCTTTAAAACCCTTGAGCTCCGTAGTGTTTCCCTTTGTTGGCCGTCGTTTCTAGCCCGAATCGTCGCCGTCTCCGTCCTTTTCTTTCACCGTCGGTGAGCTCGCCGCCGTTCCCGTTTCTCTTTTTATTTACTTCGTTTCCTTTTGTTTCCTTCTTCGCTCGCGTGCGCCGCTGCGGAGTCCCGCTGCTGTGTCCGCCATTGCGCTCGTCGCCGGCAAGCCGCTCGCCGCCGCGCCACCCGGCCGGCGGTGAAACCCTCGTCGCCGCCGCGCCACAAACCCTAACCCTAGCCTTCGCCCCGCCGTCCGTCGCCGCCGATCCGGTCGCTCGGATCTCGCCACGTGGTAGCAATCCGCCGCCGCGCCGCCGCTCCGCGTGCGCTAGCCGTGTCTTGGCGTCGGCCCTAGGGCGCGCCGGCCTGACGTCATGCTGACATCAGCCCCGAGCCGCGCGTGGATGACGTCACCAGGGGACTTAATTGCGCAATAAATAATTTAGTCTTTTCTGTTTAGTTTAAAAATTGCAATTAAACTTCTAAAATTCATATCTTTTGAATCCGAGCTCCGTTTTAGCCCATTCAAATTTCATTAAATCCAGAAAAATATCAAGAATCCATTAAAAATACTTTCCAGTGCTGTTTCAGTAGACTTTTTAGGGTGTTTGTTGAGTGCTTTGTTTGTCGTGTAGATCCCGAGTTTTCGGCGAGCCCGTTCTCTTCGAAGTAGTCGCGAGGTTCCTCGAGTCTCCCAGAGCAAGGCAAGTCATACCTTACATTGACCATATTGTACCTATTTTATGTAAATACCTCTTTTTCGTTCAAATACTGCATATGTTTTAGAATGTCATTTCATGGGATGTTTATACCTATTGCACTCAACCATAGGATTGTTTACCTTATACCATTGATAACTTGGGGTCCAATGTGACTAGATGATAGTTTAAGGTTGCTTAGTTATGCTTAGTTATTATATACTGCAAATGTTGTTTATGCAAATTGAGCCCCTTGACCTTTCCTTGTTATTTATCTTGCATCATGTCCCCTTTTCCGGTGTAACTTGTTGAGTACGGTGGTTGTACTCAGTCTTGCTTCTTTTTCCCACTCCAGTGCCAGAGGTTGAGATCGAGGTCTCCGAGGAGGTGTAGGCTTGTTCTCGTCAAGGTTTATTTGTGGAGTTGGTGTTCGCTCGCTCGTGTCAAGTTTAGCTTAAGTCGTTTTTTCCTTTCCCTTGCATTTGTGTAACTCTTTTATATTGTTTCCAAGACAAGGAATCTGTATTATCAATAACGTCGATTTGTGTACCTCGGGTGATGCACGGACGAGGGTGTAATGCACAAATTATGCAAAAATGCAGTGTGAATTTACGGGCGTGACGGTTATATTCATATATAATTATAATTAACATATGTTCATATAATTAACATAAAATATTATAAATTAAAATAATAACATATAATTAACATATGTCATATTCCAAACTATTTAAAATTTAAATAATAATATATATTTAACATATGGCCTATTTGAAAAAAAATTAAATTAAAATAAAACATATAATTAACATTTGTCGTATTTAAAACTATTTTAAACCATAAATCCTAAACCCTAAACCCTAAACCTAAACCCTAAACCTAAACCCTTTTACCATTAACCCTTAACCTAAACCTAAACCCTATTTTAAACCCTAAATCCTAAACCCTCGTGCGGCTGCGTGATTGTCATGTAGAAGGACTGCGACACGAGTGGAACGTCAATGCCTTCTCCTCGATCTAACATCGTCTCTCATGCTCTTGGAGGCTGCTCCGTTCTCATCACTGTAATAGAGCGTGGCAATCTCTTCTCACTTTGTTCTACCTTGTTCTCCAATTGCTTCATCTCATCCCAATACTTGACACATCATCTTCAAAGATGACACCAAGCTCGTCTGCATGGCAAGAAACAAGTGTCTAAGCAACACAAATCCAGAAAGCATCATTCCTTTTCGATTAGAAAAAAGAGAGCATCATTCTTGCGTTGATCGAGTAGAAAGAAAAGAATCATACCTTGTAAAACGTTGCTTTGCATGACGGTAGAGAGAATGGTGGGGATGGAAGCTCGGTAGGAGATCTTGGAAAAGAAAGCTTCCTCCTCAAGCGAGGTAATTATCGGTCCAAAGGCTAGTGCAATAAGGCCACCAGCTAGTTCATGAAAAAGGTTAGATCAATAACGAGATAAACAGATAAACAAAGATAGTCTTACGGCCAAAAGAAGCTACGCTATAAAATTTTCTCGGCGATGAGCATGGTTAACCATATGCATGATGCAAGGCAAAGCGCATTTACCTATGTTTTTGGTGGGCTCCATTATTTTGAGAGACATGAATCAAATCTCACACTCCAATGACTCGGGATCAATAAAATAGCTTATCTTAGTCGTCTCGTCCACATCCGTATCCAGTTGCTCCTGATGATCCATGGAGAGGCCCCGACGTTTTCTTCCTGTCTTCTTCACTGATCTTGGTCTCTTCAACATGTCATGATCGATCGTAGTAGCTTTCTTCACCGATCTTGGTCTCTTCAACATTTCATGATCCGGATCACGGTCTTTTTCTTGCTTTTCTCCCTTTGCTTCATAATCTTTCTGTCTTGCTCTCTCTTCGACCACGACGATAAAAGTACTCGTGTATCTCCATCAAACTTTGAATAGCGAGAGATATGACAATGATTGGATAGTGCGACTGTATATGGCAATGATGGCTTGCCTCCCCCGTTCCCGTCTCAATGCCTCGGCGGCGCCATGAAAGTCGCCGGTGACGCGCACGACGACGACGACGACGCGCACGGTGACGATCAGTCCCTCGGACACTGAACAAGGGGAACCACGTTGGAGGAGGCACCAACACCATTCACTGAATTCACAGTCAATTCCCCTAGATCATATTACAATTGCAGGGAGCTATGAATAACAACGGTAAAAGGGTGAGACCAAGGTCGACGAAAAAGTTCTCAGGGAGAATTACAAGCGGAGGAGGAGGACGGTCGTCGACATGCTCCATACTCACAGAAGATCCTAACTTGTCGTCAGGATAATAATGCTCTAACGGCTAATGCTTATGTGGCAATTCACGAGAATAAGGCAGAAGACATTAGCAACGAGAACTTGAACATTGCCGCTGAAACACAGAGAAAACACACCTCTAAATCAGGAAGACCGGCGGCAGCGGTGGCGGCGGGAGCAAAGACTGGGGCGGCGGCGACGGTAGTACTACTCGATCATGGCAGGCGGATAGAGGTAGTCCGTCGTCGTGCGCGTCACCGGCGACTTCCATGGCGCCACCGAGGCATTGAGACGGGAACGGGGGAGGCAAGCCATCATTGCCATATACAGTCGCACTATCCAATCATTGTCATATCTCTCGCTATTCAAAGTTTGATGGAGATACACGAGTACTTTTATCGTCGTGGTCGAAGAGAGAGCAAGACAGAAAGATTATGAAGCAAAGGGAGAAAAGCAAAAAAAAGACCGTGATCCAGATTATGAAATGTTGAAGAGACCAAGATAAGTGAAGAAAGCTACTACGATCGATCATGACATGTTGAAGAGACCAAGATCGGTGAAGAAGGGGGAAGAAAACGTCGGGGCCTCTCCACGGATCATCGGGAGCAACTGGATACGGATGTGGACGAGACGACTAAGATAAACTATTTCATTGATCCCGAGTCATTGGAGTGTGAGATTTGATTCATGTATCTCGAAATAATGGAGCCCAGCCAAAAACATAGGTAAATGCAGTTTTGCCTTGCATCATGCATATGGTTAACCGTGCTCATCGCCGAGAAAATTTTATAGCGTAGCTTCTTTTGGCTACAAGACTGTCTTTGTTTATCTGTTTATCGTTATTGATCTAACCTTTTTCATAAACTAGTGTGGCCTTATTGCACCGGCCTTTGACCGATAGTTACCGCTTGAGAAGGAAGCTCTCTTTTCCAGTATCTCCTTCCCGAGCTTCCATCCCCAGCCATTCTGCTCTACTGTCATGCAAAGTAACGTTTTACAAGGTACGATTCTTTTCTTTCTACTCAGATCAACGCAAGAATGATGCTCTCTTTTTTCTAATCGAAAAGGAATGATGCTTTCTGGATTTGTGTTGCTTAGACACTTGTTTCTTGCCATGCGACGAGCTTGGTGTCATCTTTGAAGATGATGTCGAAGTATTGGGATGAGATGAAGCAATCGGAGAACAAGGTAGAACAAAGTGAGAAGAGATTGCCCTGCTCTATTACAATGATGAGAACGGAGCAGCCTCCAAGAGCATGAGAGACGATGTTAGATCAGAGAAGAAGACATTGACGTTCCAGCTCGTGTCGCAGTCCTTCTCCATGACAATCACGCAGGCCGCACGAGGGTTTAGGGTTTAGGGTTTAAAATAGGATTTAGGGTTTAGGTTAAGGGTTAATGGTAAAAGGGTTTAGGTTTACGGTTTAGGGTTTAGGGTTTAGGGTTTATGGTTTAAAATAGTTTTAAATACGACAAATATTAATTATATGTTTTATTTTAATTTAATTTTTTTCAAATAGGCCATATGTTAAATATATATTATTATTTAAATTTTAAATAGTTTGGAATATGACATATGTTAATTATATGTTATTATTTTAATTTATAATGTTTTATGTTAATTATATGAACATATGTTAATTATATGTGAATATATGAATATATGTTAATTATAATTATATATGAATATAACACAATATAATTGGGCACGGTAATAATTAGTCCCGGTTTTTGAAACCACCCCGGACTAGAGGTGAATTTCAACGGGCGGGAAAACATCTTCTCATGTTTGCAAACAAATCTAGAGATGAAAATGTATATAAAATAACCGCAAAATACGAAGTGCTAAGATTATAGATAGCACATGACATGCAGATAGCAAAATGTATAAAAAAACAACCATAAATCTATAAGAGTAAGAAGTTGCTAACCTTATGGATAGCAAATATTTGTGTATTATCACCAAAGAAGGTGCTAACCTCAAAGACCGAACCTCTAGTTGAGAAAAATTTTGAAGATGTACAAGTGTGGCTGGCTCGGGATGGAGGAGGAAGGAGTAAATAAAGAAAATCTCTAGTCCTGAGGCAACGGTATAAAAAATTTCAACGGCTCTCTAGGACCTTTAGTTCCGATTCGTTTCAAGAATCGGGACTAGAGATGACGATTCAAATGTTGTCGGCGCGTGTCGAGCGCTGGAGACCTTTAGTCCCGGTTGGTAACACGAACCGGGACTAGAGTATAGCATATCTAGTCCGGTTGATGTTACCAGCCGGGACTAAAGTCTCAGCTGGCTATGACACGTGCGACAACATTTGAACCGGGACTAGAGGTGATCTTTAGTCCCGGTTCGTGACACGAACCAGGACTAATGTTTCTAGATGATCTCTAGTCAGTGTAACTCAAACCTATGCTTTGTCCAACCATGATGATTTCTTCAAGTAGTGAGAGAGTAACAATTCGTAACTAACAAACTCTGACATATCAATGTGCAAACTCGCAATGCTCTTTTCAAATTGCACTGCTGGTAATTTCGTTTGGTACTATTCTCGCAAGCTTGCGATATAAATCGGCACGGCAAATTACGGTAGAAAGTAACACGGATAGAATCTTACAACGTGTGCAAATTAAAATGCAACGGACTATACACGATCAAATCAAAATCTGCAAAGTTATATAATGAGCTATATTTCACTTATTTTCCAAGGTGGAAACGAATGTTCCAGAACTCTGAGCATCAACTTCTAGACAAGGAGTATGTTAATTAGAAACAAAAATAAAAAAAGCCTAAAATATTTCCATTTTTTATGAGCTTATAGAGTACATCTCCACCTTTGTCTCCCTCCTGAGCCCAAATAGATATCTCTATTCAAAAATATAAAAAAATCATAAAAGTATATAAATTTATTTTATATTTATATGATCAAAATCCTATTTTTGAACGAAGCTGCCATCTTCGAAATCCGGTAACATTAGATTCTGCACTTTGGCCAGTACCGTCTTTGACGTATATCTGATATTCTGATTCTGTTCTCGTCGCCGGCGATGCTGATCTTGGAATCGCATCAACAATAATCTACCAAATCGCCATCGCCATTTTGTGACAATGATTAGCAGCATACTAATTATACTTCCAGAGAGAGTAGAGAAAAATAAAAGAAAAGAAGATTTACTGACTAATTTGCTAGGGTATCCGTGACGCTTTGATGGGCTTGGGCTGATGATGAGGACAGATTAATCAAGCAGCATAGTAAGAGAAATCGTGGGCCGGGGGCCAAAAAACGGCCTGTTTAGTTGTACCAACAACCACACAAATTCAAGGAATTTTTTGCATTTTTAATTTTATTTTTTTAAAAAATTTGCAAAACTAATTTTCTGTTTGAAACCATTGCAAAAATGGTCCCCGCTGTCTTTTGGAAGGGCGATTTTTAAAAATCGCCCCAGAGAGCGATTTTTGTGACATGACGTGAGCCGTCACCGTTTAGGACGTTTTTTGAATTTGCAAAAAAATTTGAGGTTCTAAGTGCAGTGTGATCGCGTCACACAATATAGAACGGAATTTTTGTATTTAGACCCTTCAATTTTTTGTAAATTCAAAAAACATCCAAAACGGAGATCAACGGTGTCAAAAAATCGCTCTCTCGGAGAGGGCGACAAGGGACCATTTTTTCAATTTGAAAAATTAATTTTGTAAATCTTTAAAAAATAAAATTAAAAGTGCAAAAAAAATTCCAAATCCAAGTCATGTTTGGAAAATTGGAAGGGGTTGAGGCTTGAGGGGTGGTCCTGGCTTCTCAATGGAACTTGAGAAAAATGCACAAATTTGAGCCATGCTTCTTATATAATTTTTAGTGTAAATTACCGTTAGTACACCACTTTGATAAAATACTACAAATACCTATATTTCTCACTTTTCTCTACTACTACTGCCTTGCCCAAATGTTTGACGTTGGTTGTTTTAATTTTAAGCTAACCAACGCAAAAAATAATAATAGAGGAAGTAGGTTCGAATGTCCTCCCACACCCCTGTGCTGCGCCTCCATCCACAGCGAAAACCATCCCACTTAAAACTAAACCTAGAAATTAACCAAGCATAAAAACAAACTTCATATGCACATACAGAACGATCGATCACGCAATATACCATCCACCGTGGTGTATGGCCGTAATCCCCACAAGTTCTGCTAATCATTATATACTCTTTCCGTCTCAATATAAATACACATAATAAATATATCATATGATTAAGAATCTTGTATAGATTTAACACTTCTCAATATAAATACACATAATAAATATATCATATAATTAAGAATACATATCATATTTGTGTACTAGTTATATTTATGTAGAGACGAAGAAAATATTATATTGCCTTTATTTTAAAATATAATATTTTGAAATAGAGGTGGTATGTATAATGATGGCTCTCATTTTTTATTGCAAGGTAATGTTTCGTATTAGCGACGAATAATTAAAATAAAATAAAGACAACAATGATTGCATTTCATATTTGATAAGGGGGCATCTTCCAACCTATATCTAATTCAAAAATATCAACAATGATTACATGAGATTGGATCGCGCTGATTCTGTTATTTTTTTGTGTGTGTGGGATTCTTTCGTTTTTCTGGAAGAAACTAAAGCATTTTGACTACTATATTCCTGAATCAAAGCAATGTGTAGATCATCGAGCGATAAAGAGCAAATTTTCTATGCTTAGTTGCACTATGCTGGTTATAGGTTTTGTAGCGAGAGGTGCAACTGTGCAAGCATGAGTGCATGACCATGTTAGCACTCAGGATCCTTTACACCTCTGGTTTATTGGTTACCCTCTTATGATGCCATGGAATTTTATCATAAAAATTGATTATTCGATCTTATTAAAAATACATAAATATCATTTATTTTATTGTGATTAGATTTCACTACATCGGCATCGGCTATCTCTAACGGACATTAACTCTCATCTCTATCGGGTAGGGCTCCCACCACTGAGCAAAGGTCAATGATATGAGAAAATATCTCTAATGGACATAAGGCCGTCACGGATACGCATTATCTCAATCGGGCCTGCCCGTCACAGATGAGTTTGACCCAACATTCAAGTCAAACCAGGTGTATTGTGAGCCTGTCACGGATGACACATCTCAATCGGACCTAAATTGAAGCCCGTCACGGATGACAACTCATCTCTAACGGGTCGTAGTTAGTAGGCTGTCTCGTAGGGTTGACCAATCATGGAGTCAAATATAGTCCTGGTTTGTTGCCCGTCACAGATGACATATCTCTAACGGGCTGAAGTACTGAGCCCGTCATGAATAACCTATCTCTATCGGGCTTGTAGGTTGAGCCCGTCACGGATGACCTATCTCTATCGGGCTTTTTCAAAATGCCCGTCAGGGATGAGTTTATTATGAAAAAAATAAAATTTATTTTTTTGGCTAGCCTCAGGCCTTTGCTAGCCGTGTCCGCTGCAAAAATGACATATATAACAGAGATATAGTCTCATTCCAGTCCCAGTCCCATTCCCAGCCACAGTCAATCATAAGTCAATCATATATGTCATTCACAGCCACAACCATCATATATGTCATTCACATCCACATCCACAGCCACAACCATCACATCCACAAGATTGATCACATACATTCACATCCACAGCCCATTCACATATGTCATTCACATCCTTTTTTGCTCTCCAAACCATCGACATGCATCAAAACCTGCAAAACTATATTACAAAGAAAAGCAAGTATATACAGAAACAACATGAAGAATTGTATTACAAAGAATATTTACAAAAATCAAATGTTTGTCGCAAAAGCATTGCAAATGTTCAACCATTCAGAGTCGAGCTACCTAGGACTTTACTCTAAACATTCCTTTAGGAGACAAGACATCATCTAGTATGAATTATGCTATCTCCTCTCTAATGATATCGAAGTTGTTATCTGGAATCCTTGATAGTTTATCCTGTATGTGAGACGCCAAGTTAGTCTACATACTTGGAAAGTTATCGTCCTATGTATATAAACAATTGAATCACACACCTCAAGGTCGAGCAATGTCACCTTGTCTGCTAAGGTCCATAGGACCATATGTAATGGCAGACGTGAAACCCACACTGGTCGCCCACTTGTTGATGTATTGGGAAGTCCTTTTTGTGGTCGAGTTTGGGATGCACATCCTTATGCCTCCCGCCTTTTGCCACATATTGGTCCCATGCCTCGTTCAAGACAGCTTCGATGCCGATCATTTGTATATTTTTGGCTTGATATTGGAGTTAAGGTAGTTACCAAACTTCACTTCGACGTTATTACCAGAAGAATCCAATGACTCCTGTGACATTAATAAATTGCAAGTTAAAAACTACATCTATACGCGTCGCGTATTTGATTCTAAGTAGGGTACACGTTTACTGTTGATTGTAGGCACACATAATGAAGTCCTTGTCTTGACGGGCATATAAGCAGTCCTTGATATATTCCACCATGTTGGCTCGATCATTTTGCATATTTGTCTCGTTGATGATAGCTGGATCGAGTAAGGCAACATGGGGTGTTTTTTTATGGATATGCTTCCAGGTTAACCTACAAGCAAGACAAGAATTCGGGTTAGCGTAATATATGGACAGTTATTACCATATCTCGTACCCATAAATACTTACAAGGAGTAGCACTTAAGGAGGTTGGTGTCGATCGCTCGTACCTTGTAGAGTTCCCATAGATCTTTGAAGTCTACGACGATGTAGCCAGCAGGGCCGAGGAACGGCTAACTATCGTGGTGACCCAACATGGAGGTCTCTCTATGCTTTATCTTTGCGTTGGACCTCTCCATGTAGTACTCGTGCAACTCCTTGCATACAGAGCCCATCTTGGATAAGATGTCGTCTCCGACCAATGGCATGCCTAATATGAATTCCGTCGGAGGCTTTACAGCAGCTGATCGCACCTTGCCAAGATCAAGCTTCTTCGGAGCCAGAACGGTCCCTTGCACCTTTCCTACTCCTCTCCCCTTTCCAGCAGCTTTTCTGCGTGTGTCAATCTGGGGTGCAGAAGATTTTGCCCTCTTGCTCCTTTTGGCAGGAGGGAGTTGGTGCGCCCTGCTGTCGACTTCCATACCGTCGTCCCCAAAATCTGTATCATACTGCAATTGAAAATCTTGATCTCCTTCAATGGCATGAGGGGCAACTATAAGATCTCCGGCATGAGGGGCAACTACAAAATCTGTACGTGGACTTCTTTCCCTCCCCACACTTTTCTTTCGCTTGTATCGAGAAGCCTTGCATACAGGACAAGCATCTAGATCCACATATTACTTGTGGTATAATATGCAGTCGTTTGGATAAGCGTGAATTCTACAGACCTCTAACCCCAGGGGACACAGAACCTGATTTGCTTCATATATCGTCTCGGGCAATGTGTTCTCTTCAGAAAGCATGGCCTTCAATATTGCAAAAAGTTCTGTAAAACTCTTGTATGTCCATCCACTACTTGTCTTCAGCTTCATTAGGTCCAAGGTAGCTGGCATTTTGGTGTGCTTTGCCTTGCATCCGGTGTATAGAGGTGTTGACGCCAAATCCGCACCACCGACGTGGATCTCGCGTGCCACACACGCGACCTGGGAGATCTGCTTAGCTCCAGTGCAGGTCCTAAAATCGTTGAAACACGGACGTGCCAGTCAGTTTGATTCTGCCACTGACAAGATAAAGCAACAAAGCATAAAGCATATCAGCCGATAACTGAAACGGCCGATTCCAACTGATGCTGATGTCAGCCGGTGCAGTTAGGGTTTTGATCCATCGGCTGTGTGCTGAGCAAATGTCTATATAAAGGTGATCGGCTGACAGAAACATGATGATATAATAACATAAACCGATCTCATGATAACATAGATATTGATCTGAATATTAAGCACACATCGGCTGGGTCTGATGGTATTAGATCCAATGTGATTAGAAACCTTTGCTGCAATCGGCTAAAACCAACTTTATGTATAATCCTTGTAAGCCGATTGCAACGTCCAGATAACTCATCGGCTGAAACTCCGATGAAACAATGATTGATGCCTACCGACTTACATAACTCTAACTTACAACCGCAATCTCATAGGTCAGACCTGACCGATGCAGCATAAGGTTGATGATTGTCTGATAGATTTAAACGAGTCAATATGGCACCGATCAAAGTGGTTATGTGTTACATTTAACCAATACGACAAAACCATCAAAAGGAAATTTAACACATCAGATAAAATCGGCTAACCCTCCGATGAAACATTAGCATCAACCTATCGGCTTACCAAGACTTAGATTATCAATAATAATCTAGTAGGTCAGACCTAACCGATGCAACATGAGATTGCATACGATAATCTAATACTCAATGAGCCGATAGATCTGTCTAATGTGATGGATATAACAAATCTATCTAAAATGACATTATGTTTAAAGAAACATCAATTTGATCAGAATATCGGACCTAACCGAGAAAATCCTAACTAAGTCGATGCGACTATAAACAGTAATGAAACTAAATATAGAGACGATATACCAGATAGGCAACACTTGGACTTACCCCTTCGTCGGAGATTGAATCTGAAGCCCCACATCGGGTGCCAAGTCTCGCCGAATGATGAACAAAGTGAAAAAGGTAAAAGGTGACGATGTGCTGAATTGTATTAATCATGAGGATAGATTACATGAACCCCGGGCTAACAAAGATCCTAACAGATTACGACTTAATCTTTCCTAAAGATAAAAGGAAACAAACCGAGTTATTATTGGACACTAACAAACTTTTCTAAAGATAAAATAAAAAGCTAACAAATTCTTTCTAATTAATAGATACAAGCCGTATCCTTCTTGAACTCGGTGTCTTCTGGATAAGATTTTCTCAAACCGAATCCAACAAGAATCCGACTGCTGGAAATAACAGAAAAACCTCCTATCAGCTGATGCAGAACTCTAAGCCGATATTAGCTTTGAGCCGATATGAACCCAGCCGATTGGGACTCCGAGGCTTACCAAATTCTGGCATTAACAAGAGGTGTCTCGGAGTCACCGACCAACCTGCTAAACTTTATGGAATCTCTCTCGTTGTGAGCTTGCTCCTCAACGTCACGTAACATCTCTTGCGGCATATCGGGATCCACATCAACCATTTCACCGTCCAATGAAGATAGTATAAACATGTCACGCTCATCTTTATCTTCATGATTATCTGCACCGATTCTGTCTGCAGCTGCACCACTACCTGATTCTTGCTCTCCATGCTTCACCCAACATGTGTAGCCCTTCATGAATCTCCGTTGTATCAAGTGAGTGTGTACATTCTCTCCGCTAAACATAATCTCATTCTTGCAATCTCTACATGGACAACACATGTATTTGCTATTTTTTCTTCTCCTATCCTCCTCCGTGACGTTCATAAAACTTAAAACACCATCTCTATACTCCTTGCAATGACGCTTCAAAGTTGTCGCATTCATCCAACTTCGATCTATCGCTGCAAAATTAAAAATATTAGTTAACATACTAATAAATTTAAAAAAATACAACCTTTTTACTTACTTAATAGTTTCCTATTTTTCTTAAAAAAATAACAAAAATTCGCCCCCTTCAACCTCCCACCGAAATAGTGAACAGTAGGATACCTTTAGACAATAGTTGGTGGTCCTTTTATAGTGTCCAAACTATATCTCAATCAGGTCAATGAAACGACATTTGCAACGGACGTACCGTTATCTCTAATGGGCATCAACAAAAGCCCGACACCGATATGAGTCATCGGTGATGGGCTTTAAAGTCATCACAATCGGGCCCTATTTGAAGCCCGTCACTAATGACCCTTATGTCTGACGGGCTCGTTTTGAGGGCCCGATTGAGATATGCTAGGTCATCTCAATCGGGCCTACATCTCAGCCTGTGTCACAGATAAGTGTCATCAGTGACGGGCTATATGTGCTTGGGCCTAGACTATGACTGTACAAGTACATCTACAACGGTGCAAATTTAGGTCCGATTAAGATTACTTAGTTCTGACGACTCAAGTACTTCAGACATAATTGGGCCCGTCACAAATGATAGGATCTGTACTAGTATTTAACATCAATTAAACTCTAACCTTAACTTATATTTTATATATTTGCACTAAATTTTTTAAATAAGACGAATGATCAAATGTTATGCGAAAAATTAACAACGTCATACATTAAAAAAATAAAAGCAGTACATAAGAAGATCAACTTTTGTCAGTGGTCAATTACTTAATGTATTTTATTATGCGTGTTGTAACTATATAATTTTAAAAATTATAGACATGCATGTTTCAACTTTTGTTTCTGGGATCCCCTAGTGTCGGATGGGCAATTTGGCCAGTTTAAGTTAATTCGGGAGATAAATCACATCTAAAGAATTAGGAATCGCGATCCATGCACTTAACTGTTCTATATAGATGTGATGTCCGAAATAAAAAAGATTCTAATTAATTATTGATACCTAGGCATGTGGGCGTGTGCATTTGTGGGAAATAATCCTCATGAATTGGATGTGCTAATCATGAATGCAACCATCATTATCAACTCGAATGATGGATTCAGGACACACCTCTGAACGTGTGATCAAAATGTGACTAGCTGAAGTTGGAGTTGGCATCATCAATAATGGAGGATCTTGTTAATTACCAATGGGTGAACCATAATGCTTATTATGAGAACAAGCATTCTAGCCCTAGACATTTGGGTTTACCCAAAAATTCGGATCGAATAGTTCGAGGTTTTTGAATTTCAAGTTTTCAAAAACGATACCGAAATATTACCCGATCATCTATTTCCCGAAATTTCGGGTACCAAAATTTTAGGTTTGGGTTTCGGGTAAACCGAATAACCCGAATAGCGGCAGCTGTGTGAGAGGCAAGGCGCGAGAGGCAACCCGGGCAATGACGGCGGAGCGGCGACTCGCGCCGACCGGCGACGGCGTGAGGGGCGAGCGGAGCGGCGACGACTCGAGTGGTGACCGACGACGGCGGAGCGGCGACTCGCACCGACCAACGACGGCATGAGGGACGACCGGCGACGGCGCGAGGGCGACGGCGGGAGGCAGGGAGGGGCAATGATGCGAGGGGCGACCGACGGTGAGGCGCGAGTGGAGTGGCGACGGCGTCGCCCTGAGGGGCCACGGGCGACCCGGGTTATGGTTAGGGTTTTTCGGCGTGAGACCCGCATCCGCATGCGCGTGTTTCGGGTTATCGGGTACCGCGACTTACGACTCGATTAACCCGAAATAATTTTGGTTTTCAAGTTTTCTACTCAAAATAAGTGTTTAGGTTTCGAGTATTTTGGATTCGGGTTCTTTTTTTTTTGATTGGGTTTTGAGCTCGGGTTTTATGCCTGCTCCTAAAGCATTCGGAGTTTAATCAAGCGCTAGAGGTATGTTTATTCATTAACAATGTTGTTATTGTAGCGGTGGTGCATTTTTCTAAATTGTAGTTAAACCTTTATAGATAGATCAAACAAGTTCAATCGTCAAAGTAAGTCATCCATGTTGATTTTCACTATAGTTTATCGGTGTAAAAAAACATGGATAATTGTCCATCCTATTTAGGAAGACGAGGGTTAAAAGGTGGAAAGTTATACCGTTTCTGCTTGTTTGTCTAATTATATATCTGATGATACATCATAACTATCATTTTTGCTAGACTTTTCTTCAGCTATTATATTACAGCGGATGAAGCATCAAATCCTACACTGCTCCAACAAGGATGATAATAAAAAGGAGGGCAGCAATGGTTACCATCAAAGTCAAGGAATAACTGTAGAATTTGATAAGAGGGTGGTTATGCTGGCAGCGTCGGCAGCAGGATTTTGACTTTTAAATTTAAATTTAACTCTAAAAAGATTTGAAATGAAGTATGTGAAGCAACATAAACATTAGCTTTTTCATTTTGTGATTGAACTGCGCTCCGCTTCACTCTCTTTTTTAAGTAGAGCTATAACTATTTACACCGTGTACGCTCTTGGGTTACCGCCACCTCTACCCGCACCCTAACCCATTCACTGACACAACGGGCCCACCTAAACCGACCCTACCTGTCACCCACCACGCATCCCACCAACCCGTAACACGAGTCCACCCCCGTTCCCTCCACCACCACCTCTCACGCGAACCCACCCTATCCCAGTCATTGACACACCGGGCCCACGTAAGCCGACCCCACCTGTCACTCACGCACAAATCCACCCACCCCCGTTCCCGCCACCGCGGTACAGTGCCGCATATGCCACGCGTCGCCTCCCGATTGGTCCTCTTCATCCATCCTCGTCTCCACCCACCCACTCTTTATTCCCACCTCTCCCTTTCCTCTTCTCCATTTCGACGCCCACTCGCATCGCCGAGGAATTTCTCGCTAGGGTTTCGCGGATCACAGCGGCGGCGCGGCGGCAAGGCGGCTAGGGTTTCGAGGCGGGGCCCCATGGCCTCGCCGGCGGCGGAGGGGGTGACGGCGGGGACGTGGTGAGCGCCGGGTTCGCGGAGCTGGAGCGGCAGCAGCAGCTGCTGGCGAGCTGCACGCGGCTGTACAAGCAGCTGGAGGAGCACTTCGCCTCGCTGGAGCGCGGGCTGGCGGCGCGGTCGGACTCGCTCCGCCACAAGCGGCGCGAGGCGGGAGGCGCGCGCCTCCCGCGCCATGGACTCGCTCCGCCGCCGCGAGACCTCCATCGAGGGCTCCGTCTCCCGCGCGCTCGAGCACCTGGACGACCTCGCCTCCGCCGGCGCCTCGTCGGTGCCGTCCGACGCGGCGGCGGGGGTGACCGAGAGTCTGAGGGCGCTGTGCGCCAGGATGGACTCCGCGGGGTTCTTCGGGTTCGTGGTCGCGCGGCGGAAGGAGGTGGACGCGCTGCGCGCCGAGATGCCTCCGGCTCTCAAGTGCTGCGTGGATCCGGCCAAGTTCGTCATGGACGCGGTCGCCGACGTGTTCCCCGTGGACCGCCGCGAGGTGAAGAACCCCACCGACCTGGCCTGGGCGTGCGTGCTCATCCTGGAGGCGGCGGTGCCGGCGCTGGCCGACCCGGACCCGGAGATTGGGGCGGCAAGGCCCCTGGTGCCGCGTGCGGCGCGTGAGCGCGCGCGGGGGATGGCGAGGGAGTGGAAGGAGGCGGCGGAGCGCAAGGGTGGGGTGGAGTGGACCAAGCCGCCTGACGCACACGCCTTCCTGCAGCACGTGGCGACCTTCGCCGTGGCCGAGAGGGAGGACCGGGAGATTTACCGCAGGATTGTGGTCAGCTTCTCGTGGCGCCGACAAATGCCCCGCCTCGCCCTCACCCTCGGCCTTGAAGAAGACATGGCTGGTATATGCTCTCTTCTTGCTTGCTTGCAACTGTGTTTCGTGTCGTGTTTTACTACCTCCGTCCTAAATTAATCGCATAGCCAAAATCCCTTATATTGTCGTTGTTGCTGCTAGTTCTTCACGGGTTGTGTACATCAAATTCTGAAATGGTGGACCTCTGGGGATATTCACATGATTAATTGGTGGGTGCCAAGTGTAGAATTGTGTAAATTTGCCTAGATCTAACATTTGGTTGCTACTAGAAATCCGATGGTTTTTTCGTGGGACCGTAGATCAAAGAGTAAGTAGTACAGCAGTAAGTAAAGGGTTTTGCAAGATGAAAAATATCTGCCTTTTGGTGCTAATTAGTGCTAAACTGCCCATCACTGTGTAATGGTACCTCACTATGATTAGGATGGAGTATGTTTTTGGAGTAAACCACTTCTTTTGCTGGGATGGCTGGTCACTGTCATAGCCATGTGCTAGAAAGGTTGTCTAGTGTTTGTCAAGTGCCTAAGGATAACTGTGTCCCCTGTCCAGATCGCCATCATTCTTAGTGGAGCTTGTCTATGGGCTGTTGCTTTAAACTTTAGATGTCGTCAGGTTCTTGTGTCTACAGTTCCGTTTCCTTAGAGTGAAAGGCAAATTCTGTTCTGCAGTATCGTTAACATCACGTTGCTGGAACTTTCCAGTGCCACACATCCTGCAGCGCCAAGAAGTGCCTATCCCAATGCCTATCACATTCTATTGATTTACCATGCTGCTACAACAATGATGCCTCAGTGCCTCTGCTTAGCTGTATCTAATTAGTTCTGTTATTTCTTGTCCTTGCTTCCAAATTCATGGTTTCCATAGTTGTGGGGGTTTTTTTTTGTCCTTGTGGCCTTGTGGGTACCTTGCTGGTACATCATACGTACCTAATGCTTCTGTGTGTACAATACTATTTTCCATTTCCTTGGTCAAATGTTGGACTGTTTCTTGATAAACGAGTAATCAATCATGATCAAGTTCAGAGTTAAGTAGACTAGTAATTGCATTTTTTTTGCAGATATTATCGAGGAACTAATTGGTAAGGGGCAGCAGCTTGATGCTGTGAATTTTGCATATGAGGCTGGTCTTCAGGAGAAGTTCGCCCCAGTTCCTCTCTTGAAGTCCTACCTGGCCGACTCGAAGAAGACTTCATCCACTGTCTCAGATAATTCAAGCACCAGCAGTGGTCAATCTGGGGTACGTCCATTATCAACCCTACACTATCTATTTTAACCCCTTGTGCTAGTGAAATTCAAATTAGCAAATCATCACAAACTGCTTCTGTTAATAAGGGCAAGATTCTCTGTCTGCAACCTGAGGATTGCAGTCATATCTCAACTTTTCTATTTAATAGACTCTTTTTTTGGCTTCCTTGGTAGAATCTGATGTTAGTTACCTTTCAGAGCAATGCAAACAAGAAAGAGCAGTCTGTGCTGAGGGCTGTTATAAAGTGCATTGAGGACCGCAAACTTGAAGCTGAGTTTCCACTGGAGGATCTTCAGAGGCAGCTTGAAGAACTGGAGAAGGCCAAGACTGAGAAGAAAAAGGCAACTTCAAGTGCGTCCAGCGGTGGTAGCAGTGGCCCTGCCACTAAGCGCATCCGGGCAAGCAATGGAGGCCCGATGCCTCCGGCGAAGGCAGGTCGTCTCACTAACAATGCTTGTGTGTCTTCTACCCCAGCTGCCACCACCTTTGTCCACTCCCCCTCTCACACATCGTACGCCACGGCCTCCCCCTACCCTTATGATAGACCGGTTGGTCATGGCCTCTACTGCAACCAAAGCCCACCGGTGATCAGGGAGCCATATGTCTACCCAGCCAAGGAGGTAACTAATTTTGCGCCAGGTTTGCCATACTCTTCCCCTCCCATGAGCTATCCCCATGCCTATGGCGGGTACAACAATGGAATGGGAGCTTACAACAATGGAATGCCATCTGCCTTCCACCAGGCTTACTACCGGTAGGATCAGTCAGGTAAGTCGCTGATGAATGACATGACAATAACTGATGATGTCGACGACAACTCAATCCGGTCAATGGCTCATATTTTGTAGTGACTGACTACAACGGTAGGTTGGGTGTGTCTTCTTCTTATCTGTGCTTACTAAGTTACCACTACTACTAGATGCACTCTACTCTGCATTTGTGTTAGTTCTCTCATGCCTAGATCACTACTCTGTACTACTACTAAGAAACCTGGATGTAAATTATGTACGCTATCATTGAGACTGTACTGCATTATGTAATTCTGTTCAGAAACAATGGAAAAAAAACTCCAAAAAAGAACTGCCATGTAATCCTTACAGCACTTGATGGACCACTTAATCAAAGACAGTTCTTAGTTTAGCAATGCTTTCTTGTGTTGATTTGTGATCTTTTAGTGCCTTTTTGTACTTGAGATTGATGGTGTTTGGTACGCACATTTATTGCTTGTGTTACTTAGCTGTAATGCAGCTGGAGCTGTGCTTTGGTAGGGGCAAGGTTAGTGAGTGATCACCTCATGTTCATCCATAATGTTAGTGGGGTACGGGCACATGTCTTGTGTCCGGAGGAGGCATGCGTGCGTGTGCTCACTTGGGTTGCTTTGATTCATGCATATGTTAGCCATGTGTTGATAAAATAGCTCTTGTACTTTGTTTTTTTTTGTTCATCGTTTTTCTTTTTTTGCTAGCCATGTGTTGATGAATAGCTCCTGTACTTTGTTTTGATCACCGTTTTTTGCTGGTGGTGTCTGCCTTTTGTTAACAGTGTGGAGTAAAGCGCCGTCAGTCTGGCTTTATGAAGTTCGTACTAAAGAGGGGTTTTCAGATAGTTATCCAATCTTGATGGGTTTTCAGAGATTTCTTTTCACAATTCAAACTGATTCTAAATTGCTTATCGATCTTGATGAGTTGCGCCAATATAATAGTTTTTCATACCTGGTAGTTTCCCGGTCCTTGTTCATGAGTATAAAACTTGTTTTGATGTTTCAAATGTTTAAATGTTATTTTGAAATATTAAATGTAGATTATTTACAACACTCATTCATAATCAGAAAGTTTAACTCTGTCATGATTAGACGAGATGATGTTACAATAAACATTTATTTGTTAAGCAATTATTCTTGATTTCTCTTCGATTCTGCAATTATTTTTATAATTAATTCATATTTAATCTTTTAAATTAATATTCAAATATTCGATTGACGTAGACTAAAATAAAATTTAGTTACTGAATCGAAACACCCTCTAATTCTTCATACCTAACCAATTCTTTTGCAATGTTCCCTTTTTCTGGAGTACCAGAGAGGTGTGTGGATTACGGCGCAATTTCAGTCATGGACTCTCAAAACGATCATCAAAATAGCAAACAAAACTCAAGGGCGAAACCAACGTCAAGTCTTCTGTCCGTTTTGTCTGTTCACATCGCGTCCTGAATACGAAACAGCAAAAAAAAAAAAATCTTTACTTAGACAGGGACTCAAGTTTACTAAAGAAGTCTAGCTAAGGGTAAAATAAGATTCTCAGTACCCACCCATCATCATCTGCGGTGACTTAAATAAAATAGAATCCATCACTTTCTTCTTAGAAGAGGGCATAGTTACTCTTCTCATAGTCTCTAGTTTATAATGCAAATGAGAGAAATATCAGCATTCATTTAATTTAAGACCAAAGAGAAAAAGAAGTAGAGATATCCAGACATTGTCTCACTTTCGCTAGGGGAAAAAGAGAAAGGAGAGCGATCCTAGACCTTCATTTCTGTTCAGAAAAGCCGGAAATGTCACAAATGTCACCACCATCTTTACACATACTTCTACAGCTGCACAAAAGAATGGACAGCAATGAAGAGGTAAAGATGAAGAAAAGAAAAGAAAAGAAATCTGTGGCAACACATTTACAAGACATACAGTTCATGGGCAAAAAAGAAAGTTCAGAGCCAACTGGCTTTAGCTACACTACCCACCACCACCGTCCTAGTTAAAACTTAAAAACATGGGTACACAACAGATGCAGATTGTTCATTCTCCCTGTACAACTATTTAAATTCAAGAAAATGATTGATCTTAGCAGATTCAGGAAGAAATAGCAGGGTGTTTTGAACAAACTAGACAAAGCTATAGCCCCCCCACTTCGCATGTATGTATGACAAAAAATTTTAGTGGGGGCTCCTATTACCAGTGGCGGAGGCTCGAGCCCCCGCCATCCCCATGCTAGATCTGCCCCTGGATCTAGGAACCTAGAACTTCAACATCAACCTAGCACCATACACATCCTCCGAGTCACTAACATCAGGCTAGAAATTGCTTAACTTGCAATTTTCATGGTAAATATGGAAAAGGTAAAAATCACGACCCATCCGATACCAATTTTTAGCTTGCAAGTTGGCACCCTTAGCCTTAGGTCCTCAAATTTTAGAGGAAAGGAATCAAGGTATCACATTCTGCCTATAGTCTTTCAGGTAACACCCCACTAGAAGTTTAGCTAGTTTGACAAGCAAAATGGAGCATCTTGTGGAAGCAAAAGATAAGATGAAAAGGGAGTGAATATATCAGAATAAAACTAGAATAAAGTTGACAATAAAATCTAGGACTATATACGCCTAGCAAGTGATAGGGTACACTCTATTAGTCTAGAGGATGCAATTATTGCATTTTGTATGAAACACAAGCATGTTCCTGCTGTGATATTATTAAATTAAACTGGATGTGGTCTTTGAAGCGATTGCTTGATAGGCATCGGCAATCCAAAATAAACAACACATACATAATAAGACTGTGATTGGCTTAAGATCAAGACAAACGACATGAAAACGAAAACCTGATTGAATCAAACCGTGACCTCTTAACCTCCAAACGCAACACAATTTTCATTGATTTAACACAATAGATGGACATGCTAACTGAACGTGGCAGGTTACTACAGTTAAAGACACTGAAAGCATTGATACATCTCAAGTGACATAAGATCAAGGACACGCTCACTTCCAGCGTACACAACCATTGACTTCTCATCTCTCGTCAGACCTTCTGATCAAGCAGATCACCGATTGATTTCTAGCGACAAGATCAACATACTCAGATATAACCACTCACATTCAAATATTACCCAGATAGTTGAACTACACTACATGCTGGTATACTACATGATGCTCAATGTACAGACCAACTGTCCCAAGTAATATTACATATGTAACATCATACTGAAACTAATTTTTCGTAGTTGACCCCGACTCAGACAAGACTAGCAAGATGAACTGCATGATCAAATCAGATGTAGGCAGAGCGAATCCAGAGGAAATAGTGATTCATATACATTATTGTTACTCTTACTGCCATGTTATTACCATACAAATATTAAAAACAGGCGAGTGAGCAAAATAGTGGAAGTTACTGGTGCTCAAGTATACTATACAAGCAGCAGGACGCTCTCGACGCCGGCGCCTCCAAGCACGGCGGCCGCGCCATCGCCGTCGTCGTCAGGGGCGGCACCCTTGGGGACGGTGACGACGAGCTCGCCGTCGGCGTAGGTGGCGGTGGCCATGGCGGGGAGCGTGCAGGGAGGGAGGCGGAAGCGCCACCGGTCGAGCTCGAACGCGGCGGCGCCGTCGTCGTCTTCTCCGTCGCCGCCGACGCCCGATGAGACGTCCCGCACGACGACCTTGGTGACCCCGGGTGGATCTCGACGGCGTGGGCACTGGCCCCGGACGGGGTGAACCCGTCCGCGGCGGCCACGAACCGGAGCGCCGCGGCGTCCTCCTCCACGGAGACGTCGGCGTCGGCGGCGAAGGGAGCTCGAGCACCTTGGCGAAGATGTGCGGGAGCCGCCGCAGCTTCTTCCCGCCGGCCAACCCCGCCGCCGCCGCCGCCGCGACCCCGCAGCGCCGCTGCACGGCGATGGTGCGCTTCCGCGGCGCCGGGTGCACCCTCATGGTCGGAAGCAGCGGAATCCTCTCGAAACCCTAACCCTAGATAGCGCGCGCGAGCAAGGGAGCGGGTGATCGGAGTGGGGGTTGCTTTGAAATTCGCGCTGCGGATTCGGGGGCTTCGTGGTGGTTTGCGCCCTGGGGGAAACGCGTGAGGAAGACGAAGCGGTGGTGGGGAGGTGCTAGTGAGATGCTTTTTTTAATTCTTTTTTTCTTTTTTTTGCTTTTAGGGGAGGAGAAAAGGATTTGGAAAATTTTGGATGCCAAGATTAAGATTAGTAGAGTTTGATTAAGGATTAATGAGAGAGGACACTTGGCAAGTTGGCCATCCTTTTTGCCTTTTATTATTTGGGGATTTTTCTTGATCCTCCATGGGATCAAGCAAAAAATTTTAATTTCGGCCACCAGTATATATGGCCGATGGACCGGGTCGAAGTGGGCCGGCACGGGCACGCGTGTACTGTAGACGGCATGAAGGGGAAACGGGACAGGCCGGCACGACACGACTGGCCATGTCGTGCTTGGGCTGCCGGCCGAGCCCATGGGCCGACACGGTATGGCACAGCTACTGTGCATGTCAGCATGAGCACGACACGGAAGAGGGAAGGGTTAGGGTTAGGGTTTAGCCGTGCCGGGGGACGGCGACGGCGGTACGGAGGTCGGCGGTGGGGCGGCGCAACGTGGAGATCGACGGCGGCACGGTGCGGAGGTCGGCGGCGGCGGCAACGCGGAGGTTGGGTTGGCGGCGACGCGACGTCGGCGTGGAGGTGGAGGTCGGCAGCGGGCGCGACGCGGAGGTCGGTAGTGGGCGCGGCGCGGAGGTCGGCCGACGGGCGCGGCGCGAGGTCGACCAACGAGCGCAACGCGAGGTCGGAGGGCGGCGCCGAGTATGATGGATGGTAGGATGGAGGCGCGCAGCAGCGGTCTTTGTCGGTAGGGGAGGCGGAGGAGAGAGGAGAGGCGGGTCTGGTGTACTAGGGTTAAGGTTAGGTTTTTTTCCTTTTATAGTTTGTCGCCGGTGGTTTTGGCTCGTGAGCTCGGCCTTGGCCCGTGGGCCCCAAGCGTGCCGTGCCGGCATGGGCATGGCCCCGCCATCCATGGACCGTGCTTAGGCCGGGGCATGGCACGTGGGCCGGCACGTCATGGCCCGTTTCATGAACCGTGCCTAACGAGCCGTGCCGCATCCATGTCCGTGTCGGGCCGGGCCGGGCCGCCTATTTGGTCGTCACTAGTCACCAGTTTAGGGCTCTATGGTACATAAGAATTTTATTCATAAGAATTTTATAGAATTTGGTGGAAATTATAATGAAGCATGCAATAAATTGATGTTAAAACTTTTTATTATATTTTATTATGCAAATCATATCCTTCAAGAAAATGAGGGGACATTTAACTCTTAGTTGCTGATTTAGATACGCGAATGCAAGAATTTCACGCTAAACAATCAAAGTCATACTTGAAGTGAACCCATGTGCTTCTTTTCAACACAAAGTGATCTCTTGATAACTAGAACTAGTGGTAATTGTTCATCTTGAGGAGGCCTTTAGCTTTTAGTTGTTTATTTAGGAAACAAGAGGGGCCAAAACCCCTACTAAGATTTTATTAAAAACAAGAAAACAGTCAAAGAAAAACGAGACAATGCAGGAAAGAAAAACTATGAATCTGACAAGAGTAAAAGGAGTCTTTTCATGAGAAAAAAACAAAACAAATAAGCAAAATTGACTTAAGCATGTCAAAATTTCGCGGTAAACCATATCCTTTTTAACCCATAGTGATCATTTCTGGAGGATTGGTAATTGTATCGCAAATGTTAATATTGTTTAAGATTGAATTCTGATAGCCTACGAAAAAGGAGAGAGAGAGATTAAAATGTGAGGCAATTTGAAAAGAAAATGAGAAAAAAAAAGGAAACGACGATGCCTAGGCCTGGACAGGATAGGATAAGAAAAAGCACACACGGAACGTGTGCCACCGTTTGTCCTGTCCGCGTCCTCACGGACCGACACGTCACGCGCAAGTGGTGGACCCCACTACGTCATGGACCCCGCATGGCAGCGACATGCACGGAAACTCCGATCGTGATTGGCGACTGTTTCAAGCTGTATAGATTAATAGATATGCTCGTAACATTTTAAGGCTCCTTTATATTGAAGTTCCAAAGGAATTTCAAAGGATTTGTGATGATTTGAAATCATTGAGAAAAATATCCTTTGAATTGGAGGAATGTGATGTTAAAATATCCTTTGAATTGGAGGAATATGATGTTAAACTTATTATGCAGCTTCCTATACCTCTATTCCATAGGAAAATAAGCATTAGCTCATACTTCATTTTTTTCCTTTAGAAATCTAATATACAATCTACCTTTCTCTCTAGTTTCTTTTCTCTCAAGCAAACAATTTCCTACAAAATTCTTATGTTTGTTTCACACAAACCATCCAAAGATACCAACTTTTGTATTTATGTGTTTTTAAAACCCAATAGGATTCTACATAACGTGATGTCCTGTTCCTGTGTTTTTTTCCTATGTTTTTTACATCTTATTCGAAAGGACCTTGACACATCGTTAAACATCCTGTATGAATGAACAACCTAAGCCTCCTTCAAAAAATTAAACTAATTCATGTATTTTTTATGCGCTTAGAAGCCTTAATTTTTAGGACAAGTTTAAAAATTCCGTCCCTGAGTCCTAGTTTTGACCATCGACATGTCTAATCACACACCTCTAACTGACAAACTTCAAAGCACATTTTTCTACAGCCAGTGATTACTACTATCCGGTTGAAGACATACATGTAGAACAACTGATAATTTGTCGTTTGATTACTGCTTAGCCAGCCAAGTCATAAGCATGTAAATACCTTGGCAATTGATAATCATATCCTGTCCAAATGCGATAGGCCTTGACTCGTCACTTGTCGCCATCAAGGTTTCCGCATGGCGGCAACCATTAATAATCAATAATACAAACAAATAAAAGTACTACTAGTACAACTGAAACTGTAATCAAGTTCATAATTTCGCTCACGATGATAATTTATAGTTCAGAGTTCTACGAACATATGAAATGACAACGATCCAGAACAGGGGAGCAGAAGAATGCTGTATCAGATCCAAAAAATCGGATCGGAATACAATCTCCATACTTTTGTTATCAGGAAAGGCACAAAATAATGCATCTGGTAGTTGACCCCACATATGAAACGAAAGCAATAAGTCGGTCAGAATCCGTCATGTGCCGGAATAATCCAACCATGCTGATTAGACGAGCACTTAAAAATATGGGTAAACCAAACACTGGGATGCTGACATTATGGCATATGTCTACATGGTGCCATGTACTATTAAATATTCTAGCTGATAAACTGGTGCAAGAAGATGGTGATGTTGACAGAAACCTGAAATGCTACAAGCAAATTATACTAGTATTAGTATTTCTCATTTCCTCGTGGCCTACAGAACTACAAGAGCAACCCAAATGCTCTCTATTAGCAAGTCTTTTAAAGTCAAGAGCTCTTGGCTTTGCCTACAAAACCACTTTTGATTTCATGCATAAATGCATCAACTAATTGACCCAAATCTTAAGCTGGCGAAAAAAATGTAAATAAGATTTATAACACACAGGAGGGCATATATCCATGTAAGTTCATAGTACTTCTTTTGTGAGGAAATTCATAGTGATTCAAACTGCATAAGAATGGCAGGATTGGCGATGGACAAAATAGCAACTATGACCTTTTAGGATTGTGGTCTTGATGAAATAAATAGTAAACCAATGCTAGTTCGTTGTAAGTGCAGATAAAGTGGAGGCACAACATATACTCAGAAGGGAAAAAATGTGTCATGAAGCTTTCAGGTAACTGTTTGTAATGGTAAACAAAGAATTATCTTGTATTCATTTGCCTGTAAATCGGAACCTTATTTCATATTGACCTCAGAACAGAGATTATGTTGTTCTTTTTTTTGAAAATTCACTTAAGGGCTAATGATTCCTTTTCCCCATATATGTGCTTGTGATTCCTTTTTTTTGTGCCTAATGAAATGCATCACATTCACTTGCAAAAGGATGTTAGCCTAGTCTGATACTGTATCACAATTTCAAACAACTTCTTGCAGGACAAAATGCTGGATTTTTTTTGGCATAATACATTCATATTCTTGAGGAATTCATTGTTTAACTACAATTGTTAACCCCTCATCTACTTTTCATGGGGTTAAATCAGCAACATAAAGAGTACAAAAATTACAACACTTGCTCAGTACATGTGGACCCACTGTAAATTAGATTTTGGTATACATGCTAAACTATAAAGTGGAAAAGGAGAAAAAAAAAGATGTACCTGTGTTGTTTAGCATTGGAGCTCATTTTCTGATGATCTTGAATCATGGTACCAGCGTGCAAGCAAGTTAATGGTCAGACTCAAAAAGTTTGACCTGAGTGATGAAAGCAGTGGCCAATTAAGCTATCCGCAGTGTGAGTTCATACTTTCCCTGCAGATTCATTCAACTCCAAGACGAAGGGCTATATCTGAGTTGGACGGGCAGAGCTAGAACACATGAAGAGAAATCCTCAAGTCAATTATGTTTTGTTTCTCCATCATCTGCATTACCTGATTCCTCTGGAAGGAGACCTAGAAGAGGCAGAGGCAGCAGTGCACTGAGATTGCAGATGACAATCAAGAGAGCTAGATTCCTAAAGCTATCCTTAGTGACTCCAAAAAGCTGAGTTAGACCAGCACCAACTAGCCCACCGCTAACACTTCCAGCATTAGAGATGGACATTAAAGTGGCAAACAGAGTTGCTTCCATTCCTGGTGGACACAATTTAGCTGCTAACACCAAAACTGGCATAAATGAAGCCTACAAAACAATTCAGATGACTTAAGATTACATACAGGGATAGAAATAGAGGGCATGAGGACATATTAAAGCATAGGTCTAAAAGAGTCATGTTGATATCTAAACAATCTCGATGGTTAGGGAACATTGGCACATGAGAATGTCCTCCTCAGAAGTGGTTATTATACCCCTCTCCTGACCTACAAAAGTGAGCTAAGGGTATAATCAATAATTAACAAAAACACCCTGGTCATTTTGCACACAAGCCAGCTCTGTTGATCCTCAACCAGTCAAGCACTCAAGCTCAAGCTCCGTTACAGGCACAACAAAGAAGGTGTTGTGTTTCATCTCACTATGCAAGCAGTAATACAAATGATCAACTGGATGCATTTTGTGCAACAAATAAACCTTTTCATGCACCTTAGTTATACAGCATAAAACAGTTTACGAGCAATCAGCAATTGCAGTAAGGTTTCATACCTGACTTAGGACTGTAATGATTAATGAATCCCCAATAGAGAACCATTCATCACTGATTCCAAACCGCCGATTAAGCCCAGTAACAAGAAGAACCTGAAGATATACACCAGTCCATTAAAAAAAATCAAAGTAATAGAAGCAACACTGAAACAAACAGAACCAAAAAGCACCTGTGTCATTCCAAGGGCTGAACCTATGATGGTTGTCACCAGGAAGATTTTCCTTAGAGGAACCGCCTTTAGAAAATAGTTATAAAGCCCAACACCAAGCAATGAAGCAATAGATGTAACCAGCTTTACACGTCCTAGAAATTCTGGCGTGAACCCAAGCTTATTTGTGCTGAATAACATTAACATAACATGAAAAACTGAACCATTTTAAACAAGCATCACACAAAGAAATAGTTAATCATACACAAATTATTCATAATGAGTAGCGAATACGCTAGAGCCAACAGGATTTAAAATGCTGTTCCTATCTGGTGGAACCAAGATCCAACATAGGTGCTGAATCAACATAATGGAATTTGATCTCACAAAACATATATTTTTAAACTGCAAGACACTAGTTTACTGTCTACTACGAGGGATGGAACAAAACAAATACAACCACTTCAGTGGCACGTATGAAAAGTATGCTCTGAATTAAGTTAAGCAAGAATCGTCACTCACTTTTGTTGCATAAAGTAGTTTTGACATCCTCTGTATGTAATGACAAATAAATTACTCCAATAGACATTAGGTAGGGTAACCATCTAATAACCCTCTACAATTAGACCTTTCTTCTAGGACATGAGAGCTTTACTTACTGTATTTACAACCAACTCCAGAACAACAGTCAAAAGGACTCAAAGTGCTTCACAACAAGATATCATCATAGTGGGCTGCTATTGTAGTTAGTTTGATACTTACATGAAGAAAAACATTGCGGAATCTGACTTAGGTGTTGCTTGCCAGAGGAATATAAACAAGGTGGGCAAGAAAATGTTAGGTTGCTTTACTGAAGTCCAAAGCTGCCGGATATGCTGCTTAGAGGTCTCAATGAATCCTGAACCAGAGTGTGACATAGCACGTTCCCCTGAAGATAGACGGTGTTCATTTACAAGAACTGCAACAGCAGATGTCATCAGGGGTAAAAAAGCTGTAACACCAAAGACAAATCTGCGTTTACAGGAATACTTCCATCAGTGGACTGCAGTAAAAGTCCAAAATACAGATGAACTGCAGTAGATTCAGTGATGCTTTTGGACAAACCTTACTCCATAAGTATCCACAAGTGAACCACTGAAATATGCACTCACTATTCCTCCAAAAGCTGAGGATCCCCAACATAGTGACTGGAGAGATCCAGATGTACTCTGTGATTCGCCACGAGCTCTCTCAACAACCATAGAATCTACCACCTGCAGTGTTTTCACTAGTGTCATTGAGATAGATGTACAAAGGCCTTGGCCAAAGATATGATGAAAATCACGTGGAAAATATTTTAACAAAAAGATCATCTGGTCATACTTTGCACAATGAAATTCTTGGTTAGGATAGGTGTAAATCTATGTAGAGCCTGTTAGTGCATTTGACCAGTTTGAAGAATATAGTAAATGTAGTGCAAAAGTTCAACCGGAGATATTTTTTATAAGTAATAGCACGCTGTATCTTCTTGAATGAAACAACAATTTATATAGGTTATACAGGTGCATTACTAGTTAGAGGAAAAGCCATCAATTGATGAGATTCAGCACATGTTACCATAAAAGAGAAGAATTCAAGATAACCTTAAAGAAAGCCAGTTTGCTTCCATGTTGTAACCGCAAACAATCATATAAAATTTCGGTAAAATAAGAAAATGAAGACTTCATTAATAATTGTCTTGACTTTTGAGGATAGTGAGTCGTGACTGCTTGTTCTCTATTGCCTGTAGCATGACATAATGGCGACATATAAGAGAAATTTTGGTTAAAAGGGTTATCGACACCTATGTATTACACAATTTATAAGTGGACTACTATCAATAGCTTCACGGATGCAGTTAAAACATTTCAGGAGATAGGCTCATGTGCACGGAAATTTGTACTTGAGTGAAACATTTCTTAATATGAATCCATACTGCTTATAGTATGTTCCAGTTGGGATCTGTTGTAACGCACGGACGTGATGTGATGCTAGTAAATGAAATATATAGCATTTAATATATTTTTCCAGATCACAAATATAACTAGATAATATAATATTCAATTTAGACTTACAACATCTGAGAAGGCAACAGAAAGTGATCCCAGCAGAATAGAGAATGCTGCACTATATTTACTATCCACCACTGTAGCCATCAAACCCCATGAAAGAGCACCAAGGAATCCTGATAGAATAAGGTATGACCTTCTTCGATATCCAAAGAGTGGGATGGAATCACTGAAAGGCAAAGAACAGCAGAAATCTAGTTTCATCACTGTACAGATAGCAGAAAGAACTGTAGGCAGGAGCTTTTGTAAGACCTGATAAAGCCATACAGGGGCTTGATCAACCATGGCAAGGATGAGAAACCAGATATAACTGCAGTCTACATGGGAGAAAACATATTAATCACTTATCAAGACCTACATAGGAATCAACTTACTGTATGAACGGAATGAGATTACATCAATAAATACCAAAACCAAAAAGATAGTATTTAGAGGGGAACGCAGACCTCTGCAGGATCAAGGCGAAGATCATCTTTTAGGTAAAAGCTCACAGCAAGTCGAGCAAGACCTAAAACCCCTTGCACAAAATACACAGTTGCAACTGCCATATTATCTGGGGACAGTTCCACCCCAGATACTGTGAAATATCTTGATCCAGACTTGCTCTTGCGGATTTCATCTGTATTGGACAGCTTCTTTTGCCACTCATCAAAGTATCTGTCATTTGTGTCAACTTTACTTGAACCCACCTGATATCTAGGAATGAATCCTACAATACGTACCATGAATCCATGATAGTAATGAGTACTTTGAGATAATCTTGAAAGAGGGTGAGCCAATAAAAAATTTATTAGGAAGATCAAATGCATAAGGATATCCTTTTTACATTATAAAGAACATGAATAAAAATATAGCGATTGAATGGAACTACATGTAAATTTGTATGATGTGATGATTGCAAATTTCAAATCTGGAATATAGAAATAAGGTGTATTTGTTCAATATAATCCAAACATGGCAAAGTAGAAGTGAATCGACACTACTATAGAATGCGAAGCACAAACAGATGAGAAACCATTTACTAGTAACTTTATTAAGATTTTTCTATATGAATCATCATAACCTTCCATTTTCGATGATACCATTTTGCAACATAAGTACATAATGGGAAAAATGATGCCAATAGAAAAGAATGGGGAGAGGATGTGAAATAAAAGGCAAAAGCATTTAATTCCTTGGGAGAAGTGAGATACAATGCAGTTAACCCAATACGCACAATAATGTGATACGAAATATAAAGCTCGGAACTAGCATATGTATCACACTCATGATCTAGTAATTGCCAATTATGCACGGCATTTCCTTTTCTTTTTGCAGAAAAAAATACTTGTTATGGAGTGGGGTCATCAGCTAGTATCCTCAACCATTGGGTTCTCAATCAAGTAAACACATAACATTAGTGAGAAGAAGG
The DNA here is from genome assembly GCA_019925245.2 of Oryza australiensis. Lineage (NCBI taxonomy): Eukaryota > Viridiplantae > Streptophyta > Magnoliopsida > Poales > Poaceae > Oryza > Oryza australiensis. Next base: position 6,242,221 of record JAIFGZ020000342.1, read on the forward strand.
AACATTTTGGAAACTAGACTCACAACAGTCCCCAATCTCCTTCTGCCATCCCTATCTTAAAACTAGAGCTATAAAGGGAAAAAAGGTAATCCAGAGCTCCTTGTCCAACAAGAAAATGGAATAAAGAGTAAAGAATGTCTGCAGTCTGCACTATCTAGTACTAGTATCTATAAGGCTTCCATAATATTAGGGCATGTTCGGTACGCTTCCATTTCTAACCTTAAGAAATGCTGGCAACAGAACAAACTGAACAAGTCTCGTGTGCCCCTCTATACTAAAATTTGCCAACTCTAGATACTTCCACATTTAACACCACACCAAACTTTGATGAGGTATCATACCAAAGATACCATAACACCTGTAGCCTACCAAGAACTGGCGTCATCAAAATTTGGTAAATTTGAGTTTGGACCCAAAGCAAACATGCCCTTAATTTGTTAGTATAACCCTATATTTATTTATTCACTATTAGTGCAGTATAGAAAAAAAATGCCTTGCTCAAGTAATTCACACCCATTTAACCAATGTATTTATGAAATCTCTAGCATGCTCCACGCGAATAGAGCAAGAAGTGCATTCCATAAACTTGCATGGGTCAAAATGGTAAGCTTCGCCAAATAAAATTTCTGTGTTGACAACAATAAGGGTTATTCTAGAAAGAGGATTACAAGGTATATACTTCTGTCTTTTCCGATAGACAACTTTATCGCCAAATGATTAAATGCATACATAAAAGAGTGGAACTCCAGAATCCTGCATTTAACCTATTCATTAAAATTTAATTGAGTAACTCTCTGTCACATTACACATAAGAGTGGCTGAATTTTGCCGTGAGCAAGGTCCACGAGCTCTAATTCACACGTAGCAGCTGCAGTCAGCAACCGCATTGCACAAAGTCAGAGACCAACGACCATACGCCACACGCATAACACTAAGCACTTCCTATCTCAGTTAAACGCGATCCCGTTTGCTCCCTGCTCGCCTCCCCAATTCAACTCGATTTCCTCTTCCACCGCCCAGAGAAACCTACCGCCCGTCGAGATTTCCCGCAATTCTGCGCATCCCTCACCGTAATCCCCGCACAAGATCCTAGCCAATTACGCGGTTCGGGAACCCAGAGGAGGAAATCTCGAGCTCACTCTCACCCGACCGGTGGTCGGAGGCGTCGCCGCGGCCGTCGAGCTCGAGCGGGCGGCGGGGACGGCGGCCTCCTCGTCGTACGAGTCGCGGCCGGCCGAGTTACCGGATGCCATCCCGCGCGGGCGTGGCGGGGGGCGAGGCGCGGCGCGGCGCCGTCTCCGGCGACGGCGAGCGGCGCTGGTTTTGGGGATCGATGCGGAGGTAGATTTGGCCACTACAGACTACACGAGGATCGTCCTCCGCGAGACATCTGCCTCGTGTTTCTCTCGCTGCGCGGTGGGCCCCACATGCCAAATCTCTCCTGCTTTTTGGGTTGGTCATGTGCTTTGTACTCCCTCGGTCCCATAATAATATCATGTTTAGCTCTTATATTTGTCTTAAAATAAATTTATTTTAAACTAATCAGTACATCAAAGTTTGTAAAAGTAGAAAACAATTATATTTAGAATAGATAAAATGATGAAAAACTACATTGGAATTTGATAAAGTCGGGGTATTGTTGACGTGAAATTCGTCGTTCATATGGTGGTCTGAAAGATCTGTTTAGGTCCTATTAATTCGGGTTCATGACATACCAGTTAGTTTGATCTTATAATTAATAAGATAGATAGATTGATCATATAAGATCAAGAAGTCAATCGACCAATAAGTCGATATGATGTAGCAATGTTACCTAATGCTGATAGAATTTTGATCAATCGACTATTAGACTCAATTTAAATTCAAATAATCAGATAAACAATGAGATTTATATAGCATCACCTAAAACTAAAACTATGCATGATCATCAATAAAACGTTATTTATGTTTTATTTATCAAAAGCAATTTTGATACGTCAAACCAAATAGAGATAGTATAAGATTGAAGTTGATAAAGATATATTTAATTAGAGATTATACATGTTTCCATATAAGCCGATGTAATTCAGAAGATGCAACGAGATAATATAATATGAACCAATCGGCCTAAACTGATAAAGTGGGATAGATATAAATTTGATGGTTAAAATATACATTGGCTGAAGATCCGATATAAGTAAATTAAAAGGTATATCGGCTAACTAACCGATATATTTGATAGTTGAAGCCCAAAATAATGATAACATCGACTAACATTCTGATGGACATTGCATTAAAACCTATTGGCTTAGCAAAACTTAGATTGTCAACAACAATTTAGAAGATTAAACCTAACCGAGATAGTACAAGATTATGTTTGATAAAATAAACTACATAAACCGATAGATCTATACAACCATGATGGATATAATAAATTTATCTAGAACAACAGTACGATTAGAGAAATATCAACTTAGCCAGAATATCAGACCTAACAGACAAAGTCCTAACTAATCTGATACAACTCTAAACAACAATACAAAATAGAATCAATATATTAGATAGACAATATTTGCGTCGACCTAGATAGAATATCGGATTTAACTGAGAAAATTATAGCCATGTTGATACAAACGAAGTTGACGGAACTTACTTCTCGTCGAAGATCAAACTTAACCGATGTAGCCCTGCTCGGACTAAGAAATCGTCAGAATAAAAGGTGACGATGCGGCAAAAGTTGTATATTAATCAAGAGATGTCTTACAAAGACCTTGAATATACATATTTATACCCTCGGATTGATACAAGTCCTGATTGAACACGACACAGTATTTCGTAAAGACAAGTAAAGATACAAGTCCTGATTGGACAGGAAACAAAACTTTCTAAACATATGAATAAAGTTACTAAGAGCAACTCCAAGGGATCATCTATCCGGTTATCAATCCCAAAATTGAAAATTTGACATAAAAAATATCCTCCAACAGATTATTTATATGCCTTTGTATTTTTAATGATCGTGTAACCCGTTTTTTACGCTGGCTTCTTGTAGCCAAGCGCTCAGCGAATCGCTATTCTTCTCGCGCGTGATTTTTTTGGTTGCCGCAAAAGTTTTTCCCATCTCCCGCGCCTCAAACCTCTGCGCCGCCACCTCCACGCCCTTCCCCGCCGCCTCCACTCCATCCGCCACCGCCATGCCATCCCCCGCCGCTCCTCCACTCCATCCGTCGCCGCGACGCCATCCTCCTCCCGCGCGACGCCGCCGCCCGCCACGCCATCACCCACCGCGACGAAATCCCCGACGCGTCGCCATCTCCCGCGCCTCAAATATCTCTGCCGCCGCACGCCATCCCCGCCGCCGCTCCACTCCATCCGCCGCCGCGACGCCATCCCTCCCCGGCCGACGCCGGCGCCATCCTCCCCGCCGCCGTCGCGCTCCACTCCATCCGCCGCCGCGACGCCATCCTCCCCCCGCCCGCCGCCGCCATCCCCCCCGCCCACCGCGCCGCCACGCCATCCGCCGCGCCTCCACGCCATCTCGCGCCGCCTCCACGCCACCTGACGCCGCCGCAACGCTTCCCCGCCGCCGAACCCAACATGGCACCTCCGACGCCCCAAGATCTGCGACATCGCACTCAAGACCCGCAGCAGAGCAGCAACAAGACCTCCGGCCGCGGGCGCCTCAAGACACACGGCGCCCGCCACCCCAAGACTCGTGGCGATCTTCAACCCAACACCGACGACGCCCTTCACCTCTATACCGGCGGCTCCACCTCCACCGTGCTTCACCTCGGCTCCACCTCCATCGTTCTTCACCGGCATGGTTCACGGCTTCAACCTCGGCTCGCAGGAAGGCTCTTGGGTTAGGGAAAATGGAAGCAACAACTCTCAGGAGGATTCATTGATCAGCAATAGTGATGTGTTTGGTAATTTCCTATTCACAAAGTTAATTTATTTTGTCATACCATAAATCTGCTGAGATCCTTAATTGATGGAGAATTTTGTTGAAGTAATCTTCTTTTGTGTTGGCTATAATTTGAGGGATTGCTCCCTGTGAAGAAGAAAATTATTGGTGAAACACGGTTGTGATTAACTTTTATTTTTTGACCAGTGACACATCAGATTATAATATATATCATTGTTCGTTTTGATTTTTCATTCACTAACTTAGATAATTGGAACAATACAATCACAGCTCATTTCAGAGCACTAAATAGTTGATTAGTGTGAAAATAACAAAAGTCTGATGCTTCTTCCTGATGCATATGCATGATTGATACAATTGAGAACAGGCCCAACACTCTTCTCTTTGACGAAAATTAATTATAATTTTTAAAGCAAGAAAAATGGAAGGCATACAAAGCAATGCAGGACATTTGGAGTGTTATCCGTTTGACTTGCTCTTGCAAAAGAACGAAAGGCATACAAAGCAATGCAGGACACTAAATGCATGCTTTCACATCATTCTTTTGCACTGCGACCCTAACATATGCAGGCTTTTGTGATGAATCAGCTTCTCAATTTCATCATTCTTCGATGCAAGCGTGTTGAATGTGTCCATGCACCACCTGACATTTTTTGTTCATAACTGTTACGCAAAACAATTGCAGATTATATGCTCAAGGTTTTCGTGAGTTAAAACAAAGTTGCATGATTAATTCTTGTTAGGTGAGTTAAGGCATTTTTTTATGAAGCTAGTTTGGTTAGGCTTATACAGAAAAAGAATAGAAAGAAAACAGAGTCTGATGCATTTGTTCTTATATGATATTGCTATACAAGATGCTCCATTAAATTTGAGATCCAAGCCTCCCAACTATAAGAATCTTGGAGGGCTTCATTGATGGATTATTTCATGTTGTTGCGCATCTCAGTTATGAATTAAGAACTAGTGCAAATGTTATGATTAGCATAGAAACATAATATTTATAATGCAATGTACTTTTTCTCCAATTGTAGAATAAGTCTATAGACATGAAGCCATGAACTCTACTTTTGAATATATAATTAATAGATTTCACTTTCCTAATAATGTTACCTAATATGATTGGCTGGACTTGGCTCTTGATTCTCTCAATGTTCTTGTATAATAAGACTTGATTTTTGTATTCACTTTCTTGGTTGGACACTGCTCTTGACTCTCTCTTGTTGTTCTGGTATAATAATGCTAGTTTTTGTATTTACTTGTGTGGAGAGGGCTATACTTCTGGAGAACCAAAGCTATGTTCTTTTGAAAACTCTTTCCAACTATAAATACTAGTGTTGCGTATTTGTGACAAAATGCACTTTATTTGAGTACCATTTAAAATATATGTGTTCAAACAATCTTATTGTCGGAGACTCTAGTTATATATGTATATAGAATCATAGATAGCCTAGATTGGTACCATGCATTTTTAATCATCATCAGCTTTTACCTTACAAGTTACAACATTCACCAAGTAGTACTGCCAAAGACAGTAACTAGCACAATATTAACATATCCATTGAAGCTAGGTAGGAGTATAGATGGATCTTTAACTGAGGATGGATGGAACATGCATGCTGATGGATAGACAACACTAAAAAGATTGAGCTAGCATCCAAGAGCAAGTTTAATTGTATAGCCATTCTTTTGCACTTTATTCTTTTGCAAGAAAAATGGAAGGCATACAAAGCAATGCAGGACACTAAATGCATGCTTTCACATCATTCTTTTGCACTGCGACACTAACATATGCAGGCTGCGACACTAACTTGCTGCCCCTGCCTATATTTCAGGGATGGCCCCTGTTTATTGATATTTTTCTTTAATTCTGGGATCTACTCACTAGTGTTATCTAAGAACTCAAGCAATATATTGAGCATATATTGGTCAGCATATGAAAATAAAGTTAACTTGACATCAAAAAATAATGTCTTAGTTCCAAAACCAACCATATGTTGACTACTTTTGTTCTATACTTTTTTAATATTTCTTTCCAAAACCAACCATATGCATGTGTCAGCATCTGAAGATGGTCATGGATATTACACGACGATGATGCAAGTAGGCGAGACACAATTAGAAAATGAAGAGGCGAGTCCACAAACGGTGCAGCTAGGAGGACAAGAAAATATTTCGTCCTCAAAAAGGCCTAACCAGAAAAGGTCTAAAAACTTTAGTGAGGAAGAGGATAAGCTTTTGGTATCCGCATGGCTAAATGTTAGCATTGATGCAGTCTGTGGTGCTGATCAATCAAAAGACACATACTGGCAGAGGATCACCAGTTACTATCACCCGAACAAGGAATTTGTCTCGGATCGCACGGAAGGCTCCCTTACTAACTGATGGTCATTCATCCAAGAAAGTGTGAACATGTTTTGTGGATACCTAAGCTAGATTGAGAGGAGAAACCAAAGCGTTGTTACTGAACAGGACAAGGTTTGTTTATAGTCTAACCTTGAACTTACAACTCTTTGTATGTGACGTTCCCATTTTTTTAACCAGATGAATTTTTTGAACAGATTATGCAAGCACGCACAATGTACAAGGCGGAAGATAAGAAGAACAAGGCGTTCATGCTTCTGCATTGCTGGAATCTCCTTCGTCACCACCAAAAATGGTGTGACAGAAATGGTAATGGAGGGACCAAAAATAGCAACAAGAAGCAGAAGACATATGGTACAACAACTCCTACAGAGCAATTGCCTGTTGATGCTACTCCTACAGATGCAGTTGATCCAACTTCACCAGAATACAATGTGGAAAGGCCTCGAGGCAGGAAGCATGGGAAAGATAAGTTGAAACAAGTGAAAGGTACAAAGAGTGTGGATAGGTATTGGGAGAAGAAGGATGAGTCCGATTCGAAGAAACAAGAGATCAATGAGGCAAGGGTCCAAGAATTCTTCAAAATACAACGCGAGATGATGGCAATACAAAGGGGTGACCAAGCGATAGAACGTGAGAAGGTTGCGATAAAAAGAGATGCCCAGATTGTCAACAAAATGCTAGAAGAAGATAGGATAATGAATACAGACACTAGCTCCATGGATGAGGCTAGACAGAAGTTCTACAAGAGCCTTCAGGATGAAATCTTGGAACGTCGTTTGTGTGGAGCATGACCAGTTTATTCCCTTTGCAGGTACTCTTTTCACTTTTTACTTTTGCAAACTCTAGTTGAGGCATGTAATTTAGAACTCACATTGCTCCTTCTTAAGGACTGTTTAGTAAGCTAATAAGCTCTACCCTACTGTTGTATAATCTTGATTACATGGAGAGTGATGACAAGATGACTACACTTCTCTTGATTGCAACAGTCATATGTGTCCATGCATATTTTCTTTATTCTTCTTTGTTTTTTCCTTTCTTTATTTCTCATGATAACATGCTAACCTTCATCGAAGTAGTTCCTGATAGCGATACATTGCAGAGTGATATTGCAATGACACCACCAGAGAAGTTGATGAGGCAACATTGCTTTGTTACTTGTAAGCACTGTATACAGGAAAAGTATGGAACTTACCTTAGTTTGGGGCATGTCATACTGGATTTGATGATGATATCAATACATTGAAATTTTCAGAAAAGTAAACATTATTTAAACTTCAGAAAAAGAATGAAAGCTATGTGTAGTTAGCTCCCACTGCAGTGATAGTTGATTAGGAATGAAGGAAAGTGAATTGTGGAAATACCAAAAGTTGTATCATTGTACTGAAAGCCAGTTACTGAATAATCATGGGGACCAAGTAATAAAAGAGTAATTAGATACTTGTTCCTTTAGCAATGATCAGCCTTTTTGTTCTCTCTTTAACATATAAGTGTGTTGAAAAAAAATCAAAGTTCACTCCAAAATTCTCCGGATCTGGATAAAGTAGTTTACTTTATTACATATGACTAAATTGCTAAGTCTTGGGCGTCATTGTACTCTACATCTTTTCGGCTGATGTTGCATGCCTTTACTTTTTACCATGATGAATTGATAAAATCTGCTCTGAATCCTTTTAGTTTATTTTCTTCATATGATTTTTTTCTTTAGGTGGAAGTCAGAAGTACGCAGAATCAAGAAAAGAGATAGACAGAAGACTAGGGTTATCTTCCATACTAGTTTGTTCTCTTTTTGTTACTGGAGGATTTTATGTGGCACATATGAACATATTCTTTTACTAGTTTTTCAAGACTGAATTTTTATGTGGCACATATGAAGATATATATGCATGAAGGCTGATGGACCTTGCTAGTACCTATAGTTTATTATGGATTATTTCTAGTGCACACAGGTTTTGATGAGAAAACAATCATCTCTTATATGCACACAATCCAGTATGAAGATTCATTGGGTGATTGAGGATTAATACTTCTACTAGTATTTCCTTATTTCTAAGAAATATAAAGTTAGTTTCAAAGTACTAGTTCTACTTTATTACATATAGCCCAAACTTCTATGTAATGCATGAAAATGCAATAAAATTAAATTTGTCTACAAATTTATGACAACTAATAAATTACTCTCCAAAGCGCTGCCAAAGGTGCTCCACTAAGTCGTTCTGAAGTTGAATGTGCACTTCTTTGTCCTTTATCCTCTGGTGGTTCAACATGAAATCGTTCAACCCCTGAATGTTGTTGTGAGAAACATCCACTCGTTCTTCAACTCCATAGAAATTTAAGTCAGTCGCATCATGTTGCTCATCCTCAACAATCATGTTATGCATTATGACACATGATTTTATTATATAGCTGAGTGTGACTTGATCCCATAATCGAACTAGACCGCGCACAATAGCAAATCTGGATTGCAAAACTCCAAAAGCATGTTCCACGTCCTTCCTTGCCGCTTCTTGTTGTTCGGCGAAATGCTTCTTCTTATTTCCTTGAGGCATTGGAATTGTCTTTACAAAGGCCGCCCATGGAGGATATATACCATCCGCGAGGTAGTATCCCATCGTGTACTCATGTCCATTAATAGTGTAATTTACCTCATGTGCTTGTCCTTCCGCTAGCCTAGCAAATAAAGGAGAACGTTGAAGCACGTTGATGTCATTGTGAGAGCCGGGTAAACCAAAGAACACATGCCATATCCACAAATCTTGTGATGCTACAGCTTCAAGTATAAGTGTAGGTTTGTGGAAATGTCCTATGAACTGACCATGCCATCCCGAGGACAATTCTTCCAATTCCAATTCATACAATCTATGGAGCCTAACATTTCAGGAAAACCTTTTTTCTCATTCATCTCAAGTAACCGAGAAACGTCACGCTGGTTTGGTGACCTCAAATATTCTTCCCCAAAAATCTCGACAACTGCTTTTACAAAATTACGTAAACTCTCAAGGGACGTGCTTTCTCCAATTCTGATGTACTCATCGGTCGAGTCGGCAGGTACACCATATGCAAGTATTCTTAGAGCCGCAGTAACCTTTTGAAGCCCACTAAGTCTGAGTTTTCCAGCCGCATCTCTTTTCTGAACAAAATATGAATCATGGTCTTGTACAGCTTGCAGAATGCGCAGAAATAAAGGTCGACTCATTCGAAACCTATACGATGAAAACACAAATAATTACTACACATAGTAAACAACTATAATAATATAATATTTCAGCGGTTCACTAAAGTTATTTGCAGACCTGCGCCTAAAATGACTTGGACCGTACGTCGGATTATTGGAGAAGTAGTCCTCGTATAATCTAAAATGACCACCTTCTCTGCCACGATCAATTACGTTATGACCCATAACAGAACCACCATGCTTCCGAATTTCATCGTCATCTTCAAATACATGACACATCAGAAAATCTATATTATCATCCGATGATGATGAATCCAACAACTCAAAGAAAAATTGACTATTATTCATCGTATATTAGTTTATAGCGTGCAATATGCGGGTACCTTCAAACATGAATTAATTGAAAAACAATGTGATGAAAAATTGAATCCCAAAAATTAACAACGGCATCACGTACATGAACTGGTGCCGGCGTCGACCGCAACGCGTGGTCGTATGTGTGGGTGGATGTCGCCGGGTGACAACGCCAGCAGCGGAGCCTTTCCTGTTGGTGGACATCGCCGGCGGCAACTACCAATAGTGCATGAATCATACCAATAGAGCATGCATTGGTTCAGAAAGAAAACAAACTCTATCATACTAATAGCGCATGCTACAAGAATGCCACATGATAGAGTTTGTTTGGTCAGCTGCTACAAGAATGCCACAGGATAGAGTTTGTTTGGTCAGCAGTCAATAGTTGATTCGGTCATGGCCTACAACCCAATATGGATGCATGCTATCAGCAAGATCTCATCAATTCAATACATGCCTTTGTTGTTGGTGCATGTAGTCGGCGACAACTACATCAGCTTGACCAAGTAGCGCAGGCATATTCTGGTTATGGGCCTACAACATCATTCTTTGTGAATATACTTTACCAGGTTGGCCCAACCTAATAGGGATGAAGGCCCACAGTTTAAAGTTTAAATTTTTGAGAATTAATTTTTGTGGATCTCTTGAAAAATATCATCTAATATAGATAATCAACTTTTAAAGAAGCTATTTAAACAATGGTTATTGGAAATTTTTAAAATATCATCTAATATAGATAATCAACTTTTAAAGAAGCTATTTAAACAATGGTTATTGGAAATTTTTATAGATAATCCCTTGGAGTTGCTCTAAATCCTACCTTATTAATTAATGAAATTAAACTGCTATGCCGTGGTTTTTACGATTCCTTCTTAACCTCACGAGATGCACTTGGTAGTGTAGTGGCAAAGGGTGTGTGGTTTCAACTCCGAGATCCCGTGTTCAATTCTCCACACGCTCACAATTTCTTCTTATAAAAATGTTTAGAGGGACATCTCTCCCTCAAAATCTCGTTTTTCTTGAACTCGGTCTCTTTTGGATAAATTTTCTTCAAATTTTCTTCAGTCGATCGACTTCTTTACTCAACCGAATGCACTAAAGAACTATATTATATTAAATTTTGGTGTTAGCAAATATTCTAGTTTTTTTAGTTTTGTATTGATATCTATGAGATGGGTAAAAATAAACTTATTTTGGCATTAGCATGGCTCCCACCCAAGGTAACCAGTATTATTTGTAGTATTATAGCATCGGGATACTATCAAATTTTAAAAATTACATATTTTTATATAAAATATATAATATGTTGTATAAGTTAAAGCATATAATATTAAGTTTGATAAATTTAATTGGTTTTGCTATAAACTTGAGCATATTTTTACATTAGTATCAATCCACTTTATTTTAAATAATATATTTAGGATCATGACTCGGAATACTATCGTGTAAAAATAAATAATACTAAGATCGAGATACCATGTAAATTGGGATACTAGATGGAATCGGTTTCATTTCGACTTAGTAGAATCATATTATCATAAAATAGTAGGATACATATCTTAGGATACAGATCGGGATACTCTCTCTCTCTCAGCCCGTAGGCCTCCTTGCTCCTACTCTCTCTCTCTCTCTCTCTCTCTCTCCGCCCGTAGGCCCACATGTAAGACCAAACTCCGCGAGCAAACAATCTAGGCCACTGGTAATTTCAGAACAATTTTTACAGGGTTTTCGTCCAAAACTCCAAATTAATCCAACTATAGTTGGATTCAGGAGATATTTAGGGCTTGACCCTATATAATTGAACCGTTTAATCTAAAATTTCTATGAGTTCTTATGAATCATGTCGGCGTCATTAGACTAGGCGGCCCAAGGCCCCAACCCAATCCCAGCACAGCCCAACCCCAGTCCATCAAACTATACACAAGATTGGCACACATTTCAGCCAATCCAATCAGATCAGCACAAAGCTGATTATGCTGCCACCACAACACACCAACCTCTCAACCAGGTTACCAGAACAAAGTCAGACAAGAACATGATCATCATATTTTGCAGGAATCTTCTAAAACCTAAAGCTATGCATGTGCAACATGTGCTGCTGAAGCTGAGCCAATTCCAACCAGATAAACCAACAACACAGAGAATTTACAGGGATGATCTCCAGGGGCTGCTTACTGGATGACACAGATGCAGGTGTTGCCGTCTTCGTCATCCGAGTCTCCAGATTCGCTGCATGCAAGAAAATGTAGTATAAGCATCAAGAACAATGATAGTTTTTTTTTTTGGTAATAAGAGGTTTGAGCAGTCATGGCAATCAAGGATATACACTACTTAGCGCAGAGAGGCTCAAATCAAACAGAGCTGTAAAGGGAAAGGAACTTCGAAAGTGACACAACAACGGATAATTATGTCGGTATGCTGTTCCCATCATCATAGAATAAGACTAGGAAAGATGTTTGTGTTAATGTGCCATTACTTGTTTAAATGCACCGATGGGGAATGTGAAAAACATAGATAATCAACATTCCATGTATCCACTCATGATACGATAATATAAAGCAGCTGGAAGCAATCCACAACGAACCCGATGACTTTTTCTGAAAATGAAGGTTCAAGTACAAAACTGCCCTGGGCATTAATATACATACATATATATATATATATATATGTATATATATATATAAATAAAGATGGTGCTGATTTAGATTGAAAGCTTGCTTGGTCTTTAGCTTGGCTGTGCAGAGGGTCATACAAGGTGATATACAATTACCCACTTGGTGCGCTGCAAACTAATTGAAGAAAAACAGTAAACCAGTTTTTTGGATGGAAACGACAAAAACAAAAGATTGCTTTGACAATCAAATATCCATTATGACGTGTAAGTTTGGAGAAGAAAAATATCTGGAAAGTAAGTTTGGCAAATGCACTTATAATTAATTAGTTGAGTAGCACATATTCAGACCATTTCACTGACAGATGGACTTGACCTATATTTACAAAGATGATGTCCATGTAACACCTTAAAGCTGATCATGGCTGCTGCATGGATACATCTCGGTCTTAAAAATCAAATCGCCTGCAGAGCTTCAGGTTTACATTTTACCCAAAGCAAGCTCAAAATCACAAAGAAAACTGACCAAAAGCGAAGTACACGACAACTCCAGTGCAGTGCAAAGTGGCAAGGCCTCAATTTAGACAGGTGGACTTGCCCAAATATAGATAGCGACAAATGTAATTTGGATATTCAATTACGTTTTCTTGCTGCTCTGAAGAAAACCGCCAATTTTGGACATATTGAAGAAAAATTTCTAGAGCAGCTACCCAATAGGGGAAGAAGATGGCTTGGTCTTCACCGTTATCCAAGCATGACAAAATTGGGGTTTTATTATTAGTAATGTATTGTGATATTACTTCTTCAGAATATGACCCCAGCCATCTCATTTCTTAATCTCATGATGACCAGGTGGACTGTGCTCACAGCAGCCGCATCTATGCTTACACACCAAAACCAAAGTCAAAATATAGTAGAGTTGTATATTACTTTAACGACTTACCCCATCATCATCGGAATAACAAAAGAAGTCCACCATCATCAAGGGACAGAAGGCGAAAAAACAACCATTGACTCAGCTCTTTTGATAATGAACTCCTAATATCAACCCCCTACAAATGACCGTGACTTATAGCAAACGCGTGAAGCGATTACCTAAGACCAGAACATTCCTCTAGAGATTAGAGACATTCCACATTTCTGCTAACACAAGCCGTCTCTACCTAAATTGATGAACACTACATCACACCAAATTCACCATACATTTCGACAAGACAGTAAGTAAGTAAGTCAGTCAGTCAGTCAGTAAATAAGCATGGATAAACACACAACGTATGTACCTTGGCTCAAATTCTTTAACTTGAGTGAGATCCTTCCCCAGCAAATCCATCCATTTCACATTGCCCTTCACCACATTCTTACTGTCCTCACAGTTAGTCTTCTTCAGGCTACTCTTGGGAACCACTGTCACCACCACTTCCTTGCTACCCTCATCACCAACATCACCATCATCATCCTTGTCTGCCGTCACCGCCGCCGCTGCCTCAATCTTCTGCACCGGAGGAGGCTTGTCCTCAGCGAAAGCTGAGGCGACGACGGTGGCCGGAGTTGGAGACGCGGCGGCGGCATCGTCCGTGGTCGAATCGTCTTTGGATTTTGGGAGGCAGGGGAGGTTGCACAAGGGAGGAGCGCAGTAGCTCTCACAGTGGGAGCTCCTCATCAAAATGGCGAATCGGGGAACTGAGCTCCAAGAAGAAGAAAACCCACCACATCAATTGAATTCGCCCAAGGGAGCGGATCAAGAACTGCCACCACCACCACCACCCACCTGAAATGCGACCAAGAACTGCTCCCGGAACCGGCAATCTCTCGACCTTGGAAGAAACCGACCGCCAGTTTCAATCTGAGCCTGGATCAAGAACTGCCCACACCAACCATGTGACTCCAAGAACTGCACCACCAACACCACCAAGCTGAACCGGCCAAGAAACAGACCGAGAAAGGACCAAATCTTTGCGCAGCAAGGCAACAACAGCAAACAACAACGGATCGAATCATGCGCCCCCAAAAAGATCTCCCCTTCTTTCCTGGGACCAGGATGTGTTGGAGCTTTGGAGGAGAGAGAGAGAGAGCAGCAGCAGCAGCAGCAGGAGGAGGAATCCAAAACCGATAAAGATTGCAACTTTCAGCTGTTATGCCTTGCCTCGCAGCGCTTGCGCCTTGCCCCACAACAAGAATTCCAGCAAAAAAATCAGCAACGAAATGCTTTTGCAGGGGGGGATTCTGAACGAAGAGGAGGAAATGGGATGCGTCAGTGGAGAGATCAAGTGGAAAGCAAAGGATAAAGACCAGTAAGTAGCAGCTGAGTTTATTGTGGTCATATAGAAGTTGAAATGTATAATTCTGGCTGTCTTGTACTACCAGCATCTCCATTTTTCTTCTCCATTGGAAGAAGACAAGTGCCAATGAGTGCCAAAAAAATATTGTGAGTTTCTGTTGTTTTCTTCCTGTGAAGCTCCTCTTTTTGGGTTTTCAGTTTTCACTGCAGTGAGAAACTGATGAGAAGACAGGACAGCACATCCCTGTGGTAATTCTACTGTTCAGGATTTTCTGCATCCGTTGTTAACATGTCTCTTTGTGGTGGTCCTGTTTCCACTTTTACTCATCATAATTTATTGCCTACTTGAGCACAGTGATATACACTTTGGACGTGTTCGGCTGTCTATAAGCCATGTGATAAAATAGCCGGTGGTTACTGGTCATTGTGAGAGAAAATACTGTTTGAACGGTGATAAGTCCGGCCGATACGAACAAGCGAACATGGCCCTTTATTTATTTACTGTTAGTTGAGTTTCATTTTTTAATAATGAATTAAAAATCCGACCTCTATCAATGAGGATGTACACAGCCAAGTTAGGTAAGTTTCCTATATAGAGGCTTTTTAATCCCTTTAGAAGTTAATCATCAATAAAATCCAGTAATTATCGTGACATATGCTTCACAAGCTTTTAAATGATATATTTTTTTACAAAACTTTGTATATATAAATTTTTTATAATATTTTTAAAAACAACTTTTCAGATTCTTAATAATATAGTTTATTTTACTTCTCAAATATTATCACAAAACCATATAATCTATCATCTAATTATCCATTAAGACCTTCCAATTTAGGACTAAGTCACTCGCCTTTTTCGGTTTGACCATCATTTTTAATTTCCATTTAAATTATTCTCCAGTGAAAAGTAACTTGACCTTTTCTGTCATTTAATTTACTGGCTGAGAAAAAATATCTGAGTTATCCTTTATCGTTGAGCCAAAAGTTAGCTTATAAAGCAACAAACAAGCATACGTTGGATCGTGACTTATGTTTTCTTTAATGGATTTTCCGCTTCAAAGAACTTTATATACGCTACAAATTGAACAAAAGAAACCAAGTCCTTGCAAAACCTGCTAAGTAGATTATAATAGACTCCTCTAAAAGATAATGCTAAACAACAAGCATGGCCCAAAAACAACTAGGATGTCATGACTTAAAATAAGAGCATGTGGGTTGCTTTTCATAATAATGAGTTGAGTCACATGATTCTGAGTTTCCGTTTAAGCCAACAACCACATAATATGTTTTTTTAAAAAAATATCGTATAGTAGTTAAGGCTAAAAATCACACAATAATTTATGCTCACTCATCAATTTATTCCTATATATAACGACCAAGTATACCATACATAATAATTTTACTTATGTCATCTGTGTGTATTAACATCGATATATATATATATATATATATATATATATATATATATATATCCCATATCACATCTCATGTTTACACTTTACACACTTGTCTAGCTGCAAAGAGGAACCTCTTCACATGCACAATACCCTAAAGAAAACCCAGTTTCAACCTCAGTGAAGCACACACCATTCTTTACCAAATCACCAAGCCATCAGGGCGCACAAAATCCGATTCCTGATGCTCCCTGCATCCTGCCACAACGCATCAAGAATTTTCAGCAACTGATTTTTTTTATTTTTTAAACTTTTTAATTTTTAATTCTAATAATATTTTTTCCAAAACTTAAAAATAAGATCTGAACCTTTTGGATTGACGTGACAAAATAACATCGTCACAATGATCTAAATGACGTGATAGCGTTATTTATTTAGCCACGCCGATTTGGCTAGCGAGACAGTACGTTATCCTGCCACGTTATCGTGACGGCGTGACATAATGAATAATATGACAGTGTTATTTTATCATATCGATAAGCTAGCATGATCAAAAGCTTCAAATTTTATAAATAAAATTTAGAAGGATTTATTTTTAAAATTAAAATTCAAAAATTCAAAAAGTAATAAAATTTCAAAAAGTCGAGTCCAACAGAGGAGGCCCAACATAAGGCAATGCATGAGCTTATTAAACTATCGCTTTCACCTTTATCGGTAATGTGTGGCTAGATCCTCCGCTCGTCGTTGTTGTCGTTGACCTAAATTTATTATTAGTATGTTGTTGATATACAAAGGCCCTGTTTAGTTACTCATTTTGGGTGTAAACTTTATACCTTAAAATTTTTGGGTGTAAACTTTACACAATAGAAGGTGTTTAGTTCCCTCCCAAAAGTTTTTGTCTGTTGCAAAGAAGACAGTTACCCCTCCCAAAGTTACCACGGCCGCCATCGACGCTCCGTCCTCCGAAATGGCGTGACCACCGCCTCGCCCCCAAATCCCTCACCTCCGTAGTTCAAAATCCCCACCTCCACCGCCGCTCCATTCCCGCAACCTCACCAATCCGGCGAATTACCCTTCGCGGAGACGGCGAAACCCTAACCCTAGCCGCGATGAAGGCGTCGATCAAGTTCCGGACGACGACCGGCCGCCGGTCCGTGCCAAGGTGCCGGCCGGCGTCCTCGGGCTGTCGTTCTCTCCGGCATCTCGGCGGCGGCGACGCCGGGATCTCGCCGACCTCTCCACCCGCTCGCTCCGCCGGTGCTCCGCCTCTCGCACCGCCCCAACGACTCGCTCCAGCCTCTTCGCCCTCTCCGTCCGCACCGGCCTCGCCCGCTCGGATCCCCGCCCGCGTCGTTTGCCATTTCGCCGAGTTCAACCTCCTCTCCTCCAACCCGTCGGCTTTCTCCCTCATCTTCAAGCCCGGATCGGCGACTTCTCGCTCGCCAATTCCGTCCCGTCCCCGCCGCCTCCGTGCCCCAGCCTCCCTGCGCCGCCGCACAAGCCGACGGACTCGCCAACGGCGATGACCACGACGGCCATAAGGCGTTCTCGTTCGGCGGGCGACGCGGGAGCGGCGCCGGGGCGTCAGGGGGTGGCGCAGGGGGTAGGGGTGGGCGATCACTTCTACCAAGAAAATTTTGCACTTTTTGGCTCCCAAACCTCCCAAAACAATAACTTTTACAACTATACTTTACACCCACCTTGTTTAGTTCCATAATCAAAAAAGTTACCAAAATCCCAAAACTTTACAATAATTTACAGCAACTAAACAAGGCCAAAATTAATAAGGAGGTGGTTAATCCGAGTGAGAGATTGTTAGCCCATTTGAGCACGAGATGAAGGTGGGTTTTTAAATTATTGAGGGACATTTTTTGTTTTTTCATGTCATTTAAACTGTTTTTTAAAAAAATGACTTAGATTGTGATATATTATTCTACAAACATATAATTTAACATTTAACTTATACAAGTTGAAAAAAATTAATATGAATAGTTTGTAAATTAAAATGTGTCGTACATTTATTTTTTCTTTTCTTAACTTATTTATGTCGAATTTAAACTTCTATATTTATTGGTGATATATCATGTATCGATCTATCTTACCATTTTATTTTTACTATTTTATTTGATGGTTTACAAAAATGGGGAACAGCCTCTTTAAATGATGAAATGACTTTACTGAGATGGAACGGATAGAGTGGTGTCCATGCATGCATAATGCATTGACCTAGTTGTTGAGTGATGCAAATCATGCAACCGGATGCATGGTTGCTGAGATGCTGCCTCTTGGGAGTTTGGATGACTATTTTTGTGTTAAATTCGATGTGGAGATATACCATATCCATGACATCATTGATTCTAGGAAGAAAGATATGTGGGGTTGATGATGTGTTTTTGGAGTTAATAGCTAGGTTTGGGTTCGATGAACCTACTATGGAGTTGACTGCAAGATGATCATCGACGCAAGTTTCTCAAATAGCCATGTAAAAATAGTCTTTGTACAAAAAGTGCCATGTATATGTGTGAGCTGTGGAGTCTAATGCTATGGCTGAATTCATTTCTCTATTTGTTGCGTAATTGCAATGTGTATAGGAAGGGCCTATATATTGCCCAGTGCTATGTTTACGGATATTCTCATTCCTTTTTTTTTCTTAAGTTTCAGTCATCTTTTGTTCACCGTTATAGTTAGAACGAGTTTATCTCTCTTATTCTGATAAGTGTTCGATTATAAGCATATGATGATGATATGAGTAAATGTTCTAGACGTTGAGGATTCCATTTTCATACTTCGTAAAGATCACAAAATCGTTTGTATTAGACCTCATTTTAGGTTTAGCACTGGGACCTTAATTTGTAGATACGCCCTGTGTATATGTTAGAGCTTTGAAGAAAATATATGTGAGATTTGAAGTATAACGGCATTCTCGTGTTTACTTCTTAATTTATTTTTGAGTAACAAATTATATGTATGCGAAAACTTTCATTTACAACAAATTTACTTGGTGCTTTCTCAGGTGAGAATGAAAACAGTGGCCTTTATCTTATTGAGCACCAAGTATAACCAAACATGCCTAAGCTGAGCTGAGTTTATAAACAAGGACAAAGTTAGAGAGCACTTAATTAGAGATTAAGCACATGCGTAGCACTCTTGCCTGCCATTTACTCTACCTTATGCCCAATCGGTCTAGTATGTGAGCCACTCGTTTAATGTTGCATGATTGATATATATGCTGGGGAAACTCCTAATAGTTTCCGTTTGCAATCTCTTTAATCTCAAGTAAAATAACCGAGATTAAAAATTCATCTTTAATCTCGGTTTGTAACAATAACCGAGTAAAACACCACGTGACATGTATCTTTTCTGAGACTACTGTTTTCATTGTTTTTTTGCTTGCACATTATTTTTTTCCATTATCACAAATCAAATACATCTAAAAATTCAAATCATAGATCAAATACAACGACAAAATCACAGATCAAATACAACATCATAGATCAAAATCACAGATCATCAATACAACATCACAGATCACAGATCATCGAATACATAAAAAACATCAAATACATAAAGAAATACATCAAATACATAAAAAAATCACAGATGGGTTAGCACCGACCGCTGCCGCCGACCGCACTGGCCCGTCGTTGCTCACCCTGGCCCGCCGCCGCCGTCGCTCGCCCGCCGATGCGAGATAGAACTGAGGGGAGAGGGAGAGATCTGAGGAGAGAGGGAGAGCAGATTAATTTTATGGGAGAGTGATAGCTCCATGCGTTTGACGAGAGATAAGGCGAGCGTTTTTCTGTTCCCGCTGATAAAAAATGGGACAAATGTTGATTTTTAGTCCCTGGATCCGACACGGGCTGCAGATTTTTTGAACTGGGACTAAAAATAAAGTTTTGTCACATTGGTGTTACCAACCATAATTACAGATTTAACCGGGACTAAAAATATACTTTTAGTTTCATTCATACAGCGGGTGCAAGCCTTGTACCCCTTGTTTGACTATCCGGATTGGTTGTCAAGTGCAAGCCAATCATTGATGGTAACGAACAACAACGCTCATAAGTTAAACTACTCCTGTTTGTCCTCATCCCACACGAGGACACCATCTTTCTACCACAACAGTTTCAGATTTTTGACTAATTGTCTCAGGTACACGTCAATGTCGTTACCAGGTAGCTTTGGGCCTTGAATAATAATTGGCCTCTGAATGTACTTCTGCTTCATACATAGCCAAGGGAAAGGTTGTAGATACACATCGTTACATGCCAAGTGTTGTGGTTGCTGCTCATCTCTCTAAAAGAATTCATGTCCTTCGTACTTAAACCGAACCTTATGTTTCATGCATCCTCGCTAGGGGTGGATACCAAGCCAGCTCGGCTCGGCTCGGCTCGGTTCGGCTCGGCTCTAGCTCGTTAGCCAAACGAGCTGGCTTGGCTTGGCTCGGTATAGAGACGAGCTAGGAGGCCGGCTCCACTCGGCTCGTGAGCCGACTCAAGCCGGCTCGTTTAGCTCGCGAGCCATTTCAATACAGTGCAATTTATGTATAGATTACATTCCATTTTTTGAGTCTATCAAATATACAATTGAAAAAAGTAAAAAGTGACATATTAAGTCCATAATTAACATAATAGCACTTGTCCATCGACAATCATCCATGCAAATGTAATGATGCAACTAGATTAGATATTATTACTATTATAATCTAAAGCATTAGATCCATATTGAACATCACAAAATCATAAAAGTTATTGACTTATTGCCACATCAACAACAAACAAGCAAAAAACATCAAAACATTAGACACTGCTTTGTACATTGCATCTAGCTCGTTGAGCTCAACGAGTAGCTCGCGAGCTAGCTCGAGGTGGCTCGTTATAGCTAATGAGCTAAACCCTTGGCTCAACTCGTTAGCATTTCTCAACGAGTCGAGCCGAGCCAGCCACGAGTATTTCGTCCAGTCCTAATCCTCGCCGAAGTATTTAAACATTCTATCAATATTTTGCCACTATGCTCCATCGATGGGATGTCTCAGCATGCCATCTTGTTGGCGTTCTTCTGCGTGCCTTGCATGCTCTTTATTTCTGAACAGACACTTGAGCCATGGTATTATAGGAAAATACCACATCACCTTAGCATGAACTCTCTTCTTTGAAGGTTGTCCGTCAACTACGCCTGGATCATCTTGTCTGATCTTGTATCGAAGTGCTTTACAAATCGGACATGCTTCTAGGTTCTCGTACTCCTCACCGCGATAGAGGGCAAACTAACTTCTTAGCTTTGTACATTGATTCCGACAATTCGTTTTCCTTTGAAAGAATGTTTTTTATGAGTTTTAGTAACTCGCTAAATGCCTTGTCACTGACACCTTTTTGGTCTTCCATTGTAAGAATTTCAGCGTGGTACCTAACTTTTTGTGCCCCTGTTCACAACCTGGGTACAAGGACATTTTGTGGTCCGTCAACATACGCTCTAATTTTTGCATCTCCTTTTCACCTTAGCAGTCCTCCTGTACGTTGCGCAAAATCTGACCAAGGTCATCGGCACCATCGTTTTCTTCAACATCCCCGTCCGCGTCGCCTATTGTATTATCTTCAAACCCACCGTATTGATCACAGTCTGGAATATTATCGTATTCTTCTTCATCTTCTTCCATTGCAACCCCTACCTCTCCGTGCAATGTCCAGCAATTGTGGTGAGCCATAAATCCCGACTGAAACAAGTGGGCATGAATAATTCTTGATGTAGAATATTCCTTCTCGTTTTTGCACTTTTTACATGGACAATGTATAAAGCCCTTATGCTTGTCGTCATTGGCCATACTCAAAAAATAATGCACGTCTTGAATAAATTCTGTCGACCGTCGGTCTGTGGTGTACATCCATTGCTCACCCATCTAAAAAATGCACAAAAATCGTAAGAAAAATCCACAAAAGTCAAATCATTTAAATAATATTACAATAATTATATATAAATAATCAGACAATAGTTATATAATAGTCCAACATACGTAATATGTTGTACTTAAAAAATTTAGAATTATTCGTTCTAAACATATTTTTAATGTACTTAGTGTACCTATTTCTACCGTTTTAAAGATTTTTAAATTACCTTAGTTTCTAATCTACTATCAAATTTTCTATATTTTTTCCTTTGTCATCTATTTTATAACACATTTTTATCCATAAGTTTCTCTCTCATCATTTTTCATAAACCTTTCTATAGATAAAAGTGTATGTAAATATATCTATAAATATAATATACTAAGCATACACGGTATAGTAGAGGATGGAGTTGTGGATTTTAAGAAGTTGAATAATTTTTTCCAAACAAATTTTCTCTCTTATCATTTTCCATTAACTCTGTTTAGAGATAAAAAGTATATAGAAATATACCTACAAAAGTAATATGCTAGTCAACACCTTCCTTCTTCCTGCAAACCTTTGAAGCACTGGCTCGAGCTGGAGGAGGAAGAAAAAGTATAAAAAGCACCTTCACTTTAGTCCCGGTTGGCAGCATGGACTAAAGATCTAAGATCATTTAGATCTTTAATCCCGGCTGGTAACACCAGCCGAGATAAAAGATAGGATCTTTAGTCCCGGTTGATGTTACCAACCAGGACTAAAGATCCCTGACGCCCTAACAGGTTCTGACAGAAATCTAACCGGGACTAAAGATAATCCTTGTTGATAACACCAACAGGGACTAAAGATCATAGAGAGACGTTGCATTTTTAAACCGAGACTAAAAACGTTTTCTACTCTCGGTTTCTATTGGAACCAGGACTATTATGGATTTTTGTAAGTGGAGCAAAAATCATTTCTCCAGTAGTGAGAGGACGTGGCTGGCCATGAGTAACGGGGCCTAACTGTCACACCTTTCACTCAGTGAAGTACACAAATGCACAATAGAAATTAAAAATCACAGTTATTTATTTATAATTTTCAAGTACAGGTCTACTTATATATGCATATACTTATATGTTAAAAATCTTACACAGTATGTACCTCATATATTGTACAAATGCATGGTTATACATCATAACTGAATTCACACACTGCATACAAGTCTAAAGAAGAAAAACAAATTTATTAGGAAATGTTGTGCCATCTTAGACTATACTATTTTATTTAGGAGGTTAAGGTCATAAGAGTAAAAAGAAGGAAATAAAAGTGAAACTAGAGTAATTTATTCTTAAATGCTTATAAGCTAATGGTTACACAACCAAACCATATAGGAGAGCAAATTAGCTGAGAACATATCGAGAAATTGGTAGCTTTGCAAAACTGACCCTGAGTTCTAGAACACTTACAACTCAGTCCCTAATCACAGAGTAATTTCCAATTTTACAAACCTAAGGGCTTAAGTGAAGGTAGAAAATATCCTAGATTTACTATAATTTCCATCAGATATAAAGTCAGCAGATTTTATCATTTCTCCAACCGAACAAGCATGAGAGGTGTCAAAGCTAGCAGCAACCATCTTGGCCCAAGCAGGTGAATCACCAACACCAAATGCACTGAGATAAAGCATCTTTGTGTCTGTTTGACATGACTCTAACTTTGAGATAAAGCATCTTTGTGTCTGTTTGACATGACTCTAACTTTAAGTTAAGCTGTTCCGCTCCAAAACTTCAGGTGAAGCAAGCTCTATGTGGAGTTAGAGCTATCATCATGAAGTGTTTGGCTACGTGGGTGCTGTTAGCTAAAAAAAGGATTTTAGGTTAGATTACCATAATTGCCCTTGGGTGGCTTGGATATACCATTATTGCAAAAAAAATGTGACATAATATATTTTAGCCATACATATAAAATAAAATGATCGTAATAATAATTTAAAGTACTAACATATTACAAATCCACTATGTACAACAACAAATTATGAATGTCTATAATTCAAAAATATTACAAGTTCATATTCACTCCATGGAGTGCCATGCTGAGGCGATAGATATAACTAAATTATCTTGGAATACATCCATTGTCACAAAGCTTGATTCCAAAGTTGATCCATTGAAGGCATGTTAAGACACGACATACTTATTATACCTTTCTGGGATTGTGGCACGTAGCTAGGATCTCGATCGCAATTAGCAAAGTCCACATCCTCACTTGCATTCTCACGTATGAAATTATGGAAGGCCATCGTGGCAGCTACAATCTTTGCATGCTCACGTATGAAATTATGGGAAATCATCGTGGCAGCTACAATCTTCTTTTGTGTAAGCATGGAATATCAAGGCATCTTATACAGGATTTGTCATTTCATCTTTAGTACTTTAAATGAGCGCTCAATAACATTGCGAAATAGATGAGTGCACCCGATTGAACTTTTCTTTTGGAGTATTAGGTTCCATACCTCGATGTCACTCCAGTAAGTGGTACCTTTCACCCTTATATGGAGCTAGGCAACTCGGGCGATTAGGATAGCCCACATCTACCACATAGTATTTCCCTACAAAAATATAGAATAACATAAGAATTTGATGTGTGCGAATGAGATAAGCTGAGCGGATGCATGATAGTAGAAAAAATACCTTGAGGAGGATGCGGGAAGGTTTCTGCATCCACTTCCATTGCATGATACAATACACATGTGTCATGTAAAGAACTCGGTTGACCCGCAAACACATAAGTGAAACGCATATCAAAATCACAAATGTCAAGGACATTTTGTTGCAATTCCTATCTTACCAATATACCTCACTTGTTCTTCAGGTGAAAGAGAGACATGAATATGAGTTCCATCAAGAGCACCAATGCAATCCTTAAAGTGTGAATATGCTCTCTTATCTTCCTGAATCCTCTCACGCACATTGCGAAAATTAGGATCGGTTGGTCTCAAGTAATGTTCAGCCATTGCCATCGCACATTCTAGAACTTCATGAAATTTTCGACTAATGGTTTCACCTGAATGCTTCAACCTATTTTGGCCTCTTCTATTTGACTCACAACCAGCGCATATGAATAAAAAATTGCAAGCATTTCCCTACTATCCATATGTTTGGATGACTTCAAACCATACCCCTCAACCAACACATCATGCAGATCATAGAATATATGTTTGTTCATCCGAAGCATTGTGTGGCATTCTCTAGGAGTACTTATAGTCTCATTCAACCACCCCATTCCAGTGAGAAGTGATGTCCTTGGAGGTGCCTTGTCCATATACAAGTCAACATAAGCTTGTGTAAGTTTAGCCCGCTTATAATCAGATTGAAAAAATTTTGATAATCATCACTACAATCATCATTCTCACTTGAAGACATCTGTACAAATAAGTTAAAGTACACAATGAGAAAACACACATTCGGAATTGCAGAAAAACATGCAGTAATACACAATAGTTCCAATAATTTATAATATAACACACATATGAGTTCATTAAATATTACAAAAGCAACGAGTACATTAAAAACAACACACATATAAGTTCTAATCAATAACAATTCATTTCCACTTTGCATACTTGTCATTATATTTCCTCCTAAGCCAATTGAACCTTATCTCATTTGTAGGGAAGGTCATAAACATGTCACGTTGCTCCTTCACAAATAGTTCAAAGCAATGTAATGTTAATTCGTCTTATAACCGGCACCACAAGCAATGACATACTCCATAACTACTTCGATAGAATGTTTTCATCTCTCTTGGAAGCAAATTCATTGGCTCAACTAACTATACTTGTGACTGCTTCTTGAATGAGGTGTGCAGTCCCTCTCTTAGGCTTTTTTCCTTTTCCTTTTTTAGGCCTTGCCAATCTCTTGCCACTTGTAGGGGATGGATTCACTTCCTCTTGAGTTTTAGGAACAAAATCCTCATCTTAATGTCTCTCAAAACTGGATGCCTCATCCGGTGTATCGACAAAAATGGGAGGAGTATGAATATTGATACAATGAGGAGACCAATGATTAGAACCAACATTGGTGATGTCTCCAAAACACTTAGATATTCTTCTTTATTTTAAAGGCCTAGCTTTCTAAATTTTCCACATCCTGGAATTTCCTATAATATGCAAAGTACAAATCCAAATTAGTTCAAGTACAAGTATTTCTAAAATGATAACATATTACAATAGGTAACACACTTACTGCTCTAGGCTTCTTCCACCATTCATCATCCATGTCAATAGTTCTCTTTATAGGGTCCCACCCGTTTCCTGTTTGCTTTAACATAAGCTTCCTCTATGCCTTAAAATCTTCATTCAACTTGTCCCACTTGTTCTTGAGTTGTTGCTTAGTCACGACTAGACCTGTCCTATCTTTGAATCCTTTCTCCACCTCAGTATAACCATTAGGATTTAGGTATGTATTTGGTTGGTTCCCTTTCCCAACTTGTTCAGCAAACAATACACATACAATCCGTGTGTTGTCAAGGTTCCAATCAATTTCAGGCATCCTAACAATTAATATTTCAATAAACATGTATAAGTACAAAAATACACAAGTTATAACTACAAATTTTAGTGCCGACGAAATTATGATAATTAATTAGACTCGTGCACTAGTGCACTCCAAACCTGTTCTTAAATTTCCCAAATATGTGATATTTTTTCAAATGTCCCTATTAGTACCAGTAGAGTGTTAAGTGCAATGTGTAGCTATTAAATTCTGAAACTAATAATTAGTTAGCAAAAATGTCAAACGATGTCAATTTTTTGGTCAACCTATTAGGAGAGCTAGCTGATCCATAACAATGCACCATTTGTAACCTTGCTTTAACTTGTCTTTTTCAGAGATAACAACATGTCACTGAGAGGTAGTGGCACATAAATTAATTTCATTTTAAAGCTTATATTCTGAATTGATTTGACAGTTGCTAGCTACGTACATCTCTTCAGTAGGGGAAATGTGGAAAAGAAATGCAGACTGACAGTTGAGAGAGAAGTTCCCCTAATTTTGTATCTAAAAAGTTGCTGTGGGGCTTGATGGAGTTCATCATTTGTGTGATGCATGGCATCGCTATAATTATTCTAGAGTAAAACTGTCATTTTTCAAAAAGAAAAAACATGTTCTGTGATGACGTACTGTATCTGCAGATTAATTGCATCTATTTAATTTGAGAAAGAAGTCCATAATTAGCCATTGAACTATCGTAGAAGTTTGTATTTGATCATCCAACTAGAAAACCGGGTATTCTACACCCCAACTATCAAAACCATACATCTTTGGCCATCCGACCCAGTTTTGTAAAAATCACATGCCAAGTGGCGCGCCGCAGGATTTCCAAAACTTCCAGGGACTTTTTTAAAATCACAGGAGATCCTTTCTTTTTTTATTTCCTTTTCTTTTCTTTCTTCTCTTCCGCACGCGCAGCTCTCGGAACCTACAGATGGTTCGGAGCCGCACGCGCACGCGCAACTTTTTGGAGGCGACGGGCAGAGACGGCCAGAGGCGGTGGGCGGCGACGGCGGTGGATGTCGCCCTTGCCTACAGATGGCCGCGTGCGTCTCCCCTCGGAACCTTCTCGCCGGTCGTGCGACACAGCACGAGGAGGGCCGACACAGAGGGGATGAGACAGCCACACTGATGGCTCGTGCCTACGGGCCTTGTCCCCAACCGCACACAGCGAGCTAGCACCGCAGATCGGAGAAGACGGTTGAAGTGAAGAGAGACCCAAATCCGGGCGAATCCGAGACCAAATGGCGAAATCCGGTCGTTGGCTGCTTCCCTCCGCTGCTCCCATGGTGTCGACGAGGAGGTGCGGGGTGTGCGGAGGCGGTCGACGACGGTCAGAGGCGACGGGGCAGCGGCGGTGGCGGATGTCGTTGTTGCTTGTGCTCACCGGCGAGGAATGTGGCGGAAGGAAGCAGCAGGACTACAGGACGCCGACCGACGACGGGCGAACTCTGCAGGACGGAGATGGGAGTCTTCTAGATCTAGCCCTCTTCCTTCTCGTGTCCGGCGAGAACGCCGGTGGTGGAGGAGCACGGGACCGGACGAAAGAGTCGATCAGCCGCTCAACCAATCGTCGGCGTCGGCGGCGGATGATCCACTGGTGTTGTTTCATGCGAAGGTGTATCAACATTTTTCTTTCTTTGAAATATTTCTTTTGAATCTGCTCAAGATTGCTCGCTCCGCCACGCCTCCGTCCCGTCGACATGGGCCCATCCGGCAGCCGGAGCTCCATGCTGCGGGGCTGTACTGGCGGGAGCATGGCCCCGTGGAGAGCATCGAGTTCTCCTTCACCCGCTTCCTCACCCCCTACCTCGCCGACTACCGCGGCTGGGCGCTCTTCATCGACTGCGACTTCCTCTACCTCGCCGACATCGCTGGACGTCTTCGTCGAGAGCTGCGCGTGCGGCGGCGGCGGCCTCCCCATGCGTGGAAGAGAAGAAGGAAAAAAGAAGGAAAGAAAAAAAAAGAAAGGATCTCCTGTGATTTTACAAAAAAGTCCCTGGAAGTTTTGGAAATCTCTCGACGCGTCATGTGGCATGCGATTTTTGCAAAACCGGGTCGGATGACCAAAGATGTATGGTTTTGATAGTTGAATGTGTAGAATACCCGGTTTTCTAGTTGGATAGTCAAATACAAATTTCCACGATAGTTCGATGGCCAATTATGAACTTCTTCCTTAATTTGAAGGGTCTTGTGAGCATTTTCCATACTTAACATTGTTATCGCTGCGACCGAATTGATGTGCATAGATGATCGATGATGAGTTATATACATTGTAATTTTGAAAATAAAAATGCCTCGACAATATTGACTTTAATATGCTAAATTATTCTCATGAGCATTCCTTTGTTCTGTATTGTTTTGTCTGTAGCAAAACATCTCACATTGCAGTACAATTTTGATACTCTAAAGTCAGAAGAAATTTTGATATACCTTTTTCGGGGAGACGGCCTGAGTCGGCGCCGGCTGGGGAGGCAGTGACGGCCTGGGGAGGCAGGGGAGGGCGCGGGGAGGCGGCCCGGAGTCGGCGCCGACTGGGGAAGGCAGGGAAGGGCCCGAGGAGGCGGCCCGGAGTCGACGCCGGTTGGGGGAGACGGCCCGTAGTCGACGGCGACAGCATGAACCAGCCGAGCCACGAGAGGGGTTGCAGCGGATAGGGGACACGGCGCACGACATGAGTGCGCTGAGCGAGATGTACCTGCTCAGCACCTACGACGCGCTGCTCACCATCGGCTTCTCCACCTTTGGGTACGTCGCGCAAGGGCTCGCCGGCCATGGTGAGAGAAGGAGCCAGCAACGGCGATGCCGGATCCGCCGTGCGCGCGGGTGGCGACGCCGGAGCCGTGCTTCCACTCACCGTCGCCCTACGACTGCGCGGCGAGGCGGAACTACGAGGAGATAGGCAAGGCGTTGCCCGTAGTGGGGCGCTGCGAGGACGTCAGCTGGGGTATCCAGCTCGTCAATGCAAGCAGCGAAAGCCAGTGGTAGTGTAGGCGTGTAGCTTACTGAATTGTATAGGAAAACATTTGTTCAAATGTTCAACAAAAACATAAAAGGCACATGCTTTGTAATCCAGAAATAATCTAGGTAAAGGTGATGATATAATGACAGTGTTCTAACTTCTAAGATATTATTTTCTGACATAATGGGGTTCTCTTCTCAGCTTATCAGCAGACATGAGCTTCTGCTGAAAGACAAAACAGAGTTCAGTAAGAAACACAGCTGAATGCAGTACAGAGTTCTGAGTAGCACAGTGTAGTTTACCTTACTGACATAACCTGCCTATAAAACAATACAAAATACGCGATCCTAGGTTGATAAGTGTGACGTTCAGAAAGAATGTCCCTAAAATTAGCAATCCTGAATTCCTGATCAAGTTTGTGAAGCCACCAGTAAATAGGATAGGATAGTTCTTCGTGTTCATTAAGCACATGAAAAATCATTTCCGTGCCCACCACCACTTCTTGGCAGGAGGTGGTGGTGTAAGTATGTCAAGCATGTTCTCCTTCTCCCTTGGTGTCAGCGGAACCCCTCGGACAAGATTCAGAGCCCAGATGCCAGCTGCTACGCCACCCACGATCACCTGCTCAGAATTTTACTAGATCAGGTATTGAACAGCTTCCTCTAAAATCCCAGTTGTTGAAGGAAAAGCTTTGTTTGTGTTGTTAGAGAACATATCAAGATCAAATTCAACATATAGCAGAATGAGGAGAAAAGTTACTGGAGTCATTTGATTCATTAGTTACTGGAGTCATTTGATTCATTCTATCAAGTTCTCGAAAATAAAAGGATATTTTTTTTATTACCAAGAAAAAGAATACGATGCTTTTAGTAAATCTTGCTATAGATGTAGAGAGATTAACTTGAGCTAAAACAGGCTATCATCGCAATAAGAAATGATGGATTATTTTGTTTGTAAATTAAAATACTGTGTTTCCATAGCTGAGTATCACCAAATATGTAAACAATTTAAAAGGGAAGCTTCAGCAATCAAGTTTCTACTTAAGGTAAAACATCTTGCTGAAAGAGTTCGCAATGATGATAATGCTTAGGTCCACCATGACTCACAAGCAATTCATATGAAATCGGATCATATGCCAAACAAGTCTATATGTTATTGCTTTCAACTAAAGCCGCTTTTTATTTAAAGAAAGTAAGTTACGAGAGAATAAATTAAACATAAGCTCATATTGAAATTGCAACGCACTATACAGCACATGTAGAATACTGAAATTCTAATTAAGGCTTACCGGCGATAACCATATGGCAGCAGTTTGAAGATCAAATCTAGGGGCATATAGCACTGTTTCTCCATATTCATCTTCCAGTTTTTTGTATATCTCGTTCTCACTCTTTCCAGATTTAATTTCATCACGAATTAGCTGCAAAAAAGCATAGAGAAATTCTTAATGATAGACAATCAAGTTCCATTGTCATAAGGATGAATTGCAATAATATTTCACTACCAAAAGTTTTTCAAACGAAACAAGGTCAGGAACCAAAGGCATATAGAATTACATACTACAGAAGGAACATGTACCTTTCTAAGCAGAAT
Organism: Oryza australiensis; assembly: GCA_019925245.2. Taxonomy (NCBI): domain Eukaryota; kingdom Viridiplantae; phylum Streptophyta; class Magnoliopsida; order Poales; family Poaceae; genus Oryza; species Oryza australiensis. The sequence continues at coordinate 6,273,249 of JAIFGZ020000342.1, forward strand.
TGCAATGTCAGCTTGTGAATCTTCAATGGACTGGCTGCCGCACTCGGTGCATCGGATATTGTGGCTAATATTTCTTGCACGGCTTTCAATAATTTGTCGCTGCTTCACATTCTCTTCAGTGGCCATGACAAAAAGACAATGTGCTCTGTACTATAGCCAAGTAGCTGTATATAAGAACCTGAAGAAAGAAAATGAAAGTTATCACTTAGTAATTAGTCTAAAGAATAAAACTACCTAATAAAATAAGAGAGATTAAAGCTATACGGCAATATGAGTCGATGACAAGCAATAATTATCATTATTTACTATTTTGACAGGCCCAATTTGTTGTCTTTGCATGACCAATCTGGTCTGCCAGACCAGAGCAAAAGAAATTCAGGCTAAAGTAAGCTACAGAATGTTGTTTTACTCAGCTCTTACTCTTCCAAGCTTGAACAAAGCCTTGAACCAGGTGGAATAAAGCCTTGTACTCCATTGGATATTCACATCTTTAAGTTTAGAGCATGGACAATTAATACTGGCAGCACTGCTACATGTATTAAACATCAGTCTTTTAAGATAACCCTGACCTGGTATCTCTCTCGTGACCTTTCAATCGATGCTAAGTACATCAGATTCCAAGTAAAGGTGTACAAAGTGGGAAGCTAGTGAGATGCTTGTGCCTTGATTGCCAGGTGAGCTAAGGGGTGGAGAAAATGGAGGAAAAAAATATCACAACAATGCATCTCATTCCATAGCACTAAGCAATATGGTACATATATACATGAGACATATGGGAAACATGGACCAAACCTAAACATTGTGCCTATGATATACAACAATTAGAAATCTACAACTCCTTTGCATTGGCAGATTAAGCTTACTAAGGTTTTCACAAACAACCAAGCCTTTATTTCTTTCTCTAAGAAAAAGGAAGGATAGGAGCTCTGCCGAGTGCATTAAAGGAGAGCGAAAAAAGTTGAACAAGAAAGGCTAAGTGTTCATCTCTCCGTTATAGTTGTGAGCAAAAAAAATTGTGACTGCGATATATGGGTCATACAGCAAATAACTAGAAAGATTGCTGCACTAGAAATGTGGTTATGAACTGAACACTGGCTGCAAAAGAGTCAAAGTACTTAGCTACATAGCAAAGTGTGGCTTTGAACAAATTAAACTCTTACAATAAATGCAAAATTGGTTTTAGAGCATCAAAGTTCACGTTGTTACCGGTTCACTTTAATAGCACCTAAAGTTTCCCCAGTTCCCGTTTTTAACACTTCCGTCATTTCTCAATAGTTTGCCATGAACTTTGACCCGAGTTGACTCAATTATGCATGCGGAGTTGATCAAGCAGGAAGCAGCAAGAGGCAGCACGACCACATCTTGCAGCCGCTGGCGTCATGTCATCATCGTACCTTACGAGATGCTCGGCACAGACCCATCGTCAAGCTTGCAGTTGCCGAGCAGCGGACCGGTGGCATAGGCGAAATCCCAAAGGAGCTTCTCACAAGCTGCACCTAGACGCATCCAACCCGGTGGTGCGCGCGGTGGGCGGCGCGCGCGCTGTCCCGCCGTCGACGAGCTGATGGTGGCGCTGTCGGAGCCACAGCGGAGGGCGGTGCTCGGGATCGTGGTGGCGACATCGTGGCTGCACCTGACAGCGCGCCGCACCAGAACGGTGTGGTGGAACGTCGAAATCAGTCCGTCGTGGCGACGGCCAGGAGCATCCTGCGAGCGCGGAACATGCCAGGGCGCTTCTGGGGCGAGGTGGTGCACACCGCCGTATTTCTTCTGAACCGGGCACCCACCAATGCGCTCGACGGGATGACCCCGTACCAGGCGTGGTACGGGAAGAAGGCCCCCGTGCACTTCCTCAAGGTGTTCGGCAGCGTGGCCTACATCAAGCGCACACGCCCACACCTCGGCAAGCTCGACGATCGTGGGCAGAAGGTCGTCTTCATCGGGTACCAGGACGGAGCGAAAGCGTACCGCTTCTACGACCCCGACGCCGAGCGCGTTCATGTCTCCCGCGACGCGACGTTCGACGAGAGCGCGCGCTGGGACTGGGGAGATGACGCGGGCGCCGTCAACGAGTACCCGTTCACCGTCGCGGACGACTACGAGCTACGACACCAGCACGTTGGCGCAACGGCCCAAGCGCCGGCATCACCAGATCATCGCTCGCCAGCTCCAACCCCGTCCACATCGCCAGCAGCACCGAGCACACCGCCGGCTGCATCACCGCCTACAACACCGCCTGCGCAGGTCGAGTTCGCGACGCCGCTCGTCAACGACCCTAACCTTGATGCAGTGACGATGAGGACGACGAACACCGATACAGGACGCTGGATAACATCCATGGCTCGGATGCAGCGCCCGGGCTGGCCCATCGCAACGTCGCAGAAGCTGAGCTTCACGCGGTCAACCACGCTGTGAGTGTGGAGGAACCCAGATCGCTGAAAGAAGCTGAAGGGGATCCAAACTGGGTCGCTGCGATGGAGGAGGAGATGACGTCAATTCGCGACAACAAGACATGGTCGCTGGTTGATCTGCCGCACGGTCACCGCGCCATCGGCTTGAAGTGGGTGTATAAGGTGAAACGGGACGAGAACGGCGCCGTCGTCAAGCACAAAGCTCGTCTCGTCGCCAAGCACAAAGCTCGTCTCGTCGCCAAGGGTTACGTGCAACGTCCCGGCATCGATTTTGAAGAAGTGTCCGCGCCCGTCGCACGACTAGAGTCAGTGCGACTACTCCTCGCCGTGGCGGCGCACTACGGTTAGGGAGTTCACCATATGGACGTCAAATCGACGTTCTTGAACGGCGAGCTCCAGGAGGAGGTGTACATCCAGCAACGACCCGGTTTCATCGACGACAAGTGCAAGCACAAGGTACTTCGACTTCACAAGGCGTTGTACGGGCTCCGCCAGTCTCCACGGGCGTGGAACCAGAAACTTGACGCGTCGCTGTTGGGACTTGGCTTCGCCCGCTGCATCAACGAACACGGGATGTATGTTCGTGGAAAAGGAGCAGCACGCCTAATCATAGGTGTGTACGTTGATGACTTGATCATCACTGGTGGAGATGCAGGGGCTGTGAACAGGTTCAAGGCGTAGATGATGAACACGTTCCGCATGAGCGACCTCAGCTTCCTGTCCTACTACCTTGGGCTGGAGGTCACACAAGGTCCCGACGGCATTACACTCCGACAAAGCGCTTACGCCACCAAGATACTTGAGAAGGTGGGGCTGGCGGCTGTAATCCGAGCAGCACGCCCATGGAGACGAAGCTGACGCTGCTCAAGGAGGGTTTAACGCCGAGCGTGGACGCCACCAAGTACCGCAGTTTGATCGGGAGCTTGAGGTACTTGTGCAACTCTAGGCCAGACTTGGCGTATGCTGTTGGGTACCTCAGCCGGTTCATGGAAGGACCACGCCAGGAGCACCTCGCCGCTGTCAAGCGTGTTCTAAGGTATGTGGCAGGAACGGTGCACTAGGGTTTGCACTATCAGCCTGGGAGGAAGAAAGAAGGCGCGCCAAAGTTGCTGGGTTACTCCGATAGTGATTTGGCCGAAGATGTCAATGATCGCAAGAGCACAAGTGGTCTCATCTTCTTCCTTGCCGACGGACCGGTTGCATGGCAATTGGCGAAGCAGAAAGTAGTCGCGCTGTCGTCCTGTGAGGCGGAGTATATCGCGGCCGCTGGAGCTGCTTGCGAGGCAGTTTGGCTAGCACGTTTGCTAGCTGAACTCGTCGGAGGAGCAATCCTCTCACCCAAGCTCAAGGTGGACAACATGTTCGCCATCGTGTTGATGAAAAATCCTGTGCATCATGACCGGAGCAAACACATAGACGTGAAGTTTCACTTCATCCGGGAGTGCTGCGACAGGAAGCTGATCGAGGTCGAGTTTGTTGGCACTGAATTGCAGTTGGGCGACATTCTCACAAAAGCGCTCGGAAGGATTCGGTTTCAGGAGATTCGAGGTGAGATCGGCATGAAGAATTTAGTTTAGTTGCTCTAGGACTTAGGAGGAGATTGTTTGAATAAGTCCTGAGCTTGACATAGAAAGTAGAAGCTAATTAGCGCCATTAGGGGCTGTGCTAAGCATGGCATGTCCCAAGTTGTTGGGATGGCAACAATCGATCACGAGCATGCTGTGATTGCCTCATCCATTTGTTTTCTTGTTTCTCCTGCATGTAATTTGCTTTATATATGAATGAATAATCAACGAAAACGCTGCCACATTGCAGCACTAAGATCGTGTGTCCACTTGTGTTCGTGTGTGTTCTTGCTCTCGCCGGAGATCGGACTTCTGTCAGTGGCAGCAGCAGCGACGGCCAGACACCACCAGCGGCGATAGAGAAAGAGAAAACCGACCTGAGAGAGGGGATGGCCGCTACATTAGGTTGAAGGGAGGGGTAGGGAAGGAAATTTGCACTACTGGCTGGGTCAACTCCATTAAGAGTTCACGGCAAACCATCAAAAATTGACGGAAGTGCTAGAAACAGTAAGGGCACAAAGTTTGGATGCTACGAGCAACTTCAATAGACTGCTAATCTTATTTTTAATATTTTGTTTAGAGAAAAAAATAGAAAAAATGGTCTCCAACATTCCTCCAAAACTCCTTTAAAAGATTAGCAACGCCAAAAAGTATCCCTCATCACACATATATTAGCGACGCCAATTCTTCCCCAATCCTCTTCCGACCTCTTTCCGCGATGCCTTCCCACGATTTTTCCTTTTTCCCCGCCCCGGACACCTCCGCACCGCTCGCCAGTCGTCGCCCCGCGCCACGCTTCGACCGGGCTAAGCCTAATTTTGATGACGTGACCTGTTTTGAATTATTGGAAAGTAATTATTAGCGTTCTGCTGTGAGATGATATGTTTTTGGGGAAAATTTTTTTTAGCATAGTCCCCAATACCTCGTTTTGGGAAAGAAATTTTTAGCCGTCTCTTGGAGTTGCTCAAACCGGTAAATTTTAGTGCTATAAAACAAAAAACGTGAACTTTTGATGCTCTAGAACCAATTTTGTCTAGAGTAAATATTCAATGATTATGGAATCACACATACCAACTGTGTCGACCCTTCTGACTTTTGAACTCAACAAGTGAGTCTATAAAAGCAGTTTAAGCATTGTATTTTACGTAGGTATCCCATGTTTGCCATTCAGTGTTTTCCCTCACATGTCAGCACTCAACTATAATAGGCTCATACTCCATGTATCATATGTGTTAAGTATTTCGTTCCAGTAACAAAAAATTGGAAATCTCAAAGGCTCCAGTGAAAAGTATAATGTACATCAACTTAAATCTGTTTCTATGCCACATTTCAGTAGAAAATAATAACAGAGCAAGAAGTACAACATCCTCAAGGCTAGTATCCCAAACTATTAGGAGTATATGCTAAGAACGTGCCGCATTCTTTCCTGCTTTTCTAATTAGATGAGTTAGATTGATGCCAAGTCCAATCCATACGAGTTTCTTGGATGCTTAGTGAAAAATAAGTTTATGGTATTAAGTAACGAACTTGCCAAGCCCTGATTAAGTTCAATATTCCTGGATGTCAATCGCCTTTACTCGCCTTCGATTCTTCTGGACCACCGGACAGGTCAGTCAATCCTTGAGCTATACTGAGGTTTTATGGATTTACATGCATAAAGGGCAAAAAAAAGGCTTGGAAATGATCTCCTCATACATGATCCGAAAAGGTTTGTTTGTTCTTAGTCCGTAAAGTGAAATGATCATTTCATATAAAAAAAGGAAGGAAAGAGAACTGGTTACTATAAATGCATTAGTGTCGAGAGGAAAGCTAAGTTATGAGTCTAAGATGGCTAGAACTAGCACCTACAATTATGGATGGTGGGATAGAAGAAAGAAGGATAAGATAAAGGGATTACTGCATAATTACTGTGTTGAGACGGAACTTAGGGTTCATGTGATTGATAGCATGCAAACAGACAGCAACAACGGAATGGTGCTAGGAGTTTCCATGATTTTAAAATCTGTACTTTTGGTGATCTATCGCCGCCAGGAGTACGTGAATTTGGGGCATAAATTCAACTGGAACTGCTGTCCACATCTTGATAGGAAATGAAGCTAATCAAAATCTGGCATTCTAGATTATTCAGTAGTTGTGAGCACACATTTCTTCATTGCTCAGTGACAAATAATTTAACTGCAAAAGCTCTTGGCTTGAAGTAACATGCTTGTCCTGCCCATCTGACAACTATGTCAGTTATCAATTCCCATCAGGTTAAAGAAAAACACGTTATCAATCCCCTTCCTGGCAATAATGTGGTAACAAAAAGAATTAATGGTTTCTGGTAAGAGCAATTTCAGTTGTGTTCAAGTTATTCCAAAAAATTACTAGCGTTAATTCGAAAACATGCTCACTACTACTATTGTAATACTACTGTGGACTAACTTGGCTATAATCATACATTCGGAAATGGGTTCAGTGAAGGACAAGAACTTGAAGAAGTAATATTTCCACCAGGGCTTTGATAAACATGGAGACTGGTTCCTTCCTATAGATGGTCAGATGGGTCACATCGAAGTGGGCCGGCAGAGCACGATATTTCTTGTAGACGGCACAGCACGAAGCGAAACGGGTCGGGTCGACATGGCACGATTGGACGTGTCATACTTGGGTTGCCGGGCGAGCCCGTGGCTGACATGGCTACTGTTCCGTGTCGGCCTGGGCACGGCACAGCCCACGGCACGACACGCACGCGGGGGGAGGCCGAATCATCGAGCGACGCGTGGTGGAGGGGGAGACGACAGCCGGCACGGCACTGTGTAACGGCTCTCGCCCGAGCCAATCACATCACGCCACGTGGCCCTTAACGGCTAGTTTAAGGGTTCAAATTTGAAAATAGTCGTTGGAGGTCTAAAAAATTCAAAAAAAATCCAAAAAAATTCCAAAAATATGAAATGTCACCCTATAAATAGGACATCCACCCCAGCCATTTCTCCTCACCCCAAACATCTCATCTTGTGCTCTCAAGTGCTCTCTTTGCTCTCAAGTGTTTATTTTTTTATTTTGACAAAATTTGCTCAAATTTTGTCAAAAATTAAAATTGGTTTCGTAGTTAAACAGTTTGATCACAGAGGTGTGAAGAGCTCGTGGTTGAAAAGATGTAAGTGGTATTCATATTTATGTATTATTTGTATTTTATTTGTGAATTGAATAAATATTCTAAAATTTGTTTATTTCGGTTTAAATTTTCGAATGGATCCAAACTATCAATACCCGCCGTCATTCACTTTGGGTAATTTCAACCTCAATTACATGCCGGGGTTTGACGATGCCTCCGGATCGACTCCAACTCCACCAGTTGTGGAGGAGGTACCGGTTCAGACGGCGACGACGGCTTCAGAAGGATTTTTCGGAACCGTAAGCGATAGTGTTTCGACACACACCGGCTCGAAAAGATCGAGAACCTCCGGTGTGTGGCAGCACTTCGACGAGGTGAAGGAGAAATGCCCCGACGGAAGGGAGGTATCAAAAACTAGATGTAGAATATGTAGGCAAATTTTATCTGCTAGATCTTCTGGTGGTACAGGACACCTAAAGCGCCATGCGAAGTCATGTGCGAAGAAGCAAGGAATACAACTCCAACAGCAGTAACTGATGCTAAACTCGGACGGTACGGTACGCAGTTGGGAGTACGATGCCATGGTTGCTCGGTAATCTCTTGTCCGGTTAATCACCAAACAAGATTTACCCCTGAACTTTGGGGAGTCTTCTGCTTTTGAACAGTACATTCAGCAATCTTATAATCTTAGGTTTAAAGCTGTGAGTAGGCAAACAACAACTAGGGATTTAGAAAATGTTTATCAGAAGGATTCTACTGCACTTAAAGAAACTTTTTAGTACATGCACTTTCTCTGTTAGTGTTACTTCAGACATATGGAGTAGTAGAGCTAGGAAGGATTATCTTAGCATAGTTGTTCACTTTGTTAATGATGATTGATAGTCGCAAAAAAGAGAGTTTTAGGTCTTAGGTTGAAAGAATTAGGGAGATAATTAATGAATTTAATCTTACAGATAAAATATTTGTTGGCACCCTAGATAATGCATCTGCTAATTCTAGGGCAATGAAAATTTTACAACCTTTATTTTCTGTTTATGCGGAGTCTTTTCTACTGCATCAGCGTTGTGCTTGTCATATAATAAATTTGATTGTTAAGGCTGGGATGAAGAGAGTAGGTAATCACATCGACGCTGTTCGGCAAGCAATCACGTGGTTAACTGCTTCCAACCCGTGGATTTCTGCATGGAAGAGGTTTTACAATGCGGCCGGTAAGAGAGCACGTAAGTTTGCCACCGATGTAGAGCGTCGGTGGAATGCAACTTATTTAATATTAAAAGTTGTTTTATCTTATGATGAATTACTTACTGATTTTGTTCAGTCAGATGGTGGCCCAAGAAATAGTGACGGGTCGCCAACACTCACTGAGCATGTTTGGGCAATTGTCCAAAGATTTTACCAATTTCTTAAAACTTTTTATGATTGTACTCTTACTCTGTCCCAAGTTTATTATCCAACTGCCAATATAATTTTGCACAATATTTTTGAAATTGCAAGTTTGTTAAAAGAATATGAAAATGATGAAATTCTAACGCAACATGTCTTTTACATGAGACAAAAATATTTAAAATATTGAAAAAAATATACCTATGTTGTATGCTTTTGCTTTCATTTTAAATCCTGCGTGTAAAATAAGGGGAGTCTCCACTATTTTATCACTTTTTGGAGATACTGTAGATGTAGATTATAGTCCCTTTTATAGTGAGGTTAAGGACAAATTATATAAAGTTTTTGGAAAGTATGAACTAAAGTTTTAGGGAGTTCGCCAGCAGAGACACCCTTCTATCCCTACTATAGGTAAGAAGAAGATACAATGGGGTAGAATTTGGAGTGGCTCGTTTTCAAGCCAAGGTGGTGGCAGTTCGTCGGCTGCAAGTGGAGACGCCTCTTCGCATAGTGTGTTCCAAGAGTTGTCCAGTTATTTGGACAGCGACGCCATCCACCATGAAGCACAAGACTTCAACGTTCTCGGGTGGTGGAATGACCACAAGATAGCATATCCCGTGCTTTCAAAACTAGCACGGGATGTGTTGACGGTGCACGTGTCGACGGTGTCCTTCGAATCGGCCTTCAGTCTGTGCGGCTGAATCATCAAAGACCAAAGGACGAATCTGACTAGCGACCACGTAGAAATGCTACTAAGCGTTAAAGACTAGGAGTTAGTTAGACAACATGCCCAATACACTACTGACAACCAAGAATTGGCTGCCAGCTCGAGCAACTCTACTTAGATCTAGATCAACTCCAATAGAATTTTGTTAGAAGTAGTTGTGATCTTTGGGCTGTATTTTTTTCTTTGTCATGGTTTTCTCAGTTTACCCTATGAGTTTTTACATGACAAAGTTTTTAATAAGACAACATGTATCATTGTATCCTATAATGATATAAACATTCATTACTATTTTTAACATATTCTTTTATAATATTTTAGTAAGTGTGAATTTTTTTTCAATAATTTTAACATGATGAATATATCATCTTTTTAAGACGACGAATAAACCATTTTTTCATATTTTCAACATGAGGAATAGATCATTATTTCTTTTTTTAACTTCTATTTTTATTTATTAATTTTTTTAATAAGAATATGACTTTTGGTTATTTTAAATCAACACTGTGCTAAAGGGTCGACCATGCCGGCCACGACCCATGGGCTCGGCCTTGGCTCGTGGGCCTTGCGCGTGTCGTGCTGTCATGGGTACGGCCCAGCCAACCGTGGGCCGTGCTTGGGCCCGGGCTGAGGCACGCGGGCCGATACAACACGACCCATTAAAGCAACTGTGCTTAACGGACCATGCCTAAATGGGTCGTGCCTCATCCGTGCCGGGTCGGACCGTGCCGCTCGTTGGTCGTCTATATTCCTACCCCACAATCGACCCAATTTCTAACCTTCGATGGTTCCACCCCTGGAGGAGGAGATTTGAAGATTTGACACTTGAAACATTGTTTGTTTGCTATTTTGACATTGGACCCATGTTCATAGACACATATAATTTCATTTGTTATCCACACAAATATTATTATAATAAACAAAGTCAATCTTTAAAGTCACAAAATAGCAATTTTGTCGTCGAGGAGTAGACCATGGTAGTGCCGCCGGGGGCCAGGAGAGGCGCGGAGCAGGCAGGCAGGCTGTCAGGGAAGTAGGATGCGGTGGAGAGATGGGAGGGAGGGATGCCCGGCGGCCGACGCACGTGGGTGGCCGGAATATCGCCGCGCTGGTGGCCGCGAGTGGGAGGAAGAGCCGCCGCGCGGAGGGAGCTCCCCATTCCATCCTCTCTTCTCTACTAGTGTGTTGTCCTCACCCAAATCTTCTCCATAGGTGAGCTCCCCATTCCATCCTCTCTTCTCTGATCCCTATGTGGTCTCCTCTCTTGTGTGGTGATGTACTGTAAATTGTGATGCATTAGGGATACTTATGGACTGGCAGTAGTGGTCAACTTGATGGTAGCTACATGTATTGTTTCTAAGTTTCTAGGTCAATTGGTTTACACACTCTGAAATCTGGATAGTTTATGCCTATATGTTCATGGATGAGTAAATGAAATACTCACAGATGACAGAACTGATGAAAGTGCAGTACTGAACTAATGAAAGTGCAGTACTGAACTAATGAAAGTGCAGTACTGGAATTAAAATCATAGTAACATGATTTGTCCTTATATTACTTGCATGTATAAGTGATCGACTACTGGGACTAGTAAACACACTAACATGATTGGTCCTTATATATGCATACATGTTGAATTAACTGGATTTTCTGGAGTTAGTGACATATTAGCAGGATCAGATCCTAAAATAAATCTTATTGAATGATGCATTAATTTACATGGTTCTATTCTTGATTATCATGGCAAGATATGTACTATAGATAGTGGAACTATATAACCCATGATACTGGTCTTGATAGATGGTAATTGATTTCTTTGGATTTACTGCTACTGACTATATGTCCTGACTTTCATCTCTGTATAATTTACTTGCTTCGAATTGTTAATGCAGGGAGAGATTAGACTTATTGATGAATTAACTATAAGCTATGGGTTTTATTCAGCTACTATGCTTCCTGATGATTTTATAAACTGCTATTGATATATATACTTAAACTGAAGATACATCTGTGCACACTAATAGATGTCATTCTTTTCTCTAAACATGCTCTGCTCTGTTAGCTGAGCTGCTATTTATACCTATGGTTCTGTTGAATCCTCGATGCTCCATTTAATTTCTGTACCGAGAACAAAACACTATTTACCCCTTTATGCTCTGATTGTTTAACTTGGTAGTAGGACAATATTGATCTTATCTTAAGCTCTTGAGGTTTAATAGAACAATGATTGTTTCTTACTTTGCATGCACTCAAGATTCATCTTATGAAGGCTTTACTGAACCTTGATTTATAGAACTATATACAGATATAATCCTTAACTCAAATGCACTTGTAGATCATCAGAGATAATTCCTGCTGTTAACTATGTAGTGAGATGGCTGATCTATACTTGAATTATCCTTTTAAGAATCCATTAAATTTAAGATGATACAATCTTGTCCAATTACTCATAAAAACTGTCTTGAGGAGTGCATATGGTGTGCTCTAATTTAAGTGCAGGTTTTGGTCTTCCTCATAAAGCTAGAGTGCTTAAGCTTAATTTTACATGGATGTATATGCAGTCACACACTCCTAAACACATACTAGTATATGCTCAGATTAAAATACTTATGCCTTGCCTATCTCACTTATGAGCCTATTTCTTGATCCTAGGTCTATATGCACATGACCTTCTCCATATAGATAAACAGCAATGATTCTGTTATTAAATCAGGAATGGTCTTGTTTATTTCTAATGAAGACAGATGCAAACCTATAACTCCTAATCACACAAGAGCATGTACAGGTCAAAGTAGATGCCATGTTTTAATTTAGTTTTTCTTGATTTATCTGCTTGACCATCTTACCTTCGACTGTATTCTAGTTTTGGTGGTGATATTTTCTGGTCTGCCGGATCCTCTTGAGCTTCCTTCAATTAATTTTCCTTTTTGTTAATTAATTTCTTTGCTAATCCTAATTCTTGCCATCCTGCTTAAACTGCTACAGGTTGCTTCTCCTCCTAGAGTTTGGTTGGCACCTTCTTGAGATGAAGTCCTTTGTTTCCCCCTGAGCTTGGCAGGCACTCTCTTCAGCTGAAACCCCTTGCTCCACTTGTAAATCAGGTACTTCTCTTGGCTCTTGCTCTACTGGTACTGCTTGACTGTTTTCTGCTATCTTTCGTGATCTGCTACTGGTTATTCTCTTCCTCCTATTGAAGCTGATCCTCCTGCTTGATTTTTGCTCCATCTTGCTTCTTGACCTGAGTTTCTTGCTCCATCTAAATCTCAAACAACCCCTGCTTACTTCTACTCTTTGGCCTCTCTCTGGTTGCCTGACCATGAATGCTATGGTTGAGCTGTGGTGTGGGTGAGGTGTAGAACTTTTGGTTGGTTATCTCTCTTTCCCCCCCAATCTCCACTGTTTTCCAGCCGAGGCTGCTTGCTGCTGTTGGGATGCTACTACTGCTACCGCTGCTTATCTTCATGGCTTGAAGGCTGAAGGCAGATGCTACTCTTGCTGTGGCTGATGTACTACTGGGAGTTGCTAGCTGCAGCTGTGTCTATTGTTGGAAGCAAGGCTAGCACTACAAGGTGTGGATAATTTACACTAATTAAAAGCCTGTTTGGCATGGCTCCAACTCTAAACTCTAAACTCTGAAAAATTTTGGAGCAACTCAACTCCATGAAGCTGGTGGAGTTGTAGTTCGTTTTTTTGGAGTACCTCCCTAGCAGTTTCAATACCCTCAAATATAGACCTAGGTCCAGAGTTAGAAGTTATTTACCTGCAATTGTCATTTAAAAAAGTTTCGCACTGTTCTCAAGCCGCAAACCCTATCTCCCGTCGCGCCCTCCCCTGGTTCCCCTAGCAGCCGCCGACTCCCCAACTCCCCCAGCTGCCGCCGAGTCTTCGTCGCCTCCCGGCGCCCTCCCCTGTCTCCCCCAGCCGGCGTCGACTCCCGCCTCCCCAGCCGGCCACGACTCCGGGCCGCCTCCCCACGCCCTCCCCTGCCTCCCCAGCCACCACCGACTCCGGGCCGTCTCCCCCATGTTGTTCTTCCCTTAGCAAAATGAAGTCACTCCATATGTTGCAAAGAGAAAAGTTAGTTCTTGCAATGTCAAGGCATGAACAGTCAACCAACCTATTCTAAATTAGATTGACACAATGGGCAAAAGCCAACAACACATGTAAATTTCTAGCCCCAAAACACCATTGCACAGAAGGCTTCGTAGATCTGGAATAGAGAAGGAAACAACAAAACCACAAATGGCACAACCAAATCTTTTCCCAAACATGGTCTACTCGATCGATACTCATCAGAGCAACTGACATTCACAAGCTTTTCCTTGCTCATACCCTCCGAGCAATCAACATCCATGGTGGTCTCCAATCCAGAACATCCCACCTCCCGTGATGGTTCGCTGCCTCCGTGCACCGTACAATCCCACCACCTCCAAAACAAGCCCACCGAAACAACAGATTTGCCACAGTGACCACCCTGATTAAGGAGCCCTGCACGGTTGGATTAAGCAACTGCATCAAACAGATACGCGCAGGCACGAACAGTGCAAATTCAACGGTGGGTCTCCCTGATCTAACCCCGCGGAATCCACCCGCGAACAATCCTAAGCGCAAGAGGGTTAGCACACATTACTCGCCGGCGACGAGGGTTATGGTGCGGGTGTCATGTCCCACCCTTTCTTGGGTTGGACTCGCCTACATTTGGAAGCTCTCTAGGATCTTAAGGCTGTCCTCACAGCCCAACACATATTTTTTTTCACTTTGTCCTCACTCATGCGCAATCAGGAAGAACTTCCCTGGCCGGTCGCCCATCCCCAAATTGTAACCTTAGAGTTATGTTGTGCATTTTGCATGTCGCCCTCACTCATGCGCAATCGTGAAGAACTTCCCGGTCTGGCCGCCCATCCCCAAATTGTCCCCCAGCCAAGCACACTTAACCTTAGAGTTTTGTTGTGCACTTTGCAATCTTAAGCCCAACACATGTTTTTTTTGTGCACTTTGTCCTCACTCATGCGCAACCAGGAAGAACTTTCCGGTTGGTCGTCCATCCCCAAATTACCCCAAGCCAAGCACACATAACCTTAGAGTTTTGTTGTGCACTTTGTCCTCACTCATGCGTAACCAAGAAGAACTTCCCGGTCGGTCGCCCATCCCCAAATTGCCCCAGGCCAAGCACGCTTAACCTTAGAGTTCTTTGGAGATGAGCTTCCAGAAAAGAAGTTGTAACTTGTTGGTATGAGTATTCCATTAATCCTATTAAGGCCTGGGCCAGGGTGTTACATCCACACCCTCTTGGAAGACCGACGTCTTCGTCGGCCAACCCTGTGCCAGAACCTCCTCTTGGCCACGTCCGTGCATCCAAGGGGCGCATGTGTCATGCCGTGTTCCCTCGTGGCCCACGTGTCATGCGCACCATGCCCGCGCAACTGACCCGTCACGAGCCCCGTGAAACCGTGAGGGTCGGCTCTGATACCACTTGTCACGTCTCACCCTTCCCTGGGTTGGGCTCGCCTACATTTGGAAGCTCTTTAGGATCTTAAGACTGTCCTCACAGCCCAACACATGTCTTTTCTGCGCAATTTGTCCTCACTAATGCGCAACCAGGAAGAACTTCCCGGTCGGTCATCCATCCCCAAATTGCCCCAGGCCAAGCACGCTTAACCTTAGAGTTCTTTGGAGATGAGCTTTCAGAAAAAAGTTGCAACTTGTTGGTATGAGTATTCCATTAATCCTATTAAGCCCTGGGCCAGGGTGTTACATCACCCTGGAAATCAAAGAAATTGAAACTAAAAATTAAAAATCGGAACTCACAAGAACTTTTGGTCTATTGCATCTCGTCGTGTTTATCGCTTTTTATTTACCAGCTTTGTTGCATAAAATTTATAAAATGAGTGATTCATCTTGATATTTGAGAAAAACCAAACGATTTGAATTTTCATTGGGAAGAAAAATTTTGAAGTTTAGAGTTAGAAATTTAAATATAAAATAGAAAAGGGTGGTGGATTTACAAAATATACTCTAAAGATATACTTTGTTCAAAACATTATTTTGTGGTGGTGTGATGTTAATTAGTGAGCAAAATGAGTGATAAAATATTTTTAAAAGATATATATGAAGTCTAGAAATTATTTTGAATCAAAATCACATTTTCGAATTTAAAAAAATTAAATTAAATATGTAAAATATATATTTAAAATAATAAAAGTGGGTGAGAAGGTTGAAAACATAATTTACAACTTAATTTTGGGTGTGCTAAATTTTATTTTAAATTTTAGAGGTGAAAAGAAAAAGAAATGGAAAATAGGAAATTAAAATCAGGAAATTTGAAATGTCACTATTCATTGCGCAGCACGTGTTCCACGCCGTACCGTCGCATCGTGCGACCCGCCCCACGCGCGTGTCACGCGCCGCGCCCGACCCCCACCTCGCACCGCGCGCCCGCACGCCGCCCTCGCGCGCCCGCCCGACCCCGTCGCCCCGCGCACGCCACGCGTCGCCCGCGCCCGGACCCGTCCCCCGTGCGCGCCACGCGCCGCCGCGTTCGGACCCCGCCGCGCCCGCGTGCGCCACGCGCGCGCCCGCGCCCACGCCGCACGCCGCCGCGCCGCGCGCGCCGCGCGCCGCGCCCGCCTCTGCCCGGCCCCATCCCGTGCGTTGACGCGTGCCACGCCGCCCACGCGCCCGCGTCGGACCCTCCTCTTCTCTCCCTCTCCGGTTATCTATAAAAGGGCGAGCCCTCTCCGTTTATTCCCTACCTCGTCGTCCTCTTTTCCTCTCTTTTTCCTCTCTCACTCGCCGATTTTCTCCCACCCGCAAGCCGCGCCGCCATCGTCCGCCATGCGCCATGCGCTGGAGCCGCCGCCGTCGTCCACCGTGCGCCCGGAGTTCCGCCGTCTCCCTCGCTTTCGCTGTCACCCATCGGTAAGCCCTCGGGCCATCGCCCCTTGCGCCTTGCGTCGGCCGCGGCCGAAAACAGAGAGAGAGCACGGGCAAAACAGAAAAAAGGAAAGGAAAAAAAAAAAAGGAAAGAAAAAGAAAGAAAGAGGAAAAGAGAAAAATAGGGAAAATAGGGAAAAATTCAAAAAAATTAGGAAAATATATGGAAAATATTTGAGCAAAAATATATTGTTTTCTCATATATTTTCTCGAGTAATTTCGAAATTCGAAAAATAGGAATTTCAAGATCTCGTAAAATATTTAGGAAATATTTGGGCAAAAATATATTGTTTTCTCATATATTTTCTCTGAGTAATTTCGGATTTCAAAAATAGGAATTTCGAAGATCTCGTTCTTGCGTCGTTTTTACTCGGAGTTTATCTATTTTCTTTTTGCCATTAAAAATATATTCTTTTGGTATTCGGACCTTCAAAACTTCGAATACCAATTCTAATTTTTTGATCGCGCCTTTTGAGTTATCATCTAAATCAATTAGTGCGATATTTTGCGAAAATCCTAAAAATTTCAAACTCGCTTTTAAATCGAATTTCATCCCAAAACTCTCGCCCAAACTCGATTATAATTTTAGGTTAAATATTTAGAGTCGTTTTATGGTTTTTTCGATCTCTTGGTACTTTTATTGAATTCTAATCGAATTCAATTGATTTTTCACACGTATGGATAACAACCGAGAAAGCAAGCACTGACTACGGTGAAGACCCGTCCAACAAGCGTGCGAGCAAGGCAAGTCAACACTCTCCTTCAAACATATTGATCCTATTTTGCGAAATGATATTGATTTAAACTCCAAATATGCATGCTATAGACAAATGGATACCTATGCTTGATATACCGTGCCTTGATATTGATTACCCTTAGAAATATTCTTTGTAACCCTCGATGTGATATAACCGGAGGATATCTTCGGTAAAGTGCTTAGCCATGCTTATATTAGATTCGTGTATACTCATGATTTTACAAAGAAGCTTCATGCTTGGGCAACTATCTTAGGGAAAGTAGTTGGAATACGGCATGTGTAGACATTAGCGCCACATTGCCTTGATCATGATGAAAATAGTTTTGTTGGAAAAAGGAAAAGTATAAAACCAATGTTTTTAGACTGGGGCGGATGGATGGATTTGGGTGGATTCCAGTAAAGGCTAGAACCATCCCTGGTAAATTAAGGACCGAGCCATGAGACTTATAACCTGGAAGGAGCCAGTACAACCGTACTTCTCGAATGGGTATAGACCTAGCGGAGTAGATAGCCGAGCGGAGGTAGTATCCCTGCATAGTGGTCCTTAAGTGAAGAGATGGTTCTGGTTATCGAGATAAGGCTGCGGCCTAAGTGTTGAGAAATGAATGAGAATGTTGTGAAGTTTTTCCTTACCCCGGGAGCGTCAGAACTCCTCTCACTGCTAGGAAAGGACGGCTAGAGTGCAAGAGAATTTAAGTTCATGGAACGAGTACTGTCAAAGTGAGGTTATCGAAAGACTTTGCCGTGACCATCCCATATGAGGGGATGAAAGCTCATTCAATGAGCAGTTGCGGAGTACGGGTAAAGTGTACATCCACTGCAGTGTGAGTAAATCAATCTATTTGAATAGCCGTGCTCGCGGTTAATGAGCAATATGGCAAGTTTCTCCTGTGGCTAGACTCATAAGTTTTAAAATGATGGGTGGAAATGCATAATGATTTTATGTGCTGGTGGACTTAACTTCTCGAACTGCGAGAAGGGAAACCATGATGAACCGGAGGCGGGAAGTCATCATTGGAATCACGATGGATGGTAGACAGAACCGTTGCCGACTTAATATAATATGGAACTAAAACTTGACCTGGCTAGATGTTAGGTTTGTGAAATGATTTGTGAAAATTGGTTTTGTGCAAACAAACCATAGCCATCATTTGTATGACCCTATCATGTGCATCATTCCGTGTTGGCTTGCTGAATACGTTGGGTACTCACCCTTGCTATATGCACAAACCTTCAGATGGTGGAAACGAAAAACTGGAGGACCCGCGTTGTTCTTCGTTTCCGCGTTCCAGGTTATAAGTCTCATGGCTCGGTCCTTAATTGATCAGGGACAGTTCTTGCCTTTATCGGAATCTACCCAAATCCATCCATCCGTCCCAGTCTAAAAACATTGGTTTTATACTTTTCCTTTTTCCAACAAAACTATTTTCATCATGATCAAGGAAATGTGGCGCTCATGTCTACACATGCCGTATTTCAACTACCTTCCCTAAGATAGTTGCCCAAGCATGAAGCTTCCTTGTAAAATCATGAGTATGCACGAATCTCATATAAGCATGGCTAAGCATTTTACCGAAGATATCCTCCGGTTATATCACATCGAGGGTTACAAAGAATATTTCTAAGGGTAATCAATATCAAGGCACGGTATATCAAGCATAGGTATCCATTTGTGTATAGCATGCATGTTTGAAGTTTAAATCAATATCATTTCACAAAATAGGATCAATATGTTCGAAGGGGAGTGTTGACTTGCCTTGCTCGCACGCTTGTTGGACGGGGTCTTCACCATAGTGAGTGCTTGCTTCCTCGGTTGCTATCCGTACGTGCGAAAAATCAATTGAATTCGATCATAATTCAATAAAAGTACCAAGAGATTGTAAAGGACCATAAAAACGACTCCAAATTTTTAGCCTAAAATTTTAATCGAGTTTGGGCGAGAGTTTTGGGATGGATTTAAACGAGTTTGTAATTTTAGGGTTTTCGCAAAATATGACTAATTGATTTAGATGATAACTTAAAAAGGGCGTTGATCAAAAAGACTTGGTATTCGAAGTTTTGGAGATCCGAATACCAAAGAATATATTTTTAACGGCAAAAAGAAAATAGATAAACTCCGAGTAAAAACGACGTGAGAACGAGATCTCCGAAATTCCTATTTTTTTGAATTTCGAAATTACTCAGAGAAAATATATGAGAAAACAATTATATTTTTGCCCAAATATTTTTCCTAATTTTTCTGAATTTTTTCCCAATTTTTCCCTTTTTTTCTCTTTTCCTCTTTCTTTCTTTTTTTCTTTGTTTCCTTTTCTTTTTTTCCTTTCCCCTTCCTCTGTTTTGCCCGTGCGCTCTCTCTCTGTTTTTGGCCGCAGCGGCGGCGCAAGGGCGGTGGCCGAGGGCTTACTGCCGGCGACGGCGACGGCGAGAGCGGCGGAATTCGGCGCACGGTGGACGACGGCGGCGGCTCGGGGCACGGCGCACGACGGCGGCCCCGGCGCACGGCGGACGGCGGCGGCGGCGGCTTGCGGCGGAGAAAACCGGCGAGTGAGAGATGGAAAAGAGAGGGAAAGAGGGCGGCGAGGTGGAGGAAGAAACGGAGAGGGGCTCACCCTTTTATAGACGGCCGGAGAGGGAGAGAAGGAGGGGGTTCTGGTGCGGGAGCGCGGGCGGCGCGGCACGCGGCGACGCGTGGACGGGGCCGGGCGCGACGCGACGGGCGGGGCACGATGTGGTGGGATGTCGGGTCCGGCGCGTGGCGCGCGCGTGGCGGCGGGGTTCGGCGCGGGCATGTAGCGCGCGAGGGCGGCGCGGTCCGGCGCGCGAGGACGCAGCAGCGGCGCGCGGCGCGAGGGTAGGGGCCGGGCGCGACGCGGCGTGTGGCACGCGCACGGGGCGTGTCGCACAGTGCGGTGGTACGACGTCGAACATATGCTGTGCAATGAATAGTGACATTTTCAAATTTCTCGATTTTAATTTCCTATTTCCCATTTCTTTTTCCTTTCACCTCTAAAATTTAAAATAAGATCTAGCACACCCAAAATTAAGTTGTAAATTATGTTTTCAACCTTTTCACCCACTTTATTATTTTAAAAATATATTTTACATATTTAATTTAATTATTTTTCTAAATTCCAGAAAATATGATTTTGATTCGAAATAATTTCTAGACTTCATATATATCCTTTAAAAATATTTTATCACTCATTTTGCTCACTAATTAACATCACACCACCATAAAATAATGTTTTGAACCAAAGTATATCTTTACAGTATATTTTGTAAATTCACCACCCTTTTCTATTTTATATTTAAATTCCCAACTCTAAACTTCGAAATTTTTCTCCCCAATGAAAATTCAAATCGTTTGGTTTTTCTCAAATATCAATATGAATCACTCACTTTATAAATTTTATGCAACAAAGCTGGCAAATAAGAAGCGATAAACACGACGAGATGCAATAGACCAAAATTTTTTGTGAGTTCCGATTTTTAATTTCTAGTTTTAATTTCTTCGATTTCCAGGGTGTTACAGCGTGAGCGCGAGGTTTACAGCGAGCCAAGGACCAAGAAACGGCATGGACATGGTTAAGGACATGGAGCACAGTGCTCGAAACAGGGAGACGAGTGAGGACGAACGACAAAACGTATACCTGCTGCAAGCCGGCGGGCGAAGGAACAAAATCTCCGGCTGGCCTCCTGCTCCATGGCCTCACCCTTCTTCCCGTCAAGAACCCATCACCAGGGAGTTCTTCTTCTCATCAAGATCCAATCTCCAGAGGAGGTGGAACTCCGGGAGGGGGACTGGAGGTGGGGAGCACCGACGTGCTGTCCTGGCCAAGCTCTGGGTAGTGGTGGAGGAGATCACGAGATGGAGGAGTTGTGGGCCGGTGGAAAGAGGGTGCAGCACCGGCGATGCACGCGGGGCAAGGATGCGGCGCCGGCGACGCGTGGGACGAGGATGCAGCGGTGGCGGCGCGTGGGATGAGGCGGGAGTGCGGCTACGGTGCGCGGGCGCGGGGTGAGGCGCTAGGTCACGCACTCACGCCTCACGCTCTCCCTTTTAGATTTTTTTACGGTTTTTACTTATTTGATAATTTTTATTATATATTTTTCAGATGATAGAGAACTCAAAGAATTCTCAACATTAAAAAAACCAAGTTCAAATATTTTTTCTATGCATGATTTGAAAAATTCAAACATGCTATGCGTGTATGCAGAATTGGAGCTCAAAAATTTTAAGGAAATCAAATATGCATTTTGCAAAATTAAATGTGAGATAACTACTGATTTACTTGTCAGCAAGGACTCACCATTTTAAGTCCGACAAGCAGGACTTCCTCCATACTTGATCTTTATTGTTGGACGGTTCATCTTCCTTTCCCTACATTGTTAGGATTTAACGAATCACAAGTGGTTTTATCTCTCGTGTGATCACCGTACTAATATTTTCTAAGGAAGGTTTGGGTTGCCCTGGAATCTTTCCCAATTATAATAATGGGACAACAATAGAGCTAATTGAGTCTCTTGAATTTTATTAAAACTCAGTTGATTTTTGATAGCTAAAGAAAGACCTTTCATTTTAACATTTATGCTTTCTAAAGTCTTGTCATTGGGAGCTAGTCTTTTAGACATTGTGATAAGAACATCACCTACTCAGATACAATCATATAGGGAACTTTTGATTTAAAGGTGAACAAATTCTTTATCAAGATTGTATTTGATGCTTTTGATAAATAGTTACGATGTGTGTTCATTTAAAAGAACGTTAAATCCACATGGAAGGCATGGAGGACAAAAAAAGTTGATTGGGGCCAAATTCAAGTATTCCCAACGTCTTTCACCAGGTCACCACGTCACTTTTGGCCCAAGAAAAACAAAAAATCTAATCCAACATGTTTTGAGGCTGGAATCAGACTGCAAGACAGTGCTGAATTGTTATGGTTGTCACGGTTTCAATACGAACTCCGATTTGGGTGTTCAAGTACTTCATGAAAAGCTTATAAAGTCTACTTTCCAACGGATTTAGCCTAAGTTTCATATCTATTATGAGCCAGCCGCAATCTTCAATTTAGTATAGATACCTTGTTCTGCTCGAGGTGCTAAGCCATCAAAATTAGACCCGATGGGCCTTGTATTAAGTGGAGTCCATTATGGATGCATCCTAGGGTTGAAGGACGACCTCAACTCGTCTTTTCACCTATATATATCTCCTAAACGTCATAGAACAATTCGGGTTTTGTTTATGTAAGTTTAGCTATTGCTACTTCCTTATAGATGCGTGTGTCGGGTGGATCATTCGTTCTATTTCTTTCGGAACCTCACCTTTTTCGTGTGAATCAGATCTGAAATTAATATTTGGAATTTGAGTTGCTGTCCATCTTGTTCTTGTGAGTTCTTCGGTTGCTTGCAGGAATAACCCTAGTGGTTTGGTTGATCGGGCTCCGCAAGATCGCGTCAACCGGTGGAGTTGGTGTATTGGTCGCTAAGGCACAATTTCTCCGTATAGTTTTGTAGTCGGGCCATAAACGTCGTTCCATTAAATTGAAGTTATCATCTCTACCGAAAGATCGGGACATCCTAGTGCATATCAGGATATCACCTACTCGGATACAACCACATGAGGAACTTTTGAATTAAAGGTAAATAAATTCTTTATCAGGATTGAATTCTTACAACCTGAAATCTTTGATATCGTTATTGAAGCTTCACTTATAATGATGAATTGGAGTAGGATTATGCAAGGTAGGGTTCACTTATATCCATTGCAAGGAACCACACGATTCAGAACCACATATATCAAAGAACAAATTCTTAAATGAATTGGAGTAGCTATGGCTACTTCATCATCACACACTTACTCATGAAAAGGTGGGGGTTCCTAATTAAATAGAATGAATGGTCTAGCCGACACACGCGTCTATCAGAAAATAACAATAGCTAAACTTACATAAACAAACCCAAGTTGTTCTATGGTGGCTAGGAGATATATATAGGTGGGAAGATGAGTTGGGGTCGTCCTCCAACCCTAGGATGCATCCATAATGGTCTCCACGTGATACAAGGCCCATCGGGTCCAATTTTGGTGGCGCAGCACCTCGGACAGAACAATGTATCTGTACTAAATTGATGATTGAGGCTGGCTCGTAATAGATATGGAAGTCAGGTCAAATCCCTTGAAAAGTAGACTTCATAAGCTTTCCATGAAGTACTTGAACATCCAAATCGAAGTTCGTATGGAACCGTGACAATCGTAACAGTTCAACACTATCCTATAGTCCGATTCCAGCCCCATAACGTGTTGGATTAGATCTCTTTCTTTCCTTGGACCAAAAGTGACGTGTTGACCTGGTGAAGGATGTTCGGAATACTTGGATTTGGCCCCCACTCAACTTCCTTTATCCTCCATGCCTTCCATATGGATTTAACTCTCTTTTTGATCCACGAATGTATTTTTGAAAATGTAAATGAACACACATTATGGTGCTGCAACAATTCATCAAAAACCATCAAATACAATCTTAATAAAGAATTTGTTCACCTTTAAATCAAAAGTTTTTCATGTGATTGTATCCGAGTAGGTGATGTCCTGAACAAACTCCTTGACTATCTCCTCCAAATGCACGAAGTACTAAGAGCCACCAATCCTAAGACTAGATCGTCATCCATATATCTAGGTAAGAAACTCTTTTACCATCTTCTCCAAATGAAGACATGTCGCAATCACCATATCTTGCGAACCAGGCTTCTATAGGATAGCCCATATGTCATGCCCAGAATTTTTTTTCCAAATTTTCATACTATTTTGTGTATTAAATTCCTATCTAGGCATCAATCAGGGTACACAAAATAACAAACTAATACACAGATCCTAACATAGAATATAGCGTATAAATACGTATAGGAAAAAGAGGCACTTAGTTCTCATACTCGAAAGAAAGCAGCGACAACGGGAAAAGATGATCCTAGCGGGGCTTCAGCTCCGCTCCACAGGCAAACTCAACTAGGGTCTGAGCCTTGGTCCTCTAACACCATCTTCAACTTAGAAGCACTACACTTATGAAAGGGGGAATAATTGCAAGGCCGAGTACAACCAACGTACTCAACAAGCCAAACCAAAGAATGCAAAAATACGAGGGAAGGCAAGGAGAGGGTTGAGCTAATTTGCGGAAAAGTGGTTGCAAACACTTTTAGTTTTGAAAACAGTAAAACAGTTGAGTATTTAAGACAAGATTAATCCTTCACTGAACAACATTATAACCACGTTGAACAGACCCAACCATTCTCACCTGAACTAAACCAATTTATTATGTCACATTATTAAGGGTGAGACTAATCATGATGAATCTGGTTGATTGCCCATAACCGTGAGCACGGCTTTTCGAATAGTTTTACTCTGATCAGAGATGCGCAACTTTACCCACAAGACACGATTCCACACATGTTACCATGCCCCGAAATATCGCCACGATACTGCAAAGAGGGAAATCGTGACAAGACCTTTCGCATAACTTCTCCTAACCAATCGTACCACACCAAGGTTTTGTCCCCCACCCCTCGAAAGGCAGTGGGCAGCCCCCCGAGTGCCGTGGTGAATCCGAAAGCCCACCAACCGGTTTAACCCTGGCCAACTGCAACTCCATCACGCCCACCCTTGCCAGGGAACGTCGGCTAGAGGAAAGCTACACTACGAGTCCAACGGTTGCCTATTCTTGCTTGTGGTAAGCATTGTTTGTCTTCCAGGGTTTTCCATAAATCGGTCCTTAATTGCCATGGGTGTGACAATCAAAATCGTACACCCATAGCCCACCATTAAGTCATGTTTTAGTTGGGATAATTATGACCAATAAGACATGGTCAGGTGTTTCGAGCTTGCAGCTCATCAGATAATGTGATTATCCCATTAAGTAAGCTAGTGGTAATTAAGCCCACCATTAAGTCATGTTTTAGTTGGGATAATTATGACCAATAAGACATGGTCAGGTGTTTCGAGCTTGCAGCTCATCAGATAATGTGATTATCCCATTAAGTAAGCTAGTGGTAATTAAGCATGGCTGAGCATATAATTCTAGCAAACGTCAACATCAGTGACTAAAGCTAGTCAATTATCACCCAAGGTTAACAAAGGACGGATATCAACTAATAAGGCACAAACAAGCACATAGGCAATTTCTTAATCCCATGTAATTAGTAAAACATGTAATTTTATTTGCAAATGATAAAATATTTATAAAATAGGTTTAACATGCTTCAAGGAAAGTGTGACTTGCCTTACTTCTTCAAACAAACTTCTGAACTCTTCTTCGCGAGCGCGAACTTTCGAGACGGTGGAAACTACACGCTAGCACATAATATAAGGAAAAACCCTAATAAAAACTAAATAAACAGTACATAAAAAGTAAACCATTATGTAGAGCTCAATTTTAAATGAATTTTGCAATTTGAATGACCCAATTTGAAGTTTGTATGGATTAGATATGAATTTTAGAAGTTTTGGACCATTTAAATGAATTCTGAAAAATTAATTCGATTTATTGCGTAATTTTTAATTATTTTTATAAGGAAAATGCTCGGGATGATGTCAGCGGGCGAGGGCTGATGTCAGCGCGGCAGCGGTGTAGTCCATGGCCAGTCCACCTTGGACGAAGTCCACGGGCTGGCGCGCCACGTGGCGCACATGTGGCGTCGACGCAGCAGCCACGTGGGCGACCAGATGGACAACCATGATTTGCCCCGAGGCAGATCAGGCGTGGAGGGAGAAGGGGGCGGCGGGCGAACGCGCTGCCGGCTGACCGGGCGGCGTGGCAACGGTGCGCGCCCCCTGTTGGTCACCGGCGGCGGCCATCGGCATGACGGCGAGCACGGGAAGCCGCGAAGGAGGGCAGAAAAGGAGAAAAGAGAGGCGGCTCACCGAGTCCAGCGGGAAACGGCGATGCAGGCGAACGGAGGCGAACGAGGATGACGACCAGCGCTCGGGTGCACAGCGGCACGTCACCCCGACGGCTCCCAGCGGCGAAGGAGGGGAGGCCGAGGGGCGAAGAGGCGCGGCGGAACCTGAGCAAGAGGCGGTGTGACCTGGGAAGGCGCGAGGCGACGAGGAATGGAAGCCGAAGGCAAAAAGGACGACGACGGCTCGGGGAGCACGGCGGTGGGGTGTTACAATGGCGGTGCGAGCGCGGGAAGCGACAGCCGAGGTACGGCGAGATGCGGGGAAGGTGGCGGTGGCTAAAGCCAGGGTGGCGCGTGGCCGAAGATGCGGCGGCAAGCGGTGGAGTGAGGAAAACGCGAGGAGGAGCAAGGGGACACCGCAAGCTTGGGGGAAAATTGGGGTAACCATGGAGAGGAGCTCGGGAGAGGGTTTTATAGCGCTGAGGAGGGGCGCGCGTGGCCGAGGGCAGCGAGAATCGCGAGGGAGGCAGCTCGGCGGTGGTTAAGGTGTGGAGATTAAAGGCGGTGTTAAGGCGCGGGGAGCGCGGGATGGGCAAGGAAACCGGCGGCGACATTAAGGTGGCTTTAGAGCGGATTGAAGGCGCGCGCGAGCGGCGTGGAAGGGCTGGATTTGCGTCGACGAGGGCACGGGGTCAGCAGCGGCGCGCTGGAGCTAGGAGACGAGCCCGACAGGTGGGCCCCACCTGTCGGTGACCCTAGGGAGCAAGTGAGGGAATGTGGACTTCGCGCGGGCGCGGGAGGAAGACGGGTCGGCTTTCGGGTGGGCTGGGCTGTCGAGGAAGGAGAGAGAGGAACATTGACCGTAGAGAGGCAAAGAGGACTTTTGTAGAATGGGCCGTCTCCGGCCCCAGGAACAGGAGAGGGGATTTATTTTGTTTTTCCATTTAAGTTAATCATTGAAATGATCTTGGAATTTTCATAAATACTTTGTACTCAAATAATTCGAAGAAAAATCCTGAAAATAGATGAACGCTTAAAGTATTTAATAAAAATATAACCAAATCATTTAATGATTAGTTTATTTATTTAAATAATTACTGAAATGTTATTTGTATTATTAAAATTATTTCGTAGCTCCAAAATTTCACGAAAATTTTAGAGAATATTCTAAGGCATGGAGAATATTTCCAAAAATATTTTCAGCCATGATTTTTAAATAAAATTTTTATTTCCTTATTACTTTTACTTGATTAATTTGCTTTTTATTTTATTTAATTTCTAGAAAATAATTTATTAAATGATTTTTAATCTCGAACAAAAATTGGTGCGTGACACCATATACGAAGGCAATGGATAAATGAATATATAAGCTGCTAAGCTTAAGATATGACTTTTTTTAATCAAAAACAACATTATTCCTGCATAGCCAAAGAGACCAACAAGTAGCAGACGCTTCTAATAGGACATCTACTTTCAAATTATTATGAATTTCAGCAAGCCAGCTCACAAACATATGTGCTACACTATGCGATGGAAGGAGTCCAGATGATACTTGGATGATGGACCAAACAGAATGGGCAAAATGGCATTCAAAGAAAAGATGTCTAATTGTCTCGTCATTGTGACAAAAACAATGGTTCTTATTGCGTTGCCATTTTTTTGTCAAATTATCATTTGTTAACACCACTCCACGATGCAAATACCAAAGAAAAATCTTAACTTCTAAGGGTATCTTTAGTTTCCAAAGACGCTTATTCATAGTAGAAACATTGCTATGAATTAGAGCTAGATGACGAGACTTCACTGAGAACTCCCCATTTGAGGTTAAGTTTCAACGAAACTCATCTTGCTCCTGAGTTAATTAAAAACCAGTGATGCGTGGAAACAAATCATTCCACGTCATTAGTTTTGATCCCATAAGATCTCTTCTCCATGAAAAAGATGAAGGATTGGTTCCGAAGATTTATGCAACTGTAGCCTGCTTATGCCTAACTATGTTGTAAAGGCAAGAATACTGTTATTTCAAGGTTGAATTGCCCAACCATTTATCTTCCCAAAACCTGATTTGAGAGCCATCTTTTGTTATAAAGGATCCAAAACGGAGAAAGTCCCATTTCACCTTCATGAGGCTGCACCAAAAGTATGAGTCCCCATCCTTTCCCTAAGCTTGAGAAAGAGGTTTATCACCTAGATACTTATTACATATCAATTGTTGCCAAATCCCTTCCGTGGAGAGCAACTTCAACAACCACTTACTAAGTATAGCCATATTCTTACTATCCAAATCATGAATTTCCAAACCTCCTTGTTCCTTGGGGCGACACAAAATGTTCCATTTAGCAAGACGATACTTCTTTTTTGACCATCACTTTGCCAGTAAAACATGGAGTGAAAGTAGTCAAGCTTTATAAGTATCCCCTTGATATGGCAAAGAAAGACATCGGGAGGCTACTTAGCACTGAATTAATCAATGTTAGCCGTCTTTTGGTGGATAGAAGTTTTCCTTTCAAACTACTTAGACATTTTCCAGTGTGTTCTACCACCTCTTTTCAATCGGTATTTCTTAATCTCCCGTAATTAGTAGGTATACCTAGATATCGGAATGGAAATTGACCGGTGGAACAGCCAAAGAGCTCCATGTATTCGTTTTCAAACTCTTTCGTTTCACCAAAGCAATATAATTCACTTTTATGGAAATTTATCTTAAGACTTGATAATTGCTCAAAGACATAAAGCAACTACTTCAGGTTACGAGCTTTTTCTACGTCATGATCCATAAAGAGAACCGTATCGTTGGCATATTGTAAAATAGAGAGACCATCAATAATTAGATGTGGTACTACTGCAATTTGCTCATCAGCTTTGGCTCTATTAATCAATACAACCAATATACCAGCTACAATATTAAATAATATGGGTGATAGGAGATCGTCTTGACGTATCCGTTTCTTTGTCTGAAAAAATGTCTAACTTCGTTATTAACCTTTACCGCTACACTTCCTCCAGAAATGAAAGACTCAACCCAAAAGATCCACTTAGACGAGAAACCTTTTATATGTAAAGTTTGTAAGAGGAAAGGCCATTTGACTTTATCATAAGCTTTTTCAAAATCTACTTTTAATATCACCCATTTAGTTTTTTACGATATACTTTGTGTATAGTTTCGTGTATAGTTTCATGTAGGACGATAACTCCCTTTATTCCGTCCTCTCATAGAGTTTGTTTGAGAAGAGCTCACCATATGCTCTGCTACAGATTTTATTTGTTTGTAACCTTGGTGAAAATTTTGAAACTGATATTCAATAGACAGAATGAATAATGACATGTACTGTTGAATGCGGTTTGCCTCCTGAACTTTCGAAAGAAGTGTAATTACCCAAAATAGAAAAGATGTGTTTAAGAGAAGAGGAAAAAAGATTGAAAAGATACAAGGCGTGCCATTAGTTTATCAGTTTGGAAATTTGTAGCGACGTATCAAACCAAACTAGTCGTGATTTGTCGCCAAATTTTGTCAACTAAGTACAACGCTGGTTAAAAAAATGACAAGATCCGTTCAAAATTTTTTTAAACTCGACGAACCACATTTGAGGAAAAATTTTCGGCAATCTCTGAACTCGTTTGGGCCGAATTTGGCATCGTTTCATCCTCAGAAGCCTACCACGCCTGCGGGAGAAAGAAGCCGAAGCAACGCGAGCTCGTAGCTCTCCGTCCACCTCGGAGTGAAATGAATGGCCATCTCCACCTCATCCGCCGCTCCGCCGCCTCGCCTCCTCCCGCCCCAACCCCCACCCACCTCCCGCTCCCTCCCGCCGCCGCCTCCTCCTCCCACCCATGGCCCCTCGCCGCCGCCGCCGCGCCCCGCCTCCACATCCGCGCGCTCGCCGCCGCCGCGTCCGCCGACCCGCGCGCTGCGCACGCGGTCGCCGTCAAGTCGGGCGCCGCGGCGTCGTCGGACGCCCGCGCCTGGAACGCCGTCATGTGCGGATACCTCCGGGCGGGCGCGCTGGCGGAGGCGCGGGAGGTGTTCGAGCGGATGCCCGCCCGCGACGCCGCCTCCTACAGCGCGCTCATCTCGGGCCACGCGCGCCTCGGCTCCCCGGCCGCCGCGGGCGTCGATCTGTTCGGCCGCATGCGGCTCGCCGGGATGGCGCCCACCGAGTACACCTTCGTGGGCCTCCTCACCGCCTGCGCACGCAGCGGGAACCCGCGGCTCGGGTCCCAGGTGCACGCGCTGGCCGTCAAGGGGGCCGCCTCCGGCGGCTCGCTCCTCGTGGACAACGTGCTGCTCGGGATGTACGTCAAGGGCGGCCGCTTCGACGACGCGCTGAAGGTGTTCGACGGGATGGAGCGGCGCAACGTCTCGTCGTGGAACACGGTCCTGTCCGGCCTGGTCGAGCTGGGGAGGTACAGCGAGGCGTTCGAGCTGTTCGGGGACATGCGGGACAGCGGCGTCGGGGCCGACAGGTTCTCGCTCTCGGCGCTGTTGGCTGCGGCCGCCGAGGGGTTCGGCCTGCACGAGGGCGCGGCGGTGCACGCACTGTCGCTCAAGTCTGGGCTGGAGATGGATTTGAGCGTTGGCAACGCGCTCGTCGGGTTCTACGCGGAGCATGGTCATTCCATTGAGGATGTGGTTGATGTGTTTGAGAGAATGCCTACAAAGGACGTGATTTCGTGGACCGGGTTACTCAATGGGTACATGGAGTTTGGTCTTGTTGACTTGGCTCTGGATGTGTTCGACCGTATGCCTGTGAGGAATTTTGTTACATACAACGCAGTGTTGACTGGATTTAACCACAACAAGGAAGGTGTACGAGTTACCTTTGCTAGAAAGTCAGGGCTTCGAGGACTGGACTTGTTTAAGCAGATGCTGGAGGATGGACTGGAGATCTCAGATGTAACTGTCACAGGTGTCCTGAATGCTTGTGCTATTGCTGCGGATAGGAAGATGAGCGAGCAGGTTCACGCATTTGCGATTAAATGTGGCTGTGGCTCAACTCCTTGGATCGATGCTGCATTGATAGACATGTGCATCAAGTGTGGTAGGTCTGGAGATGCACGTCTTCTGTTTGAGAAATGGCGCCACGAGGAGAGTTTTCACATTGCTTGGAATTCTTTGCTGACTGCAAGTTTCAGAGATGGGGAGTATGAGAAAGCACTTTCCACTTTCCTTATGATGTTTAGAAGCAATGATGTTCATTTCATTGATGAATTCATCTTGACTACTGTTCTTGGAGCATGTGGAGCCTTAGGTTTTGCTGAATTTGGAAAGCAAATGCATTGCTTTGCTGCAAAATCTGGGTTTCTGAGTGCTCGGGGAGTTGGTAATGCGATCATTAGTATGTATGGCAAGTGTGGGGCACTGGAAACTGCAGTCAACGTCTTTAAGCGAATGCCTTGTAGAGACTTGGTTTCATGGAATGCTCTGATTACCTCTCATCTTCTTCATCGGCAGGGAGATGAGATACTGGACCTGTGGTCTCAGATGGAGAGATTGGCCATCAAACCTGATTCTGTTACCTTTCTCCTGGTCATATCATCTTGCAGCTACACAAGCTCAGATTCTGCTGATAAATGTAGGGAGCTATTCCTTTCTATGTCAAGCACATATGGCGTCGAACCTGCTGTGGAACACTATGCAGCGTTTGTTTATGTCCTTGGATGCTGGGGTCATTTTGAGGAGGCAGAGCAGCTTATCGATAAAATGCTGTTCAAGCCTAGTGCATTGGTTTGGCGATATTTGCTAGACAGCTGTAACAGGCGGCCCAACATGACCATGCGGAGGTTAGCAATGAAGCATATACTCGCACTGGAACCACAGGATGCATCCACATATATCCTGGCATCAAATCTCTACTCAGAATCAGCAAGATGGCAATGCTCCGAGAGCACAAGGCTGAAGATGCGTGAAAAGGGTATGCATAAGATTCCAGCAAGGAGCTGGACATTTCATGGCAATTCTATTCACTCATTTTTCGCACGGGATAGGTCACATCCCCAGTCCAAGGACATCTACGCTGGCCTCGATGTGCTAATCCTTGAGTGCATGAAGGCTGGGTATGAACCGGACACCACCTTCGTGCTACACGACGTCGAGGAATACCAGAAGAGGCACTTCCTGATGTACCATAGCATGAAGTTAGCGACCATGTATGGCCTTCTAATGTCAGGACATGGTGAAACCATTCGCGTCGTGAAGAACGTCCGCTTGTGTGGTGATTGCCACTCATTCCTGGAGTATACTTCTGCAGCTACTGGTAAAGAGATCTTGGTCAGGGACTCGGCTGGGTTTCATACTTTCCGTGGAGGGAAATGTTCTTGTAGAGGATAGAAATTGGTACCAATTTTGACATCTTTGTACACCCTCTTTGTAGTAAATTGATTTAGAAACCATAGAAGAAATGATACCCTTGTATTGAGGTTTTCTGTACATCACTATGATTTTTCTTCAGAGAACTGTGGCTGTCATCATACTTCGTACTCAGCCAGCACTGTTTTTGGCTAAATATTCTTTCTAGCAGTGTAAATATTCTCTGAAAAACGAGGCTCGGTTGATCTTGATGTCATTACTCTGGTAACCTGCTTTTGCTATTGTGCTTCAACTCATCATACACCGTCAGAAGCATTTTGACGTACACCAATCGTTTCATTGCTCATGGTTAACCAAGTACGTTCCAGTACGCCACGAGTTTACGGTGAGCATACATGTATAAATTTTGAAGTTCTATATAGTTCACACGCGGTGAGTTAGGGGGTGTTTGGATTCAGGAACTAAATTCTGTATCATATCGAATGTTTGGACATTAATTTAGGAGATTAAACGTGAACTAATTATAAAAATAATTATAGAATCGAAGAATAATTCGTGAGACGAATCTATTAAACCTAATTAATTCATAATTAAAAAATATTTACTATAGCATCACATCGTCAAATTATGACGTAATTAGACTCATTAGATTCATCTCACGAATTATCCACCGATTATAAATGAGTTTTGTAAATAGTCCATATTTAATACTTCAAAATAACATCTAAACATTTTAAATTTTAGTCGATGTAACCAAACAAACTCTTAAGCTATGGTCGTCGCGAGGCCCATGACGAGAGAGGTGAGAGGCCCATGACGAGAGAAGTGGAAAGAGATGGGAAAGAGGGCAGGGGTATTTTGGTACATACGAGAATATGATAACAAAACTAGTATGAGATGCATAAAGTGACACGGATCTGATTTTAAATGTATTGTAATGGTATGATTATAAATAGTGATAAATTAGTAATGATAGAACTATAAAAGATCATCACAGCAATTTTCTGCATCTTCACCGCCACCGCTTTTAACCTTGACGATCCACATGGCAACGCAGGCGTCCATCCAAACAGAAGGAAAACGGCCCATCTTACTGTGAAAAACGGAAGGCCCACTAGACTATGGAGGCCCAATCCGGCCCACTCGGGCTCGGCGGCTCTCCAAAACCCTACAACCCTACCCGGCCCAGACCCAGCAAACCTTCCTCCTCCTCCTCTCTCTCTCTCTCTCTCTCTCTCTCCCTGCCTCTCTTCCCTTCCGGCTTCCGCCACCGCGCCGTAGCTCGGCCGGCGACTCCGCGAGGCGGCGGGGGAGGGAGCATCGCAAGGCAAGGCAAGGCTTTATTCTGTGTTTGTCGATTCCTTTTTCTTTTTTTTTTGTTGGTTGCTCTCTCGATTTGGTTTCCTTCTCCATCTGTCATGTTAGTCTAGGGTTCTTGTTCACCGTACCGCTCGACATGAGGGTTAGGGATCCAGAAAGCAACCTCTGAAAATTGTTTTTTTTATAATTTTGTTTCCATGAATGTTTGCGGTTGCAGTGACTGGAGAAGGAGGACCCCCGAAGATTTGATTCGAGATGAATGCTCCCGACCGCTACGAACGCTTTGTGGTGCCTGAGGGAACCAAGAAGTGAGTCAGTTCATGTTCATCCCCCGCAGTTGTCCAGTAATTTTTTACACTGTTGTACATTGTTTGGGTATTGCCTGTTTAAGAAGAATTCTAATTGTAAGAGTCGAGTAGTGAGAAACATGTTCACAGGAAGAGTAGAGTTGTTTTCTAGCGGTTTGATCCTGTTTATGCGAAACAGTATGAGGTTATGAACTTATTATACTCAGATGCTTGGCGTTTGTTGTCTAAAAAAAGATAATTAGATGCCCTGGTAGTGGCTTGTTTGCTTTGGATTAAGGCTTTGTCGTGCCTGAGGGAACCAAGAGATGAGTCAGTTTATCCCCCACACTTGTCCAGTAATTTTTGACACAATCGTTTAATTGTCGTTTTAATTGTAAGAGTAGAGTAGCAAAACACAAGTTCACAGAAAGAGTAGTCATTTCTAGCAGTTTGATCTGTTCATGAGAATCAGTATGAAATTTTGATACCAATATGCTTAGCGGTTATTATCTAAATATGCTAATGCTTGGAGTTGTGCCCTGGTTGCTTGTTTGCTTTGGACTAGAGAAAATTCCCTATAGTATCACTAAGATTACCGGTTTCCTTATATGCTACTCAAAAATAGCTATTCCCTTCTATATGCCACTAGATGAAATTTTGTGTCCCTTATATGCCATTGTCATTAACTCTGTGTACACTCTTGCCGTTAATGTACACAAACACACCAACCTTTTTTTTCTTTTTGCAAAAATGGCCTTCCTACCCTCATGCCTATGCTTTAGGCCCACATGTCATATTTTTCTTTTTCTTCCCTCCTTTTCCCTTTTTGCCTCAAGCAGTGCCTATGGCAACAAGTAGCCTGCTGTCTTTGCTTGTCATGACGAGGCTCCACTTGAGTGCCACCTTGTCAGCTCACAGAGGGTCAACATTGGCATGTCGTCCTCCACCAACTTAGAGAAAGTTTTGTACAGACTACCATGGTGAGTGAGCCGATGCCATCTACAGAAGATAGACAAAGCTTGGAGGGACAAGGATTAGAAAAAGATAGAGGGGTATACCTATCGTGCTATGCTTCCAACATAGAACGGAACAACAAGTTGGGGAAAAAAAGAGAAGAAAAGAAATACGAAAAAAGGGAAGAGATCACATCGGTACGACGGCACTCAGATGCGCCTCATTCTCTTGGCGAGCTGAGGGCACTCAGCCTGAGGCATCCCATGAATGCCCAAAACCATAGGGGAGCTCGGGGGCTGCAATGGGGCCTGTGCCGAAGACATTGAGGTGATGTGGTAGGGGCGTCCTGGCCTTCACATCCTGTTTCGTGCTGCAAATGCAGAGCAGACGGGCGCCGGTGGTGACTGCAGTGCCCAATTCTAGAATGGCAATACAGGGAGCAGCCTGCCGGCAGCTACCGGCACCGACTGTTGCACCGAGTGGAGGGCCGAATACGTCAAGAAACAAGCAGAGAGATTGGGACCAGGACAACTTGGTATTTCTATTCCTAATTTAGCAGCACACTAATGCTAGATTGATGGGAATGGCATATATAGAATGAAAATTTCCATCCAATTGCATATAAGGGAATGGTTAATTTTGAGTTGCATATAAAGAAACTCAGGAATTTTGAGTGGCATATCGGGAGTTTTCTCTTGGGGGGTTCTGTGCTGCTCTAGCATTTGCAGTCCTGCAGATATGACTCGAACTTATGCTTACTGGTGCAGGGTATCATATGAGCGGGATACAAAGATTGTGAATGCTGGGTCATTCACAATTGAGCGTGAGGACCACACCATTGGCAACATCCTCCGCATGTATGTGCAAAAGCATTTTCTGACTAATTTGGTCCTGCTTTTTTTTTTTTGCAAGTTTGAGATGTTCTTTACATATGAGATTCTGCAGGCAGCTCCACAGGGACCCAAATGTCCTCTTTGCTGGTTATAAGCTCCCTCATCCCCTCCAGTACAAGATCATTGTCAGGGTAGGTTAAAGGTTTTCTTTACTCTATTATTGTGTCCGGTTGGGGTTTATTTAGTCTCATTGTTTTAATATGTGGGCAGGTCCATACTGCAAACCAGTCCACCCCTACTCAAGCGTACACACAGGCAATCAATGATTTAGACAAGGAGCTTGAGAATCTCAAGCAAGCTTTTGAGGTCTCCTTCTACTGCTGTTACTCAAATTTTTAGTTACTTATGCTTGCCTATGGTGTACCATTTGAGCATTGGTGCATTCTACTTCTCATGATTCGAGTTTTCACTGTCATTTGTTCGCTATATCATAGAAAAATATTGATGTTGCTGCTGTTGGTATCAATGCAAAATGGAGTTCATATACTTATTTTTCATGACTGAGTCCAGTTATTCTGTAACGAAATGCTAGTTCAGACATTTGCTATAGGCCAATATATTTGACTGGGTTTATTTCCTTTTGGATGACATGTTAGATGTTTGTTAGGATATGTGAATCCATACTGCTGCTATATGCTACTGCGTTCTGACAATTTGAGCCTTCTGTTTTCAGGATGAGAAGATCCGCTATGAGGAAAGGCCTAAGCAGGGATACTAAGGCCAATGCTCTTTGACGTCAAATACGCAGAACCTCTGTGATGTTAGATCTGATGCCTGAGCACCCGTAGAAAAACAAAAGTGCTCATGGATCCCCATGATGCTACTAGTCCGATCCATGAAACTTGTGTATGCTTATACTCATACAACGCAGTTTCATCCTCTTGTGTGTGCTTGGAGCATATGCTTTATTAAGACTTGTCATCTGTGAATTGCCATTAGCATATGAGCTGACTTTAATTGCAGTTCGACATGTTCTTATGTGGCCTATTTGGTTCTGTGCATTGCAGCTGCTATGCATAAGTTTGTTCAGCGTTTTTACAAACGTAATTGACATGGTTCAGCGCTGTAGAATTTCGTCTAATTCTCACTTGCTGCTATGCTGTATGTCTCGTTAGAAAGGCAAACTTTTGCTATAAATTAACCAGCGTCTGATGTTATTTTGCTAAAAGTTTCTACAACATTCATCAGTAGCAAACTCTTAACAGCATTTTTTAGACAAAAATGATTTGTGCGATTCTTCTTTTTTTTGGAGTGTTTAAAACGAATTTCCATATACTCTGTAATTTGCGTTTGGATGGGAAGAAAGTTTAAGCTAAAACTACAACATTGGCCTGCTTGTGCCTCTGAGTTATACGCCGGGTGCTTAATTAATTGCCTCTCTGATGTCCTGCCGCGTGTAGGCAGTGGGTTTTCCAAACCGTGCGGTAACCGTGGTTACCTCGCTCTAATTTTAAATCATGGTATACACCGCATGGTTGCCTCGTGCCCACGACGGCGAGGATCATCGCAACCGTTGATAATGCGCCACTTCTACGTCTCAAACCAGATCACCGCAACCGTTGATAATGCGCCACTTCTACGTCTCAAACCATCATGTAGTACTACTCTAACAGATACTACGTCCTATTAGGGGGAGCTGGGAGCTTTTGACAGCCACAGTTTCTTTCACAATGCTGACTTCTATGTCTCAAAACATCAAACCATCATGTACTATATAGAAATTGAAAATGTACCTGTGCATGTTAGGTGAAGCTTCTGGCATCAACAGTTTCTTTGAAAATTTCCACTTCCACGCCTCAAACCATCATATACTATAGAGCTTCTGATAGCTACATTTTCTAGCTTTTAACTTCAAAGTTGCATAATCCAAATTTTGAGATAGTTATAGTTGCATAATCTAGTCACATCTAATTTCTCTTCCTTCAAAGATGTGAGCTACATGTAAATAAAGGAGATCGTCAGTATAAAGGTGTCGATGTGCTTAAGATCGTTGATATGCTCGTGAAGAGAGTTTAGTGGGCAAAATACATAAATAGTAGAAATACCTAATCAAAGTCAAAGAAATTAGGTAAAAATGATACAAAGGAAACTTGGGTAAAAAATGACCAAATATACGATTTACTCTAATTTATTTTTTTTGAGATCTATAAATCTTATATAGTTGAACCACACGTTCAACATGGCTAGACAAGAATGAGCTGATGTTAAGTTGAAGTTAAAGCCTTTAATTCTCCTTTACTCATATACGTAGTACAATATACCGCTGTAATTATGGTATGGACTTTTATTAATTAGTTGGAACACTTAATCTTCTTAGTCATGTAATCGGAGAGATCAAGTTTTTTCCTTTTGAGATTACATGGAGAACGACCGCTATCTTTCTGACATAATCAACAAGAGTTCTTACTGACAATCCATAAATGTTACTAAAATCTTATTAAAATTTTTTATGCTTATGTTTATATTGTCCTCGCGAACTAAAATTCTTCACGCATTATAAGTTCGCATAACCGTTTACTTCTCTTAACTCTTTACATACATATTGCAGTGGTTGGGGAACATTGTTGCTCTTGTGATGATTGGATTCGTTTTTGTCGCTCTATTTCCACTATGCAGAAGCTTGGAGGACGTGTTTTTGTGTGTTTTTTTAATATTCATGGCTCTTTTAATACCCTGTTATGGGTTATTGTATGCTAGGTGATCTTACATGATCTTGTCGAATAAATAAAAGGAGGTCAGTCAGTAATTAGATTCCTGTTCATGATCAATTTATCCTCTTTTTTATTTTATCTCTTTTTTAAAAGAATATTCTAAAAGGTGAATGATTTGACCTTTCGCTACTTACAAAACCTTTTTCACAGGTAGGTAGAATCAATTTCTATATGATGTTTAGCCAACCGTCTCTAACAAAAATACTGTGAAAATGTTGCATGTACGACAGTGTTAGATCGAACAGAGCAAGGGCTAGAACACAATCTGTTGTTATCATTAAATTGTTGATTGCTTTCCTTTTCTTTCCACGCTGTACTATGACATACTCCAGTACTGATTACTGGTCATGACCGTTGATTGGTTACATTAAAACATTTTTTAAGGTAATAAGTGTTGCAAATAAGATTAGTTAATGAATAATTAACACATATTAATTATACTTATTTATGAAAAAACACTCTTCATAAAGAGACATTGCTAACTTCTACTCCCTCGTTTTCTGCGCACACATTTTTTAATTGCCAAATGATACTTTTTTATAAAATTTTTCTATAGAAAAATTAATTTTAAAAAATCATATTATTTGTTTAAAATTTTTTACACTAATACTTAATTAATCACTCGCTAATTCATCACTACCAAAACAAATACAGCCTAAGCAACCTATCATTAAGTCTTGCATAGTCTAGGTAAATAAACTACATGATTAATTAAGTTTTAATTATTATAAATTTACAAAATAAATTTATTTGATATTTTAAAGTAACTTTTATGTAAAAAGTTCTTATACGAAACCTACCATAGTTTGAAAAGCATGCCAACAGAATTCGAATGCCAAAAGAAATCAAAGTAAAATCTGTATTTTAATTAGAAGTGAACGGGACCAAGCACCATGCTACATGCATGCAATTGTACACACATATTGCAAAACCAAAATTAGACCTACTGAAGGGGATGTGAGATGTGTAATAGAAGTTCATGAGAGCAAATGTAACAATGCAATGTAATTAGACAGATATTAAAAATCATTGTAGCGGAACCAACAAATATATATTGAAAATCAAACGTACCAAGAACATGACTCATGTTACAATATCAGTAAAAACTATAATAAGAACATGTTGTCATAAGTTGAAGGAACACACATGTGACACCAAATCTAGGCTCAATTTATGCTGGAAAAATTGTTTACTATTGAAAAAAGTCCAAATACCCCTGATTGGAAGTCCATTTATCATCCTAAACTTTGAATCTAGTCATTCAACCCCCTGACCTAAGCCCGCTAGAATCGAGATCCGTAGTCGATTCAATCTGCATCCTTACAGGTCATCATCAATCCACGGAGACAGTCTGCATCCCTACAAGTCATCATCATAAAAGGTTAGAATTTTGTGCTGTGGTGAAGTGAAGATGATTAAACGCGAGATTGATTTCATGCCTCTGACTAACTCGTTTCCACATGTCATGGCGGTTCCAGTTGAAAAGAAAACGATGGAGCAAATTAGAAAGAAGATATGGCTCCAATATTTACTAATAGTAATTTTTGGAAAACTTTACTCAAGTTTTTATCAAGTGGTGACGTATATCTATTATATACTTACTTTCTAAGCATTTGTTCCTTGAGTAAAAATAGATACAAGTATTTTTTTCTGGTCTCTTCTCCTTCCGACTCTAGACATTTGTTACCTTTGTAGTAG
This sequence comes from Oryza australiensis, assembly GCA_019925245.2. Lineage (NCBI taxonomy): Eukaryota > Viridiplantae > Streptophyta > Magnoliopsida > Poales > Poaceae > Oryza > Oryza australiensis. Next base: position 6,313,175 of record JAIFGZ020000342.1, read on the forward strand.
TTCTAATGCTTCAGAGAAGGCATTTGCATGGATCGATCATTCGATCTCCCAAAACTTAAAAAAAATAAAATTGTTCCTCTTATGTCTCATGACATTGCCAATTAGGGCCCCAACAGCAGAATTAGGCTCCCCTCCTCTCTTACACGTAAAATAAAACATACATTAACACATAAGTAATTAATAAGTAATTAAGTACTAGCTAAAAAGACTTAAAACTAATTAATATGATTTTTAAAGTAATTTTTTATATTTTTTTTGCAAAAACACAGTTTGAAAAATGTACATATGAAAAACAAAAAAAAGGTAAATTTGAAAAAATTAACTAAAGAACACAGCCTTAGAAAATTATGAAGTCTATCAATATGAGTGTAATTGGGCCGCACCTTACAAATCAACTACTACACTATAATTACAAGTAGCTAAGCTAGTGGGTGATCGCTAAATTCACAGGACAATATATGTAAGAGTACGAAAGAACTAGTAGGAGTATATGGCTATCCGTAATGTCAGATCGAGTAAAATGTAATTTCACCTCTTCATTTGGTAAAACATTATGTGACCATTGCTTTAATATTCTTTTAATTGGAAAGAGAAAATTTTTAAAAGGACGTTTTTACCTCGTGTCAAATTTCAGGCAAGGGTTAGAAATTTAAACTTTCACTACTGAACAAACCATTTTTTTCATGCGGACCGAAAGACATCTTCCCATGCGGAAGGTTTGCCCGCATGCGCGAAAAGGTTTAGGAAAAGATCATCTTCACGTGCGGGCGGCCCAACCGTACGGGAAGATCTATTATCTCGTGCGGTCGACTTAAGCGGCCCGCACGGGAAGATCAATTATCCCGTGCGGGCCACTTTACACGACCGCACGGAATAATGGATCTTCCGTGCGGTTCGTTAAGTCGACCGCACGGAAGATGGTCTCTCTCCTCTCCCCTTCTCTCTCGATCCTCTCCTCTCCTCTCTGTCCTCTCTCTCTCCTCTCCTCTCTCAGTAATATTAAACGCATGGGTCGATCGATAAGATGCATGCATATATATATATATATATATTTCGCACGAGAAAAAAAGACATTTAATTATATTATTTTCTCATAAAAGATATAAATGTACATACACAGATCATGCATGAATGTTTATATACATATCAAGTTTTGTCTCGCACAAATTACAGAAGTCTAGCAACAATTTACAAATCATTCATTAATGGTGATGCTCTTTTTCTCACTCCCTAAGTCGTTTGAATTTATTGTCCGTCGCCAGCTCACTCTCCGGATCGTAGAAATCGCCCAAATGGTTGCAGACATCGCGACGGATGAAGCGGCAAAGATCTACAACCAAGTTAAGCATGGTTCGATTGTCGAACCGGTTCACTACAACTAGAACTTCCGTGATCTGTTTAAGGAAGAATAGTACACATACATATGATTAGGAAAATTATACAAGATCGATATGTGTAGAAATATATATTTTCTCTGAACTTACTTATTCTAACTTAGTAGAGTATCTCCCGTAGATTCTGAGCATCTCGCATACGTAGTAGCCGCAAAGGTTAGTGACTGGTGGTTGCTTATAACTTTATTTCTACAAATACAATTATGTTTTATATGTAATATGTTTGAAACATTATATTAATCGATCTACACTGTTATAATCTGAACCTGTAGATTTTATATTTTCTTCAATTAATATGAGAATTTCTAACCTCCAAAACAAATCTATTGCCTTGTTTTCAAGCTAACATTATGAATATAATTAATCATCCCCAAATTTCAAATTACTTGTAATTCTTACTTTTGGAGTACATCCCAATTACTTTCAAAAGCAACCATGAATTCTGATTAGTTAATATGAATTAATTGTAGTTGTGACTGCATTGATTATTCATTCCATTCATCTAACATCCATTCATCATCCATTCTTACCGACCGATGTGGTTCGGCATGAGGCATCGGTGAGGCCGGTGTGGAGGCATCGGCCGGTGGTGGGGCAGGCAGGAGGCGGTGGAGTGGTGGAGG